>JAWNLX010000587.1:16175000-17605000 GCA_035042055.1 Drosophila macrothrix | reverse complement strand
CATGGAGCCATAGTAAGTAGTGTACGATGCTTGGGCTTAGTTAGTTGGTTAGTTCGGTGCCCACATCGCTTGGTGCATATGCATACATATATATGTATAGTCATGAAACCCGTCCTGTCCTAACATATACTGCTTGAGCACTAGCTATACTTTAAGTAGACAGCAGCAGCAAACTAAACAAACTACAAACATATACGAAGATCCCAGCCACAATAGCAAAATACGAGACAAAGACACCAAAATGATGCCGCAAAACAAAACGACAATCGACATACCTTAAAAAAAAAATATAAAAAAAACAACAGAGAAAAAATTTATTTAACAGCAATTATGTATAACGAGATACAATTGTATATATATACAAAGTACTTGTGTATGTCTACATACTTATATACATGTGTACATATTTATACCTAAAACAAAAAACACAAATGACAAAAGAAAACCGCTGTAAATATATTTAAATTAAATTCAAAAGGCAGGCAAATTAAATTTATGGAATACGAATAAGTGTTATTTAAAATTCCAATTGTTTAACACACCTATACACATGCAAAACATACTTTGTGATAAAAAAAAGAAGAGAAATAATAATTTTATAGCTTATAATATTATTTAGGCTCGCATCAAATAAAAGGCTTGCAACTGCATATAGTTTATGAAATAAATTCAGTAGCTAATTGTGAACCCAATGCTGAACACCGTTTGAAAAAGTTACAAAATATATATGTATATATGGATGTATGTATGGACAACATTTATTTATTATATACTCAAAACATGCATATATACATATGTAAATATAAAATACATACTACATGTACATATATATCGCAAAGGTTTCATTAAAATTTAAGTCGCTTGCGAACAAAGTTTTGTTTGCCCACTTGATTGATTCATTATTATTAAACCGAGTACTTAGTTTAGTTCTTTTCTAGTTAGATCGTTATTAGACAGTGGCTAGGAAACCCCTTAACCACAGACACAAAAATACAACACATACAGATGTGTATATGTAAAGCAATACAAACTATTGTCTTCCCGGAACAAACTACTCACTCGAGATATGTGTGGGATTCGCAGAGAGTTAGTTTTACTTAGTTGTACTTTGTACTTGATCTGGCTCACAAAATACTATTTACACATCAGAGAGCTGCATCGATTGTGAACGATCAACCCTCGGTTCGACTCCATTATGTCTGACGATTGTTATAACAATGTACGCACATGTCGAGCGGGTACGAGTGCATGTTCGATTAGGATCGAAAATCGATATCGATAATCGAAAACCGAGTGATCGTTGTAGATCTCTGTTATACATAGCTCAAGACCTTGCTGAGATTCTTTGTTTGGCTAATCTATCCATCGCAAGCACCGCTATCAACTATAGACTAGCAAACTTTGGTTCGCCAGCAAACCGAAAAGCAATTCAAGTGGTATTATCACAACATGATGTTAATTATTTATGTACATAACATATACATATACATAGATTTGAATTATTCACACACACACACACAGGCACACTCACACTCACACTCCCACTCACATAACGATATATTCCTTCGAAAGTTTTGATAATAATGATATAAAATAACGAAATAGTTACAAAAATTTGTTGCATATGTTTAGAATATATATAATTAATATGACATAATATAAATATAAACACATAGAGAAACTAGCAGCAGGCTCATTGTACATAGTGAAGGAATTAAGAATTATAGTTCTAGTTATGTGGTACGTTTTTTTTCATAGTAGGTACTTCAAATTGAACAAAACTACGCGTTTAGCTTAAGGGGCACAGTCAAATGGCAAATTGAATGACTCAACTAACTATAAAGCATAATATTAATAATAATAATAATAATAACAATAATAATAATAGTTTACATTGTACATGTAGTATTTGGCATATGCGGGATAATACCAAACGATACGAGTTTGAGTATAGAGCGAGTGCTTACCTACCTTTGTATAGTATATATACATACATATATGTATGAGGCATATGACTAGCGGTACTAGAGTTAACTGTTTGATAGTTTTCAAAACTTTGTTCAACTGACTTTTGCATACAATATGATGGAAAACAAAAAGAAAAACAACAAAAAAACACCACAAGAAAAACCAAAATATTAATGATAAACAAAGAATAAAGACATTAAGTAGGATTAACAGTGTTCGCCCCACGCTTCCGCTTTCAGCCAATTACTCGCAGCGGAACGAATTTTAAATGATCTATTATGGTTTTTTTTAAGTTAAGTTTTTTGAATTGGTTGTTGTCATCTTTTGTAGACTTTAGTGCTAACTACATAGAGCCTTATACATTTTCGAATGAACAAATAACCAAATACACGAATTACAAATAATAAAAAAAATTATTACCTACAAAGAAAAGATTAAAAAAAGGTGCAATTACAATTTATAGATCTAGCTAAATGAGAGCGACAATTAGTCAAAATTTATATTGATAAGAAAATTTATATTGATAAGATATTTATATATACTTATATATAGCAGCAAACATACGGAGGAATTGCGAATTTCACAAACAAAACGAATAACTCAAAGTCGAAGAATCATTGTCAGGCTTCAGCCCAACTAAATACTCATAAAAACTAAAACTAGTACAGCAGCATAGCGTATGCGATGCCTATGATGAATTTTTGCCAGAGATCGAATGTATATATGTACACACACATTATACACAGCTATATATGTATAGACAATACATACATATTTATGTATACATATATTTAGATTTAGCTGCTTCAATCGCTTAGAAGCACCAAACTGAAAATAAAATACTTAATATACCACATACAAATAAACACATTAAAGCTTAAACCGACAAACACAATACATTAAAAACCAAAAATCATGGAAAATAACTTAAAAAGCTTTTATACGCCAGATTTTTTTTATAAGCAAAATCATAAAATACTAAAAAAAAAACACATACAAATATTAATATGATAAACAAATACAAAACAAAAAGGCAATTAATAACTAATAAAAAAAAAACAAAAACAACAAAAATTAAACACGCCACTTAATTCATAAATATGTATACAAAAACTAAATGAATTGTAATTAAATTATTCAGATATACAAATTACAAAAAAGCCTTAAACACTTGAGTACCAAACACACGCCCCATTTTTTGTAAAGCCTACTGCAAAACACTTTTGGCAAGCAAAGCTAAAAAGCTACAAAATAAACAAAAATAGAAAGAAAATACTCAAAATACCAAGCGTTATGCTCTAGATACTAGTTTCTAGTCTCTAGGCAAAAAAGAACCAAAATTTTACAAAAACCAAAAAAAAAAACAAAACCAAAAATAAATAAAAGCAAAACCGCAACTTAAAATGAAAACCAAACCAATGAAAACAATATTTAACATTTTCCACCAATTTGAGGAGCATAGTTGAGATATATATATGTATATATTTATATATATATATGTATATAAACAATACTATATACAAAAATTTGTACAATGGATTCATGAAAATGATTTCGAACACACACCCTTTGTTTTCCAATTTCAAAAAGCTGCCTATTTATATACTTACGAGCTAATTAACAGCAAACAATAAGCAAATGATTACACTGAAGGGCTCGTATAAAGAGTAGACGACTAGAAGATACCCTGTACCCAGTCAAACATACTTTAGGTCTGCCAGAATGCACTCAAAATTGCATATAAATTCGACACACTTTAATTGAATGAGTTATGCCGAACTGGCCCTGAAGCGAACAGACCCAAATGCGATAGAAAGTATAATTTACTTGACTGAAATGCCAACATTTGTATGTGGGTGGGCAGAAAGAAGGCGGCATGCCTGATTTTTAGTATGCCACATGAAAAGCCCTTCTTTGAGTCATTTTTGTACAGCTCTAATTACTTTTCTATGATTATTATTATTGCAGTTTTTCGAATGCACGTGGTAATCCCTTGGACATAAGGAATATATTTAGGAACATATTTTTCTCCGCAGTTGTATTATTTATTATTTATCATTCTTCGTATATTCGCAATGCTTATGTGCATTGGCGTGAAAATGTACTTACCTATGGATATATTTACACTGTATAAAAGATAGTATGAACTTTGTGATCGACTAAACAGACATGCATTTGTTTGTTTCCCTTTTTATTTCTTGCCTTGTGCTCTTCTTGGCAGGGCAATAAAAGCAGTTAACAGCCAATTTATTATTTTCTTTTTGCCTTTTCAACCTGTTCAGCTCACTTAATGCTTTTCTGTATCCGTTTATTTCAATCAGTTTCGTATGTTCAGACGGGCGGACAGACGGTCATTGTTCGCCTGTTATGCTGATTTATAGGATCGGAATTACTTCATTCTGCCTGTTACATACATTTGCACAACTTGGTATTACCGTTTTTAACAAATGTTTAATGGGTACAGGGTATAAAAAAGGTACATTTCAAAAATAGTTCATTAATTTAATAAATTTTGTTTTTTTTTCGTTCATTGACCCAGAAACTGGCAAAACAAAAATATATATATATATATTTACAGCTACATATTTAGGTAGTCGATAAACCGCAAAATGCATGAACCGAACAAAGCTGAACTTATGAAACACTGATTAAAAAATACATCTGTTATTCAAAAATAGAAAAACAAAAATACCAAAAATTAAAAGACCCTTTATAAAATATAGTTGTAAAATTTATTTGAAAAAAACTCAATTAAATATTGCTGTAATTAATGTGTATAGTAAACTAATTATTATGACATTGATATTAACACACACAAAAACATTCATGTTAAAGAGTCTTTGACTATGTTGGAAAAGATAAAAGATACTACTGCATTCATAAGGAGAAATATTAAAACACATTTATCACAGCAAAAAATATGCAGAGCAAGTCTAAAATGATGCAAATGATTTGATTAAAGAAAAAAAACAAAGCAAAACATAAAAAAGAATACAATGACAAAATAAAAAAAATACAGAATACATACATGTTTTTAAGAACAATTTCGTTTTTTATTGCTTAAAAGTTTGGGCGGTTCTTTCTACTTGGTACGTTAGTATTTTTTTCAGAATCCAATATTTTTGGTAAAAACTAATCGAATTGAGTTTCAGGCTGATTCTAAAAGAAACAAATATGGTAAATAATTTTTGTCTGCAGCGCTAACATTTGAGTTCCTTAATTTTTTATTAGCATAATGAAAAAAAAATTATATAAATAAAACATTTATAGTGATTTGTGAGATTGCATTTTTATTTTTATTGTTTTATTAAATTACATTTGGGTCTTTATTTACCTCCTTTGGGATGTTTTTTTTGTTTTTTTTTTGGTGTTGTCACATTTATAATAAATAAATAATTTAGGTACAATAATTTTTCGAGTATTACAAATAATATTGCATATATGTATGTAGATAATTGTCACATTTCAATAATATCAATCAATTCACATCTAGAATAAATGCGATCATTTTCCCCAACCTTTATTTTCAATCCTACTTAAGAGTACGTGACTGTATGTGTGTGTGTGAATATATTAATATTTATGACAGTGTGTTTTGGAACTATGCGTCTGTGTATGAATGTGTACAATTAACTTTATAAAAAAATTAAACAAATGCTGATTAGATTACAATTACAATTACAATAAATAAATAAGTTCATTTCACACACACATATAGCTAAAATTGCATCTTTCGAATTACACATATAATATTTAAAAAAAAAAAGTGAATTTACATACATACATATGTATATATATATATATATATATATATTTATTTAATGTCTAATTGTGGAAAGCTTTCCATATATATATATATATATATACATATAAATATATATATATATATGCAAATGGGTCTACGGGTCGTTCGGCTGCCACTCGGCACCATCCCCGACGCTGCGCTGCGCCGCCTCCACATCACCGGTTGCCGACTGCAGTTCCGTTGGCGATTCTCGATCCTCGAGCGGTAGTTTCACTTGCAACTGTTGCTAAAAGGTTTGGGCATTGCGACAGACGCCACAGCCCAGAGCGAACTCCTCACCGGTGGGCGGATGCATTACGTGCAGCGGACACTCGTCGCCCAGCAGTTGCTTGGCCTTCGGTCCGGCGGGGCACTGGGGCAGCTTTGTTTTCGGTATGTTCGTCAGCCGTTGAAAATCGTCGTGGCACGTGTCACAAAAGTGCGTGGTGCCAAAGCAAAAAAATACTGCCACCGAGCAGCAGTAACGGCACTTGTACTCGAGGAAATCGGTACCATGCTTGGGGCACATCTGGGCGCGCGCCACATCTGAACATCCGCCGCAGACGAGCTCCTCGGGATCAAACTTTTCACCAATTTCCGCATCGCAGCGCGCCTCGCCGCCATAGTAGGCCTTCTGGCATTTGAAGCACACATAATACGCATAGCGATCCATCGCCAGCTGTGTGACATCCTTGCTACTATCTGTGTCCTTGACCACGCCCTCATACTTGATACTGTTGCAAATAAACAAGAGAGAGAGAGAGAGAGAGAGAGAGAGAGAGAGAGAGAGAGAGAGAAGCAATTAGCGAAGCTTTCAGTTGGTGTTTAATTAGTTTGCAGCTCAACGTTGACTTTAGCGATTAAAAAACTAATGCATTTAAATAATGGGTTGGTTTGGCTTATAAATAAGTACTGCATTTAAGTCTAGAACTCTTAGCCGGCTTGGCTTATAATACTCTCTTTAAAGGGTATATATATATATTATAGAAACTGTAAGCTTACCGCATGAGCGCCTTGCGTTTGACATCTTGCTTGAGTCCATTGATGGGTTCCAGTATTTCGGCCAGCAGCGGATGCTGTATGTCTGCCTTGCAGATGGGGCACAGCGAGAAGCCGAAGGTGATGCGCGGTCCGCTCCAGCGTTTCTCCAGCACCGCCTTGCAGCAGTGATAATGAAACACATGACCGCACTCCAGCTGAGCAGATAAAGAGAGAGAGAGAGAGAGAGAAAGAGATGGATAGAGATTCATCTACTGAAATGTGACCAGACGCAGCTTACGTGTATGGCTGGGGCACAGGATACAGCCTCTACGAAACAGATCATGCACATGTCGTCGGCATCCTGGGTGAGCTTCGGATCGCGCAGCTCCTCGGCTAGCTCGTTCTCGCGCACATGACAGACATGTTGCAGACAGGGCAGACATTTGCGCTCGCCGGTGACGCCGCCGCAGGCATGGCCGCAGGGCTTTGTTTTGAGGCACGAATTGGAGGCATACTCCTGGCACTGTGCATCGGCGCACACGTTTCCAATCTCCAGCAGGCCCGAGTTGCCGGTGAGGCCACAAAAGCGACAGCGGCCCACAGCCTCCTGTGGTCCCGAAATAATAGTGTGGCTGCCATCGCGAAACTCCACCATGGCCTTCAGCGTCTTCGAATCGGCCAAGGCAAGAAGCCAAAACAGTTTAGTGCGTCCGCAGGACTCGTGCAGCTCCACACGTATGGCCTCCTCCTCCTCCTTGCACACCTTTAGAAAAAACCAAAAGGAAAATGATTGATTGCATTAATAGGTCGGTTGACTTATACAGTTTAACAAATTGTTCATTTTGATATTGACTGGTTGATTGAATGAGTGAATAATAATAATAATAAGATTGATGATTTTTGTATGTTGGATTGATTGATTAACTAATTGATTGATCAATTAATTCGTTTGACTATCATTGGTTAATAGAATAGTTGACTGCTTGATAAAAAGAGTTTTGATGATTGATTAACTCGCTAGAGATACATTAAGTAATTGATTGAATAACTGTGTTGGCAGCAGCAAAGAGCAAATTTGAATTTATCGCCCTGCAAATCATTAAATGAATTATTGTTAGTTGTAATTATATATGCACACTAAGTTAACTGCAGTTTGAGAAGGTTTAACTTCTAGCCTCAATATCTATTGTTATTAAACTTTATAACGATTTGTTCGATTGATTAATCCATTGTTTGATTGAACACTTGATTGATAAAGTGAGTTTTGATGAATTGATTAACAGGCTAAAGATATATGAAGTGTTTGAGTGATTGAATAGCAGACTCAGTGGTTGACTGGTTGCTTGATTGATTGATTAAGTAAGTGATTGATCAACCGCTTGTTATGATTAGTACAAGCTAATTTGACTGCTGGATGAGTTTTTATTGATTGATTGTTAGACTAACTGCTGAATTGACTAACTGGCTTTGGATAGATTAGTACTTAAGTGAAAATGAAACGACGGATAAATGAATTAGTTGACTGATTGTTATATTTGCGGATTGACTTACCGTACGCTTGTGTGAGCGCGTCTTGCGATTGAGATGCAAAAAGCGATCGCAATCGCCACAGAGTGAACCGCATGTCTCGCATTGAATGATGGCCGCCGTTTCGCCATCATCATGATTGGTGCACATGGGTCGCGTGTCGCAGAGCTTCGACCATTGCCCAGAGGAGAGCTTCTCAACATGATCCCGTTCCAGCACACAGAGACTAGCCAGCGCCAACCAGAGTGTCGCCGTCTTTGTACAATGCTCCGGCGTGCGATAGATCTCCTCGAGTCGTGTCAGATTCAGCACAGATTCAGCGATAGCAGCCTTGGTGATCTGTGACCACTTGTCACTCAGCTTGCCCTGCACACATGAAATTTGATTAGTTTAGTTTAGTAAGTGATCGTATTCAATGACATACGCTTGCCAGATCCCGTATGAGACCAATGATGCTCTCTGCCTGTTTGGTGGAGATGAGTCCGTTGAGGAACCAGCGCTGGTTCAGATTCCGTTTGGTCGTCTCCTTCTTTGGGGGCACTGGGTCAAAGCGAAAGGGATCATTCCCTATAATCGCTGCCGATCCATGCTCCGTTGTCATCGGCCGCGATCGCAGCAGCTGCACGGACAGATCCAGCGAGCTGCAGAGTCGCACAAAGGCGGGTGTTTTCTCCACCTGCCCGGACTTGGCCCCGCCGCTTCCGGTGGCTGTATTCGCCGTGTTTGTCTTAACCTTTACCTGCAACTGCAGCGACTTGGCAATGACGGCCAGAAAGATGTCCAACAGTCCCAATCGACTCATATCAAAGTCACTGGCGCTCTGATGTGCAATGCTGTAATCGGCTGGCGGCAGCCGTTGTACGCCCAACAAATCGGCAAAGCTCTCCGGCGTGATTTCGGGTAGAATGCGACGCAACAGTGCCGTCACCTGACGCTGAACACGATCGCTACCCGTATGCAGCAGTCCGAGCAGATCCCGCAGCAGGCCATGCTGCTGCGACAGATAGGAACGACCGACAACGCTGCCCGACAGCGCCAGCACCATGCTGAGCATCTCAAAGCAATAGGTGTCCGGTGCACGATTGCGTTCCGAGCTACTCTCGCCGGACGTGGCAACCGTCGCCGTTGTCGTCGATGTTGTTGGGATGACAACCGACGTTGTTGTTGTCGCTGTTGTTGCTGCTGTTGCTGCTGCTGTTGCTGCTGTTGATGCGGGCGGTGATGCTTGATGCTTGAGCACATGCGTCAGATTGGCCAGTTCCCACTCCTCTTTGGCGCGCTGTGCCTCCTTCTTGATGGCATGCACAATGTGGACAATCACCTGCTTCTGCAGATGCGACAATTTGCTGCGTGAGAACAAAATGCCGACCATGTGCTCGCGCAGATCCAGCGAATCGGCTAACATCGAATTGGCCGCATCCTGTGACGCAGAACCAGAGCCAGGTGCGCCAGTTGATGCGACAGTATCGCTCACATTGCTGATGAGCTTGCCAAAGACCTGTCCGGTGATCAGACGGAAGACGCGCAACGTTTCCGCCTCGCAGATTTGCTGTTGGATGCGTGCGGCATGCGCCAGACGCAAATTGGAGCGTTGATGCTCGGCATGCTGTTGCTCCTCATTGCCAACACCGATACCACTGCCGATGCCAATCCCGATGCCCTGCTGATAGCTGGGCAGACCGAGCAGTTTGATCTGACGCACACGCAGCGTATTCTCCGGTCCGTGCATCTCGAGGCGAAAGTGCGTGCAGCTCTCGTCGCTGATTTTGGCTGCAATCCAAATGCACGCCTTGGGATCCACATCCACAGATTTGATTAGATTCGTGTCGCCCAGCGATTGGCCCGCATAGAACACCACATTCAGCACCTTGTTCTGCAATTCAAATAGGAAACAAATTCGCCAACTTATCAAAACAAGTTTATGTCTATAGATAGTTATAGAGTAGGATCATTGTCTGGCAACGTTGATCATTTCTAAATATGGATGAATACTTGGTAAAGAGCAGTAAACTCGAATCATGCAAATTATAGATATACTGGAAAGGACGGGCTTCAAAAATAATTCATTTTTCTTTGTCGATCTTCTTAAATAATTAATTATAATCAATTAATAATTTTAATTATTACAAATAATGCAAATGCAAATCTGCTGATTTTTCATATCATAATTGTTATTTACTTCTGAAAGTGTTAGCTGAATTTTTGCTATGCTTTGCAAATATAAACTGAAGGATTTGACTGGCAAAATGTCGAGCTAATTAACTGGTTACCCACCTGAATGTCGCGGCTATTGTCGATGTGGACGAGCACAAATTTGCAGGCATAGGTCAGCTTGCTCATGGACAGCTCAATGATCTTGCACTTGTTGCGATCCTCCTCGTCGCTCTCCCAGAAGGTCTCCGTTGAGTTGTCCGTGAGGGATTCGGCCATGGCGGGTCGTGATGAGACGGTTACCTCGAACATGCCGGCTAGGTCCGTGTAGGAGATGACCTTGCCACCAGGTGCGCTGCTGCCTGCGGCTATTTGATGCTGACTGCTGGCAGTTGCTATATTGTGCTCGGCATCGCAATGGGTCTCGCCAGCGGCGGCGGCAGCCAGCATTGTTGAGACGGCCATGGCATCATTTTGCTCATCCGACTTGGACAATATCTTGGAGATGTTGCCAAAGACATGCGAGCTATGCAGAAATTGATGGTCCGCCTGACGGAATCGAATGCCAAAGCACTGAATGGCCACACGCTGCAGCGGCGAACCGAGCGGCAAGTGCAACGTCAAATCAGCCACCGACTGCAGCAACACATGCAGCGACTGGGTAATCAAATGGGCGAAACGTCCACTGATCTGTGTATAGGCCACCGGATGTTCCAGCGCCGGTTCGCCGGCATCCTCATATTTGCCATCGATCAACTCGGCGCTGCCCTGCGCCAATGAGCTGACAAACCACCACATCAGATCGTGCAGACAAACGCCTTGGGTGACGCTGCGCAGCAGCCAGTTGAGCGCCTGTAGCGCATAGATGCGGCAGGTGGCAATCCGCAGGCTGCGACGCATTGCACCACGCAAGCGTTCCAGCTCGTGCTTCTGCGTGATGAACGCCATCGCCGGTCGGGTGAGCAGTGCGCTATTCGGATCCGGTACGGGACTACCGCTAATAGCTGACTGCTCCTTGTTGGAATCAGTGCCAGCGGCTGCGGCTGCGGCCGCTGCTTTGGACTGCGGCTCATTTGCATTGGTGGTGTTGGTGGCATGCAGCACGGCAGCAACGCTGGCGAGCAGCTTCTGTGGCACCAGGCGTCGCAGATGCTCCGACGGATAGCAAATGAGCAAGGAGCCATCGCCTTCGCTGGTCGAATTGTTCCGCCTCCGATAGACAACCTTCGGCTGTGCCTCCAATGGCAACACAACTACCGCGGATGCAGCAGTTGCCGTTGTTTGGTGTTGCTGTTGTTGCTGCTGCTGCTGCTGTTGCTGTTGTTGTTGGTGTTGATGTTGTTGTTGTGCCACAGCTGCCCAGCCTTGGCCCATGGAGTAGCTGCGATGGAACTTGGACAGTGTGCCGCCAGTGACAGTAGGCGCATTCGCCACCGATCCGGACATCATTTCATAGTTGTTCGGATCACACGACTCGTACGAGATCTCCGAAAGCGGCTGTTCGAATTGACAAAATACAAACAACAATCACAATTAGTAATAAATCAATTTTAAGGCATTCAATTTACAAATTCCCATGGAACGCATACAATAATCACAATAAATAAGAAATATATTTATCCCTGCCCGCAATCAGGCACAGTGCTCAAATTGGGCGGCTGTGAAAGCGATAACATCGATTAATGCAGATCGATAAAAACAATTGACGAGCTGATGAACAACTGATTCATCTGGATATATGTACATATGTACTGCCAATGTATATGCCAAGTTTCATCAGAATAGCTTCAAAAGTGAAGGACTACTTTGAATAGAAATGGATAAGGGGACAAAGGATTATGGCCATATCGACGCACAAACGGATGCTGATTAAGAATATATTTACTTTATGACGCCGGAGACGCCTCTTTCTTCAAATGAAGTTGTACGAATTTATTTGTAAAATATGTAAAATGTTTGTATTTGTGAAATCTCAAGATGCTAATGCTTAAAATAATAATTTAGGTAACAAAGAAGCTAATATAAGAAAACTTCTAAATACATTTAAAGAAATAAAAGCTTTGGTTTTTCGACAGCGACATCCATCAATTTAATAAAATTGACTTTCTCATTCATAAAGTGAGGAACCGTTGGCGGATTTCTAATATTCACCACAATTGGTACTGGAAATTGCTGAAAACTTACCCGATCGAAGCCATTCTCGTTGGCATTGGCGCCCAGGCCGAGCATCTCGTAGGGCAGATCCTCGTGGGCGGCGGTGCCCAGGCACTCGAGGCAGGCGAAGCTGTCGGGCGCCAGCCAAACGTTATCTGGCGTTGCCGGCGGCACGCCCACAAAGCTCTTGCGAAAGGGCGTAAACTTGCCGCTTAGACGACCAATGCGACTGCTCCGGGCGGACTCTGCCCGACTGGTGCTCGGCTTGCTGCTCAAATTGAGATCTTGCATGCCCAAATGCTGATGCTCGATAACCACTGGCATCGCCATCGATACCTGGTGCTGTTGCTGTTGCGGCGATCGCTTCTGGCTGCCAATGTTGCCAGCGGACTGCAGGCTGCTCGCTGACGAGGATGAGGAGGAGGAGCACAGCTCGAGCAAAAAGGTCGCATTCTCTCGCATGGTCGTATAGACCTCCGAGTTGGCTATCAGCGTTGTCGTCTTCACACCAAACAGGTTCATTTCCGCTGCTGCAAAAGGGCAAAAATCAAGTTTACAATTCAATTAAAAACAATCAAGTAAGAAACTAATAGTCGAGAGTGCTCGACTAGGGCATCTCTTCAATATACGATTCTCCTCCCATCTCCAGTTTCTTTACCGATCTTGAAAGCTATGTGGCTTTTATTGCCACCAATAAACGATTTATATAGACTCCTATGTCGCCTTTTTTTATCAAGACTAAAAACATATATATTCCTTATGGGATCGGAGATGATTCCTTCTGCATGTTGCATACATGGCTCAGGGACTCATGATAAAGATAAATAAAACCTAATCATTTGTTTGCAATTATATATTGTAATCAGATGAATTATATGGCTTACATTGTAAGTTCAAATCAATCTTAATTTATTCATTTGAAAATTCCGATTGAAATCCAGATCTCGTGTCCATATTAATTTTGTTTGGATATGGTAAAAAATCATTGACATTATTGAAATCAATCTATATATAATTTTAATTTTAATTACTTTAATAACTTCAAATTAGAGAAGTCATCATTAAGACCTCTCCAAATAGGGGCTATTGTTGCCTTCTTGTTCCTTCGGGATGAAGAGCGCAACTATGCTTCTCTGTGCTCGACATCTTGGATTAGATTTCGGGGCAAACCAATACGTTATTCATGCAACTCACGGATATGAGTCTGAGTCTTTCTGCTTCCACCAGCACAT
This sequence comes from Drosophila macrothrix, assembly GCA_035042055.1. NCBI lineage: Eukaryota > Metazoa > Arthropoda > Insecta > Diptera > Drosophilidae > Drosophila > Drosophila macrothrix. Next base: position 17,591,203 of record JAWNLX010000587.1, on the reverse strand, counting down.
TCTGGAGAGAAATGTGCGTAAGCCACTATCAGATGCCCTTGCTGATTGAATTTCTTGCTGGTTCCACAAATTATAAAATAATATTGATAATTTTCAAAATAATGATAATTAAATTTGTAAATTATACCAATTTTGGTTTGTTGTTAATCGGAAACAAATGTGAAAAGTAAAATCTAAGTTAAACTTAACTCATTTTTGTCTTGCTTACATAATAAAACACTGGATAAGATAACACAATTTATCTATTGATTTTCTTGGTTAAACGGTTGTTCAAGGCATTTTTGCAGAAGCTATACCATATCATAAAAGTATCGCCTGCTTATCGCTATTTTATCACGTAGCAGATGAAAAAAACGGAATACTTCCGCCGTATCTGCCGTCTGTCTGTAATCTTCGGCGTCTAATCTAAGCGGTCTTTCTTGCTTATCTGCTGCAATATAACAATTGCCAGGGGAGTGAGGAGAAAAGGGGGTGGCGGAGGTACGAGGAATGTATACCTGCATTGGCGGCTTGTTGAGCAACGCTGTTAATATTGTTGGCACTGCGACTGCTGGCGAGATACTTGTCGCGACAGGCGTCACACATGAGGAACCAGCTGGAGGCGCCCTTGCCGCCCTCACCGCAATTGCCAGCCCAACCCTCGCAGAAGATGCCCACCGAGTTGTAGCCCTTGCCCTTGGCGGACTTGCCGCAGCCGGGATGGGCGATCCGCATGTGATATGTGACGGGCATGGGCAGAAAGAGTTCACAGATTTCGCACCAGCTGCCGTCATCCTTTTTCTTGCGCTTGCACTTCTTGCTGGGATCCTTGGTGTCCGCACCAAGTTCACCAGACTTGCACTCCTTGCCATCGAGATCACCGTTGGCGTCGCGTCCACTTGGCGACAACAGACGCTGCTCCCGATGCTCGAGAGCATTCGATTGGACAATGTGAACGCAGCCGGCACAGATTTGCTCCCACAGATAAACCAAACAGCGCAACGCCGGCGGCAACACGCTAACCAGCTCCGGCAATGCTTGAAGCTTTTGCTGCTGCTGCTGCTGTTGCTGCGACTGATCCTCGCCAGCAGCAGCAGCAGCGGCAGCAGCAGTGTGTGGTGTGGCATTCTTGCGATGCTTGCTGCGATTGTGCAGCGAGCTGTTGCCGCTTTTGGTGAGCGTTTCCAGCGTCGATGGACGTATGTTGAGATAATGACCGGCATTGGCCACCTCAACGGAATGGCGCTGTTGTGCCTTCTGTTCGCGGGACAGCTGCAATCGGCTGGCATCGTTTGCATCGCGTCGTGTCATCACAGTGGCGCCCTCCTTGGGCAGCCCGGGATGAAACTTGAGGAAACTGGCACAGGCCATCGCATCGTGTACGACACCCTCATGCCAGAGGAGCGCTGCAAATACGGCGCGTATGCTCTCCGCAAACGATGGCGGCATCGCTCGCTTTATGGGACCCATCATTGTGCTGCTGCTGCTGCTCCGTTTCGATGCGGCGCCACCAGTTGCCGCCCCCGTTGCTGCCGAACTGCTGCCGGCCAAACTAACGCCAATTTGCAGTTCACTTTGCGTTTCGCTGCCGGCTGCCGTTGTGGTCGTGGTCGTTGTCGTTATTATCTGCAGCATACTGAGATCATCCTCCAACTGTGCCAGCTGCGACGATGCCGGCGGCGCTGGCAACGATGATTCCTGTGCACAGCCAAGTGCAGCACTGCGTCGCGGCGTATGCTTTGGTGTTGAAAGCAACGCTGCCGTCTGACTGGCCGTATAATTCATGCGTCGCAAACTGGCCACATCAAAGTCGGACTCGGCGGCGGCGGCGACAGTGACGGCACTGCTCGTTTCCTGTTCGCGACTGTTGCCATTGCCGCGTGGCAGCGGCGACGCTTGCTCCTGAACGGCACCCATAACGCGTACCAAATCACGCACAGACACCGAGGCGGCCGACTGCGAGGCCGTTGCTGGAGCCGTGGCGGCTGCTGATGCTGCTGCTGCTGCTGCTGGCTGGGTGGCCGGATCGAGGGCATCGCCCTTGAACCACTTTTGCAACGCCTGCAATTTGATGGCGCCGCCGCCCACAACGCCCGCAATGGCCGAGCCCAAATTGCCGGGCAGCAATTCGGCGGTGGACGCCAGCGAACTATCCGCCTCTGGTTGCAATTCGACGGATTTAATGGGCAGCAGAAACGGATTTGTGGATGCGGATGCGGATGCGGCTGCTGAAACTGCTCCTGCTGCAGCTTCAGCTCCAGCTGCTACTCCTGGTCCTGGTCCAGCCACTCCTGCTGCGGGCAGCTCAAAGATTTTGCGCTCTGTGGGCGATTTGACGTATTTACTGGGACTGCTGGGACCGGGACTGGTGGCGGGACTGTCGGCAGTACTGCCGCAGGGACTCGTCGCTGATGGCACCGCCTCCAACGGTTCACCGGCACCAGCAACAGCGCCAGCACCAGCACCAGTACCAGCAGCAGCAGCAGCAGCTGCCTTGGCGCGTGCCTTGCTACCATTTTCGGTCACCGGCTGGAGGAGAGTGCGAGCGAGATGCTGATTGAATTGCAGGCACCAGGCCTCCGTTGGATACCAGCCCATGGTGCAGTGCTGGCGTATGGATTCCGTGGACAGACGCAGCCAGATGCCGTCATCGTTCTCGATCTCATCGATGAACGTTATGATGCCGCCCAGCCGCACAACGCCCACCTGCTCCGATTGCAGTGTCGGATGCGAGCGTATCCGCAGTCCGGCACTGTGGCGTGCCTGAAAGCGACGCAACTTGCTCGGCGCCTGCGGACGACGTGTCGCATTCGAGCGTTGGGTGGGTGGCGGTAGGACGCCCTCTTTGACCTCAACGCGATAGACCTCCTCGAGTGGTATGCCATCGATGGTAACGGCCAGACAATAGCTGCCCACCGAATTGGGCGTCCAGTGGACACTGAATGTGCCATCCTCCATGTCCTGGGCGTGAAGCGTTTCCGTTGTCCGCGTCTGGATGGGACTGCTGAAGCGTAGCTCCTCGAACGAATAATTGGTGTAGGGCTTCATGAATGTGATCGCCTTGAAGCACATTTTCTCCTTGGTGGTCGCCTCATAGTTGAGACGTGGCGGCGGCGCCATTCCACCCAGCTGGGCGCCCAAACCATGTCCGAGCGTCGTATGGCTGCCAGCACTCTCCTCCGCATAGGAGGTGCGTCGCATCTTTAGATTGCCGCCACCGTGAGAAACGCCACTGCGATCCGGGCCGGTGGGTATCGCCTTGATCTCCACCTTTAGCTCGGGCACCAGCACAGCATCGCCATACTGATCCCGTATGGTGACAGTCACCTGTGTGGGCCAACCATAGCGCAGCGGTTCCGTTATCGTGTTCAGCTCACATCTGCAATTAAATACAAAACATAGCCGACTGAGTATCGATGGCCATCTAAGAATGCTACAGTCGAGAGAGCTCGACACGATTCTCTCCCGATCTGGATGTCAGTTTTTCAGTTGATCAATCTTACGTTTGGGTATATCCAACTAAAAATGCTGTGCCTTTGAATCGATAGTTATCGATAAAGTGAAATCAACTTTATATTGTAAAATCATTTGTAAGTAAAACATAAATACTTTGAACAACGAATTGAAGTTCTGAAGCTGATTTGTTTGATAACATTTGTGTGGGATAACATTTATAGGAAATTTGTAAATCAAAAATGCTCAATTCTCATTGCTATTTTCAAAACTCTGCTGGGTTTTCTAAACGGAATAGTTTTTATAATAAGTTGTATTTGGCTTACTTATTGGGATCGAGTCGCGACTCCGGCTGCAGCCAGGCGGCCAAGCGAGCTCCCGAGGAACCCGGTGCCCCGCTAATGAAATCCTTGAGAAACTGTCGTTCATTCGACTGCGAACTGCAAGAAGAAGAAAAACAACCATAAATGAATCAATTAAAAAAAGTGTTTAACGAGTAGAAACCGAGCTTGAATGAAACCGAGCAAAAACACAAGATCATATTCAATTTTGAGGCTTTTACTTTTATAATCTCTTATACCGATTCGAATTGTTGTCATAATCAAGAATATTATATATATATACATATGAATATGTATAAATTGTGAACATGGCTAGGTTGGGTGGGTATCTGTAGGGAAGGGAGACACCAGAAAGCGAAGTCAACTCCGTCCAGGGGAGATATATGTAGTTGAAGCATTATAAAACTTGTAACGATATCCAGACATCTGGCAGCTACTTGAATACATATATAAATATATTTATATTTATATACTATATTAATCAAATTCAGCTGGTTTCGACATATATATAAAACTGTATTCCCAGTATCGGACTCGGCTAGCTTTGCTGATATATTTACATATATATCTAAATTTATCTATATATACACGTCCGACTCGGAGACGTGTCCTTCAATGCGTTAAACACGTCACGGCAAAATTATAATGCTCTCTGCAAGGTTATTAAAAACAAACCAAAAAAAAAAACCGGATCCCTTCCATCCTCAATAATCTGATCAGACCTAAATTAAAACGCATTGTGTGAAGTCCAATCAGAGAGCACCAAGCAGCATCAAAGGCTGCCCGACACGTCTGTTCCGGCTCTCGCTCTGACTCTCTCTCTCTCTCTCTCTCTCTCTCTCTCTCTCTCTCTCTCTCTCTCTCTCTCTCTCTCTTTCAGTTGCACACTTTCCCACACTCCTGGCCCAGAGGGTTTGACCAAAGGTCACGTCCGAGCGTTTAAGTTGTGGGTCAGGCAACGGGATGGGCAGGCGGAAAGAGCACGTCCCGGTCCCTTTTTCACAGCAGGTGGCTAAGCCAGCAGCTTTACTCGCTCGCTCTCGCTCTCTCTGTCCCTCGCTCTCTGTCTCCCTCTCGCGCATGTTTAAATTAGCTGCAGACAAGCACGCACGTGTTGCACTTATTCGATAAGATAAAACACACACGATTTTAAAAATAAACATGTGACAAATGATGGTATATTCACTTAGGGTTTTCCGATTTATATCACATACACACATACATATGCATATGTATGAATAAACATATATGTTTGAGTGAGCAGACGGCGCTATTTGCCAAAATCGTCGGCTAAATAAACAATAAGTTTGTTCGACTTTCAATCGGAATCTTAAATCTGTACACCTGAAAACTGAAAGTTTTTTTTATGCAGTAGATAATTCTATAACCTAGAAAATGTGTCCAACAAGAAGAATTAACAATAAATATTCCATTTCTTTCTTTTTTGACATCTGTAATTGTTTTGAAGTTTTGATTTCCGTGGTATTGTGAACATATTTAGATATACTTAATGTGTGTGTGTGTGTGTGTGTGTGTGTGTGTGTGTGTGTGTGTGTGTGTGGGGAGGCAACAGTGAAGTGTGTGTCAAAGTGAAGGGCGCGCAGAGTGGCAGAGGCAGAGGCAGAGGCAGGGACAGGGGCAGGGACAGGGGCAGGGGCACTAATGTCGGCTCTTACCCACAACGCGGGCCAAATGCTTTGCTCTATGAAAGGGGGCAACAACTGGAAAGCAAAAACAAACCGCGTACATTTACATAAAAAGCAAAGGAAACAATACCAAAAACGAACCGAAAATGAAAATGCGAATGAGAATAAGAATAAAAAGAATCTACTTTTCCAGTGAAATGAGCAGCCACACACAAAAAGGTAAGCCACACGTCTGTCTGTGTGTGTGTGTGTGTGTGTATGTGTGTGTATGTGTATTTGTGTGTGTGTGCGACCCCCTTGCCCCAAAAAACGGAAAGCGGCAAACACGTAAACAAAACAACAACAGCAACCAACTGTGGCGAGTATTTATTGTGTGCCTGTCTCTGTGTGTGTGCCTGTCTGTGTGTGTGTGTGTGTGTGTGCTACCTGTGGGAAACACGTTTACACTCATACATACATACATACAGAGATATGTATGTATTTACTTCCATTGAACACAATGCGCGTGGAGCTAGACTCAGACTCAGACCCAGACCCAGACCGAGACCCAGCCCGAATGGAGCGCTGCCGTGCAGCAGCAGTGAAGCAAAAACAAAAAACAAAAAAACACATGACAAAAAAAAAATAATGAAACCAAGAACAAAATGTTGCAGGTTGCCACAACTCATTCATTCAACATATTGAGGCCCAAAAAATACCCAGCAGAACTTGACTGCATGACGAGTAGCACCACAAAATCATGGAAATTTCGAGTATAATTCTCATATGAATATTTTATTTGTATTTATTGAAATTATTTAATTATTGAGAAATTAAATTTAAGTTAAGAAAATAATAAATATTTATACGATTTCAGGGAATAGTTAAATGCAAAATAGTTCAACATTTGTTGCCTGTACTAGTGAAAACCCAGTAAAACATAATCAGTCCAAAAAGCATAGTTGGTTTGAATTATTATCTATTATTTGTTATCTTCTATTGCCAAATTGCTAAATAAGAAATTTATTATTATTTATGTTCTTGTGAGTCTGCCTGACGAATGAAATGATGCTTAATGCCTTCTTTCATATACTGTTTAACGCTGCGATGCCGCTTCAAAATAAGTTAAGTGTGCGTGTGTGTGTGTGTGTGTGTGTGTGTACATAAGATATCAATGCATTTATCGCACAATCAACTTTACAACTGAAATGCGGCGAAACGATTGGAAACCAAAAATCACCGTTTCAACGATCTATAATTGATCTGTCCGGGCATACGCACACATACAGATACACATACTAAAATAGAGTGGGGAAATAAAAGGGGAGGGGTCAGGGAAACAGCCCGCATTGACAGTTGGTACATTGGTGTATTTACATAGGAGAGGGGGTGGAAGGGTCGCTCTACATCCGCTGCATAGTGCGTCATGTGTCGTGTGTCGGATAGAAAGGGAACGCAAATTGATTGCAAGTCGGACGCCCGACGGCGCTCCACTTACCGAAGCGGAGATGAGATGTGGATGGCAATGAGTCTCCTCTCTCGCTGTCTTTCACTGTCTCTAATAGCGGTAATTAAGTTAGAGGCGGGCATGTCACCCAATTGAAATAGCCACTCAAGCTACCCAAGAGCAACCCCAGGCTGTATTCATTCATTCATTCATTCATTCATTCATTCATTCATTCATGGCATGCGCCGTTAAATCCTAAAAATAAAACCGATTTATCTATTTGAACAATGGCATCGTGAACAGGCTGAAGTTGAAGCAAATTGTGTGCACTTCTGGCAATATATTCTCCTATTGCTGAATTTAAATTGACAGCGAGAGAGAGAGAGAGAGAGAGATAGAGAGCAATCACAATTGAGAGCGAAAGAGAAAGAGAGAAAGAGTGACTTTAAAAGGGTTTCAAAATTGTGAATAAATCGATATTTATTAACTGTATTTTATTGAAAAGAAAATTACATGAATTATAGATTTCTACAAATAATATATGTACGTATAACAACAGCATGCAATAGATAAGAATAAATAATAAATATGTCTGGAGTCAGTCATATTGTGAAGTACAACGTTTACCCGCGAAACAATTTGAAATAATAGGGGTATGTGTATGGTGTATCGCACTATTCATAAAGCACCTGTGTTTGATAAGTGATTAGTAATTTTAGCATTAAAATAAATAATGCGTAATGCATATACACATTTAAGTAAGCAGTCTGAAGTGTACATATTTTGCATGCACAGACAAATTGACTAATTGCAGCGACTATATATATATATATACATATATATATATTGACATTAAATTAATAAAGAAATAATACATACAAACATCCCAAAACATTACATACATAAAAAAATACGTACACTGAATCACTTGATTTATTAGCTTATTGGTAAAACCCTCTATTGTCAAATGGATCTATAAACAACTCCACAAGAATAAACATATAAATATATATATATGCACACACACACACACATGCATATGTACAGGCACACACACATTAACAAACCCATATGGATGTCTATAAACGCTTGTACTTGTTGATCTTGTTCTTACTCATCTCTTTCTTTAGGTTCGCCTGCATCAGCAGCATACTGCTCTCAGCTGATAGTTGATAGAGAGAGTATGAATGAAGAGCAGGAATCAAAGCCATTCTGGCGAGAGAACGGGAGAGCAAACTAAATGGGATCAGCTGTGCCTCCCACCGCCAGCGCATGCGCACACATGCATATGCCAAGAAGCTAGGCAAGGTTAACAAGCCAGCAAGCGAAAGAGAGAGGGAGAGCAAGAATCAACAGCGTTAAGAGAGCGCAAAGCAATGGTCACATTGTTGATCAACGCGGCACAATTCAGTTTTAATTTACTTGCGTTAGCGTTTGGACGTTGTCGGATTTTGTGTTGCTGCCTGCTAGCTCCGTTTTCCGTTTAAGAAAATAATTTTTGTTTGTGTGTGTTGAATTTGTGTATAAAATATTTCTGTTGATGACGCCTAACAACATTAATATGTATAATATTCGCGTCTAGCGAAGCGTTAAGCAAAATAAGATTTTGACTCTGGTGAAATTCTTAAAGAGATCAAACACACATACACACACACACGCACACATACGTATGCCCATTGTGAATGTATGCGTAGTAGAAAGTGGCAACGGATCGGATCGTGGCCGGACTCCAACGATTTGTCGCCTTTAATTGAATCAGCGGAAGTGCAAATCAAAAAAACAAAAAACCGACAACATCGAATTTTATCTACTCCAGCCCCAGAGCCCAAACCCCCAACAACACATCCCAAACCACACACAAACACACACACACACACGCAAAGTAAAAAATCGAAAACAAAAGACAAATTCTCGAGAAAAGATTCAGTTGCGTTTGACGTAAAGCTCCACCTCCACCTCCATCTTCACCATCATCTCATCGTGGCGAGCACAGCTGCGATCATGTGGCATTTGTTTGTGTGTCTACTTGTGGCTGCCACAATCGGTACCCAGGCCCCTTCAGCCACCGCGTGGCCGCTTAACGATAATACCGATTCGGAGCCGGAGAGCATCTGCATCCATTGCTATTGTAATCGACTGACGGTGATCTGTGATTATGCGCATAATAAAACGGTAAGTATCTTGGAATCAAGTTAAAAATCATTTAATATTCTTAAGTTGTCATCTGACGCAGGCTTAATTTGCCACAGAATGATTCGAAAATAATTAAAAATGTTTCGCAAATGTGCCATTTTTCTGGCATATATCTGCTATCATATACGAGTATATATATATATATAACAATATGCAGCAGTCTAAATAAAATAGAACTCGTTTATATATTCTATGTGTCTGTTCTTATTGCAATAATTAAAAGAATGACGTTGTCAAATTCGTTGGCTACAATTTCTTAGGCAGCAATATACGCAATTACGCATATACGTGTGCAAGTGTGCGTGCGTGCGTGCGTGCGTGTGTGCGTGTGTGCGTGTGTATATAGTGTAACAAATATAGAGTACGCAATTCGCCATTGAATCAAAAGGTAAACAAAACCCGCAGCTCAGACGCCAATTTGCAACAGCAGCAACAACAGCAGCAGCAACGCGAAATGAACCACCAACCCGTCCAACTGGTTATTGAATTAATGAATCAGGTGTACTATATAAACATGTGTGTGTGTGTGTGTGTGTGTGTCGAGTGTTTAGCTTTGAATTCGGCTGGCGCTCAAAAGAAGTTCTTGATGCTTTTGTTGCTGTTGTTGTTGTTGTTGTTGTTTACGGATGCATTTTGCTGATAACTGTTACTGCTACTGTTACTGCATTTAACTACACATATATTTAACTAAACGCACAGTTGCTAAGCCTATGGGCGTTCGACCGGATGTGGGCGTGCCGGCAGCAGCAGCCAATTGTAATTTGCAGTCGCTGTCGCGCTCGCTGAGATGACGTGACAAGTGTGATTATGTTTGTTCTTAATAGTTGCTGTAAGCTCTGTGTGTGTGTGTGTGTGTGTGTGTGTGTGTGCGCGCGTGTGTATGTGTGTGTATGTGTGTGTGTGTGTGCGTTGCTACAGTAAACACATTTTTTAGCTATCTATAAGAAGCCGACACGCAGACACACACAGAACAAGAGCAGCACACACGCTCTGACCAAAGCACTATTATTATTTAGAATTATTATAGATAGAAAAGTTTTGTTGCAAATGTGACTCAAATGTTTGCAATGTAACAATCTGGCAACCCTCGTTTAGCTTATCCTAAGTTTTGCATTGTCCGTTCATTCGCATGTACTCTAATATTAATCTCTCAATAGTTCTGTACCCACTCCGTTTTTGACTGGCGAGTGCATCGCGTCATTAGACTAATAAAAGTGTGATTCCTGCATATCGTTATCTTGTTTGTATACGCTGTAAGACTGTGCGCTTGGATCTAACAAATCCAACAAGTTTGCATTAGGCTGAAGATAACTCGGAGATCGAATAATTTTTAGCGAAGATTATATTATTATAATTATAAAATTCCTCAAAACGTAAAAAAACGTAAAATTCCTCAAACGTAACGTAAAACTGTAGTTTCAAGTTTTAATGTAGAATGAAGATCATTAAGTCTATATACATATATATTATATTAAAGAAACACGATTTTTTTTCTTATAAAATTAAAAACGGCTTTTTGTCACGAGCCTGTCTTGAATGGGGAATTTCGCGAGAAGCATGCTCAATTTTAAGAGTGATAAGCACATTTAATGGACTCGAAATTCTATAGATAATATTTGTGGGAGAAAACTGTTAAGATTTGGCTTTCGGCAAATTTTTTTTGCCAGAGAATACACCCAAATCCTAACCTGGAGTCCAACAAGTTTATTCTTCTTTTGCTTAATTCAATTTTGCAACTTAAACTCACTTTTTTTTCAAATAAGTTTTCAATGATTTCTGCTACTGTTCAAAATGTGATTCTTTTTTTCTTTCCTTGTTTATTTAATATAGCTGAAAATTCGGAAAATTTCTGTTTCGATTGATGAGGATATTATAATGATACGCCCAACACACATTTGTGCAGGGTATATTGGACGGCAAATGCTGAAAATATAAAACTATAAACGATCTTTCGACATTTTCACAAATTCCAATGCAGCTCGCGTGCATTCCTCGGCGAGATATAAACATGCAACACACTCAAACATACTCAACAATAGATTAAGCGAACCAAAAAGAGAACGAGAATGACAACGAGAGAGAGACAGAGAATACGTGTGTGTGTGTGTGTGTGTATGTGTGTGTTTGTTTTAGAAATGACTATTTAAATACCATTCAAATGGCTACTAAAACTACTTAAGCCGAATGCAAATGGAAATGGGAAATTCGAATTGGGTATGAGTGATACTAAACTCCATCAAGTGGAAAACGAGTCTTTCTTTCTCCCTCTCTCTCTCTCTCTCTCTTTCTCGCTCACACACAATATGCAGCAACACGACAGGAGGTGCAAGTGGCCACAGTGGTTTTTAAGTAGTCTCCAGATGTTTTATTTGGATCAATATCAACTGCTTTTATATATACAATACGTATAGTTAAATACTTTTCTTTGTGTATTCCAAAGCCATTTTCTTCAACACTGGCAGAGGAACAAATGTGTAAACAAATCTGTACATAAAATACTTGATTTGTATAACACATTTTATTTATTATCTGTTCAGTCAGATCGACGAGGATATGCGCATAATAAAATCAAAGTTTATTAAAACATAATTCTGGATAAGTTTCCATTAGTTAAACAACTCTTTGTTTTCCGGCCATTTGTGCGTCATCTGAGAAACTATTTTCGATTGATCTGAATACCATTTGAGTTATGTAGTTGTTGTTGCAGTCTTATATTTATGTAGACTCTGACTAAGTGTTCTACATTCTGCACATGAGATACCCTGTACGAGTCAGTGAATTTGTCATATCAGCTGGCCTTTGTCTAGGATTACATTTATATATATATATATATATATATATATATAAATCCTAGTTACTATTTGCACTTCCTTGCCACTGCAGAAAGGAAATGGAGCAGCACATTCAAAACTTGATATTCTTATCAACAGCTCGAATAACAAAACCTTTTTGATTTGTTTTTGCTTTGCTTTTTTAGTTGCTTAAAAGAGAGAGAGAGAGAGAGAGGTAGACAGATAGATAGATAGATAGAAATAGAGAGTTAGATTGAAATATTGGAAAACTACTAACTGTTTGCTGGACATTGCAATGTGTGTCTGTGTCTGTGTGTGTGTGTGTAGACAGATACATTGTGCCAAGCGAACGCCCCGTAGACTTGTAGATACAATCGTAGCTCTCAGATACGTGCACGTGAGCAGAAAAAAGGCGAGTTTCTCGCTGTTGGAAAATCCTGCCCAGCCATGCGGCTCACATATGTTTCTCTCTCTCTCTCTCTCTCTCTCTCTCTCTCTCTCTCTCTCTCTCTCTCTATGTGTGTATGTGTGCCCAAAATCGAAGAAAAATTACAAATAAAAATGAAAACAATAAAAAGACAAGAGAAAAAATTCACCTTCTCAGCATGTGCCGCAAAATCTCCAACGCAAATGCACATCATAATTTATTTTTAATTGGATTTCAGTTTGGCTTATTTATACATGCATACACACATACACACACGCACACATAAATCAGCCAAACGGCGTTTGTTAGTTCCGCCCCCCCACCCACTCCCTACTTCACAACCCTCCACCCGGACACCTATACACCATGCCCTTAAGTCCATCATCTCTGATTTTTCAGTTAGTCTCTCTAAAAATAAATTCGACGGCGACAAAAATGCGCAGGCAAATGGACAGCGGAATCTGGAGAAAAGTGCAGTATGAAAAAAGCACGCATAGAAACACAAACACAAATAAAAATACAAATACAAATACACACACACACACATACGACGTAAGCACTCTAAATATAGCCAAAATATATATTGTAGATATATATATATATATATATATATACAGTGTCTCACAGCTCAAACGCAGCAGTGCCTAGCAAAAAATGTAAAGTGCTATAAGGTTTAAATAAAAAAACAAACGCAAAATGTTTAATTGCCAATTTGTTTTATGTTATATCACGTTTGAAAAGGAAACTTCAGTTTTTATTAAAATATTAATTAATTAACTAAAATTAGTCAAAAACTGAAAACATATCCAAAATACTGGTCAACGCTTTTTTGGATCAGTCTTAGAAAAGTAACATATTAGGCGTATAAAAACTTAAATAAGGATGTTAATACTTAGTATGATATCCTTTAGCCCTAATAACATCCCTTAACCTATTATTCATGGAAGATACCAGCTTCCGGGTAGTTTCTGGACTGATTTTACTCCACTCATCCAGCAGAGCATTTTTTGAGATCGGATCTGTGATTCTGGATGTTATTTTCCAGCAGATCCCAAAAATTTTAGATAACATTTAAATCTGGAGACCGGGCCTGTGGAATTAGCATGTGGGGGCAGTTCCAGATAAGCCAGGACTGTACTAATCCGGACTTATGCTTGGCTGTTGTCCTGGTCGTTGTCGTGGTAGAACCGGAAAGATCGCCGGATTCTACGCTCCTCGGCACTTTGGAGTAAATTTTCCTTTAATATATTGAGGTACACACTCTTGTCCATTGTTGTTCCAAAAAACACAACATTTCCGCCGCCGGCTTTTGAGTTAGATGCCCATACCATGACACTTCCTCCGCCGCGCTTGACTGTTGCCTTTAGGATTTTGGGATTCAGCTCAGTATTGGACTGTCGCCACACATAATTCCGTCCGTCTAAGCCAAAAATGTTAAATTTGGGCTCATCTTCAAATATGAATGTGCTCCAGAACTCCAAATCCTTGTCCAAGTGGGTTTTGGCGAACGTCATCCTAGTCCCTTTATTTTTTGCGCTTATAAAGGGCTTCTTCCGTGGTACTCGGGCATTAAAGTCATGGTTGCGCAGAACCCGGCGCACAGTTTCCACACTGCACTTTTTCCCCATTTCATCCTCCACCTGTTGAGTCAGTTTTGGAGCCGATAGCTTGGGATTTGCCCTTATTTTCCTGATGATCCCCCGCTCCTCCTGTTCGGTGAAAATCTTGTTTGGTGCCTTTCTGCCCTTGTCCTCTATCCGATCTTCGTCGAAGAAGCGACGAATGATGCTGTATACAGTTGACCTGTTTAAATTGACCATTTCAGCTATTTGGCGATGTGAATATCCGATCTTGAAGTGTTCCATGATGAGATTCCGTTGCTCGATGGTAGTCCGCTTGTCCATAGTCCTTGTTGGCTGGTTGCACCCAAATTGCAGGATATAACTAAACTATCTACGAAGGATTGGTCTATTTATACCGAAAATAATCATCCTGACGTAAAAAATCCGGGTTTTATGGCACCCAGGTGTCCATAATGCCACTGCTTGAAATAATATGTGACCATAAATTAAGGTACTTTTTTACATAACCCGGCCTAGCCCGTGGGGAAACCCCAATTTATTGGGATCATGTATTCATTATGGTGGTTAATATATGTACCTGCCATCGGTCTTTGGAATTTTTGAAAAATATTGTATAATTAGTTTATGGCAGGCAATTAAAATTTTTGCTAGGCACTGCTGCGTTTGAGCTGTGAGACACTATATATATATATATATATATATAAATCTATATAGATATAGCTATGTTTATTTGTATCTACAGTTTATTATGTCGATTCGCTTCAGTTTTGGCCCCTAAAAAGTTCATAAAGTAAAACAGCTGTGTGTTGCCCTCTCTCTCTCTCTCTCTCGCTCTGACTCTCTCTGATGCTCTCTCACTTAATTTTGTTTTTGGCATTCGATAAACTTATACGTCGCGTTGGTGGAGCGAACAAACAGAACGTAATTGAGATTTCCGCTTTGGCCAGCAACGACGAACACAGATCAAGGCAAAGAAAAACAAAACAGAAAGAAACAAAAAAAAAAAACTGGACCAATTCTAAGAAATGGCGCCCAATATTATGCATATATGTTTATGGCTTGTGTGTGAGGACGAACTCAACATACGTACATACTTATCAAAAGCAAAACCAATTGCAAACTTATGCACTACAACAACAACAACAGCAGCAGCAGCAGTCGAACAACAGTCAACTGCCAGCAGTCAGACAGACAGCGAAGAGAGTAGAGGAGACAAAAGAAGAATAACAATAATAATAAACAGCAAATGTCAGAGAAAATCTGTGCAGAAAGATGTTAGGGAGCTCTCGCTCTCGTTCTCGTTCGCACTCGCACTCTTGCGAGTGATGAGCGAGGGAGGAGTAATAACAACAAGTGCGTCTTAAGAAATTGGTGCAGCTGGGCGTAGAGCAAACGGTAAATCATTGAACCTCAGACATGATGAACAAAGATGAGCGCGCGACACGAGTCAAAAGCATACACAAAAGCAAATGATCGAGCGGGCAGTTTTTGAGAATAGCACAATAATTAGTCATCTTTCACTGTTTCAGTTGCTGCAACATACAGTGTCTCACAGTTCATTTCGGGCAGTGTCTAGCAAAAATTTTAATTGTCTGCCATAAACTAATTATACAATATTTTTCAAAAATTCCAAAGACCGATGGTAGGTACATATATTAACCACCTAAATGAATATATATGAATCGAGTCAATAATGAGTGTTATAAAATGTGAATGGATTCGCTATAGATAAGCAATTATCTTTTGTGGTTCACTTCAAATCAAGCAACTATAAAATGATGTTCAGCCATTTCCAAATTGCCATTTAAACTGTTAATAGAAAATAATTTGCACTTAACGGTTAAAAAGAAACTGACTCATCTGTAGCTAGTGACAGATTGGACAGTCGGTGTCAGGTGCCAGCTGCCAACTAACTCACAATAGACTTCCCCACCCCCACATGCACGAATTTTTTCGAACATATTGTGAACCAAATATGGAGCGGGCGGTCGACTCACTGTTGTTACTGATAAATTCACGACACTTATGCGGAAGCCAAGCAGACACTCAGCCCAGCACGTAGACCTGCTCTGCTCCTCCTCCAAGTGTATTTCCACAACAATAACTTTATGAAAGTACGCACACATATGCATACACACACACACGCAAAACCAAAACATGAACAGTTGCTGTGCTGTGCTGCAGTTGTTGTTGTAGATTATATAATGTGCAGTAATTGCACTTGAAAGCGATGCTAAGTGAAACTTGTGTGTAATCAAAGTTGATCGCAACTGATCACGAAGTAAGCTGACGAAAATAAAGTGATGTTTATTTTCTTTTTGACATGAGAAATGAGAAAAAGAATGTTCCAGTAACTAGAATCGAGTTATGATTTCCAGAGAATTCTAAGCTATTCAATGGTGGCAACGCTTTATTTTAGCTTTGTTGTTAGCTCTAAGCCACTATTGCAAGTTAACGGTTGATCACAAATCGGAATATATACTTATTTATATAGAAGCCGATAATATGATAATATCGGGTCTCAATATTTGTATTCTACACTTGGAGGGCCACCATTTACAAAAATATTATTGGGATACGCCCGACCACAAAATACTTCTTCATTTATCCAGTGACAAATTCAAATGATTTTTGTTTGTTTGTTGAATGTTACAAATTTTCGATTTGTTTTCATACTCGATGCAAGTTTTTTAGATAACGGCAAAAAGGTTTTCCCTCAGGCTGAAGCTAAGTTCGCGACCTTTGTGCACTCCCTTTTTGAAAAGCAAATATAAGCTGAACATAAATATAAAAAAAAAAATTAAATTAAAATTCAAAACTCGAATAATAATAAATAAATGTTTAAATTATTATTATCTAATAAAAATAAAGTTTGAGAAGAATTTACTAATTTTTGGTACAAATGTTGACCACCAAAATACTCAGACCAACCTTGATGAATTTGTCACAATCACAATTTCTCCTAAATTTCAATATTTTGATCGTTACTAATATTCTGATCGCTGACTGTATGGCCACCACTGTAACATGGAGACTCACTTGCGTTCGGAGACTGAGGCGCACAATCAACATCAACACAAACCCCGACAAATCGACAGTAGCCAGCCCAATTTTGCTGTTGTTGTTGTTGTTGTCACCCCAGCACTTGGGAGTCAAACTATTTTCTTTTAATTTAATGAAAAAATTGCTCGCAAGCACACACACACACACACACACACACATAGACCGCGACTGGGGGCTGGAGCAATGAACGTTGCGGTCAACTTGCCGTTGTCTGCAGCTTTACTGCAATTGTTGCTGCTGCTGCTGTTGGTGTTGTTGTTGTTGTTGTCGTTTGTATTGTTGCTATTGCTGCTGCAGTTGTTGCTCTTGCTCTTGTCGCGACAACAGTCATTTAAAAATAATACCAAGTGCCGGGCACAGAAATGTAAGTCAAGCGTCACAGCAACAGCAGATCAGCACACACACACACACACACACACACACACACATAGAAGCAACTAAAAGCAAAAAGAAGGGAAACAAAAGAAAACCAATGGCAAACCTTAAATACCCTTTCCAAATACCCATCAGCCGTCTGTCAATTGATTTTATCTATAATCTTAAACTTGCGTGAATTATATATAATAATCTATATAATATATTGTTACCAAAAGCCAACGCACCAAGGCACTATCTAAGTTCGTACACGATGATTCGACGGTTCGCAACTCTTGTAAACAATTTTTATTACTACGAAAAAATGAAATAATATTCCTATTGGGTGCTAATCAGCGCTAATGGAACAACATTATTGTTGGCGCTACGAATTAGTAATTGTCAAACATATTACGTTTATCCACAAATTGATTTGGGTTAAATTATTATTTTCTTACAAATTTTTGAAACAAACTATATACTTATCTGTGCAGTCATCGTCTAGAGTCTGGACATAAATACAAGTGGCAGTATAAAACTAGTATAAAACAAGTAAGTTAACGATTCACCCTGAACGCAGCTGTTAAATATAGTACAGTTTTATTGGCAAAGAGAAAACAAAACAAAAATCGAATGCAACGCATATTTTTTATTTCCAAGCCCGAACTGAGCCTAACTGGCTGGCGGCAAATGCATGCATATACATACATATACACCATATATATATATATATATATATATATATATATATATATATATCAGCGGAGTACACACAAAAACATATTGACCATCGCGTCGATTATCGTGGCATCTCTTTCTCACACATGCGCTCGCATATTTTTGGTATCCAGATCAATATTATAATATATTTTCGACTATAACTTGGGTGTTTCTTATCCGATCTCGATGAAATTTAGGCAGTTGATCAATAATATTTATTTTATAATAATTACGTATTAATTAGAAGATTCTTCCTTTAAAATCGTAACATTTATTGCTATCGGAAATGCAAATGTATCGATAAACGAGAAACGGCGGCAGTTAGTTATCGATCAAATAAAGCAAACTTGATCTGCGCCGGGTATACGAGCACCTATACTTCAACTTTTAAAGTCTCTAGCTCTTGTCTCTGATATCCGCGTGTTCACAGAGACAGGCGGACATGGCTATAGCGACTCGGCTCTGATCAAGTACATATTTACTTTATGCAGTCAGAGATGCTACCTTCTGCTTGTTACATACATTTCCACAAAGCCATTATATTAATTTTACCCATTTTTAATGGGTAACATGACGACCCGTTCCAGTTAGTGTATCTCATTTGACGACGATGGCGTTGGTATCTGGGCAGACGCACCCCTAGCCCCTAGTCCCTAGTCCATAGTGCCGTAACCCCCTGTCACATTCCGTCCCGTTCCGTTCCTTTGATTGCCTGCTTTTTGCCGACTCAACTGACTCAAAGACTGTGTATTCTCTCTCTTCTCTTCCCAGCTGTCGCCCATATGGAACAGCACGTACGCTGTGCCGACGAATATCACCGGCATTGAAGTGCAGCTGACGGATGGCACACAATTTCAACTGCAGGGCGGGCTCTTTCGCGAGAACCGTGTCAATCGGTTTGTGGTAAAGGGACCACTCGTATCTAAGGGCAACCATCAGGTGGAGCTGGTGCAAAACGCTTTTCGCGGCAATCTCGCCGGCTATCCGGATATACAGATACTCCGCACGAGCTATGTATTTATACGCGGAAACGCACTCTCAGGTGAGTTGGGCTTTTGGCTTTTATTATTGGAGCTAAGCAAATATTATTCAACATGACAAAATAGCCTTTAAAAAAAAGAAAATGAAAAAAGATCGTTGAAAGCTTTAAGAGCACATTAAAGCTCCAGCGAACTGAATTGTATTGACTGACCACTGACAAAGTAAGTCCAAAATGTGAATAAATAATTGTGTGTGTTTGCCCGGAAGACTCTAATTGAACTAAACCACTAAACACAATTAATCATACTTGAAGCATTTAAGTGCAGACCACAGCAATCAGTTTAGATAAATCAACTTGTACTAAATGAATTTATCTTAGGTGGCGAAGTCAAGCTGCGTGTGGAGGACAGCAATGTTCTGGTATTGTTCCCCAGTGCATTCATCAACATGAACATGTCCTGCAGTTTTACGAACATTCGCCAACTAGAGATCAAGGAGAAGGCCTTCAATCCCAGCACAAATCGCAGTGCCAATGCCCGTGTAAACGTGAGTATTCCATATGCAGCTATCTATTCGAACGGTAAATATTAACACACAAACTCTCAATCACTCATATAGCTGCATATTGAACATTCGCACATCAATCAAATCAATCGATTCGATGTGTCGATGAACAAGATTGTGTTCGTCAATTGCACCATTGGCAGCGTTCAGAGCCATGCCTTCGATGTGACCAACATCAATCAGCTGTGCTTCCAGAATTGCCGCATCAAGAAGGTTGAGGCAAGAGCCTTCACCAACAAACTGCTCAGCGAACACGTCTCCATCACAGGTACCCAAATTGGCACCATCGATAGCAAGGCCATCATGGGCAGCGGCATTTCCAAGCTAACGCTCCGAGAGAATACGTAAGTCAACAGCTCCCAATCAAAATACAAATTAAATAAACCATAAGAAAATATAATTAAATTACGGTAGATATAGGGTATATTTGGGGACGGTGCGCGTGTACTTACCAATGTTTGGTTGGTACTTTCTAACAATCGGCCTACAAAGTTTCGTAACTTTAGATATAGTCTATTTTCGATGGGGCCGAAAAATTGTCTATGGGAGTAAGTTCCCAGTAGGCCACCCACCAAGTTCGGTAACTTTAGCTCAAAATTTCCGGAAGACATAGTCTGGATATCTATGTATGTTGATCTTTGAAGATATGCGCTTTTATCGATTTACCCTTTTAGATATATTGATTTTGGCGATTATGAGCTTAGGAGGTGGACGTGGCAGAGGTAGATCTTTTTAGGGCATTGCCAACAATCCCTCAGCGAAATTTGGTGACTCAAATTCTCGATAGATATATTATTTCGATTTGCAGTTATCGACTTTATCGATAATAAAATAATACCATCTAAATTCTAATTGAAACTGTTGAATTTCTTTGTTTTTAGCATTGACACAATCAAGGAGGATGCGATTCAGGTGCACAGCGTGTATGTGTACATCGAAGGGAATCGGATTAAGAACCCGGGCAATAACTGGCTGTACGTAAACAATGGCGAAATGATAACGATCGCGAATAATTGGTTCAACAACTTTGCGCCGATTAATCTGAATCAGGATCAGTCGAAGCGATCGAATTGCACCTTTGCCAACAACTGGCTGGGCGATCTGCAGCCGGGTAGCCTCAACTTCAGCATCTGTGAGGTGCGTGCGATCACCGTGGATCGGGTGTGTCGATGCGGGGATGAGCGTGACTGGCTGCCCACAATTACCGATCACGATCTCAGCTCGGAGCTGTACTGTACGCTGGGTGAGCGGATCGATCGATGCTTTAATGCGAGCCAGGTGCATATGCGACGATATGCGAACGAGGCATGTGGCAAGAATCGCAGCACGTTGCGCTGCGTCGATGGCAGCACCTTGGAGCGGTACAACGATGGCTTCTACACCAAACAGGAGCGCGAAGAGCAACTGAGGGGCCCCTCAATGTCGTTTGTGATTGTCATTGTTATAATTTCGCTCGGTGGCATCATTGGCATCATTTTTATCATTGCCGGTATTAGGTGGTTCCTTGCCAAATACTGTGTAAATCACAATCCGGATCAATATTGTCAGCTATCGCGGGCTGACTGTAATACACTGCATCAGGATGTTAAGGAAATGGCCGATACACCCAATCAGCGGCCAGTCAAGAAGCTGATCAACAAACTGGCCAGCGGCAAACTGAAACGCCAGCGATGCTGTGACATCATCTTCGATCTATTGTCCCAGTGCAATGAGCTGCCGGAGAAATCGAAGAATGTGATTGACCGGCATCGACGGGAGGCGCACGCCAAATGTGTGTCCCAAGCGTCAAACGATATTGCGCAGGGCCAAAATGATGATAATTATCCCAGTGCGCCCAGCGAGCAGGGCTTTAACGATCACATCTATTCAGTGCCATTGCTCCCAAGTCAATATGCAATGCCATCCGATACACAGGATCCTTCGGCAATGCCCGTTTACTCGGAGCCCATCAACTCAGCCAGTAAGTTTCCAGTGCCGGAGCAGCGACCACTCAAGTTTTATTAGGGTTCCGGTTACTTTCAAATTTGTTGCACAACTACAAAAATGACAGACGACTCTTGTCTCTTGATTCCCTTTTTTTTTTGTATTTATTTATTTTTATTTATTTGTCCGTTTTTCTACTACTTTTCTATTGGCTGTGAGCGCATATTTTGTATGATTATTTCTATTAACTATGTATTTTGTAGTAGTATGTTCAAAATGAGACGCAGAAAGCAGATCGAATCGTAAGACGATTCATAAGCACACACAGACACACACATATATATATATATATATATACATATATACATATATATAAAGTTCCTGTTGTAACAAATGTATGTATTCTAAACATATACATATGCAAAGAGCACAATCCGTTGGTTAGTATTGCTAACTTGATTCAAACTAACACACAACTACACACACACACACACACACGCACACACACACACACGCACACACACGCACACCCACACACACACAGAGACAATATACACAGGTACTAAAGGCAAGCCACATTTATATTTATGGAACGCATTAACCCGAAAAGGTATACAAATTGGAAAGTATCTCCTGACTTGTAGTTAATATTGGTGACAGTTCTCTTCTCTCTATCTCTCTCTCATTGACTTTCTCTATGGCTCACTTCTCCTCTGTCTCTCTCCCTGCTTTCTCGGTCGGTGATCGTGTCTAGTGTGTCCTTGGTGCTAGTTTTCTGTTAATATAGCAATAGATACTTTCTCTTTCCATCTACCTCCATCTCCAGATTTTTCTCTCTCTCCCTTTCCCTCTCCCTCTCTTTCTCTCTCTAACTCTAACTCTCCCTCGCTCTCGCTAACTCTCCGGCTCTCTCTCTCTAAATCTCCCTCGGTCTCTCTAACTCTCCCTCTCCCTTTCTCTCCCTCGCTCTCTCTAACTCTCCTCTCTCTCTCCCTCTCTCTCTCTCTCTCCCTCTCTCTCTCTCACCTTCTGTCTGTGATTTAATGCTTGTTTTCTTTTTGTTTACAGATGCGGATGATATGCCACCGGCATATGAGTATACGCCACAGTATGCCACACCACTGCGCCACCCCCCGCCGCCATCCACACAGCAACAACTGCCGTCCACAAGAGTCGCCGCCGGTCGGGACTGCCACGAGCAACAAGAACAACAACAACCGCAGCGCGGCAGCAATGTCAGCTATGCGACGCCCGTTTGGCGGCAAACGCCTAGTGCCACGCCCATTAGTATACCGACAACGCTGGCGCCCGACTTGCCGCAGAGGCATGTGCGCGATTTGCGTCAGGATCTCGAGGCGATGCCACAATTTCATCCCAATCAGTTAAATTCGTTACGCAATCAAAATCAGTTGCATTCCC
This sequence comes from Drosophila macrothrix, assembly GCA_035042055.1. Classification (NCBI taxonomy): domain Eukaryota; kingdom Metazoa; phylum Arthropoda; class Insecta; order Diptera; family Drosophilidae; genus Drosophila; species Drosophila macrothrix. The sequence continues at coordinate 17,568,339 of JAWNLX010000587.1, read as the reverse complement.
GCTTTCCCAGCAATCTGCGCCGGCCGCCGCCGCTCAGCAACACGAACACGAATCACAGCACACACAGCTTCGATTATTTGGATGGGGCAGACACAATTTCGGCCATGGAACTAATGGATATGCGGGGTGCGGCCGCATTGCCACCGGATTCGGGCTCCGATCATTCCGGCGGCAGCGTTGAGACTGTTAAAATTGAAGATATCGAATATGCCGATGCAGATGCCTAAAACTATGCAACACAGCAAGGCGGCCAAACAAGATCATGTGATACACACACACACACACACACACACACACACACACACACACGCACACGCACGCACACAAACCAACACACACACACACTAACTTAAAATAATTTACCGCGGCCTTGTAACGATAGTTACATTCAATAAGATAAGATAAAAAAAAAATATATATATATACATATAAATGTAGAAGATCCAATATCTCTGGCTATCATCTATATATCCGTGAATATACAAACCTTAAACGTGTTGTCCAATCTGGGAACTGAGATTACTGAATTAATTGTAATATCGTATTAGGAGATTATTATTATTATTTACATCGAAAAAGCACGAAAAGGCAGAATTATCCTAGGCAGAATTTTGAAATATTATTTTGCTTTTGTACGTTTGGAAATATTTTCATTTAGGTTTTATCCGTTTCACCACAGAATATTCCACATTTGTGACGTTAAATTGTTATAGTTAGATTATATCAGAAATGGAGACAAGTATATCTACTATCTCGATCTCGATCTCGATCAGATAACTAAGACTTTTTCACTTGCCAAATTCTCAACTGGATATATATTGTCGATCATATATTGGAAAACGGTACCATTAATGAAGGTATATTCAATTGGCTGGTTTTTAGATCTAAAACTGTACGATTTGTGGTATCGCAAGGAGATAATTAAACTCTACGTTCCAAATTGGGTAGCTCTAGAATTGTAGAAGATATGTGTGCGGGTTTATATATTTGCAAATATCGATACTGTTAGCCCAGCCGATCTTTACTAATTTTAGGGCACCTGATAATATCATCTTGACTCATATTGTTCTCAACTTAGTCGATCCGATCAAATTGAAAATAATTTAGTTGCATGCAAAGGCAAACAAAAGTCGCTTCGCGTGTGGCATACTTATTAACGAGATATTTTTTGTTTTGTTGTTTTTTTTTTTTTCGAAATGCAACAAGTCTGCTGAATTCCGTTGAGCATTTTACGTTGCCCAATTTGTGGCTGAGCGCGCCCCCGCGCCTGCTAGTAGTGGGGTTATATGATTACTTCTATATGTAATGTATATGTATGTATATATGAATATGGATAAATATATATATGTATATAGTAAAATAAAATGTTGAAAAACTTGATTTGCAAGCTCAATCGGCTTGTTGTTGTTTTGGTCTTTGTTTTGAATTTGAATATTTGTTTATATGGGCAGTGAGAATTTAGCATTTGCAACTCAGTAAAAAGCTGTTTTTTTTTTTTTTAAATAGTTTTTCACTTCAATCATGCTGAATAAGAGATTTATGTGATTGTGTACCCATATCGGTTATTCCATATTTGTAGCTCTCATTTCTCACATCTTATTTAACAAATAATCAAGAATTCGATTTGCAAATATTAAGCAAAATTCGTAATTATCCAGAATTGGTTATAACTTAACAAATGAAGTGCATCACGATGCAGTTAACAGCAATTTGTTAACATAATGCGACTCTTAATCCTGTCTATTATTTTCTGTCACTGTTGCAGCACAGAAACCTTAACAGCTGTAACTCTGTTAAGCTAATTGGGTGCAGTTAACAGCTGCTGTCGCATGGAGTTAATTTAAATCAACGTATTGTCAGATGTCTATGTTTCACTTACCTTTCAATACCTTTCAATACAGTTGACAGTTGTTTGGTAAACACTTTAATTTCTTTTCCTTTTTTGTTTTGGCAGATTCACGTAATCTGTGGCAGATTCACTAGCAGTGCAGCCATCCCTAAAACATCCTCTGACTGTTAACCATTAAAGAATTTGCATTTTATGTTAAGTTCAGTTAACATACAGTGAACATACATAAATGATGTATGTGCACAATATGTGTATTCTGTTAAGCCTAGCGGTATTTTTGCTTTGTCTTTGACAGCGTGTCGTATTTGACCAAAGCCGCTGGCAGTTAGTCAGTAAGTGATGGATCTCAACAAGTTGTCTAAGTGGCCGCTTGGCCCCAAGGCAGATAAACTTGGGGTTTTTTTTTGCGGGGGCACACGTTACACACTTGCAACAACAACAACAACAGCAACAGCAGCAACTGGCAGCAAGTGTCAAGCGATGCGTGTCCGTCCGGCTGTCGCTGGCGTACTCAATTAAACGCGGCGCGAGCAATCAAAGCAACAGGCAGGCAGGCAACAAGACCACCGTGCTGGATTGGGGCACACAAAACAAACACAGACACAGACACACACACACACACACACATAGCAACCCAACAAGCAGAAGAAAAACAAACAAACACACAAACGACAAAAGGCAAACAAAACACAAAACATTCTTAAAGCTTACAAAAAGCTGCGCAGCCGCAGCAGCCGCAATGGCGCTGCCTCATGCTTACCGCTTGCAAGAGCGAGATAGTGAGAGCGCCATTTAGTGCTACTCATGATACAGCTACAGCTACAGCTGCTGCTGCTAGCGCTGCTGCTGCTGATATCGCGCTGCCGTCGCGACTGCTGGCTGAGACGGCTGTAAATGTTTCGTTGTCCGTTTTGGCGCTCAGTTTGACATTTGCACGCGCTTACGCCGGTCGCGCCAAACGAGAGCTTAGACCCGGCAGCTATTGGTTAGTTGTTGTTTTCGTTGTTGTTGTTCTTCTTCTTCTTCTTGTTTTCGTTGTTGTTGTTCTTGATCGTCGCGCGTTTCAAATTTGTGTGCTGATTTCATAGGTTATGCAAATATTTGCGTTTAGCTATTTGCCGTCATATTCCGTTTTATTTTTGATTTTGTTTACACACTCAATAACAAGCTGTGTGCGTGTGTGTGTGTGTGTGTGTGTACGTGTGCGGGTGTGTGTTTTAGTGTGTGTGTCGCCCCAAAACCACAATCCACCCAATGGCCAACGGCTAGCTGCCACAAAAAGTTCAAAGCAATAAAAAGTGCAGCAAAGCAGAAATATCTTCTCTTCTCTTCGCTTCTCTTCTTCTTTTTTTTTTTTTTTGTTTGTTTTGCATGCCGACAACAACAACAACAAGAGCAGGCATGTGAGCAAAACAGAGGGCGAACGCGTGACAGCGAATAAATAAAACTTAAGCAAATAGCCGGGCGCGCTATAAAGCAGCGAGACGCTGACAGTGCAACAACTGCAGCTGCACAAATGCTTTGCTTGGCTTTGCCTGGCGAATTTCTATTTTTTTTGGCAGGATTATGTGCGCACTCGCTGCTCGAACGGTATTGCTGTAACAGTAGTTTCTATGCTTGCCTTGACTAGGCTTTGACGTTTTTGATCTGTCTGTTCTCGTTCGCGTTACGTAAGTCAGTGTGAATTTAGCGAGAGCAGAATGAGAACTGGGAACAGCAACCCACGCACCACAAACAAACAAAACAAAACAAACCAAACCAATTTAATACCATTTGCATATTTCAGTGAGTGAGCGAACGAGTGGGGATTTGTGAGAAGTGCAAAAAAAAGGCACAAGTATACGAAAAAAAAAAAAAAAAAACAACAACAACAACAAATGACACACAATGAATACGATCCACTCCCCCACACACACAAACACATTGATGGTTGTCAAACAAACGTCGCAAATCGCAGCGTTCCATACCTATTGCTATATTGCCATATCCAAAGCAAATTTCGATATTTCAAGGTTACAGCAAGTATGACGAACAAAGTCTGTTTTTAGTTTTTGTTGCTGGCACCGTTGCTGTACTGTCTTTGTATTTTTTCTGTTGACGGGCTATAAAATTCTAAACAGATTTAATGCGCTTAAAAACACAAAACAAAAAACAAAAGCAAAGAACAAATGAACTTAAAACGTTGAAAATCACGAACATTTTGCCAGCAGTCCCCACAAAGTCAAAGTTATGAAAAGTTCAACGAAATTTGTAGCAACATGCAATAAGGAAACAACCACAACAACATGAATAAATCACAACAATGCGAAGCAAAAGGCAAAAAAAAAAAAAAACAGAGAGAACTAAAAATGAGGCAGAAGCACATTAACCCGTCAAGTGCTTACCACAACATTGTGTTGTTGCTGTCGTTGAATCTACACTGCAGCCCAGCAGCACAGTGCGTCTCGCAAACGAAACAAAGAGCCTGCTTTAAGGAATAATAGCAATAAAGTTCGCATAATTGCGAGTAATAGTTTTCTAACGGTTTCCGTTTTGTTCTCTTCTGTTCTGTCCGTATATTCCACATAGATTTCTCTTTCACTCTTCCACATTTTGCAACTCTAATTGTCACTTCCAGCACATTCCCCATTCCAGCTAATTTCCAATATTCCTCTGGTCTCAGATTCCACTGTTCCACTGTTACCGTTTCTGCTCTCACTTCCATATTATATCCTATTATGTCTAACTATTCCCATGTTCCACTTTCTCGTATGATTCAGCTGGAAATGTCGTAAGATCTTCTGTATTCTTTGCCTTCTCGCAATGCTAGCTAATCGATGTTTTTTGCCTCAGATAAGATTACTTCATATCGCGATAAGAAACAAAAACTGAGCGTTTTTGCAAATTGTGCGCAACACAAAAAAAAAATAAATATATTAATATTTATATATACATTATTATAATCTTAATGGACGTGTTTACGAATTTGCAGCGAGTCGAGGCTCGTTTTGCAATTTTGACATAGTCCATGAAATGTGCACATAATTGTCGTCTAATTGAGCTTCACTTGATTGGAGATGAACAGAAAGAGAAAGAGAGAGAGAGAGAGAGAGAGAGAGAGAGAGAGAGAGAGACAGAAAAAGAGAGAGACGGCAAGAGATGGAGTGAGGCGTGGGGGGAGTAAATTTGAGGAGGTGTCGCACAGGAAATGCATTTTTGCCTTTATTAAATTTCCAATGCGTCAGTAGCCCATTAAATAACAGAGCTGAACATTTAAAGGGTTCTTCAAGCGTCTGTGGCGCATCCGCTGTTCAGCTACAAAAAATATGAAGCCACATGTGGAAAATAAATCAGTTGAAGTAGTCCCCATCTCTCTTTTTTCTTTCACTTTTCGATGGCACAAATAGTGAAAGGCTACTTTTTTTCTTTACAAATGTCTGTCGATTTAATCGAGAATTATCGATAGCAAAGATGGCATTACTAATAATAATCAATCAAATTTGTAACATCCAAATTTCAAATGAAGTGGAGAAATTCGAGTAATAAAGTTAAATGTACACAGAAATCTCAACTTGATTCGAGTCACACATAACTCGACTTAAGCAAAGTTTTTTCCTAAGTTGAATAGAAAATTGATGAGAATATAAAAACACTAATATATAATACAAATATTATATCATCACTAATCAACTGTCGACATATAATACAAGATACAAGTCATATATAATCTGAATAAAGTTAATTTCTGGTTTTTTTCTTTTTAAGTTATGATATATTCAAAAATACAAAATACGTTTATAAAGAAGTATAAACTATTTACGCAGATATATATATATTTTTTTAAGAAACTTCATACTTGAGTTAATTTCAGCAAAACTTACTGTCGAATTGTCCGAATTGTACGAAGAATTCGAATCTGACGAGTAATGCGCAAATATTGAAACACCTTTTACACATTATAGTTGAAAATATTGGTTGAGGAGGACAGAGAAGAAGGGAGAGGCAGGTCGGCACACACAGCTGTGTGTGTATAAATTAAGTTCTATAAACAAAGAAAGAAATGACCATAAACAAATACCAAACCATAATTGATCATGTTTGCTTTCAGGCGACGAATCTGGTATCTCTATCTAAAACGTCTCTGTGTGTGTCGACCTCCAAATTCAATTAACAGTCTTTGGCGCTGATTGGTGCCACCAGCTATTAATGTACATATATATATATATGTATGTATATGTATGTAAGTATGTATGTACATATGAGTGTGCTCATTTATGAGTACATACTACGGGTAGTCTTGCTTGCAAAATCAAGATCACTGCATAAAGTGGCGTGTTAGAAACTGATTCAATTAGAACAATATGTTAGACGATGATGATGATGATGGACACTTCTCGTAACGTTTAACGTCTAAACAGTTGTGTGTAAATGTGGAAATGTGTAATCGATCATCATTGATCTAAAAAAAAAAACAAAACATCACTTGAATTTGCAATCGTTTGAAATGATTATTTGTTATTTAGAAACTAGAATTCTTTAACTATAATTGATCTAACTGAATCTTCTGTGGGGAATATTGTCTACAATTTAGTTTCCACAACTAAATTAAAAGCGTTCACTATTTAGTGCTTCCAAGTAGAATGTATGCCAGTTCGAGCAGCAGTTCGAGTCGAATGCCTTCTGTTCTTAGGCATTCTGAAATTGCATACATATTATATATGTATATAAATGTGTACACATTTGGTTATTTGAAACGCTATCAAATTGCCGACAAGAGCGGAGTTGAAATCTGATGATTCGGTGGAAATCTGAATCAGAAAATGGATAAGACGAACAAATGAATAATAAACTAATTCTAGAAAAGGAAGAAAATTGAGTCTTCAGCTGTGCCTCTCAGTGAGTCAGAACTCAACTCATAACTCGCAGCGCGTTAAATTTCACACACACACAGGCTAACCACACACACACACACACACACACACACACACACAGAGACGCACTACATTGATAAGCAAAAAGCACCTTCAGCGATAAAAAAACCGTTTTTTTTTTTGTAATCTTATCAGCGCTTATGAAAAGTTTCAAACGGAACAACGGAAACTGCAACGGGCGAGCAGACGAGCGAGCGAAGGAAAAGTGACAGAGAGAGAGAGAGAGAGAGAGAGAGGGAGAATGAGCGATGTTAGATTATAGAATTGAAACGTGAAACGTGAAACTGAAACAGAACACGCGAAACAACAGTAAACAGGTGCCACTGGTACGCAGAGGCTGAACCAAAACTCACCAGAAACCGGAACGGAACGGAGCACATTTTTTTTGCCAGTACTACTACGACCATTACTACTACTATGCTAAGTTTGCGATAAGTTTGAAAAGCCAGACAGACAGACAGACAACCAGCCAGCCAGCCAGCCACAATAACGGATAGCACACAAAATGCGAAATATAATCAAAAATCTCAAGGATCCCACCACCACCACCAGTGTGGTGGTACTGTATTGGTTGCTCTGGCTGTGCACCACAGCGACGACAGCAACCGCCCTGCCAAAGGTCAGCTGCACCGATCACGACACAACAATCACATGCGACTGCAACAACGATGAGCAGGTGAGATAATGCCCCACAAATAATAATAATAAATAACATAAATAATAGCACCACCCAACCATTGTTTACACTGCTTAAACACACACAGCCGCTGGTGTTGCCGCAGCTGCATGGCACCGTTTACCAGGTGAAAATACGCAATTGTCGCGACTTGACCGTGGAGCCAAATGCTTTGGATAACACTGAGGGTCTGCGCAAGATCAGTTTCCAGCATCTTGATAAGCTGGTGCTCAAGAAGAACGCTCTCAGCGTCTCGCGTGAGAGCAACAAGGCTTTAATTGTCGAATTCGAGTTGGTTAATTTTCAGTTAATTGACTCGCATGCGATTAGCGGCAACATTGAGGAGATCTCATTTACGGGTGGGCGCATCGAACAGATGCATCCATTTGGCTTTACCACCATCAAGGATAGTGCCATATTGCTCAAGCTCGACGGTGTTACCATAAATCACATCGAAAGTCAGGTGAGTTATCCAAAATTGTTGCGAAAGTCTCAAGTGCAGCGATCATCTGACATATACGTGTCAAAGTTAACATCAACTTTAACTCATGCTATTAAATACTTGTGTAAACAAGAAATAATTACTATCTTAAGCACGACAGGCAGATTGTAGTAGTCAAATGGCAGATTTTAAAAATAGAACGATTCTTCCTATGACAGCTATATAAAATAGTCACTTTAGGAGCTGAATACGACGCATAACTAGTGAGTTGGGTTGGTGAGTTAGTTTTCTGTTAGTCTGACATAATGAACCAATCCAAATCCCCATACAAGGCTATATAGATACAATAGACGAGTTGAGCACCCTCAACAAACATGAATATTAAAACCTACCTAAGAAATCATATCGTGTCAGTTAGGATATTATCTCTGCGAGTGTTACATAAGTGCTAAGAACTGATTTTAAATCCCAAAAATGAGGGAAGATTTAATAGCTCAACTGCTTTTATCTAATTGATTTACGACTTATATTGCAGGCCTTTAAAAAGTTTGCCGTGGAGAAGATGACAATTGTCAATTGCAATTTCATTGGCAATCTGCCGACGCGCGCCTTCTACGAGCTGGAGGTGAGAAATGAGCTGGCGATGCTCAACAATCAGTTCCAGGAGCTGCACTCGCACGCCTTCTCCTTCAAGCGTGAGTTGAATTATAATTCATAATTTATCAATAATAATAATAATATTAATAATATATTTCTACTATTTTTTTTTTTTTGGCAGTCATCTCGAAGCTAAGCCTGAACGAGAACCGCTTTGCGGCCGTCGACGGGGAGTGGCTGGAGGCGTACATTCGCGACGCGGTCGCATTGCGTAACAATCAGTTTGGTGCCACCAGCGATATTGCGTTTCGCAGCCTGGGCGTCCATCGCGACTATCAGCTGAGCGAGCGGCTGGAGTTGCGCTTCCACAACAACACCGTGCGCAGTGTACTGCCACCGTCGAGCAGTGCGCATGGCGCTGACATGGCTGTGGCATCACCACCGCCACAGCCGCTGAAATTTGATGAGCGCTTCGCGCTCAGCATTCGCCAGCTGCACTACGACAACGAATGGGACTGTGAACAGCTGGACATGAGCGCCCAGCCGCTGCAGCCGCGCATCGAATTCTTTCGCCAGCACAGCGAACAGCTGCTCTTCCGAGCAACAGCAACTGCCACAGCAACTGCAACAGCAACAGGTGGTGGAGGATCTGTAGCTTTTGTGCCGCTGCGTCAGCTGATTGTGGATCAGTGTCAGCGTACTAATTATACAGCATATATTGTGTTGGGCAGCCTGCTGTTGGCGCTGCTAATAGTGCTTCTGTTGCTGTTGCTGTGGTGGCGACTCGCACAGCGGCGACGACGTCGCAAACTGGACGTGGTGCAGCCGGAACCGCGCACCTACAAGGAGACGCAGATTGTATACCAAATCGAGAATGCTGGCCTGCTCAAGACTGATTTGTAAAGCTACACAAAGCACACACACAAAGCACACACACAAAGCACACACACACACACACACAAACATTCACACACACAGCCGAAAGACGCTAGCTGAAGCGAAGTGGCATGCAGCAGCAGCACAACCAGCACCACCAAGAAGAACCACCAAGAGTGACCTTTCGTTGTACCAAATTGTTAGCTTACGTTTAGTAATATCTATGAAGTAATCGTGTAACGTTATCTATCATCGTATCTATAACATTGTATCTATGTTTATCATACAAAGCATAAAGAGGAGAAATGATCTAAGCTGTAAATAAGAACTATGACTCTTAAAAATATTTCGCACTCGTGATTCATCTCTATTCCAAATTGATAGCACATACAATGAATGTTTTCTTAAGGAGCAGTGAACCATTTACACGTTGCCGGTGATTCACTTTTGGACCTGCTAGCTTCGATTCACAGCTACATATTCAACTTTAAGCCCAATTATAAACTATGATAACAACTCATCGAATCAATCAAGTTATCCTCGCAATGTAAGGTTTACTGATGTGACTTTAATAGTTTGACCTTAACTCTGTGATGTTACGATAAATACTCTGTAAAAGGGTTGAATTCACAAGTCATTAATTATATATATATTGACATACCCAATGGGCAGATATGATTCCAATGCCTGATGCACCGTCAATTGTGGCTCGGAAAGTGCAAAGCCTTTCGAGAGCAGAGCATGATGTGCGCTAATTGTGTCCTCAATGCCGCTTAAGTCGTCCATGTCCTTGTCATCTGCACACGTTAAAAGGGAATAATATCAGTAACTGTATACAAGATGAACTTCAAACAACAATCAAGCAACATACCTGGTAAATTGAGATCCTTCTTCATGAGATTCGCACTGCACATGCCACCCAGATAGGCCAGCTCCTGTTCCAAACGAATCAGACACGAATTGCTTGCATTGATCTGAGCGAGAAAGCGATAGATTAGCAATAGACAGAGATGTCATATAATATAATATGATATAGGGCCATGGCTTACCGCTGTGGGATTGTCATAGCCCACCACCAGGCACTTGAAGCCATAGCGATTATTATGCGGATCCTGAGCATACAGCGAAGCGGTTTCCAGCGAGAACTCAACGCAATTGCCGGGCAAAATGAGAACGTTCTGCAGCCAATTGGAGGCACTGCGGCAATTACAGTGAACAGTTAGCATCGGGTTGGCAGTGATTAAATAAAACATTCTAAAGAAAAGCACTATCTAATCTATATAAATATATATGCTGTCAATATAGCCTTAACAGGAAGCTCTTCCCTTCTCTCTCTCTGCGATAGTTCCAATTTGAACAATTGTGACACATTATTGCAAGTATTTGAGTACAAATATCTGGAGAGTAGGCTTTTTATACACTTCATTGCATGGGAATTATATGGCTGCGTTCAATAAGACTTCTATATATATATAAATTATGATCACTTTAACTACAACCGTATAATATAAATTGCTTTTCTATTGCACCTGTTATCAGACCTCATGACTTGTTGATACCAGAATATTTACCCCTTGATTACATCCGCTTTGGGTGCGACTTTTTGACTCTTTTTCGACTCTTCTAATAAGTCGAATGTTATTAGAGATCTATGATTCTAATTGTTCACATCTTCTCAGAACTGTATCCCCAAACACAATACAACAAATTATTCAACAAGTTCGATGTGACTTGCTGCAAATAGATATGCTTGATTCTTTCTGCTTTTACACGACTTATTGATGCCCTTTCTCAAAGGGTTCAAGACTGGCGAATGAGTATCACTTACGTATTAAACTTCTTGACCACAATCCAATCGGGCTCCACTGTTTCCTGAGTGCGTAGTTGTGCTTGTGACGTGTTGCCTGGCGGCCGATTGCAGCTGGTCACGAACAGCTGCGCATTGTGGGCATGTTGTCCGATTATATTGTTATCGAGCATATCAAAGTAATCCTCGCCAGAGGCTGCCGCCGCCGCCGCCGCCGCTGCCGCAGTATTTGCCGACTGGCACGGCTGTGGTGCGTTAGACGTGCGCAGTGGTATCGAAAGCAACAGATAATCCTCGAGCTGAGCGGTGCCGCACTGTGAATCAAACTCAATGGTTAGCCATTGGACACAGGGCGGAAACTCGACGCGATAGCAACTGATGCTGGCACTGCGATACGGATGCTCGCTTTCGACCACACAATAGTGATTGCTGGTTGTGCTACTGGCTGGCGTGGGCGGCACAGGTATCGGCTCCGGACGCAACTGCTCCTTGGAGACGTGCAGCTGATTGAGCGCAGCGATATGCGGCAGAATCTCCTTGATCAGGCCGAGTATTTGCACGGAACTCTTTGGATCGCTGCAGGCCAAGTTGGCGATGTGCGCATAGACTAGCGGCAACAGTGTGTGAAACATATTCGATGCAGCCAAATTGAAGACCTCCAGCAGTTGCAGGGCAGCAACACTGCCGCCTCCGCCGCCGCCACCGACACCGACACCGCAACCAACAACATGTGCCTCCTCCGAGTCGGAATGGAGCAGCTGCTGTTGCTGCTGCTGTTGTTGTTGCTGCTGCTGCTGCTGTTGCTGCTGCTGTAATGGCAACTGTTGCTGCTGCGGCGCCTGCTGCTGTTGCTGTGGCGTATGCAACTGCTGCTGTTGTGCCTGCAACTGTTGCTGTTGCGAGGTCAGCGGCTGTTCCGACGCCAGCTCATACTCAGCCCGCTCGTTACCATTCAGCTTGGCGGCGGCCAATTGTACGTTGGAGAAATTCAGTTCGGCTGTTTCCTCAACACCAATCTCAGTGGCACCAATTTCAATTTCCATTTCGAAGGGATTCGTTGAGCGCTTATCGAATTTGAGCGTCTCCATAATGCCCTTGGAGAAGGACTCAATGCGTTTACCCAAATCCCTTGCAGTCGTCGACAGCTGCGGATCAACGGGCAGCGCAGCGGTCCGCGAATTATTCGCCCAATTAATATCCATATGCTCCTCGATGGGCGTTATATTGTGCTCCGAGTCGATGGTCTGTGTGTGATTCGACGACGAGTTGTCTGTGGGCGAACACGATGCAGCCATCGCATTCCGTGCCAGAATAAGCAATTCCGTGCATTTTTTCGTTATATCCGCCGCAATTTGCAGCGCCGTGTCGCGTGTTGAGACCTCGTTGCTGTTACTGGTCAGAGCATGTGCAGCATCCGCTGAGCACGTGGCTGTCTCCAATTGATGCTGTTGTTGATGATGCTGATGTTGATGTTGCTGCTGCTGCTGCTGTTGTTGTTGTTGTTGTTGCTGATGCTGCTGCTGCTGCTGCTGCTTGATGGGCGTGCTGTAGTATAGAACGCTGGGCAGTTGACCGCGTGCGGGCGTTGTGCCATTAAAACTCAAATCGCAGGCATAGAAATGAAAGCTGGTGCCGCAAGGACCACGCACTGTGGGCATGCCCAATCACCGGAACAGGTGCGTGCACCCTGGGAGCACAGGCGCAGGGCGTAGCGTGCATGCTCCTTAATGTGTACCGGATGCTCGAACTTAATCTCGGCGAGATCATTGTGCACAGCCTCTGGTTCATAGCTGCCAGAGATGGACTCCAATGTCTCCCATTTGTGCTGCGGCTGCAGATCAACAGTGTTGTCATAGAGCAGCTCGAGCTGATAGTCATAGCTGCCCGAGCCGGAATAGACCATGGCGCCAGCTATGGCAATACCAGGTCGATCCACAGAGAAGGCAATGGCATCCGGTCCAAAGTTTCCCGTATTCCAGGTGCGACTCAAATCGCATCGGGCGAAGCGTGAACTCGTTGAGTGCAGCGTGCGTGGCGGCAAAAACAGTTTATCGTATTCGCCGAGAGCCGTCTGGTAGACAATTTCGGCCAGGACGCGAGCCAGCAGATGGCAACAGTTGTCGATAAGTCCCTGATTGATGCACTCCTTCAACGCATAGGTGCCACCCAGGCAACGGCTATAAATGACCTCAATGCGCGCCCTGATCGGACTGGCGATGATATCTAGCAGTCGCACCAGCACATCCTTAAAGGTCCACGAATTGCTGAGAAAATCACTCTTCTCCTGCTGCGTGCGATAGATCATCTGTTCCACCAATATGGGATACTGATGCGCCTCCGTTGACGATAGCATCGGCAGACCCGAGTTATCGCTCGGACTGATTATCGACTGGCGCTCATTGCCGGCCACATTCAGCAGCGAAAATGTCGCACGCAACTTGACACTGGGCGAGCAGAGACCGGCAAGAATTGCGCTCAGCAGGCGGGAATGTAAAGCGCCACGATCCATTTGGGCCAGCAGATCGCAAAGGCAGTTCCATTTGAGTGACGATGTCGGATAGAAGGCATCGAAGCATGCCACAAAACTCAAATGGCACTCGTCTAGGATTTCCAGCACCAAGGCGTACCCTAACAAAAAGTCCAAATTTCATGATTAGTTAGAGGAATCATCAACCACTGTATTCATTCATGCCAAACTCACCCTCTTCGGTGGCAATGTCCTTGAAGATGTCATCGCAAAAGATGCCAATGAGAAGGGCACGCACATTTCCAATGCACTCGGCCAGCTGAATGTTCTCCAGATTGGTTTTGCGTGCCAGCGGCGTGCCCGAGCCGACGGCGGACAGCGAACTGGGCAGCGCTGCGGTGGCATTGCTCAGCATGCGACTCGGTGTCTTTTCTGTAAGGAGGCGCAATGGATTAGAGATTACGATTGCAGCAGCAGCAGACTGAATTGCTGGTGGATTACCCTTGTTATTTGGCTTTTGTTGGAGTTTTGAAAGGGCGGCGGCAATCGCACCACTCCCAATTGAGCCACCCGTAGCAGCTGACGGTTGGCTCGAGCGCTGCGGATAGATCTCGTTGGTGTATTTGCGCAGCAGGCGCAGACACGATTTGTTGACATAGCCCAGATACTGGAGTGTCTGCTGCAGTTGCAGCGGCCTGGTGCGATCGCGTTGCTCGCGCAGCTGCGTCTTGAAACAGTCCCACGACCAGCTGAGCAGCACCACCAGACTCTCGAAGCACTCGCGGCTCACGCTGTTGGCAAAGGCGCGCGAGATGCGCTGAACGGGATCGGCGTCGAGGGTCAACGGCGGCTGCTTGCAGTCTTGTGTGACCAGGCGATACAGTATCGCCGGTATTTGGCCAGAGTTGACATCGGTGCCGTTGTTCGCCTTCTTGCTGGACTTGAATGAGAAGACCACCTGATCCTCGGTGGTCACCGATGCCTGGCCGCACGACCCACAATCAGAGGAGGGGCCAGCGATGCGTGCCCAAATCAGAAACCAGCGACCCGCCGCCGCATTAACCGGCTTCGGCAGCTGAATGTGATGCTTGCTGCGTGCGGCACACTCATATGGCACCTCCTTTGTCTCGCTGATGAGGACGCCCTCCTTTTCGTAGCCGCCGCCATCGACGCCCAGATCGAATAGTTTCAGCTTGCAGCTGTACTCGCCACGTCCGCCAAACATGCCAAAGCCGCAGATCACAATGTCCGTGTCCGCCGAGAAGCGCACCGCCTCCACACTGTGCCCGGAATAGCCCCAGCCGCCGCCGAAGTTATCGAAGCGATTCACAACCTGATATTCGCCGCTCTGTGCCTCGGCCGCTTGGTGCGGCTGCTGCGTCAGCGTCTGCTCAAAGCAGCCCGGTATATTATCCTGTGCCGATGTCAGTATATCCAAACAGGCAAGCAGATTCAGCGATGCCTGCGAACGCGACACGCGCGCCTCCGCCTTGCTGGGCAGCGACAGTTCCGGCGACAGCAGCGCTCGGTAATTGGCAGCGTTCTGCAAATGATTCAGATTCAAAGTTAATCAATTTGGATTTTTTTTTCTTTTGTGCATACTTGAAGAAAAATCAAGAGGAAACTAATTGATCAATGGCACAAATGTCCACTACTTGGACAGAAACCTAGATGCAGCCAAAGCATAAATATTAAACATATAACGAAAAATAGTCCAACTCTCTCACATCAAAGATCCAACGCTTCTCCTTCGACACAGACAAGTTGACGTGCTAGAAACAGACGGAATTAAGGATAGACATACAGACGGACGGACGGATGCTTATCAAGAAATAGATATCTTCCATATATTGTTTGACATGCGTCTGCCATGGCTCTTTGATAATTAGCTTGCGGGTAACAGGGGGCATGCATACGCCTTCCATATGTGTCAGTTGCACTCTCTATTTAAGTGTGTGTCTTGTGCTTTATTTACCATATTGCTTTCGGCTATTTCGCTAGCGACCACATTGTAACAGCGCAGCTTGCGGGCGACGCCATCGAAGACCCACAGGACATTGTAGCTGGGGTCCATGGCAAAGGCAATTTGTGGTGGCGGCGGCTGTTGCTGCTGCTGCTTGTCCGGCGATGCTGGGCATGCGGCGACCACCTCCTGGCGCGTTCGCACTCGCCGCTGCAATCGTGGCGATGCTGTCAGCGAGGCTGGCTGTGCCGTCTCCACCTGCTCCTCGAAGATGTGATTGCGCGCCTCGTGCATGCTGCGCGACATTTGCTCATTGATTGGCACACCGGCCGTTGTGGCGCTGGTCAGCGGTTGCTGGTCTGCCACCGGTGTCGCAACATCCACGTTACGATTGATCTCCGGCAGACCATGTGGCTGCTGTGTCTGCAGCAACTGTGCAAATTTCGTTTGGCCTCGATAATGTGGCGTGCAGCTGCCGTCGCTGCGATTTATGGATAGCGTGTGAAACGACAGCGGAATGCTGGGAATTAACACTAGAAAAGCGATAAGAGTTGAAATATTTGAATTAAAGTGAGCAAAAAGGTGGATTGAAATGCAAAATGAACATGTTTATCATAACAATTGGTCTCTGAACCGGTTCAATAATATTTCTAATTTACATAGACGTAATATTGCCTAGACAGAAATCGTGTTAACACTTACGTATGGTCTTTTTGTTGGCCACCACATGCATCTTGGGCAGCATTTGGGCGGTAATTAGTGACTCGTCAATCTTGATGAAGGTCTGGTCGCCATTGGCACCGATCCAGGTAACCTTTTTGCCATAGCTGGGACCCAGACCGCTATAAAATATCAATTATATAAATATATATATATATATATATATATATCAGTCAAGTTGGGATATTTTCAATAAACTTACAAGACGGCGCTGGGCCCACAGTTCCATAAAAATTTCTGACGCTGCGCAATTAGAGCAGCCGTATTGGGCGGTACAAGAATACACTCCTTGGATCCACCGGGCAGGCAGACTGCTTCCGGTGGAGAATCTGCATTCTCTTGTTGGTGTTGCTGTTGGTGCTGTTGGTGCTGCTGGTGCTGTTGCTGAGCAGCGACGCTTGAGAGTGTTGGCTTCTGACCAAAGTCGCTGGGCAAGCGACCCAGCTGACCCTTCTGATAGTTGCCGAACGTGTAGACCACGCCCTTGTGAGTGAGCAGCACCGTGTGATTGCTGCCGGCAGCCACCTGGCTAATGGCGCCCTGCACTTGAACGCGTATTGGTCCGGTGACCGCCTGTAGATCTCCACTGCCCAGCTGGCCGTATTGATTGCTGCCAAATGTGAAGACCTCGCCGGAGAGCGTCAGGACCACGGTGTGGTGCAGGCCGCATGCCACTTGCACCACCGGTGAGCTGCTCGGCAGTTGCAGCGACTGTGGCGCCAGCGGTGCCACACGGGGTGGATCCTTCTCCAGATCGGTGGGTGTACCGCCGCCACCAGTGCAACCAGCGGCACCTGTCTCCAGCTCCGATGGTTTCTTCTCCTTGCGTCGCATAATCAGCGTCTTGGAACGCTGCTGACGCGCCAATTCACCTGGTAGCGGCTTCAGCTCCGCTTTGGCATCGGCAGCAACTGCAAAACACACGAGTACATCAAACAAAGGTGCAAACAGGAATTACAAATTGCTGTGTTTTCTCATCTGATATCTGGATTATGATTAAATAAAGAAAGAGACCGACTTGACCAGCTCGTCATTTCCAGTTGGAATACAAATATATAAATATATATATGATGTTTGCCCAACTACATGTTACTATTTGTATAATAAAATGAGGAATTATAGCGTTAGTATTTGGGCAACTTGAAACTTACTTATTTCGCTCTCCTGCAGCGCGACGCAGGCGGAGCACAGGCCGCACTTGGCACAGCCAGCATCGCCGTGTCCGCAGGGGCAAATGCTGCCGGGCAGACGCTGCTCGAGGGGCACATTGAGAGCGGAGACACAGCTGACATTGTAGCCGGTGCATTCGCGGCACATGATGCAAACGCGACACTGGCCCTGCACCAGATTGTGATCGTCGTAGTCGCACAGCGATGAGAAGTCCACTTTGTGGCGCAGCTTGTCCACATGCATGCTGAGCAGCGCATACGCCGACGACGAGCTTGGCACATCGCGGACGGGCAACATTTTGTTGAAGACACGACCGCATTGACCCTTGTTGTTCAGCCCGAATGTGAACACCTGCCCCTTGGCACTCAGAGCGACGCAGTGCGCCTTGCCCAGCGCCACTTTGGTCACATGCTGATCGAGAAGATCGGTGACAAAGCCCATCGAATCGCAATGGGCCGTATCCTTGCCGTACATTATCAGTTTGCCCGTTTTCGTCACAAAGGCGGAGGTGCCATTGTTACAGGCGGCATGCACCACAACATGCCCATCGATTTTGGTCATCTTTTTGGGCTTCACCGGTTTTGGCTGTCGTCGATTCTTGGAACTGTCGCCATCCTCACCGCGTCGCGCCGTGCCCGCAAAGTAGACGGTGCCATCATCGTTGACGAGCAGCGCATGGACGCCATCGTGTCCAACGGCCACATGAACAATATGCGCCGCCTTTGACACAATCAGTTCGGTCAGTTTCAGCGTGGGAGTGCGACCCACACATTTCAGTCCCAGCGCCGCCGATTTGCCATAGTAGTAGACACGCCCATTGCTGGCACGCACCAGTCCAAAGTCCTTGCCGCAGGCCAGGCCCAGCACATCGGCATCGCGACACGGCGCCGGCAGCTTTGGCTCAAATATATTGTGCGCCGACTGGATGCGCTGGATCTGTTGCTGATTCAGCAGCTCATCCTCGAACGCCGCATAGCCCAGTGTGCGAAACTTTTTGCGTGCGAGCTGCAGCGGCAGCTCAAACGGGGGCGGTTCACTGCTGTAGCTATTGTGGTATAGATTCAGCTTCTTGACCACCAGAGTGTCCTGCAAGGAAAGAGCATTACTGGCTTTAGTTCTTTTTCTACTAGAACTTTACTTTCTGTCTAAAGGTAGAAAAAATTCAAAAATTCCTGCTGTTCTCAACTCGAACTTTCTCCTGGAATTTTCCAAATTTCTTCAATTTGTGAACCGCTGGCATTCTATCATTCAAGTTACTGAAATCCTATCAACTAGTCTCCTATATCTTCTAATCTGCCACATTGCATCGAAGACATCCTTTTTAGTTTTCAGGTATGTTTAAACTGGTCTATATTAAATAACCAAGTCTATATCAGTTTAAGCTTAACACAATTTAAGGGATATCCGTTTCACTAAATTGATACTGCAAATACGACAAATTCTTAGTTGCAGTGTAGCCTAGAAATTCCAGCTGGTCTAGCAGAAGTTTTGAAGATCTTAGAGACTTTAACTCACATCCCGATTACTGCAAATGGCATGTAGTGAATCATCATCCGTGAAGAGTACGTAGTTAAGTCCCTCCCGCATGGAGAGCATATTGAGGGGATTCATTGATTTCACCGCCAGCGTATCCATGCCCACCAACTGCAGCTGATCGGCGCTTCGCTTGCAATTGCGCCGGAAATACACTTGACCGGCACTGTAACCCAGCCAGGCGTTGCGCTCGCGACTGAAGTCCTCGTTCTGTGCATAGATGTGTCCCTTGTAGGAGCCGCCGAAGCCAGTGCCAATCTTTAACAGTGCACCGCAATACAGCACGTAGACAAAGACGCCATCGCAGGCCATTGCTGGCGCCATTTGCTGCTGCGAAGTCGTCATCATTGGCAGCTTCAAAGCGAACTGCAAAACAAATGGGATTCTATTAGAGCATTGTCTAAGATACTTTTATATTTGGATGTCATTAATAAATTATATCTTTAAACGATAATTTTACGGATAGATAGATTGTAGAAATCTACAGAATACAATCCAAAAATTACTCAAGCTGTTGTAGAGATTAAAAAGTAAGTAATTTCAAGTGAAGCCGTAAAATATACGCACTTACCTCATCAATCAGTGAATTGTGTGGCACGCCATGACTGTGAAAATCGGGACGCGTTGGTTTATTGAGCGCCGCACTGACGACCGTATGCTGCAGTGCCGCCAGCACTGCGGGCAGCTGAACAATCTGGGCGGATAGCTGCCTGGGTGACATGAGCATGGCGGCAATGGCTTTTAGCATTTTGCCAGTGTCGCCGCGGGCAATGCAGAGGCCAATTAGAGCCGCACAGGCCATCGCCGACCAATTGGCCTCGGCACCGGTTGTGGAGCTTATTGCCGCCGGCATAGTGGCCAGATCGAGCAGTAGATCGTAAAGCGGATTAATAAGGTCTTCCGGTTCGAGCTTAAACGATTCCGGCTGCTGGCCTTGGATAACATCGAGTAGTGCTTTCAGCGCCTTGGTGCACAACAACGGCTGAATGTGACGTGCGTCCGCGATCAGCTCGAAAAGACTGCGCAGCCCGGCGCCGACAATGAGCGGCACCGTGGCATAGACCGGTTCACGTTCTTCGGGCTCCTCCGTGTCCGAGTCGGCATCGCTATTGGCGCTGTTCGTCGTCCGTTTGTCCGCTGGGCCAGCTGCGCCAGCAACTGCTGCTGCACCGCCAGCGGCACCAGCTGCTCCGGCAGCGCCACCACCGCCGCCGCCACCCATTGCGAGCGGCGCATGGCAGGCACAATCGACCAGGTTGCTGACCATGCAACTGCCGGCACAAACGAGGCAGCACGACGAACCCATATTGCCGCTCCATTTCTTGATCGCCGATGCGGCTGACATAGCCGCATGTCCGTTGCCCTCGTGAAAGAGAGCAAAGCGCGTCTCTGCCTCCAACACAGTGGAGCGTATCGCTGAGAATACGGCAAATTTTGATGCATTCGGATCAAGCTCGATGTGGGCAACGGGAAACGCTGGCATCAGGAGCAACTGATCCTTAATTAATGGTGGATCCAAGGGATTCACTATGCCAGCACCGGCCCCGCCACCGTTGCCATCCAGCACAGCGGCTGCAGCAACGGCTGCCAATGCCGCTGCAGATTTCTCCTTGCGGCTCTTTCGCTTCGTGAGCGCCTTCCGCTCATTTTGCAACTTTCTGCAATAACAATAACAACACAGAAATACAGAGAGAAAGAGAGAGAGAGAGAGAGAGAGAGTGTAAGAGTTGCTTGCAGAAATCGATAATTGAAAGGAGTGTGGCCAACTTTACTATAATTTGTTCCGTACAAAAACAAAAACATATTTTTATTGTACTAATTGAATGTTTGCTAAAAGTTCACGTTGTATGTTCAAGTATTCGAATGTGGTTTTTGATTTCATAGAATATCAGCTATTACTCAATTAATTTAGCTATTTTTAGGCGGATTTTGGTCATTGGTAGCTGCCAACACTCCTCATTTTCATTCATATTTAGAAATATTCGCATATTTCAAGTGTTTGGTAGCTTTATCGATTTAACAATAAAAAAAATTAATGCAGGTCGCGGTTATCCAGCCGATTGGCAATAAATTCGATCTCAGCTCAGCTGTTATCGATCAGCTGTTCGAGTGCTGCCCACTTGACGTGCTATAGCAAGCAAGCGCCAAACTTTCAACCCCGTCAAACAGCAACCGCTGGCTTGCGGCTTCGGCGGCGACCCTTGGCTAGGGGTTGAAGACCTACATACATTTGAACGGCATGCCGATCGATTTTTCAACCCCCACTCAAGGGAGACGTCGCCGCTGCCGCCACCCCGCCGAAATGTCCTTTGTGCTTATTTACATTACCTGCGTGTGTTGCTGGTGTACAATTCGTAGAAATGATCGCCATATTTCATTGGATTCAATAGTCCGACCATTGCACCGTTAACAATTTTGCAAAATTTGCCTCCAAATCGATTTTCTGTATGCGCTTACATTTACATATAGTACATGTGTATGTACATACGTGAGCCGTTATTGGGCTATACCGTTACACCGACACTTCTTTTTGTCTCGGCGACGATGTGCGCGGGCCAACAAGTCGCCTACACTGTATAACTGGACACTTGTCAGTTATGTTTTTGGCTAAATATTATTGCACAACAATTTACAAAATAACTAGGAATTAACTAAGTATTCTACTTGCGAACTTAATGCATATTTTTTGTTGTATGATTGCACCACTGTCTTTTGCGAACTGTAGACTTATCGATTAATTGCAGCAGGACCTTTTCGTGCCACTCGATAGCAATGGCTGTAACAAATGATACTATCGGTATTCTACATTTTGCTGTTGACAAATGCTAATTTCTAGATATTTTTATGGAATTTTAGCTGAATACCTATCAACTGCATACCTTATTATTATTTGCAATATTTTTGCAATAAAGTTTATTCAAATTTTAACCGTACTTATCGATAGTTACACAATTGAATTTACTTGATTGCAGCCCTGCCTGGCAACAGCTGTCAAACGGTTTACAACAACAACAGCTGAACTGACAGCAGCGCCGCAGCCGCAACAATCGAGGAAAAACATTTTACGTAATTTATATTTGTTATTTTGATTGCATTTTGCATGTTGTTTAATGTACGTTTTACCACTTGAACAGCATGGGCAACGCTCTGAACCACTACATAAAGCCAGATGTGACGCCCGGGCCGGATGTGGTGCCCAGCTTCGATCCCATGTTGGGCTTTGAGTCGCGCAAGCAGCGCGTAATGATTGCCACCAAAGAACAGATGGAGTCGGCGAAGCTGCCACTCGAGGATCGTGACTATTGCGCTCACAAGCTGCTCGCCTATCAGTCCTGCCGCTCCGACAAGTTCCCGTTCGTCTATCAGTGCGCGCACGAGAAGCACGACTATCTCACCTGCGAATACGAGGATTATGTGCTCCGCATGAAGGAGTTTGAACGCGAGCGTCGGCTGCTCGAGCGCCAGAAGCGCCTCGACAAGCATGCCTAAACCTTGAGCACAGTTCAATAGACAAGCAGAGCAGAAGTTAACGGTGTGCGACCTTTCCAGCGTCAACAACGGAGCAGCGGAGCAGTCAACGACAAAACAAACAAAAACTCCAAGCGAAAAACTTCACACTGCCCGTCGCAATCGGAAATTTCAATAATAAATACTATGCCTAGTAATAATATGGATCTGTTTTTTTTTTTAGTAAATTAAATGCAAAAAAAAAACAAACTAAAAACTATTTAATCCAAAAAGTGTAACTTTAAGTGTTAATTGGCAAATAACCATAAAATAATTCAATCCCTGAACGCATTTGGAATTGACTTCAAAAGATGTTATTTAGCGATCACTTCCGTATAAGCCTCTCTTGATGATCTAGAGTTTCAATATTATTAAATCGCTTCAACATTTCGTTATGCTTTAAATGTTCTTATTTCACTCCAACAGGCGACACAAAAACTTTCTGTTATTGCAAAGGTGGGATGTTCTTTACTCAATTCAATGTTTTATTCAATGAGGATCATTGAAGTAACCTGAATACAATATATAATAAATGCATATATAGACTCACGCACACATGCACAGACAGACACACACACAAATACACCTAACTAGGACTACTAACTAACACTTGTTGAAACTGATAAGTATTTTGTGACTAATATGTACGTAATAATTTGCAACTGGCTGAAATGCCAACTACATCTTTGGTAAACGCTTGAAGTCGCCGCTGCCTCATCAAATGCCCAGTTTACGCCACAAATGATGCATGCGGCCGTGCGTCTCGAAGATGCTGCGCAGCATAAAGACCTGGATGAGGCCGACACTAATCATTGCGCTGATCTGTAAGAGCGACCAGTTGTTGACCATTTGGAAGTTGGCCTCAGCCAAATTGCGGTCGCGCGCCTCATGGGAGCGTAGCGCATCCTGCAGCTGGCGCGCCTTGGTCAGCTGCAGGCGGATGCGTCCAATGAAGTCCATAATATCCTGCACCTTCATGTCGTAATACTCGTCGGGCGTTAGGCCCGTTAATTCGTTAATCTCCTTCCACTGATCATCGCCATGATGCTGATCGTCGTCGCGCTCCACGATCAGCTCGAAGAAGACGGTTTTGCGATTGAACATGCTGAAGCTGTTGTCGAAACAGAAACGATAGTCGCCCTCCTTCTGCACCTCGTGCTGATGCATATTCTCTGGCTTTTTGTAGTCGCTCACAATGACCAGACCGATGGGGTCTAGCAGGGCAAAGCTTATGTCCAGATCACCGTGGCCGCCATCAATCACCTGATACTCAAAGTCAATTATTTCACCAGCCTTGACGGTGTGGTAGAGGCACTCCTTCTTTCCGGCATCCACATAAACCGTCATCTCTTTGTCATATCCGCTGACCACGGCCGCCGGCCAGAACAGTAGCGCAAGAAAGAGAGCAAGGGACAGCCGGGCAGCGAGGCAATTGGTCTGCAAAACAAATGTGTTTAGCTTTTTTAGTGGCATTGCATTTGATTTGCATACGATTCGCTTACCATTTCAATTTGTTTGAATATCAAAGTCAAATGCAAGATGCGTCGACCTACCTAAAATGGCGATACACCCTATATGGTTGCTGATACTATTTTTAAAAATATCGCAAATCGATTGCATGCACTGACGAATTAAAAGTGCCCACAACAAAAGCGATACTTCCTCAATTGCACGGCAGGGGTACATACAAAGTTTCGATATTTCGATATCGTTAAGAACGATTCTAACAGCATAGATGGCGCCACCTGAGTTGCTATGGCAAATTTCAAATTAACGTATATTTAAAAAGCGATCGTACGTAACGTGAAAGAAAACTATAGATTCATTAATAAGACTTTATTTGTTTTTACCAAACTTGTTTAGAAATATTTTTGTTATTTAATATATTTCAAACTTAATACTGTGCACTATTATAGAACACGGTATACACCATCTCATGTGTAATAAACTAAATTAATTTTCCCGTTTAATGAATACTTGTCGAAAACAAAAACAAAGAAAATATATATATTCAATCTGTCAGGTATCATTGACGTATTATTTACTTAGCTATCGCGTGTTACGACTAACAAACATCTGCCTCTTACTGTCAGAAAAACTTGTATGCAATAGCAAAATGAAAGTGACTTTAATGGGGGGATCTAAATATAAATTACGAACTGCCGACAGTGAACATTCAATTGGTCACGTTCCGGAAAACAAAGTCAAGGTTGCCAGTATAGATATGAAATTGCAATCTTCATACTTGACCTTGTCTAGCAATGCTAATAAGTTGCGTGTATGCCAGAGCTATGATTAATGTTGTGAGATTACGGCTTAAGAGAGTTGTTTAATAATCGGCGCAGCCAAAACAAATCTTAGTTATCGATCGCTTAACATATGATTAATTAATCCCAAAATGCGAGACGGAACGGCTTACGCTAAGCTGATTGAGACACTTATTCCATGGGCTAAAATCAAGAGAGGATATTGCAAATACTTTGGTTAAAAATGTAAATGAATCTGAACAAAATAAAATCATATTCTTTTAATTAATGTATTTAGGACAGTATGTATTGGAAATTGATCAATCAATCAATCATATATGGAGTTTTCAGTTATCGAAAATGAGAATGATCATTGAAAGTTGGTCAATGAGAAATTTACCAATTTTCTAAAGTACATCGATTAATATATTGAAAATCTATACTTATTGAATATAGATAATTTTGTTATCGATAATTATCTTAGCAAGTTATATGTAAATGCTGATTCAGAAACAAATGCCGCATTTTACACATTGCAAACAACACACTTAGTATCTAATTCGATGATGATAATGAAAATCCCCAATTCACTCCGTCATAAAAAAAAAAAAAACTGTCGTGCCGCTGTCCCATTACGCAATGCCAGATTTAAGTTGTGGGTGGGTGACAAATGAGACAAGTCTGTGAATACGTTGATTATGCCACTTGCTGGATTCCAATTGAAGGCAATTGCTGCAGCACCAAGTCAGTTGCTGCTCAACGTTTGTGATCGTTGGCCGGATGATTCTGCTGCTGACCCTCATCATCGCACTGCTCGTGCTGCTGTACGCATTTCTGGTATGGAATTTTGGACATTGGCGTCGACGCGGCATTCGGGAGCCGCGTGCCCTGCCGCTGCTCGGCTCCTTTCCGAACATCGTATGGCCGCGTCGACATTTCTCGAACGATATGCGTGATATCTATATGTGAGCGAGCTTCGATTCCACCAAAGATTAGAAATAGAAATTAACCGAGAATGGATCCTTTAAGGAAATAGTGAAAGACTTTTGATTTATTTTTTACAGGCAATATCGCGAGACGGACAGCTACGTGGGAACGTATCTGCTGAGAGCGCCCAAGCTGCTGCTGTTGGAGCCGAAGTTGATCAATGAGGTGTTCGTGAGTGCCTTTCGGCACTTTGAGAACAACGATGCGTCGCGCATGATCGACACACGAAAGGATCCCCTTGTCGCCTGCAATCCTTTCGTACTCGATGGCGACGAGTGGCGCAAGCAGCGTGGCATCTTCTCCCCCCTGCTAACCAGTGGACGCATACGAAATGCATACGGAAATATGAAACGCATCTGCGACACGCTCTGCGAGTACATTGATAAGTGTTCGGATTGTGGGGAGCCACAAAATGGCATGGATGTGAGTAGTATTCAATGAAATCAAAAACGTTCAGTGATCTGAATAGAATTATGCTCATTTGCTGACTGCTGCTCAAAGTTGATATTGAGATTCAAATTATTGCAATAAATCCATTGAGTCAGCATAGACAGGCTGAGTTCAACTTAAGCTAAAGCTTACAAAATGCTTTAAATTCGATTTATTATTTTTACTTTAAATTGTTCAGCTTGGACTGCGCTTTACCAGCGAGAATCTCTTCGATTGCGTCCTGGGCATCGAAGCGCGAAGCTTTACCGAGTCACCGCTGCCAGTGGCCAAGCACAACAAGGAGATGTCCGAGGATAATCGCCGTCTGGCTCTTGCTGGCGCTCTGAACGGACTCTTTCCTTGCCTGCCGCTCTGCCTGCGGCCCAAGATCATTCCGCCCTCATACGATCGCTTCTTTGGGGAACTTGTGCGCGAGGCATTTGATTTGAGGCGCTGCAAGCGACAGGAGCGCAACGATTTCATCAATCATTTGCTGGACATGCAGCGGGAGCATCAGTTGACTGAGGCGCAGCTGGCATCGCATGCGATGACCTTCATGTTCGATGGACTGGACACCACATCCTCGACCATAGCGCACTGTCTGCTACTCGTGAGTTGAGCAATTAACCGCCTAATTCTTGCCTAAAACCTTGCCCGGTTTATGCGCAGCTCGGTCGCCATCCGGATTGCCAGGAACGGCTGTGGCAAGAGATTGACAACGCCTGCTCTGGACGGGATCAGCTGCTGCCCGATTTTGAGGTGCTAAATGAGCTACCCTATTTGAGTGCTTGCTTAAATGGTGGGTTTAATCAGGGCAGCGGGTTTAATAGTTCATTTAGAGTAGAAAACATTATTCCTCCTCTCGATCACATTCGACACTTACCCCCAAGAGATTCCATTTTATGATTTCAGTATGGATTTTTCCAAAATAGAATTTCCATTGTGTTCTCTCCATAGAACAATTAGTATATTAGTATTTGAAGATTGAAATATACGCTTGACATGGTTAAGAAAAATATGATACATGGCTACAAGCTTGATTTCTCAAATTAAGCGATTTGAATTTTTATTAATGAAATTCATTAAATGATTTGTAAGCATTCAAAATATAAACCAGTTATCTTTTGACCCGCAGAGAGTCTACGCATCTATCCGGCTGGCGGTTGGGCATCGAAGACCTGCACAGCGCCCTACACCTTCCATGGCAGCCATCACGATAGTCCGCTGAAAATGCTACCAGGCGATAATGTGATGATACCCATCTATGGACTGCACCACGATCCCATCTACTATCCAGAGCCGCACGCCTTTCGACCCGAACGCTTTCTCAACGGCGGCCTGAAGCGATTCCAGCAGCTGGGCGTTTTTCTCGGCTTTGGCAATGGGCCGCGTCAGTGTGTGGGGATACGGCTGGGTCTGACCCAGACCAAGGCTGCACTGGCGGCCATTGTGCGACGCTTCGAGGTGCACATCAATGGACGCACTCTCGATGGCATCGAGCTCGATCCGCTCATCTTTGTGGGTGTCCACAAGGGCGGCATTTGGCTGGACTTTGTGGCACGCTCGAGCAGACACTAGTTCAGTGGACCCCACATTGGAGGTTGCGAGGTGTGCACATGGCAGGGTATGTTAATCGAAATTAACGGATTTATTTATTTAGTTATCAAAATCATTGCAACGGTTCTGGGAAAGATTAAAGACTATTTTCTGGCAGAGGGTCTTCTATTTTCTTTTTTTTGGTCTGCACAAGCTATTTTTAAGTTTCATATGGATAGCAACGAGTGATTGCGAGAGGTGAAAGATTTGAATAGCAAACAAGAGCCCACATAGCAGATAGCAGATTTACTTTGTGGAACCAATTTATCTGCTGGGATCAATGAGTACAAATAGATGGCAAAATAAACAGACTGAGACGGCAAAAGACAAAACAGTTGACAAGCAAATAAGATATAACCATCGAAATGATGACATTGCGACCATTGGCAAATGATTGGCTCGTCATTTGGGTGATGGGTGTAACCCAATTGTGTGTCACTGAGTTATATCATCGCCGCTTGCTGATAAACGTTAAGCAATTTAAGGCTAGAAAGCGAATGACGAAGAGACAGAGAACGAGACAGAGTGAGAGTAATAGAGAGGGAGAGAGAGAGAGAGAGAGAGAGAGAGAAAGAATGTTAAGTCAGTTGTAATGCGCTGCGATTGATTAGGTTGTCATTGAGTCATGATTGTGATTTGATTGTCATTTGTTGCGTTTTGTTCGCGAGCTTTTCATTGAATTTCCATAGTCAAGCTGGCCAAATCAAGCGGCCAACTAAATCACTAAATGTGTGACTTTCACTTAAAGACCTCCCCTCCCTCCCTCCCTCCCTCCATCCAAACCCATCACAAAAAAAAAAAGATGAATCGAGGTGAAGGTCGTCGTGGCGCATCTGGAACTACGCATACGATTTTCTTCGGTATTGCTAATTAATTAAATCACAAATTATGTACATGTATGTAAATATAAGTTGATTTATTAGTTAAGAAATCGATTAAACAGAGTTAAAAAAAAAAAACTTGTATAAATGTAAAATGAAGGGTGCGTTTGAAAAACAGCGCCGAAAACTGGATTCGTTGTGATGAATTTAAATAGCTAATCAGTACTACGAGGATTGTTTGATTAGATGGATTGGTGGCTGTAATTGCTGATCAGTGTCTGGGCACAGGGAATAGGCGCAACGGAGTCGACGACTGTCGCACAACGCGTGCCCGTGGTCGTGCCACAGTTGGTGGCAAGTAGCCGTTGACATTACCGTTGCCATTGGCAACTGGCTGAAAATCCTGCGGCTCATCGAAGATCTTCACCGTCTGCACATGACTCTCCACATTGTTGGCATCTTGGGTGACGACGTTGACAATGTGATGCTGTCCCCGCGGCTGCTCATTACTTGTGCCGAGAATTTTGATTGTTTTCACGCCGGCAGCATCGAGAGTCTCGAGCACTTTGAATGTGCGCACCGCATTCGGTTTCACAATTTGCACCGTGCGCACCTTGGAACTGCCACGTGCCACTGGGCCGGTGGCGGCAACTGCCACATTGACGGCCAATTGCATTTCACGTGGCATGAACTTTTGCAGCGACTGTTTCGCCTGAAAACTGAGCTGCTGCTGCTGCTGCTGCTGCTGTTGCTGTTGCTGTTGCTGTTGCACATGATGTATGTGGTGGTGCTGATGGAATTGGTGAAGTTGTGTGGGCACCGCATTGCGTGTATAGGCCATGGCGGGCGCATAGGAAAGTGGACGCTTCGATTGTTCACGATACATTGGCGACACCTCGACAAATTGCTGTTGCACATGTTGCTGTTGCTGCACGTGTTGCTGTTGGTGCTGCAGACGCTGCTGTGGCTGTCCGTAGCGTGCGTAAGGCTGCACTGTGTTCATATAGCTGCTCAATGTGTGTATATGTGAGTGTTGGGTGGGTGGTGCAGGCAGCGGCGCAGCGGCAGCCACAGCATGCGCCTGATAAGCAATTGTTGGTGCTGCTGCTCTGGCAGCTGCTGTTGCTGTCGCTAGCGGCTGCTGTGGCTGTTGCTGATGTTTGGGCACGCCATAAATAATAGTAGAGCTGGGTTGGACAACTGGTCGCTGTTGCTGCTGCTGCTGCTGCTGCTGCTGCTGCTGCTGCTGCTGCAGCTGGAACTGTTGTTGCTGCAGCTGCAGCTGTTGCTGTTGCTGCTGCTGTTTGAGCAATTTGGTTTGCGTTTGCAGGCTGTGCAGCTCGGCAATAGCTGCCTCAGAGTTCTCGGGCTTGGTAAACTCATAGCCCTCGGGCAGCGCACCAAGATGCTGCTGTTGTGGCACCTGCAATGGCTGCTGTTGTGGCACCTGCAATGGCTGCTGCTGTGACACCTGCAATGGCTGCTGCTGTGGCACCTGCAATGGCTGCTGATAGATGTTGCCCTGTTGTTGGGGTGGCAAATAGTTGGGTTCACGATAATCACCAACTGTTGCAGGCTGCACAGCAGCAACTGGCTGTGCTGGCTGCACGGGAGCAACTGGCTGTGTTGGCTGCACGGGCTGCTCAATAATTTGATCGAAAGGCAACTGATTGGGATTGTTAAAATCATAGCCAGGTGGCAAATAGTCGGGTGCGCGATAATTAGCTGTTGTTGCTGGCGCAACGGGCTGCAATTGCTGTTGTACCTGTTGATGCTGCAACTGCTGTTGCGGCTGTTGCACACCATTTGGATTGTTAAAGTCATAGCCAGGTGGCAGGTAACCAGGCGCATGGTAATTCGAAGGAGTCGTGCTGCTGCTGCTGCTGGCGGTGCTACTGCTGCTGCTGACAATGCTGTTGCTGCTTGCGATGCTGTTGCTGCTGGCGATGCTGTTGCCGCTGCTGCTGGCGAAGCTGTTGCTGTTGGCGAAGCTGTTGCCATTGCTGCTAGCGAAGCTGTTGCCGCTGCTGCTGGCGACACTGTTGCTGCTGATGGGTGGCAAATAAGGCGGGGCCCGATAGACCTGTTGCTGCTGTGGCAGTGGCAGTCGTGGTTGTGGTTGTGGCAGTTGTTGCTGTGGCAGCTGTTGCTGTGGTAGTTGTTGCTGTGGCAGTTGTTGTTGTGGCAGCTGTGGCAGTTGCTGTTGCTGTGGATAGGTGGGAATTGCACCAGCCGTTGTTGTTGTGGGTGGCAGATAGTTGTTGGCTCTATAAGCAGGCTTAGACACAAGTTGCTGCTGCTGTTGCTGATGTGCTTGTTGCTGCAACTGTTGCTGCTGCTGTTGCTGCCCTACATTGCTGCTGGAGGGTGGCGAGAAGGCGGGCGCCTCATAGCTCGGCGGCGGTTCTGAGAAGACCTGTGGTGCCGTTGAGCTCAAAATAGAGCTTAAGCTGGACTGCTGATAGTTTTGATTGGCGTGACTGGGCGTGGCAGCTGTGGGCGGCAGATAGGCGGGAGCATTATAAGGAACTTGAGCTTGAGGTGTGGGCTGCTTGCGCTGGAAATCATGCTGATAGTTGGAGGGGAAGGGCACGGGAACAGTGTGTGTAATTGGCGCTGGCACAGCAACAGTTGCTGGCACTGGCCGAGCAACAGTTGTTGCCACGGGCAGTGGCCGCTGCTGCTGCGGCTGCTGTGGCTGCGGCTGTGTTGGCCGCTGCTGCTGCTGCTGCTGCTGCAAATGGCCACCATCGGCAAAGCTTAGAAAGGATACATCCAAATTGTCATCGTCAGCAGCTGTTGCTGCTGCAAGATGTTGCCGATGTGGCGTTTGCTGCAGATGATGTATGTGTATCTCCTCGTGGCCAGCTTGCGTGCCAACTGGCGGCAAGTAGCCGTTATTCTTGCCCTCGTAGTGATTGTGCACCTCGAAGATCTGATAGCGCGAATTGCCATATCTGCTCTCCTCGAAGCGATTCGGTTGCTTCAGCGATATGTCCGCTGCACTTAATCCACATAGTGAGCAGGCGGCGGCGACTGCCAACAAAGCGCCAATTAACTTTAAGCCACAAGTAAAACGAAGAAAAAAAATTAGAGCAAAAGGAGTTGCACGTTAAAAAAAAATTCAATTGAAATATGCATCAAAACACTAAATAAATATAATTTTTATATATTTATAATTTTATTATTGTCACTGGCACTTTTTTTATTATTATTTTATTGCTGCTGGTGCTGCTGCTGCTGTTGCACTTACATTCATCTTCACGTTGGTCGTGCTGGAGCCCTCGATGTCCAACCGTTAAATGATGAGCCAGCTTGACCCGTCCACGCATTTTATACAAGGGCGCGCATTAGTTTAGCATTTGCTTCAGCCTCTGCGCAGTACCAAAAAAAAAAAAGAAAAAAAAACAGACTCAGTGTGTGTGTTGTGTGTGTGTGTGTGTGTGTGTGTGTATTTGACTTAGAGTCATCCCAAAACCCATGGCCCAAACAGTGCGCTGGCCTTTCATTAATTCATTGGCGCCTGCGCAACACTTTTTTTTTTTTCATTTTTTTTTTTGCAGCTGCGTTTTAACTTTTATATTTTTTAGACTCGGTCGCTGTTGCTGTCGCCATCTCGCTTCCTCTTGCAGACTGTCTCTCTTTCGGCGTGGCCCGCTTGAAATGCAAATTGTTTATTGAGTTATCACAAGCATTTCATTCGTAATGCCCCAAAAGTCGACGCCATGCCAATTCCACGATTGTATGCCCAGTGCGGATGTTATTATTATGCCTGCGACAGCAACAACAGCAACAACAGCAGCAACAACTACAAAAATCATAACAACAACAATTGTCATAATTCATCAAGTTTAGGCTAGGCTAGGCCAGGCCAGGCCAGGCCGCCAACTGTTCTCTCTTTTTGCCTATCTCTCGATTTGCCACTTGCATAATCTTCAAATTTATGGAATTGATTTCTATTGATCAAGTTTCAATTTCTTGTCAATATTAGCATTTTAATGCGCCGCGAAATGCTTTGATTTGATATCAACCTGCTGTGCTCAAGCTTTAAATATCAATTATGTATAATTATATTTGTGATTATTTTTGTTTTTGATTTGTAACTTGATCTTTTTGGGGGCAAGGGGAATCTCTTTTGTTGCATATTCGCTTTTCGTATATATCTGCATATGCCGCTTATCTACTCTAATTACCTCTTACGAAAATATTTGCTAAAGTTTTCTGTCATTGCCTCATAATGCCCAGCAAAATTATTATATCATTAGCAGCAAGGAATGGCAACCGATGGTTGCGTTGGTTGGGTAGTGCTGGTTGGGAGGGGAGGTGAAGCGTGTCTTCCTTCATTGCATATTTAAATAGTTGCTGTAGCTATGTATTGGGTCCATTAATTATCCACTAATAAACGTGTCGGCTCATTAGGGAAGTGATATCTATGCGTATTCGGGTCTATCAACTATCGGTGGATCGCCATCCATATTCCATTCGATTCCAAGCGGGATGTACGATCCGAATGATGGGTGTGCCTTTGCCCATCGGCCACACACTTAATAACGTCTGCATCATAAGCGTATATGCAAATATAAATATTAATGAAGCAGTTTCATTTGGCATATATGCATTGGGCAAAAGGCCTGGCTCCTATCTAATGGGTCATAAGCAGTCAGCAGTCAGCAGCAGCAGCCGTAATAATTTAATTTAATTTAATTAATATTCATTTAGGGGACATCTCAACAAATCATATTTCAACAGTCTAATCATTATTTAGCTGCTGCTAAAACTAACAAAAATCATCATTTATTTTTAACAATTTTTTTGTCAAGCAAAACTTTCTTCGGCTTCACTTTTATATTTATATATTTATTTTTATATTTCATATATTTTATTTATTATATGATTTATCACTCATTTAGCATTTACCATTTGTAATCTACAAGAGTGATTTATTTCTATTTAAGGCTATAATAAACTATTAAAGCACTAAACCAACTCTTAAAAGTACAAATATTCAAAGGCAATGAACATATGTGTTATTATTTGTAAAATTGAAATATTCAATAGCTGACCCAATAATAATAACTTTATTGTAAATATTGTCCAACATCCTTATTAAAGAAACTTGATCAAGCTTAAATCTTTCCAGCATATCTCATTAAAAAAGAGCAGATAGATATTTGTATAGAGGAGCTTTGCTATTAACAAATCTGTTACGAAGCTTGACTAACGCATTTGAAGTGGTTCGCGCTTAAGCCAGATCAGATTTCATTCATATATTTAAAGGTTGTGGGAATTGGATTGAAATTGGGTTTTAGGGGGAAATACCAGCGAAGATAATCACAAACACAGACAAGCATAAGCTACTTATTTTGAATACTTTCACTTTTCATTTTCATCTTCATATACGAATCACTCAAAACGAATTCAATGTCAATCATTCGACTGGCATCCAAAATGTATTTCCACTCATTTTTCCCCATATTTGGTTTGTGTGTCACTTTCCTATCTGTTAACCTTGGCACATGAAGCTTAAGCTGTGGTCCGGAATAAAAACGCTAACAAGTTGGTCAACACAGTGGGCCAGACCTGACCACCCCTAAGAGACGACAGCGAATGAAACTAAAACTCAAATGTGTGAAGCAAATTATTTATTATTTGTTTATCTATTTGCTGTCGTATATTTTAGGAGCCGCAATCGTAATCTTTTCCATTGCCACTTTATTACCCAATTTGTATAGGTATTTGTATTTATTTTGGATAGTAAGGCTCCAAGAACGTCTACATATGCCAATTAATATATAGTAATTTCAAAGATTTTCACAATTATCGATGTCATATAAATTAATGCTCGAACCTGAACTGATATTGATATTGATGCTTTGCTATTTCAACTGTTTTTCTCATTTGCATAAACATGAATTGTATTGTCAAATCATTTATCAATTTGTAAGTGTGTGTCGTGATAATGTCATCCGTGATGCTCGTAAAGCTATTGTATCTGCGAGTTTTACAACCCAATCGGGATCGGGTGGCACAAGCAACAGCCAAACAATAAAGTAGCAACAGCCAACAACAACAATAACAACATGCATCGAACAATACCAATGTGGTTTCAACAAAAATTTGCAAAGCCACTGCTGATAATAAACAATAGCAACAAAACATAAAAAAACAAAAAAACAAAATTATTATATAGCAACAAAAAAAAAAAAAACAAGGCAGGGGAAACTGAAGTTGAAATTGGCCTGCGAGAGGCACTCAACACGATCGCTCTATTTTTGCAATCAATTTATAACATTAAATTTAATATTTTTGAACATTTTTTTGTTCCATTTTAGTCAAGATCGGTCTGATTCAGATATGTTTTCCAGACAGTGTATTATTCGATTTCTTAAAAATAAAATCCATAAGATTAAAGAAGAATATTCGAAATGTAAAATAATGTTTTTTTTAATTCAAAATGTATTTAACTAATTTGGAACAAACAAAATTGATGATTGAACTGGCAGCTTCTTTAAAATTTGTATTCTTTAATTGTCAGCCTTAATCTTATGCATTTCGTTAACATTAAATGAAATTAAATATTGGTCGCCATGCAATAAACATTATTACAAATATAAAAATGAAATGAACTCTGGTTAAACTTAAAATGCTAATCAATTTGGCTGAACTGAAAGTCATTGATTGACTCTCGTAAGGCGCCTAAGGTGTCATGTGGCTTTTTCGCTTTTGGGTTGTCGATCTTCCGATCTGCCGCATTCTCTCTCTGTCCATCTTTAGCTATCTCTCTCATTGTCTGCTCAGCATTCAGCCTTAACTAGCTGAGTTAGCAGCCCAGCTAATTGATACATAAAGCATCAAGCGTTTGCAGCCGCGGCAGCCAAAGCGGCGGCAAACTTTTGCTCAAATCATCCGTTGCCGCTTTTTGGGGCGTGTTGAGGTTGATTTTATTAATATGCTTTCTTATTGTTGTGATTTTTTTATTTGTTTATTTTCATTTCCTTTTTTGTTTGTGTTTTTTTTTTTTTTGTTTGGTGGAATTTGAGATTCATTGATTGGCATCATCTATTATGAGTGCTATGGATGCAAATCCAAATGTGTGTGGAAACCGTCAAAGGTATAAATGAATGCATGAAGACTTGTTTTAAGGGGGCATGGGGTCTACTAACTGTGAGTCGTGTTGATCTTTAATGGGCTTTTAATGTGGCAAATATGTATTGACAGACAGCTTTCTGGCCACACTTCCCCGCACTCCAATCAAGTCGTACATAATTAGCATTAAACAAAATTACATCAATCAAATCGCTCCAATCGTTTAATCCCACCAATTTCAAGCCCCAAAATTCATTTACACATGTCCTTCACATCATCTGGGCCCATTCACCTGCATCTGTGCATCAAATTTCAGTCGACTTTTATTGACGTGTGTGGCCCAAAACATCCAAAAAAAAAGGCCAGCGGCTAAAAACGCGTGAAAAAAAAGCACAGAAACACTGGCAATTTTTGTTGATTGTGGTTTTTACTAACAACCGGCAAGATTTTGCCATTTGCTAATTGCCGTTTATTAACTATTTATTTATTATTAACAAATTAAGCAATCTAACAACAAAGCGTCGCCTTCTCCACGTGCCCAGCAGTTGTCATACATCCAGCATAGAATGATCAGATAGGGAAAGTGCTCAACGAGCAGATACCCAGTATGATGTTAGCTCATCACTAATGGCTCTTTGAATGTCCATTACCAACCTTTTTATGCAACACCTTTGAAATATGTAGCTAACAATATTTCCGCCGAATTTGGCTCTGTTTACCTCGAAAACACTCGGCGATATACGTATGTGCTAATCTCTTGAGGGCGAGTTTAAGTAGCTCTAAAATTGCAGCATCAAATAATCTTTCACTATTTGAAGTGAAGTTTCTCCATTTCTCGGGAGTTTCCAGAAAACTGTCGGAAATATAACTTCTTTTGATTTTCAGCATATCACAAAAGAAACTCAATTTTCTGTTTTTGAAGTAAAATTTTAGTTCGCTTGTTGTTCGAGTCGGTTTGCAAATTGGAAAATGTTTTATTCTCCCACTCGAAGAGTTAATTTTTGCTTAATTTGAAACAGAGAAATCAGCAGCGGCTACAGGGTATAAATGCGTCGATCTTATAGGTTGACAACCGCTTAACCTAGCCTAATCGAATAGGGTATAAGTCAGTCGCATTGTTTTAGTGACAAACAAAAGCTGTCGAGTCTCAAATCGTTTCGTTCAAAAACAAACAAAACAGTTTTGAGCCCGGCATTTTATATACAATTATTATTTGTATTATATACAATGAACATTTGTCAAAGATGTCAGCCAAAATATAGATTTAGTTAAAAGACAGATGCCAGCTATAAAATAACAGTTGATAATATATTTATTGATTGTCTTCAAATATGCGGTAGTCTTTTGGCCAAGTTCGGACCGCCAGTTGTGCAATAACATTTAATACAAAATCTTTGCAATTTGCGTTGCATAATTAAATTTCATTTTTTTGTTTACAGATGAAACGAAATGTTTTGAAACAAAAAAAAACGTAAAAAAACAAAAAAATAACAAAAAAACAAATATCGCTTCAATTATTTACAATATTTACAGTTGCCTGACTTAAGTAGCTCAGGCCCAGCCACCAGATGGCTGCCAGCCACCACCGCCGCCGCCACCACCGGAGGACCAGCCACCACCGCCGCCGCCGCCACCGTGACCGCCACCACCGCCGCCGCCTAGCTTAATAATTTTGATGATCTTGGTGGCACCACCGCCGCCGCCGCCGCCATGTCCGCCACCGCCGCCGCCATGTCCGCCACCATATCCGCCACCATGTCCGCCGCCACCGCCTCCACCACCGCCCAGGCTAATGATCTTGATTAGCTTTATATCACTACCACCGCCGCCGCCGCCGCCGCCGCCTGAAGCCCAGCCACCGCCGCCGCCGCCACCTCCGGAGGACCAACCGCCGCCTCCACCGCCACCGGAAGACCAGCCGCCACCGCCGCCGCCGCCACCACCACCGCTTTCAGTGATGACTTTGATAACTTGGACATCACCGCCACCGCCACCGCCATGTCCGCCGCCGCCGCCGCCGCCCGAGGACCAGCCACCGCCTCCTCCTGGCTTAGGCTTGGCCGTAACGCTGGCGACACCAATCAGCAAGAGACACACAAAGGCCTGCAAAAGGGAGAGCAAAACAAACAAACACTTGAGCAATAGCACAAAACACTTAACAACAGCAAAACAAAAAAAAAAACAAAAATAAATAAATAAACAAATGCAAATGTTGCACGCGGCGTATGCGCAATAAGCGTTTGCTCATATATTTATCACGTATACGAGACGTGAATTCGCGTACGTACTTTCATGGCTGAAGACGTTCGAAGTTTTGTAATATTTGTTGTCGGCTTATAAACTGTTTATATCCTGTGTTGCCCGCTTGGTGTGGAGCACGAATCAAGACTGACATGACCACAGCCGGCAGTTGTGACTTTTATACCCCTGGCAATTGTGCCACACGTTAACCGGAAAAACGCTTTTCCAACAAGAAAAAAAAAAAAACAAAAAAAAAGAAGAAAAACCCAGACAATAAAAACAACAAAACACAATTCGCCTGCCTCGTCCCAAGTCCCAGCATTTGTTGCGCTATGAGATGCCAAGCAAAGCTTGGGCATCTACAATTTTTCCCGATGCTGTCATGATTACTGCCAACCGTCTGCCACGTTGTATCTATGTGTGTGTGTGTGTGTGCACCTTTCTCACAATATGGGCCAAATGCTGCTGCATCATTTGGCATTAGGCGAAAGTGAGACTCCAGCCAGACGGCATACCAATAGACCCTCGCTTCCCACCCCTACCCCGGTCCCGTTTCATTATCGTACTTCTTTTTAGCCTTACTCCAGCCAGCAATTGGCAACAACTCATAACAGGCAACAAAATGCTGCTACACACTATAATTACAATACTATTGTTGACATTTATTCACCTACATTTTATTATTTTCTGTTTTTAGTTTAATTGTACAAAAGTTGTAAAACATTTCTTTCCAGATACTTCCAGCACCAATGTTCAAATAAAAACAATCAAAATGCTTAAGGAAAAACCACACAAAATTTATTGCAGACTTCTTGTAAAAATAAAACTTGTTTAAATAATAAAACATATTTTTAAATAAATGCATTGCTTATATTAAAAAAACAAAAAAAAACTCGTTGCAAATATTTTTTACGGTGTGTTAGTCGCATCTGCATCGGCAACTGCAGTTGCCACAGCGGCAGCAGCATCTGCCAGGGTTGGGGGCGACTTGTTTGCGTTTGTATCCGCAACAACAAAAACAACAGCAACAGCAGCTTCAGCCGCAACCTCAGACACAGCCACGCAGCCATTAAGTGCACCTTTCCCATTACATAAGCAACGGCTGCTGCTGCTGCTGCTGCTGCTGCTGTTGCTGTTGCTGTTGCTATTGATGCTTTGGCCCAACTTGCAACTTGCTGCTTATTTAGCTGAACGTGTCTTGCTGTTTGCTGCTGCCATTGCTTGATTTACATTTGCCCCATTAGTGCATGCCACTTCTCGGTTCTATCCGGCAGTGGCTCACACGCTGCGTATACGCAATATGTGCAACACGTACACGATGCATTGCTCCTGGCGCTATATAACTCTAATAGCGAAGTTAGAATCCCTTAGTCGACATGCATACATATTCCCTGGCCATCATTTGTAACCCTTCCAATTTTATTAATAGAGTAACCAAATATTGAAGGTAGATTCTCAAATTTCAGTCCACTGCTAACCGAGTATTCCCCAGTCGGTTAATACCGACTTCAGTCTGCTCAGTTGCTTTATTTTGTGCGTTTATCCACTTAACAATGAACGTTCATCACAATTACCATGCAACCCACGGAGTCACACACGGGGGTCGGGAGTGGATAATGGCTTTAGATAAGCATTTTGATTATCTGCCAGTCTCGTCAACTTGGTAGCAGCTTAAGTTTGAT
Source organism: Drosophila macrothrix (assembly GCA_035042055.1). Lineage (NCBI taxonomy): Eukaryota > Metazoa > Arthropoda > Insecta > Diptera > Drosophilidae > Drosophila > Drosophila macrothrix. The sequence goes on along the minus strand of JAWNLX010000587.1, from coordinate 17,528,734 downwards.
TTATATGTAAGTCCAACAATTATAAGAAGTAAAAACTCTTATTATAATAATTATTAATAATAATAATTTGATAATTAAGCCAACGAATAATATATCTAACTCGAATCACACCAATGGTAATAATAGACTTGCTGGTATCAGATTGTTCAATATGAAATTTAGCAGTTGATCTATAATATGTCAATTGCTTTTAATAAATAAATAAATTAAACAAATTATATTAAATAAATAAATAATAATAAAATCAAATTGTGGCATACGACAATTTATATTTAAAATAAGAAGTCTGTCGCTCTTACAGCCTCTGTCTCTGTTATACTATACTACAACTATACTTTATGGGATCAGAGATGCTCTCTTTTGCCTGTTATACTAGTTATACTCTTGCTTACAAACTGGATTTTCACAGTTTCAGGGGCGTGTCTGAGTATTTTAAATTTCGATGTTCCAAAAAGTTCACCAGCAATCAGCTTTTAATCAATCTAGATGAAAAGTGGTGGAAGATGTTCGATTTTATAGATATGCTATTATCAATATTCAACCTTCGGTATCACTGTATAAATATATAAACACAATTTAATTGTGTAGTTTTTGTATTTTTAAATAGTCCGTAATTTAGGTAAGTGCCACACAATCACTAGAATTATGATAAGGCACACAGTTGCAGATAAGACACCAGCTGGCCTCAACTAAACTATGAAGTAATCGAAGTGTAAACAAAAATTGGTCGAACAATTTAAATGAACACAAATTGAATAAGGAAATCTGTCTGTTGAATCGATCTGCAATAGCGTATAAAGTTCAAACTCTTTATTCATTATTCATTCGTTTAAAGGAAAGGAAAACAACTTTATGGGTTCGCTTGGATGCTTCCGACAGCCTTTTACAAACAACTTGATGAACACACACATTTAATAAGGAAATCTGTCGTTGAGTGTTTGTGAATGCCAAGTAGAAACAATCCTTTACAGGCAAATACACTCAGAAAAAAAAGAAAATGAACAAATATGTATATGCTTTTGACTGGCTGTTACATCAACTTGCACAACTTGATGGCACACTTTCTATCCCTATTGCAAGGCGTGTTGGGTATAATTACGGACAATAGTTTATTAAGACAAAAAAGCAAAATTCATAAATACTTATTGAAATGAAATGCGTATAAAAAAGATCATAAAAATCAATAAGCGACAATTACACAATGTTATAACTATAAAAATAAAGAAGGGGCCGAAGAAAATCATGAGGAAAATCGCAAATTGCAGCGTTGCTAAACAAAATATTGCCGGTCGTAAGACAACGGTAAAAGTCAAGTGAGCACCGCTTTTCACCACCCCCCGCCTAGATGCAGCAGATCAAAAAAAAAAAAAAAACCAAATCAAATGAAAAAAGCTCAACAGAAAAATGCAGTTAAGACTTTTGTCTCGTAACAGGCAAAATTGTGTCCAATAATACCCCATCCGCGAAATTAGGGAATCAGCATTATATGTTGGCTGTAAAAGTTAATACGACAAAGTTTGCGCCACGCCCATTCAATTTCACATGCCAAAATAATGTTGCCAATACTTCATTTCAAAACTTAAAAATAATGTTAAACTGAGTAATCAAGTAAATCAAGTGAAATAAAAATTGCAATATTCAACTTTAAATACCCTCACTCAAGTTTTAACTTTCTTATTTCTTAAAAACAATCGATTGTTTCAAATGTTTCCCGTTTCCTTAATATATATATATATATATATATATATATATATATATACATATATATATATATATTTCGAAGCCAAGTCGGGATTCGTCCTGAAACATATCTTTTTATTTTTGTAATTGCGCTGTGTCGATTGAGTCTCCATAAAATAAATAATTGATTCAATTCAAGTAGCTACATCTATGCACTGATGATATATCTGACATCTGAAATATATTTATCTATATATATACATATATAAATTTGAACGTTTGTGGGTGGATGTTTAGTGAAACACTTTAAGTATGGAAATTACTGCAACTTCACTGCATGAATAATGCTAAGTTATTGAAGCAGGAGGAGCAGGAGGAGTAGTGCCAGGTCCAGAAACAGGGGTGCGTAAAGCAAGTTGCTCTGGGTAAAATCGATTAAGTCTTCTTCCAAAACGTGACTTTATTTGTGCCATATTTTTTGAGCGAATGACTTAGAATGGTGTTAAATTTGAACAAGCTAGTTGCTTGAAACTCAATTGCGTCCTTTAGGGGTTTTAATAATAAAATATTTAAGTATAATTCGCCATCCGACTAAGGAATAGTTTCCATTCTTTAGGAAGTAAGAGTCAGATTATTAGAAAAGTGAATGACTTGTCAAGAATGAATAACTAATTAACTAACTAATAACGCCAAGGTTGTGTTATGGTATTATAATTATGAAATATTCAACTAAATATTTAATTTGTTGTGCCAATTATGAATGCCTAACTGTAAAAGGCTGCACTGTAAATTGTAAAATAAACGTTTTTAGCCTACTTTCTGATTGAAAATTGACTGAATTAAGATCGCGCCACAATAGCAATTAAGTACCAAATCTTAAAGCTCAATTAAAAGTTGCCAAGAGTATTTCGGTGTCTGCAAAAGTTTTTTTCTGTTTTCTTTTCTTTTTCTTTTTTGTTTTGTCGAGGAAGCAGCATCCAAAATCGCGACAACCTCGACCTATGTTAAAGGCACTTGCATGCACGTGTCTCTGCCTGTGTGTGTGTGTGTGTGTGTGTCTCTGCCTGTGTGTGTGTCACTCTCTCTGTGTGTGTGAGCCGATGATGTCGCTGCTTTCTGCTCTTTGGTGTAGTGGAACAGCAGGTCTCTCAGGCAGCAGCTCAAGTTGCTGCTGTTGCTGCTGTTGTGCGGCTCATTTAAATGAACGCCGTCATCGCAGTTGCCGCAATTGTTATTGTTGTTGCTGCTGCTGCTGCTGTTATCGCTGGAGTCAAACGTGTTTTTGTTGTTTGCTTTCGTACAAATTGCGCCGACTGCCGACTGCCTGTCGCTTGAACTGTGAGCCCCGACAATGTTGCCGCATCGAATTCGCCGTCGCGGCTACGGTTCAGTCATGCTAAGCATACATATATATATATATATATATATACTTTTTTTTTTATTTACTTGAGCGGACTTCCCTCTCTCCGTGCAACTTCTTTGATTATACAGTTGTTGTCAAGCTATCATAATTGTTTTTGTTTTGTTTTATTTTTTTGTGGATTTGGGCCGCTTTGCCCTGTGGCAGTGAACGAGCCAAAAAGCACTTTTGATCAAAATATGATGATTTTGAGTGCAAAATGCCACGGTGCCAACGAATAGCAGCCAGCTGTAATAGTTGCTATCTTTGTCAGTTATATGAGTTGAGCTTCGCGAATTTCCGCCTGTTTCGTAATTCTCTTGCTTCCTGCAAGCAGCAACTGCTGCATGGTGGCGGCAGCAACAACAGCAACAACAACATTCTGTCTGTGCCACAACAAGCTAATATAATTGATGGCAACCATTTGTGGCGCCATTCCCTACACCCATCTTCACAACAAAAAAAAGGAAACGAAATTGTTATTGGCAAAAAAGGACAAACGCAGCATTTTACATTGTTTTTTGTTTAATGATTTTTTTTTTTTTTTTTGCTGTTGTGTTGTTTTTTTATCGCTTCTTTATATTTTAGGGAAAAAAATAGCATTCTGCTCTTGTTTTTTTGGGTTCGTGGCAAAAAAAAAAAAACAATTATCGATAGATGACCAGGGGGGAATGGAATACATGTGAGGAGCTAGCCCAAGAAGATCGTATTTGTGTATGTAAATTTATGTGTATGGTTTGAAGAGATAGTTGCATCCTGTTTTTTTTATGTTTATGTATCCTGCATTCTGTGTGTATTCTCCTTCAGATTCATCCGTATCTATTCTAGAGGCGTGCATATTGCGTCTGGCTGGGCTTGCGATCCGTAAAGAAATTGCGCAAAACCAAAATTTGCAGCAGTCCAATGAGGACAACGGCCGCCGTTTCCATCGATGACCAAATCATGACACGCTGATTAAGATCCTCGGCCCGTTTGCGTCCCTGCGCCTCCCTCAAGCGATGATGCGTCTGCGCATCAAGGATATCGTTGAGCGCCTTGTGTATCGCCTGCGATGACGTCTCCATTTGTGTCAGCACCGTCGCATGCTCATCGACGCCGGGCAGCGCTGGCTCGTCGCCCACCTGAAAGTCCACGTAGACGATTTTGTGCGAGAACGCTGAAAATTTATTGCTAAAGCATGCCGTATACACGCCCTTCAACTCCGCCGTAAACTGATGACTATCGAATGTCGCCCGATCCATCGAATAGATGATCTGATTATTTGGATCCTTCAACACAACATCCACATCCAGTTGGCCGCCGGCGGAGACTTGAAATTCAAAATAGGCGCTTGTATTCCGATTGATCTCCTCGTAGAAACAATCCTCGGCATTGTCCGCCAAATCGAATGTAAATTCCACGGCTTCGCTGCACGACACCAAAAATGACACCGACAACGACAAAAACATCAATGTTGTCCATTTGTTGTTGCGGCTGCTGTTGCTGCTGCTGCTGCTGTTAGTGTTGCAGTTTTTGCTTTGGTTGTCGCGCATTTTTCTTTTTTGTTATTGCTTGTTGACTATTTGGTATTCGGCTAGTTTATAATTAAAAGCGTATGTGTGTATATATGTGTGTGTGTATTTGGGTGCTGTGTGTTTGCTGCCACGCTGCAGCAACCGACGACAAAAAGGCCCTCAAATCCCCGTTAGTCGTCAATATCGGCTTTTCTCAGCTTCTTCTTCTTCTCCTTCGGCCACTTCAGCTGCAAAATACATCCAGACAAGACACACACACGCACACACACACAGGCAATATTATTACATATAATAACAAAGGCGCTTATGTTCAACAATATTCACCTGTTCAATTAACCCGTTTCGTCTCGATTCTTGTGATTCGCTTGCTGGCTAAAAATAATTTGTTTTTTTTTTGTTAAAAATTTAGTTCTCATAAGGCACTTGCCAAATGTTCTGTCAACGTGTCAACACTCTTTTTGGTGTGTATTGTGCAGCACTGGGCGGGCAGAGTTGCAAAGAACACGTATGCCAACTTTGTCAACAGATGGCAAAGTCACAATTGCTGTGCTGTAATGACACTTGCTGTTATTTATTTATTATTTATTTTTCTCAATATATTTGAGGTAATCAATTTGGCGCTTATTCAACAATAATTTGCATATTGTTTGCAGGTGTAAATACCAAACTCATTTTTGCGCTAACTAATGCATTTGAAATGTTTGTTTACAGCTGTGAGTCGGTAGAGCGCTGCCACCTTGTTAATATTTTAGTTACAACTTATGTTAAGCCACGATGCTTATGAATTTGTTAAAGAAACATATATAAGAATTCATGGATTATCAATTACACAGCAAGCATAGCAAATTCATTCCTAGAATGAGCAACAGAAAAGTCATCCTTGCATAGTACGTTAACAGAATATTTTACACCGTTTTGCAACACTGCGCTGGCAAAATTGAAATTCGAGCAACTTTGTATTTGTATTCGTAAAACTATTTATTTAAAATTGATCTGCTTTAGAAAAAGGAAATCGGAGCGGCATGTCGACGGTGGTGGACCTTAACGTTGACCGCAGCCTGCTTTGTCCCAAATTTGATGGCTACAAACTCTCCTTCGATGCGGTGCCGGTGCTGCGACAAAGCTTCGATCGCGATCCGTTTCGATTGAAGCCGCACTCAAATCAATACTCGTTGCTGCACGTTGAGCTCTTCGCCCGCCACAATTTGCTGCATAGCGATCCGTGGGCGCGTCACAGCAGCTACTACGTCAACGATTGCCATCAGATCGTACTGTGCTCATACGATGAGCTGCGTGGGCAGCCGCGTGAGCAGCGCATCGTTTACACGCTGCAGCGTGAGGATCATGGCGATGGCTTCGCGCATCTTGTCGGCGATTACAATTATACGCTGCGCTTCATCTCGGAGAAGTATTGTGTGCTGTGCGATGGTATGCTAGCGCTGCACCTGCTCGAAACTGGGGATCGCAGGCGTGACTCGTCCACGTGGCAATTGGTGAGCATGGCGCCCATTAATGTGGCTGAGCAGCAACGGGGATTTGTGCTCTTGGATGCCCGTTTGGATATGGTGCAGGAGCGCAAACAAATCTCCATTGCGGCTGGTCATGTGCAGCGCATGGAATCTGGCCATGCATGGCAGCTGATCTGGTCACGTTGGACACTGGACGCATTGCCAGATTCGACATGGATGTACAACATTTGCGAGCGACTGCAGACAACGGGTTCCCTTTACTATTGTGCCTTTGAGCCGCGTGCCGAATCCTTTGTGCTCTGCTCCAATCACGAAATCCAAACAAAAGCCGAAGCGGAAGCCGCTGCTGCCCGGCTCTTGAGGCAGGAGAAAGGTGTAGACGGAGCCGAAACTGCATACAGCTGGTCGCAGACCAACGAGGATATCGTTGTCCGCTTCCCCCTACCCAGCAACGTCAATCGCAATGATTTACGCATAGAGTGCACACAGGATCATGTCTTGGTGGAGTTGCGGGAACAGGCGGCGCTGCTCGATGGGGGCCTCTTTGCCAGTGTGGCGGAGGAGCTGACCACGTGGACGGTGGAGGGGCAGTCGTTGCAATTGACGCTCATCAAACGGGTGGAGCAGCTTTGGCCACAACTTTTGCTAGACGCCGAACCGGCGGCTCTGCCAGCTGAGCAGCATCCGACGGCGACAGAAGAATCGTCGGACTCAGACTCGGAGCCAGCTCAGCTCCCCATACCGAATCTGGAGGATCCCATTGAAGAATGCGATTTTCCGCTCGGCGACAGCGACGCTGACATTAAAATGGGTGAGCAGAAAACAAAAAAAAAGAATTAAAGATGATTTCAGATAAGATTCTAATTCGAAATTTTAGTAGGCAAATTTCAAATTGCATTTTTTGGGATACAGTTTTATTTTCATTTAACAATTTTAGGCATGATTCCAATTCTAAATTTGAGTAGACAAATTTCAAAGAGTTTTCAACTAATTTAAAAAAAAAGAACTGACGATTTAAATTTTTTTGAAATTTGACTGTTGAAAAAATAAAGAACAAGTTGACATCTTCCCTTCGTTTGCAGTTCGATTCAATCTACCCGCCTCAAGGATAACGCACACAATATTATTGGGTGCAGCGCCTCCGTTGTTTGCGACCACGTTGCGCGCCGGCTTTCCGGCGGTATTTGCGACACGTCAGGGTGTGGATGCATCGATCTGGCTGCAACAATATCAGCCGGCACGGCCGGCCGAGTGGGGTGTGCGGCACGAGGGGAATCTGCATGCGTTTGGCTATGTGCAGGCATCGAAGAGGAAGCGGAAATTCATCGACTGCTGCCCGGAACTGGACTATGCGGTCATAACGGAGGACTATCGCCATGTGTATATCTATAAGCCGCGCTACGATTCCGCCGGAGGCCTTCGCAATCGAAACGGGCCGCAGGTGGTCATCGGCAAGCAGAATTTGGTCACACTTGATCATGATGTGGGCGAGGTGATTGGCTTGGCCACAGCTCCGAATGTCATCACTATTCTCACCGAAAATGCTTTACTCTATTTACAAGTATAGAAAATTTGATTCCAAAAGCTGCGTTCTTCCTCTCTTTTTTTTGTTTGTTTCAAATACATTTAATGTTAATGTAAATGCGTTTTTGAATTTGAGCGCCCATTTTGAGCACAAACAGCTGTTTGTGTTGCCATATGTACCACATGTATAAGAGAATTTGCATTGTCTGGCAGCACTCGCCACGAAATACGTACAACATTTTTTTTACATAAATAGCCGCGCGCAGTGGCAGGTTTTATAGTTATTTTTTTTTGGAATTTGTGTTGAATATCGTTGTCGTTATAACGCTGGACATTCAATTTGAGTCACTAATTACAGCAACATAATAAAAGTTAAAACAAAGTAATTCAACGCCGCCGCTTCATTAAGATTTCGAGTGAAACTTCTAGTAAATAACAGTGTGCATTTTTTGTGGAATTGTGAAATTGTTGGTGCGGCGACATCAGGCATTGATCGGAAAGCAAATAAGCAGTAAGCAATTGGATCGCACCAGCACCCCACACACACACACACACACATGCCAAACAGCAGCGCGTCTTCTAATGAGAACTTGGTCACACACATACACATATATTTCACATGCGATAAATAAAAAAAAACAGTTTAGTTGTTGTTACTTAGCACATGTGCAAAGGCTTTTGTTTTTTTTTGTGTATGTGGGTGAACAGCGTCTATTATTAACAAATATTAGAAAATCGCCAGCCAGTGCTGACGTCGTCACCAGCTGTAAGGAGAGTTACAAAAAAAATGAAGAAAAAAATAAGAAACACGCGGCCAACACATTTTGTTGTTTTCTCAACATGCACACACCACGCACCCATACACATACAAATTTTCACACACATGCATGCATGCACATATGTATATACACTTAGCAGATGATACTAAACGTAAATGTTTGTACAGTGGTCCATCGCAATAAAAATCTAAGTTAAAATATGTATCCTCATTTTTTAAATATTTGGGAGGAACACAAATTTGATGGTAAAAGGTACACTTTGAATTAAATTTACTGAAACACTTTTCGAAACGAAAGCGTTTCAATTATCGAGCGAAGACTGTAGTTACATGTATTCATTTCTTTTGTTTATTAAGCCAATTGTGAACATCGCGGCAATACAATTAAGCAAAAATACAAATATAATTAAAAACAAAAGTGGAACAACAACAACAATAACAAGAGTCGATAAATCGGACAAATCTGAGAGCATTTTTTGGTAAATTAACGCTGGTCATTTGGATTACACAACAAACAACAATAGTAAAAGGCAGCAACAACAGCAGACATTCTGAATCGGCATTTGAAATCAGAAACAAAACGTGAACAGAAAAGAAAGAAAAAAACAGCAGCAGCACGCGGTCACACAGATATAATATATACAGACACACATATACGCCGCACATGCAAACATAGTGCCGCTGTAAGTAAGCGAGAGAGTGAGCAAAAGAGACAGCAAGCACAGCTCAAACAGTGAGAGCGAGTACAGCAGCACCAACAACAAACAGGTCATTTGTGTTCTGTGTTCCCGGCGTTGACGTCGTTGTTAGTTTTTCAACACCGGCAGGGAGAGCAACAGCTGAGCAGCTTCCAACAATAACAAAAAAAAAAAAAACTCCAGCAACAACAATAAGAAAAAGTCCTATTGGAGCACAAGCGTTTCTTGTTTTTCTTTTGTTGTTTCTTCTTCATCTGCATTTGCCGGTAAGTATTGTTGTTATTTGTATAACCTGTATTAGCACACACATATTTAAAAATATATATGTATATCATGGTATATATATATATATATATATGCATTTACGTATGTGCTTATATATTTGACATTAAGTTGTAATTTTTTTAATATTTAATGTTTTCCTCTGAAACCCCGACGAAAATTTTTTAAGTGCGTAGTTTTATTCTCAGGTATTTCTTTTTTTCTTTTTCTTTCAATATTGATTTTCGTTTCTGTTCGTAAATTACAAGACAATTAGATTTTTTTCAATTCGCTTTGGTGTTATTTCTGCTGCCGCTATGTATGTGTGTCTAGGTCCAGGCCGGGCATAACCTTGACATTCGTTTTCCATACAAATTTATGTGCATGCCAATCGCTGGTGTGTGTGCGTGTGTATATGCGTGTGTAAGAGAGTGCGAATGCGAGTGAGCATGCAGCCAGTCGGCTTACACATTGTTCAATTGGACTGGACTGAAAGTTTCAAGTCACTCAAGGCCATTGAGTGTTTGGTCTGGAAGCTTCTTATTTAATTTTTTTTGGAAATCAGTTTGAAACTAATCTGAAATGAAGTACATAGAGTACATCATAATACACACATACATACAATCTATTTTATATCGTAATCTATTAATTGACTGTCCACATTTATGTGGAGTCATTCATACAGTGCCAATTTTAACCTGTTTGCTGATCAGTCAAATGAATGAAGTCAAACAACACAGCGCAACACAAACGAAAAAGCACAAATCATAACTTTAATCAAAGTGTGCTGCTGCCGCTCTTGTGACGTCACTTTCGCATTACGCATGCAACAGTCGCGTGTGAAAACCACACTTGAAAACGAGTTAATGCAGTAGCATGGTATAAAGGGGATGAGGGGCGGCCAGCTGTGGGCAAGTGGAAGTATGAGGTTCAAGGCACTCTCGTAAGCAAAACGAAAAGACAGAGAGAGAGAGACTGGGAGAGAGCGAGTGTGATCGAGATACACTTACATTGATATCTGTTGTGCATGTGCGTTACACACACATACATATTTTATGTATGCATATGTAGGAGCTGCAATTTCACCACAAAACAAACAAACAGCAAAAAAGAGATAGCATAACAGAATAATAGCAAATACTAGAACAATTTGAGAATTAGCATATCATGTTATAACATCTAGCTCATCATGACGCAGCAAACTCACGGATGACTCACGATAGGGCACGACACGACACAACACGACACGGCACGCTATGCAGTTGGCCTCGCACATATGACCATTTTCGGACTCACTTGTTCTGCACACGGTCGATTGTTATCGGAATCATGTCGCTTGTCATGTTATTTTTTTTTATCAACAGTTAAGTACACAGACACACATACATAAGCTTATGCGCATAGATAACTCTTGTGTGTGTGTGTGTGTATGTGTGTGATATTTGGCCTTGCATTTATTAACTCATTAAAATCGACCTCAATCGGCCCCTGTGCCAAACGGCGCCGTTCTTGGACTAATCGCAATGCCAAATAACAACACAAAAAGGAAGGATTGAAAAAAAAGATAAATAAATGACCTGCAAACTGAAGCAAAAGATTGCAGTCTTGAAATATTTTCTATTTGTTATTTGCTTTGTGTTTATTTATTTTAACGCAGTCTCTTTAAGTTTTCGTTATACAACACTTAAAACTGTTATTGACAAATATTCTAGGAAATGCAAATACCATCTGGTATCTAAATACCTCCCATTTGATTTATCAACCTCTATTCTCAATTCAGTTGTGCAATTATTATTGCTTTGGAATACAAAAGCTTAATTTCTCCATTGCGTCATCGTCATTAGCGTCATTTTTGGAGTAATGATGTTTCATTTGTTCTGAAATATTTTGCAGTGCGTCATGCTAAGGGTTGCTATTTAGTTTGTAGTGTTTAGTTCATTATTTGCTCGCTCAATTTACGCAATCAAAAATATAAATGACTCCCTGTATTTATGTATATATTGCTGCCTGTCAGTCTGATCTCAGAGATTATACAAAGCTATCAAATTTTGTATTTGTGGATCTTATACTTAACAGATTAAGTGTGATTCATATTTAGACAATTTCCTTTGCCTTTGTGTAAAGTCCAAACAAATCACAATTTAAAAAAATATTTTTTTTTAATTTTTAAAATTATATTTACAAATCTTTTAGAATATAAATTAAGGAGGAGCGACAAAAATGCAATATATTTTTTCCATCAGATCGCAAAGATCTTTCTTCTTGGAATAAAAAAAACGGGGTATCTCGTTGTCGGGCACAGTCCGTCCTGCGACCAGTCGACGTGTTTTATAATTTAAAAGCTGTTCAAACAAGTGTTCCACAGGAAATTTTAACTAAGAAATATAAATTGAAGTTGTATCTTCGTTTGTATTTGCACAAGTGCTTGAAAAAACGCCATATCAGTTTCAATTTTTCTGGCTATATAACCAAATGTGATATAAAAATAAAACACGGGCCAACAACACGCGTCGCTGTCAATTATATGGGGGGATTTTGTTTGCCTTTCAAGCAAATAGAATTCTGTTTTTTACGAAATACAATTATAGTCAGAGCAATATTAACTTTTTCCATAAATACCTAAACAAGCATATTTTACAGACGATAATAAATCGGATTGTGTGTTTAAAGTGAATGCAATCTGTATTCCATGTTTAACCAGATCAATATTCAGCCACTTGATGCCCATTGTGAAAGACCCTAACATCATAGTATATATTTGTATTTTTATTTATTTATTTTTGGAAGGAACCTGGAGTTCATATTAAAATACAAAATGTAATTTCATATTTAAATTGAAAAATGTATATAATACATTTGAAATTAAAATTGTTAAAAATTTAATTAAAAATTAATGCTTAAATATTTATTGCAAGAATTAGCGAAACCCAAAAGGAAGGATCCTCATTTCTATGGGATTGAGCAATCTTCGCAAGTCATTCTCATGCTTGTTATCATTATAATCACTATTTGTCTCTATTATATACGGGTAACATTTGAAAATTGCTGTTGCCCTTGTCTGGTCATTTGTACATAAGTTCTAGGAAATAGAATATTGGTTTGGCGAAGAGCCACACTTGACAAAAAAAAGTGTTAGATAGAAAAGTGAAACTTTAACGTATTCATTTAGAACTGTCGCCCAAATTAAGTTTGACTGCATAAGAAACAAATGCAAATGACAAATTCGTTGAATTGACAGCTGCCAAATTCAGAGACCCATTTTCAGGCGAGCTACATGCAAATATATATATATATATATATATATTGTTTGTATGCGTGTGTGTGTGTGTGTCTACGGCTACATAGAATTGCTTATCTGCGGAACAAAACCCATTAATCTCTCTCTCTCTCAGACCGAGCGTCTCTGTCTCTCTCTCTTTCTCTCAGACCGAGCGTCTCTATCTCTCTCAGACAGAGCGTCTCTATCTATCTCTCTCTCGAGACGCCTTTTACATTTCAATTACGTCGCAGTATTATTTTGTGTCGGCCGACATTTTATTTCGTTCACCCCTTTGCACTCCACCCGACTTTGTCTGAGTCAGCGTCTTCTTTATTATTATTATGCTTGTATTTAAATTTTAGTATTATTATTATGATTGTTTGTTTTTGCCTATTTTACGAGTCGTATACGTAATCTGTCGTAATCTTGCATGGCGTGCAAATATTTCAAGTGCAGCAACTGCAGTTTCCTATTGCCTATCTGCCGTTTGCCGTTTGTTTACTCTCCGTTGCAGTTAAACCTTCGCAAATGTGTATGTATGTGGCGCATTTGTATCTCTGTATCTATCGATGTATCTATCTATCTATCTATCAATAGACTTTGTACGTTTTCTATTTCATTTGCCTACGCTGTATGGCCCTGAATTGTCATTGCTATGTTTATTATTATTGCTGCTTTGGCTTTTGCATGCTTTTTTTTTTTTTTTTTGTATTGCTTCTTTCCGCATTTGATTCGCGACTTTTGCACGTATATTACGTATACGCCGTATATGCAGCGAAATGTAAACAGACATCAGCAATTGTTGCGCTTTGATTGCCATCATCATCAACTATCAACGTTTATCATTGTTTCCAATCAGTAAAGGGCACATCCACCCCCAACAACCCAATATGTCCTAATCAGCTGGCTTATCATTGATTTGTCCGACAAATTAACAACAAACAATAAAATAATAATAATAATAAGAATATAAAAAAAGAAGAGAAAATGTCAATTTGATACTCAGTTGAATGTTCTCGACTTTGGTATACCCTTAGAAGTGTAAATATTGCCAATATACATTCTAATTATCCCCTCGACTCATGCAGAACGATGAGTCATACTCGACCGCACACACACACACACACACACATTTGGCTCAAGCTATTTTTATGCTTAACACACACACATAGCTGGCAATTGTTTAAAATGACTTTGCAGAATTAGGTCGCTTTATATATATATATATATATTTGAAAGCAACTGTGAATTGCGTTGGTCAGTAGTGGCATGCCTACTAATAAATAAAGCATTTACATACAACTTTTCATGTACAATTTACGTCTTATAAATATGAATAATTGATTGAATAACCAATTGTCGTCGCACGTTGTTCAATTATTAATGGCAGGCCCTCTTACATCGACCCTTATCTAAAAGTGCGACTTACAAGCGTGTGCTCGAAGCCAGCCGTTATCTCATTACTATATACATTTATTTACTTGGCTTTCCAGCCATTTTCCCAATTCTGTTCTGTTCTGTCTGTTACACGATAAGCGAAATAGGCAACAATTAGCGTCTAAATAGAACGCAATGTGACTCAAGCACAATTTACATATACACATAATGTTCGCGCATTGCACATTCAACAACATCTCTAAGACATTTTTCATTGAAACCGTAAACTCCAATTGAAGTTTAATGCAATTGTTATTATTATTGCCGAGCTTAATCAGTTAAAGTGTGTATATATGTTCATTTATTTATTTGTATCTTTCTCCCTGGTGCTAATCAGAAGAAAACATAACGAATTTAATGATTGACAGGCTCTGAATTTCAAGCACATAAATTGATAACTAGGTTTTTAAGTGTGTATTTTCAATACTCTTGTAGAGGGTATCAAAATATTGTCATGAAAAAGAAAACGGGATTATTTTTCAAGAGGAGAGAGTTCTTTTTATTTGTTATATGATTTAACTTCACGATGGATTTGTACTACTTTTTAGAAATATTTTCTATTATTACTTTTTCGTATATCTATAAACTATTTCTAAAATCTAAAAATTCGGTCAAGCTGACGAGTTCTTGTACGAAGAAATTTGTTTATCACCACGATATTTTAATTGTGTTGTTCTAGACCAGATTATAATATGACTCAACAATTATATACAATCCATATAAAAAACACAGATGCTTCAAATGGAGAAACATGTGAGCAATGCCGAATGAGTCAAACAAACATAATTCCTTTGAATACATCTCAATTTTCGCATATTACTTTTCACTTAAGTGAGCAGAGCAGATAATTCCATTGGCTGCTCTCGAATAAATTGTAAATGATATGTTATTATATTTAATTATATGCCATTTCCTCAACGATAACTATTTTAGTTATTGACACAGTTTATAAGCAATTGTTTGACGTTAGTGGTATATATATATATGATAAATTTAATTGTTGGTTACAGAATCGATTTTGGGGTTTCGATACCCATTTCCTCCATCAGTGATAAGTTTGAATTAATGACTTCTGTGTGTGTATGTGTTTTTTTTGTATATGGAATTTATTATAATTGGCTACAGCTGCGACTTGTGCGGTATCGATCTTCTGAACAACTCCCGCAGCTGATTAGTGTTTCTACTTTATGAAATCAATAAATAGAATTGTTGCACAATGCGCTCTTTCTGTTGAAAACCTCATCAGACTGCTGATTCACTAGCAACGTCTGCTTGCAGTTCCATGAAATACAATCGGATCGATTTCCGATTTAACAATATCAGTTTCCACAATCTTCAGACGCCAAAGACCTTCCCTACATTCCCCAACACGCCTCCACAAGCGTTCTCGGATCATGTTTCGAATTTGTTGAATTTTGTAAAGACCGGCACCAACAGCTTTTCGACTTAAACTGTTTAAGACATTACTCTTGTTTATTTTTATTTCCACTTTAAATTTCAACATTTTAGTTGATTGCAATGAGATTAACAATGTGTGAAAGGCGTTCTTTATAATTATTAGAAGGTTAACCAATAAAAAACATTTATATATACCCATTGAATTTTACAGCTTAGCACCTAAAAAGCATTTTAATATTGTTTGACAATCATATTTATGGCTAGAAACTTTTGTCAATTTATAAAAAGTGAATTAATTATCTTATCAGGCGTCTAATATATATAAATTGCGAAATCTTAAATCGATTGAAATATCTTACAGATGGTTTGCTTATGTCGTCTCTAGCATTAGCAATGATTATGTCCTTGCAGATTTCATTTTGTAACCAATGTTTTTTTTTTTACATATTTCCACTTGTCGATCAATACTGGCTTGAAAACTGTCTTCTTAAGCCATACAGATATGGTACAAATCAAGGATCAATGCGTAACCGAATACCGCAAAAAAAAAGTTTGGAAGATTTCGGAAATCTTCATTAATTAAAACTCATTTCAGTAGGTTTTTTCACTTTTTTAAAATTAATTTTATTTATCATTTTGGAAATATAGTGCCTTTTTTAACACCCCGATCTCATAGTGAGCACAGTTTCTTGCAAATACATATATATATATATATTTCGTGATTCACCCACGTGACTTATAAAATATAGCTACTGTGCATAATTTATGGTCTATTAAAATACGACATTCTTATTATAATCTTTATGGTGTGCTAAACTAAATTGTCGGTCAAATCGAATCTATAAAAGCACACATACAAATAAAATAAATGCACTCTATAATCAACTATATGTATTATGTGTTTGCTTAGTTTTAAATATGCATTATAAATTATAGAGACCAAATATTTAAAATGGCAATCGATAGAGTTTCAAGTGCCTGCAGAAGTGAATTCAATAATTTGTACACTCAGAAAACGTTTTAGAAAAACGCCATTCACTTGCTACATGGAATAATTCTCATGCCAGCTTTTTTGTTACTCATATTATTATTAAACATTCGTATTTTAAATACACAAAACATAATAGATAGTTTATAAATCCAAATTAATTCAATTTAGTTTAAAAAACATACGATTTTACGGCGAGTTGAGTGTCTTCCCACTGAGCTAAACTCCAATATAGAAACCGATTCAGTTAATTTCACTTACTTTTTTTAAGGATTGTTTTCTACAAATAAATAATAAAAAAAACACCATATTTTTGGGAATATTGATTTAGGGCAACATTTTTCTTTCTAATTTTTTGAATTTTTGTTCTTTCTTATATTTCGAAATTATTTCGAAAAACAAGAAAAACTTTCTAGTTCTAAGAGTGTTTCTTGCAAAAATGCAGTGTGATTTTTTTCTGTGTGTAATGCTTCCTTTAGATGTTGAGTTTGTTTGATTTGTTGTTGTTGTCAGCGTCGTCATCATCAATCCCATACGATCGCTGGTTCGCCTAATGGGCTGTGGTCTTCGTGAGGTAAGACGGTTGGCAACGGGTGTAACGGCAACGGCGACGGAAACGACTGAAGTTGGCCGAGCGGCAACTGCGACGTCCACATCCACCGCATAATAAGCTGGAGTCTGGCTGCGGGTATATTTAGTCGTCGTTGGGTTGTGAAGGAACCCAGTTCTAGTTTAGACCGTGTTCCAATCGATTCATAACTAAGAATACTATATCTATATAATTACTGACATTCTCCATTGTGTTGCAGTGTATTATCTATCTGAACTTAAGGTATATTTATATTTTTGTTTCATCATTGTGCATTATTGCCAGTTCAATAATAATCTTTAATTTATGTTCAGAATATAATAAGTGATCTTAACCGAACAGACTGAAAAGTGGTGCATGCTTTGTAATTGCCGAGACAATCGATTGCTGAATTGAAATGGTGTTTTTCTCTTTTTCAACTTGTTTTTGCTGTTTTCAAATTCAATTTAATTTCTGTTGTTGCAAACGTATACTTCACATATATGTGATTTCAGATCACAGCTAACAAGCAATTAAAGCTTTTTAGCTTCTCAATACGGTCTTTTGGTTTTGCTTACAATTCAAGTTTGAAGAATTTTTTTTTTTTTTTTTGTTGCTTTGTGTTTAAGTTGTATGTTAAACAATCGTTCAATTCAGTCGGAATCAATTAAATATATATACCTGTAGAGCCGAAAAAAAAGAACAGAGAAAACTTTGAGTTGTGTGCGAGTTGAAATTTAAGTCAATATCTGTTCAGAGCAAACATCTGTGCCACTTCTCTCTGTCTCTCCCTATTTCTATCTCTCTCTCTCTTTCTCTCTTGCTGCTATTACCATATCTAAATTGAGCACAAATCTGCGTGCAACAAGTGGCAGCAACAGGGTTTGCATTTCTTAATTTCAAGGCGAATTTACCGATAATTTACAAAAAAAAAATATGTGCGAATTCCATGATGTTGTTTGTTTTCTATGTTTGTGTAAATAAAATTCCAACATAACATTTTTTACTTAGCATTTTAAATTATCACATATACAAACTTTTCACATAGCTCGTAATTTAAAGAAAAAAAAAGTTCGATAAAGAAGAGAGCAAATTTAATTTCCACTTTCTGAATTTCAGAAATGATTTTATCTAAAAATCATTGTTTGAAATCAAAGTTGAATATACTTTGAAATGAATAGAAAAATATACCATATTTTTGGGGATTGTCGATTTAGATCAATTCTTTATAATATTAAGAAAAACGTTTTCTTATTTTTACAACTCATTCTTATAAAACAGAAAAACTTTCTAGTTTTCAGATCGATGAGTGTAGCCAAAAACTGTGCAAGATGTGGGTTAAATCATTTGTGGGCGCAAAAGTGGGCGTGATCGAGCAATTTTATTTTACCAATCGTCGAATGGAATTATTTAGATACTTCTAATTCCTTAACAATTGTTTCCAAATTGGTTGGGGATACAAGATTTATATTCTTTTTTTTGGGCGCACTGGCGATAAGGTGTTACTGGTTTCTCTAGTCTCCATATGTAAAGGTGTCAATCAAACAAAGTTGCGTTCAAACAGGCGACCAGACAGCATGACGCACATTGTGCAAAATGAATATAGTCTTTTACCTTTGGTATCAGAGTATATAAAGACTTTGCACAAAGTCAATAAACTCTGCTACCTATTATTAATACATCTCGCATATATATATGCATATAAATAAATAAAAATATATACATTGATGTGTGGCATTTGTTGCATATAAAAATAGCCTTAGACTCGTATAATTTGCCTTATCAATAATATACAAAATGTTGTTTGTTTTTCTGTTGTTAATTTTTGTATTTTTTTTTTTTTTTTTGGTGCTGCATGGGTCGCATTATCGATTTTCCATTTATTTTTGCTATTTCATTCGTAACACTTTTGTGTTTTAGCTGAAGTTGATTTTTGATTTGTAATCCATGCCAGACAATTAAAAAATATCACTTCAGGGGAAGCATCATAGTCTTTTTGGAAACAGCAGACCACATAAGCCAACCATGCTCTGATAATAATACGATCCATAGATTATAGCTAATAAAACAGGTAGATTATGATCCGATGTTGTGTTCTGTTGCTGTGCGACTTTAGTTTGATCGGTCATAGACATGGGCCTATCTGGCAGTTATATGACCGATTAGCTTCTCTTTTTGTTTGTTTTTTTTTTTTTTTTTTGGCGCCAAATGAGTTTTAAATCTGCATGTATCAAAATGAATCATATTGATTGAGAAGCTTGGATTTTGTTTGGGATTAGCAGTTGTTCAATAGAATATCAGTCGAGTCGAGTGTTTCAGTTTCAATGAAAATTCAAAATTTAAAGAAAACAATTAAAACGATATCCTTTTCTACAAGCTCTTGAATACTGGTTCGCATTCTAACTCTCTCTCTCTCTCTCAATCTTTACGACATTCCAGCAATGGGCCTATTAAGCGAGGGCAATCCACTGTCGTGGGAGGAGACCAAAAAGCTGGCGGATCATGTGCGCGAGCATGGCATCAATCAGTTCATAAATCTGTATCACAGGCTCAAGGATCGCCAGGGCGACATACTCAAATGGGGTGACGAGGTCGAGTACATCATAGTCAAGTTCGATGATGAAAAGCAGGTGGCGCGTGTTGCGCTCCGCGCCAGTGATCTGCTGGCCAAGCTCAACGAGAAGGAGCTGGCCGATCCCAATGGCGTTAAATCGCTGTGGCGTCCCGAATATGGCGCCTACATGATCGAGGGCACACCGGGCAAACCCTTTGGCGGCCTAATGGCCCACTTCAATTTGGTCGAGGCGAATATGCGCTATCGACGCGAGGAGGTCACCGAGCTGCTGGCCAGCGATGAGTGTGTGATGTCCATAACAAACTTTCCCCGTCTCGGTGCGCCCAATTTTACGTATCCGTTGCATCAGCCACGTCCCGATGATCTGTTGAGTTCGGCCCGATCCCTGTACTTCCCGGACGAGGCGATATTTCCGGGCCATCCACGCTTCAAGACGCTCACGCGTAACATTCGCATGCGACGCGGCGAGAAGGTCTCCATCAAACTGAAGGGTAATCATCAATTAAGTCCAACTATTTGTTGAGAGAGTCTGTAAATCTATTTGCTGACCGTGCATTCATTTTGTTGCAGTATTCAAAGATGTGAACACAAAGCTGCCCGTTGAGGGTGCACCGCCTGGCGAACCGGATGTGGTGCTGCTGGATGCGATGGGCTTTGGCATGGGTTGCTGCTGCCTCCAGCTGACCTTTCAGGCATGCAACATTATGGAGGCACGTCGCCTCTACGATCAACTGGCACCGCTCTGTCCAATCATGTTGGCACTGACCGCCGCCTCGCCAGTTTATCGCGGCTATCTAACCGAATCGGATTGCCGCTGGAATGTGATTAGCTCGTCGGTGGACTGTCGTACGCCCGAGGAGCGCGGCCTGGAGCCGCTCAGTGAGAATAAGTTTCGTATTGCGAAATCACGTTACGATTCGATCGATTCGTATCTGTCGCCCGAGGGCGCCAAGTATAACGATGTGAAACTGACGTACGATGATCATGTCTATCAGCGTCTAATCGAGGGAGGCATCGATCATCTGCTTGCGCAGCATGTGGCCCATTTGTTTATAAGGGACACGGTGTCGCTGTTTAGCGAGAAGGTGCATCAGGATGATAACGAGGATACCGATCATTTTGAGAACATTCAGTCGACCAATTGGCAAACGATGCGCTTCAAGCCGCCGCCACCAAACAGCTCAATTGGCTGGCGTGTCGAGTTTCGTCCGTGCGAGGCGCAAATCTCTGATTTTGAGAATGCGGCAATTGTCTGTTTTGTGGTGCTGCTCACCCGTGTCATTCTCTCGTATCAACTCAATTTCCTTACGCCCATCAGCAAGGTGGATGAGAATATGCAGACGGCCCAGAAGCGTGACGCGTGCCGCAAGGAGAAGTTCTGGTTCCGTAAATCGTCCAAGTCGACGGAACAGCGTGCGGCTCGTGCCCAAATGAATGGCGGCTTGGCAGCCACAACAAATTGCCAAAGCCATGCAACCGATGAGCAGCCACTCGCCAATGGCACCGCCAAGCTAAATGGCCATGCCAATGGACTCAATTGCAATGGTAACAATGCCAACGGCAATGGCAACGGCAATGGCAATAGCAGCGACATACACAATGGCACCGATAGCGATCACACCGATACGGATGATGAGGAGAACGAAATGTTCCAGTTGCTCTCCATCAATGAGATCTTCAATGGCAAGGTGAGTGTGGCATGTGCTAAATATTGAATATTTATCATTAATTTTTGTGTGTGTTGTATGTGTTGCAGCCTGGCGTATTTCCTGGCCTGGTGCCACTAATACGCAGCTATCTGCAATCCATGGAGGTGGACACGGACACGCACTGCACGATTGAACAGTATCTGCGCTTCATACAGAAGCGCGCTGCCGGTGAGCTAATAACAACCGCCACCTGGATACGCGAACAGGTGCTCAGCCATCCGGATTACAAGTGAGTCTGATTGATTGATTGTTTGATTGGTTGATTGTAATTGATTTCCGTGTGTTTGTGCATTTGCAGAAAAGATTCGGTGGTCACTGATCGCATTAACTATGATCTGCTCAAGTGCATCAAGGCCATGCAGGAGGGCAAGCATATTGAGCCAGCGCTGCTTGGCCAGGGCAATCATTCCAAGACGAAAGATTTCATTCCGCCCGCCCTGCAGAAGCAGCTGGCCGAGAATTGCTGCTGCGAGGACAAATGATCGCGCTGAATCAATCAATCGCAACTCGCAACTGCAACTTCAACAAAACAACAACATAACATACATACAAAATATGCATATATATACAGATATATATATATATATATATCATTATGTGTACATATATATATATATATATGTATATACGCTGACAGCAGCTAAAGCTGAATCTGACGCAGATCGAGCTGACCAGCCGCTGGTGGACGAGACGTGACGAGGGGATGCGGATGCAGATGCGGAGGAGAATGTGCGCTTGTGTTGCAATTGCGCACATTGGGTCCTGGTCGATCGATGTTGGTCGGTGGGATGGCAGGGGGACCGGGCCCGGCGTGGTGTGGGGATGGGGAGTGTCAACATTTATCAATATTATTATTTTTGTAGCATAATTCTAACAAGTTAACAATTACAACGCAAACTGAGCAAATGTGTAAACCAGACAACACACAGCGTGTGTGGGAGAGAGCGACAGAGAGGGAGAGAGAGAGAGAGAGAAAGTGCACCAAAAAGATTGTGTAAAATGCGCAGGGCAAAGCCGAAGGCGTGGCATGTTTGATGTGTTTCGAGATTGAGTGCAACAATGTATCGAATGGATGGTTGTACGGACTAGCGGATAATGGATGGATAGTGGATCTGTGGGACGGAGGACGTAGGACGGAGTGTAGGCGAATTAGTTGATAGGCGTGCCCCGCTAGTTGCAAAACTATTACTTATAATGCATAATAATTATGATTACAATTTACTGGCTACTTTATTATATACATTTACCATTATTTAATATTCTGTGCTCTTCTTTTTAGTTTTTCTGTGTTTTTTTTTTAATGACATCTGTGTGTGTATTATTATTACTACTAAATAATTACGTTAGCCGCAAGTTAAGCAAACTATGCTTTAAAGACCGCCAACTGCGTTTGGGTATCTCGTTTCGTTTCCACATTCCCCCCGTATCCCCAATGCTGCCCCAAACCCAAAGAAGAAGAAAATTAAATGACCATGCGCAGTTAGCTAAATCTGAACCAAGAGTCGTTCCACATGATGCAATAAACAAAATCTACCTAACCATTATGAAATATATAGTTCAAAGTAAAACGAGTTGTTTTTTTTTTATATATATTTACATGCATATATACAATTATATATATATTTTTTAAATGTTTGGTTTTTTTTTCTAATTTTCTACGAAGTGCTGTTATTAAATTTGTATATGTAAATGATAAAAAAAAAAAAATGAAATGAAAGCATTAAAAAACTTGTATTATTATGATTTATTATGTGTGTATGTACTTGTAACACGATTACTATTATTATTATTATCAATATGGCTATCGTACTCTAAAAACATTATAACTGCAGTTAGTGTGACCAAAAGCCAAGAAAGTAAAACAAACACATTGAAAACTCTTGTTGAAACTTAATTATACGTTAATTTGTTGTGCCCTATATAAGACAAAAACAAAAACAAAAAAAAAACAGGAGACAGTTTAAAGATCGTTGTTCTTTAATAAAAATATATACATGTATAATAGAACAAAAATTGAAAATCAAATTTATATAGATACATAGATTTATAACTGTTTTGCAAGAATGTGTTGTTCCTTTCGTAAGATTTGTAAAGAAACAACTTTTGATAAAATGCCTTCTGAATGAGATATATAAAATACATGCATACATATTAAAAGATTAACAAATTATACTTAGACTTACATACATACATATACATATATAGAGAGAGAGACACAGAAAGAAAAAGATAAAACGAAGCAAAGTTAGGGAAACAATGAACTTTTAACTAGACTAGCGTAAATAGCGAAATCAAAGAAATATAATGCATGATCAGAATGTGCTACTTTACTTACTATACACCAATCCATACATACAATTAATTGTACTTATACAAAATAAATTTTGGCGTCGGAAAAAGAAAATGGAAATAATAATAAAAGCAACCATATTTTTAGCCAATTTAAATCATATGTACATCACTTGAAAATTTGTCTTGCACATGGTGTGGTCAGAACAGCATTTAAGTTAATATATTTGCAAAAAACAATTTGTGTTCGTTCGTTCGGTGTGTTGATTTGCCAGCTCTGCCAATGGGCGGTAACAGTATTTTCATAATATCAAGTGCATATTAATATCTACATATGTATACCAATCATCGAATGCAAATAAAAACAATATTGCAGCTGATTTGCAAAGACTTTCATTTTTATTTGCAAATATAGATGCCATAAAATTGATTTGGGCGCATGCACAAACTTGGTCTTGCCTGTCAATTTTGCCAGTGTATCAGCGTACCAATTTTCGCTTTTAGTACTATGTTGCTCCGTTCTGCGTTATGCTGCCGCCTGTTAACGCTCTGTTAACCTTACGTTGGGCCAATTACGTTGTGTTTTTCTTTTTGCTTTGTTTACATCTCAAGCCCCACATTAACATACAATTTTCAATTTACATATTCTTTTATTTTTGGAAGACAACGTGTGTGTTTAAATGTTACGTTACAATGTCCAACCCTTCTAGCAAATATATTGCATTGTTTCTGCGTGGTGTACAAATATTTGTGCATTTGCACATGCATGTTTGAATGCAATTTAGTTGCTCAGAACAATTAATTAAATAAAAACAATCAGCTGTAAACAGTAAACGGCTACCGTCTCCTCTGTGAGCGTTACGCGACACGTTCGTTCACTGCAATTAAATATATTGTTAATTATTAAAGCGTCGGAGCATCTAGTTTTGTGAATGTGTCATTGCAATTATTTAATTTGTTTTGTTTTGTGATTCACATTCTGCATTCCGAGCAAAACAAAAACAGGAAAAATACCGTTAAACTGTTAGTGCGCCGTCGTGCGAGTCTATGTATGTGTGTGCTTTTCTTGGGTGGAGTATATATTCGATGTATGAATGCGTATATACAGTTATACATACATACATACATATTAGCAAGAGATGGACGCGTGTCCAAATTTGTATACGATTAAAATTTTAATAGTTGCACGCGATATCCTTTTGCAATATATTTACTTATACTCTTTAATTATATTATATTTACGATATTTCGTAAATTTGCATCAGCTTACAGTTTTTACTGTTGCTTGATTTACATGGTTTTATTTTATGCCATAGTGCTTCAAAGCTGCGCTGTCGTGATAGAAACACGATACGCGCCCAACTCTAACGTTAAGAATAATGTATTTACTTGCGATGCTCTGTTGTATCCTTTTGCTCCGTTTCCGCATTAAAATCTCTCTGGTGTGTGTGTGTTGTGTGCCGCTCTTTGAAGAACGAAATGAGACCACAAATGTGTTAAGCTGGGCAGGCGAAGCAATACGGGCAAAAAGTATGGCTACAAATTGAAAACACGGAAAATTAACAAGAAGTTGCAATATACAATACTCGTCGGCATAGGGGCAACAGGCGGAGTGGAGTGTTGGGCGGACAAGATAAATGACGAGGCAACAACAAGTGATAAATAATCGCAACTGCAACTGTAAATAAGTACATACATCCATAAACACACATACGTATGCATGTAGTTTTACATGCTTATATAAATATTTATAACAAATAACGTGGAAACGTCGTAACACGCCCAAAGCGAAATCCATAAAGTGTTGCATACACGGAAAATACTCCTGGCCAAACAACAACAACAATAGCAGTGCAGACAGTGTTGCCAAGTGGCGCAAAGTGTAACAATAAGTAAAGTAACGTCCTTGGTAACGGCAAACGTTAAAACTGGAACAGGCATAAAAAGAACAAACAGAAGGACGGGCATACAGCGAAAAAAAGGTGTGCTACAAAAATATGGGTAAGTGGGTTGTTTAACATTTCAAAAATATATACAAATGTGTATGTGCGTATATATATGTCTGTTTGTGTTTGTGTGTATGTGTGTGTGTGAGTGTGTAATTGAGAGTGTAGTGTAGCAGTTGCAGGTGACAATGGCCGCCGCAGTAGCTATTGACAGTTAAATTAGTTAGATACCAGAAACGCAGAGAGCAAGAGCAAGATGGAGGGAGAGAGAGAGAGAGAGAGAGACAGAGATAGAGATAGAGAGAGAGAGAGAGCACAAAACATTGAGAGCGAGCGAACGAGCGCCGCTGTTTGAGAGCGGGAAAGTGCTATGTCCTGTTTTGAAACGGTTTTTCTTTTAGTTATTCCTTCACACAGTAAAAGGTTTTAGCATGCGCACTTGTATAGGTATAGGTGTGTGTGTAACGAAAACAATGTAAGCTTAAGAAAGTTCAAAAGGACACATACAATATACAAATTGCATTTTTCTGTGCGCTGTAATAATGCCTTTTGTCTTTTGCCTTTTGCGTCTTTGTTCTCGCTGGTTTTTTTTTGTACTGACGCCGTTCGTTTAATGCATTCGTGCCTCGCTCCCACTGTGTGTGTGTGCGTCTGTGTGTGTGCATAGCCAAAGCCTCTGCAAGCAGTTGGAGCCCTCGGCAGTGAACTTTTTAGCGCCTGGCTGCCAGGAAGGGCCGCTAGCACAAGCAAAAGTCCAGGCGAGTGCATCAAAATTCGCTTCACTGCGCTTTTGCGGTGTGTTGTGATTGTATGTGTGTGTGTCTGTGTGTGTGTGTGTGCGAATTGTTCACGCCCCTTTACAGTTACAGTGGTCGATCCGATATTTTGAACTTCTACTAATTAACATTTTCAATATATTCTAAACTTAGACTTTCTGATATTTCTATTTATATATTTCGCATATTGCAGAGTAATACAAAAATTACACTTTATAATTATTTGGCAATTTGAAGCATTCAACATTGGGAGTGATGACTGTATTATAAATGTAAAGTTATTCAACAAAAATGGAACCACATATTTAGCGTATTAATTTATTAAATTATTCTGTATGTTAATTTATTATTATTATTTTTGTTGTTGTTTTGCAGCAGCAGCAGCAGGAGCAGTGTCAACATCGCCCACAACAGCAACAGCAGCAGCAACACCAACAGCACCAACACCGACACCAACAGCAACAACAACTGCAGCTGCAGCTGAAGTTGGCGTCGGCATCGATACTGGGAACGGCATTGAGATGCTGAAGGCACTCTATGATTTTCAGGCGGTTTATCCCAAGACGATTAGCTTCGATGAGGGCGAATATTTTATATTGTATCAGACATCCGCTCGCCAGCGTAACTGGTGGCAGGTGGTTAGCATGAAGGGCAACATTGGCTTTGTGCCATCAAATTACGTAATGAAGATTAAGGTAGGTGTCGCCAGACAGCAATTCCTGTTTGCTTAGCCAGCCAGCCACAATCAATTTGATTTTATTTTTATGCAGGTGGAACATGATTTTCTCATCAGTTTTCTCAACTCATCGATTGAGTCGCTGGAGAAGTGCACTGATCCAGAGATAAATGGCATCATGTCCAAGGATGAGCTGCTCGACAGGCTGCGCGAAAAGAAGAACACCATGGAGCGTCTCTATGCCGTAAGAATGCTTCGACCGAAATTAGATTTGCTTAGCACATTGTTGAAAGACAGAGCTATTTATGTTAAAATGTTGTAGCCAGTTTTAATTTCGAAGCGATCTTCAAATTTGATCGATTAAACTAATTGAGTGACTTACTTTTCCAGGAGAGTTGGGAGCGTGATGGGGACTCGTCGCTGTCGTATTCGCACAGCTGCAGCGACAAGCAGCAGCTGAGTGGCAGCCACAATCATTCTCATCGACACTCGCACTCGCACACGCATCCACACCAGCAGCATTCACACCAATCGCAAGGGAGCAACAGTCCGCCTGCTATGCAACGCCTGGACATGAGCAAGAAGAGCATGTCCAGTCCGGCGGTGGGCGGAAAAATGCCGCACTCGATGCCCGAATCGCCCAGCATGGGTAGCATGCAGCAGCTCCAAAGCAGCAGTTGCACCATACAGACGCCACAGCAGCAGCAACAGCAGCAGCAGCAGCCGTTGCCAGCGCCTCCGCTAGTGGCCAGCACATCAGCAGCAGCTGCAGCTGCTCAAGCACAAGCACAAGCACAAGCGCAAAAGGTGTCCGCATCCGTTTCAGATGTGACGCAGGATAACAGCATCACCTCAGAGCCATCGGAGACGACAACGACAACAACGACCACCAGCGAGGATGTGGTGACCACCTACAAGGAGACCAGTCAGCTGAGCGCCAGCAACGGTGCAACAACAACAGCAGCAGCTGCAACCGCCGCAGCCGCCGCCGCCACAGCAACAACAACAGCCGCAGCATCAGCTGCAGCAGCAGCATCATCATCATCTGCCGCCGCTGCTGCATCACACAAACCCCACAATGGCAGCAGCAGCACTGGTGCCACTGCCAGCCACGACGAGCCGCTCAGTCTGAGCCTCAGCCAGGGGGCGGACAGTGCGGCCGACAAGTCCGAGGAGGCGAGCGATGACGGCTGCAATGGCTGCATCGATGCGGCCAACAACAGCGTCGACAATAGCCAGGCGCTGGACGAAAGCATCGAGAGTCCATCACTATCGCATCGCCTCGGTGCAGCGCTCGCTGCCGGCAACGGCAATGGCAATGGTAATGGGCGTGGCCAGCTTAAGGTCGAATCATCGGATGTGTATCAAATTGTGGATGCGTTGCGACGCAATACGAATCTGAGCTTTGATTTGTCCTGCGAGGCGCTGCGCGTCGTGCTAACCAGCCTGGAGCAGCTGTATAATGGTGCCATCAATCCATATCTGGAGGCAGTCGCTGTCCACGTAACCGGCAAGGTGGCCACTCCCAAAGAGCTACTGGGCATCACGCACGACTCGAAGCGGTTGCAGTATCTGTTTGCCCAACTGGCCGATTGCAAGAATGATACGGAGCAGCGCACCTGGATGCTTTACGAGGATGAGGAGGACATTATGCATTTTCTCGAGGAGCTTGTTGAGATACTGGTGAGCTCTAAAAAAAAGGAAACCAGTATTTATTTTTAGGAGATCCTTTCGAAAGTCGTTGAGATTTTGTTGCCCACAGAAAGTAGTTGAATGAAATGATTTGTTAAATATTCGATAATGATGATATACTCGGAACATCAGTGAATTCTTAGTCTACTCATATTTAAATAATCCAAAAATGATTTATATGCACATTTCTCATCCTTGTAGAACAATGCGGATGAGAACATCAGCTGCTACGAGATGTCGTGCGATCAATACCAGATGTTCATCAATCTGGTGCAATACTATCAGATGGAGACACGCTGGTCCATCAAACACCTCTTGCTTAAGACTTTCACTGCTGCCTGTCACTTGGACCACATCATTGTTGACATACTCCTAACCTCGGTTCTGCCCCTAGAGATTGTGAGATTGTATAGAAGACTATCAAAAGTAATTGCAATTAAATCGAATATGCTTATCAGGTAGAGGACATGAAGACACACTTTGCCAATTTGGATCGCTTCAAGCAACTGGTCAAAATGCTGACCGTAATCTTCTCACTGGGACAGCTAATGCCAGTTAATCATCAAGGTGCGTTGCTCGGCAAATGTTTACCTTTAGGAATTGTAATTAATTGGAGTCAAGTGTTGCATTTATGGTGATTTTCTCTTGTGATTTGATCGGTTAATAATTGATTCATTAATAAAACTGATCGAATTTGTAACGGACACACCTCAATCAACACTTCAAATAATATTTTATATATGCATTTATATTTTACTATTTCAATTGTACATGTAACTTTATAATTTCGTTTAGCTGCATGTAAGACTGTGTGCAAATATTTAAAAGATGCATGAAAGTCAGAAAGAAAAAACCAATTCAGAATTAGTAACAAGTAAATTAAAGCATTTAGCATATTTGACATTAAATACAGAATATATTTATTATCAATTTAATAACTCCATTTGCAGATTATTTGGGCGTGCATTTTGCCAGTTTTCTGCTGGAAATTGTTGAGGGAAACAATCCGGAGCTGCTGGTGGATATGGTAATAGCCCTAATACTGTCCTTTAATCAGCAGTTCGGGGAGCATACGGTCAATGTGATCATTGAGGCCATGCAGAATCTGCCCACGGGCAAAGTGTTCACCGAGAAGCTGTTGCTATTGCTCAATCGTGAGGGTAAGTTGCCCACTATTCGTTAGTCACAAGCCCACTCCTAACTCTCTTAACTTTCAATGATCTTAACAGATGATCCGACGCGACTGCTCAAACATCATAATGAAAATATGAATACGGTGCTTCGCATGTTTATTGACATATTCAGTCATGCGGACACGGCTGGCATGTTTTATACGAATGACATTAAGGTGCTAATAGACATTGTGGTGCGTCAGCTTTCCGATTTGGATGCGGGCAGTCCGGTAAATATGCTAAATAATATGGTAGCCAGCCAATTAAGCTAACTTATCTATTTGTTGTACACTTTGTGGTAGACACGTCCCTGCTATTTGGAACTGTGCCGTCGCATTTTGCGCAATACAAACTATCAGGAACATCAGCATCGCAAGCATGATCTCATGAAAATATTTACACGCATCTTCTGCGAGGAGACCGAATGCAGCGCATCCGATCAGCAGCTTGTGCGCGAGATAGCCAACGAATTTCCTCAATTGTTTAAGGCATAAACCTAACAATGGAAACAAAAAAACAAAAAAAAAAACAAATAAATAAATAAAAACAAAAATATAACAAACATTAAGAAAACACTCCTATAAACCAAACAATGAATAAGAATGAAAAACGAAAACAAAAACCAAATCCAAAATGTAAAGCGTTGCTAGTGAGGCTACCAAATGAAGCCAAAAAATTGTTCAATTTTAATTTCAAATAGTTTACAAAAAACAGCGCATCAGCAGGCATTAGCATTATACAACTTTCGGAAAGCTTTATCAAATCCACTGCATTTCACACTTTTACAAAAACATAATTATACATCTAGCTTAATACTAAGTTTCGTTTTGACAGTCTCCAGCAAATTGTTCAGTTTCATGACATTTCGTAGTGTATCTTATGAAGCAAAGGCAGCGTACAAGTTACGTATGCTTGCCACCATTATAGAACTATGACCAGTATCTATATTTGCTATATACTATATATATATATATATATATATATATATATATATATATATATGATTATTGATTATACATACATACATAGACATTTATATTTAAGTCTGAGAAAAGCCAAAATCATTACTACAATGTTTGGATGATATGATAAAAATATAATTTTGATTTTAAAATGCAGGCATTTTCAGTTTTTAATAAACTATTTTAGTGTATAATATATACATACATATGTGCACATACATACATACTGTGTATTTTTTAGAGACTATCAACCAAATTTATAGAAAGAACAAGACACAAATTTTACATAAAAATTTATAGTTAAAAAAGGCATGCAATTGATTTGTTTAGCAAAAAAAAAAAGAAAAAATATATATATATATATATCTAAAATTATAAATAAATAACAAATTAATAACTTTTGGAAAAGAACAAACATTATAGACTCACTTCAACCAAATTATATTTATTGTAAGTCCATAAAGTAAAAGAGAAATGTTAATTGCAATCAATATATGAGAATTGGTATTTAATCAAATCAAATTCGGTGACGAAACTAATGTTACATTTGTTTATATAATCTATGAGAAACAAATTGAAATACACAAAATCGACGACTGTTGTTAAAGCTCAGCCGCTAAAGGCATAAAAACCATATATGACAGCAAGATCAAAAATGCAAAAAAAAGAAAAAAGATGAAATCCGAATAATAAATACAAATACAAATAGAAAAATATACAAATTTGTTGAGATAGAACAAAACACTCTTAACTTAATCACTATCTCTCTCGAACTCAGACTCTTACTATCCCTATCCCTATATATCTCTCTCTCTCTATTTAATGCACACATTGAACAAGTGAAATTTAAAATGTGTTTTTATAAATTTGTTTATTTATTTGTAAGCCGTTTTTCATTGGTAACGAAGTTTATAAAACTATTAAGTTTATTGTTAGCATTGTTGAATTGTATCAAAGTAAAAGAAATGTACAAAATAAGAAACAATTATTATCTAAATGATTGATCGGGGCAAAAAAAAGAAGAAAAAACTAACCAAATGCAATTAAAAAGCCGCACACTTAAATCAAATATACAAAAATATTCATACTCAAAAGTACTCAAAAGCAAATTGCATTTCAAATTTTGTACTTTTTCGATTTAAATGCCAATAATGACCATTAAAACAGACAGAAAATCAGCAGAGAAACGTTTTAAATGAAATTTAACTATTTATAAAAATTTAGCAATCAAGTTTTCAACTTTGTTAATTTGCTCAGTTTTAACCAAAGAGAACACACGAACATTATTATATTATTATAATAAATAAAACAAATTCAAAGACAATTAAAAAGCAACGCAAAACGCATTGAAAATGTAACAAACAATGAAATTGCAGTAATTGTAAAGAGTAAAACAATATAATAATGATATAAAATAAAATTTAAAATAAAATGTACATTTTTATTGCCGGTTTGTATTCTGGGTTTCTGGGCTCGCATTTAAAAACTATTGTCCTACTTAGACTCATTGAAATTTTCTAAAAATATTTTATAGATACAGCTCATCCTTGCGCATTATGTCCTTTGCAAAACATTAAGAGATTTGGCCGAGATAGATATATAAATATATATTTTTAAAGAACTATCCTTGCCTATTGACTCAGTCCAGAACTATGCTTCTGATTTGTGGAAGAGTAGCTTTGATATTCCTTCCCTAAAAATATGCTTTAACAATGAGATCAATTACAATAGCAGATTCATAACACACACGATTTTCCATTGCCGTTCTTTAAGTACATATATTTATTCAGAATTATAATTGTTCCACATGAAATTTCAGCAAACGTCCAAACTAAATTTAAATTCGGCAATTTGAAAATAATAAAAATAGCCTTGCGAATAATAAGAGAAAGAAATTCCAAACATCTTTGTTTGTTCAACACATGGGTAAGTTTAGTTTATTTTGCGATTTACGAGTATAGAGTACATATGTATGTAAGCAGTTGCCACTTTTGGACACGGTTATGTTATTTAAGTGGTATATTATCATCTGTGCTTCTTGCATGCTGCCCTTCTTTAGACGTGGCAGACATGTGTATAACAGTATCAACTGCTAAATGTGATAAATTTGTAAATTACATATGTTTGTATATGTATATATATTGAAGAATATTGTTTCTAATGCATATATTTGTAATAAATTTAAGTGCTAATCGAATCTTGACAAGAAGACATTTGCCATTCTGTTGACAATACGATCCCAAACAACAGCAACATTTAACTACGGCATAGGACCGCTAAGGTAAATTAGTTAACATGTTTACATATACATAGACATTCATTAGTATAATACTATCTGTGATTAGTTTACGTACATTCATTACGAGTCGGTTAACTAGTGGGATTACAAGTGCAACTGTACTAAATTTCCATCAAAAATATTGTAGTTTTCTCCAGTAGAGTTCTCCATAATGGCGATTCACATCTTCCTTACTAGTAGGGTAGTCGAACAAGAGTGTTGTCAAGCACTGCTCCTCCAGAGCGCTGAAAGAGTGCCGTAAAGTATTAGGAATACCATTACCACTGCTGCTTAAGTTTACCTCTCACTGATTACAATTGTTTTCCAATTTGTTTCCCGACTAGCCGCTGCGCCGCCGCACCACCGAGTTGTCGCGCGGGGCGACTATCGTTGGAGGCGTTCACGCCCCAAGTTGAAGCTCAACTGTCAGCCGTGTGGGCGACAAGTGGCGTCTTTTATACCGTTATTTCTGCTGGGCCCCATCTGCGTGTCCTGTACACAATTTTACGCCCAGATGCGCATCTAACCTGATTCATTTATTGAGCGCTATTCCAACACTGCTCAAGCATATTGTTCATTGCACTTTAATTCGATTTTGATTGGAAGCACTCTTATCGCAATTGTGCACACAGCCCAAACACTAGACTATGCTCGACAGTCTCGCCTGCTTAACATGTGCTTGTACATATATGCTTATATCCTTGACGTCACTTCCCAAGATTTTTGTTTTCATTTCAGCAAGCAATATATAGGCTAAGTATGCACTCGGAAAAAAACTCTCACCGAATTTTAGAAATTCGCTTTAGTTTTGGCGCCAGGGATTCTTCGCCTTAATATTCACAAAGTAAATGTATAAAATTGAAGCTTGTGGCTTCCTTAAAACCTGAGTTTGCATTTCACATTAACAAAAACTAATTACAATTTTAAGAAATATGTTTTCTTATATTTCGAAATTATTTAAAAAAAACAAGAAAAACTTTATAATTTTTAGGGCGACTTAATATATACATATATATCGTTGACGATTTTTTTACATTCCACCAAGCAACATACATATATAGGGTATGTACTCAAAGCGGATATTTACTGTCCATGTATATGTTAAAGCTGAATGTTCCACATGATTAAAGATCAAGTCAACGTGTTCCAATGCACCACACTCGCTTGGAATATGTCCTGTTGGTATCACTTGTATATTCTTATGCGTATTAAATAAATACATATCCACAACACAAACGATACTTCAAATATTTTGGCAACTCAAAATCAATACATTCGGTGACAGGGTTCTATTTTCATTGACGTCATTGAATGGTTTCAATTTCATTCATGAAATTTGTTGATTGGAAACAGTATGTACGTATTAGAAACACTTCAGCGGAGTTGTAGCTGTGGCATGGACGATGCGCATTGGTGCACATGTGCGATAAGCGAAATTGAATCAATCAGTGGCAAATAGAAGTTCACTCGGGAAACTGCGTCTTAAACGTTGCGTGGGCGCTGTCCTTCCAATTGGGTCCTTGGCTAGAAATGTTTGTATAAAAACGGAACATCGCAGCAGAGAAAATCATTCAAGTTCCGAAGCTTGCTGAGGTAACTGGTAATACAGAGTTTAATCGAATTGCGAGTCCGTTGCTAATAAACTGTAGCTGGAAAACGCATTTGCTTGGGAGTATCATTAACACCGAGATGGCCGCAAATCGAGATTGGCTGAGGCTCAATATCCTCATACTGCTTACCCAGTTGGTCTGGTTCGGCTTCGTGCACGCTGACAGTCAGACTTGCGGCAGTCGTGTCCAGCAGTGTCCTTTGGGCTCGCTGGATCGGTTGATGGAAGACCGCCGAGGCGAGCTGGAAGATTATGATGAACATCTTGTGTACAGACAAATGGTTGAGCGGAATGACAAACTCGAGAACAGGCGCTTAAAGCGAGAAGATAACCCACAAATCGAACGTGCTTCTAGGCGCGAGGAGAATGACTTGTTACGAAAACTCGAGCGAGAAGAGAGGCAAGTCAATCGCAGAGAAGCTCGACGAGTTGATCTCTCGCGCCGAGATGATCTTCGCCGTGAGGAACGAGATAATCGTCGACGTGAGGATCGAGAGGAGCTCCAACGAGAGGAACGCGAAGACTTACAACATGAGGAACGCGATGACCGCCGACGAGAGGAACACGATAGCCGTCGACGTGAGGAACGCGATGATTTGCAACGTGAGGAACGAGATGTGCCTCGAAGGGAAAACCGTGAACACAGCGGACGTGTGGATGTAGAGCGTATGCAAAGTCGTCTGGGCAGGCAAATGAATCGCGAACGTGATTCGCAGCTTAATACTCGCATTGCTTATCGCGGGGATATGCGGCGAGATGATCTCTCCCGACGCATTGATCTACGATTAGTTGAACGCGATGATCGCCGGCATGAGGACCGAGACGAACATCGACGTGAGGACCGAGAAGGGCTCCGGCGAGAGGCACGCGATGATTTGCAACGAGAGCAACGAGATATATCTCCAAGACTAGAACGTAATGGCCATCAACGTGTAGATGCGGAGCGAATAGAAGTTCGCGTAAGTCGGGAGAGCTTGCAAAGGGCAGATAATAACCTAGCTCGAACACAAGAACGTGAAGATCGACGCGCTGATCGCTCACTGCGTGAGGAACGTGATGACAGCCGACGGGAGGAGCGAGACGATCTCCGTCGTGAAGAGCGAGATATTTCTCGACGACAGGAGCGTGAAGACTATCTATCCAGACAAGAGGATCGCGTTAATAATCTACACGAGGCGCGAGATGATCTCCTACGGGAAGAGCGAGACAATCTCCGACGAAAGGAGCGAGAGGATCTCCGACGAGAGGAGCGAGACAATCTTCGACGAGATGAGCGAGACAATCTCCGACGAGAGGAGCGAACCGATCTCCGACGAGAGGACCGAGCTAGTATCCGACGAGAAGAACAAGATGTTTCTCGAAGACAGGAGCATGAAGACTCTCTATCAAGACGAGAGGATCGCGTTAATAATCTACACGAGGCGCGAGACAATCTCCGACGAGAGGAGCGAGACAATCTCCGCCGAGAAGAACGAGACAATCTCCGACAAGTGGAGCGAAGCGATCTCCGACGAGAGGACCGAGCTAGTATCCGACGAGAAGAACGAGATGTTTCTCGAAGACAGGAGCATGAAGACTCTCTATCAAGGCGAGAGGATCGCGTTAATAATCTACACGAGGCGCGAGACAATCTCCGACGAGAGGAGCGAGACAATCTCCGCCGAGAGGAGCGAGACAATCTCCGACGAGAGGAGCGAGACAATCTCCGCCGAGAAGAGCGAGACAATCTCCGACAAGTGGAGCGAACCGATCTCCGACGAGAGGACCGAGCTAGTATCCGACGAGCAGAACGAGATGTTTCTCGAAGACAGGAGCATGAAGACTCTCTATCAAGGCGAGAGGATCGCGTTAATAATCTACACGAGGCGCGAGACAATCTCCGACGAGAGGAGCGAGACAATCTCCGACGAGAGGAGCGAGACAATCTCCGCCGAGAGGAGCGAGACAATCTCCGACGAGAGGAGCGAGACAATCTCCGCCGAGAGGAGCGAGACAATCTCCGACAAGTGGAGCGAACCGATCTCCGACGAGAGGACCGAGCAAGTATCCGACGAGAAGAACGAGATGTTTTTCGAAGACAGGAGCGTGAAGAACGCCAACTCTTGGATAGTCATCGCCGAGAGGAACGTGCCAATCATCGCCATGGGGAACGAGCTATATCTCGAAGTCAGGAACGTGAAGACAGCCACGGAATGGAAGTGGAACAAATAGACAGACGACAAAATAGGGAGGAAATGCGACGGGAGGCAAGAGACTTGACCAGAAGACAAGAACGAGAAGAAAATCGTGTGGAAGTTCGTCGCATTGATCTAACGCATAACGAACGAGATTCATCTCAACGACAGGAGAGTGAAAACCACTCTCGTGTGGGTATGGAGCGAAGGGTGGCGAATGATTTGACACGAAGACAAGTACGAGAAGATCGCGTTCGCTTAGATACTCGTAATGTAAATCGCATGGAAGTACGAGGAGACAATCTCGTCCGAAGTGAGGAACGCAATGCTCGCCGACGTGAGGAACGAGACGACCTCAGGCGTGAGGATCGAAATGAAATCCGACGGGAGGAACGAGACCTATCTCGAGGACAAGAGCGTGAGGACCGCTCTCGTCTGAATACAGAGCGAGTAAATCGTAGGGAGAAAGAACTGTCCCGACGACAGGAACGGGAAGTCCGTGAGCGCACAGATAATCGTAATGATAATCGCTTGGAAGAGAGGCGAGACAGTCTTTCACGAAATGTGGATCGTGATGAAAGCCGACGAGAGCGATATACTGATCTCCGACGAGAAGATTCACGACAGGAGGAACGACGGCAGGAGCGAGAACAGGGAGTCGATCGGAAGTTTACTACCCAGCGAAGACAGGAACGAGAATTGTCGCTAATGTATTTAGACGAGAGTCTGGAAAACCAAATGTACACCACCCAGAAAAAGGCAATTAGTTGGTTAAGCAATAACTACTGCCAACAAGGACTTTTGATTACTGGCCAGGCGCTGATTCTGTTACTACTATATACCAAGTTGAACAGCAGCCGGAAAGGATTCGATCTCGGGTAAGCGACTGTGGCGCAATTGCTTTTCATACTATATTTAAAATATTTATATTATTTCATAGGAATAAGCTTGGCGATCATATCCAGAGCTTTCTACATCCAATCGACTGTTAAGATTACTAAGACAAGGCTTTACGAGTAACCTGATAACCTGATAACCTGAAACGCATAAGTACCTAATAAATCGCTAAATCCTATTATATGGACCATATGTCCCTTATCGTACAACATAGAGAGCAACGAGTTTAACGCAGAGAGTGGATCTGAGATGTGGCTACAAATGCATTGTACAATTTAATCCAAACGTTATTGTAACTAAAAACTACACGAAACTAGCAACAAACAAATATAAGTTATACATATTTGAGCATATGCAAGCCGAGTACTCTGTTTCAATTATATTTCCTAGTGTGGGCATCTGCGGCTGCTCGGCATAACAGAATCACATAGACTTGGTCTGCCAGGGTAACGCCCATAGCCCCAGTCCCCAGGGCCGCTCCAAAAGTCCCTTGGCATATTTGAGCGCATACCTGGCCTTGCCAGCAGTGGCCAATGCATACATACGAGTACGGATTGTACCCACTTAAAAGTTTGGGCAATCCCACGCAAGCAAACAAGCATGTAAGCTATACACTCACACACACACACACATGCACACACACACACACGCACACACACACACACACGCGAACACACACAGGTCTGAAGTGGAAAAATATTATTGCGATTTTCCATGTCAGTTGCCTTCATCCTTGTACGCCTTTTGTATGCTAGACAGAATCATCGTATCGCACATAGTTGCCGGACTGGTCTATATATCTTTCGGTTTTCAGAGGATTTCACCAAGGCTGACCGACTAGAGCCCGTAAGCCATCCTTAATCAGTGAGACCAACACAAATTTTACACATTTTCTTCTACTGGGGATTATTTTGAATGGTAAATGTGTGTGTACTCAATTTCAGGACTTGCACCCACATAGACAGACGGACATGCAGACATACATACGAACAGATTATAAACACTTGCAGTGTGTGTATGAAATATTTTGCAGTTTTCACATTAAATATATTCTCTCAAATGGCTCAAAATGTAACTGTATTTATTATTCAGAAATTATATTTCTAAGAATCGTTGTTTTTCTCTTCATATTTGGGTGTTTTTTCCATATGTAGGCAAAGAACTTTTAAATTAGTCTTTTCCGGTTCCTATTATTGATAAACATTAGTATTTTTCGGCTTTACATGCACAAACATTGCAGATAGCTTATAAATTGGAAGAAATTAATTTAATTTCGAAAAAAAAATAAAGACATTTTGAATTTACTATCCTTGGTTAGTCGCGAGTCGAGTGACATCCTACTGAGATACGCGG
This sequence comes from Drosophila macrothrix, assembly GCA_035042055.1. NCBI lineage: Eukaryota > Metazoa > Arthropoda > Insecta > Diptera > Drosophilidae > Drosophila > Drosophila macrothrix. The sequence continues at coordinate 17,489,653 of JAWNLX010000587.1, read as the reverse complement.
AGAGGACAGCTAAGCTCTTATATAAAAGACAAGCCTGAAAATGTCATTGCTTGTTTTAGAATTTTAGAACGGATTTTCTTTCCAAAAAAATAAAGATTTTCATTTCTAATTTTAGATATACATTCAAAATACCGTAATTTTGGGATTGAGAATTCAGCCTATTTAATTTCTTAGAAATTTCTTTTCATTTATTTGCAAACTATTTCGAAAAACAATAGAAACTATATAGTTTTCCGGGCCGGATTTTCTACAAAATTAGAATTAAAATGAAAATTAAAAAAAATACGTATATTTATACAACCATAGCAAAGTTCAATGACTTAAGTTGCATACCATTTGAAATGTTGAACTTTCTTTCCAAAAATTCGCATTAAGTTGTTTTATTACACATTATTCAAACATTTGTGTGCTTTTTGCCTAATGTTCGGCTTGATTGCAAAAGTTGAATCGATTTTGAAGCCAGTTTAGATAATTATGTACGCATCCAAAATCCCCCGAGCCGTTTAAGCGCTTATCGAAGCAATAAAATGGAAATTTATGAGAAGATTGTGCTCCACGGCGTGAACGCCATTTGTTTGTCTCCCATAATTAGCTGGACTTGGCTCGATTTACTTCATATTTGTTACCTAATTGTCATTTGCAGCCATAAACAATATGTAACGAACTCCAGCCGACTACCCATAAACATTGCTGTGTATCTTTGCTATTAGCTTGGCAAGCACAACAACAATTTTCAATTTATGAGCTTATAACCGCACACTTTCAGCTCTGTATAACTTTGGTTGTTATAGGCATGTCCAAGGTAAACACACGCACACACACGCACACACACACATATACACACACACACACACATAGACACACACACAGACAAATGGCGACACTCGCAGCAGGGTTATTCGATATTAAAATGCCACAAAAGCGCAATAAACCAACAAGAAAATATCATAAAAAATTGAGTTTTCAATATTTATTCGAATTAAATAATTCACGCGCGTTGGCCCGAGTACCATATCTGGGCAAAAGAAAACCGCACAGCCCAGCAGCGTATGAGCAAGCGAGAGAGAGAGAGAGCGAGAGAGAGAGACACATAGAGGAACTGCGAGCGGTTGAATTGTGAATGCGTGCCTCTGTTTGTGTGTGTGGGTGTGTGGGTGTGTGTGTGTGGCTAGACTACCGGAAGGGCTCAAGAAGCGTTACTGAATAAAGGCGATGGCATTTACACAGTTCGGGTTCCGTTGGGTCTTTTGGGTTTATGTACGTACGGCATTTTACGAGCATTTGAGGTTTATTTTATGCTTTTAACCACACTCACAAACACACCCAGACACACACAACCCCTCACACACACACACACACACACACCAAATGCAAAACAACATAAATTTTGCTTCAGAAATCATAAATTTCAATAAAGGCAAAAAAGTTTATTTTCGTTTTTTACGGAGGTATCGAATTTGAAATACCCTTGGATACTCACATATGCAATATATTGAATTGAGTACACTCTAATAAAATCGCCCTGATATTTACAGAATCGCATACAAATTAGAGAGTTCTTCTTGTTTTTCGAAATAGAGCGTCTTGCCCTAATCACCGAATATGTTGATTTTTATACAACTTTTAAATTATAAGATACTTTTAAATAATAAATATATAGTTACAAAAAAGCTAATATAAGAATTATTCACTGTATACATATAGAAAGCACCATTCTCGAGGTTAAACATATATTCTTTAAATTTTAGAAAAATCCACCATAAAATTAAGAAAAAAAAACAGTGCTTTTTAGAAAGCTACAATTTTCAAATTTATAAATTTACTTTCTAAACAATAAGGTGAGGAACCCGAGGCAGGTACTTAATTCTATCACTATATCTCCACTCTAGCACTAATCAGACAATTGTGGGAGATATGTGGCCTTATCGATTTGCGATTTTATCACTTTTATCGGTTTACTATTCTCCTAGTGAACGTAGCACACAAATTTTTACACATTATTGGACGCGTCCATGTCTGATGGACAGACACCATGACGGACAATAATTGAATATGATACCTATGGTATCAAAGTATATAAAACAAGCGAGAACGTTGCAATCGGGTGTAACCAATTGCGGAATATTCCGTTATCAATGTATTAGCAACTGATAACAGGTGGCAACCGACCTTCATCTGGGGCTGGCAATGGAGCAGCAGAATGTGAATGTGCCATACCATTGAATAATCATTAATGTGACTCATAAATTTGGTGACTTTATCTGTAAAATTACGAGAGATATAGACTCTCCCGATTATTGGTGTCGGGTTGACTTCCCAATCTGAGAAAAAGTGTCATAAAAATCTACCTCCTAAGTTAGGCAAGTCTACATCTAAGCCTGCAGTAGATGTAGGCTTCTGCCCTTTTTATTGGAGAGTGGGCGTTGTTGGTTTCTTTTCCGCTTTCATTGACTTAGATTTAGGACACTCGTACGTAGCGGGAAATCGCTTTCAAGTGACACAACAAATCGTTCAATAATCATTATTTGTTGTGCTCGTAATCCTCAAATTTATTATTCATTTATAAGATTTTTTTATGCGTGAGTTGCTTATTTTGTCTCAGCCGTAATTTCCGTACTGCAAATAAATAGGACCCGCACCCCACCACCCACCACCCACCACCCCCCACCCCAACTACAACACTAGCAGAGCGTGTATTTAATTTCCTTTTTCAGTGTCCCCGCCCCCTTCCCGAATTGTTGCTGCTGCTCATTTCAGTTGAGCGCTGCGCGTACTGAATATGAATCACGTTCTTATTTTCCATATTGATTGAAGTCGAGCAAACAGACAACCAAACACTACCCGCACCCCAAAAGCAACCACCATCATCCCCCCTCTCCCCCCACCCCACTCGACACCTACCTCTTCCCTTACACCAGCAACCGCTGTTCAACACCCAACCGCTCGACCCGCATATTTCAACATTGATTAGCGCCGCTTGCCAGCGTTTTTGAGCGACTATGAATGGTAATGATTTGGTGTGGGGAGCTGCTGAAGTGGGGCAAGGATGGGGGCGCTGAAGTGCAGCTGCGGCTGCATCCACGGTTGAATTCAGCATTTTCAAATTACAATCCTCGTTCACTTTGGTGTCGAATTTAATTGGCATTTTGTAGCGATCAATCGACATGGAACAATGTGAACAGTTAAGCATGTTTGCCTGATGATGAAAAACTGAATCGATTTCGAATGTGTAATTCCAGTTTCTTGATGTGTTCAATTCTCAATTTATTTGAAAATCGATTATCAAACTCTTTTTGAGTTCATTCCATACTCTCTTTGCACGAATTGCAAATTAATAAATTGTGTACAAGTCTTGGGAAATTAAATGCTGGTAAAAATCCAAATGTACAGGGTATTGGGTAGCCAGCACATTATGGCCCTGTTTTAAGCTGCGTCCTTGCTAAAAAAAAAAAGAAAAAAAAGAAAAAAAATTCCTAAGCCATGCTGAACTGGCAGATGGTCGTTGGTGTTGGCCTGTGCTCTCCATTCTCTTTGCGAGCTCTGCCCGTGTTTATGCAAATATTTGTATTCCATTTGCATTTCAAAAATTGAAATTTTTATATCTTACGCTCTCTCGCATTTATAATGCGATTTGCCGGGGAAAAAATTTAATTTTTGCACAATTTAGAACAAGTTGATTAAGCATTTTGATGCCAGCTGCAAAAGCTGTTGCATAAATTTGCCACACACCCCAACCACTCCCCAACCAACTCCCAACCCAGCCTTTGCAGCCCCAACTATGGGGCTAATGATTACCATTAGAACCTTAAGCAGCCCTTAGGCTCTTCACTGCTAACGATAATAATGCATATAAATACTTGTGTACAGAACTTAAGAACAGCTGCAGGCAATCATGGCACAGAAATGCCCAAATAATGAAGTTGAACCTTTTCTTTTAAGTATTTCCTTATGCGAGTTAGTTATATATATATATATATATATATATATATATATATATGTACAAAGGTGTACGTATTTATATATATAGTTGCAGGCTTAACAGTAAATACGATGTTGATGTGGCAAATAATTAATGTAGAATGTCATTTTCTTGATATATTTCATGTGAAGCTCCTATTTTAAGTTAAGCTATTAATTAAAGATGTTATTGAGCTCTATCGAGTATGAACCATCTCAATTTATTGATCCCCCTGTATTATTTAACAACAATGGGAATTTCAATAATCATACTAATATTAAGCAGGGTATTTGCTTGCCGTATTTTCAAATGAAGGCGCACATTCCATCATCAAGTTGACTTTCGCTGCTGTCATTTTGGATGATTTCTAATCAGAAACGTGTTTGCATGCGCATTGCCAATGGGGATTTTGTCCTGGCGCTCTGCTGAAGGACTCCGATTGGCAACAATGGCGCCCGACATGCACGTGTCCCCAACCATGAGAGCCACTTGCATCAGGCAGATGATTGAGGTACGAGCTGCACGAACCACGCGTGGTTTCATTATTAAATCCATCGTGGGAGGGCAGTGCTTGTGCCAACGCCAGGTTATGCGAGTTACAAATGTAATCAGGCAGCTGACACATTCATGCTAAGAACAATATAAGCCAACTGCGACTGTTCACGTGTAAAAATGTGACGCTCCACTCAAATGGCGCACTCACTCGGAATCCTCAAGGTACTTGAGGGTCAAGTTATTTTCAGAGATCGCAGACGAGGTTTATAGCGATCACCTTACAAGCGGCTGATTTGGATAATTAAGACATGTGGGCTTAAGGATTTTCAATCAAATGAAGGCCTGTTCGTCAGAGCAGACAGCTCGAGTCTAAGCGTCGTCTCTTTATGAATTTTTAAGTTTGATTTTAAAAGATTTATTATAAATATATGGCTGTGATGCCAAAGTTCACCACTCCCAGTGGGGCAGCATGGAGGATACAAACTTGAGGTGTGAGTCACTCTTAGCAGTCATTTCTAATTAAAGTTCTATCAATATAGATCTGAAACTGAAGTAGTTCTGCACATATAAACAAATAAAATTACGTCCTACATATATTCGAACCATGTTGGTCTGTTTGCCTATCCGGCATTGAATGTTTGCCAATTTGTGTATTCGTATTCCGTTCAACAATGAAAAGTCCTTAAATTCAGACTTACTATTTTCGTCCTCTGTCTCAAAACCAAACCAACTCTAACAATTCGTGCCGTGCCCAATATTATTGTCTTAAGTGTGGGCACGTTAGCGAATTCAGGACAAATACAGCAGAGGCTAACTGTAACCGCAAACTGCAACTGTCGATGGCGAATCTCTATTTGTATGTACTTCTATGTGTGACATGGAGAAAAGTCAAATGCATGCCCGGAGTAAGCCGCAATGTGAGATTATGAGTCCGGTTTACCTCACCAGATACGCTCGCATTCGAGTGAAAGAGATTGGTTTATTTGTATACCCTGTGGCCAAGCACTTTAGAGCGAGCATATTAGATGGATTTGTCGAATTGCCTAAAAGCATATATCTAACTTTGGATTGCTTTCTCCCACATACTCTGCACATAGCAGGTTACTTCAGTTTCTAAAAACCCTTCCACCAATTATACAAATTTGCCTTGAACTGTGTTAAAAACCAAATGGGAAAAATTTTGAAAAGGTTTTTTGTGTCCGAATACGTTTTACACCAATACCCTGTAACTCCAAATTGATCAAAATGGGGTGTTATAAAGCTTGCAATCCTATCTAATATAACAATTTTTGTAACGATATGAGATTGAGTATTTAATTAAATGCAATTTTGTTTATTAGACAACAATATATATCATGTATAAATTAACTAGAAATTGGCATAGGCTGACACTAAAAATAGATTGAAGATGTGCAACTGTGTTTTGGACTAGCTTAGGCCCGAGCAAAGGGCGTATTGTAGTGTCTAGTACTATATCTATACTATCTAACCGATCAACAAATTATTTATTAGATCTTACATCGGTTTACCTAATCCTAGGGAATACTTCAGTCAATCACATTCTTGCTCATTTTTTTGTGTTTTATTTCAGAGTGTATGTAATGCCCATTAGAGCTCTCACCCACGCACTATCGCACACACACACACACACACACACACACACACACACACAAAACACACACATGTATTCAGCATAGTCATAAATAAAGTCGATTTGCATTGCTAGTTGTCCGATGGCTTTGGCATCTGCAATGCTGCCTCCTGCTGTCCACTGAATGATGCCTATTGCCTGAAGTTGCTGTTGCCTGGTTGTCATTGTTTATGTATGTGAATTGCAAATCTCTTTGACTGTCGCACACTGTGCGCGACTCCCAGCTCCCAACTCCCAACTCTGGCCACTCCCCTTTCGGTCCACTTTGTTGCCCAGTTGTCAGTCAGCCGGCGGACATTTTGGCAGTTTGACAAACATTTTGCTGCCTGCTGCAGATAGAAAGGCACTTCACAGATGGATAGACGCAGATGCTTTCACTCCCTCGCCCTTTTCACTCAGTGTAGGAGGGCGCGCTGGGAATGGGTGCCGGTATAATAACCGTTCTCTCCATCTAAAACTCTAACAACACTCCTCAGCCAATCCTTGCTTACACAAAACGCCGCAAACGTATGCAAGTTAAATGCGAAAACAAACTTTACAACATTGTCATTGCCAGCGTTGTTGTTGTTGCTGCTGCTGCTGCTGCTGCTGCTGGTGTTGTTGTTGTTGTTGTTGTTGTGTTATTATGCTTTATAGTTTCGGTTTGGTTTTAAGAGTTTTAAGCTGATTGTGCATTAATCCGAGCAATGTCAGAAGCATCTGTTGGTATATATGTAATTTATGCATATTTTCCCATACTCAGACAAGTAAATAATATAATATGGTATATAAATATGCGCTCAGAGAATAAAGTTTTTTAATTAAGTGTGAAGAACAATTCCCTTTATATGCAGAAGAGTATACATATCAGCTACATAGCATCTATAAAAAGCCGGTAAAACCTTATATTTACCACAATTTTAATGCCAGAGTAGACCAAGAGGTCACTGGAATCTGGCGATTTTGTGACAAAAAGGCGGAACCCTCAAAGCACATAATAGCGGATTGTGTCTCCTTGGCCAGATGAGGGTGCAAAATCCTGGTTTCACAACTATTAAAATCAGAAGTCATAGAAGTACTCAAACTGACAAAAATGCTTGAATTTGTGCAAGAATCAGGGTAGATGCGAGAGCTATAGGCTCAGAAGGGGGCACAAGAGATCTCACCAGGTTCCAATGCATGAACTCCCGCAATTATAATAATAGCACCTCACTTCTTAAGTAGATTGCTGGTGAATTCTTTAAAAAATCGCTATATTTTATGTCCATGCTCGAAAATAGCAATAGCTTCTACTGTTTTGGAGTTAGAGTCACCAAATAGTCATATGTAAATTACCATTAATCATCTCCTTCTAAAGCCAAAAATTACAAATGACTTAAGATGCTCATCATTTTACAGCTAAAGTTCCCATTATAAATTTATAATATTTCCATTTACCCCATGTTGAGCTTAAAAATGTTTTTCAATCTCAAGTCGCAAGTCAAAAGCCAGCGAAGCACCAAATAAATATTTAAACTAGCAGCAAGCGGATGCTTCTTGAGAGAGAGAGAGCAAGGTGTGTGCCATGTATCAGCAGAAAGCTACAGGGAAAAGTGCCGGAAAAGAAGAGTTAGCGTATTGCAGTGCTTACAGAGAAAAGTAAATGCAACAGCCAGATTTCGGATGTGTTTGATAGCTGGAGAACTCGAGACTCACTCAATCAGAGTCAAACTACCTGGCATAAAAAACTAGAATATAAGCTAAGCTATGCTTATTGCGCAGATAGTTTGCTTTTAGTCATTCTTTCATATTGAAAGTACTTTAACTTAAACGAATAAAATACTACTATACTAAAAATATGAGCCTTTTGTTAAAACAAAATAATATCAAAACATTTTTCAACAATTTTAATGTACTAATAAAGCGGCAACAAGTCAATTTTGAGAGATCCTCTTTGTTCCTTAAGCATGCGCCTCGTGACTTTAAGTTGCCACCCAATGCACTCTCTAACCGGATGGGGAGTGCAGTCACCATGAAAACCATTACAAATTGATTGTTAAATGAGAACAGCTTTTGCGCCCACATCAATGATGCCGACATGCAGTTGGTTAGGGTTTGGGTTGTGTGGGTTGATAGGTTGATGGGTTGATGGGTTGATGGGTTGGAGTGCGCGACATTTGTTTTGACATTTGCTAGCAATTTTCTAAATTATCAATTTCAACGGCAACTGAGCAGCCATCCAACGAATAAATAAATATATAGATAAAAGAAATACGTGGAAAATGGAAATGGGAATACGAATGGGTAGAAAAAAATACAAAACAAAAAAAAAAACGAAAAAAAAATGCGTAAAATTGCCAACTGAATGAATTGGGTAAATTTTGTGAAAATTCATGAAAATTTGGGTGGGAAAACCGCAGGAATTCTAGCAGCATCAGCAAAATTTCACCACAAGTTGCCATTAAATGTCAATAGAGCTGAATGCGAAATAGGGCCCAGAAATTGTTGGATTGTCGCAGAAGCAGTTCGCCACTGGCAAATAGTAGGAGTTAGTATTGACTTGGTACTGAGTTGGCGGAATTGCAGGGACGGCATTGAAGCTGTGTTTCGCCCTAAGCGAAATGTGCAGTTAAATAAAAATCAAAGCGGTTTACGTTATCAACGACGATTTTCTATGGTAGGTCGGTCCATATCGGGTTTGGGTAGGCGCTCATCGAATTTCCAATGCGAACAAGTTGCGTTGACAGCACCAAAAGTCTGCATAATCCCCACCCAACCAATCAGTCCCCCTCCCCCATCAATACGCAGGACCAACTTCAAGCTCAAACAGTTACACCCACCCCCCTTTCGCAAGCTCTTCAGTCCCAAAACCCTACCACCCGTTCATCGCTCAGATGCATTTGTGCGAGCAAATGCGAAATTGGATTATGCAACAGACTTTTATGGTGCACATCAGAGGCCGGGGCAAACGAGCGAAGCATTTGGCAATGGCAAACTTTGACAGCGCATCGCATTCACAGGTAAATTTCTAAATAGAAACGAACTGGAGCTATATGTAGTATGTGCTCAGGCAAAAAACCGTTCCGAAAACTAGAAATTTTTTCTTGGTTTTAGAAATAATTTCTAAATATTACAAATTATTTTTCTAAAAAATTAATCGCAACCCCAAGCAAAACGTTTCTTCATTTTTTTTTTATAAATATTTAAATTTGTGTATACAAATAGAAAACAACACACTGGAAATGCAACAATTTTTTTTCTTCTAAATTTTAGAAAAATCCAACCTGAAATTATGAAATGAAATCCCTGGTTTTCAGAAAGCCAGAACATTCAATCTTAGAAATATGCATTTTTATCTGAAAAATAAGGTGAGGAACACTTGGCGAATTTCGAAAATTCAGCGCGATTATTTTCTGAGTGTAGTGTGGACTACACGTATATGTATGGTGATGCTGGTCTGCTGCAGAGTGCAGCTGGGGTCTGAACTTACTTCGAGGAGAGGGGGTTCGTTCTCTCCCTGGTCTCTGGTTTCGGGTACCAAACATGGCACCAGCATCCATTGCACTCGTGCAAATAAATTTGCTGTTCACGTACATGAAAGCCGTTTGCACAAGCATGCAATCATCCACAAATATTGTCTAAGCACACACACAAAATCACTTACAAACACACACACACACACACACACACACACACATATTTATATATTATATATATATATATATATATATATATATAATATATATATTGTATTATATATGTATAAATAAAAATGTAGACACTTGATTTGCGAGCGATTCGTGTTAGCTTTCGTGACACGAGCGTTCGTTGAGCCGTACACGATATGTTCATTATCGGAAGTAAAGAAAAATAGAAAAAACACAGTCCTTAATGAAATAAGGAATGTATAGAAGGGGCACACCGAAGTTTGCATACCCTTGCTCTTCGTTATTATATTGCTTTAATATACATTTTCAAAATCAGCATATTGTTTCTAGATCGGTCGATACTGATACTGATATGATACCATATGTACTGACTACAACATTTTCTGACTTTGTGGCACGCACGCATCTCTATTAGAAGTACACAAACACACACAAACACACACACACACACTCACACACACACGTGCTTATGCATACACACACACACACACACACACACACAGACACACACATAGAGATATATGTTGTTGCTGTGCCATGAGGAGTTTTGATAATCCACGGCTCGTCGTTGAATTGATCAATTGGAAAGCAAACGCCTCAGCAAGTGCAACCGTAGTCAATTGGTAGGCGAACGGCATGCCGCCCCCGACATACTGCTCCCTGGCCAACTGATGTGGAATAGGTGGCCAGGGAGCAGGTGGCCCTCACCTGGGTTCACTTTGGTTGCGGCTGCCTGTTCTGCTGCATCTTCTGATGCTTCTGATGCTGCTGCTGCTGCTGCTGCTGCACACAATCTCAATGATGACATTTACTGGCGCGCCCAACTCGTTGCTCTTGCCACATGCCACGTCCTCGAGTTTTATGGGATTTTTAGATATTTATAGATTGCGCTCTTACAATCGCTTTGCTTTGGTTTTGGCTTTGACTTTAGGTCTACGATTGCGGGTTGTGGCTGACAGTCTTCAGCTGCAGCAAAAGTTGTGTTTGCTTTGCTTTTGTTAACAAATGTGCCCAACTGTGTCCGTGTGTGTGTGTGTGTGTGTGTGTGTGTGTCTGCGTCTGTGTGTGTGAGCTGTTGCGCAACGAAGCATAAAAAATGGCTGCATTCTGGCTACAGGAGGAAATGCTTTCGGTTCGGTTCGGTCAGTTGGGGGCGAGCAGCAGCGGCAAATCAAAGTCAATTTAGCAAAATAGAAGAGAAAAAATAACGAACCAGAGGTGGAAGCAGGAGCAGAAGGATCTTAGAGTCGCCCTCGAGTGGTATGTTCTTGTTGATGCCACAAAGCAGCGCATTCCGCTCACATTGGCACTGCCCAAATTGCAGCCCCAAGCGGTCAACAGCAAAAAGTAAGGAAAGAGAGTAACGAGCTGCGAATTGTTGGGGTGCCGGCGTGGCGGAGTACAGTAAAGTTAAGTACAAGGACATTGAGTGTGTGTGGTGTGTAGGTAGTAGGTGTAGTAGGTGGTGCTGGTTGCAGTGGGGTAACTAGTGTGGCACAGTTGGCCAGTGCCAGCGGTCAGCAAGGACTTGGAGCATATTGCAGCTTAGCAATTTTTTTCTGGTAGCATTACCACATTGATACATACTTACCAGATGTACTACAAGATATATATAAATATATATATATATATATTTATAGAAGGATATATGTGTAAGTGTATAGAAATTTAGCGCTCTTCTGTGTGGCGAGTCATCAAGATGGTGTTATTTAAGGCTTACAAGTTTTGGGTTCGAAAGCATGAAGAAAAGAAAAAAAATTCAATTTCAGTCGATCTCTTTCAAAAAGTAAATTACAAATCAATTTGGCATGAGAGTGGAAATAAATGAAATTGTGGTGCACGTCAGACGAAAAGCTACAAAAGTCAATTGGAAAACGCATGAATGCTTCATGCGAAGACTGCACTCAAAGTTTATTGCTTGGACATGTGTTTTGGCACATTAATAAGTTGCTGAAAGCTTTAAGCGAAATTGAAAGTTTTGCAGGTGAAAAAGCGTATTTATTTTTGTTTAACATTTATCCGAAATTCATCAATGTCGATTATATCAAATATTACTTCCTATATCTCAAAGCTGAGAGATTTAAAAGTACCTCAAAGTGGATAAGTGCAGGGAACACAACTTGAATATCACACGCAAATGGAAAGCATTTTTTTCATTTTTTTCACTATACTTTTGTTTTTTTGAAAAAGCTGCAAATAATGAACACAAAAAAGAGTGTTGCAAGAACATAATGCAGCTGTGCAAGTACATTAATGTACATTGGCACTGAGTGAATTAAGTTCGTAAAAGAAATTCAAAAACTACCGATTTTAGTTACGAACTGACTTTCTAGCATAAAAACTTAATTGTCTGCTTTATGTGTCATTTCCACACCATCTCGTTGGCCGTTTAGGGCCTCAGTTGCTACCCTAATTGTTTTTTTTTTTTTCTTTCGTGGAGTGCATTAACAAAGATGGTCGTCGTTTCAGTTTACCGTTATGACATTATTGTTTCCCCAGTTGCACTTGTCACGACTTTCCGTGCCAAATGGTTTCAGCCTCGACTGGCACTACGAAACTGGCAGCTGGGTTCGGCGATGTTAGTTTAAAAATACAATTAAAAACTTAAATAGTTATAGTGCAGCTGACAGCGGTACCGTTTTATTCCTCTTACGATAACGGATGAGGGGGTGGGGGAGGGGGAGGAGGTGGGTGGGGGTAAAAGGTCCAATTGGCCACTGTTGCGTTGTACCCCGTGGCACAATTCGCCAGAGCAGTCGTAATCACATTTTGCAACGGCAACTGTATCGGCATTCACATGCGCAGCCACATTTTCATTCATTATGCAACAGAGTGTAGCAAATTGAATTTCTGCGGCCAGACAACTGGACGGTGTGGCGAGACCACCCCACCCAAGCGGGGGGGAGGGGTGGATGTGGGAGAAGCGTTTAAAATATAAAGGTGTTGATGGACTGCGACATGGTTGCACAAATTGCATATTGCAACGGACATAGACACGAATTTGGCCACATGCCAAAATGTAGCTGCAGCCACATGACGTTGCAGCTAATTAAACGCGCAAATTGCATGAAAGCTACAAAGCGAGAATTCAAATGGTTACCAAAACTGTCAAAATTACCAAGTCAGCATGAGGCAGCAGGCAACAAACCTCAATCACTGAACTGTGAGCAACTGGCACTGGCACTGGCACTGGCTATGCTAGGAGAACCATAACAAAGTCAACGAATATTGCAGCAAGTGATTTGATTTATTGTGTATATAATATGAGAGCACCTAAGCAAACTTCATGGAACTCTAGAATAGCTCCTAATGATATGTATAAAACAGGGAGTCCTACCAAAATTGGAATCGGAACCGAATGTTTGCCGATTAAATCGGAATCAGAACCTAAATGACCCAAAACTAGAGTCAAATCATAACGATAGATAACGTTACTTATGCGATTTATATGAGTTTTTATACCAAATTTGAAGTTTTGCAGTTCCTATAGTTTCCCAGATTCATTTTTTCCGACGGGTTTTTTTTTTTAAATCGGTTGAGTTATGACTGTGGAAAGTTTTGATCCGTCCCCACAGGCAATCATTTGGGCATGTAATTTGAGCTGGAATCGGGTTTTCAACAATGAATGTGGGATTGATATGGACATCAAACCATGATTAAAATGCCCTGGTTTTTCTGTGTTGTGCGACTGTTTATTTGTTCTGTAGCTTACAGTCATGGAGGCAATCCTTGAAAAAATTGGCATTTGACGGCCTAGGATATCAAAGGACTGTCCGCTTACGAAAAAAACGATCGTCGTCCGCCAATTTTGATAGCGCACGGTTCAGGCGCACCCAGGGTCTGCGGCTTAGGCTTCGGTTTAATTGCTGGTGATGCTGTTGGCAGCCAAAATGTTTATTTTTTCTGTGATGGTGTTCTGGTTGTTACCGCACATGGCACAATTTTTCAACTTCTAACGCATGAACTGTACACGCTGCACACTTTTATATAGTTTGTCAATCAAAAACTTTAGTCAAACAACCCAGCACCCAACGCCAAAACCCATGTCCCAGAACGCTCATATTTATACTACTGTCCTGGTTTTAGGTATCGGTTGAGTTTTGACAAAGTTATGGCTCTGCAAAATTTTGATCGTCTCTACAGGTAACTTTTGAGGGATTATTTTATACTTTAGTTGAGTTATTTGTATACTTTAATTGGAATCGAAACGTGGATTAATTTAGGTTCGAGACCCCAGTGTCAACATATCATGGAAATAGAGGAGCTAAGTCTATAAATAAGTAAGCCTGTCTATCTATCCATTCCAAAATCTGCATTATCAGATCATAAGCAAGCTAAAACAGTTTTGTTTTATTTATTTACTTGAGTTATTCAATGCTCAGTCGGCTAACTATAAAGGAAGAATGGATACAAATCAAAGATCGAAAAATTGTATCCTAGTTGTTAATAATAATCTGCCCAGCTGGTAGTTAAAGTTAACAGTAGCAAATTGAATATATTTACATTTAAGTGCAGGCATTTTCTTTAATGGATTGATTGAAGTTATAATATGGCATTTAATGTGCTTCATCTCGCGAACAACGACTCACTCTGGTTATATTCAATTCAAATTGAAATTCAATTGGAGCAGCAACTGATACGAAATTGAATATAGACAGACAGCCGAAGCCCGGACGTGGTTACAAATTAGAGCGCAAGCGGATGCGGTCTGGTGGATGTGGAATGCGAATACGGATACGAAATGGAAACCAGACCAAAGGCGGCAATGGTCTTTCTTTTTTTATTTTTAGTTTTTTTGTTGCGGCGCTGTCTGCCTTTAACTGGCCTCCAAGGAGCAGCTCGAATTAGACTGAAAAATAATTGCAGCTGGCGCTTATTTCAATTAAGTTCGGCTCTCAAAATGGCCCCGTCACGTAGCACCAGCATCATCACCACCACCACCAACAGCACCACCACCATCATCACCAGCAACACCAGCTGCAGCAGCAACACGCCATTATGCAGGCAGTCGCTCTGGTTCTTCCTCAAACCCCTCGCCAGTTGTTGCTAATTATTGCTTCGCTGCGCTTTCGACCAACTGAAAGCACACAGTGGACCCAGCTGCCGGACGCCCTGACTCCCCAATCTTTCAAACTCCCAGTCTCATAGCTACCCGAAACGATTGTAGTGCAATTTAACAGATGCAATGGCAACAACTGCGCCCAAGGGATGATTTTGTTGGCTGTTGCTGCAGCTGCTGCTACTGCTGCTGTTGCTGATGTTGCTGCTGTTGCTGCTGTTGATGCTATTGCTGGTGTTGCTGCTGTTGATGCTGTTGCTGGTGCTGCCTAGCTAAACAGTTAACTTGACGCACCGCTCGACGTCGAATCGCAGCGTGGTGTGTCTGGCTGTCATCTGTGGTACACTATAAGAGTTTTTGTTTACCTGCTACGCAGCGCTTGCCTTGGCCATAAATCCCGACAATTTGCCGCTGCTGCTGCCACATTATCCAGCATAGATCAACTAGCATCAAATTTTCTTGCAACATTGCCACAAATCACTCATTTGCTCCATTCGGACATTCGGACTTCATTTCAGCGCCATTAGCTGGCCCATAACTCATACCATCATCATGTGGCTGACTGGGAATAGTGTAGTGGGTGTGGAGGGGGGGGTTGTCAAGCAACTTGGATAATTGAATTAGGACTTTCGTCGTCCATTGCATACTTTTTGGAGCTCTGCTCTTGTGTGCTGTTGTTGTCGTTCTGCTTGTTCTTGTTAGGCATTCACTTGAATTCCTTGGGCCAAAGTGTTCATTGCCCTTGGCCACTTCGAGTTGCCTCTCGTTGTCCACTTGCAGCTAATTAAAGCTAATCGTGTTGTCGAGTTGAGTCCCAATGTAAGTGCCATACACTGCTACAAAATTCCGTGCCTGTCTGAACTTTGGTGTCTCAGCTTTTTTTTTTATTATTATTTGAACACGGCTTAGCAAAAAGGTTTTGATTTTTTTTCGATTTCATGTTATTTTCGAAATGGGAAAGTGGGAGCCAAATAACTCGCCACTTCAACTGGTTTTATTTCAGTGTAGTGGCGTTTTCTCTGAACATTCTCGAAGGTTCGGCTAACAAGCAGACATCGGTGGTGGTGGGAGGCCGTTTTATTTTTTTTGCATTGTGCAAACATGGTCGATTTGTTGAAAACAAACCCCCCCCTCCCCCACCCCCTCCTTATATAACGGCGGCGAGCCCAAGAGGCGAAACCAAAACCGAAGCACAAAACCGAAGCCCGACACCCGAGCATGCTGGCATTCCGTTAGCAACAACATTTTGCGGCGAATTCGCAAAAGCTGTGCAGTGTTTGCAAGTACTGCGGGTGGGTTGCGGGGGCGTGTGGAGGTGGTCTAAGTCAAGTCGGGGCCACTTCCGTTATTTGCACGCGCCTTCAGCTCAGTTGAGGACGCAACGCGTGGCATCGTTCTAGCTTTGCTGTTGGCAACTACTGGTGGCAAGTCAGCAAGTTGCTACCATTTACTAGTACGTTGTGCTTAACACTTTCCGCTTGCAAGTCGCATCCGCAGCCGCAGCAGCAGCAGCAGCAGCAGCCGCAGCTCAGTCCCTAGCTGCTGCTCTTGTTGCTGCTCCTGCTGCTCGTGCTGCCGCATGTTGCAAAGTTGTGCGTCTTGCTGATGTATGCTCATATAACTTTGCCACTAACGAGACTCATGAGCTGCATAATAATGAGACAGCTGCTTGGCGGATCGCAGACTTAGTCCGCAAATAGGCGCCAACGGTTGCTGTAATCACTGAGCTTCCCCAGCGACCTAAAAATAGCCTCCCACTCCCACCGCCCCCCCCCCCCCCCCCCCTGTCTCTCTCTCTCTTTCTCTCTCACTTTCTTTATCGTAATCTCAATTCCACAAAGTTGTTTTGCAATGGAACATTTATCGATATTTATATATATATATATATATGTACATTCAGGGCCATCAATCAGGCAGGCTGCGCAAATGGAGCGACCGGATGGATAGCTTCGTGGCCCGCCAATGAATTCAATACGATTAATTTACCAACTGATTTGCCGTTGACGAATAACAATGCAACATAATGTGGCACAATTATTCATTTCATCGGCAAAAAGTTCCCAGACTGTGGCTCCAAAGCCACTTGATTGCTCTCCTGCATGCGAATGAGATTGGTAATACTCCAATCCCCAATCCCGAATCCCCAACCCCCTTCCCACTGCCCTTCCCCTCCTCCTCCTTGCCCAACACCCAACCTCCAAACCCCCCAGGGCAGTCAACCACTGATGAGTTTGATTATGCGGCTTCCCTAGTGCTTGTGGCACGCCCAGATGCTTTCGTATCCTATCTAGCCGTCTTGTTATCCATCAGATACATTGACAAGCGCTATTGGGGTTCGAGTTCGTCTCTTAGAACTTTGATTGAAAACTTTGTTGCAACTGTAAATTGAAGGCGTTTATCATTAACGGACTGGAGTCGTGGAGTTGAAGACGCCTCCTCCTGCAATGTAATTTAAGCTCCGCAACAAAATCAGAATATCCTCTTCAAGGGTATAGAAATTACAGCAAAAGATATGTAATTAAAAATTCAAACTTTCATCAATCTGCATTTTTCTTTCCACTATAATTGTCCGTAAGAAATAAAAGTTTTTTCTTACAAATTTCCTTGAGGTTGGTCAACGCCAAACCAACTAAAGCCCCCTTCCTAAGAAGGCTTCTGGCCAGTTGTCATCACCTGTTGTCTTCTGGATTCATTAAACTTGTAACTTTCAGCTTTCAGCACAGCTAACTAGCTGTCATACAAATAGATCTAATTGCTGCAGATTATTATTTGTATATTTGTATGTATGTTATCTGTGCAGCACTTCGCGGAAATGATGTTAACAAGTTGACGTCTTCTGGTTTGGCCAACAATTCGTTTGTGTCCATTTTCTTGGCCGGTTGTCTTTTCAATTACTGAACGAAAAAAAAAAACTTTGCCAGGAAACTTACTTACAGCACCAGACTACACTACCTAAACCCGCCACTCACCCCCCCAAATAGCGCATAAAACTGACTTCTGTGCCCCCTTGGCCCATTGCGTTGCAAGTGCAAATTAGTCGAGAGTGCCAACAAATTTAACGAGCAAATTTACACTCGAGCAGCGGCCACCAACGGAATTCACTTTGAAAGCCGACTTGCAAAAGGCGCGAGCAGCGGTCAGCGGTACGGCATGGTCCGGTTCTTCGTCTAGCAGCATTTCCCGCTGAGCCCCCCCTCCTCCTTTTGCTCGTCATCCTTGTTGCTGTCCTTCCTGCTGTTCCACAAGCCGTTTGCCAGATCAAAATGGGACTTTAGGAGCGCCAGCCAGTTGTAAATTTTGTGTTTGTGCTTCCGGGCTCCGAGCCAGTGGCAGTTACTCTCTGTATATGTGCGTGTATGTGTGTGTGTGTGTGTGTGTGTTTAGTGTTTGTGTGCCTGTTTTAATTTGGAGAACACAGCAAAGCAAAAAAATCAAGTGAATGCTGGAACCTTCTTGCCTCGACTGCGACTCCTTGTGCCTTGTTACGGAATTGTGTCTGCTGCTGGTGCTTCAGCGTTTGAGGCATCGGGGACGTTGGGAACTTTACAGTGAGGCCTGCTGTGTGCGTATTACTGCACACAGTTTGTCTCACTATACCACGCCCCCAATCAGACTGTGGCCCGCCCACAGTCCACAGTCCACAGTCCACAGCCCACGCCGCTTAGCATCGCAGCATCTTTTGCGAGCATTTTCTTGAAATGGCGCTTGGCCTCGACCGTGCTTTGTAGCTTTTCTTGCCGGATTCTTGTACGGGTATGCCTAGGCGGAACCGTGTGTGTTTGTCGTGCTCAAATTGAATCAAGAATTGGTTTCAGGCAAGTCGACCGGTCACCGGGCTTAGAGATGGGCACGTGTCTATGGTTCCAGACTGAACAAGTCAATTGGCACGAGTCCAATCCATTACTTATGTATATATCTAAATATGTTTTTTCTTCCTTTTTTTTTCCTCCTAATTGAATTGTTTCTATTGAATTCAAATATTGCTTTGAGCGATCAATTCTCAAGGAAAAGAAAATTATTCATTTTTTTATAGATTGTCGTGTCAAAAATTCGCTAAGCATCCATCACTAATTGGGACTGCAGCGCCTTGTGGGGCCATCTTTGACTTTTGACCCATGCCAGTGTGTAGGTGGGTCGACAGCGTCAGCTTAGGGGGAGAAGGAGAATGGGAAAGTGGCTCTCAGTTTGGGCCTGTGTGCGAGTCTGAGTGTCGGTGGCGGTGGCGGCGTGGATCTGGGACCGTGTCTGGGGTGCTATTTCTGTTGCCGGCCAGCTGTGAACCCATGTCAACTTTAATTGAATTTGATAGAACAAATATTTAGCAGCATTGCGCACCATTTACACGCAGCACACTTAGGAGACAGCGCCAAATCCCCTTACATCTCCACCTTAACACGCCCCATACCCCACACCCACCACCCACCACCCACGATACCACCTATCCTACTCTACCCATGCTCGCAAACTCCGTTGGCCAAGAGGAAAAACATCAAAAGATGGGAGCCACCTCTTATTATAATCATAGCATTGAACTGCTATGTCATAATTAAAGTAAATATATTTGTATTTTTAGCTCTGAGCGAAGTTCTCCTTATTCCATATTCCATTTGGAATATTTTTCACTCTATTGAATTAATTTCCCGTCATATTTATCATCTGTTTTTTTTTTTTTGTTGGCATGGAAATTGGCTTTAGTTAGTTAAAGTTCTTAATATTTTCATATATTGTATGCAGAAGCATTGTATTGTAATTATAACACTGAAAGATATATTCTAGTATAATTAGATTTAGATCAACTGTAATAAATATTGTAATTAATAAACATATTTATTCATACAATGCTAAATGTAGACTAGCCAGATGTATTCTTGATTCAAATTTCAATTTCAAAATTGGCCCTATATTCATGTAATATAACCATTTCATGTTAACGTTTTCCACTTGAAAAGCACAGTAGAAAGGACATAACAAGGATATGAATATGAAAATGTTTGAATATACGAATAGCATCTGGTGGCAAGTAGAGGTTTATTGCATTACCTCCCGCTCTCCATTTAAAATACCAATGATATATGCGAACCCGAACTATGTTGAAATAATCAGTGTCTGCAATTGCAGGCGAAGACAAAGGCGAAGACGACGGCATGTGGAAATGGCATGCATATGAGTAAATCAAAAGTGTTGTCTTTCTTCTACTGCTGTTGTTTGGTTCTTGCTCCTCTGGTTTTCCACGCCGTTTGCTTTCGCTATTAAATTGCCAGCCACATTGCGCTCACTGGCAAGTATTTATTAAGTCATAAGCTTTAGGCAGCTCTAACAACAGCAACAGCAGCACATTCTTGTACTCGACTCAAACTCACATTCACATTCACATTCACATTCACATTCGCATTCACATTACACAAACGCAGTGAAATGAACGTAACTATGCGGCCTGTGGATCCACATGAAGCGTTTATCCTGCACAGGCGACAGTGGGTCGCGCAGCGTACTTTGGCTATCAAATTACAGCAGTAAATATGGAATTGCGTTGGTTTGGAGTGAAAAATGAATGCTTAATGATTTGATGGATCTGCGGAACGGATTAAGGGAATTTCGAATGTTTGAATGGTGGAACTTAAGCCAGGGAATTAAACCGGAATCGTTAACCGAAATTAACCGATTGAAATACACAAATAGTACCGGAAGCGGAAGCGATATCGGAATTTCGATTTGGTTGTGGCTTGCCGTGGCTTAAGCATTCATTTTCACCGCATACAATTGGTGTTGGTAGCACTGTGCACGAGTTGCACTTTACACCTGCGCCAATAAAATGGGCTAGGGGAAAAGTTGCAGCCACAGCAACATGCACAACTGTGGCAAAAGAAAAGCACACATTCTACAAAGTCAGTGTATCTGAACATGCCCATATACATATATATATATATGTGTATGTCTTTAGGCATGTGTGTCTATGTATAAGTGCGCCCATTAAACCTTTATGGTGTTAACAATGAACACTGAACTTATGGCCGCAACGACTCTGTCTGTGTAAAAACACACGCACATTTGCAATTACATACACATATACATATGCAGATACATATACATATACATATGTATGTGTGAATCTGTTGCGATGGCTGAATGCAAACTTTGGGAATATTTACGTTTTGCTTATAGTTGCTTCTCGCTATGCATTTAAGGAGTATTTTTAAGCATGGCATTATGTGGCGCCGACTATGGTAACTTCAACGGCAACGGCAGCGGCAGCTGTGTGGCACGAGCCCGACCGCAGCGACGAAACCATTTTTGCCACGCATCCCCGCATGACTTGGATGCCATTTAATTTGCATTCTCTAACCAAGTCAGAATTTCTGCTATAATTGCTACACATGTTGCACATACACACACACACAGACACACACAGAGGCACATAAGCACCCTCCCTGTGTCCAATATATACAACTTCTTGTTATCCACTCATTTACAGTAATTATTATTTTTTTTGTATTTCGATCAAGCCTCAAATTATTGCTGTCAAAACTTTAAGCAAGCCAGAAGACAGAAAACTATTTCAGAAGCGGAAAGTGCAAGTGGCGAGTTTTAAAACTGTTGCGTATTTATGATATTACTATTCAACAACACTCGGAAAAAACAACACTCGAAATGGGCACCAAGAGCAGCTTACCTTATTATTCCGAATGTATATTTCCAAAACGGAAGATTGTGTCTTTATAAAAACCCTTTTTCTAACATTTAGAAAAATTTGTCTTATTTAAAGTGTTTACTTTTTTTTTTTTATATATTTGAAGCCATTCTAATTTGAAAAATTTGTTGTTTTGTGTATTTAAAAATGATTCATATTAGGGCGATTTTCCAAAATTCAAATCGATATATATATATATATATATATATATATATATATTTATAATTTATATATATATTTATATATATATTTGTAATTTATAGGCCACTTCCAAAATATCATCAACGAGAAGAAAACATTTAAAACCAAGTAAGATTGCTCATTTCGAGAGAAGTCGACTCTTGGATACCCTAAACAAAAGTCTTAAATAAATAATAATAATTTATGTATGTGTTTAAATGTTATTATGTATTTACAGAAAAGGATTGTACTTGCTCCTGTGTAATTTGGTAAATATGTTTATAAGATCTTCTGCCGTGTTTCTCTTTCGATAATCAATATTTTATCGAGGTATATGTCTGGCCAGTGAGAAAGACTTGCTTTTGTTACTATTGCTAATAGATATTTATTGAAATTGGAGAAACGGATGGAGTTATCCATTAAATAAAATGCATTAGACCTGCGTATGTTACTTTGAGCTCCCACCTAAATTAACTCGACTTTTGATGCTCTTCACTTTATGGCTGCCACATGTTTCCTTCTGTCTGTTACATACTTTTGAACTTGTACTCTTTTTAGCTACTTTCAATTCGCTCAAGGTATTAAATGGATGTCTGTATCCGATATCCGACTGCAGTAATATTTGGTATACGAGTAACTTGAAAAAATTAACCTAAAATTGCCCGATTAATGGCTGTGTATACCACAGCTGCGCCTTGACCACAGGGTATGCACGACAAAAGCTCAGCATTCGCTAATTTAATTATGTGGCCAAATTGCAGCGTCAGTTATTGTTTTGTTGTTGTTGCTTTGGCTGCATAAATCATTTGATGAGATTAGAGGGCCGACAGGGGCAGGAGAGCGGCATGAAAGTCGCGATTCCAAGCCATTGACTCAAATTTGTCGACTGCCTTCAGCTCGCGCAAAGCCCTTAACCCCAACACCCAACCACCCAACCGCACCCAAAGTCTCAATGCCCCCAACTTCACAGCTACATAAATGACTAAGCTGAGCTGCGTTGTGGACATTAAATGATAGACAGTGCGCGAAGACGGGAAAGGGATGCGAACAATGGCAGTGGCAATGGCATGGAGTCGGGCGTCTAGACTGCCTGCCAAGCTAATAAACTTCCAAATTTCCGACAGCAGCTTAAGCGGCATTAATGACGCGTTGGCGTCCAAATGATTTATTAACAGTCAGCAGATTCCCCTGATGAAGCCGTATTGTGCCCTACATGAGCAATCTTGTCAAACGACATTAAGATTGCATCCAAGATTGGGCATATCCAAGGCCAAAAAATCGTAACTGGTATATGCCTTATTATATCAGCAACCTGGGCTGTGTACTACCCAGCTTTGATTTTCGTCAAAGACTGTACCAAAGTATTATCAGAGCTATGTAATTGCACAAAAATTCTTTGCTCGAATATGTTGGTAAACACAAAAGTTGGTCTTCTAATCAGTCATATCGCTTGCGACTGCAGGAAATTTAAGGATACCTTCAAAATTGTATTAAGTCTTTAAATTGAGTAACTAGTTGGCATAGAAGCAAAAAGACGGACGGATAAACAAACAAACGAAATTGGCCATATCGACTCGGCTAGTGATGCTGGTCAAGAATATATGTATACAATATATATACATACGTTATGGGGTCAGAGGCGTCTCATTTGTATCAAAACGAGGATACTTTCTATACGGGTATATGCAAAAATGCCTTACAAAAATCTAGCAAAAGCAAGTATGATAAATTTGGGATTTTGATTTGATTGCATGTCAAAAAACTTAAAGAAAAAGTTTTTGAAAGTGTGTCAAAACCATTCATTTGCCATTTACTTTGATTGCAAGTATTTACCTATTTGATTTGAGCTGTGATATAAATATAGGCTTTCGAGATGTATTAAGTTGTGTAAAGCCACATCTCCCCCCAAAACCACCAGTCACAACCTACGGCGATTCCTATCAGGCACAACTGACGCAGCTGCCCAAATGCTAAAGGCAAATTTCAAAACTGTTCAAAGTAAGTTGCATTTCGCATTTGGAGATTTGAGAGTGGTGTTGTAGCTGCTGTTGGTGCTGCAAAGTTTTTGGCCAAATGCAGCGCAAAATCGCTTAAGTAAACTTCCAAGTTGCCAGTCTGCTGGCAGACGGCAACCAACATCCAGCAACCAACAGCCGGCAACTTGGCGACTTGTTTTCGTCCCCCATCAGTTGACCGGTATAAAAAGCCTCTATCCCACTGCCAAATGCTATTCCCATTCCCTTCGTAATTAAGTTGCACAAAAGTTGGCAACATGATTTGCAAGTTGCAGCTCCCAGTGTATTCGACCATTGCATTTCCCTCAGCATTTCCTGGCGCAACAAAACTCATTTTCCCAACCCATACACACGCCAATCAAAGTGTGAGTCATTTGCATTGTGGAAATCATTTGGGAAATGCGTACGGCATCTATACCAGCGCCGCTTAAAATAATTAATCCTAATTGACTCAATGGCCATGTTACCAGTGGTAATCGTTAGTTGCAACCCCAACGTGATTATCCCCTTTATCCCTAGGCTCATACATTGCCATTTCATTTAATTACGTAATATGACGATTCATTGGCTTAACATCGCTTTCTACTCGGCAATTCATCAACATATTGGTCATTTCAATTTGCCATGTCCAACATGACATTCTCATAATTTTTACTATATATTATTTATTATATTTATGCATTATTTCGAGATACACTGACCCTAAGTCTTTAAAAGGAAAGATATCAGAAAAATAATCTCGATCTGCTTATGTTAAATGAGAGCCACGATTCAAAATTTAATGTCTCTGGGATCTATGCATTTATACCGCTATCGACGCTGATGATAAAGTTATAAGCCTAAAGCGGTCGAAGATGTTTTCTTCTGTCAGTCATATACGAGTACACTCAGAAAATGTAGCCATAATTTAAAAGCCAGAGACTTCGTATTGACATATAAAACTCTGGCTTTGGGAAGACACAACTTACCGCTTTAGAAATATATCTATACCCAAGCTGCCATTTTAGAAATCTACTTTCCGAATAATATCGAGATTATCTAAATTAAATTTTGTTCTAAGTGCACTTTCGCACAACTTCATGATACATGTGTTTGTGTATTGAGTATCGATTATCTTAATTACCTTCCGCAATGCGTTGCATACATAACAAATTCGTAATATCAACTACAACAGCATCAGTCGAATGTGTCATGTGTCAGATAAACGAGCAAACTGACAAATTGACAAACTTTCAGTTCCGACCACAGAGCGGGAAAGGTAAATCGACAGAGATAGAACGAGACAGATAGATAGATAGAGAGAGAGAGAGAGAGAGAGAGAGAGAGGGAGTGATACAGTGCCAGTGAGTGGGTGGGTGAGTGAGTGTGACACACACTTACCAATTAGGCACTGTCAAATTGTTAGTCGACTGAAAAGTGGAGCAGTGTCCTCTTTGGGGCCAAGGCTATTTTTCAATTGCAGTCCCAACTCAATCTTTTTCCCTTTTGCTATTTGGCCTTCTCTGAACACTCTTTGTCATTTTTGTGTATTGGCCCGTGCTGCCAGCAGCCAATTAGTTATGGCAGGCGTGGCATCCATTGACTCTGTGCTACAAAAGTTAATTTTCCAATCACATCACTTTTGGCATACAACGCAAAAGCAAAGACATTCACTACAAATTTAAATTTTTGGCTATTACTTTTTTTTTTTTATTACATATATATTCTTTCATTTTTGTTGAATTACAAAAATGCTTGACGAAACAGCAACGCCGAGCCTGGAGAACAGCGGACTGCGAGGAACCTTCAACTTTGTGAATGCCAAACGGTAAGAGCTTGAGCTTCTTCTGTATACCATGTGGGATGCCAAATGATTTGGCATGTGGCTTATTTCTAAGATAAGAGAGACTTCGCTTGTATAACATTGCTTATCACATATATGCAAATAGCAATGCTGAGCTGCTGGCGAATGGCTTTGGGGCACCATTGGCTGTGCGCACTGGCACCTCCATTGTGGGTATTATATTCAATGATGGCGTTATACTGGGCGCCGATACACGTGCCACCGAGGGACCGATTGTCTCCGACAAGAACTGCTCGAAGATACATCGCCTGCAGGAGCACATCTTGTAGGTACACTCGCCCAGTAATTTCGAATACAAGCCCTAAGACAGTTAATAATCTAAGCCACAACCGACAGCTGCTGTGGCGCCGGCACTGCCGCTGATACCGAGCAAATGACGCTGGTGACCTCCGCTGAACTGGATCTGCAGGAGCTGAATACAAATCGGCAGGTGCCGGTGATCTGTGCCAGCATGCTGCTGCGCCGTACGCTCTTCCGCTACCAGGGACACATTAGCGCCGCCTTGGTGATGGGTGGCGTGGACAAGTATGGGCCGCACATCAATTGCATCCATCCGTGCGGCTCGATTGATAAGATACCGTATGCGGCCATGGGCTCGGGCACACTGGCCGCCATGTCTGTACTGGAGCACGGCTGGCAGCCGACACTCGATCTGGAGCAGGGTAAGCAGCTGGTGCGCGAGGCCATCACAGCTGGCGTCCTCAACGATCTTGGCTCCGGCTCTAACATTGATCTGTGCGTGATTACGCGCAACGGGGCCGATCATCTGCGCACCGAGACCGTTGCCAGTGAACGGGGCGAGCGGCTGGCCAAGTATGCCATCCTGCCCAATACAACCCTGGTGAAGAGCATTTCCGTGCAGGACATTCACATCGTCGAGGAGCGCATATATCGCCCTTCCATCTCCTCGTTCCCTACTACATCCCAGCAGTCTCGCTTGGACTCGTCAATGGACTCCGATGAACAAACGCCGGATACTTAATGAGTCCCATCTACTTTTGGATCTATAGACGGTATTAGATATCTCTCATTCCATTTAACAATTCAGAAGTTGGCATATTTTCTTAATTATTTCAAAGCTGTGTGCGTATTTTTTCAAATTATAGCTGTGCTCTTCCTAAACTATATCCTAGATTTGACGCAGAGAATTTAGTCTTATATTAAATAAGGCAGCCAGTAAAATTATCAATACATACTCGAGTGAGTCTAAACTCAGTTTTCAATCTGGTTTGGCTTGAATATCTAGGACGTGTATGCGTTATGAGAGGTAAGGACTTGTGCTCAGTGGGCAATGAATTGCAAAAAATGTGTGCAACTGTTTTTTTATGGCTTCCTTCCATTTAAATTGTGCTCGCACACCAGTCAGGCAATTTTTGCTAAGCTTTGAGACTAAGTTTTGACCAATGGATTCTGGACAGGACAGGATAAAAAAAAAGCTGGGGGCATTTTACAAATTTAATTACGTTCATGTCTGCTGCATATCCTTGTCACCTATACTGCTTGCACCCACTGCAGTCGAGCCGATGCAAAACTTTCTACTGATCCCTCTGAAATTACACAAAAAACTGTTTCAAACTCTGCCCACACTTGCCCCGTCTGCCATACACATAAATAGTTAGATGCAGTAGTCGCTTCCAAATCATAAGCGGAGCTCATTTTATTTTTCTAATAACTCTAAATTTAAAAGATTGTTATTTCCAAAAAATATATCAACTACTAATTTTTAAATACTACGTACTAGCTTAGTTGTAATTTTAATGAAGACATTCGTGGTGAATGAAAATGCCAAAGATAAGATTTATGTGATTTCCATTTCGATAAGTTCACATTTACGAAGAACTACTGTATGTGTGCTGGGCTTCTGGAAATTTGCTGGCATTGAGAAGTCAATTTTCCAATATATATAAAATTCACTAAATTGGGACTGAACTTGATTCTTGCTGTACGCATAGGATCAGGTGACTCGAGTTGTCTCGAATTAATTGAATCGGGGTGTGGTAAGTCGGGATGTAGTGCTGCATGGTTATGCTGTCCGTCCTTTGGCCCAGCAACTTTTCCTGCCTTGGTTCCTGCCTCTGTTTCTGACTCTGCCTTTTGCCTCTGATAATGTTTTCGCTGCAGGCAAAATGCGTCGAGTGCAATTTAATTCAAATCGTGCGTAGCCAAGGGCCCTGGTTACGGTTACGTTGCCGACGACATTCATAACCTTCACAGCACACACCCACACTCACACTGACACTCATAGCGATGCACACATTCACATTCACATCCCACATCCACATCCACACCCACATCCATATCTTTGCTCATGTCCACAAGCTCGCACCCGCACAGGCGACTGTTGGGGCCAGTGGGTGCGGGCACACATATATTTGAGTAACAGCCAGACCAAGATACGGTCGCAGAGGGGTATCGGGCAGTCGGGCAGGATGAGGTTGTTACTCCCCGAAGGCACTTGGAGCTGCTATTTTACATTCAGTTGTTTATGGACACAAATCCTTAAAGTCGTCGCATGCAAACAACGCAACGGCCAGTGACATCCTTCGATCCATGCTCAGCCTCAGCATCAGCTACGGCTACTACTACTACTACGGCTGCATTACTTATGTGCCGCTCGGGAAATGGAATCAAAGGGCATACTGTGAAAAAGGCAAGCGAACAAACAGCGAAACCGACGAAATTTGTCGCTCAAGTCGAGGAAATACGCCGCCGGATATTGACAGGCCGGCAATAAAAACGACAAAAGGCGACAACAGCGACACCAACGGCAGACAAAAGAACACCCAACCGCATTTCTTATTTATATGTGTGCATACACAGATGTACATATCCAATATATATAGATATATATATATACAAATGTGTGTGTATGGAATATATGCGTATATGTACGTGTCCTGTTTTTACTCGGAACACGCAAATGCGTATTAAACACGAGTCGACCCGATACAACGACTTGACTCTATATACAAAATCTTCTAAATATTATAATTGAAAATCTGTTTCTTTTTTTCTTTAGCAAAACTTTGAATATAACAAACTTGCAGTGAACGATCAAAAAACTATGAAAACGAAGATCAAAAAAGTGTTTGGATTTGGTATTGTAATAAGGCTTGTCAATAATTTAATATATTTAATTTTTTATACCCAAAAGTAATCGAACAACCATCTTTAACCTGTACCCAAAAACACACAAACTGCGACATTTGAAAACTGTGATACGTTTTCCCGGGTTTCCTGTTCATTTCAGTTTGCCACAAAGTATTTCAGTGCATCTTAGCTAGAGCTACATTAGTCAGTTCAGTTGCCGGATACCAGTTACCAGATACAGTGTGTCAACAATAAACACAGTTAATTGGATTTGCTATGAATTGGGATTCGTGTAAATGTTTTGCATAGTTTAGCTATTGTCACTGCCAAAGTTATCCAAATCAATAGCAAACAATTAAATTAGAAAATAAATGATTATTTTTTGAGCTTATATTACTCGCACCACTGTGGCACGCATTAAAATTTTGTGCACACCATTTGCCGCAGTCGTGTGGATGATTTGGATGAGGCTCATGTTTGTCATAGACCCTGGACGCTGAAACAGAGCACGTGATCTGGCAAACGGACAAATGAGGGCATGGATGGACGTCAGGATGAACGTCAGCATGGGCGCATAAGTAGGGATGAGCTTGGACATACAAATGGACATACAATACTTCTACGTGTAAGAACGAGATGTGCTTTAACAATTTATGTAAAACAAAATCCTTCTGATTACACACTTAACTAGTTTCCTTTGTACTTATACTGTGTTAATTCGGTTCTTATTTGCCGCGCATTCTTAAACGTTTTACTGACCACATTGCAGAAATAAATTAGCTTTGTAAAAGTAAAAGAGAAGTTTTCAGGTTAAGCCCAATGTCCACTTGAACAGTCTAGTAATCTACGCATACTTATCTATATCCATGAGATATTTATATTTTGTCGGGCATGCACTGCAAGTTTCTGGCTTATTAAATGGCTGGCTGTGAGAAAGAGTTTAGAACTAATGTGGGAGCTGTATTTGCTTAGTATATGCTTCAACTATGGCTAGTTGGTCGTTCTCTTTGAAATTGTAGAACTTTAGCAAGTTTATTGTTAAGCACCACGTCCAGTCGGCAGCGGAAGGGTTGCCTCATTTTGTTGCCATTTCTCGAGCCACTTGCTTGTCTTTAGCGAACAAAAAAGTTGTCACTACGACAATGGAGCACGCGTAGCAGCATCAGCAGTAGCAGGAGCAACAGGAGCTGCAATATACTCAGAAAAAAATCGAAATCTTTTATAAACATAAGAAGAAAAAGGCTTGCCCCAATTCGGCAATCCCAAAAAAATGTTTTTTTTTTTTAATTGTTATTTTGTAATATATTCCATTATTTGGAAATTAATTTCAAAAAAGTAGAAAAGAAGTTATCAATCGTTTTTTTTTTCTTCAAATTATATTATATGAGTTGTATTTTAAGATTATATATAATATAAAAAAATGTCCAGAAAAGTAGACATATTTTCTTTCCAAAATTTGAAAAATGTACCCTGAAATTAAGAAAAGAAAAACACCGTTTCTTAAAAATTTAGTTTCTGAATAATAAAGTGAGATAATTTTGGCGCCCAAAATATGGCAAATTCTTGAAATTCTCGACGATTTTGTTTTCTGAGTGTAGCAGTTACAGAAGCAGCAGGACAAGATATCGCCTTGGGCTCCTAGGATGTGCGTCATGTGATGCGAGCCACGTATGATGACGTGCTTCACAGCTTAAACAGCACGCGGCCATACATACGACTGTTGTCTTGATTGTCCTGTTGCGGACTCCAGCACACAGCGCTTAATGATATAACCGAGCGCAGGGCGTCAGTTCATTATCGACAACACTTGCGCCTAATTAGCGTCAAGCAATGAATAATTGGCGGTTATCTTGGCTGGTAGTAACGGTAGCTGCAGCGTGCCACACAGTTAGGCAACCACAACCAACAGTGAACCATGCAACCATTCAACCAGTGAAGCAATCAGCCCGCCACATTGCCAAACGCATCGGCATGATTCGAAATTCAAATCGCGTGCGGTCAGTTTTCAGCTGATGTTGCGGGTCGCTTGCATTGTGGTACTCACTTTATCAGTGCGGTGGAGTTCAGTGGCCAGTTGCTCTGCATTGTGCTGGTGGGTTCTGCTTGCTTTTTACTCTCAGCAACAGCAGCAGCAGCCGCAGCAGCAGAGACAAGGGCGTACCCAGCTTTTCGAAAGGGAGGCGACGTATTTCGTAAAGGGGCGCCCAATTATAATTTTGTTAGAAATTATAATCTAAACCACTTTTTATCTATGCAAAGTTGAGATCTTGTTGGGGCCGCCTCTTTCTCCTTACCACCTTCTGCGTACGCCTTGGAGCAAAGATACATCATATGGTAACTAACGTATATTATATAATAATACTTGCTTTTCTACTTCAATAAAATCAGCAGCTCATGGTTTTGTTTGTTGGCTGCTTTTTAGTTCACTAGCCGAGTTAAGCTCTCAAAGTTAAGTCCTCTTATTTTTAATGGAAATATCTATTTTATAGCTCAATAAGCCATGAGCTAATAAAAAATCCGACATTGGTTTTATTTCAGGTACTTAACAACACTCAAATGAATTTTTTACCATACCAGAGTTTTACTTGATTAAACAAGATTAATTTTGTTTTATACTCTCATACCGAAGGTATCCAGAGTATATTGGTTTTATTCAATGCTGTCTGTCCTTCTGTATGAACGCAACTCTTTTCAAAAACCTTAAAGCTAGAGCCTAGAACTTGGAGCATATATTAATCTGTACCCGTGTCAAACAAAGTAAAAAATTGACGTGGGAGGATAAGAAATCGATAAAGTCGATAGTCGCAAATCTATAAAACCACATATCTCATATTTGGTGGCGATGTCCTTCATCGGCATATGCCACACCAACCTAAGCCAGCCCAGGCTAAAAATCGGAAATGACCGCAGTTTTTTAACTAGAGCCATACAAATTGGAAGGTATTACTTATGGTATCAGAGTATTTCGCATTCGGTTACGCCCGACTGCAACGTTCTCACTTGATTATTTTCAATATACAAATATATGTATATATATAATAAAAATATAAATATAAATATAAATATGTTAATCTTCAGTTGACCATTAAGCAGTCGATTGACTTGTAAAACTTTTCGATGAAGCATTGAAGTTTAAATTTATGCAATTAATTAAAATACAAAAGCAAACAAATATATTAATAACGAGTCAATGGTTTGCATCGAAAATAATAAAATGGGGCTTAAAATTATTGTAGATTTACATAAAAATTATAATAAATAATAAATTAAGACGCGTATTGAGAATACGTATACAATAAAACAGCAAGAATTATAACATATCGTGGAAATGTGCGGGTTTTTCAGTTACACAAGTGCATTTTTCAAATAGGGCACATATGATGGTGTTGTAGCCCAGATTTAATTCTGCAAGCTATTTAGATTGTATATATTCTCAGATGGCAATAAGAGCAGTTAACATATTTGCTCACATGCATTTTAGTACCTGGTATTAAGCAGCCTGGTTTATATTAACCATAATTCATTTAATTCTAGATCTCTCTAAGAATTATTATTTATAAGAGTATATGAGCTCGTGGATAAGATATTAAAAAAAAAAAACCGTAGATGGTAGTAAAACTGCCGATGTCTAAATTTCACTTTACATATTAAGAATCGATCGAACTCCATTTGATACGGTTATCCGATGATGATGATTTCCTGCCCACACATGAGGAACATAATAACACGCATAGATTAAATTCATTTTTCATCCATGAACTCATCTAAAGATCAATTGCTATCTATACGATGTAGCGATGCGACTGCATCAAAAAGTGGAATATTTGCTGATCAAGAATATCAACCTTTTATGGTGTCGAAGAAGTCTCCTCTCTCTCTGTTTGAAATCATTCCTAATATGTGTGCTGTTGGCACAGTGACACCACCTTCCAATCCACCTCCACATGGCAGATGTGCCTGGCACATTGAGTTCGGCATTAAACACGGTTCATTACTTATTGTGATAATCAACGCATACCAAAAGGACGAGACGTATCAAAAGGAATGCAGCCACTGGCTGTCGTATCCTAGCAACGATTTACCAGTACCTTCGGTTGTGCTCCAGAACATGCTCACATGCCCAATTAGACTATCATAAACAAAAACGAATTAATTTAATCTTTAAATAAATAATTTAATAATCGTTGAATATTCATTAATATACATTTTAATTCGGAAATCTCTAAAATTGCAGGAGAAATCAGAATATAAAAATGTGCAAAACAAAACCAAAAAGTAAATTATTCTTTTTTTTTAAATCTTTGATTATCGATATCAAAGTGTATTATTTAGTATTTTTTTGAATTTGTTATTGCTTAGAATAGTTGGCGCGGTCACACTGATTAGATTATAAACATTTTGAGCATCGATCAGTGCCACAAATCGTACTCGATGAGTGCCCCGGGGATAAATGATGATATCGAGATTTGTGTGGCGACGACAGAGGATGGCGACAGGCTCATGGACTTTCTCCACGTGCACTATTATCGGGAGGAGCCGCTGACCGCCGGCTGTGAGCCACCGGAGCCGGATGAGGCCGATGAGAAATTTCTGCTCTCCAATTTGCCGCATGGTAGTTGTCTGCTGGCGCTGCACAAGGGTCGCATCGTGGCTGCCGCTGTGGCCGGTCCCAAGACTGCCGATGAGGCGGTGCATCTCTCTGAAGAGGCCTCCCACTTGTCCGGCAGCAAATGGGGTCGCATTCTGGGCATTCTGGCAATCGCCGAGCGCGATGCGAACGTCTTCAAACGCTTCAACATCGATAGAGCACTGCATCTGCATGCTATTGGCGTTGATGGCCAGCTGCGTGGCCGTGCTCTGGGCGAGCGCATCATGAACGCCTTGGCCGCTCGGGGCAAAGAGCTGGGCTATCCGCTGCTCACCGTCGACTGCACAAGCGTCTACTCTATTCGTCTGATGAAACGCTTGGGCTACGATCTGGTCAACGCCCTACGCTACACTGATTACGTGGACGCGACGGGCAAACAGATCATTTGTCCACCTGCACCACACGAGACCATGGAGACCTATGCGCTGCGTTTGTAGGGTTTCTTTGATCCTTGTTTCCTGTATATAGTGCACATAAATATCTTACTATGGTATTTACTATTTGTCGTATTTTTGTTGTTGCATATTTTATACTTTGTCATACTTATGATTAAGTCAGATAACAAGTTGTTATCATGGGTGCATTCGTCAGTAATTGTTGTCAACGGCTCAAACTATTCCTATGCATGATGTTTTCCTTCCTAGAATGTAATAATAAATAACAATGTTTTTACGATTATGTATTTTGATTGAAGTTGTAAGGTTTTCAACCAGACTTGTAATCGTCATCGATCTCGCTCAAAGAAAAGTGTTTTTTTGATTGCGCACATATCGAAGGCAATTTAAAAGTTAGTCCTTTGTTACTCGTTATTTCAATATTTGCATAAAATAAGTATATATGCTAAAAATTCGATAACTATTGTGTAGAATTTTCAACACAGATTTCAGGGCAATTGTAGCGCCCATTTAATTAGATGACATAATTATATATGCACACTTCCAGTGCAAATAGATGAGGGCAACAACAGATGTAATCCGAAAATCCGAACCACCATAAAGAAAAGGAAGTGGCAAAATGGCAACCGGAAATGACAAACGGGGAATACGCGCAGTATTCGACGACGGATTATATCACAGTCAAGGTTTATGGGACGACCGTTGTTCATTGAAACCTGTTTATAAGTGGAGCAAATGCTTAGGATGGCGACGGATTGCGCACGGCTCAAGGTCAAGTCCTGTCAAAAAACAAGAACAACAACAACAACAACAACAAAAATCAAAAGCTAACTGAATATGTTTAAAAAACATCAACTAAAAATAAAGAAATACTACACAATAAAAGCATTAAGCATTGAGTATAGTGCTGAGGGTGCGAGAGACAGAGAGGGAGGGAGAGAGAGCGAGTGTGTCCTTGAACATTTGGTACCAAACGCATAGGCATCGCTGGAGCAAGCGGAAGGGCAGGAGCAACAGCAGCAGCAAAGCTTAACACACACTTCAAGTGTGATGCGAGCCACAGTCACGTCCATTTTATAAACTTCATGGCAGGCACGTCAGGCCGTTTGTCCATATCTCGCTGTACGTCTCCTACTCGCTTCCACTCGCTGAGTGGTGCCAGCAGCTGTCTTGCTTGCGCTCGTCAACACGGTGGCAATGGCTGGCAAATTCGCTGCGGAAGTTGTGAATTCGCCGCATCTACCATTTGGCCGTCTCTAACAATGCTGCTGCTGCCGCTGCTGCTGCTGCTTCAGCCTGTCATTGCTGGTATTCATAAACAGCGCCCAACACTGTCGAAACGCCAGAACAATTCGTGCCGCGTGCGCGTTCGGTTCGTTCGCTTGAACAGTGGCGCCTCACGTTGCTGTTGCTGCTGTTGCTATTCAGTGTTGCCATTTTGTTCGTTTAAACGTGCCGTTTTTTGTGGCGCCAGTTCTGTTGCTGTTTTTTGACTATCTGATTGTGTGTGTGTGTGTGTGTGTGTGTGTGGGAGAGTGTGCATGTGAGTGTGTGTGTGTGTGTCTAGTGAAAGTAAACAACAAGGCGCCGGCACAAGAACCCAGTCCAATGTGAAACTTACCAACGTTGCCAAAAAAATGAAAAATAAATAGAATAAAACACTTAGCAGCAGGGGCAACAGCAGCAAAACTCGAGATCGAAATTGATTCACTCTTTTTGAAAGACACACAATTTGCGTTGCGCGGCCGTTTATCAAAATTGTTTTTGTTTCTGTTTGTTTTTTGCAGTGTAAATCGTGGGCAAGTCACAACATAAAGCGCCAGCCACAATATCTCAAACTCTGAAGACATTCACAACAAAAAACCACAAGAATAAAGTAAAAAAAAAAAAGGAAAGAAAAGGAAAACGACATAAAGCAAACAACTAAAAATGCCGCGCGAGTTGCAACAAAGACGCAGCCGGCTTTTGATGCTACCGCTGCTGGGTCTATGCCTTGCCAGCTTTGCTCTGCGCTGCGATGCGCGTGCGGTAAGTTTTTGAGACAGCATAAAATTACGCATAAAATTACTCAGTGGCCGTCGCTATGCTCCTTAGCCTAGCTCCCCCTCTTACATGCCACACATTCCACACGGCGCCATGCCGCCGACTCCACTTGGCTGTTGGCCACAATTTGCGCTGAATTCGCTTAGCGAAATCAAAGAACGCAGCCAAAAAATGCGATTGCTTTGTTTTGAGCGACGACAGGCAATGCAGCGCCATTGCCAGCGAAAGCGTTTAAGGATGTCGCACAAAGCAGAATTGATAAATCAAGTGCTCTCTCGAGAAACACGTTTAAGCAAGAGCATTTAAAGTTGTAATAGTTGCATGCAACGTTTACCGTTTCTCCTCTTTTCCGTATTAAGCAAATCTATTTTTCTTTCAACAAATTTTATTATATCATTTTGTATACCTTGAGTTAGTATGTTAAAAGCTAAAAAAAAAAAAGAAAAAAAACTTAAAGCTTGAAAGAGAAATCTGAATTTGTGTGTGTGAGTAATTGAATTCCGTCAAATTGAATCAGTTTATTTGCATACAAAATTAGGTTTTAAATATATTTTAACAGTACACGTTCAAAATTGTTTCAACAGTCATTAAAAATATGCCTTATGTGAATCAGAGTATGGGTTTCATTTTTGGATAGGTTAGACTTTGTTTGCTATTGAGAGAACTGATGAGAAGTAGTGCTGATAAGTGCCTAGATGCCTGAACTTGATCATAGATGTAGAAAACAGGATAATTTATAACTTTATACTTTATAAATATAACTGTAATAACTTTAGAGTCGTAAGCATTTGCGTTCCTTCCTGAACTGCTCAGAAAGTCATTTGAAAGATCAACTTATTACCACAAATTGTTGCAATAAACAGCTGCCTTGTTTTCAGGTACAGCTTTTTTCTTACAAATTCTATGGCAATCCTACAGCAGTTTATCAGTCGATCTATCTCAGTAAATGGGCAGATTTAAGCGATACTTACAAAGCAGTCATCTGCTTTGCGCCACAGGCTTCAATGGGAGACGCGAGGCAGCGCGGGGCAACGCGGGCAGACGCAACTCTCTGCTTCTGGCAGAACTTTGAAATTCGAATTGGCCAATTTATATGCGCAAAGTTGAGCCTGCCACAGTGTGTGGCTGTGTTTGTGTTTGTATATTTTTGTGAGTAAATCAAAAACGTGAACTTTCGGCTAGTCAAGTCAAACGTTATTTTTGTTTTTTCTTTTTTGTTTACTGTTTTTAGTCGGAGATTGGGGCTGGGGGGAGACAAGCGACGTCATCGCCGCCATCGTCTGTCGTCTGTCGTCCGTCTTGAAACCCAATGTCCCGCTCCTCGCAGTCCAACTGGCGACTTCTTTTGGTTGCGAGTCCTATCCCTTTGACCGGTCTGCCATCCACCAGTCTCACTAACCAATTCCCTGCCAGCCCACCAGCCACCCAGCTCCCCCTAGTTTGCCAGTGCCATTTTTCTTTGGTTTGTTTTGCTGTTGTCGTTTGTTGTTGTTCTTGATGTTTTTGTTGTTCTTGTTGTTGTCCACCCGCCCGTAAGCGCGCTACGAAATGAATAATTTCAGGGAATTTACTAGAAAATTTTATTCATATAAATCACAAATTAAATAAGTTTTTACGATGTTGTTCAGCGGTTGTGCAAGCCACTACAAAACTTACTTGTGTTCCCATTCTCGTGTTGCTTCTACCCTGTACACAATAAATGCCCTGAAATGGGTATACATCTTCTTCTTGCCTTTCACTTTATGTGAGAGTGAAAGTCTTATTGATTGCAAGTCTGTCGAAACAATGAAAATAAGTTTGATTCTTTGAAGATTTACTTTCGATTTTAGACAGAAATAGTAGTTTATAATAATAATAATAATAATAATAATAATAATATAATAATATAAAATCTACTTTCTGTATGGCTGATCAGAGGGTAGCTGAAAATACTTTTTTTTTGGTAAATTGTATAGGTTGTTTAGAGGGTATCTGGTTGTTGAGCACACGTGCACAGTTCACTTTCAGCATTTCGTGGGTTGCCTTGCGGTGCCATTTTGTATGTTCTTCCCCCAACGTGCTGTACCATCCTCGTTCCCTTGCTTTTGCCTGCCACACAGTGGTCGCCTAGCCTTTTGCCATTGCCATTTGCCCTTTTTTTATGGTCGTGTAATTTTTTGTTGGGCTTTTTATTTATGCTTATTATCGTGATTGCTTTTACCCGTAGCCGTAGCCAGAGCCAGATCCACAGCCAGAGTCGGAGCCACAGTCATTGGCATAGCCATAGTCACCGCAGGAGCTGCCTTTTAAAGAGAGCCTTTTACGCACTTAGACCGTCTGGCGTGGTGCTGGTGGTGCGACTGTCGCTCAGCTGGTTTTGCTGGTCATTTTGGTTTTCGGTTGGCTGCTTTTAGCTTGACACAAAAGCCTGACAAAGACTGGCCTGGCCTGGCCTGGCCTGGCCCGGTCGAGCGTAATGCATGCTGCTCTCGGTTGCAGCTAATTTAATAATGCAACAACGCACAGCATTTGATGATGCCTCAGACGCTGTTGCCCCTCCCCTGTCCTTTCCTCTGTTATGGCATCTACCCTCGGTGGCATTTACGATTTACGATGTGGGTGCCGCAACAACGTGCAAAGAAGGCCAGCACAAAGCACATACACCGAGAAAGGGAAAGACCAAAAAGAACAAAAAGTACGAGAAAAAAATTGAATTTTTGTTTTTTTTTGTAAAAGTTTTGCACATTGTCCCTGACCTTGAGCCAGCTGCAACTATATATTTCGCACATCAAATCATAATTTATGGTAGCATTGAGCAATCAAATTGTTACCCAACTCCCACCACCCCCAATCCTCCCATCACAGCGTCTCTGCCCTTGCGACGGCATTTACCTTCCGGCGGAGCGCAGTCGCCCACATAATTATCGCTTTGATTTATGGCAGCATTTTCGCAGCCAATTACTTGGCACCCAGCTCCAAAAAAAAAAGAAAAAAAGAGAAAGAGAGAATGGGAGGGAGAGAGAGCGAGCGAGAAAGAGTGATAGGGCCAGAGCGCAAAGAACAAAAAGGAAGAGAAACGGAAACGGAAATCCCATGGCATGTGCTGCATGTGGCAGGCAATGCGCCACACATGCCTCTACACACACCATACACAAACACACACACACACGCACACCACATACATCGAGAGAACAGTACTTGATTGAGGCCATAATGTAGTTGCGTGCCATGCAAATTACCCTCATGGTTACAGTTACCTTCATATTCAAAATAGTTGACCTGCAACGTATAGTGCCTGCCACACTTATCCACTTGCAAGCGAGTCAACTTTTACTATACTTTCACTCACTTATTGGTTAGCTTACACTTTAATTCCGATGCGACAGCCAGATGAATCAAGCATTTATTCAAATTATGCCACATTTTATGTATATGAATATGTCTGCTTAGTTGCGGGTTTGCTTCTTTGCAACAGGACTGGAAATATATTGGAGAAGGTGAACTTAACTAAAACGATGAGATTGCCACAGTGTCAATCTTAACCAAGTAATTAGCAAGATATTTATAAGATGAATCTATCAGAACTTAACATTAAATATGTGCAGCATACTTTTTTGGGCGAAAACAGAATGCTCTCAAAATGTGTGGATAT
The DNA here is from genome assembly GCA_035042055.1 of Drosophila macrothrix. Taxonomy (NCBI): domain Eukaryota; kingdom Metazoa; phylum Arthropoda; class Insecta; order Diptera; family Drosophilidae; genus Drosophila; species Drosophila macrothrix. The sequence continues at coordinate 17,450,331 of JAWNLX010000587.1, read as the reverse complement.
AAAATATAAAAGTAATCGAAATGTTTTTTATCAACTTGAGCTCTGTTCACAGATGTATTTATACAATTGACGTATCTGTGGTGTGAGATTGTGAATGCGTGTGATTTATTTTGGTGGAAGCATGGCCAAAGTACAATCGAGTTGAAGATGTGAAGGATGCAGGACGCAATTGCATTTGCCACTTGCGAGCACCATTTGCTGGGTGTAACATCTACTTTGTCTCTGTCCTCACTGCTGGTAATCAACTCAATTGCGCCTCGTCCTTGTCAGCTTTGACCCGATTCGCGACTGCACTCGCAATTGCCTGGCTCCCGCCCCTTACTAACTTTCTCTGCCAACTTGCAACAAAGCTAACACACTCATGTTGAACCTTTTCTCCCTACACCTCGCTTTGGCTGGCACGCCATTCCGTGGCGCCTTTTAGGACGCATCCTTTGTTCAACGCGCTGCACGCCTCGTTATGCACAAACAAAGCGTTTCACTTCAATTTAGCAGCAAATTATATGAGGCAGCTTGCAGCACTTGCAGAAAAGCACAAACAGCGGCAGCATCAACTACTTCACTTCAACCCTAAATGATTGATTGTTCTGGCGTTTTCAATAGTTTTAATCACACTTATAGTTTTTGTTTGCTTGGCAACTCGGCTTTCATGTAACACTTCCCTCGTTGTCTATAAAATCTACCTTAAATAAATGTTATATTATGTTATACACAAATACTCAAGATTAAAACTCATCTTTAATGATGCCCGAAATAGGATGCTATAATAATATATTAATAAAATTTTAGCTTGTTTTCTTCAACCTCATTGAAATTGTAGAGGTTATTATCCTTGTTGAAAATACTACATTAAATACTTCAGGTACAAGTCCTTAAGTTCATTCAATTCAAGAAAATAATACAATACTGTCAACTTTATTGTCGAGTAAAACGAAGATTAGCCGAGATCAAATATAGTTAAACCAAAAATAAATATTTTGGCAAAATTGAAATTGATTTGAAATTTGGAGCTGGCCACTAGGGAATTGGGTGAGTGAGCCGTCGTGTTTGTAAGAACTATTTAATATAGTTTTTTTCTGTGAGGTTAATGTTTTATTGTAGTTTCACTGAATGTGAATTCGATTCCACTCAGTGCTAAACATAACGAATGTTGTGTGCGAAGATTCCCGTTGCGTATCGCCAATTAGAAGAGGCAGTTGCAAAGAGGGAATATGTTGAGAATGGCAACTGCTGCTGATGCTGTTGATGAGGTTGGCGCTGTTGAAGTCAAAGGCAAATTAATTTTGCGGGCATTTGAAACGGTCAAAGTTCAGGTCAGGCATAAATGTGGCTGTTGGTAATGAGGCCTAGGCGCTGCAATAATGAGACACAGTTTGTTTTTGGCCCTGACGAGCCAATGGGCGACGATAACAATGATAATGATAACAGTAATGATGATGAGATGATGATGGCCCGATGCGGACGCTGAAGTTGATGTTGATGTTGATGCCTCCTGCTACATAGCCGTAGGCTCTGCTTGCCAAGGGTTACAGTCGAACTCAACGAAAGGGAGCTGGTTGCTAGGCGTTGAAACATTATCGTTCACTTGGGCATCATTGATAACTAATGTTGGTCCATTAATCGAGGCAGTCAGTAGCCTTTGTTATTGTGGTTTCTTTTGCCTCGCTTGAGCCAAGTTCACAACAACGGCAACGGGCAGCTATTGGCCTGAAATGTGTGTTAAACTTTTTATGCTATTCGTGCCCTGCTGCTTAATAATTGAACAATAAAGCATGGCATTAAGTAATTTGTGTATGCGAAGTCATAAAACAAACACCCACGCAGTAACACACGCACACACACGCACACACACGCACACACACACACACACATACACACAAACACATGTGCATTAATTGTTAATTTAGTGCTCGTTTAAGTTTAATGATTCGTGGTCATGAAATTTTAAAGTTTACTGCCGAAACGCAGAGCCAGCAAATTACAAATGTTCGCTTAATGCCACAATTCATGCACACATGCTTAAAGCAAGGCCCCGACATGCAACCCACCCCCCCCCCCTTCCCCCCCACAGCCACCCCTTCAACAAATGCCTAAAAACAACTGTAAATATGGAATTTGTTAAACGTTATTTAAATTCAACTATTCTGATATGATTTGAAAAACTAATGAACAGCTATTTAAAAGTCATACATTTAAAAAGATCTTTTTGCATTTTGCGCACGGAAATAATTAGAAGGAAAATATGCCTTCAAATCGGAAATAGTTTAACACAATTAAATGATGACTTCTAGGGTATGCGATCGTCAAGTATCGCCAATAGGGCGTTCTCCTAAGCACTGTCCTGCACAGATTCATTTGCTTTTGATGTGGCATATGCTTAGGACCCGCCCCAAGCCACAACCCCAACTCCAATCCCAATCCCAACGCCAATGCCAATGCCAACTCCAGTCCAGTCCACGCCACAAGCCCAAAACCCAGCCCAAAACTTTGGACTTCGTCGCAGCTTCGGCCGCAAACAAATACCAACCTCATGTGCGACAATTTCGATTTCGATCAACGGCCAAAAGTTTTGCGCTTTTAATTACAAATCGAATCCGCAGCCTGTCTGTCCTTCGTCCAACTTGTGGCTGTTGTAGGTGATGATGGGGGAGCTATGATGGAGCTGAGGGGCGTGTCACTTTCAAAGTTTGTCGTTGGGCGCAGGTGGCGTTCGATCAGCCGCAAGCAAGTCGTGTGCAGACCACACAATAGATGAAATGACTATACTTAAAAACATATTAAATGCATGCACCTGCTCCTGGTCCAGCTCCTGCTCCTGCTGCTGCTGCTGCTGCTTTTGTGGTCTTGCAAACTTTTCGGTTAGCAACTAAATCGAACTTGAGATTAAGTAAATGTCCTTGATGTGGGCCAAGTGATTGGACAAGCTGTTCTCCACAGCAATTCCACAGCAAATTATTCAAAATTGCATAGAGAGTCTGAATAGAAACATATAATTGTAGCCTTATCAACTTATTTCACTTGCAAAGACCTGTCCACAACAGCAACGACATATCCGAAGAAACAAAATACCGTTCAGTGTGAATTGCATAGAAAGCCACAGATAACATTTAATTTTGTTTTCAATAAAATTCAAATAAAATCTACTTGCCAAATACAGCATGAAAGTTAATCTAATGAAAACCTGGTCACACCTTCGGTTGCATTGCCTTTGCTGTTGGCTAGAGTTACCGTTCAATTTGCTTGGCCACCATCTTTGTGCATGGTCTCTCTCCCTATCTTTCTCTCCTTCACTATTTCTCTTTCTCTCACTCCCTCTCTCTATCTCTCCCCCTTTGCGTACAAATTTAGCTGCAGCCATCAGCACCCCAGCGCAGCAATCTCTTTCAATTTCAATTAGAAACTTTAACTGCCTTGCAAAAAAAAATACGCACACACACACACACACACACACACAATAGTGAGACACATCCACACAGTTTTAGTTGTGCTTCGTTTCAAATTGTCGTCAGCAGCTGCAGTGACTGAGCTGGCGAATGGTTTTTGCTGCTGCTGCTGCTGCTGCTGATGCTGCTGCTGCTGCTGCTGCTGATGCTGCTGCTGCTGCTTATTCTGCCTCTGTCTCTGTTTCTTTCTCTCTGTCGGCAGCTGGCAGCGCATTGATGTGAGTTCCTTTTGCATTGCAGCAATTTAATTTCTTTTCAGCTGCCATTCGTAACGTCTTGTGATGAAGCTGCAAAGACTTGGCAATTTCCAAACACCCACCACACCCAACCACACCAGACCCCCTCTCACTATGTATGCAGCTCACTTTTAAAGTAAATCACTTAAGCCGCTTGCAAAAATAAAAGCAAAGAATATCTCACTCTTTGCTAAGACTGTGGCCTCCACATCAGGCACACACACACACAAACACACACACACACACACACACCAGCATACAGCTGCTTGAAAATACTTATAATATTTTATGAGAAACGACTTAGAGATGTGGACATGTGTATGCCAGATACTGGAATGTGTATACACATGTACACGTCTCCATACATATGTACATATGTATGTACATACACATACGTACCAGCTTACATACTTACATACGTACTCTGGCACATGCTTAAGTGCAACTGTTAATATTTTTGCGTCTTTCGAGTGCATTATTCAGCATTGGCTCGACAGTATGTAGCGCAAGGATTAGACCATGCACACAGCAAATTACGTTGCTATCCTTGGGCTTAAAGCCCATGTCAAGTGCAGCAGCAGCAGCAGCAGCGTTTTGGTAACTGAGCCCGACTAAATGAAAACTCAACCTAGCGTGACAAAAGAATAACAGCTACAAAGCCAAGGATAAACAGCTATTTAGATAGCTTTGAAAAGAAAAAAAAATACAAAAATCGGTGGAAAGCGAGAGAGTTCCAGCAACTGAGCATTTACAAAAGAAATTCGTTGAGTTTTAGTACGTTATTTAGATCTATATCTATCTATAAAGCACTTCAAACTAGCTGAGAGGCACAGGCAGAAAAGAAATAGACCTGCGTTTTAGAAATTCCATATACACTTGGCGCCAAGGGCTCCTCACCTTAAATTTCTAAAATTAAATGTATTTGTGCTTTCTTAAAACCAGGGCTGCATTTCTTAATTACAACGTGCATTTTTCTTAAATTTAGAATTTTAGATTCATGTCTTGTTACCAGGATGTTGTATTGATTTCTATGTTGTGTGTACATTGAAGAATTCTCATCTTGGCTCTTTTGTTAGCTATATAAAATTAAACTTTATGTAAATGATGTCTTTTTTTAAAGTGCTTTGCATGTAACAGCTTTAGGACAAGGTGCAGGTGCAACATTTCTGCCGCACAAGGTGGGGATACCCACCCCCTCGTACCCCATCCGACTCGCTGACTAACTGGACGACATTCAAGTTGTCTTCAATCTTAATACATTTTTGGCCGCATGTACTCGTATGCAAGCAAGCGCGACAGTTGACAGCTGTCGACATCTACGTGACGTCACTCGGTCCACAATTATGCTAGACGCCGGCAACACCGTTGCTATGTTGCAATTGGTGATGCACTTGTGCCACAGACTGTTATGCTTGGGGGCTAGCAGCAAGGGCAGGTCATATCAAGGACAATGCATTTGCGTATTTGTGTGTGTGTGTGTGTGTGTGTATGCCTTTCTGTTTTATTTATAAGTCCATGGCCAGCACCCATCCATTGGTTAACCCACCTTTTAGTTATTTTCGAACATTTTTCTTCAAAGCGACAGCGCTATTTATCATTTGGCATCTGGCCCCTATTTCCGACCCTATACACCCAATCCACTTGGTGCTGCTGCTGCTGCTGGTGCTGGTTACTAGTCTGACTGTCAGTCAGTCCGTCATGTCAGTCCGTCAGTCAGAGTCGTTGGGATTGCTCTAGCATTGCGTTTATCAACGATGCTTCAGCAAACCCAAGCAAATTGAGCGTGGCCAGGCTTCAGCTTCATCTGCTTCATCAGCTTTCTGGGTTCCAAGTAAATGTAAATGTGTATGTGTGCAAACAGGAAACAGGAAACAGAAAAGTTTTGATAACTTCCTGTTGAGATAATCGTTATATTGTATCCATCGACACGAAACAAATGCTTTCTGTTTCATTTTTGAGTTGATTTAGCTCAATTGAGCAGATATGCTTGGCAAATACAAATTGAATTCCTTCGTTTGCAGAAAAGGTTTTTCTTTTTCAATTTAAGTACATTAGAGTGGCTTTAGAGTTTTACTGAATCAAATATCTCACCAGCATATAAGAGAACTGCTTTCAGTGCAATTCCTGAAACTGATAGCTCTACCAAATTACACTTCAGATGCTTTTCAAGATATACCCAAAAAATACCCCAAAAATCGCACTGTATAAGCAAACAGCTTTGTACATTTAAGTGACTGGTGCAACCGAGAATGTATTTTATTTAGAGCTTACATGTGTACATAGGCAGTTATATATTATGTATGTATGTATGTATGTATGTATATATGTGCGTAAACTCAGCTGGCGTGGCAGCAGTTGGGCCACATTTGCTTTAATGGCCATAAGAAGCACTCAGCAATCAGGGGCCGAAATAAACCAACGCAATGCGACAATGTAACGACAGGTGTTGCATATGTGTGTGTGTGTGTGTGTGTGTGTGTGCTTAGATATTCTATCTTATTTTCTCCCGTTAATGTTAGTACGGGAGTTTGTGAATGACACGACATTTGACATAGTTAAGTTAACCTTCACACATGGAAGAAAAAGTACAAGAGAAGAGAATATGTTCACTTAGGCTCCGAAGCGGCGGGCTTAGGGAGGGGGGGTGTGTGGCCTAAAATGAGGCTGAAAGCGTTGGCATGCATAAAATATTACAATATATCAAAAGGATTGCTAATACAAGTATGGCAGCCAAATCCCGGAACTCAACCCCCAACTCCCCCCAACCAAAACAAAATATGCTGGCTACACTCTGCTCTGTTGTGCTGTGCTCGAGCTCCAGGTGGGGCACAGTGGCACGCCCTATCTATGTGTGGCATCTAGCAGCAGGGATGTTGCACACTTTTGATTTTAAAGCGCCACTGTCACGCCACTTGTTCGAGAGTGTGTGTGAGTGTGTATGTGTCGCTGTCTATGCATAAAGAATGTTAAATTTCAATGTACGGATACAAAGTGGCATTGGAACCAATCCAGGCTGTGTATGTGCGTGTGTGTGTGTGTGGATGAAGAAGGAGCCGGGGAGAAATAACACAATCACAATTATTACCACTCGTGTATGCGAGGCACGCTTATCGGGCACCCACTGTATATGGCCCGCAATTATGTTGGCTTAATTCAGCCATTATTAATCGACAATCGTGTAGGAAGCTATTTATTTGCCATTCAAGCATAATACTCAATATTTATTAAGGTGCTTCATTGCCTTCCGTTCCACGGTGGCAGCCATTTACTTCTTGAGAGCAAAAAACAACAGCAGCATCATCATCAGCAGCAGCAGCAGCAACAGCAACAGCAACAGCAACATTTACATTGGTTTAATGCGATGCCAGTTCAATTGGAAAAATATTAAGGCGCTTTCGCTTCTATAAAATTATAGCATTACGATCTTTTCTAAAGAGATTCCGGAGAATATGGATTCCGAAGCCATATGATGGCATTTGGCTTTTCGACAGTTTGCAGCTCGACTCTTTTGTCCCAAACATAAAGGCTGTGAATGGAGCTAGCGATGCATTGTCCCATCCTTTTCCACCCTTGGCTTATACGTAATATTCAAAGGATGCACAAACACAAAGCGGACGAAAAACTTGTCCTTAAGTGCAGGACAAATAGTGATACGGAATGGGACAAAGTCAAGAGGCTAAAGAGCGGAAATGCAAATTCTGAAATTGTACAGCACAGAGATCTAGTCGGTGAGGGCTCAACTCTTAGATACCCTGTGATCAAATGCTAGGGGTTTTATTTCATTTCTTTCTCCCCGTATTTACTAAAAATAGTATATACCCAGTTTGTTTAATTTGCAGAGTACGAACAGGGTATTCAAGAGCATTATATTGTTTTTGTGCTTTCACTTATTCCTTTGTTGCAATTGTAACAGGCTCGTCGTGGAATGGAAGAGGCCGCTCTTGACGCGTCTTCATCATAACTACAAACAAAGAATAACGAGGCAAACAGTCAAACAAGCTGAAGAACCTGAACTGTTTGCTCTCCAACTAAGTGCTAAGTGCCACCACCACCCACACCCCACCCCCCCAAAAAAAAAAGATAAAAAAAACATGGGAAAGAAAACAATGAAAACACAAATAGAAGGCATAAGAGTCAACAAACCGTTGTGGGGCAGCTGCAGCTCAGCTGCTCATCCTCCTGTTGCACATAGACCCATGATGTGGCCCCAATATGCGAGATGTTCTCGTCCCCCCCTCTATATATGCTTATGTTCAAAACAAAAATAAAACAATAAAATAAAATATTTTTTGCATTTTCCTGCACATCAGTTCATAAAAATGCTGATTGTGCATTTTATTTTTTTTCGGACAGCCTTCATATAAAATAAATATGTATTGTGTGTGTTTAGGGCGTAAACGCAATAATTATTTTTTCTGCAAGCGTTGCAAACAATTCAAATTATTTTGTTTGAATAAGTAATTGACTAATTATGACTGCATAAATGTATGCAGAATTTACACACACTCACACACACACACAGACATTTTACTTATTTAGATTCAGCAAATTTTCCATTTCATTTGTTGCCGTCAGCAATGGAAAGAGAAATGATCGATAAGGACATTTAAATTGTTCACAACTACGGTATTTATTGCATAGGGTCTTTAATAGTTGACAAATACTTAAATGAACAGTTAATTCTGTACAAAACATGGCAATATAGACCAGATTATATCTAATTGTTCAAAAAGTGTTGGTAATGCGCATTTTAGTACTAACACAAATGAAGTTTAATTAAACAAGCGACAATTCCGATAAACTATACACTATAAACTATTGATGATGCAAAAGGTATTTCAAATGAAGCAGATAGAAATTAAATTCTATTTCTGGCATAAAACGAATACAAATTTAGTTCTTTCACATACAAATTGGTTTCAGGATACCAGGCAGAGGGGAGCTGCGGGCCATTAACAATGTGCATTGCATATGAGCCACGTGCCCAGAGTGGAATTTGAGTGGGTGTGTGTGTGTGTGTGTGTGTGTGCATGTAAGGAAACAAAATTCAAAAGCGAGGCAAAAAAAAACGTTCCATTAACTAAATTAACTTTTAATTGAAATTTTTCTACAGACTTAAAAAGTATGCGCCACTGTACTTTCATCTTTTAATTGCAATTTGAAAGCGTAACAAAAAAAAAAACCAAAAAAAAAATCAGCGAGAACATAAAAAACAATAAAAACAAACAGAAAATTATAACAATAAAATGTTGAGTGAAGAGGCAAAGAACTTCAGCAACGACTGAGTGGTAAAACGGCCAGAAACGTGGCATACCAAAGCCAAATAATTAAAAGAGAGTGAAATCAAGTCAAGAATTTTCATTTATATGCAGAATATACAGGTACTTATGTGTGTGAGTGTGTGTGTGTGTGTGTGTCTAGATGAAGCTGTGTGTAAATTAGCTGTCCTTATGCAGGCTCCTTAACGTGCCTGTCAAACTTATATTTTAGTATTTCAATTCAAAACTGTCCATTTACAGCAAGAAGTTTAACTAACTGTTAAATATTTGAGTAGCTTTAGGTTGCCGCTCTGCAGTAAATATTTTTACAGCACATCTGGCAGCACCATAAGCCAAAGAAGGCTATTGTTAGCCCCGTTGATAAGGTGCTGTCAGCTTACTGTTAACGTTACTGAGAGGGACTCTGGGCAAACGAAGGGCAAATGTTTCGAATAAACGTAATTTAAATGACAGCAAGAAATGTTGGCCTTCTCCGGGCTGCTTGTCAAGCACATTTGTACTGTAATTTAAGTGCCCATCGCAATGCGAGACCCTTTTTGCTGAGTGTACAAGCATAAAAAGATTTGATGTGCTCGTAATCTACGCCTGGTGTGGTGTTTTTAATGCATATACTATTTGCACCCAACCCCCGACATGCATTTGTAATTAGTTAATGTGCCGGCGTAGTCAGTCACATTGGCATTACGGGCATAAAGCGTCGCAACAGTCCCAAACCTTCCACACACACCCCCCCCCCCCCCCCCCCCACAGCCGACTGTTTCCTGTTTGTTGGCATAAAGGTGAAAAATGTACTCGCTCTGGGCCTTGTGGCCTGTTGGTGGCCTGTCCTAAGTATGCAAGGCCTTATGCCAGCTATCTCCCTCTGGTATTCACCCCCTGCCTCCCACCTCCTACCTTTACCCCTCAGTCACCTGCTGCTCGTCGTTGAGCCGGCTGCTGCCTGAGCTAATGAAGTACATATGTATATATATGTGTGGAATGCCAGCCAACATACGCTCGTGTGGCAGCCTTCAAGAGCAACCTTTGTATACACTTGCCGGGGCAAGGGGTGTGCTTTAATTTTGTCACAAAGCGCGTAACATATTGAAGAAGACATCTCCGAGCCCACATAGTATATACGGTCATAAACAACATACAACAGCTAAGTATTCACGACTAATGTTGATGTTGCTGCTGATGTGTAGGCCCCGTGTACAAAGGAACAATCAGTCGCAAATTGAGGCAGTGTACCGAATACGTTGTTGTTGTTGTAAATATCACATCGGCCTACTATATCTAACAGTCTTATATAGACCATCGCACATCCAAATATATTTTTAAGCAAATTTTACTTTAATTTTGATGACACAGTGAGAGACGCTTAAGCTCACATAAACTTCAAATGTTGAATTGCAACTTTATTGTTGCCTCTTTATTTTTTGATATCATGGTTCTCCTTGCAAAATTGAAGATTCTTTCTTTATATTTCCAACTTGTTGTTTGAATTGAAAAGACCTCCAAGTGTGGTAGGGTATTTAATGTACATCAAGCCCCAGATAGCTGTTCTTTCTTGTTTTATTTTTATTTATTTATTATTATTATCTTAACCGCATTTAAAAATAGGCACGCACAAAACACACACATGTTTATATATATATATATATATATATATACTTATATATATATCTATATATATATATACATATATATTCACATTTGCATGCATAATATGTGAGAGTGTGTATTTTTTATGTTGCTGCCTCATTAAAGAAGTGCGTGTGCGTGTGTGGGAGGAACATCATTTAATATGTAGGCACTTTTACGTGGCGTATACTTAATGCATTAAGCATACGCCTCAGCTCTGCGGCGTTGACAACCAAAGCGACAAGTAACAAATTCCTTCCATGCATCTCAGGTTTCCCCTGTTGCGCATTCCTCTTATTCCTCTTCCTCTACCTCTTCTTCTTGTCCTACTACTCCTTCTTCATTATTTTTATAAATTCTTGTGCCCATCTTCTACATATCTCCTTTTGTGACTTGCAGGTGAATGTGAGCAACACTTGGACAATGCCACAGGAGGGCCTGAATGTGTTTTATCGCTTCTTTCGGGATCGCATCTCCTGGTTCGAGGCGGATGCCGTTTGCCAGTTTCACCATGCCAATCTTGTGACAGGTAAGCGAGACAGACAGCTAAACAAGAAAGCTGGCCACAAAGCCAGAAGGGATATTCAATACATGGCTGTAGTTGCCGTCCCCAGTTACACAAATGGGCTAAAGGGAAATGAAATTTATACATTTATATATATATACATATTTTTATATATATATATATATAAATATAAAGCTATGATAAACGCCAACACAATGTGAAATGCAAATGAGCCCAATGACAAGAGACCAAGCACAAAGCACAAAACAAACACCAGGCCACCAAGGTAACAAAGGGTGTCGGGTGAAGGGTGAAGGGTGGAGAGTCGAGGGGCTTTGGTTGCAAATGTCCGGCAGCCGTTGTAACAATGTTGACAGCTATTTGCTAGCCAACGAACACAACAGCAAACTGATGCAGTCATCCAGAGCGCCAAAGACCCAAGAGCTGAAGTCCTATGCATGATCAGGATTGGGGTGTGTGGATAATGTAGCACTCAATGTCTGTGTCCTAACAGAATGCCGATGAACTTGGTCAGCAAAGTATTTATCATGTATATCATGCGCATATGCCTGCCTGTCTCTCTATCTCCCCCTCTACCTCCACATTTCCCCATTCCCTCACTCTACTGTGTCCGTAACACAATAAATCCTTTTGACAAATACTGGTCACTGCAATGCGGGCCTTAGCGTGTTGCCCAACAGGAACCGGGGAAGTGGGGAATATACAACCAAATCAACAAAGGGTCGCTCAACTGGCTTATGGGCATACTCTCCTCGTAAATGGATAAGTATGCGTAAGTTGATTGTTGATAAATTGTGCATGCCACTCAAAGATAATGCAAATTGTATTGCCGCATTGTAAATCTGTAAAATCTGATAAATGTTGCAAATCTGATGAGCTACAAATCAGAATATCGACAAGATATATGTGGGTCAATGGATCAGCTGTATTCGAAGCTGAAAACTAAATCCAATTTCTTTTAATTTTAATTTAATTAATTAAATAACAAGAGATAATTAACCAACATTTATCAAATGCATGCACTGAAAATGTGGTAGACACTTGGTAGACTTAGGTGGGTATACTTAAATTAGAAAGACAGCTCTTGGAACTGACACCACTCTTAGACGCGAACCCTATTTAGTTGTCTCGAATTTTTAAATTCACCAGAGAAATGTAAACTCAGAGATTCCACTCAAATTCTAAGCTTACATTGTCTTATAAATAGATTCATATGTTTTTTTATATAGTTTCCTTCAACTTGTGTACAACACCAAGAGTTCATTCGGGCGCACAATTGTCCTTGGGTCAACTGAGTGTGACGAGGAGCAGTGTGCACAAACAATTTGAGGTGCAGGGATGCATGTAAATGTGTGAAATAACAACATGAAATGAGAAAAAAGATGTAAAAAAAAATAGGAACAACTTGATACACAACTGCACAGCTGAAAAACAATGAGTATAAGCAAAAAATAAACAATGTCAAATAGAAGAAAATAACAAATTTACGTTCCCTGTATTCAGGGTTTAAAGTGTCTTAAGTTTTATTTGTATTCAAATTGTACTAAAATAGTTAATGGATTTAAGTTATGAAGAAGCTATTAAGAATTGTAAAAAATGGTACAAAAAATGTTTCAACTTGAAACTGAAATGAACTAAACACTATCTCACAATTAAAGAAGCCCTATCGGATTTTTTTTTTAGATTCAATGTGATTCTTTAATTTAAAGCGACTAGAAACAAAATTCAGTTCAAGAAAAGTAAAGGGTATTTTAGTCGCTCGTATTGGATATCTACAGCTTGGTCTGCAAGGATCGGACTGGATTAGCAGCTGTCTGTTTGGGGCTCCTCAGTTGTTTTTCGTGGTGGCTTAGGTGGTTTTATCGTTGTGCTGTGGAGTGCAGTGGTGTCGAGTGCTTTTGAGGTCGCTGTCTCTGTCCCACACCCAACATGGTAAAACAATGGTAAAACAATGCGCTTGGCAAATTAAATAGAAATATTCGTATTGAACAAATAAAAACCATTTGTTTCGTATCCATTCTCTCTTCCTTTCTCACTCGCTTTTGTTCTTGATTTCCTTTTGTTCGGTATTTTAAATTTTTTAATATTTTTTTTGTTTTATTTTTTTGCCAGTTGACAACAGTTTTCAATTTGATGCAACTCGCGACTTGCTAAGGGAATTGGATGTGAACGACATCGTTTGGATTGGACTCATGCGACCGCAGAACTCGGATCGTTTTATGTGGTCGTAAGTAAAACAACAGCCACAACAGCAACAACAGCAACAACAACAAGAACAGTCACAACAGCAACAACAACAACTTTTAAACGACACCCAAGCAACAACAATCAACAACATTGCGATGTAATTGTATCGTTGATGTTGATATGTGAATTTATGGTGCAGGAGCATTGATGAATGTTATGTCTGCTTTTAAATATATTTGCGAACGAGCCATAATTTAGAGTCGATAACTGAATACAGCGTGTATTTAAACACGATATGTCCTTGGATTGGTGACGCTTTAACTTTCAATTTATTGTGTGTATATCAAACTTCAAAGCGCATCGTTTTTACACTTAATCCTATACTAAATCTTAGCTGTAACGTAATTTTCTATAAGCTGAAACTGATGGTACAAATTGAACGTATTACTTCACCTTTAAATTTTATAAATGTGAACGCAAAAATTTCATAGAAAATATTTTTTTTTTTATATGATTCATGTGTAGCTTTCAAAGATTAATGGGTAATCACATCTCAAGTATCAATATATTTTGTTGTCGTTCCTGTTATATCTAAAGTCATAAACTTAACAAAGAAAGGCGAACATCATTTGGCTTTCGCCTGTTGTTGTCTGTTGACAGTTCAAACTTTGGGTTAAAATAAGCAGAATTGCAAAGAAACATTTATTGTTAACTATAATCGAGACGCTGAGCTTAAGATCTATCCAGCACTTGGATTAGAGTGTGGAGTAAGAAATTATTTACATTACACAGCAACTCACGACCTTTGGTGGTGGACACTGGCTACTGGGCGGAGTCTTTACCGCTAATGGATGCGCCTCTCTGCGCTGTTATCGATCCCATACGCGATTATCGTTGGCATGCGCTGCGCTGCGGCGGTCCCGAGACGGCTTCTTTCCTGTGCGAGATGCCTGGTAAGTAGACAAAGGAGGAAGCGAAGGGGTTGGCTGGTTGATTTGAAGATCTTAAATGAGTTGTTGGAATGCCCTTTTGTTGTGCTGCACAGTGCCAAGCTGGGCAGATGCCTGCATCCTGAAGGATATGCCCAATCTGACCATGCAATACATGGCGGATACGGCAAGCATTGAGCTGATCCGCAACTGTCAGGAGGAGGGTCTACTTCGGCACACCTGCAAGGGCAAGGAGGTAAGTGTTGCGGGATGGGTGAGGGGGTAGGAGGGGGGAGGGGGGTGATAATAACAGAGTTGTAACTCTGCACAAACTGAACACATTCGTTGCAGGATCGTGAGCGGGCCATACGGGAGTTAATCTGTCCCAAGGAGCGCTTGGAGGCGCAACGCATCAACGATATCACCAACTCGCACTTCAAGTCACTGCAGATCATCAACAACATGCCCACGGACAACAATGAGAACAACGACATCGAATTGCTGCCCCTGATGGCCAACTATGGTGCGAGTGCAATTAAGATCCAGGTTGCCACTGCTGCCACAGCCGCTCCCGTGCCCGTTGAGCGCTTCAGTCTCGATAGTTTAATGATGGCACATGCGCCAGTGTCACTGATTCGATATCACATCCCCGGCCAGATTCCCATGCCCGTTAAGAAGTCGGCCAAGAAGGTTAACATCCACGACGAATACGCCAAGAAGCTGCAGGCACAGCAGGAACAGAAGCGCAAAACGACTCCGAAGCCAATTTCCCACCTGGACATGATGATGGGCGATCAGCCGCCAATGAGTGATGAGCAACTGGCCGAGGATCATGAGAGCGATGTCTCCAACGAGATCTTTGAGGCTCTGCCGCACCGAAAGAAAATAATGCTGGAAGATCTGAAGACAATGGAGCCCATAACTGAAAGACCAGCAGGAGCAGTCACCGAAGCAACAGCAGCAACATCAACAACAACAGCAGCTCCAGTAACATTAACCAGTGCACCAGTGACCACAACAATAACAACTACCACAGCACCTACTACAACAACAACAGCAACAGCAGCACCACCACCATCATCAACAAGAGCCAGAGCCTTACCCAAAACTACAACAACACCCGTAGCAGTAGCCACAACAACAACCGAAGCACCTCCAATAACCACAACAGCAGCAGCAGCAACAACCATGGCAGCAACATCAACCGCAGCAGCAGCAACAACTCAAGCACCTCCATCAACATCAACAACAGCAACAGTAATCAGATCCTCTGCCGTGCCTGCAACAACCACAACAACAACAACAAGCGCACCCTCAACAACAACAACAACAACAACAGCAGACGTAACAACAACCGAAATGAACATTAAGATAGCAATTGCAATAGCAACACAAGCAGCGGAAGTGGAAACGGATTCAGATACAACTGCTGCTGCCACAACTGGCAACACTTTCAATAACGACGACAGCAACACTAGCCACATTGGCACCAGCAGCAGCAGCACGAGCATGCACAGCAACATTCCCGCACCGACCACAGCAGCAGCAATCCCGATGGGTACATCAACGGTGAGCATTGCACATCCCATACATCCGGTGCAGCAGACGCGCGATGAAATGTTGCACCTCCATGTTAAGGAAACGGTAGACAATTCGCATTTCATACCGCCAATGCTTCTGGTCAAATCACACTATGTGCCGCCAGCCAAGCACGGTGAGCACGGTGAGCATGGTGAGCATGGCGAACATGGGGAGCATGTGGAGCATGGGGAACATAAGGCAGACCGTGGTATCCTCAATCTACTGGCAACGGCTACAACAACAACAACAACTGCAGCAGCAGGAACAGCAGGAGAAACAGCAGCTGCAGCTGCAGCTGCAACAGTAGTTGCAACCGCTCCTTTCCCGGCCTTGATGCCAGCACATATCGCAAGCAAGGCATCAGCGACCGCAGCACCAGAAACAGAGATAACGACAACAACAACAGCAGACAAAGCGGTTGCAACCTCAACAACAACAACAACAACAATCGGAGCAGCAGCAGGAAAAGTGCTGACTACAGAGGCGCCTCAGCTGCTGTCAGTGACCGCAACAAAACAGCCAACAGCTAATGAAAACAGCTCAAATGCGACCACAGCAGCAGCAGCAGCAGCAGCAGCAGTAACAGCAGCAACAGCAACAGCAACTGCAATAACAAATGCAGCTGCCGCTCAAATGCCGACCGATACAAAGATACAAGTGGAAAGCGAGAGCGAGGCTGAGGCCGAGGCCGAGGATGAGGAGGAGCTGGAGTTAACGAGCGCCACAACAGCACGTCACAACTTCCTGCAGGAGGAAACTGAGGCGCCCTTTAAGCCAAATCGACGACGTTCGCTAACAAAACCGGAAACCGTTAGCTATTTCAAGAAGATCTTGGGCTAAATGCGCTCCACACAACTGAAGCGTCTCTTTTCAGTTAATACCCATTTCCGACAGCAATCCCACTTCCCACATCAATAATCCCCATCCACCCCCATTTCAGTGACACCCCTGCAACGTAATTGGCGTGCAAAGAGAAAAAATAGGAGAAGAAGAAGGAAAAATATCAAAGCTGCATTGCCAGCAAATTGAATCAAGTTGATGTCACTGTCTGATTCAACCAGCAATCACACACCCAACCAGCAGCAGCAGCAGCAGCAGCAGCAGCATCATCATCATCATCATCATAATCATCGGCATCATCAGCGTCATGAGCATCAACCAAATACACATTCTGGCCAAAGTTTGTAAAACTTGGTAACACCCCCTTGCCGCCCCCCTGGCCACCCACCGGAAACTCAAGCTGTTAGTCAACGCCAAGCGGAAACGCAAAGCAGCCAAAAGAAAACTCAAGCATTTCAGTGTAGAGTGGCAGCAGAAGTTCCAGTTGGGAGCACCAAATATGTCAATTCTTTGCAGCACAAGCCACAAAGTACTACCACACAACAAATACACACACACACACACACAGCACAGCACAGCACACAGTATACACACACACACACACACACACACACACCTCCACATTAGTAGAGACAGGCATCGGAAAAAGTCTGTCAAAGTAAATGACAGTCAAAGTAAGCGAAAAATAATAAGTAAAGAGCAGACCGTGGGGCGGATAGAGAGATGTGTGTGTGTGTGTGTGTGTGTGTGTGTGTGTGGGTGTGTGCGTGTGCGTGTGCGCATTTCCAATGGCCAAATCTAAGGTATGATAAATAGTACTAAAATTCTCACAGAGCTACTCGTGCCGTATACGCATAAAATATGAAAATCATCAGAAGCGAGTCAATTTTTGTATTTCGTTTTCCTTCCCTACCTTGCCGGCACTCAGTCGAGTTAAAAGTATAAAGTAAATATTTGATATCCATTTCGAATATTTATGGTTATGTGCACATTATAATACAATTGAAATGGCAGTATACATACATATACATATATATGATCCATAAACATCAAGTATTATACATACAAAAGTATTATTCACCATCTCCAAATGCGAAACGGGCCTCGTATAATATAAATAAATTCACACACACATAAATATGACGTGAAAGTCTCTTTTTTTTTTGTCCAAATAGTGAATATATGTATGTAAGTTTGGATCGCAAAGTTTGGCATAGTTATTAGAATTCAAATGTGGAGCAGCAGAAAAGCTTTTTGATCGAACGATTGAGGCATACTTAAGATTAAGATATATAAAGAAAAAATAAAAAATACAAAACGAATCTAATCGAAACGAAATAAAAACGCACACAACACACTCCCAAGTACACAAAAAACCAAATCCAAGTACTTCGATCTAGAAAATTATGTACTCACCAAAGAAAGAAAACAAAAAAGGAAAAATAAAAATTAAAAAATGAATGATAATCAATTTGCTAGAGATAATGTCAAAGAATAAAAGAGAAGAAAGGCGCAGAGGCATCTGGAGTCAAGCGCACAAGGCAAAGTAAGGCAAATAGAAATATATGTATGCGTAAATAGTATAAATATAAACCAAATAAATAATTCAAATACAAATAAAATCCCATTAAAAAAATTACAAAAAAAATTACAAATAATCGGAAATGCTTTTTTTTAATGTGGGCAAAGGAATCATTTCAACCGATATTAATAATTAACTCGTTCAAATTCGATTTTGACACTCCATTTTTATTTCTATCCAATTTAATAAATATGCAAATCGATAATTGTCTTCATGTGGTTGGCGATGTCCTTCAAAGACCACGTCCGCCGCGCCCAGGCCCCCACACCTAAAAATCGGCAATGGCTACATCTTTTGCAGTTTTTGAGTAAAAGCCGTCAAAATTGGTA
Organism: Drosophila macrothrix; assembly: GCA_035042055.1. Taxonomy (NCBI): domain Eukaryota; kingdom Metazoa; phylum Arthropoda; class Insecta; order Diptera; family Drosophilidae; genus Drosophila; species Drosophila macrothrix. The sequence continues at coordinate 17,431,776 of JAWNLX010000587.1, read as the reverse complement.
ACCGTCTTTAAGAACTGATAGCAAATTTGCCGATCGGAGAGTAAAGCAATAAGTCCGCATATCTCCAACAATTTTTAAGATAGAGTAACCAAACTTCCAAGGAACGGTACTAGCTGATATCTACGGCAAACTTGAACGGTATTTCTTCGGTACACCCACCCTGTTTGTTGCTATGTGCATTAAAGTATTTCGGAGTCGGTTACGTCCGACTGCAACGTTCTCTCTTGTTTCTTTAAATTTAGCCAAATCTTTAAGCTCTTCAGCTTAAAAAATAATTTTTATGTATGGTTATAGGATATCAATGTCAATGTATGCATAAATATTGTATGGGCGCTACACAGAAATCTGAAAAATGTTCCGATTTGAGTGCTCAGCATGCAGCAAAGAGAACAGGACGACGTCCGTTTGTGGCAGTTGGCTGGCAGTCGCCCTCACCGTTTTGCCGCCCTACCCCCTGCTGGGGGCAGAAAGAGGCCACATTGAATCGGGCAAAGTCTGCAGTTGAAAGCTCTGGCAACGCTAACATTGCTTTCCGGTAAGCGCCCCCTCCCCTCCCCTGACCAACGTGTCAACGTGGCAACCAAACACTGCCTCGTTTGCCGCAGGCACTCCACTTTTTGTGGAGCATTTCCCTTTTAGCGAAAAGGGCAACTATGCGGCCAGAGACCATTCGTTGCGGCAGTTACACTCAACGGACAGATAGCGCAAGAGAGACAGAGAGCGAGAAAGAGAGAGAGAGAGAGAGAGAGGCAGATAACGAAAGAGAGGGCGAGATAGTTGACTAGCGACAACTGGACAGACAGAAGGCGACGTTCTACTTATGATTGCCTAATATCCAATGAAGCGTTGACGCTTTTTCCTGGCCGGGGCAATCGCTGTCATCGGAAAACAGTTCTCTGGATAGCCAACGGAAGCTTTGGCATACGCAGCACTGCACAGCAGGCGACCAACACTGGCAACACACACACACACACACACACACACTGTCTCCTCTCCCCTGCCCCCCTCTCTTGGTGAGTCTGCCATTACCGAACGCTTGCCTGTTCCTGATGGGTTTTAAAGAGCGCTCAACTTTAAAGAACTATTGCATTATGATATTTGTCCATTTTCACATTGTGGTTGCATTTAATTCATATGATTAAAACTGTAATTTCTTTCGTTTACTCTTAATCCTTGCTGTTTGCACGTCTCCGTGTGTGTGTGTGTGTGTGTGTATGCCTGTGTGTGTGTGTGTGTGTGTGTGTATGTGTGTGGGCGTTAAGTAACTTTTGACAGACGGGCTCGCAGTAAATGTATTCCAAGTGCTACATTTTTATTTCACTTTTATTCGACGTGTTTTTACAGTCAACTTGGGCAGCAAATTAAATGCAGCTGACATAACAACCGACATGAAGGCAGACAGGGACAGACACGAAGACAGACGGCGACACGCGTCCAACGAATGAGAATCATTTGGCGTAAAATGAAATGTTTTATTAACAATATAAACTAAAGGCAGCGCCATAAAAAGCTTCATATATGGCTTAAGGGTGTTGTCAGGTACGCATTCGAGATGGGCGCATGTCGTGCTTAATCTCGTGACACGAACACATTGCAATTAACACTACGATATACATCCTAACAACTAAATTTGATCCTCTTCTATCTACATCTGTGTACCATGCCAAATAGCTTTCTGAGCAATTATCAATTTAAAATTGAAATATCTAAAGTAAGTTTTTACAGCTATCGCTTTTTGTTGCATTGTATCGTGTGTGTAAGCGTATTCAGTCTTCGGCCTAAAAATACAAAACTCGATCACTACAGCTTGCAGCAATAGACGCAATTCTGCCTTGTTACATTAAAATCGGATATTATTCATTCATAATGAACTTGTTAAGTTTTCTTATATTGCTAAATGCAGGACTTGCCGTGCAATAAAATGCCATTAAGAGCAACATAAATCCCTCTCGTTGTATTTATTAGTTTAGTAATTAGAAAGTTGCTACTAATAGTTGCACACAGCAATTATTTGATATGTAAATTCTGTAGTAGTAGTTTTATTTGGGGTTATGAACAGAAGAAATTTCAGAGGGACCCTTTTCTACTTACAGTTGAACAGTTAAATTTTGGTACCATTATTTTGTTGAATACCCTACTCGGATCTTTCATTAAAGAGCTTGTTCAGTAGCATTCATTGATTTCAATTTACAAATGTATGTTTGTTGCTTCATTCCGACTGATTTCACTTGGTGGCAGTCAAAACTAGCCGCAGTTGCTTAAGTGTAAGTAATAGATAGTAATGGAGGGCACAGACACAGAGCCACAGGCAAACCGCTAGTAAAGCCCCATTTCAAATTGCGGCAAAGCCTTGAAGAATAATGGCATTGTTATTGTCACACAAACAATGTACATACATACACTAAAAAAAAATGGCGCCCAATTTTAGAAATTCGCCATACTTTTGATGCCAAAAATAACTCAACTTTCTAAAGCATATTTCTAAAAACCATTGTTTTTCTTTTCTTAATATATTTTTCTTTTCTTATATAATTAAATTGAGAACGCTTTTTTTCGGAGTGTACATAAATAGAAACACACACAGAGAGAGACAAACACTCACTGCCTTATTTACTTATAGTCAAGTGCTGGGGGATAAATACATTTGCAAGGACAACGATGTGGCCAATTCTGCTCCATTTGCCCTTTTAGTTAAATTAGTTCAAGGAGAGCTCTGACAAACAGAGTAGGCAAAGCAGCATTTTAGATATTTGGAGAGTATGTTTGGGACATTGGAACTGTTTATAATTATAAAAGTTAAGTTAGTATAAAAGATCTAGTCTGAAATAAATATTTTCCATACAGTGAGATGGCCGCTTCCGAAATTCTTCCACATTTCTGTATGATATTTAGTGACGGTACGCTACCGATATGTAATGGCACAATACAAAATTCTTGATTAAGCGAAAAGTTGTTTTTTTTATTTTAATTTATAAAGAAATTGAAGTGCCAGCAGGATATGCTTAAAATAGCCGTTCTGTCTTTTTACACTATGAGGCAAACATTCTTGATCAGAAGCAACCGCAGAGTCGATCTAGCCATGTCCGTCTATATGAACAAACGGATCTCATACTAATCGGACTAAACACATCAAATTTCGAATATATGCCCTCGTATACCAGCTTAAGCACAGACATATTAACATATATACACCTGAGTTACTGGATCGACCAGTATGATGTTTCACTATGATGCTTTGGTTCCGAAATGGTCTTTTCGGGACAAATAATATCATTACGAGTATATGGGTTTTAAAAATATCCTGATTCCGGTTCGGAAACCAATTCGGGTTTGACACCCTGAAAATAGGTTTTCCTATAAGAAATCTATAGAAAATATATAGAAAACTCTGCTTTCAATAGCTCTTAAAAGCAAAAGGTCGATTATAAGACACCTTTTTTTATTTGTTATAATGTTAATCTTGCATGCAGAGTCAAAAGTCTTTCATTTTAATATTAATGATAATCAAACCCTGTGCACACATTATAATTTTGGCATAACATTGGTTAATCGTCTGGAAAAACTTTGCAGTCGCGTTACATCGAGAGAATAGCTAGTTTTTAATAATTGAAACTCATTTTGCTGCGCTGTCGGCTGTAAAGTTAGCAATTTGTCTCCTTACTTGTCCGTTGGGGGTTTTCGTCGCTGTGTTTCACATTTATTATTTATTGCAATGTTTTATTAATAACGCTATCCCGTTGAAATTTGATAATGCTACAACAATGTCAATGACGCAACCGTCGTACGGTGTCCGTTGTGCTTGCCACTGCCACAACCGCCCCAAAACCCCAGCAAATGTTGCATGCATTTAGTTGCGGTCATGATTTTGATGCTGCTCAAACTTTGTTGGCAAATTTGATACAAGAGAATAAATTGTGATAATTGGCACACATCTGTAATATATAATTTAAGAGCCATTCATCCATAAGCAGATAATGTTTCAATCAAATCTGATTCACAAAGACCACATAACTGTTGAAATTTACCAATAGACCAAAGAGAATATTGAGCAATTAATTGGCCAAGTCCAATCCACAGTCCTATTTTTATTCATTTTTCATCGTTAATTCGAGGGTTCAACATTAAACACTACTCGGTATTGTCTTTCTGTATAGTTAGTTTCGTCTTAACTTTAATCTTCCTAATTAAACCAAATCAAAAAATAATGTGAAATGCTAAGGAGTTAGAGAGATAGAAAGAGAGACAGAGAGAGAGAGAGAGAGAGAGAGAGAGAGAATGAGAGAAATAAGATTGAAATCTTAATTAAATGAAGAAAGGTATATCGTTTAATTAAGCTGTCAATCTTATATTTCTTTTCTCACTCTCACTCTCACTCTTTCTCTGTGTTTCTCTCTCCCTCTGTCTCTCTTCTTAACATTTCAAATTGTTTTATTTATTTGTGTTTATCTGGATTTCTTCAATATTGGTAATATTTGTTGGACCACTTTATATATTATTTAAATGTGTATTTCATTCTTCCATTTGTAATTTGAATTATTTGAATTATATATTTTAAATTGTATACTACTTAATTTTTTTTAAAGATTTGTGTTCGTTTTTTAATAAATAATATCCAGTTATTTTTTTTTTTATCATATACTATTATATTACAGAGTAAGCTTAATACCAAACTATGGGTTATCTTTGCGTGGCTGACTTAAATTTTGTGTGCGTCTGTTTGACTAAAAACTAGAAATTTTCATAGTTTAACACGGTTGAATTTCAAGAGCCTGACTTTGTGTCCGAAATGCTTTAGTGCTTTTGTTATTTGTGGGGTTTTCAGTGCGGCGGTTGGAGAGTTGGCGGTGGGGTCTGAGATGTGGTGTGCAGTTGCCATGCCTTTCAATGCCAGCTCTCCGGCCATTATCTATCCAGTGTGAGTGTGAGTGACTGTGTAACTGTGTGGCTGTGTGTGTGTTTATCATCATAAAATTCAATTAAAGTGAAACGCACACAATCAAACAGCAGATCAAATTAAATGCCAGACAAGCAATTTACTATGTATGCTGTTGAGGCGATGAAATAAATGGGCGTGGCAGCACGTGGACGCCGATTCAGCTGTGCGTTCTACTATCTGTCAATGTGTGTGTGTGTGTCTGTGTGTGTGTGTGTGTGTGTGTATATGTTTGTGCTTTTATTGAATCCGAAATAAGATACAATGTTGAATCCAGCTAAAGCCGAGATACAAAACGAAGTAGCTACCAAATGTGCTGCAGTTGCTAAACCATACACGGTCACACTTAAATAAGGTCCCACTACTACTAGGCGGCCTCAATAACAAAACATACACAAATACACACACACACACACACACACACACACACCTGCACAAGTGCTAGGAAACAGCACGACAGTAAATACACTTTAGCGCTGCTTCAATACGTATGTAATCTGAGTGCGAGGGAGAGAGAGAAAGAGAGAGAGAGAGAGAGAGCATAGAAATCTTGTAAGGACTCGGTGAAGGTTGCGGCTGTATTCGCTGAAAATCACATAAAAGGCATTGGCACTTAGTTAAGCCAGCGATATTAACAAATGCTGCGCTCCGTTGTCCTTTTTTTATTTTTATTTTTTCTTGTGTGTGCCACACAAAGGACATTGACAATAAACCAAGTCTAAAGCCGCAACGAATGTGCCCAAGCTGAACGAAGCTGGTCGCTTCACAGATATCATCGCGACGCCAGTAAATGCCACATGCCACACACACACACACACATATATATATATATATATATATATATATATATAGACACTAACACACCCATGCCATTGTGGCCAGCTTGAAAACAACAAGAATCTCAACGCTTTTCCTATCTTTATTCCAATCCCAATCGCAATCCCAATGTCCCATGTATTTACTTACATGTATCCGCTCGTACTGTTAAGTAGTGTGTGTGCTTGTGTGTGTGTGTGTGTGTGTGTGTCATTTGGTTTGTCGTCTACTCAACTCTCTGCTCATGCTTGCAGGCTACTGTATTTATAGTTGCAATAAACTTGGCCCAAATCGTTGTTGGTTTTTATGACCAAAGTTTAAATTTCATGCATCCGCAGGCAACACACAGAAAACCCTTTAATTCAAACAATATTCAAGCTCTCTGCAACCAGATCGCTTAACAGGAAGCAACAGAAGAGAAAAATGGGAAAAACTAATGAAAATAAGAATGAGTGCACATTTGTGGTTTCCAATATCTAATAGTCTCTACGTCTCTAATGCCTTGAGTGCTTCTGACTACTCTCTACTCTACTCTCCAGCTAGGCATTTTCATTAGAGTTTAGTTCAAGTTGTCGAAACGTATCGAGTTGCAATATCTTAACTAAGCAACTGTGTATGAGGAAAACTGATTGAAATGAAAACAGCAAGGAAAGCTGCAGCTCGAAAATGGAAAGGGCAGTTCATAATTGGAAGAATATCCATCACTGAGAATATTAAGGCACAAACCCAGTTACAACATCCCTGAAGCAGCGTCCAGTTCAAACACACCCATACACTGCAAAAAAAAACCTTGGAGTAACTATAGCTTTTGACCATATGAGTACAAAAGATGTGATTGTTGAATCGTCTGCAACATTAAACTCTTTACGCGCATATTCTGAGAATCCAGTTTGTGGCTTTACATTGCTTAAAAGAAAAATCTTTGCCCTTTTCTTCGGGTTTTGCTTCTTTTTTTTTGCTTTGGAGCATAAAATGTATTGTATTCTAATACACAGACAAGTTCACGTCGACAGTAGCAGTAGCAATAACAATAAACGCAGCACTCGCTGTGTGCGCTTCTCGTTTAATCCGCATGCTGTTGCCTTGCAATTTCTGCCGACACACGGACACATTCATACACACATACATACATATATACATATACATGTATTTATTAGTAGTAGTGGCAAAAGCGAAGTCCATTGTTGTCCAACGTCAAAGTGCGCTTGTGGCGCCATCTTGCGTGGAAAACAATTAAAAAGTTTGTGCGCTACACTTGAGGTGCGGCATTTAATTAGGTACAGCAGCCGGCGAACTTAAAATGGCTTCCAGCATTTTATTATGCACGAGTATTTACTTACTAATAGCTGGTGAAGTGCCCCATTTAATCGAAACAGAAAAACACACTAAAGAAACAAAAAAAGGGCCAAATCATGAGTATGCGTGTTGACTGATACGCTTTCCATATACCCTTTATATAGTATAAGAGAATAGATTATTAGATTATGAAATACAACAGAAAATTTATATATATTTACCACTCTTAAGGCATAAAGTAATATAGATATACTAATAATAGTACAATGATATAATGCACTCCATAATTCTCAGCAGCTTAAGTGGAAATACTGAAGAATTTGTCAAAAACCTCCCCTAATATCATAGTCCCATCAACTATAGAAACAATTTTCTTGTGTTTTCTTGGATTAGTATAGCTCTATACTTATTTTTTATTTATCTGTAGGGGATATTGAACAAATAATTGAGGAGTAATGTTTGGAATTATTTGACCAGAAACAGCAGACGGTCCAGCTTTTTGGTCAGAATGCCAACGTCTGCTATTCGTTAGCCACTTTTCAATTTGGCTTATACAGCGGCGCAGCTGCAGCGATTAAATTGGCCATATTATTCGTATGTTTTACTTGAACTTTACTCTAACAATCCACCCCTCTCCGTTTCTCTCTCTCTCTCTCTCTCTCTGTCTCTCTCTCTCTCTCTCTCTTTTCTCCCCTTCCACTCAGAACAGCAGGAGCAGCGACCACAAACACCGCAACACAGCACAAAGCAGACAATCAGAGTGCAGAAATTATGAATTGCCAGCGGCCGTTGCTGGCCATTTAACTAGGCTATAACAGTGACGTCAACGGTGAAGATAACGGTAACGGTAGCCGCTAACAGTCAGGCTAAATTAAGAAATAAAATTTGTTTAATGTTTGCTTTTGAAGTTGGCAGACAAAAGAGATATACAAATAGCCAGAACAATATCAATGAAAACGAATAAGATATTATGAAAATGGTTGGAAATACGAACTTTATTAAAAACATTTTAACAGTTTTTTATAAAATTTAAAATATACTATAGCCGTAGTTACACTAAAGTCGTAGTAATTCCAATTTCTTGAGTATTTTTTTATCTTTGTTTATTGACAAATATGATTAAATCGAACATGATCCGAAATATAAATGTACCTCTCTGTAAGTTAGTAAGTTGTTTATTTTTTTTATAGGTAAATATAAATACTTTTCGCACACCTTTCATGGGGTATAGAGCATTCAAGGGCTGTTGTTCTGTTGTTCTTGGTTAACGTAAATAGCAATAGCCACCTCTGCCCGTCTTATTTGTCGGTTTGTCGCGCCCACTTTCGCTTATAGCTAAAATATATGCAGTGTCACTCGCCCATCATTATTATTGTAGACAAGGCGTAAGCTCGTTAAAAGCTGCTCAAAAGCAAACCGGAAGCTCTCACTCAAATGCTCCTTTTCAGCAGTTACAAGTTGTAAGGCGATTCTGTGCTGAGCATGGAGTAGGGGCTGAACCTGGGAGTTGGGGAAGTTCTGGATTTTTCTGTTCGACCATATTTTTGCCTAAATCATGGTATGAACTCAGCTCGTGTATTTCTGTTTTATTTGTACAAACATTGCTTAAAATAACTTATTCAAATAATGTTTTGTGACCAATTTGTACTAACGAATTAGCTATTATGTATCTGGCAACCTATTGAAAGCAGATCAAATGCAAGCAAAGCAATACTAGAATGTTCGCATAAATGCTTTGATAACACCTGAAAGTGTAAAAGAGCGTTTCAACCCAATATTGGCCAAGTACTAAATATTTCGATTTCTTGTCCTTTAAGCATTTTCTTCGGATTGAAAGGATAATTCTATTTGTATTCACCCAAAATATTCAAACTCTTTCCAAAATATCTTTGGCTTAATCAATATTTTTGGAAATTTCTTAAAACCAACTCCGGTTTTCTTAAGTGCATTCAAAATTCCTCCGTATTATTCTGAGGTCGATTTTATTATTACAAAATCGTTGAGCCATGTAAATGTAATTTATGCTTTCTGTTCTCGTCCCATTGTGTTTTAAATCGGACAAGGCTCATCTAGATTGAATACCAGGACCAGGACCATAACCAGGCAAGGGACCACAATGAATCCAGTATACCACAAATCAAATGGAGTCTCCGACGAGACACAACTGTCCACAGATATGCACATTTGCGGGAAACCCGACATTATCAATCAGTTGTCGATGCAATTACGAATTGTTGTTGCTGTTGTTGCGGTTATTGTGGCTACGTTGCTACTGCTGTTTTTGCTGCTGCTGCTACTGATATTGTTGTTGTCACGCATGTGGACACGCACGTAATACTATTGCATTGTTGGGGCGTTAGCCAGACTCATGCGACAGAGTTTAATGGTGGCTTAATTAAGCGTTGCATGCTACGTGAGGTTGGGTGCAAAATAGCACAGAACAGCGAAAAACTTTCAACAGAGTTGAGGGACTCGCCAAAAGGGACAGACGAGGGACGCTGTCGTGGCGCACGGACGCTGACATAGACACCCAGGTTGTCAATTGGAAGACATGCCAAGCCCTGCCATGCCAGCCATTCACTCAGAAAAAAATCTACTTGATTTTTAGAACTTCGCCATACTTCTGGCGCCGAAGGCAACTCACCCTATTATTCAGAAAATATATTTCTTAAAACGACGAATATTCTTTTCTCAATTTTAAGGTAAATTTTCCTACAATTTATATAAGCAAATGTATCTTATTTTCCGGTTGGTTTTTTTTCCCATGTTTACAAGTAACTCTAACATTATATTATTAATAAGCATTAGTATTTTAAGACTTCACATATACTAAGATTTTAGATAGATAGATTAAATTTGAAAGAGCTTACAATGCTACGGCGATTTGAACCCGATTCGAGTGATATCCGACTAGGCTACGTAGCCTCTAAATCAACAAATTTTACTAAGAAGAATCAGGATATGCAATTCTTTTTTTTACAAATGCATTTATTAATAATAGAAAATATTTACAAAAGTAGAAAACACCATATTTTTGCTATTGTCGACTGATTTGCAAAATTTGATTTTCTCATATTTAGAAACTATTGCTGAAAACAAGAAAAACTTTGTAGTTTTCAGGACAATTTTCTAAAATTCATGGCGAGTTTTTTTCTGAGTGTGCCCACCCGCTGGCCAGTGCCAAAAAGAAAGAGACACACAGAGAAAGATAGAGAAGGATAGGAAGTGGGCATGGGAATGGGAAAGTGGGAGAGTGTGCGTGGGAGACTTTCGCTGATTTTCGCCTTGTGCCTTGGAGGTGTTAACGTGCGTGATTTGTTGGCAGCGAGACGTGCGTAGGATACAAATCGTAAGCCCTATGCGGCTGTCACTAAGAGATGGCCAAGAATACGGTCCGGATACGGATACTCTGCGCGAGAGCCAGAGCTTCAGTTTGATTTTGAGTTTGAGTTGATGAGACGAAGATGGAAGATGCTGATGGCGTTGGAGATTGAGATTGACATGAGCCATTAAGCAAACTAACAATGATCATAAATTCCACACTGCCTGTGCTCTAAGGACCACAATCCTAACTGGACACCAAAATCAATTATTTATTAGGCAACATTCAGCCCAACTTCCTTTAATCCGGTTGATTATACCTTTTTTGTGGGTAGCTTGTACTGTTCAGTGTGATCCCAAACTGGAGCTAAGCAGAATATACAAAAACCAAGTGGGAACTTGTTTGTCGTAAGCATTAGTCCGAATTATTAATACACTACGCAATTTATAGTGGAAATACTATATATTCATGATATGCTTATTAATATCATCTAAAAACATGTGCCACAGAACGGGGTGGGTGTAGCTAAGAAATACCGATCTTTGAAAAAGATTTTTAGTAATCTATCCTCCAAGTTTGTGTTTAAAATTCCCGTAGATATAGGCTTTGTGTGCTGGAGTGGACGTGGTCCAAAATTGTTCAGAATTTTGTAAATGTGTTACTAGCATTATATCTTTCAAATTTGGAGACTCTAGCTATCAAACAGGTATAACGGTTTGGCGAGGCGAATTGGGAGTGGCCATCCATTTATTATTGATCTCTTAGAAAAGATATTACTAATAAACTTTCTAAATTTCTTCGCATCAACTTACAAATTGTGGAAGATATGCACATTTCAGATATCTAGGGCCGAAGTTCCTGGGGGCGGAGGTCTGAAAATGTATTTGTTGATCTTTGAAGGAGGTTACCAGCAAGTTACCTTAAAAAAAAAAAACTGCGGAACATAAACCACATTTCAAATTTTTAAGGGCAGGGGACCTGGTACTGCGGAGGTGGGTGTGTTATATGCCGATCTTTGAAGGACATCGCCAATAAGCTACCAACCAAATTGAGTTTTCCCCAATCCATGCAATAAATGTTGGACCATTTTGCATTTAAATACGCCCAGAAATCTTTATCAATATAAATATATATATTTTTTTTAAATTTAAATTTATTCTTTCATTTGATTTGTTATTTAGTTTATTCCTTTTTTTTGTATTTTAATTCTCTTTTTTTTGTGTCTACTGATTTTAGTTGACAGTAAATAAATAAATTCTTCGCACTCGGTTTGTTTACATTTTCGCAGTGAATGTAAAATATTTGTATCGATTGGTATCGATACTTTTTCATCTACGTTACGCACTGCCGTGATGAAAATCTGTAGGTTTGGTTTTATATTTTTTATATGCATACATACATATGTTTGCATGAGTGCCGATGCGCATTTGGTAGTGATGCAGGTATAGCAATTATTGAATATTATGTTGCAAAGCAATACACCCAAATGTCTAACGCAATTTTCGCATTCGATATCAACAATATCGAATATAAAAGTGTGAAGAATACATATTTATATTTCTTTTAAATACATATGAATTTTACACTTACAATTTCCCACAATATGTATGCTACAAGCGATAAGTAATCGATAACTTATCGGCGTCAAGTTTAAGCAATCGCCGAGCGCGCATTGTTGACAATTTTGTTTGGTCTAAACGCAGACAAAAAAAAATATAACTCGCTCCACATTAAGTGCATCACGCAAGATTTTTCGAACAATGGAAAAACAAAGAATACAATTTCACCCCTAATCAGCACGCCCGGCAGTGTGCGGACAACAGGACGGGTCAAGGTTAGTTTTCCGATAATGAGATCACCATATAAACACAAATCTTATATTATTCTTGAAGCAGAAACCGAAAGAACGATCCGTCCAACAGTTACATATCTCGAGGACCACGCATCCATTTAGCGGCTTCACAGAATTCTACCAATGATTTTACCCTCGCTTGGTATGATTAGTTTCTAGCTTTCTTTTTTTGTTTGTTATCTTATCTTTATTATTATTCTGAAGAAGAAATGCTCGTTGAAGCTCATTAATTGGGATCAATGAAGATCCACACTGCTTTCCCCATTCTTATTACACATCACACATATAGATTAATGTTTATGTTTTACTAGTTGATGTTCGTTAAGTAGAATCAATCTCGTTATTATTACAAATTAATCAAACGTTTAAGACCTGATTAATTTATACCTGATTATGTATAAATATAAATAATAAATAATTATTATGAAATAACGATGCAAGATCCCTTATGTCAATTACTAGGTGCAGTGAGAACCATAAAATAAAAAATTTGTAGCTAGTTGATAATTGTTGATAATATCATAATAAAAAAAAAAACACTGCAAGCTATTTTTAGCCTTATTATACATTATTTAAATTTTATTCGACAAACATTAGGAATTCGGTTTTTTTTTTCGATTGGACTGGCAGTTAACAATTTTATTTCCATGTTGACCAGAGCCGAGGGGACTAAATATAATATATAATATAATATATATATATATATATATGTAATATATACACAGACATACATACTAGCGTATGTAGGAATGCAGACTGCTTCCAGTGGATATCAAAAGCAGTACAAATATCAAGTTAAAGTACAGAAACAATCATCACACGGGCATCATCATAAATAAAATAAAGAAAACACTAGCTACGACAATATAATACGATTGGCAAAATGAGCTTGCAGTGGATAATGAGCATGCAGGAGGCGACTGCCTCAGACGCGCGGCAGTAGCTTCTCTTCATCGGCGGGAGCAGTGTGTGTAGAAGTTGGCTTGGCGACGGATCTTGAGGGATCGTAGCCGTAAAGGAATATTGATGCGATAACTAGCATTACGCCGGTACTGAACTGCAGCGTTAGATTGAAATTGAAAATATAGATGGATGCAATGCAGGAAATGATGATCGCCAGCGATGTGGCAAATCCCTTAAGTATATTGTCCGCATACTTGACAACGACGGCAACAATGAGGCCACCACCTGCTTGCAGCAGGACAAGATACCAAACGAACACATCGTAGCCATGGAAGAACCCATGGCTAGCGATGTTACTGGCATCGTTGATGAGGCAAGTCAACAGGCCGAAGGGTATACTCAGCAGGCTGAGCTGTACGTTCCGCATCCACACAGAGATCTCGGCGCCCTTCAGTATCTTCTCGAAGTAGATGCCCGCGAAGCCAGATAGAAAACAGGCACCCAATGCCGCCCATAAGCCGAGCATACGATTCTGGGCGGGTGCCTGGGCAGCTATTGTTATTTTTTCTGTTGCCGCCATTGGAGTCGCAGTACTTCCACCACCAACCTCAGTCTGGGCCAGCTGCACCAGCACAATGCCCATGACGAGCAGCAATAGAGCGCCCCACTGTGTGTTGAAGAGCTTCCGCCGAAGAATGACAACGGCGAACATTGCTGTGGTCAGTATTTTGAGCTGATATGTCACCTGATAGGTGGCCGCATCCAAATGCGATGCAGACACGTACAGCAAATTGTTTTGCACAATGTAGACCAGCGAGGGCACACACACTTTCAGTGTGTCCAGCGGATTGGCAATGATGGTCTTGTGCAACGAGCGTACAAATATCTGGGCATTCTTGCCCTCCTCATTAAAGACCAGCACCAGACACGTAATTAGCTTGACGAACTCGGCCATTAACACCGCTGAAACAACAATAACAACAAAATGTATGACAAATTCTTTAAACAATAAATCAGTCAACGCAAAATCATATATACACACACACACACATGCACGCTCAGGAAGTACATCTGTACACACTGTGCTTATCAGCTGCGACTAATTTGTCGCAACTCTAATTGAAGTACATTTTTTTCCAATATCAAAGTTACTACTTAATTACCCATTTGGTTGTGCCTCGATGTGTGTGTGTGTGTATGTATTTGTTTATAAACAGCGCTTCTGCTTACGTTGCTGTCGCATCATTTGCGTTTATGCCTCACCTGTGGAGCTGAGAAAGATATCTCCGGGTCGGGTGCGAGCGTAGCGCATGCTGAGTCCCAAGATCGCATTCTGTAGGGTCAACGTTAACAGACTCACGTACTTAAGCGTATTGGCATTCACTGTTTGTTTGGAAACTGACATTTTAGTGAGGTGGTCGACAACATTGACTAATTATATTTATATGCACCTACCGTGTATATTCATTTTGTTTACGCTTGTTTATCAGAGAACCGGCAAAACGTGATTTAAACCAAATTTGTTTCACAGTTCAGTTCAAATAATAAAAAACAAGAAGGGAATCACCTCTTTTTGGCTGAGTAGCAATTGACATTAGCACTGTCCGCTGGCCGTTCGCGTGGCGTCTTCGAGGGCTTGTTGGCTATGAAGACGCATTGGGACACGTAAACAAGCTTTCTAGCTCATATTACGCGTACAGCTTTATCGTGCATGGTTATTTTGCTGGTGTGACCAAACATATGCTTTGAATATCGATAACGATTTCCCGACTGTGAATATCGAGTACAAGTTATCTTACAACTAATTAGGCATCGATTGCATCTTGCTTCCGATAAAGCCAACGTTGCCTGTGCAATTTGTTATTTATATCGTTTATCTCGTCAATATTAACAAGAAAAAAACAGTCTTAAAATGAGAGAACAACCGTTAAGAGAAGTTACACAACTGATACACGCCATCGAAATGGGGTAAATGTACCTAGACGGGCACATTTGCCCATTAATTTTTGTATTAACTACTAACAGGCAAATGTTATTGCAGCTTGGTGGAAGGCTCCTACAGCATCACAAACAAGACGCTGGACATTTTCAAATACATCATCATGAGCAAAAGCTGGCAAAGTGCCGAGTAAGTCGGGCCCAGTGCCACGTCCCCCTAGCTTTAACATAATATCGCCGCATTCTTAATTCCGTAGAGCTCTCATGCAAATTGTGCGCGCCCAATCACGCATCCTGCAGGCAGCACTGCCACAGGAGACCGTCACCTCGAACATAGCACGTCGCATACTGAAGATGACACGCGAGGAGTTTGATCTGCTGCAGGCAAAGGTACAGCACTTTGCGGACGATTCGCAAGCATCGCTATCGCTGCACAAGCTGGTCACGCAGACCAGCGAGAATTGCGTCAGCGTCGACTATTCATTGCCGCAGCAGGGACTCCGGGAAGCACTGCTCGATCATTTACAGGAGGTCGAAACCGAGTTGGAGACCAGCTCTGAGAACATTAGTGTCCAAGCCGAGGAACACATTCACTCGTCCGAGATCATACTTACCCTCGGCCACTCGCGCAGCGTCGAAAACTTTCTGAAGCGGGCCATCAAGAAACGACAGTATCTCACCATCATCGTGGCCGAGTGTGCACCATCCTGTCGGGTGAGTACGCAACACCGAATTTATATTAGTTTCAATTCGAATTTTACACATTGTCATTATATTATTATGCAACAATTGCATTCATTCAATTAATAATTCATTCATACACATTTGGAGGTTACATTTCGAAATGATTTGGCTTTCATTTTGAATGGCGTCTCTGATTGCTACTAGCTCAACCTTGCGGCCAACCTACAAATAACCTTTTCAACCTTTTCATCAACACACAAGTTATACTCCTGAGGGCAACTGAAATATATACATACATTCATATATATATGTTTATATCCGATGTTAATCAGTCTTTCTCTCTGCTGGCAGGGTCACAATCTGGCTGCCACTTTGGCCCAAGAGAAGAATGTGGAGATAATTGTAATACCGGATGCGTCCATATTTGCAATGATGTCGCGCGTCAATAAGGTCATCATTGGCACACACAGCGTTCTGGCCAATGGTGGACTGCGTGCTGCATGTGGCGCCTATACAGTTGCCCTGGCTGCCAAGCACTACTCAGTGCCGGTCATTGTGTTGGCGCCCATGTATAAATTATCGCCATTGCACTTGTGTGAGCAAGATGCATTTAATATGGTTGGCTGTGCAGAGGATGTCATTGCGTATGACTCGCTACCGGCACGGGATGCCAAAGTCTACAGTCCCATTTTTGACTATGTGCCACCCGAACTGGTTACACTCTTTATATCCAATACGTAGGTGCCTCCTAAATTGCTAGCTCTAATCGTTTTTAATTTCATTTTGATTTTCATTCATTCCAGCGGCGGTCATGCTCCATCTTATGTTTATCGTCTGCTCTCCGAGCTCTATCATCCCGAGGATCTGGAGATCTAAAGTAGTAAATGTGATGCAATTGAAAGTATAATATATTTTGTGAATATTCAAAGGACTAGGCATCAATGACAACAACAATAAATTAGTCAATGTGCGCAATTCGGCGTTTAGTTTTGTTGCTTTCAATCATCGGCTACTGTACGTTTTTAAACAACTGAATGAAATCGGCCAGGCTGTCGGCATAATAGTCTGGCTGCGCTTCAGGTGAAGCGGCAACCATCTGCTCTTTGGTCTGGCTACCAGAGAGGACGAGCAATGACTGAAAGCCGCACATCTTGCCGAACTGTATATCCTGCACGAGCATGTCTCCCACAAAGAGGCATCGCTGGGGCATATGTATATTGAACATATCCTTGAGCATATCGCCCAGAATAGGTGCTGGTTTTCCAAGGTAGATTGCCTTGCGATTCGTATGGCGGCTGATGTGCTGCAAAAAGTCATTGAAGCCCGGCACATTGAAGTTCTTGGCCAGTGGCATAATAATATCGCTGGCACCGGCTATCAACTTGCAGTTCTCGTTCAACTGGAGATGACGTATAGCCTTGGCCAGTTCCACGTACGACAAATCCAGGTGTATGTCAAAGAGAACAACATCCACAGGTCTCTCAATGGCCAGATATTTAACCAGTGTCGCTGACGTCAAATGCTCCTTGATTTGCTGCAATCACACATCGTTTCGATACACATTAATATCAATACAGGTATGTATTTTGAATATTTCACACCCACCAGCGACTCAAACTCTATGTTGTTCTTACGCAACATTTCATTGGCTTCCAGCGACATTAGCGAATAAACGCGTAATCCTGGCTGGTTCATATAGCTCAGATATCGCACAATACTTTTTGCCGGATGTACGATGTCATCGTGCTGCACATCGACGGCACCGATATGCTCAAATCTTTCCATATACTGTTCGTCCGTGCGGAAACTATTGTTGGACACGAATTTCACAGATTTCCCGGCGTTCTTAAGTGCATTAATTGCATCGCCGACACCTGGTATCCAGCCAACAAGTAGCCAAATGACGCCATCACAATCGCTGATTACCATATCGAAGGAGTCAACAAAGCTACGCTGCTCCGTCACGCTAAGATCGTGGAGTATATGCCGTGGAGCCATAACGTTTAACACCCGCTAGCAATGAAACTAAGACAGCAACTAACCGGCAACTGTTGTCCGTTAGCATAAGACTGCCTATCGCCATGGACACGGTGGATGATGCTGCGCGCGCACGCCAACACACGGACCTAACTGAAAGCCAACGCAGCCATTTAACCTTCAGCATAACATTGAAGCTCTACTGTTCAAGGGCGTAGCTAGCTTTTCGTTAAGGGGACTTGACAGAATTGCATATTAAACATTTTTAATCTACCAATTGGATGGAAAGTTTCGCGTACGGGCATGGGGAGCAGGTGCCCACCACGCTTCCCCCTCCGGATATATGTGCCCTTTACATTAGCAAATATATAAATAGATAAGAATTTGTGTGCACATTCCATGCATGAATGGGCTGGGGCATATCATGATAATCTCATCTCCACTTTATTGAGTTACGATTGTGTTATTGCATCTATAAACATGTTCGCGGAAGCTTTAAGATCTGCGTCAGCGTTGTTAGTCTCGCAAAACAGCACGTTTAAAGCAAGGTGCGGCCAAAACACGCATGTTTATTTTTATTTTGAATCTTGGTATGGTTCCACTGAAAACCCTTGTTGACTTCAAACTCACATCATCATTTTTGAACATGTCCGCTGGATTTTCGTTTTCACCTGTTTCTATTTGTGTGCACGTGTGTATTATGTGTCCATATTTTACCAGAGATAAGGACTTAAAAAGCTGAGATCAAAAGTCTATGAGAGAGTTGAGGTTGAAAACTTGTATCTTCCAAATTGTATAATCTGCACTTGCAATTAACTCTCAACTATTGCCGCAAAATTGTAATTTCCAAAAAAATTTAAATACCTTTTATTAAAGAATTAATTTTATACCAAAGTTTCGTGAACAAGCTCACAAAATAGCCGGCATACAAAATCTGTCGAAAGTAGATTTTTAAGTTGTGGAATCCGGTTAGGGCACCCATTCTGATACAATATAACTTTTGACTAAAATGTGCAAAAATATAAAATTGAAAACTCCGAGCTAAAATTAAAATGTCAACTGAATAATTTCGGTCTACAAGCGATAGGCATTCTAACTTACTTTAATTTTAATTATATCATTTAAATATTCATAGTCAAAAGGATGTTCAGCTTATAATACGAGGATGTTCAGATTATAATTTATTCTGTTATCAACTTCTTGAAGTAACTTACACTTTCAAAAGCTTCGAAAGTGTTCATTACATTTCCTGAAAACTGGAAAATGATATTGGAATCTATGTTTATTTATTTATTTATCCTTCAAATTGTGGTTGCCAATTCAAATTACTACTGCCAATCAAGTAAGTTGGTGTTGCAATGATTTGAATTATCTTATTATTTTGGTTGTTTGAAAAACTCATTTGAAGTTTTTTAGTGTTATATTTCCAATCGAATGGTATGTCAAATCCAATGACACCCCCCTCACCTGTGTGCACCCTTTCCCACATACACCTTCACCAACCTACACACGAATATGTAGTTACTCGTATGTGTTGTGTTAACCACGTAGACCGCATGTAAGCCGTGCTAGACATCTTGACATTGACAATGATTTCAACGGTTCTTTGCAACTGGCCTTGTTTTGGGCCCGAACAAATGCAGCAATTGTGGGTGGGTGGATGGGTGGTTGGCTTGGTTGGTTGGTTGTGTTCAAAATGCGAGAGAGAACCGCTTTTAACGAAAGCGAAGGTAAACGTGGCAAATTGACAATGGCAATAATTGGAATTCAGTTTCACTGTAACATACATCTATCTGTAGATACATATGTGGCGCAAATGTGTCGTAGTTGTGTCCGAAAGGTAATTGGAAAGAGAACGTAGTCGGAGCTGTTTGACTACATGGCATGAGCTACTAACTAAGCAAATCGACGTGCATTTCACACTGGACGCGCAGAAAACTTATATATATATACATAAATATATATATTATATATACATATATATATATATATGTATGTACATGCATATATATAGATAGATATATATATATATATGCAGGTATATATATAAAAAATTCAAATCGATTGGCAGCCTAGTTAGGCGGTTCTGATAAGATAGAAGACGGCGCAGCACACACACATACACACACACACAACAGAAACAAGCGATACCTTTGTATATAAATATGTATATAGTAAAAACACACACTTAACCGGGGCTGTGGCATCGAGAGCTTTGCTGTGTCCCAAGAACTAGTCGCGATTACACAATTATTTGGCAGCAAGCAGGCAGGAAACATGAGCAGCGCCGACCAAGACACCACTGTTATCACTGCCAGCAATGGCCATGCGCAGGAGAACGGTAAAAGCAAGACCAACAGCAGCAGCAACAACTCCGCCAGCAACTCCGCCGCCTCCACAACGACGACAACAACATCAGAGACGACGACAACGACATCAAGCGGCATTCGGGACAATAGCGAACAGCTCCAAATTATGGGTCAGCTCAAGACCATTGAGCACATCAATGAGCAGCGACGCATCTTTTTGAAGAGCACCATCAATGAGATCAAAGAGGAGAACAGCAACGAAATGGAAGCGAATGCGGATACGGATGGGGAAACGGTAAAGCCGCTGGGAAAACTTGCGCCGCCCAAGAGTTTGCCGCTGAATGTGAAATACGCAACGTTGCCGAGTCCATCGATAATCACATCCGCAACGGTGACATCACCAACGTCGCCACCACCAAAACCACCAATGCTTAGCCGTACACGTAGCACTGGCTCCGGTGATGGACGTACACCACTAACGAACGGTGATTCAACACTGCTGCTGCGTTCCAACATTGTCACGGATACAAACAAGGCGCCAGCTACAACAACAGCAGCAGTAGCAGCCGACAAAGCAACTACAACAACAACAGAGTCAACGGATCAACTACAGCAGCCAGCAGCGACAGTATCGGCCAAACACTATGAGAGCCTGATCGAGGAGCTCCGTTGTCCTGGCTGTGCTGGGCCCATGAAGGCACCAGTGCTGCTCTGCAAGAGCGGACACAGTATTTGTGAGCAATGCACCCGCATTCTGCTCATGTGTCCGCTGTGTAAGGTATGTCATAAACACACACACACACACACACAAATACCGACACACACACACACACACACGCATGCATACATTTGTAGATAAAGTTGTACATAGATATAGATCTAGATTCTCTAGACCGACGCCTCTCTCTTAGTTTAGTGTTGACGTCAATGTTAGGTAAGCAATATCGAGCACGATCTTGCCATCGCTTCCTTATCGTCAGGCGATGACGTGCTGCCAGCAAGTACAGTGGAACCTCCATTACACCTTTGACAGTGCTAAATGCTGCATAATTTTCTGTCACTACAATTTCTTTATGCAGTCGCTTTATTTAAAAATTATTGTACTATAATATTGAAATGAATTCTCCTTTGGCCACATTGAAAATGCTAATTTTTTTATGAAATGAAAAATCTATAAAATTTCAAAACAAGATAAAAACATTTTTATGGTATGCATTTAAATGTGGCAAAGTATTAACCACAAATGCTAACCGAACATATAAGAAATAAACACATTACAAAGCCAACATTTTGTTGAAAAATACATGGCAATTTGCCATATATAAATTGTGGCTTCGAGAAGAACTAGAAGGACACTTTTTAATTTATTTCAAGATTTGCGCAAGACGAGTTCATACAAAACTTTTTTCTCTTTGGGAAAACACCGAATTTCCCAAAGTTTATAGTTAGCTTTAATATATCAGCATCAAATTCTATATCGTGGCTTATGTTCCATTCATAGCGATTTCAGTAATCGAATTTCACTTGTAAATGTTTCTCAACTTTAAGCTATATTTTGTTGATTGCATTTCATATATATAATTATAATTTATTCATTGATTTCTGTTTTCTGTTTTTTTTATATTTTTTATTGGTAAATAATAATACAATTCTATTAATTGCAGGAGGGATTCACCAATTCGCGTTCGTTGACTATTGAGGCATTGTGCGCCAAGGCGCATTTTGGATGCAGTCATGCGGCAGGCGGATGTGCGGTGAGGATGCCGGTGGCGTTGCTGCCGTGGCACGAGCAGCAGTGCATCTATAAGCCGATGAAGTGCTTCATGGGACGCATCTGGGGTGATTGCAAATGGCAGGGCCGCGAAGTGCAATGGAAGCAGCATCTGGAGGAGGAGCACTCGGACAAGCTATTTCAATCGAACACGGCGGATCTGGAATGGAATATGGGTGTGCGACGTAAGCCCCTCACTGGCTACTATGTGTTCGAGGCGCACGACGAATTGTTCAACTTTTATGAGATCTACGACAAGGGGCAGGTGCTATTCACAATGACGTGCACATCGAATCGACGCGAGAGCAAGTACAAGTATGCCTACGAGGTGACGCTACTGCAGCCGGACAACGAGGCGCTATTGTTGACCCAAAAGTTTCCCGTACATAGTGAATATGATAGGGATATACTGATGGACGGCACCTGTGTCAACATTAGCCCGTCCGAATTGGCGCGATTCGTGACCGAGGATAAGGTAAGTGTGAATGATGAGGAAGTAATGTCAAGTCGAATCATTCTTGCCATCATTTAATCAACAGATGCTGCATTATCGGGTGACCGTTACGGCGGTAAACTCGCCACGCCGCTTGAAGCCGTCTCGGCAGAGTCTACCAGCACTGCCCCTCGATTATCAGCAGCTGAGGAATGTGCCAATGGGTACCAATGGCAAGAGTGTGCCCGCCAGCATGATTATAACGCGAACGTACAAGGAGGCGATCGGTGAGGTGTCTGCATCATCATCAGTGACGGCAACCACACCGGATTCCGAGGAGGGCAATGGCCTGGAGCTGGAACGAAAGTGGGGCACACCCCAGTTACACTTCAATCGCAAGTATTTACGAAATGCGCTTGGTCAGGATGCCAGCAGCAATGCTGAACTGAAGGTGGACGAACTGCGCCCGCTGAACGAGACGCGCTCGAGCGCGAGTGCCAATGAGGATAAGCTGTCTCTGTGCAGCAACAGCACCAGCTATACCAAAAAGGTATCCGACACACTGCGTCGAAGTTTCCGCGCGCTCCGATCTGATCTAGTCGAGATGCGCCCATTTGCCAAAAAGAAGTCGACCGCGAAGAAGCCAGTAGCAACAGCAGCAGCAGAAACAACAAATACTGCATGCTAAAATATGTAAAGGATTTTCCACACATAAAGGATATTTAACTTTGTCTTGAGGCCAAATTGAAGAATTGTGATCAAATCTTTTGTTTGGGACTAACCCCTAAATTTTTTTTTCTTTTCTAAATTTCACGTTTGCTGAATTTATCCAGTCTGTACTTATGTGTATATAAAAAAAAAAAAACAAAACAAAATACTCCAATGAATACATAAATAGAGTTTGTAATAAATCCCAAGTTCAGACTGATCCAATCGATTCGATCTTATGCTTTATAGCTGCATATGTTTCGCAATACTTTTACGAGGACCACAACAAAATAAAGGGAGAGAAAATGGTATATTTCAATGAAAAATGTTCTTGTATAAGCATTCATAAATATATTCGGCACTGCAGTCTGAAGAGTCCTTACACACGAGGTTTTTTATACTTTGATACCGACGGTGTTTTTATTTTGGGAAATGCCCGTCATGCTGACCGTCTGTCTGTCCGTCTGTATGAAAGCCAATTTTTTGGACTCCCTTAGGGATAGGGACTTGAAAATTGGAATAAAGTGTACTGCTACGTTCACTAGGGGGCTTGTAAATCGATAAAATCAATTTTCGAAAATCTATACAGCCACATACATATCTCCCACAACTTTAAGGCTAAAGTTGCCAAATTTGGTTGGTAGGTTGTTGGCGATGTCCTTCCAGATCGGCATATGCCATGCCCACCACCGCCAACCCCAGGCCCCAACCCGTAAAAATTTTAAAAGCGCATATCTACTTAAAAGTATTTTACTGATAACTCGCATAAGCGATCGATAAAAACATTGGGTTGCCACGCCCACTCCAACTCCCTTAACCGATAAAAGCATATATCTCACATAATTTGAAAGATATTCACTAAATTTATATTACCAAATGTATATTGCACCTTTCAAAAATCTGAAAATATGTTCGACCACGCCCACCCCCGTTAATGGTTATAGTTTCTAAACTTCGGAGAAACGTTACTACCTTATATCTATCGCAAACTTGGACTGTATTTCTTGGGTACACCCGCGCTGTTCTTTCCAACGGGTTTCAGCTTCAATTACGTATGGTATCAAAGTATTTCGCAGTCGGTTACGCCCGACTGCAGCGTTCTCTCTTGTTTGTTTGGTAGTTATTTTTTTGTGAAGTCGGCGCAAACTGTATGACTTTTAACCAGATCGATATTGGTTAATTTGCATTGGTGAATTTCTAATTTGAAGCTCACCGAATCTAAGCTATGCGATTAATGTACAATCATCTAATTAGGCCACAGTTTGAAAGTAGCTTCTGTGCTACAACAGACCCTGCATCTCGTTCATGAACTGCAGGTAGGCATCGTCTTTAGTGGGTGGCTTGTGCGCTTCCGGCGGCGCATGGACGCTCCGGTCACCTCCATGAGCATCATGCGCGCCCGCCAAATGTTTGGTCCTCGCCGTTCGTCGCTGATCCTCGCGCTTTACCCTCAACGTAGAGGGTACAAATCGCGTAACGTCTGCGCTTAGATTTCTTTAAAAAGATATGGCAATATCAGGTTCGCAATAAGTGATTCGAGCCGAACGTACCTTATTTGTGGCTTTGCCGTAATTGTGGTGACACCTTTGCCCGGTTCTTTGAGGGGCGGCGCACTCACGTTGCCGTGCTTGACATGATGACCACCCATACGTGGCGGTAATCCAGGTGGCGGCCCAGGAGGCATCCGTATGCCCATACGCGGCATTGGCCCAAGAACATGTGGTGGTCGTGAGCCTGGCGGTGGACCAGGCGGCATACGCAGGCCAAAGCCAGGTAGACCCGGTCCAGGTGGTCGCATGGGTGGCGGTCTAAACATTACACTTGGCGGCGGCGCAATGCCTCGCATATGCGGCAATTGCGGCAGCTGCGGCGGCGCTGGCGCACTTGGCGGTAACGGTATGGCAGGCATTGTTGGCGCCGTCGGCGGTGCGGGCACCGATGTCGTTCCCGGCGGAACTGGCATTGCCTTGGCTGTTGTCTCTTTGGTTGTAATGATTGGTAACGGTTTTTCATCGCCATCGGAGCCCAAGTCATCATCCGCATCGTCGTCATCGTCGTTGTCTTCGTCGTCACTGGTAATGCTGCTACTACTGTGGCTGCTGGCACGACGGCGGCTTGGAGGTGATTTGCTGTCTGAGGCGGTATCATGTCTGTCATCTGGGTCATCCGATTGCTGTTCCTTGTCGTGCTCCGTGTCGCTCTGCAGTTTGCGATGCTTGCGCTTGTGTACATGCTCCATTTCCTTCATGAAGTCGTCGATGTTCTGCATGCGCTGCTGCAGCTTGGGACTTGCGACCGTCGACTCATCGCCTTCGTAGTCGCTGTTGCCTTCGGCATCCGAGTTAAGCTCAGACATGGCAAACAGATCTGGGGGTGGACCTGGCGGCACACCCAGCCAATCCTTGTCATCATCATCCTTGGCTTTTTCCGTCTGTACATCACCGTTGCCGCCGCTACCTTCACTATTTTTAATTACACCTGGCGGTGCACCAGGTGGAAATGGTGGCAAAGCTAGCGTTATGGGCGGCGGTGGCATACGGATGCCGCTAGATGGAAAGACGATGTTGCTGTTGCTGCTGGTGCTATTGCTATTATTGGCACTATTGGCTGTATTTCCACCGGTTGAACTGGCATTCGCTGCTGTCACCGGCGCTGGCAGTGGTATCTCATCAATCTGTACGCTCTGGGCATGCTTCACGCTCTCATAATACTGTTGCTTTTTCAGGCGCTTCTTCTCGTAGTCAACCTCCTTGCGCTTCAGTTCTGCCCAGTGTTCGGGCTCATCATTATGCTATCCACAAAAAAAAAAACAAAATAAATAAGACTCCGAATTACCCACTAATCTGTTATTCACACTTACATAGAGTCGCATGACGCGATCGAAGGTTTCTTTAAGCTTCTTGCGCTTGTCGCGCAGCACTTTTTCGTTCAGTGGCGATGGCTGCAGCACATTATACTCTGGGGAAGAGACAAAAGTGATGCACATCATCATCATGATTGGGTAGATTGTCAAAAATAAAATTGGAGTGGGTGGTGCCACTTACCCATCTCGTCTATCTTCTCCATCTCTTCGAGAATCTGTGAGGGATCTTTGTTCTTCAATACGGCAGCCCGAACCATTTGGCGCTGTCGCTTGTTCTTTTTTAGCTCCTTTTTACGCGCCTCCTTGCCTGGATGTAGGCGGATATATAGTGTATAGTGAATAATTTACCTGGCGATAGGTGCTACTTACGGGCTTGGTCTGTTGGATTCATATATTTGCCACTTTTAGTGGTGTTTATGGAGCGGCGTCCCATCCTGATGTTTGTGTGTTGCTTGACTCAATGTTTATCAAACAAATATGCGAAATTTCTAGTGACTAAAAAAATTCAAGTGCTGCAAGAAACACAACACAATGCAGAGCCAAAGCATCCGATAATATCGATAAGAATATCGATAATGAGTACAGAATAATACTCACGAGCGAACCAAAAAACAAAACAGGCTGGCAGCCCTGCAGTTAAATAGCGCCGACATCTTTGTAAAGAGAAGACATTAAAAGCATAAAAATGTCTCAGGAAATTCTGCTTAACGATAGCTTTATAGACGCATTTAACACTCTCAATTTAAGCAATCAACCGAAACTGAATTGCAGCAATTATGACACGAGTACAGTGAGTATTTGAAAAGCAAGACGAAAGCAGTTCGTGTCGGCTCACAAGCAACAGTTTAAACTATGTACACACACACAGATCCAAGAGCCAAACGGCACTCACGATCTCACGTGCAGAATGCCCCAAACAGCAGGTGATACGGACAATAGTGACGACACGGATACGGACTCTGACGCGATTGTCGTTGTGGATTCTTCATGCGCCTCGTCAGATGTTAGCTTCGTGCGTGTATCAAGTGCAAGCATAATCTCCTCAACATCACTGTTTGGATCGGAGTGTCTGTGTATCTCATATACTGATACTATACCAGAAACAGAAAGCGATATCGACATCAATGACAATAGTAGGTTGCCTCTTACCAACACACCAATAACAATCTCAGTGTAAACAAAACACAATTAGATCATAAATAATTATTCCCGTAATACAAACTAATATGTCCCAATATTCCAATATAAATAGCTGATAGCTCTGATAGCATCATGGATAATCTTGTAAGTACTCCAATCAAGCGCAAGCATGACGGCTACCCAATCACCACGAGAAACCAATGTGAGTACCCCCAAATCATAAATTATAAACAACTTCATGACGTTCCTATATAGATTTGCGGACGGATGCGTCGCTGTTGCCAAGCTGTAATGTGATAACCACACGCAGCGGACGAGCTGTGCGCAAGCGAATCGACCATAAGTTTGATTATTCGTCGGAACAGCACGACGATGACACTGATGATTCGAATGATCCTGATTTTGCCGATCATGTGGATGCTTGTAATGATGATGACAATGATGATGATAAGGATTATGTCGAAGAAAATGACCACGACTACAGCCAGCAGGAGCAGAAAGAGTCAGGGCGACGCATTTCCATGCACAGCAGCTGCTGTAGCAGCAGTGACGCCAGCAGCACCATGCTCGAAACAGACGCAATCATATATCTGGACTTGATGCAACCAGTGGCCATTGTTAACACTGAGCCAGTGGTTGATGCGGACGTCGAGCGTGATACTGAGCTGAAGACGCGGCTGCAAAAATTTCTGGGTCTTGTTGCACCGCAACGCCGTCTTTACAATCCAATGGCTAACTATGACCTTGATGGCAATCAGATGGATGAGAAGGAGCCTTCGCCCGTGCAGCGCAGTCGCCTCTGGTCTTTAACTACCACCAACGATCAGCTTCCCTCGCCACAGGCAAAATCGTTGGCGAGACCGTTGAGTCGTCATCCCAAATCTCCCAGATCGGAAATAACGAACGATATGAAAATGCTGCTAATTGACCATATGGTGCAGCGTGTCAATGCAAACTATTTCGAAAGTCAAACGCCTCAACACATCAAGGAGCCCATCGATCTGAGTGGTCTGCCCAGCGTGGAGCATCGTGAACAAATTTGTCAAAGGCACAAGAAAATCTGTAGTTCAACTTTGCCCCATAGTGGATTATACGGCTTCGTCGATTCGCTGAAATGTGAGTACTTTTTAGAAGCAATTTTAGAGGAAGCTAAACTTTTTATGTGCTCGAAATAATTTTCCACGTTTGTTCAACTTGAACAGAGTGTGAAAAAATGCGATCCATATTTAAAATCTAAAGACATGGATTATATTTCGTGGTATAAATAATAAATCAACACCTATAATATTACTATTAAGTAAGATGCAAGTATTCATCACTCAAATCCAAATCATAGTAGGAGTAAAAGAGATAAAGCAATTGCATAAAAAAGAGCGAGAGATTAAAAAATAGATTGTAAGGAAAATTGACCAATTGGGAAATGTGTATAAATGAATAAAACTCATTCAAAATTAATATTAGATTATTAAATAGATATCCACAGATTTCATATCACTTACTTTCGCATCTTGAAAGTCAATAATGATCACAATTGTCATATTTCTGTTGCAGCAACAACGCCACTGAATATGTGTCATCCACTTGCATTAAACTTCCGGAAACGTGAGTTCGAAACGTGCAAGGCGCAGCTAGCCAAGACCTTGTTCCACATGCTCAACCACACGATCTTCCATTGTGGCCTGCATCTGAGAATTGCCTGGGAGTCCAGCATGAGCACGCCCAGCGCCCTTACGCATCGCATTGAAGCTGGTGGACAGCGTGTCTCCGGCATTGTTCTATCGCAGAACATCAAACAGTCAGGATTAATGGTTAAGGCCCTGCTGCATGAGATGTGCCATGCGGCTGCCTTTACCTACCACGGCGAGATAGGACACGGCGACAACTGTCGGAAGTGGTGAGTGTTCGCTGTTTAAATTGCAGTTGTGTTATTGCAATAAAACACTAGCAAATTCATTAAGTAGATATGTAAGAAACATAGATATAGATATGTCATAAACAAATTGTCTGTGAAAGTTGCACATTCTGATTGCGCCAATCAGTATATTATATATATATCATGTAAAATGAGACATACAGTTAAATAGTAGTTCATTAAACCCACTCTATTTGTTTACACCTTTTACGCAGACGTTTTTTTCCGTAAAGTAAATTCTTCTACAGCATTGCTTAAAACTAACTAACTGACTGACTGACGACACACAATATATGTTTATACTATACATTTGTGAACAATCATATTTTATTGCAGGGCTTATAGCGCAAAATCCGTGCTGCCTGAGCTGCCTGAAATTGGTGACTGTAATGCTAGCTACAAGTACACTTGTCTTCTCTGCCGTGGACGCTCCTTTGGCAATATCAAGTTTGAACACGAGGCGTCACAGCTGCGCTGTCACTATTGCCAGTTTGAGGTGAATGTGGAACCATGCAGTGACGAAGATATCCATAACTTGTCTCTCACCGACCAGCTAATTACGCCCTACAAGCAGTTCATTCGCACGAACTACGTCAAGTGCGAGCAGGGCAGCCACAGCGCCAAGATGCGAGTCCTTAACGTGTTGTACAAGGAGCAGCAGCAACAGACGTCTTCGAGCTAAAGCAGCTTATTCTATATAATCTATTAATATATATATATATATTTTTTTTTTAAATGTAATTTAAAATAAATATGCGTTAATAAATCCAATTGTCACAAAACAAATCAACGTTTCTGCATAAGATTTTATTAAACAGCGGAGGGAGGAATTGAATACTATTACAAAACATATAGATTGGCAAATTTCGTTGTAAACAAATTACAAAAAGTCGAAAATGTGATGGAATGTTTCTTGTCAATCGAGATCGATTGTATAGCAAAAGTACGAATTAAGCACAGACTTTTGCTCCAGCAGAATAGCATAATTCCACCACTTAAAGGTCTGTGGTAACATGGACTGAATATAAAATCAACACAAAACAGTAAGAGTCGAATGATTCGGATATAAAAAAAATATTCATATGTATGTATATTGAGTTGAAATATCGAAGCAATTTCGATATTTCTACTTTGCTGATGATCGATGAACGCTTGTTTTGTTCGCTATATGAATATAGAATTGGTTGATATCGTTTGCGAGCATTTCGGTTATTGCTTTCATTGTGCGATCTTTCAATTGTTTATTTGACTTTCGTTTGATTCCAAAAGTAGTTTGTGTGTTTTATGTAGTTTAGTTGTACATTTTCTAGTTGTACAGGCATTTCATATTCGTGTGCTGCAAATGAGCATTTACTTAAAAAAACGGCAAAAAATCCAGTTTTATTAATATTTTGTTTTTTAACTCAGCATCCAAATTTTGCTCTGATATATGCTAATCTTTATTGTAATCACTGATTGAGCAGTTTTTTTTTAACAATTTGTGGGCCGTGGAGTCTTAGATGCACATGGTAAAGATCCTTATCAGCATTCTGTGCAAGCCATGCATCAACCAGCGCAACAGCTGTTTTCAGAGCAAAAAGATGAGAACGCAAATGTAAAGATCACAACACACCATTTAGATGGTGTAACATATAAATATGTGACACCGACATCTGTAGATGCCGGTCTAGATTACCTAGCCGCAAGCATTAAAACCAAAGATTTCAACACTGTCCGCATTGCAATCGCCTGCGAACAGTCGGATGAAGCAGCCCATCTAATGCAGCAGTTGGGGAAACGCAGCGTCGCCAGCCTTTTGGTCAACGAGTCCAATATAACAACGATAAGAACATGCGTCGGCCTATGGACAAGCGGCGTAAGTAGTCCAAATATTGCTTTAATGTAAGTGTTTTTCTTTTGTTTTTTTTTTTTTAAATTAATCACAAAACATAGATCTTCAAGAGAGATTGATTCTCTTGTTTCTTTTTCAAATATTTTGTATTTTGAATGTATAATGATAATTTAATATTTGTACATTTGTATGCATATTTCATTTCATATAATCGCTCAGCGCTGGCTGAGATCGCAATATTATATGTTGAATTCAATAACTATTTCTGCAAAAGTATTAATTATCGTACACCCGGAAGATAACAATTCATACCTGTGTTCTTTTACCCCTGGTAGTTGGTCAATCCCGTGCTGATTGTATCCGATAATGTGCTGCAGCCACTAGGTGAGTTGGGTAAAATCAACTGTGTGAACTACTTGATACATTCTTCACAGACGTTGCCACACGTGTTCCAGAAGCGCATCCAAGCGCTTACTTCGTTGCCAGGCACCAATACACAGGTGCTGGTCATGATGTGCTCAATAGCGAACCAAATGACAAAAAATCCGACAAGAGCGGTACCATCTGAAGTAGCAACAAAAGCAAGATTGTGTCCAATGCCGACTGGAAATTCCTTGCCTGACCTAGGGCCAATAGCCAAAATCAAACCTACTGTTGTTAAGGACATAAAGGAAACAAGAAAATTGGTCACAAGCGAACAGTTGGAGACGGGCGCTGACAATGTCCACACATATAATAACAACGGACTTCTTGCCTGGAGCCGGAAGGAACAAACACTCTGTCGTAAAATTCATGATGTGGCCGCCATTGAGCCGCATATAAGGAATGCGATGAAGGAGTTGTCCATTGAGCACGCGAAAAACATACAGCGCTATGCTTGGTCACATACTGCTGCTGGTCGCTCCCTGTGCGTCATCGGCAATGAGATGATTGGCAAAACCTGGTGCTATTTGCCGTCGATGTGCCAGCGGGTCTATAAGGAGGCGTTCCGGCTTAACACTGATAACATCAGCAACTTTGGTCCCAGTAGCATAATCATCTGTGCAAATGCTAAACAAGGCGAGCAGATTCATCTGTGGTGCATGAAACTGCTGGACTGCTGCATTATAAAGCTCTTCGATCGAAGCAATTTGAGCATAGTCGCCGCGCGTCTGAGACGTCCCAGCAACATCCTCATTACCAATGTTGAGATGCTGTTGCAGCTAAGCAATTTGAAATCCATCCTTAACCCACTTGCATTACGATGTGTGGCCTTTGACAATTTTGATTTGATCTGGCGTTCTAGCCGAATGGATTGTGAAAAGGTAATGCTTTGGCTTTTGGATTTACTCCGCTTCGAGGCTGGCCATGCCCAGCTGTTCATCGTTGGGCGGCTATGGAGCGATAAACTGATGCGTGGTCTACTATCAAGATTGCCAGATTTGCTGCTCCTGTTCGAAGATGCATTGGAGGCGACGGCTTACAGTGGCATAAAGCTGGAACTGCTGTTGACCAGCCCGCAACATATTGAGCGGGATATGCTGAAATTGTTGCAGGCAAAGAACCTAAAAGAGGAGCGAGTGGTCGTCGCATGCTCCGGGAAAGCAGATGCGCTCAAACTATGCAAAGAACTCCTTGCCTCAAATATCGATACTTTAGCTGTAGCCCAGTTAGGTAATAGTGCAGAGCTACTACTTAGCAAATGGTCAAAGGAACGCACGGCCAGTGTTCTAATTGTCGTTGATGATGTGCTACCCATTTTGTGTGATGTGAAAATTGATTGTTTGCTGCATTTCAAATTTCCAAGCTTTTGGCAACGGTTCAAGGCACGCTTCACCATCTTTTATGGCAATAATCATTCGCAACCGAACTCCGGCAATGCCACATCTACAATACCCGTTTGCCTGCAAGATGTTGAACAAATTTGGCTAATCTGTGATTTTATGTTCAAGCACGAACGATTGCCGCCCGACTACTGGCTGTCAATGCTGACATCGTCTCGAAAGCAACTCGAAGATCGGACACCGCGGCTCAATCAGGCGGCATGCCACCAGCTATTGCGCTACGGCAACTGCTACCGTCACACGTGCCAGTATCGACATTTCCTCTGGGATAATGAGCCAAGGCCGCTGGAAGACTATCCTAAAAAGAGCACAATAAGTTTCCATTTGCTAATGGTAAGTTAATAATATCCATGCAGTGATCGCTGTAATTGATTTATTTGTGATTAACACATAGCGTAACCCTTCTGGGGCTTCCGGCTTCTGTTTTCCGTTTAAAGAATAGGCTATAAAGTTGTATGAATATAAGATCGTAAAATCGTTGTCTTATTAGCCTTACACTAATTTTTTAAGCTCTTAAAGTTCCTTAAATAAAATATGTTCACAACTTATTGCTGAAACTGAAACAAGGGATGCAAACTTTTAATTGATGCCTACAATTAGTTATAATTTCATCATTATACAAAATTAATTTCATGCACTTATTTTTACAGAGCTTTTCGCCATCCCAACTTAGTGTACGGTCAGCTAAATTCAAGGTTACCAAATATTTTCTTAATATACCTGTTACCGAGCTGGGCGAAAGAATTCAGTTGCACTATGAGCAGTCGAAGAATCAACGGCGGCATCGAGATCCCAAGCCTGGTGACTTGTGCGTGGTGAAACATAACAAGCTGTATCAACGTGTGGTGGTGTTAGAAGTGGATGCTCTAAATCGCGTTACAATCAAACAACTGGATGCGGGCTCTGATCTGGTGTTGATAGGTAAATCGGATTTGCTCGAATGCGAGGAGCAATTTACAAACGCTACCTTTGAGGCCAACGATCTGCGCATCACTGGACTGACACCCTTCAATTTGGAGCGCCTGTGGTCTGAGGAGGCAAAAAGACTGGTACGCAACCAATTCTATCGTCAGCTGGGAAAGTCATGTCGTGTGTTTACTGCCATTGTCGATTTTGGCTTTAACTCGACGATTTTCGTAGATAATGTATACGACGAGAAAGGCAATGACTTAAAAAGTTTTGTACTTCAACACATTATGTCGTACATGGATGAGCATGTGGAAATGCGCTTGAATGAATTAATTAACACGTGCAAACCGTTTCCTGAAAGTGCCAAAGAGCCAAGCGATGAGGAAGAGGAGCAGCATTCCACATACTCAACTACCAACTAATTATGAAGATGCTCACGCATAGACAACATTTTATATTGTACTCCTCCAAAGATTAAGCCAAATGTAATTTTACTTAAGGCGACGAGGAGATTTTTGTGAAATACACACGCATTAAACAAAGTTACGAAATCAACCCAAAAATTGTTTATTATACAACATTTTAGCTAATAATCTTTGTACATTAAATAAAGCCATACATAGTAATAATAAATACAATAATAAACTATGCAAATATTCTAGTAAGTCATCTCTGTAAGTAAAAACGTATTAATCAAAGTAGACCTCAGTTCTAACTATAGTTTTTTTGATGTCAAAGTTTTCCATAAAGTGAGTACCATAATGAAACTAGTTTAGGTATTTAATTCGGTCATTGCTTTAATAATAATAATATTGCTTTATTATTTAATGTATTTAAAGACCTTAAATCTTTGATGCGCAGGGACCACATTTATAAATATATTCTGTTATTATTCTTGCAGCTTGTACAACAGATCACATACATATATACATCTGATATGCAATTAATTCATTACTGAATTCAGTTCTAATCATCGATTTCATCATTCGGAAAATGTTTTGCTCGATCACTTGATGTCCAATGAAGGAGCCGAGCTAAATTCCACCAAAAAGATATCCACAGGATATATCTTGCATGAATTAAACGCAAAATGTCAAAAACAGATTAACAATTCATGTTTCTGCAAATTTTATTTAAATATTTATAGACGCGAGTGATTCTTCCAACCGCACGTACAGTACAACTAGACAATTTAATTTGGTTTTAAACAAATTACAAAAAGTAGCAAATGTGATGGAACGTACATATGAATGGATTAAGCACAGATTGTGTCAATTAGGACATCATGCCCTTGCTGCGCTTGAAGGCGGCACCAGCCTTGCGATTGTGATTGGCGCGCGACGATTTGTGCGCTTCCTTTTGGCTGCGATTGCGTGTGGTTTGCTGTGTCTGACCCTGTCCCTTAGGCGCGCCCTCCACATTGGCCTGGGCCCGCTGGCCGTACTTGGTCATTTGGCGTTGTTGATAGCGTTCGCGTGTTATTTCTGGATTCTCACAGAAGTCGTTGCGTTTGGTGTTTGTGTTTGCATTTTGGGTACCTTTGCGGTCATCATCGCCACCCGCCATCTCATAATCATCATCCTGATCATCTTCGGATGCATCCTGCGCTTCATACGCACTGCTAGCAGCCGATGCCTGCTGCAGCTTGGCACGCAGCAAACTCTGAACCGGCGGCGCTTGTCCGTAATTCAATGCCTCATAGCTATCATCGTAGTCGTCATCGTATTCGGCGCCGGTTTCATGTGGCGTTTCCTCTACTAACGAATATTGCTCATAGCGCTTCTTCAATTGGCCAATATCGCGCTTGTCATCCAGCAACTGCTCGGCATTCCATGGAGCACCGGGCAGGCCCTTACCCTGCTTGATAATGCACTGCGGATTATCCTGTGTGAGAACATCGTACTTGTCACCGTCATGCACATTGTAATGCCGCACACCGGTTTCCCGTTGCAATTTATCCTGCGGATCGGCTGGTATGAACGCCTCCTGGCGAGCCATGTGCACCAGGTCGGGCGGCAGATTGTCATCCAATATAGCAGCAATCGCTTGTTCGCTGTTGTCGTAGCGCGGCAATAACCGGCGAATGAATCCCATGCCCAAATCGGGCAGTACATCCAGCACAGCAAACACTTCCAGATCAATGTCGCGAGCGCTATTACTATTACCTGTTGCTGCAGCCGCTGGCAGCGCAGCTTGAGCACGCAATGCCTTAGCCTCTCCATATTCGTCATTATCAGATTTAAGACTGCAGGGTATT
Organism: Drosophila macrothrix; assembly: GCA_035042055.1. NCBI lineage: Eukaryota > Metazoa > Arthropoda > Insecta > Diptera > Drosophilidae > Drosophila > Drosophila macrothrix. The sequence goes on along the minus strand of JAWNLX010000587.1, from coordinate 17,396,099 downwards.
TGTTTCTCGGCAATGACGCCGCTGGTGCATGAGCCAAGTGTCTTCTGGTAGCCAGCTATTATAAAATCCACCTTGTAGTTCTTGCTGTATTGTTTAGGAAGTAGAAAATAAGTATGTAACGATTGTGGTATGGAGTTAAGTCACTCACATGTTCGGACAGCGCTCCACCAGTATAGCAATGTCCTGCTCCACCGGATACTGGCGCTGATAGTCGATCACAAAGGTCTGTGCTGAGAGGCATTCCTGTAACAGCTCCACCAGCTGTTTGCCGTGTCCAGACTGTAACTGTGCATGGGTTATGCGCCGCACAACGTTTAGGAACTGCTGGCGTGCCTCATTTAGCCAGCACAATGAACTCGCCTGTGCATTAATGAGATAAATGTTTCTATACAGCAGTGGAATGGTCAGATCATAGAAGTTGGCAATGCTGAATATAAATGGAGAATGGAATTATGAATGATAAATATTATTGGTGTACAACCAATAACAAACACTCTCTCTTACATCTGTACAAGTTTGAGCTGCTCACAAGCTTCCAGCAGCTCCGGGCACAGCTGGATGAGCATGCGCAGCGTATAGGCGCAGTCCAAGGCAAATAGGACAACATCGTCATAGGGTGTTTCCGCATCGGGATCCAAAAGTGTGCCGCCACCGGCGCCCTCACAGCCCTCGTTATCCACTTGAATTTGCATGCTTAGGAAGGCATTCTCATAGAAAGCCAATCCCTCCTGCAAATCTTTTAAATAGTCTGGCTGAATTCGTATCACTGTCTCAAAGATCTGTTGGAGAATCTTTAAATTATTCGCAGCGGCATCGCCAACTGCAATAACCAGATCGCAAAGCACCGGCACGGACATTAAATAGTTGTCATACAATAAGGAACTGTGGTGCTCTGGTGTTATCCACTCTGTTGCCGATTCCTGTGCAGTTAGTAGGCGCATAATTATACGCACCGCCCGATTAAGCAGTTCGGCGTAAAGTGACATTGCATTGGTCAGGGCTGCATCATGTTCCCCTATTGTACTGCTTTCGACTTCCTTTCTATAGTAGGGATTGGCGCGCTGCAGAAATGTCACAACGGCAGTCATTGCCGCTTCGTCGTACAGCATATACGACCAAAATCTGCAGAAGGAAGAACATTTAATTTTGGCATGAAGTCTCGTTAGGAACTAGCACTTACTCGTGATGCCTCAGATGCAGTAGAAACTCGAAATCTTCCAGACAACTGGCGGCGATATGATGCCATTCTTCCAATGCGGCGCCAGATTTGGTGCGCCCATACGAACTAAGTATACAGACATATGAGTTAAATGGCTTGTCCCGCGTCAGCCAGTGCAGATCCTGTTTTAGATTTGTATTTCACAATTCGTAATCTTGGCAAAAATGCATGATATGGTTACTCTAAATTATATACTTACAAGTGCAGGCACTTGCCGCCGGATGCCATCGGTGTCGATTAGCGTGAGCTTCAAGTCGCTCAACGGCAGCTTATCCGGATTGCAGATGCTATTACCGCTGTCCAAGTCCTTGTCTACCATCACAGCAGCGAAAGCAATACAGATGTCAAGGAATCGATTAATGCTAATAATATATAAAATTAAGAATTTACATATCGATGAAATTTCGATATTTGTAGTTTGTTGATATCGCTTGCACACATTTTGGGTAATCGATTCATTTCGATAAGCCCTTATTTGTTCGTTCTGGCAACATACAATTTTTTTATGTCGATTGCAATAATTTCGGACAATCGAGCTTTTCGATAAATACATTCATTGCGCGTACTTTCAATTGTTATTTATTTTTCTGACGTTCATTTGCAAAAGTATTTTGTGTATTGTAGGTACAATTGCGCAGCAATTTTTCATTTTTTTCAATTATCGTTTGAGTCTTCGCTCAGTTCCAAATTATTTGTAATAAAATATTATTTTTTATTCAGCATATTAAAAATATATATTAATTTGTAATTTTAATAGACAGCTGTGGGTTCAAAGCCACATATAGATTCCAACGTCAAAACCAATTGTGAATAATTCCTATTTCTGAATCTACAACGCACCATTAATAGTGAACATTTTTGACTGGAGCCAAGCCCGTTGTGTTGGCTGCATTGGCGTCGAATCGACTTCCCCTGAACGTAAATCACTATTAACTCTGGACAATATAGTATGTACATATATTAAAAACTGATACACTTTTTATTAGAATTGAGCGCCACAATAATCAAGAGGGCGAGCAAATAATGTTCATAATAATCAGAATACAATTTACACAGCATTTCGTTGAAACTGATAATAAAATCACTATCAACTATCAATCGATTTATAAAGTTTTAGGGCAAAGAAATGTAGAACAGAAAAACTAAGTAATCAATTGTTATTGGATCTGCAGATACAATATATAGTGGACCGATAATGATACTTTTTCCAATGTCAGCCTGATGGTATACGAGTATACCTCATGGGATCGCAAATGTTGGTTTGATGCTTTACTCTTTTTTCCCTACATCTAACGGAACAAAAATTTGATTTACAACACTGCAAGATACTATTTCTTGTAAAGCTAACGCAGTGGCAACGCTGTTGTGGTGTTATCACTTGGTAATCATCTGTTAAGCGTATGTATTTTAAATATATTTAAATAAACAAAGTCAGACGTCTTGACTTCTAATCGGCAACGATTGTTCTTCGCTCATTCAACATCTGCAATCCACTGTGAGGCACTGCCATGCTTTCAAATTTGCAATCTCGTAGTGGTAACCTGTTGCGTCACACAGGCTGCTGGAATGGCTGGACACGGGGCTGGGCCATATCAGGCAGCAGGGATGCCAAAGATCTGGATGGTAGTCAGATAACGATTGGTGATGTAACAATGCACTTGGTAAAGCCCAAGGAGCCACATTTGGTGCCCCATAAATATGGTAAAGCTTAGTTGAGATTGAGAGATCAAAGTTCGTTTAATTATCCAATATCCAATATGTATATATCTAAACAATGAGTTGATATTCATAGTAAATTACGCACCGGATGGAACGCTACAGCTGACCCAGACGGCCCTGCACAATCTGCGATGGATGCTGCAGAAAGACTCACTGAAGCAGGACATGTTTTTGCTGGGCGCGCCAGGACCAATGAGGCGACATCTGGTCATGCAGTTCCTAGAAGTGACGGATCGTGAACTGGAATACGTGGCGCTCAGCCGCGACACCACCGAGAGCGATCTCAAGCAACGACGTGAGATTCACAATAAGACAGCCCTATACCATGATCAGGCCGCAGTTCGGGCAGCTCTACACGGACGAGTTCTGGTACTCGATGGCGTGGAGCATGCTGAACGCAATGTGCTGCCGGTATTAAACAATCTACTGGAGAATCGTGAAATGCATTTAGAAAGTGGTAAATTTCTCATGGCGCCGGAACGTTACGACAAATTGCTAGAGGTGTGTGTGTGTTTTTTGTGTAAGCCAAGTTAACTGATAAACAATACTTTAAAATACTGTTTACAACTGGCAGACGCACAGCCAACAACAGCTGGAAGACTGGGGATTGTTGCGTGTCTCCGAACACTTTCGCATAGTGGCACTTGGACTTCCCATACAGAAGTATAAGGGCACGCCGCTGGATCCACCGCTACGTTCACGTTTCCAATCGCGAAACATTCTGCACTGCACTTTTCAGGAACTGTTCGAGGAACTGCAGCAGCTAGCGCCCGCTGTGCCCGCCTCAAAATTGAAACAACTGCTGACCTTTGCGTTGACCCTCCAAACAGCTGACGATGCACTCCAGCTCCCTGACTTTCCGTTACATAATCTTCGTCTAGGCGTTGGAATGATGGTAAAATCAGGTCGTCATTGCTAAATACTTCACTTATTTATTTTATACGTCCCTCACTTAGGAAGCAAATGCAACGCTTAGCCTGCAAGATGTCATATCCATTCTGTATCCCTATCAATCCATGCTAACGCCACAACAGCAGCAGCGTATTAATGAATTGTTTACGAGCCTGCAAGTTAAACGCGTACCCAGTCCTAAAGTGGAACGTATTACCAGCAAGCAATTGCCGGATGGCATCGTCCATGTGCAACTCGATGGTGTTCAACTGCATTTGCCCAGTGGTTCGGCTGCGCCATCAAAGGGTAACTTTGTGGACTTGCCGCATCAGCGTCAAGTGCTCGCAACGCTGCTCCAATCCTATGCCGTGGGCGATGTCTGTCTGCTTGGCGAGAAGGGCGTTGGCAAGATGACAATAATTAATCAGCTGCTGCGCTTATTGCATCAATCTCCTGAACCGATGATGCTATATGAGGACATGACCTCGCGCGATCTGGTGCAGCAACGCATCACAAATGCCGAGGGCGACACCATCTGGCGGGACTCGCCATTAATACGCGCAGCGAAAACTGGTTCGGTGGCCATACTCAATGGTCTCCACAGACTCCACAAGAGCACGGCGTCAGTGCTGCAACGGTAATTGCCTTCTTACAAAAATTAAAAAAATCCACCAGACAAAAAAATGTAAAATTTCAAAATATATATATTTTTTTTATTCATTTACTACTTGCAGCATAATCCATGATCGCGAGATACAGTTATGTGATGGAACCACTTTACTTCGTGCAGATCGTTATCAGGCACTCTTGGATCAGGGACTTGCTCAAAATGAGCTAACTCAACGTGGACTGCTTGCTATACCCGAGTCCTTTCGCATCATTGCATTGGGTGAGCCACCAAAGCGGGGTGCTGGTACGCCCAACTGGCTGACACCGGAATTGCTGAGCATGTTTCTCTATCAGGAGCTGCGACCACTGCAGCAGAGTGAAGAGCATGAACTACTTGTGCAACTATGTGGTCATGTCCAGCCCGAGATGAAACAGCTGCTGGCGCTGGCACAAATATTACGCAGTTCGACCGATCCACTGCTTGAGGGTTTAGCTGGGACGCTATCAACGCGCCAGCTATTGAAAGTGGGTCGCCGCCTGGCTGCATATCCGACAAGCAGTCTGAACAACGTCCACGAAATACTGCAGCACACGTTCCTGATGAAGTTTATGCCCTCGTTATCGCGTACAGCCTTGGAGCAGGCAATGCTCCAGGCAGGCATAGCTCCAAGTCTCCATAACGATGGCAAGCGCCGAGAAATCAGCGAGATGGACAACAAACTGCAAATTGGCGAAACTCAAATGCAATTGGTCGAGCTGTCACTGGCGCAGCAATCAAAGGTGCCCAGTACACTGTTCTACGAGATGCCGCAGCATGTAATGCTGTTGGAGCGCCTGCTCCAAGACTATCTAATCGGCGAGCATTTACTGTTGGTGGGCAATCAGGGCGTTGGCAAGAACAAGCTCATCGATCGCTTGCTCGAGCTGATGCGCCGGCCGCGCGAATATTTGCAGCTACACAGGGATACCACAGTGCACAGCCTGACGGTGCAATCGTCGCTAAGCGATGGCAAAGTGGTCTACGGTGACAGCGCACTAGTCAAGGCGGTTAAAGCTGGCGATGTGCTCGTCATTGACGAAGCGGACAAGGCGCCCGTCAATGTTACTTGCATTCTGCGCACTCTGGTTGAGAGCGGTGAGATGGTGCTTTCAGATGGGCGACGCATTGTGCCACATGGAGCAGCTGCAACGACACCCAATTGCATTGAGACGCACGCCGATTTTCGGCTTATTGTGCTGGCAAATCGTCCAGGCTTTCCATTTTTGGGTAACGATTTCTTTGCGGCGCTCGGCGACGTCTTCAGCTGCCATGCGATCGACAATCCCACTCCCGAATCGGAGATCTATCTCTTGCAACGATATGGACCGAATGTGCCCATCAATACACTTAGAATGCTTGTCAATGCATTTGGCGAGCTTCGCAGCCTGGCTGACGAGGGGCTACTCAACTATCCATACTCGACGCGGGAAGTTGTTAGCATTGTGAAACACTTGGAGCGTTATCCGGAAGAGAGCATGTCCGAGTTGGTGGGCAATGTGCTTGACTTTGATCGCTACCAGCCGGAGGCATTGCTGCAGGTCACTCAGGTGCTGGCCAAGCATGGCCTGCCAATTGAGGCATATGCAAAAAACGAACTGCAGTCACTGCGCCAGCAAAAGCAGCTTCAGTTAACTGTGAAGCGTCACAGCGGTCTGGGCGTCTCTGGACCCAAATTTGGCAAATTGGATCCCAAAAATGAACCTCATGTTGGCGGCAATACGTGGGCGGGCGGCAGCGGTGGTCGGGATACCGCGGGTCTCGGCGGAAAAGGTGGACCCTTTCGCTTGGATAAAGGGCACAAGGTACACCAGTTGAGCGATGAGGAGAAAGCTGATATTCCCGAGGAAATCAAACGGGCGGCACGCGAAATGAACCGCAAAGCCTTCGAACAGAAGCTGCAAGAGATCAAAATGTCTGCCCATGATCATAAATTGTATGCGCAGTTCAGCGAGCCCAACCACAGGCAAGTAAAACAGCTCAAGGCCATTTTGGAGGCGATGCAGACAAAGAGTAAGGAGCGCCAATGGGAAAAGTATCAAACGCATGGCGAACTTGATGATACACGCCTCATTGAGGGCATCACCGGCGAGAAGAACATTTACAGGCGACGCGCCGAGGCGAATCCCTGGGCAGATCACGTCCAGGAAAAGCCCAATCGGCTGAAACTTGTCGTTGATGTCTCGGGATCTATGTATAGGTACAGTAATCCAACCATTTAGTTAACATTGACCGCTTATAGCTTCTACATCACCTCTTTCCCAGATTCAATGGCTATGATGGAAGACTAGATCGCCAATTGGAGGCTGTGGTGATGGTCATGGAAGCATTTGAGGGCTATGAGAAAAAAATTGTCTATGATATTATCGGCCACAGCGGCGAAGGCTGGGAGCTCCCCTTTGTCAATGTGGGTAGTCCACCCAAAAATGACAAGGAGCGTTTTGAGGTAATACGCATGATGCACGCTCACTCGCAATTTTGCTGGTCCGGTGACAGCACCGTAAAAGCGGCACGAGAGGCATGCTCCACGCTTGGCGCTGAGCCTGACTGCGATAATGGCATCGTCGTTGTTCTAAGCGATGCTAACTTGGCGCGCTACGGCATTTCACCCAAGGATCTAGCGTCCGCCCTTAAGCGCGGTGAGCCCAAGATCAAGGGCTATGTCATATTCATTGGAAGTCTGGCTGAGGAGGCCGACGAGTAAGTACTAATAGCATATGTATATGTATATGACTTATCTAACTGAATTGTTTCTTCAAGAATCAAAACCGATATGCCGGCTGGACAGAGTTACGTATGCATGGACCTGACCAAATTGCCACAGATACTGCAGCAGATATTTACCTCGTCTCTTATCTAATTAGTTGAATAGTTCATCTAAATGTTTTTTGTAAAAACTTTACCCTGTACATATAAAAATGGGTAAACAATTGTAAATTTAAACTGTACAGAGGCTCCCATTTTAATGTGTGAATGTGTACTTTTTAAGGAGATAGATAAATATAAACAAAATCTGGTAAACGGTTCGGTTGGCCATGCAAAATTAATATTATTTAATTATACTTTAGACAAGTTATGGTATGGCGTAGCCATTACAATTTATAAACGGCGGTGTGTTTAATTAAATATTCAGATTACCTCAATTGCAGCAAACACACATAATAATGTCTTCCGTACACATATGTATATATGTCGGAGATGTCTACTTCAATGACCTGCACATTGAAATCGGAAAGAAAACAATCACTGTCGTTCCGTCTTTAAGACAAATGAACAATCTACCTCCATATCAATTTAAATGTCATTAAGGTTATTATAATGACGATAGCTTGAAGCATTCGAAGTGTGATTAACTATTCAGGCGTCTGTTGTACTCCCGCAGCATTAGAATAAAACACCAGATTGAATTTGTTGTATTCATATTTATGTGTTACAAATTAATTAAATAAATAAAATAATAAAAAAATAATTCTAATACTTTTCGTACTATTATTGCACATTCAAACACAATAGAACAAACTAAACAATTAAAACAATAATACAAGGCATCTATAAGTAATACACATGTAGCCTGTGCGCAAATGTTTGCAAGTGACTTGAGTACAAAGCTGTCTCGTCGATATATGTAATTATGTAACATCTTTGACTAATAAGCGTGAAAATATATCATATATATATATATGTATGGTATGTATGTATGTATTTATGTATGCAAGAGAATAGGTCAGCATACATGTATTATACAACTACTACACATAAACGCCGTGAAACTAGAAGCTTAAATAACGTAACTCTTTCTTATTATCATGCTGCCGAATTTCGCGATGTAATTAAAGTCATTTACGGTGACATTAACATCTATCTGTCTATGCCAGCTCATCATGTAAGCCCTCAGCGTCTAGCGACTTGTTGGACTTAAACCTATAACTGCTATCATTGCCGCCTTGGCTGGAGCCTTGTGACTTGGAGCTTGAGGTCATGTTGTATAGTTCATCAAGATCCTGACTGCGCCGGTAGCTGTGTGGAAAGATCAATTTTCGTCAATTTTTCATTTGAGCAGACCGACTTTAATCGCACTTCATTACTTACGTGCTAACAGGCCGGCCGTAGGTGGACATGGCAGGACTGCCTGGATTGTTGCTATTGTTGCTGTTTGTGTCGTTGTCGGCCTCGTTGATGTTCGAGCTGTTGTAGAGATCGCAATTGTCTAAGTACTCAGATCGTATATACGTGTCTATATCATTATCGTTTTCACTATTGTCTACGTAGTCTTGTTCATTGTCGCGATCCTGCTGTGACTCAACCATGCACAGCCACTGGGAGTTGTGATTACGGAACTTTTCAAGCTGCATAATGTCAATCAACACAATAAGGAAAGTATTTATTTACAATGTATTTATCAGAGATCGGAGATAAATGTAGAGCTCACCTTGATACGCTTGGCCCATTCGCTATCGCTAATTGCAATGATGTCGAGACAATAGTCACATACCTTCCGAATCTCTTCATTCTTGTCATGCATAAGATCAATGAGATAAGCTGGCGATTCGGTTTCCTTGATCATATACTCGCGTGTGCTTTCGTGACGCAGAATCTGCTGGAACACATAAATGATCTGCAGAACAATCTCATCATCCTCCTGCTTGGCCTTTAGCAATTCAATCAGCGATATTACGACCTTGGCACGACAAAAAAGGAGCGCACAAAGCTCATCACAGGCGCAGGTGCCCAGATAGACGATAGTGTCGAGCACCAGATCGTCCATTCTAGCGCAGGGCACCAGCAGTTGTCGTATCCAGGGTATTAATTGGAAATTCTGTAGTATTTGCGAGTAGTCCAAGTCAGTCAACGCTAGATTGCCTAATATACCTAAACACTCCACAATGAATGACTCATCATCGCAGATGGCTAGAATGCGGGCTAGGTCGCCCACGTAGTCGATGAATTGTAGTTGAAGTGACTCGTGCTGTGATAGATTGCGCAGTAGTTTCATCAATAGTGCGTCCTGATATTTGAAGGCGCGATCCATGAGACTGTGCAGCCGCTGGCCTTCAACCATAATCTGTGCATTGCGTCGATTCAATGATAAATTAATGCAGAGCGCTATGAGATCCAGATCGACTTTTACATTGAGATTCACTATGATGGCATCCGTGGCCATTTGTACGCATTCCGTGTGCGTGAACATCGACTTGACCTTGTCGTCGAGGCTCATGTGGTACAGTATTTTGACGGCAATGCCGTGATGCTTCTCATCGTTTATAAACATAACCAGCATTGGCAGATAGCCAGCACCAACCATTTTCCGTCGAAGCGTTGCATCAAACGACAAATTGAAGACTAGCTTAAGTGTAACCTGCACCAGATCTGTGTGCGCATTTTGGAAGAGACGCGGTAGCTTCGAGACAATGTTCAATGCGTACATCTCATCCTTGTTGTCGCCAACAATGGACAGCTTTTTCAGAAACGTGCTGACCAACATAAGCAAATCAATGTTTTGGCGATCCAGCGCTTTAACCAGCATCTTAACAATATTCTTTCGCCGCATTTTCTCTTCTAGTTTGACGTTCTCGGCCATGTTCAACAATAGATAGAAGGCAACGCGAAGCAATTGCTCTTGTTTCTTGGCAAATATCTTAAGCTGTTTGTTCAGTCGATCAATTTCTTCTTTCTTCACTTTAGGATCGTTTTGATCGAGAGACTCGTTGCTTTGCGCTTTCAACTCAACCGGATATATGGGTTCCACAGCATTTGCATTTGGATTTGAATTGGTCCCGGCAGAGAGCGCCTCATGATAGCTGCTGTTGAGTATTTGACTTCTTATTAGCGAAGAGGACATGGTTCCATGAAAACTGCTCCAATTACCCGATTTGGGACGCTGTTTCAGTTCTGGTATACGGCGACGTGGTGGCTCCATCTGAGAAAAATATCCAAATATTTCAATTATATTGTGAACACACTTAATATACAGTTATCTTCACACACCTCCTTCGGTTTCTCTTCGTTCATAATGTCGAGGGCATCGTCAGTGCTACGATTCAGCTTCTCTTTGCTTGCCTTGGCCGACAATGGCGCCGATCCATTGGGCTGCTTGCGGATATCCAGTTCATTACGCATAGTTTCGTAACGACGCAGCTCATAGTCGATGACATCCATGCAAAGTGATCCTATCTGTTATCGGTGATCAGATGACAATTAGATTTGTGCAAAAACTTAACTTGCACTTCGCACTTACTTTATACTGCACAATAAGAGGATGGAACTTGGTGTACGTAGAGAAACAAAAGAATATATATATTATGTTCGTGGATAGATCCAAGCTTTTACGCCAATCTTCGCGCAGTACCCGGGACAGAGCGCTGAGGCAGGCCTCTACAAAAACACAACAAGTTGACAGTCGATGAGTTTTCGATAAGTAAAAGAAGACAAAATTAAAAGTGCTTACCATTTTTCTCCAACTCTTCCAGATTATCGGGATTGCGAGCCATCTGCAGTATCATGGCTGAACCGCGTACTCGCTCACTTAGCTCCTCATAGAGCAGCTCCACATAGTCGTCAATGTTGTTAATGGACACATCCGCCGTTGGTATGGGTACTGTTGTAGGCCCGTTCGAACCCGTTCCCATGCCACTGCTGGGTATGGCCGCAACGCTGCTATGAGATCGTGCCGCAGAACGCGTTTGCGATGTGTGCAGCGCCGCCGATCTTCGGCTATTTGTATGTGGATTGTCTGCAATATCTGCATGTAACGGATTCAGATTTTTTTTTTTTTTTTTGGTAAATGCTGTCAATGTGGCACTCACCATTGCTTGTATTATCTTTGCGGTTCTTTAGATAGAATATAATTTGTTCCACGTCGTTTAACTGCGATTTGTGTATAAGTTCACATTTGTCCACCACTTCTCGAGCCAGTGCAGCTGGATCCGTTTTGGCAGTCAGCGAACGCAAGCGTATGATTTTCTGACAGTTCTGTAATTGATTTAAATATGAATAATCATAAAAATCTATTCATAACTAAATAGTAAAAAAAAAACAAAAGAAACCTTTTTCTCCTCAATCATGGGATTGTTGGGTTCTCCAAACACGGTCGCCTCCAGCTGGTAATTGACAATAAGCGCCTTATCCGTGGGATGCGGTTCAATGCAGCCCCCTTTCCAGCGTCTGTAATATAAAGCGGTTTTACAATGACAACATCGTTTAACGGCTTAGACTTAGTGTGGGTAAATCTTTACTAATTTATATATGTAAGGTTTTTTTTTAAATAGTTGAAGGCTGCCTGAAAAATTGTTGCTCAATATATATATATATATATATTTTTTTTTTTGTTCAAATTCTGCCCCAGTTTTCTTAATCAATACGTGAGTCACCGATTGTTGTAAAGTCTATCATTGTCGGAAAATGAGTGGAAAGCTGTTGAATGCAACTTCTTATTTATTTTTATTTTTATTTCGGTTTGTTAACTCACAATAAGTTTTAATTCGAGAATGCATGATAAGTTTTTATCGTTCCAGTTATTCTACGAGTTAATTGCGATATGTATATTAAATAAGGATCAAGAATGTTTGCTTATGTTTGAAGACTTTTAGTTGTATCCGCATACACACATACGTACATATGTTTGTATGTATGTACTTACGTAGGGCACCAACCGTTAAGACAAGCGAAAAAATCGATAATAACAACAGTGGTAGCAAATATTTTAGTCATTCGACAAGGTGAGTGGGTTTCGATTTTGGTCTGCTTCTACTTTACTCTTAAGTTCATACATGCACAAACACACAAACATCATTATATATATATATATATATATATATATATATATATATATATATATATATATACATATATATATATAATGTCTATAAATATGTATGTACGCATATTGCGTTTAGTTTTTATTCTGAGTGGCAAGTGGACTCACTTTTTAATAAACTTTGCATCATCGTTTGTTTGCATTGCTTTTCCTGTCGAAAGAGTGTGGCAATATTTCCTTAGGGGATCTGAGCCCTCTGTTATTCTGATCGCTTTTGTTGTTTCAATTGGGTCTGGGTCGACAAACGCTGCGCTGGGTCGTCTTATTGTGGGTGTTGTGCTCGTTCGTCTTCGTCGTGACACTGAATAATTTCGAAATTCGCCGGTAATTGCATTTATTATATAATAAATATAATGAATAACAATTATGAGCAGCACCAGGCCCGAAATCACTTGGAAAAATAATATAAAAACAAATTGCATGCGTCTTAACGACACGAAAACGACCACTATGACGGCCAGAATCAGGCATTCGAGATGGACGATATTTACTCACCACCCTAACACGACCCACGTATTTACGAGTAACTAGTTACTGTTATCACAAGTGGTTTGAAATCGATTAATTTATTATCGATATATCCGAAGCCCGCAGAATATCGAGAATTTGAAATAAACTCAATATTTTAATTTGATAAAACTACATAATTAAAAAAAAAAACGCATGTATTACACAAAGCTAAGTAGTAATTACTAATGGGTGCACATTAGCTCCAATATATATATTGACATTATTTTGAGTCGAATGCATTGTTCAAGCCAGCTACCCATTCGATAATATGCTTAAAGAATTCGTCATCGACCAGTTCAATAATGCGCACATTTTCTGGAAACTTTTCACACTCTTTTAAATGATCGAGCACCATTTGGCCACGGGTGTGGGTGCCTGTAAGATCGACGGTGGCATGCCAAGTGCTGGACTTCTTCATAAATTCCTTTTCAAAGAGCCAGACAGCCACAAGCAAAGCATCACATGGATTCCAATTATCGAATCCATACTGCTGTAGGGGCATCCATTGTGCATATTCTACCCGTGTGAGAATATCGATGGCATTGTGCTTGATGGCAGCAGTTTGTTTACCAAATTCTTCCAGCCGCCAATTCTAAAAAATAGGATAGAACACACACACATACACATATATACATATATATATTTAAGTATATTATTTGAATTCGTTTACTCACAACAGATATGTTGAAACGCTCCTTGGTGCACGGTTCCCATGGAAGTATGGTGATTGGACAGCGACACTTTAACAGCACGGCATGTGCTGCCTCCGGATCGGAGTGAAAATTAAACTCGGCGGAGCGTGATGAATTCCCCACGCCCTGATAATTGCCGCCCATTATGTAAACATCTTTGATGTTCTGCCCAAACTGCTCACCATACATAGCGAAGCCCAATGCCAAATTGGTAAGTGGCCCCACTGCAATAATTGTGATCTGTTGCGGTCGTTTCTCGCACAGTTCCCGTATAGCTGTCACTGCATGCTGTTGCTGCACAAAACTGGACACATTTTCACAGTTATCAGCGTCCAGGCAGTCCCCGAATCCATCGCGCCCATGGAAATACTTCTTGTCCGCATTGATGTTACCCACAAGCGGATCAACAGCGCCCAGATATATGGGAATCTAACCGATAAAAAAGATCAAATGATAGTTGCCACACATACATATAGCTAATGATTACAATTACCATCCATATATCGTCCAACATAATTGTTCTACTATACGCAAACATACTCGTTATTATGTACGAATACATTTTTAAATTTAGTTATTAATTCAAAACTAATTGATTTTCGAAGGAATGATTGCTCAAATTGATCAAATAGAGATGGAGATTTATTACGGGAAAAGTATAGAAAACCATAGAAACTATTTTAAGAATCTCGCATACCTTTACCGGCTTGGAATATGCACAGATTTTCATGAAATGGTTATAAAAACTTAAATACCCTGTGCAAGAGTGCAATATGCATTTTGTATACAATAAAAAGTCTAATAGCTGGTCAGCTGTAATTAATTTGGATTTAATCGAATTGTAATTTGAATTTAATCGAATTGTAATGCGTCTGTGTAAAGTTATGATTAAGGGATGATGGTGGGTGGGGGGCTGCAGCAGCTGCTTACATCTGCTAACCCTCTATGTATGGATATACTCACATCTTCCCTGGAGCAAGCTGTCAGAATGCGTCTCATGTTGCGAGCGGCGTTATCACAGGTTGTATTGCCACAGCCGGTGGTTGTCACTGCCAGTACCTGAAGATGCCCAAACTTTTCAGCATGGAGGAGCAGGAGTAGTGCCCAAGCATCATCACTACCACCATCGCAGTCCAATATAGCGAATCGTTGGCTCTGGTTAGCAGCGGTGCACATGATTATTGTTGCGGTATTCACGGAGTGCTCGCCTCCATATGATGTACGCAACTGACTGCGTTATAACTAACTAGACGACGCGCCGGCTGATAATCGTTTTTGATAAAGACTTGCAAAAGCGATGTAAGCCAACGCTTCTGAAATCGCTCTTGATATGTGGCAAAATGTTCAATGATTATATTAACTCGGGCATGTACATGTATTTGTGTACAAATCTACACACACTGTTTGTATAAACATTAATATACATAAACACACGTACAGCTCCGGTTATAAAGTGATACAAATTTGTAGCACAATATACACATGTACACACATACATCTGTGTATGTTTGTTTGTTTGTTTGTATTTATGTATGTGTGTGTGCACACATGTTATATTATAACTGTAAACACGTATGCATCTACACCAATTGGAGCCCGTCTACTGTTTAGTGTTGCATTAAACTATTTGCTGTTATACGAATAATCGCATTTACACACATGTCTGTCTGTATGTATGTATGTATGTCTGTGTGATACGCTTGTACGCCCGTATATATTTTAAATTATACACACATATTACAGTTATCAAACGGGGTATTGCGGAACATGTGTATTTGTGTGTACAGTGGCGGACATAAGTCTACGACGAGTGTGTGCACACACCTTCGGAGATCTGGCGCACCGAGATAAGCCTAAATGATGTGTACTGAATATTATTTATTCAAACATTTCTTCAATTAAAATATTGATTAGAAATAAAATGCCTAATTAACACAATTAAAATAAAGTTGGCTTATTCACTGTTAATGTTAATGTTAATATTTTCTCTTGATAATCGTCGATTTTTTAAATAAAATGATTTACATACATTAATGTATAGCTGCATTTTTTTTGAGCATGAATGGTTTTGTTCATCCTTGAATGTATTTGGCCTATTAAGTGGTTAAAATAAATTAAAAAGAACATAAATAAAACTTATATTTTTAGAACACGTATTGCAGCGAATATGATTTTTCTGAAACGGTTTCGAGATATTTTGAAGAACGTGTATTTTTCGCAAACTGGCAAAAACTAAAAACGTAAAAATTGAATTATAATCGCTTATCGTGCTTTATATTCGAATAATTCTCTGAAGTCTGACGCAACACCATTCCGCTTAATTAAAACAAATAGAATATTCAGATAAAGTTTATTTCAAAATTTGGATTAAGCACATTAGTCATAATTCGTACAGTTTTTTTTTTTTTTCAATCTTTTTGTATGAAAGCCTTTCTAATTGCTAATGAAATAAGGGCACTAGGTTTGCTTGCTTGTACTATGAATGCATGTAGACATTTCTATTAAAAGTTTAATGAAGATGCACTACGACTATGACTAGAAATCTAATCTTATCCAATGGTCTTATATAAGCGGCGTTTACAACAGTATTTTGGTAAATATCCGCTTATATGGCAAATGTATCTAAAGTTCACAATTGTATATCTAATAAAAAAAAAAAAAAACAAATAATATCTAACAGTTTTTAGAAGAAAAAAATTGTACGATACGGATATAAGACACTTAATGTGCTAACCGGCACAGGAGTTATGCAACGATCCAAAACAATCTTAGACTGGTATACCAGTGCGATCCTTAATCTTGCCAAGCACATTCACATGCACCTTGGAGTAGCCGCTTGGCTTTTTGCCCAATGCAGGTGGCATATCCATATGGGGCAGTCCAGCCGTGCTAACGCCAAAATCGAGAGACGCACACGATATCGGCGACGAGTGCTTGGAGTCATCCATATGCGAGGAACGCTGCGTACTGATGTCGTGCGAGAGCAGCAGGTCGTCGCTGTTCGGCCTCAACTGTGTTGAGGAGGGCGTGTAAATGGGCTGCAATTTATCGATCTCATCATCGATGGCCTTGAACTGCCAACTCCAGTTGGCCCGATAGAGGAACGGGCGATGATCGAAACGATTGTCATCGGGACTATAGCTTTCGGCATGGACCGACGGTGTCAGTACGGTCATTTTATGCCGATTAATGGCGTAACAGCGAAAGAAATGCTTCACCTTATCGGCCACCTCCTTGGGCGTAAGATCGCCTTTCCAGGTGGCCATTAGCTTGCAGAACATGCTGTAGGGTCCGCAAAAGAATTGTTTACGCAATCGTCCATATTGACTCAATTCGGCATAGCTCATGCCCATATCTTGCTCATCGGTTTGCACCAGTTCTCCGTTCTCCTGCAACGGTTCCAGTTCGGCGGTGGGCGGTGCCTCGATAATTGACTCCAAAACTGGCAAATTATATCTGCAAAATATGAATCAATTATAATTATCTCTCTATTGGTTAATTTGACTTTGACAACTCACTTGTCCTTGGCATAGGCCAGGAAGCGTCGCAGATCCGACTTGGAAATGCCACCAATGGGATTGATATCAGCCGATGAGCAGTCATACTTGGTCATATATCCACGCAGCGATTCATCCACATTTGCGGAACCGAGCACCAGCAGACCACCAGGTCGATTGCGCACCCACAACATCAATTGGGCAAAGATATAAGCGAGCACCATGCGGATGCGTGACTGAATATTTTGCAATGCCAGATTCTGCCTGGCACAGCCACCCTGGGTGCGAAAGACTGGCGTTAGTCCAGTAACTGCATTGAATATGCCCAGCAGTGCATTCACGGCCGAATCAATGCTGATCTCAATGTGATAGCTGCCCAGTTGGCTGGCCAATTGGGATGCACGACGTCTCGTCTCCTTGCTGCTGTTGACGCTGCCCATAAAACAAGTGACCAGCAGGCGATTGCACAAAGCCGCTGGATTATCCGGCGTATAGTCCGTGTCGGCGAGGATTTTACGTATATCATACAGAACCTGCGCATCGCCAAGCTGCACAGCGTGCACAATCTGACGGCACATGGAGTGCACAATGGTCGCCGAGCTGCTGGAATCGACACCACCGCTGAGCGGCAGAAAATAGCCACCCTGGCCGGATCGACGCAGATAGTCCCACAACCAGCAGGCGGGTCCCAGTGCGATCTCCTCTTCGGGCGTATGACTCGGGACCTGTATCGGTGCCGTCGATGTCTTAAATATATCATTGTGCGTGGACATCTCAAAGTCGCAACGAATACGCGGATACGCCAGTGCACCAGCGGCTATCGAGCAGCGCGAACGTAGACTCACACGATACGACCGAATCTCCTCCAGATCGATGGTGGCCAGCGTGACCTCAACGTCTTGCAGTGCAAATTGTTTGCCACGCGCCAATATCTCACCGTTGAGCGCAATGGCTGAGCAACCATTGAAATACACTCGCTGGCCATCGCAGCCGCGCAAGTTGCTAAATAGATATGCACCGCCGGCCTTGAAGCTTGCATTCCGGATCAGATCGTTGGTAATGTGGGCTTTGCGCAGTTCCATATAACTACCGGAGCCATTCACAATTATCTCGACGCCCGCCAGGGACATCTCAATGTGTTTGCTGCGCACATTCCACAGCTCCTCGCAGATTTCGTAGCCAATGCAAGTGTCACGTGTCGCGATTACAGCATCGCCAAATGGCACCGTCTCCTGACCCGTATGCTGTGTGATTAATCGCGGCAGATAGTAGTCTTCCACTTGTAGCGCTTTCGTCCAGGCAGTAAACCAGCGCGACTCCCGATAATTGCCATCGTCGCACATAGCCATCTTGGGTCGGATCAACAGCAGCTGCCGGTTGAAGAACACGACGCGGCAATTGTAGGCGACATTCTGATGCATCACTGGCATGCCCACGTCGACGAGCATATTCTCGCTGTTCAAATCAATCAAAGATTTTAGCAGAACAACAGATGCATATTTTGTAGAGCTTAAACTAACCAAAATGGTGACATCATGATCTCCAAGAGCGTCTCCCATGAGTGCAGGAACGTATCGGGCTCCAGAAAGTGATCCTCACAGCTGTAGCCACTGTGGAGAGGCAGTCAAATACATATAATAATGTTACGTAATAAGTATATACATACAAGTGGCACTTACCACACCTCCAGCTCGGGACCAGTTCGGTAGCTGGCACCCATATCCTTGGCCTCCAATATGGACTGCAATATTCGGGCCATATTTCCCTCGAAGTCCAGAGCCCATTGGTTTAGCGTTGTTACCGCCACCGTTATTTTGCGGCCCATTTTTGCGCCTGCTCAGTTGTTGTTGTATTGTCAGTTGATAATTGGCAGTGTTCTGTTTTTTTTTGTTTTGTGTTTTTTTTTTTATAGGCAGTTAGTTATCAACTGAAACAGGGTCGAAATGAGATTGATATTAATGCGGTATGCTTGAATACGGGAACAATTTAATTGATTGCTGTTCCACAGTTCGAAGACTTGTTTTAGTAACTGTGTCGTCAGCGCTAAGTCCGTAAGTATTTGCCAGTTGCTATTTATTGGACGGACGGTTGCTAATAGAGTCGTGCTATTGTTGCTATTGCTGTTGCTGCTATTGATCAAACATGGGAATCGGCTCAAAAGTTGGCCCGCTGACGTAGCCGACATCTATTAATAGGTTTACGCCTATTTCTGTACCCAATGACAACGAAACCACAAAAAGCCATATTGCCTGCAATATCAATTCTACTATATCGCCATGCGCTAACCCAACACGAGGACACACAAAAGACCAACTCAGGCAATGAATCACTAAGTGGCAATTTTGGTCAATCCCATTCGCAGTGTTGGGAAATACCTGAAAAACTATTTATCATTAACATATTGTATTAAAGGATCTGTGCTTATTTCTGCGATGTGCATTCACATGACAAACCAGTTGCTTTGCTTAAAATGATTTTAGTCAACTCTATATAAATACTACTACTATGTGTTCCTCGCACTTCTACTATCTTATATAGACTATGGGAAAATCATTTATTTGTTCCATCAACTCTCATAATATAGCTCTTAAATTTCAATGGAATTTAAAACCCAAAATCATGTCCATATATCAATCACATATATATATATATATATATATATTGTTTGACACCAAGAGTTTAGATGTGTGTGCCGAGCTCGGATTTAGTTGGGTGCAGTTGCCTATCGTGCTTGGTGGACGAGTAGATGACAGGACTTCACTCAATAGGCAAAGAAGTTGCGTTGTGCTTTCTGAGTGAAGTGAAGTGCTGTGCGTGTCGTTAGCAAAGCATTGAACTTTGAACTTTAACTGAACAAATTTGTTTGCACATACGAATGTATGTAATATATGCATGTCCATACAAACATACATACATATATGAATGCCTGGTGGAGTTGTACGAGTATGTCGAATTGGAATAAGATACAAATTACACGATAAGCACAAGCAGACTCTGCCGTCAGCTTTCGAAACGTCCACATTGGCAAGCAACAGGTTATTTGACAGAAAATCCTCCAGAAAAGGATTTTGAGCAGGGATTCATGGAATCCAAGTAGTCGATATGGTCCTGCTGTCTAACAAAATCATCTCTACATCGGCGAAACGCTTAAATCTACACTAATTTAGGATGACATGTTAACATTTGTATTATTATTTCTCTCTGTCATGTGTCATAATTGCTAAATAAATCATGAAGTGTGCCATGCATGTTCATTTGGTTGGCTTGTTAATATCGTTCTAGTACATATACATACATATAGCATATTTTTTTGAAAATCGAATTGTTATCAAGACGCATTTCAATATTGAACAAAATTTGTGCGGAAAGCGTTTCCAAAAACATTTTGCACTCGTCCAGCAACCAAATACAGGAGGTGTATTATCGGTAGGGTTAAGTTAGGTTGACATCGCGGACAACGAGCCGGATCAGCGCAACAATGCAGAAGTCCGTCGGGGACAATTGGGTGGCGAGTTCAGCGCATGCAAACATTGAGACGCAGCATCAGAAGCAGTGCGATGGTAAGTCGAAAGTGCCTAAATCTATGCATTATCTATCTATATATAGATACTCTATGGCCGTTGCTAAATTGAACCAATCCTGACTGTTTACACTGCGCTAATTGGGTTGCAGCCCAATCGCATTTGTCTAAATATATCCATCCGTCTAAACAAATTCGAGTACAGGCAATGCCTATTTAATCCAGGCTTATGGTTCGTTTTGATTTGATTTCCGGTTGACGGTTGACGTCGACGTCGCTGATGCCAAAAGTTTGCCCAAAAATAACGCCAGCTCCATTATTTAATATTTTGTGTTGTATTTTGGGCACTGGTTCTAAATGCATATCAATAACAAATCACATGTTGTGGGTTGTTGGCCATCGCATGCCCGCCCCCTGTCATTGTCTTGGCTTGGCCTAACTCGGCCTAACTTGGCTTGGCTTGGCTTGGGCGCGCCTCAATACAGCTGACAGGGTAAAAGAAGCGGCCCGCATCTATAAATACACAAAACTATTCAGCATAACAGCAAATGACAGGCACAAAAAGCACACAGAGAGACGTAGCCAATTTGTAAAGAAATATGACAACCAAACAGAACAGCATGCAAATAATTTTGTAGCCTAGCTAAATGTTGTTATCTGAAACTGCAAGAGGATATTCGATATTCGAGAGGATATTCGACTGCCAGATGCCCTGCATCCAAACACATACAATGACAATTGTGTTTCTTCCTCCCTTGAAGAAAAAGTGCTGAAATTTGGATCCAACGCCGGAAATCGATAACATCGATAATTGACAATCGATAACATCACATATCGAGCACATTTTTAAAGCTATCTTAATATACATTTAACGGCAATGTTCAGCTCCGTTGCCTTCAGTCCCACACCAAAATAAATGAAAGAGTTTATTACAAAATTTGCCAGCCCATTAATGTTTCTGGCTTTTATGATATCTCTAAATAGTAAAGTTTTAAATTAAATTTAATGGATCTATTTAAAGTTGCATATATTTAAGTAATGTAACTGTACTTCATAGATAGATTGGTAAAGGGCAACTCCAAGTCGATTATGCTTTACATAGTTTAAAATTCGTTTAATCTGCTAACGTAGGGTCGGGATTGATATACAAATGTAGAATGTATTTATCGCATATTGTTAAAAATTTGAAAATTCTGCTTGTTACTGAAAGAAAAAAGCATCAACAAAGTACGAGTAAAATGTACTTTTATTTCAATTCTTTGTCTTTGGCGCCAGATATATATATATATATATATATATAAATATGAATGTGGGCAACAATAATTTGCTGGTGGCATTTGGCTTGCATATGTTAATGAAATGTATACTGAAAGCGGGCACGCGCCAAAATTACCTTAAATACTTTTCTGTAGAATTCGTTCTGAGCAACGTTTTATTATTACATTTGTCTGTGCTAACTGATTGACTGATGAATGATAGAAATTATTCATGAGCTAAGCTGTTCGCAGAACTTTCGTTTTTATTTTCTGAGAAACTGGTATATAATTATTATTATTTATTGGTTGGGGGTTATTGCAGCTACTTTTGATTGCAAATTGATCCAATCCCAAAACAATCACAGCTATAAATTGGTTGATTCTGGAATGTGTTCAGTTTCTTGAGCACGATCTATTTACAACAATGCTTAGCATGATCTCTAGAAGCGGACATCGTACAATGGAAAACAAATACTACATATTGCACTAACTTGGTCCTATCCGATATATACATAGATATACGTATATACTTCATTAACGAATCTGCTGTGAAAAATTCTGTTCGTTAGCTTTTACGGTTTTGGCTTTGCGTTTATCGCCAATCAGTCAGACAGTCAGTCAGTCGGCAAAACAAACTGTTATATGTACAGATCATTTCATAATTGCAGAAAGTCATTTGTTAAATTGTATACGTATATATATATATACAAATATATATATATTTTTTTTGGCTTAGCATATGATTTTCGTTCGAAATAAGCTGTTTAATTGGTCGAATGAATAATTAAAAGAACATTTTAGCTTCGAAACGATATATATATATATATATATGTATGTAAGCAATTTTGTTGGACGACGCCAAAGCAATTTGAACTATTTTTGTCTATAGCTTGTATTTCAATATTTCGCAAAACAAAGCGCGTAAATGCCACTTGGACAGCAAAACAAATTACATACATGGTCCCTCGAAATAGTCTCAACCAGAAGAGAGATACGCTTTTAATCGATCACATCTGCATATATTTATGGATACCTGATGGGGTCATAGATCATCCATCTGCATGTAATATTCCCGTATTTACCGCGTACAGGGTATTAAAATGTAATTTTTAAACTTGTTTCACTTCGCTTGCTAAGAGCACTTACAAATAGATGGCCAATGAAAGCAAAAACACGACAATTTGAGGAATTTCGTAAATGAAATAACAAAAATATAATAACATAATTATTGAAGAACGAACAAAACAGTATAGATTTCACGCGTAGTTTCACTTGAATTTCGAACCGAGTTTTTCTCTGAGTGCACCCACGGGCCAAACCCACCCAAGATGCCAAGCGGCTCCTGCAATTATTGAACCAGCGACTTAAACGGTAATTGCAGAGCGAGCAGTCGAGCTTACTGACGAGTACGACGAATTACGACGAATACAACTTTTCAAATTTCAAAACCAAAATGCTCAAAGTTCACAGAGCGTGTGGAGCAATGCTCTCTTTGCTCTATTCGCTCCTTTCATATTACAAATACATGTTTGCGCTGTGTTTGACTCATGTCGTGAGCAATTTATGTTAATCACAATAGCAGCGACCAGGCGTCCTTCAATTTAGTTGAGGCTCCCTCTTGGGGGTGGTCTCCTTCGCATCTATGCGAAATGAAGAATGATCGAGTCAAAAGCTATTGACTGCTTGTTACCCTGGAACCTGAGCCCAAACATACTGAATACAGAATATAGACAAAGGAAATACTTGCAAATAAGTATCGCATATGGATGAAAAAATTAAATATCTTTCTGCACACCAAACAAATTCTTCTTTTTTTTCATTAATATTGCTGAAGAATGTCAAAAGTGTCAAATACTCTGTGTATCTTATATACAAAATTACATTGTCAAGCTTTCAATGTCTTCGGGTTTTAAAAAACGTTGGATACTGGGAGTATCGATTTGGCGGTTATAATTCTGTTACAATAAGCAGATCAACTCAGTTTAGCTTCGTTTTGGCTTCGAAGATGTCGACTTCTGTCTGTTCCCTTGTTCCAAAGTTATGTGTACGATTCATTTAAAACAGTTTAAATATACTTTTGCGTTCATCCCGTAAAGACTATAGGTTGTTAGGATATACATATCTAACGTATATATATATATATATATCTTTTTTTTGGTGGCAAATTTAGCTTCTGCCTGTTACATGCCAACATGTAACTCTACCCCATTTAACTGTTTTTTTTTTCTTTGGATATGTATAAATAGAGGGTATACAAATAAAGAAAAACAACCATTTTTTTTGCGGTGCCTTGCACAGAATCGGCAAAAGTTTGGGAGTAGGCAGGGCAGAGCAGGCAATAATTTTAATACCGTGGTTTTTACTTTGTAACTCTGCAACAGAAAGCCATCGCCACTAGGCCAAATTCAAGCAGTCTGTCAGTTGCTTCAGACACGAGTCTGTCGCTGGCAGCCAAGTGCTCCCTGACTGTCGTTGTCGGCGTTGGTGTTTTATAAAGCGACGCATGTGGCAGCCACAACTAACAATTTAGTTCGTTTTTTTTCCGTTTTTGTTTGTTTGTTCCTTCTTTCGATTGAAGCAAGTGCTAAATATCAGAAATATAAAACGCCAATAAATATTTGATATAAACACGAAATCAACAATATCAACAACGACGCGTTGTAGTTTCTGTTTTCCGTATGTCCCAGCCTGTTGAGCATGCAGGTAACATCAGTATCCGTAACGCCAACGTCCACGACTCAGCCGCTGGCCCAGAGTCGAGCAGCAGCAGCAGCAGCAGCAGCAGGGTTTAGCTGCTTGTCGATGGCACAGATTGGACATGGAAACCGTCAGATTTGTCTCACAACAGTGGAAATTGCATCCATAGAAGCTACTAGACGCCGCCTGCTCTTGCACAATGCCCGAAATCCCAGATTGATGGCATTACCACCGTCCCCGTTACTTACTGACAACGTATCGCTCGGCTCAAGCTCTGCCTTTAGTGATTATGATGCTACGAGTAACAGTCCTAAAATCGTTGTTTGTGCCCCAGATGTCGACAGTTCCAGTTCCAACAATGCACCCAGCGCCAATTTGCAATGCAACGACTTGCAATGCTCGCTGAGGTTGGCTGACTACGCGAAGGGTGAGTCGAATTCTAGCATTTCTGGGATTTTTGTGATTTCTTGCGTAAGTCATTAACTTTTACAACATGGTTGGACCTATTACTAAAGAAGGGGTTTTCACGTTTGCCAACGCGCACAAAATATTAAAGACATTGTTCGAATAACAAAAAATATACATATATATATATATATATATATGTATGTATACATTGTGGTTTTTGTTGTTCTTATAATCTTTGGCATCGTGGCAAGTTTTGTGAATATAAATTGTAAATTGGTAAAATTTGACCAATTTGCATGGGGTAGCAAGTAGAAAATTCAGCCGCATTGTATAAAATATCGTGAACAAATGTTTTAATTGCAATTTACATTTATAAGTATTTTGTGTTAAAAATACGGTTGTATAGTCTGAATAAATGCATGGGGCAGCATCTAATCAGTGTCGGGCGGGTTAGTGAATGAGTGAGGGAGGATAGTGGACGGGATTTTCGTGTTACCTTGAGAGTCACGGCGACTTGCCAAAATAGAAAACACATAAATATTGTGATCAAGATCATTGCCGCCTGCTCTTGGTGACATAATGCGATGCTGGGACGCTTGCCTGACGCTGACAAATTTCATGACACCTGTTTGGTTTGTGTCCAACAAGAGCAACAGCAACAACAGCAACAACCACAACAATAAAAGAATCAACTGCGATAGCAGAAACACGATAGATCTTGCTCATTGTGGATAGATCGCGTCAGTGATTTACCCTTTGTATCCCCCATGGCTTTGCAACGTTCGCTGCCTTCATTCAAGTTCTTTGTATTTGTGGCTGTTTCATACGAAAATCGATTTTTTTGGAGAACAATCGCTGCTATCGATAAACGTGTGACATACGTGAATTGTTTTGAAGCTGAACCCATTTGGAATATACAAATACATTTATTAATTGATACGGGATTGCTCGCTGCTGTCAGTGGCATACATTGGCTCCAGTTCGTTATACCCATTGTAGTACGGCGTACAGGGTATGACAAGCACCGCACAGTCGCACATTCCATCATAAAAAATACAAAAACATTTGTGACTAATTAATTGATAGTATCAATTGACGCTGCTTTTTCTTTTGGCCTACTGATCGGGTCAACCAAATGTGATTTTCTTTTTTTCTCTTCAATTTTTTTCTATGTAGTTTTGTAGTCTTTGACACAACCCGTTGCCGTATCCAAGGGTGGTTGCATTTTATTTGGCATTGTTTGAATTTGAGCGTGAGTTGAATTCATGGCAGGACTACCTTGCAGTGTTCCTCTTGGCATTACGGACAGCGATAGCGACTAGCGACTAGTTTTGTTTATTTGTTTATAACAGTTTGGGCTCGAGTGCGACGTCAACGGCTCAGAGCGGCTCAGTTGATTTTGTACAACGCGACGAAACGCCGCATAAAATGTTGCTAATAAGCGCGCTGTGAAATGAGTTAGAGCCTATTGCATAAGCCAAGCGGAGCCAAAACGGAGTTCAAACGGAGCTGCCTTTGCCGCACTCAACTGCTCGAAATAATAATAACACAAATAATATTAATAATAATAATAATAATAATATGAATGAAGCGGCAACCGTGCAGCAGCATTCGACGTTTTATTTATTTATTTACTTTTTTTTGTTCAGTGACTCACATTTAATATGATCTGACCAACAAAGTCAAAAAGAAGCACCACAAGCCGGAACAGGGTGTTTCGGGCGCAGCTAGTGTATGATGGACTTCAATGGATTCGGCGGCGGTCGCGTGCAGTTTCTGCAGGCCCAGCTGTTTCCCGTCTGCACACTAACAACTTCCAGTGGAGGTAAAATGTATCTAATGAACACATATTTACATACATGCACACATGCACATAAGTACTACATACGAGTGGCTTCAATGCTAATTAAGTGTGTGAAGTCCGATAATTGTGTATGGATTACGCTAAATGAGCAGCTTTTATTTTATTATTAGTTTAGTTGCCCCAGCCATCATTGGACCATGGTGATTTATTTTACAAAATAAGTGAAGCACATTTTGATTCATTTAACTCTAAAATCAATTATCAATCGCTTTGTTGTGTTTTATATTTTTGTGGGAGAATTTTTAGCACAAGTCATAGTTGTTTGTAAATATATATCAAATATACTACTTCTAACTGGCTTTTCTAACTCATTTAAGGATTGTTTTCATATATCGTATCTGTAATGGGCTCTACTTTTATCGCATTTATCGTGCGCAACAAGTGCAGTTGGGCTTTCTTTCCATTAATTAAACAGCATTTATTTTGGTTGTGTGTAATTAATGGTTGTATCTATAAATGCCCAAGTAGATCGGAGCAAATTTCATTACTCCAGATTTTTTGCTTTGGGTAACATAATTAATCTTATTATTAAGAGTTTTCGAAAACTCTTAATTTTAAAAAATGGAATTTTAAAAATCATTTTTAGCAAATTAAAATTGCTGTTTTTATACTAACAGTTTACAATTTTTATTTTAGACTAACTTAGATTATAGAAAAGGAGATATCTTAATATATATATATATATATACTCACATTTAATTATCTAATGGCTCTTTTGATTTTGGCTGCACGAATTGATTGTCTAAGGGTACCACGATTTAATTGCTGCTTTTGTTGGAAACTGTACCGGATAATAATCAAGGTATTCCCAGTGTTGCAGTTTACAAAGTCGTTGTTCTAGGAAAACTGATTAGGCACCGTGCTCGATGTGGTTGGGTGATGATTCACATTTAGTCGCTGATTATGTCCTAGACGGCAGAAACTGCGCTAAAATAAAGATCAAGATAAAGATGCAGGGAATTAGCGTTAAGTCAAGTTGAGATATGTTTTCGACATTGCACCATTCTGTTCTCGCTGTTATGACAACGGCAAACAATGCTATTAACACAATTACTAAATTGATGTCGATTGTTATTTCGCTTAACTAAATGTCTGTGTATATTAAATATTCATTAGCCGACAAAAGCTATGCAGAAATGAGAACCACATAGTTTGCTAGCAAGATAGGATAACCCAACTGACCACAATTGTTTCATGTTCTTGAACTCTTTACCGTCATTATTATTATATTTAAGCACTGCGGACAGCAAAGCCATTTATTTGCCATTGTTGGGTGTTAGTCATTGAACAAACAATGTATATGTTCGGTAAAGTTGATAGCCATTTAGAAATGGCTTGAAAATGCTTGAACAAACAAAGAACTTAAATGCGCCGTATTTCGAATCTATATATTTATTTGGAATTTGCACACCTTGCAAGGCATTGACCGAATGTTTCGCCAAGTTTGTAAACAAAATGCCTTAAGTAATAGGGATTGTTCAAGTATTTGATAGACACACCGCCAAAAAAGATCGTGTCATTGATTCTTGCATATGCCATTGCAATTAGTCGCCTGCGCATTTAAACATACAACAATTTAATTCATGAATTCAATGCATCTAAGAGAGAGAGATAGACAGAGTGAGAGAGAGAGAGAGAGAGTGAGAGAGATAGAGGGAGACAGACTGTGATTAAAAGATTTTCTCAATTAAAGCGTTGTCTCTTTGGTTTTACTTATTTCTTGGCGCTGTAACTAGTCATATTTTATGAGAGCGATTCAAAACCGTATACTTAATATTCGGATAGAGATTATGATATTTACAACTCCCAAAATAAAACACACAATTTTAAATGGGCTAATGCGGCACTGTGACCAGCTCTATTTTTTGAAATGTAACTCATCCGAAATGCAATGTCTTTTCCCAAAAATGATATAAATAAAATTGCCTATGTCGACTCTGCTCTTATGAATATGCAACTTTGTGAAAACGTTTTTATTTTTACAATTTTGATATTTCCAAACACAGTGGCGGACAGAAGTCTACGCTCGACCTAGTTTCTGCATACCCTGTACCGATTTCCGTCGGTGTGTCTGTCTGTCTACCTCAGAGACTTCTTAATGGGCAACACCAATATCCGAAGAAATCTTAATTTTCAGCATATATATTCACAGCCTTTTTCTTTTTGTACGATGGCGTCTCCAGAATAATAGATAAATATCGATATTTTAACGCATTTTTTAAATAGTGAAAAAACTAGTTGAAGTAGTAGAAAATTTATGTTTGAGAGCGCAGCTGTTGCCTACAGGGTATCTACCAGTCGGGGACTCATTCGTTTGAATATGCTGTATTTATCTCTTGCTTGAGATCGACGCGGTCGTTCAGACTTCTGTCGGACGGACAAACTGACATCTTTAGATCGACACAGTTTATTGTCCATGTGTTGTATTATTTTATATTCCGAACAGATGACTGCAGTTTAATGAGTCTTTATACATATTTTTATGTTTTCGGCCAACATATATAAACATACTATTTAACAAAGGCGAATAAATTCATGTCAGTTGCAGTTGAATGTAATTATAATTCAAGTCAGCGTGATTTGTGTGTGAATTAAACAATTTGAATATTTTTCGGCCATATCCAAGCACAAAATGCGTATTTCGTATTTACCAATATTTACGAGATACTTTTTTGTTTCGCTTTTTTGTTGTTTTAATATGATGATCAACGCGATGTTGTCTTCATTTTAGCTCCTCTTGAAATTGAAGCACACTTTCTCTGCATTCAGCTGAGATCTGTGCATCGCATTCTAGTTTCAATGCCTCTTTTTAAGTTCAAGTGCGAGCCAAAAGCTGCGCAATGTTTGCCGCGTTAGTGTCAAAGCTCGCCCACAACTAGCCAAATGTGCAAGTTTGGCAAGAGCAAGTGCGAAGTGAAAGCTTTGCAGTTTCGGTATTTCTATCTCTGTCATCGCCATAAATAATATTTGCTGCCACTGTCGTCGCCGACGCCTCTCGTTTTCTTAGCCCATGGCTGCGGCACGAACGAAGTGGTCAGGAAGGGGGAAGGCCGGGGGGGCTGGGGCAGGAGCTGAGACGCCAAGTGGCAAGTGGTGAGCTGCATGTATTGACGTCGACGTCGACGTTGTGGCGTGAAAAGATTCAACATATTCATACATTCACATTCATTCACTCGATTTTCGGTTTTAGTCAACAACAAAACGCGCAACCAGCAACGTCGCCCGACGACAATAATAACAAATCAAATCAGCCGATATAGCAACTCGATTTACGAAGTGCCACCTACGAAGTGTCTCTTTTTGTTCTGCTTTTTTTTAGTTGATTTTTGTTTTTAACAAAATTTAAAAAAACCAAAAAAAAAAAAATAAAAAAAAAATCGTATCGTGTCTTTTACGTGGGCATAAAGACTTTCGGCCATACATATCGTTTCAAAATTGTAGCGGTTCTCGTCTCTTTTGTGTTTATCAGAATATTGGGCAACAAACAGTTGCATTTGTTTTGCCGTTTGCCGTTTGCCATTTGTTACATTTTTCAACTGCAAACGTTTTTTTGTTTTTGTGCTAGAATTCAGCTGGTAAGCCACTTGGGGATAACGAGAAAGATAAATGAAAATTATTGTCGGGATGCCAAAGTACAAATGCCCACGCTGATATATGCTGGCTAATGCTAATGATTTAGTAGATTTTGATCCAGTGTTTGTCAACATGTTAAGACCATAAAAACACACGCACTCGCACTTGCCGCAATGGCAATCAATCTTTATATTTTTCGAAAACAACTAGTCTCTCATGTGTATGTACATTAGCCCAAATTTCCTCAGAGATTCCAATCACATACAGATATTTGTGTATATTATATATGTATTATATATGCATCCGTTTCGACCGGCTCCACAATGTATACCAAAATTCGATATCTTCTAAGCGAAAATCAAAAAAAAATTTAGACCATTAATATGAATTTATCAATTTGTTTATTTCTTAGCTAGAGCTCTCTTGGCGACAGTCAAACTGCTTAATCCATTTAACCCATTAATCGAAGTATTTTTTTTATTGCTTTCTAGCGCACAGCGCAACGTCAAAATTCTGAAAAATACTTAGAATAGTACTATAAAGCTGAATATTGTATACGATATAGCAAACTACATCAATTTTACTTTGTCTCGAGCTAGAAATATTTAATTAATTCATTAATATGACAGACATGTTGTATTACACAGCTTCCAACCTTTAACTTTCGAAATGATCGTATCATTTTTCAGCCATCAAAAGAAACCGTAGAATTTCACAATTTTCCTATACTCTATGTGGAGATTTTGCAAACTCTACCTTGGTTGTTAGCTCACATCAATTTTCTATTTCAGAGGGTTCAAATTTTGTATGTTACATTCTTACTTGTTGATTATCTTTAGGCATTGGTTGTGCGGCGTCATTCGCATGAATTGTTTGAATAAATACGAAGTTACGTGAATTTTGGGCGGTTATTGTTCCGTTTCAAATAGCACACATCTGCATCCTTTATATAGTCAAAAATTCGTCGAAATAAGCTACGTAAATAATTAAGATATACTCGTATATAAAAAATGAAAAACCAACTTCAGTGAGTCAAGCTCAAGCGCAAAAATCGATGTCTCCTTCTGTTCCTTACCAGATATTTGCGCAATATTTTTTTAATACCCTTTTTTATGATTTTTGTTATTCAAAGGTACCAAGTCAGAGTACACTGAAAGAAATCAACCAAAACGAAGTTGAAAGTTGCAGAAAAAATGCTTTGAAGTATTTGGGCAATTTATGAGTTCGAGTACATTATTTATTCCTACAGGAATGCATATTGTATATTTAAATTCATGTAAGTTTTATTTTAATCTCTATTTTAGCAGGCTTCCTCGGCAGTTTCCTATCGAAGGGTCTGAAAACAAATCAATTGGTTGTTAACACGGATGAAAAGACATTAAGACCAATTGCACGATTAAAGGAACCACGCGATCTATTCGCACTGCCTAAGGACAAGGACAATGACTGCTCACAGCAGGCCCCCAGATGGCCGGTAGAATGCCAGGTGAGTTGCTCACAGTGTATGCCCATATGTTTGTGTACATTTGCATATTCGAAACGCTCTGAGTAGGTGGGAAGAGATAACGTTTCGGTAAAGCAGCATTGTCCCTCCCATTCGTTGTCTCTTGTCTCGGGGTGGGCATATCAAATTGCCCCAACGTGTCGGGTGTCGTTATTGGAAACTTTTGTTTCCTCTGATATGTATTATTTTTATTTTTTTTTTGGGGGCTTAGCTTACAGGTTTTCTTAGAAAGTTTTTGCTTGGCGACTAAGTAAATAAATATTTAATATATATAGGTCACATGCAATATTCTATGCCGTTCTATCAATTATAAGCATGAATGCTTCAGTCTCTTTAACAAGGATTGAAAAAGTCATTGACATATTGGTGATTCTATTTATCCACATACGTATATGCAAATATGTACCTAAATTGTACAGTTCTTTTAAATTATAAGATAAAATAATAAATTTAAATTTGACGAAAGAAGTGTTTTTAGTTGTAGTAGCAAGTTGGTCGTCACCCTATCTAAAACAATATATATACACTATTGTGGAACATTCAGCTTAAAACTAAAACTTGCTGAATAAAACGAAAAAGTTAAATTCAATTTGAACGATAAACAATTTTGAGTACAACGTACAAAAGCGTAAGATAACCAACTTCGAATAAAAATCTTGATGTTAGCAGATAAAATCGATAAATGCTTATATATAACCGTTATAACCGTTCTTTCGTGATTCAAATCTCAGAAGATTCATCAGAAATTATTGGGTATCTTATCTTCAAATGTGTGATGTTAACTGGGTACAGGGTATCGACTAGTCAGTCCCTCCTCTCGATTATGGGATGCATCATTCGATAAATATCGATTTTGAATCTGTTTTGCACATATGTAAATACATATGAAGATGAATGTTCTTTTAGTTCTTTATAACTAGCTGAGTGAACTGAATTCGAATTGTGTATTTCACTTTTTAGGTGATTGGGGATCGTATTATACACATTCCCTATGTGCCGGCGCAGCCTGAACCGCTAAATGTGCCAACGGGCAATGAGCTGAAGCCGCGTCCAGTTGGTGAGGAGAATGGCATCGTTGTCTTTACCTATTGTCCCATAAGTGCTGTTAACTATGTGAGTACTCATCGTCATCGCAATCATCATCAATATTTCCTGTGTTACTTTAAAGCATGCACTGTCGGCACAGTCACACACACACACACACACACACACACAAAACAGAGTTGGGAGGGCAGCGATAAGGTTTTTGGGGCATTTGGGCGGAAAGCTAATTAAATTGACTTTCAACAACCTAACAGGAAAAGACAAATACCAAAGCCAAGACAGAGGACAAGTCCAGCGAGGATTCGGATGACTCTTCGGATTCTAGAAATGATATTGTACCCATCAATCGCAGGGTGAATCAACATGCTGGTGGAAAAGGCCAGATGAATAGAATTTCTAAGATCATAAATAGTCTGGATGATCGCTCCACAAGCAACTCTCAGGATGATGACGATGATGATGACGATGATGACGACGACGACGATGACTGCGATACGAGTGGTGAAGGAAAAGAGGCAATTGAGAGATTAGCCATCCAAAGTCTTATCGATGCCAAGAAGAAACGATTCGCAATTCCCATCAATGATTCGGATGGCAGCAAAGGAGACAGCAAGTCAACCAGCAAGGATGCCAGCGAAATTGATGATATTTGGAAGAACAATAGCACCGAGTACAAGCCGGCCTCGCCCCACTACGTGCTCAGTCAGTTTGGCAAGAAGGTATCGAAAGCGATAATTGAGAAGATTATTGAGCACGACGAGAAACCCTCAACATTCGCCGGCAGCTCCACCTCAAGCAAGGTACAAAATATAAAATATGCCGTTTCCCCAATCAAACTACCCAAAACGAACATAACGCGTTTGGAGGTGGCTCTAGAAAGTGGTCCACACCAATCCTTCCATAAAAAGAGCAGTGCGGATGGTGGCACCGCAACGAAGGGTGAACTTCCAATTGATCGCCTGACCGGTGGCGCTGACAAGCGTCCAACTACCAGCTCTGGTTCCGTATCAGATACGGATACGCTAGTGGGAGATGAGAGCCTCTTGAGGCTTGCCACATGTAATGAACAATGCAAGTGTTAATTAGAGATCAGCACGAGTCGAAATCACTGTGTGCTTTTGCCATTCATTCAAATGATATTTTAGTTTCGGCCATTTACAATAGTGTGTGTGTGTGCTGAGCAATAAAAAGCTCTCCATTCGAAATGCAAAAGCACAAAAAACTTTCTCGTGTACATGTGAAAGCTCGAGCAAAAGCTTGGCTTGGCCGGCACTAATCTAGATAGATGGTCAGACAAGTTAACAGCATAACAAGAAGTCTACGCGACAAGCAATTTATGCTTATATATACCCTATAAGGGCGTTTCCACATTAATATCTGCATTTCCGTTTTAATCTGCACAATTGAAGTATGTTTCAGATATGGAAACTCGAACGAAAAAACGAACTTACATTTTTTTTAATATTTTTTTTTTGTAAGCATAATTTATTGCACACTCCTTATTTGTGACCAGATCGAGTTACAGATTCAGAAGATTTCGCTCGTGCAGGCATCTAATTCCACATTGAGAAAGAGAATTTGTTTTACTTTTGTTTTTATATAAGTAGAATTAAATACAACCGTCACAGCAGCAACAAACGATGATAAAAAAACATTGGCATTGCCTTGTGTGAGCATGGCGGCAGCGGTGGCAACTGTTGCAAGGAATCGCCGTCGAGGCACTGAAGCGTTGCAAGCGTCAAGCTTTGATGTTGGGGTAACTCATACGGGTACCACTAGCACCAATACGAGCACCAATACGGGCACCAATACGAGCACCAATACGGGCACCAATACGAGCACCTATGAAATGCCCAATGCGAGGCCCTGTCCAGAGATAATTATTAATGAGAAGACATCTTTTCAATCTCCATCTCTTCCCAATGATCCATCACAAATGCAGTTTAGTCGCTCGGCGGTGGGCGGTGCCAAATTTGTGACCAACTGCCATCCCATGAACGCCGAGGAGTACGATAGCCTGGAGTTTGAGTCGCGCTTTGAGTCCGGCAACCTGGCGAAGGCTGTGCAGATCACACCCACCTACTATGAGCTCTATTTGCGACCCGATCTCTACACCAGCCGTTCCAAGCAGTGGTTCTATTTTCGCGTTCGTCGCACTCGCCGCAACATGCTTTATCGGTTCTCCATTGTCAATTTGGTCAAGTCGGATAGTCTTTATAACGATGGCATGCGACCGGTCATGTACTCCACACTGGGTGCCAAAGAGAAGAACGAGGGCTGGCGGAGATGTGGCAATAACATATCATACTACCGCA
Source organism: Drosophila macrothrix (assembly GCA_035042055.1). Taxonomy (NCBI): domain Eukaryota; kingdom Metazoa; phylum Arthropoda; class Insecta; order Diptera; family Drosophilidae; genus Drosophila; species Drosophila macrothrix. The sequence continues at coordinate 17,360,931 of JAWNLX010000587.1, read as the reverse complement.
ACGATGACGAGTAAGTGTAAACATCTATCAGCATGCGCTCAACATCATATATCCCACATACACCATTTGAAAGCAGCAGCAACAATGCCAATGAAGAGGACGAGGATAACTCAAGCTACACACTGACTTTCACCATTGAGTTTGACCATGACGATGACACAGTGTATTTTGCCCATAGCTATCCGTACACCTACAGCGATTTGCAGGTAAAGATCACAATTCGCTCATTCTGTTGTCAACCATTATAATTGTAATCCGTTTGATTGCAGGATTATCTCATGGAGATACAGCGTCATCCCGTCAAATCAAAGTTTTGCAAACTGCGCCTTCTCTGCCGCACACTAGCTGGCAATAATGTATATTATCTGACAGTCACGGCACCATCCAGCAACGAGGACAACATGCGTGTAAGTTGAAGTAGTTTTTTTAAACAGATTATAACCATGGGAAAGAACAGCCTTAGGATACTTACCGGTCTACTGACAGGACACTGTAGACTAAGGAGTCACCTGACAAAATTGGGTATATACAGTAGCGATCTCTGCAGGTGTTGTGAAAGAGAGGAGAAATCCTCGATGCACATCCTTGCAGAATGTGTCGCCTTAGCTAGAAGAAGGAGCAGCATCCTAGGGGCGCATGTCTTGAATTGCAAAGACATAGAAGACCTCAACCCAACAACGATCCTTACGTTCGTACGGGATTTGGGGCTGATGGAGGAGCTATAAGCTCAGAAGGGGCACAATAGATCAAATAGGTCGCGGTGCAGCTTCCCCAATAATAATAATAATAAAGTTGAAGTAGTTTCACACATAATACAAGTAAATCTCAATCGGTTGAAACTTTAAACGAATACTAGACACGCTTGCAGAGTTCATATATCAGTTAACGTTCTCGTTTTATAGCATTCTTGCAATTGAATTTCATTTATTGGCTCACCTTATAATTTTTATCAGCGCGAGTTCTTTAAAAAGTGCAAAAATTGCACAACAATTCTAAGTAACTTTAAAAAAAACAATTATATGATGATGATTAGATAAGAAGAAAAGAAAAATCGTCTCACTTACACTTGTAAATACTTAAACACTGACTGTGCTCAAGCTGGTATGCGATAACCCATATTCCACATTTGATTTAGTTCTCTGACATCAGATAAGATATTCATACATACTGACATGGCTAGTTCAACTCAGATGTTAAAGCTAATCAAGAATATATGCAGATTATGGGATCGGAGATCCGTCCTTCTGCCTGTTACACACTTTTGAACAACTTCACCCCTTTTGCCAGTTTTTAGTTGGTTCAGGTTCAACGTGACATCATGGAAAGGCTTGTAGTCGACCCATTTGTATCTCGATATTTGTTATTATATTTGCCAAGTTTTTATATATTTCTTTTGCTTCTAATGTATATCAACATTTTTCTTTGAAAAATCGATCTATGAGAATTTTTAAATATTACCAAACTTAAATCGATCTAATTTTGTAACTGCATTTGTGCTCCATTAACTGACAGCGCAAGAAATCAATTGTGGTATCGGCACGCGTGCATCCCAGCGAGACGCCATCGTCGTGGATGATGAAGGGTCTAATGGACTTTATAACCGGCGATACGACAGTTGCGAAGCGACTGCGTCACAAATTTATCTTTAAACTGGTGCCGATGCTAAATCCGGACGGAGTCATTGTCGGCAACACACGCAACTCGCTAACTGGCAAGGACCTGAATCGTCAATACCGAACAGTCATACGAGAGACATATCCATCAATTTGGTATACGAAAGCCATGATTAGAAGGTAGGCCGCTCGATAAATATAGCCGTAGTCCCAATCAACAGATCTACAAATTCACCTCAAAATTCCAGACTGATTGAAGAATGTGGTGTGGCCATGTATTGTGATATGCACGCACATTCACGCAAGCACAACATATTCATATATGGTTGTGAGAACAAGCGTAATCCGGAGAAGAGGCTCACGGAGCAGGTCTTCCCATTGATGCTGCACAAGAACAGTGCCGATCGGGTGTGTTTTGTCTATGTGTCCCACTCTGAACTCATCTGTTTAATTGATTTTAATGCGTATTTTGTGTATTTTGTGACATTTTGCGATAGTTCTCCTTCGAAAGCTGCAAGTTTAAGATACAGAGGAGCAAGGAAGGCACTGGACGCATTGTTGTCTGGATGCTGGGCATCACGAATAGCTACACAATTGAGGCATCCTTTGGCGGCTCTGTGCTCGGCTCGCGCAAAGGCACCCACTTCAACACACAGGTAATATTTAACACATTTAGCTGGCACGAGAGCAGTGTTTTTATCTGGGATTTTGCAGGATTATGAGCACATGGGACGCGCATTTTGTGAGACGTTATTGGACTATTGTGATGAAAACCCGAACAAAGTAAAGCGACATGCTAAATTATTTAAGCAAATTAAAAAGATAAGAAAACGCGAGAAACGCGAACAGAAAGCATTAAAATTACAAAAAATGGCCGATCAGGGATGTATACTAAGCGATAAATTGAAAGTGAAACGTTCTGTGGAGAAAAGTGTATCCTAAGAATTGTGTTCCTTCACTCACATAACACACATATACACACACATATGCATATACACACTGACATACAAGCGGACAGACAGACAGACGGACAGACAGACAACCTTCTTTACACAAAAACCGCCAGCAAATCGCTTTTTATTGAATGTTTGGGTATATTTGTAAGTTGTTGTTGTGTGCTGCTGTTGTGCCGATTACTCCCCATATAAAATACATAATACGAACTGAAGAATGGAGAATGGAGACTACGCTAAGCAGAGATTTCAAATACATATGCATCTATATATCATATATGTGTATTGTTGCCAAAGTTCTGAATTTAAATGCTCTCTATCGCCAATCGCTGGTTTTCTCATTTTTTTTTTCCTTCTAAAACGTCCTAGTTTAGTAGTCATCAGCACTAAATGTATTAAATCGATATATCTAAATTCTAACAAATTTGTTTCACTACAAAAATACATATGTGTATATTTCTATATACATACATACATGCAATATATGTATGTACGTATGTATGTATGTTTAATATATAATGTATGTTTAGCAATAAGCACAGGCAACAGAGCACCGTAAGGCACATGAGTAATTGTCGTTAATATTCTTTTTATTATTTTATTATTATTACTTAAGTAGTGCGTTTTGTAGCTCGCCTTTGACAACATGCAGAACACTGTATAATATTTGACTGAATAAAAACAATTGTCGTAGTTAGTGGCTATTATTATGGTTTACATGATTTTTATATGTTTTCAGCCAGCTTTGCCAATTTAATATATTAACACACTTAATTCATTTCAATGACAATATTCTTTTTGTTCGGCATAATTTATTAAAGTTCACTAATCCTAATGCATTAACATTAAAAATAGATTTTAAATTTACTCAAACAACAGGAAAGACTACGCTCCAAAATAATCGAAAGACTGATGCGCGAAGGATCTAGCGCTGATGAGCCATTAAACATACCGCTTTCGGATTACTCCAGGTAGGATTTATCCAACTAACCCGACCACCATCCACTCCATTACCGTACATAACATAAATTAAGATACATATATGTATGTATGTATGTGTGTATGTATTTGTCTGTGTGCCTGTATTTTCAAATAGATATAGATTTTATTTTTAGTTGTTTAGTTTTAATGCATATACAATTATTTACTTGTTGTGGGCATCTGTTCGACAAGTAAGATGTTTGTCATATATGTACAAACTGGACGTTGATATTTTTATATATTATATAAGCCAAGAAAATTATTACAATGATTAATATGTCAATAACATTTAATTGGTATATCAACAGCATTTACTGGGAACAGATCGACGTTGTTTGCAAATTCTTTAAATTATATATAAAAAGGAATGCTAAAAACTTTGCACGTTTCGAGTGTTTTTCGTTAAATTGCACACATTTCATTTTATTTTCTTGCTTGATCGAAAAACATCTTACAGATAAATTAATGCACATTTATAGGCTGGCTGAAATGTTGAACAATTGGTTTAACTTACTTTCACTTAGACCCTAAATGTGAACAATGTTTGAAGCTCGACTCGACTTTTGATATGGTCGATGGTTTATCTTTCTGACTGTTACTACCCACTACCACATTAACACCACTTCTCTCCAAATTGTTCCCCCAAAATAATATATTAATATGCTTGTAATACTTTTGCAACGTAGCGACGAGGGCAACTGCAGTTCCAGTTCCGATAATGAGGGCAAACATTCAATTACTGCCTCAGATCTGGAAGGTCCTTGCTGTGCGCCAATACGTGCGCCGCCCAGTTCGCCCGAGGTCATGCACGAGATTCGGAAGGTAAGTGGTCAATGTAGATATTATTTGTAGTCCGTCCAGAAAAAGCGCACCCCAAACTTCCCGCCTCACACACTTCACCTGTAGTTTCGAGTGCGTCGCATGCACAAGGTGATGCATGTCTTGGACCAAATCTACTTTTCACCGGTGCTCCAGCGTAAGTTTAAGGCACTGGCGCGCCTGAAGCGTCGTCGTCATGATTTGGATGGCAAAGTGACCGGTACAAAGCGTACGACTGCCGGTGGCACGCGACCCCGTTCACCCAGCGACAGTCTCAATGAGAAGCCGGCAAGTAGCGAGACACGCCAACACACACAGATCGCAACAAAGTTGCCGGCCTCAGACTGTTCCAATGGCAGCAATGGATCCCAGTCTTCGGATGTATTGACAGATGCCAGCACGACGGAGACCAATCAGTCCGCCAAACCAAAGAAGCAGCATGCAACTCAAACCCGCAAGCGTCAAAGGCCCAAAAAGAAGCACATGCCCACAGAAAATAGCAAAACGCGTGCAGCATTCAACCGCAAGACGCGCATCAATCGCAACCTGCGCCTTTGGCTGGCCAATCGACGCATTTTTATTTTTCGCAGCAAGAAGGTAGCTAGACACAAGATGCACAGTGCACCACACACACACACACACACACACACAACACAGCAAATATGCTGAATCGAAGAGTGCTCTTCGGCTTGTATGGATTACGCACTCATAATACAGTTCCAATCCGCAACTTTTAAGCAACAGCAACCTGCTCTTGCAAACAAGTGGGTGGCTTGGAGTCGGGCCTTATTGACTACGGAATACTCTGATTATTGCAGGTAGCAAGTAAATTTCTTGTGGCTGTGCCTCGACCATTGAATAGTCATAAATATGCTTTTCAAATTGGATAACTCAATTTCTAAAATTGGCCTTTGGCGACCAAGAAATTCTCCTACCAATCCCAGGGGAAGTAGCGTGGTCGATGCCGATAGTCGAATGGCGTCGTAAATCAGAAATAGTAACCAAATTTGCTGATTCTAGCTTTAAGATTTTACAGTTAATCGTTGTGCGATTATCGCAATAAGCCAATATGCTTTCATACCCTCGATAACAGAGTATAAAAATAGAACAGAAATTCGTAATTAGTTTAACCTGCCAATAAATGGGTAAAGTTCTGGTCTGATAGAAAAGTCTGAAGAGTGATATATATATATATATTTAAAATATTTGTAAATAATTTGAACACCTTTTTCTTGTTTAGAATCGACGTCAACGGGTTCGCAGTAAGCCACTGAAGAAGCGTGGCGAAGTGGTGCGCACCGCACTTGATTTGCCCACGACAGATCCGGGCTCTGATTTGCATTTCTCCACAGACGATGAGGAGCTGCTGCCCACAGGCAATGTGGCATTTGGAGCGGTTGCTCCACTGCGTCACACCTTGCTCCAGAGTGAGCTGCAGCGGCGTTATATCGAGGAAATTGGCGATATGGTGGTGCAGAAGCCCAAGCCGGCACATATGCCGCCCGAATTGATTGTGACCACGCCCTCGAAGAGTAGCGCTGGCGGCGGTGTTAAAAAACTGGAAGTTTACAAGCTGACGCCACGGACAGCGCCCGAGCAGCAGGGAAGCCTTCAGCTGCATAGCCAGAGCAGTGCCACTGGCGCCCGACGTACTTACTCCTGGCATAATCTCAATCAGGATAGCGGACATGCCAAGCCCAATTTCTTTATTAACGATGCCAAGCCGTCCGTGAAGATCCACAAGGCGCCACCACGACGGTAAGTGCCATGCCCACAACTATAGACTATAGATTAGTTTGACTAATGTCATCCATGGCTACCCTGCAGCAGTGTGCCGAGCAACTTTATACCACTTGGCCAGCAGCGACATACAAATGCCGATGATTTGCATCTGAAATTGTCGCTGAAGAAAAAGATTTGGACGGGTGCCAACGGTGACAACGATGGCAGACCGCTTGCCTGGTACAAGGGTCATCAATCCCAGACCCATGCCCATGTGGCAAACGTAATGGCAACTGCAGCGGCGGCAGCAGCACTTCGCAACGCTGGCGGTGCACAAACTCGCAACATGTTTGCCGGCAGCAACAAGGATCCGTTAGCAACAACGGCAGCAGGTGCCGGTGTCGGTGCTGGTGCAGGAGCAACAACGTCGACAGTTTCAGCCACATTGCCACCCGCCTATATGGGTGCGCCACGCAGGTCACGCAAATTGGAGCAGGTGGATTTGTTCAAGTAGGTCAACGTCAACGCCAAACTTCTCTAACCCCAAATTATCCAATATAAAACTGCTGACAACTCAGCTCAGAACGATTGTTCATATGGGAATATATATATATATATATATATCTATATCTATATATATGGAGAAGCATGTGCTTCGATCGAGTTGGATTAGCTGGACTTTAATTCTTTTCTTCACTTCTCTTCCTTTAGTGCCTGCTCGCAAAAGCTGCTAATGTGGCAGCAGGAGCACAAGAGCAAAATGCAGACATCGAATGCACGACTGATGGGCGGCAACAGCGCTAAGCTGGATGCACAGGAGCCGCCGCAGATGCTGATGCGTGGCTGCAAGCCAAAAAAAAATGTGAAAACCGTTGGCGGCGGCGGCGGCAACGATGTCGTCCACGTGAATATATCTAGTGTGAGCAGCAAGGGTAAGCGCAAGTCGAGCATGATTAAGATTGCCGAGACGACACAGCTGGTGACGCGATTCTCTCGGACGCATGCCAGCGCTGGTGGTGGTGCCACACAAGCCAATGCCAATACAAATACAACACATGCCAATGCCAATGCCAATCATCAGATGACACAGATGCAGCGCTTGATCTACAAGAGCAGCGACCACCATCAGCAGCATCATCATGCTGGCTCCGTCTCTGCCACGGCAAGTGGCATGCAACGCACAACTAGCAAGTTTAAGACTGGTGGCATTGTCGTCACAGCCGTACAGCAATCAACGGTCAATCACGCGGCACCCGTTGGCGCTGCTGGCGTCTCCAGGCGAATACGACATGCCCACGCCCACACCCACAGCCACACCCATGGCCATATGGGGCACACACACACGCACAATGCCGGACTGATTATCAAGGGCAGCTGCAACGGTGCCGCCGACAACATTCTGCAATATCGCAATGCGAACGCGCTGCAGGCGAACAAATCAACGGCAGGCTTCTCCCTGGACACGGTCAGCCTGGTGCGCAAGGTGAAGACCAAGTTGAAAAAGCGCAAATCTCGAACGCTGGCAAATGCTGCTGCTGCGAAGGCCAAGTGAATTCACATCTTGGTGTGTCCTCCATATACAGCGTAGAGATTTAGGATTAGAATACCCGGACATTCCCCCGACTTCCTTGACCGACCGTTTTGCTCCCCGATATCGGAAAATAAGTCTATGTACTTTCGTTTGGATACACATATATACATATATATAATTTTTTTTTGTTGCTTTTAAACCAAATTTTAGTCAAATATTAATTTGTTATACAGTCGAACGTTGCTATAGAATTGAGTTCAAGTACAAAGAAAGTTGCAAATGATTTGTATGTTCTGTGCGACTTCACTGTAGCGAGGTTCGACTGTACTGCGCCAAAATAGCGTTAGCGAATAATGAGCGCGATTAGCAAAATGTGCTTAGCTAAATTTCCAGCATGTATAGCCATTACGTGTAATGTACAGTAATAATATGTTTGAATGTATTGAATATTTCATAATTTAGCGCAATCATTTGGCCCACAATTTTTCTATACAAATTCGCAATAAAAAATTAATTTGTTTTGAGCTAGTTCTTGGCTATCGGGACCCGGGATTTCATTTGAAGCAAGACGATGTTATTGCTGCGATGCGATTTATGTATTTATGGAATATCAAATAAATTATTCATTACCCTCACAAAAATCAATGGCACAATAAGTGGCGCAGTCAACAAACAAACAACGCTACAGTTATATGAATTTATGACAATGCCCTCAGGAAACTGAACTTCCACCCACGGGACACAGAACACACTCGTAAATTGGAGCGGGAACGGGAACGAGAACGGAAATGGCAACGGGTACAAAATTGAGTTTAAGGATATATGGGTTTGGTCGTTTTACATACCCCTTTTCGTTGCGGCTGTCCTTAACACTCGATTGTGGTTGAAATGTCACTTAAACATAAATGTTTCAATCTAGGTGAATATTATTATTGCGAAAGTAAACAAAACGTTGTCTAAATGTGACCTCTAAAGATGGCAGTGTGCTGAAATAAGTCGATATAATTGCAATGTTTCTAACGTATCGATATATTTCGATATTCGCAAGCAATTCTATGCATATGCTTTTAAATGGTCAAAGACTCGACCGATTACAGTAACGTAATATATGCTTAATATATTTATTAACTTAAGAAAGTACATGAAACGAATAATATGTTAATTAAGCAATTGCGATAAAGGAATATTTTTCCAAATTTATAAATTAGACCGCGGTAACCATGCAATGGCAATGAAACTTTGGAGCTTTCGATAAATAAAACATAGCGCTTTCGATGATTTGTCAGTGTGACCAGACGTTTTTCAATATTGTGCGGCAAGCTTAAAAGTCAAATGGCGAACGAAGAAATAAAATAAAAGCACAACGAGAATGATAATAAAATCCTTTGCTAATAATAATGAAAATAAATTAGTAGAGATAGACAACGTATACTAGTGTAGACTCAATATAAGTGTATCTCCTGTATTACCCAAATGATTAATAAATATTTGTCCGTGATTTGCATGTGGATAAAGTGAATATGTTGTGCAGTTGTTTTAAATAATGTTTTCTTTCTTTCAAGTTGACTTTATTTTACCAGACTTATATATAGTATATATGTATGTGGCAATATCGTAGCCAATGTGGTTCCACTGAGCTGCGACTATTGCTGTTTGAATACTTTATTAATGTGAATAAGCCCTTGAAAATCTCATTGTTTCTTACTTTGCTTTTTGTTTATATTTTGTTTATTTAATTATATGCGTATAATAGCTGAAGTCATGTGTAAGCCGCATGCATTTGGAATGTTGTTCACCATTCGCATTGTTTATATTATACTAAAACCGTTGCTTATGACTAACGAAAATAAAATGCGTATTTATTTTATAATAATTAAGATTGTATACTTGAAATTGGGTAAATATGCGTATGTATTTGCTCCTCCCTAGTTTATAGCACAATAGGAGGAGGCGTTCATTCATTTAACTAATATTAGGCGCGTCCGCATACACTGATAACCCATTATATATATATATGCATTTTAAATACATACATATACATTTACATGTACGTAGATGTAAATATATACATACGCACACCGCTTAGAGTATTCACGGATTTTGTTTTGATTTAAACATTAACTGCATTCTGAAGTGCAGTCTTGTCATCTACAATAATGTTGGCAGCGGCTGTGGTTGTATTGGAGCTGAGCAACTGTTTGGTCGATGAACTGGATGAGTAGCTGTCACTGGAGCTGCGTGTGGACGCCGAATTGCCGCTAACGGGACTATCCAGCATATCTGCGAAATCAAAGAGATTCACAACTATGTACTCTATTCAATGGAAATGAGCGAGAAGTGTGCGAGTGTGTGGCTTACCCGGCAGTGAGCTGACATTGTTGCTCTTTAGTTCGACAACGCCGCTGCAAACAGGCGCTGCTGCACTTGGTCCAACAATATTGCCCACTGATGTGGATTTCTTTTGCAGATTCTGATTCTTTTTCATGGTTGTGCTATAGCTCACACCAGCAGCGCTGAGCATGCTCATCTCGCTGTTGGCATGGCTAGCGACTCCGCAAGTGCCACACAAGGGATCGCCGCTCTTTGCCCGCTCAGCGGGGCACAATGGACTAAGTATGGTGTTTTGTGTGTCTTCGGGTGTATAGTAGTCCGAGTCTTCGGCACTTAAGTTGGCCGCCAATAAGCCGGGCTCGTTGGCCGGTGAACCGGCATCCGAGAGCTCCGGCCGATGTGATGATCGTTTTAATGAGCTACTCTTTCTGGAGCCTTTGTCGTCCTGTTGGTTAACATCGCCGCTGCCAATGCTGCCGCTGACAGCGGCATCGATGTCATCTCTGTCGGTTACCATATTGTCATCGTCACCGCTGCCGCTAAGGCTCTCCACAACTTGCTTAAGTGATTTGGTGGATGTATGCTTGACACGGCTACCCGGCGATAGCAGCGGTGACAATTTCTCATTCTCGCTATCCTCATCGTCGTCATGATTGCCAGTGCTACGTTTCTGGTACTTGAGCCCATTGTGGCGTTCATTAACAATGTGCATCTCTTGCTTCTCCGGCGAACAGCTGAGTGTTGGCGTTGGCGTTGACGGTGATTTGGGTGAGGTGCAGGTGCTTGGGGTCTTCTTGGGATCATTTTCAATTTCAACAACGGACTGGGTGGAACCAGCGCCAGTTTGGTTGGTCAAAGTGCCCACCTCATTGGTGGTGGTGCAAGTCGAGGCGTTCTTCTTGATCTTGGGCCGGCGTTGGCTACTCGATTTGATTGGTGACGTTGTCTTAATGTCTTCAGTGGTCATCGTTGAGGCGGCTACGGTAGCGCTCTCCGGCACATCATTCTCACTGGACCTAAGGGATCCAAATTTAACATTTGGCTTAGACAAATACCTAACAATTCTTCAATTTGTAACTATCCCTGACCAAAGATAGGTGTTTCCGCCAACTTCAGCATAGCCATATAGCCATAACTTCAATTAGCCATAAATTGATAACAAACCCAATAAGCTATAAGTGGATTTTGGATTACATTCGAAGTGAATCATAAAGTTGCACAAACAAGTGCATCATCGGAACAAGTGCAATCTGACGACATTAGGAACACCAGTGATTCCCTAGTGCTGAATGGGATATTCACCATTAAGTCTTAAGTTTACTATTGATTGATTGGGTTAGATCATAAGAGCTTTGGGGTCCAAGGCTTCAGAGATGGGATCCAAAAATGGGTCCAGGTTGAAAGGATGAAATAATAATTTATGTTACCTAAATTGTTATATGTTATATAGCTGATTAAAGAAAATTATGATTTCAGTAAGTAAGTTAATCAATTCTATAATAGACAAGATAGAAGATACCCAGAGCGCTCGTATGTCGGGATATATGGTATATGAGTTGTTAGCTTTATCTTTCCTATTGCGTCATTTCCTGCTTTCCGCAATCATCAAATAAACTTGATTTGCGTATTGCCATTAAGCAGACATTACTATGGCTTACGAGAAGTTATATTCCACATTTAGGGTTTCTAAATAGATCATACAGACAGACAGATCAAGAATATAAATGTGTATATAACTGTTGAAATTGGAGTTCTTGAGCGAAAACCGTTTTTGCTTTCCAATGAACCTTTTCTTTATAATAAATTGATAAGAGGATAAAATGATTTGCATGGTTGAATATGAATCTCTGGCAATCCGTAGATGGCCGCTCATTTTTGTTGGTTATTCGAATCATACCTGGCACGAGCCACATACTGTGGCGGTCCGTTGAGAGCCTCAATGAGCGAGACGGGTATATAGCCGGGTGGGACATCGAGGGGAGTGTGCTCGCCAGCGGCCGAGGTTGGCGTATTCTGATGGAGCACATGGGTGCTGATGCCCTTCTGAACGGCACGTATTTGCAAGAGGGCACGGAACGGAGCACGGCAGATGGGGCAGTTGTTGGCCTGGTAGCGTAGAGAGTCGGCACACGAGTTGCAGAGACAGAGATGGCGGCATGGCAGTATGAGTGTGTCCCTTGTCTCGCTCATGCAGATGACACACTCACTGCCATGATCGTCGATATCCTCGTCCAGCGAGGTCTTGTTCACCGCCTTGTTCTCAATGCCATAGATCTCCTGCAGCAGATAGCATAGGCCATCGACATATATCTTCTGCTTGAGCGCACGCAGCACATAGCTGTTTGTCTCCGGATGATGATCGATAACGCAAATGGTTGTATGCGACTGGCGACACTCGTCGTTGCCCTCATCGACGACACAGTGTATGGCGACCGGGAATTGCTCGCGGCCGGAACTGTAGAGAAGATCATCCTCGGGTATCATCATCGGATTGAATACGTGGCTGGGCTGCGAGAAGAACTGATTGATGCCCTTCTCGTAGTGGTACGTGTCCGATGTGATCGAGTAGCCTTCGCGTGGCGTCATCGTAACACCGCTGGGACTGACATCTTCCGCACAAAAATAGTAAATGGTTATCGAACACTTGGCATCCGAATCGAATATGAATTCAACATTGTAGCAATAATTTGGTAGCGCCGACTCTGAATCATCATCGAGGCTGACCATATTGCAGAGTACATTGCCATCGACTTGCTCGATGGATGCACTGCTGATTTCCTTAGCCTTCTTCTTACGGTTTTCCTTTAACAATTCAACATCTGCGTAGGCTGCCATCTTTTCAAATGGAATGCGGACAAAGCGCACGGATTCCTTGCGTATGTTGACCAGACTCTTGAGCGTTTTGGTTGGCTCATTCGCCTGCGGCGGTGGGTAGGGAAAGGCCGTCGGTCGCGTGCCCAGAAAATTGAGATCAACATTTTCGCCAAACAAATAGGATTCGGGCTGGGGCGTGTCAAAGCGCTCACCGCCCATTATAAAATGGGTGCCAAAGAAGCTGCCCATGCGAGGCGGATATTTGTAGGCATTGTTGATGATGTGGTCGGCTTCCTCGACGTCTGCGTTTTGTCTGCTCACAAAGCTACCCATTTATGCACCGTTGGTTGCTGCTGGATTTTGTTTGCTTTCACCTTGCACTGGCTTCTGTTTTGCTCTATTCTTTTTCTTGCTATTACAACATTCACATATATGTATTTACATTTACATAGGCAGCGACATCGATAACGAATTGAGAAAGCGATGGCGATAACGATTATTAATACTGATATTACTCATTGCAAGCAAATGCAACCATCACCAACAGTGTGGCAGTAATCTTTAGTAGTATTTGGTATTTTTTTTTAACATTTCATATATTCATTAATTACTATTCCGCATAATTTGAAATTGAGCAGAAATAATTGTTTTGCTTTTTAATTTCTTTTATTGAGAAACAAAATGCATTTGTAAGGCCTTATTAAGTTGACTGTGATATATGTCAAGTAATTCCGATGAAGTTTGCAGGCAGAGCTGAAAATAATTTGCGGTCACACTTTACAACCGATGTGATGAATTCAAAAAACACCTTAGAATTTAAATGTATCATGGCAGGGATTACAAGAATCATTTGATTTCAACATTTCATTCAAGTTATTAGTTTCTTTAATTTTTTATTTATACAGTTACCAAATTTTGTTGGTAGGTTGTTGGCCGTCAAAGATCGTCCACCTCCGCTGCCCCTGCCCTTAAAAATTTTTAATGGCTATTTTTTCCGCCGTTTTGAAATTAGAGCCCTCAAATTTGGTAGTCATATTACCACCTCCCCAAACCGATACACCTGTTAGTGTAAATCGATAAGACCAAACATCTCATACAATTTGAAAGCTAGAGTCATCAAATTGAGAGGTATATTGGTACACCCTTAAGAAATTCGGAAAAGAATTTTGGACCACGCCCAATCCCGAACCCAAAAACAATAAAAGTCTATATCTCAAACAAGAGCTACAAACTTGGAAGGTGGACGCACCAAAAAGTTTGCAAATTTCCACTTGTATTCAGGGCAATTTAATTTCTGAGTTTATATATGTATATTTAATTTTATTTTTATACAAATTCCAGTAGAATTCAATGACTTTTTGAGTAAGCCAATAATGCAACCAAAGACCTCTCACATTCGCGGTTGCCAAGCACGACATTTGATTGACACCGCAAATATTCCGCGCCTTGTACATTCACACATGCATACATTCAAACATATACATATATACATTTTCATTCTGTACAGATATATTCTTATATCAAACGGCTGCCCACTCAAATATGATACGAGGGATTTGGTGGCTTTTCACGAGTTCAATTTTGAATTCTCGTCAATCGTATGGGGGCTTCACAAAAAAATGCTGTACGGTCTTCAATGAATTTTCATTTGCGAAGCTCTAGCATGAATCGGTTGAACAACAAAATAGTTGGGTGCAATCATTTGTCGGACATTTTTTGACCTTTCTCACGAAAATGTCAAATTTACTTCACTACACTATTGGTAAGTATTTTTTGGAAAACGAAAAAAAACTTGTTCACACAAAAACTCATATTTTGCCTCTTTGTTTCTCTGAAAGCGAAAGGATATAATGAGTTCAATCAGGCTGACTTTGTCACTGTTGTGGCCTTTTACTGTCTCCAAAGTCATCCATAATTAATCTCTTTCATTAATATAAATTTGAAGTTGAGTTATGATACAAATAACGATTCCTGCTAGGCCCGATTTGAGTTCAAGCATCGTTTGTGATAAGTATTTATGAGTTACATCCATGCATATTGTTCAGATACATATATACATTTGCATTGAGTTATGTATGTAAAAGTGTTCTGTCGATCAGCCAGCAAAAGCTTACAATGGTGTTCAGAATTCAGATGCAACACGCCTCTCGCCACTTGAATGTGCATATTATCAACCCCATTGTAGCTGGCTTACGATACGACTCCTCTCTCTCTCTCTCTCTCTCTCTCTCTCTCTCTCCCTCTCCCTCTCCCTTTCCATATCTCACTCTCTCTCTCTGACTATGTGTGTGTGTCTTTTTTACGCACCTTTTTCGCTCGCCATTTGCCGCTCTCAGTTTGGCAGTTCGATTTGAAGGGCAGGCGAAAGCTCGCCGAGGAAAAGAGCAATAAGTAACTGGGAAAAGCTGCTCAGAAGCAAGTGCCAACACTGTGCAGCAAAGTCGATACTGATAATAGCATAAAACAATATATGCACCTAATTCAATATATATGTTCAAGCAGAAGTATACAAAATTTAGCATACTTATAAGCATGAAATGCAGACAACAATCAATTAAAAAATTTCTATATATTTATACATGAGATTTATAAGAGGTTTATAAACTGTGCAGTTTGATTAGCTTGTGCCGATAATGGTATCTGGAATATGTGAAAAGAGTCTTTTCTTATAGTTACATTCATATTTAACTTTATTGTTAACAAATTTCATTTAATCTATAGATTAAACTTACAGTGAAGGCTTTTTCATTAACGCCGGATTAGCTTTGAGTCAATTGTAGTCAAGCGAATGGGTTTTACGGTTCTAATGGTGATTGCATTATTGATTAATAGATACGGTCTAAGTGCAAAAACTGAATATACAATTAAACTACATGACTTTAGAATTCGATGTGCATTCATAAATGTGATGTAACTTCAACGCTTCAAAGCGTAATGTGCGCAGTTACATTACAGTGTAGGCGTTAATTTTGTCGTTGAGTGTAAACATCGTTTATTCGTAGTACGACGTGGCGACACAACAGTGTGGCAGCAGCAGAGGCAACGGCGGCAACGGAGGCAACTGAGGCAGAAGAGGCAGTCGACGCAGCGACGCCTAATGTATAAATACTGAGAGCCAGACGCGTCCGCTTTCATTCTCTTGCAGTGTTTAAAGTGACATGAAAGTGGTGCACTGCAACAAGTCATGTATCAGCATGTCCAACCAAGCAACACAAATCATATTTATGCCGATGGTGAGTGTGGGTGGAACTCTTACTACTACAACTACTGCTTCTGCTACAACTACTTCAACTACCACTACTGATATGATGTCACTGCAGTCAAGTTCGGCTTTGGCTCTCAATTATCTTCATTTTTTTTGTTGCTTGCTTGCAAATTAGTGTGCATATTTTTTTTAGTCGCGTGCTAAGTGCAGTTACAGTTACAGTTACAGTTTACAGTGCAGTTGCAAAAGAGAGTAGAAAAAAAATGAGTAAAAATAAATGAAGTCAAACAGTGCGTATGCGTTATGTTTGTTTGAGTTGATCCATTGCTAAGCTGTTAAGCTGTTGTCTGGGCAAATGCGTGCACAAACAAATTATAAGATAAATAACACGAAAATACAAGTAAATAAGTAAGTAAAGTAAAAACCCTAAATGGGCTGAGGTAATCACAAAACGCCCGAGTCAAAGTGCTAATCGAGCGCATGCGCGAAATACGCCACAAAAAATACCGGGTAAATATTTGGCGGACGAATGTTCGTGCATTGACTGTCTGACAATGTATGTATGTGTGTGTGTGTGTGTGTGTGTGTGTATGTAATACATAAAATAATGCACATGTACATAAGCCGTACGGTGTGTGTGTGTGTGTGTGTGTGTGTGTGTGCCTGTGGAACAGCTGTTTGGCTAAGCCTAATGCAATTGCAAGCGACACGCGATGCGTGCAACAGTGGCAACAACACCCACAGAACGGGGTCACTGTTTCCGTGCCCTTGCCACACCACACCCAACACCACCCACCCACACAGACACACACACATACACAGCAACTGCTATAAGTACCAGCATCAAAGGCAACAACATGAATTTAAATTGCACATAAGCTAATGTGTACGTATGTATGTACGTATGTATGTATGTATGTATGTATGTATGTGTATGTATGTATGTTATGTACAAATGTGCTCATTTATATATGTACAACAAATATGTATGAGTATATAATGTGTGTGTGTGTGTATGTCTTTCGCAATGTTAATTGTAGTGCATTGTGCTTATACATTGCTTTAGCTTTTACGCCGGAATGCTTGTGCATATGCACAGACATACATACAGACATACGTACAGAGGTGCACAGATGTATGTACATTTAGCCGTGATTTCAGAGCCAACCACTTGCTGTGCAACGTGTTACGCAACAGTTCACAGCAACATTGTTGGCGGCATCAGTCTCAGTGTTTGGCTTCAACTGTACCCCAAAAAGGCAGCGAAGGAATTGGTCAACTGCGCAGCAGATATCAAATTGTTGACGCTCGACTGATTGACTGACTGACTGATTGATTGGAGATCATGGTTAAATCCAAGCAACGAAATATATAAGTGGTGGTTTTATATCATTGAATCCTTCAATAAAATGCACTGCGCAGAAAATATTAAATTGCGGTTGCTGTGAGTAAATAACTGATTGACTGACTGATTGACTGGCTGATTGATTGACTGACTGACTAATTAACTGGTTGGCTGATTGATTGACTGATTGTTTGGTGTTCATTGTTTAGTCTGAGCAACTAAATATTTAAACAGTATTTTATGGCATTCAAATGTTTGCCACGTGCCTGCCACAAGATCGGCAAGTCAATCGTCTTGAAATATATTTTCAAAAATCTCTTGCCCTGTTTGGCAAATGGCTGTTCAAGGCAATAAATTCAGTCAATCTTCAAAAGTTTGATTTGTCCAAATGTGTGCAATTTTAAGATAACGTTGAAAGCTGTTTTCATTGCCCCTTAACTATTATTATATATATATAAATAAATTGTGAAAGGGGCTAACAAATATTGATTGGCTTTACTTCTTACTTATGACTATTTTTATATTATAAGTAAATTTTTTTTTTTTTTTAATTATTTATGTATTAATTTTTGACAGCAGCGTAGAGATAAAATAACTTGACTTATCTCTATTAGAGATATGTGTTTGATGTACAGCTTTTACAGTTCAACTCAAAATTGATAAACTTCACGTTGTACATACATACATACATACACACACACATACATAGATATATATATAGAATATTTGGATGGTTGTCACTTGTTATTGCGTTTTGCGCTTGTTTTCAAAAACTTTTGCAATTAGTAGCTTGTGGCTTGCGGTCTGTTTACTGCCGCCTGGTTTTAATCACAGGCATCGTATTACCACCGAGAGTAAGCCAATATGCGCATTATATAAGCCACAACTATTTGCCGGGCATTGTTTTCAACTGAGCCAACCAACTGAATGAAAATACGCAGGTGCCACAGCAGCCAACAACAAGTCAAGGTCGATGTCAGAAAACCACAAAGAGAAATATAACCAAATGGATAGCTCTGAGTAACAGCCAATCCTTCCATAAAAATATGCAAATTAATGCAAAGGTTCAAAGAAAGCTCCTCCGATTTCATAGATTTGATTGAAATATAATACATTTAAATGTGGGTTGTTGGGAACGATAAAAATCTATGGTTGCATTTTTGAATCGAAGCTTCGGCTTGAAGCAACCTTTTTTTGGGGTTTGGAATCTTAAGTTGGGAACAGAAGAGAAAAGAACCAGTATTTTAAATTAGGAACGTAGACGAACCCAGGTTCAAAGTTTAAACACAAAAACGATCAAATGCGCATCTAATAAATAGATAGTTTATCATTTTGTGTTTGCTTGTCAAACAAACAATAAAAGTTAGTTTATGTTAGTTTATGCATTTGAACGCTTCTCAAATCAGTTTGATTTATGAGCATATTTATCGTAATATTATATCTTAAATGACTTGCAATAATTTGAAACAACAACCATTCAGCTAATTGTTTTTCCAAATAAAAGTTTTGTTCTTTAATGAATTGTTTGCATGTTCATATAAGGCAAGCTGAAGTTTTGAAGTCTGTCTGTTTTGAAGTACTCTGCTCATCAGTGGAGCACTCAGGCAGCTCGAGGACCTTGGGGCGACCCTTTATTTTTTGTTGTCTAGGGTTAACTGGTAGCACCAACAACGCAATGCAAACCAATAGCCGGAGATAGAAGAGGAGAGGAGAGGAGAGGGCAGTAGGACAGCAGCCGGCAAGTATATTGTTTAAGCAATGGGGCATCCTTTCGGGCTGGCATCGCATTGCTCTGCTCTGCTCGGCTACACTTTGGGGTGGCTTCTGCTCCTGGTCGTCGGCGGCAATGTGACAGTGAAAGTGCGCAGCACTAAAGCAGCCTGCGACGTGCTATTAGCCTTGCTTACGACTACTCAACTCAGACTCAGTCTCAGTTTCAGTCAGGATGTCATGGCAAGGACATCCAATTAGGCGCATGCGCCAAGCGAAAGCTTTTTAGCTTAATCTCTGCCCATGCTGTCACTCTGTACGTGTCTGTGTCTGTGTGTGTGTGTGTGCGTGTGTCTGTTTGTGTGTATGTGTGGAATATATTTTTATTTATTATTTGAGTGCGTGTGTATGTGTGTGTGTATTGCTGGTTGCCGGTTTTAGTGCCTTTTTGTGTGTGCAGAGAACAGGTGGCCAGGAGTCCTTACCCTGATTAAAAGTGTCTATATATATAGAGACATATACATATATATATATATATATATATTTATGTATGTATGTATATAGGCTTTTGTGTGTCTGTGTGTGTGCCACGTGTAGCAACTGTAGCCAGAAAATTAAATGTTTATTATCAAGTGAAAAGAAGTCCTTAAACATTTTTGTTCTCAATGAATGAAAAGTCACAACAAAAGACATGAATTACTTAGCTATGGAACTAACTAGAAATAAATATAATATAGAAATATAATATATACACACAAATTTAAATTGCCTAAGAGATTTAATAAACTTTAATCTAAAATATATATAAAATAGATCTGATTGGGTTTATAATTTTTATTAATTTTCAAGAATTCTTACATATTTTAATCAACTTGTTTTTTAACTTGTTGTATTTTTTTGTGTCCACTGACGCTAGTATATATTTGTATGGATTTATATATGTATGCATCAACATGTTGTTCGCGTGCGCGATGCTGTCAGCAGTGCGATAGGACCACAAATCGTAGGGTGTTCGCCTTGCCATGTCTGACCTAAGCCAAAAAGTGTGCATGCTGCGGCAATATGTCCCTCGGACAAGGGCACAAAGTCGAGGCTGTTGCGACGAGCCCCTAAAATTTATGCCCCCAACAACCTCGACGCTTTTATACACACACACGCGCGCGCGCACACACACACACACACACACACACACATACACTGCCTATTTAAGTATCTGCTGTGCTGTTGCTGTACCGCAACCAAGAATTGAGTTGAACATCCTGCCGACAGATGGCTCAACCCCAATTCTGTTAACCCCCACACCCACCACCCCCTCTCTCAATCTCGTTCTCTCTCTAACTCTCTCGCTGTCTTATTTTTTCAGTTGATTCGTGTCAGACTTGTGTATTCTATTTATAGCTGGGCAGCACAGAAACAACAGCAACAACGAAGAAACAATTTCACAAATATTTTCGCGTGCGTCCCGAAATACGAAATATAAAATACGAATTTGTTTAATTCACTCGAGTTAGGCAAACGATAACTTTTCTTAGCTGCTGTTGGACAAAAAAAAAAAAACTTTACCAGTTCTGTTTTTTCTTCTGTTTTTTTTTTTTGTTGCTGAGGGATAACAGGTTACGTGTCACTTTTCAAATGTAAATTTCTTAATAAATTAAGCGACGAAATTGGCTTTTCTATTTTTTTGTTGTTCTTTTCTCTGTTTTCTGTATTTTGCAGTCGCACAGCTAGAATTTTCAATTTACGAGTGTCTTTGGATCTCAGCAGCTGGACTGTGAATTGCTCAGCAAATGAATTTATCGTTTTGTAATTATTATGGCTGATCATTAGCGTCATCATCATCATCATCATCGGCATCAGCATCATTATCATCATCACCAATTAGTGGGGGAGGGGGGGCACCGGCGAGCTTGCTATGAAGTTGGTGCGTCACGAGCCAAATAAAAAATCAATTGAGTTAAATTGAAAGGCGCACAGACGCGTCGGCAAAAACATTAAAAATAAAAAACATAAAACAAACAACAATTTATATATATAAATAATGACGACCAGACCGATAGCGATGTCGATAACGATAACGATTTGACATGTGTCAAACAGACAAAACGCAAGATTTGCAGAACAGGATGCAAAAGAAGACGAAAAGTGCCCAAAGCTGACAATCCGACAAGATTACGGTAAACAAAATAAGCTTTGAATCGAGCAAACGGGCAATGTACATGTGTCTATGTGTGTCTGTGTGTGTATACCGTCAATGCAACCTAAGCTAATTCCGTCTGTCGACAGCACTACAAAAATACCAATACACAAATAAATATTCGAGCCTGGGAATGCATATACAGATGCACAGACAGTCATATGTATCTATATGTAAAATGTCGAGTCTTTGTTATGACTATATATAAGTGTAAGTGGATGTACAGTTAATTATTGATGGTTGTTAAAATTAAATGGGAAGAAAAAAACTAGCGACCTTTAAAAGTTGTTCTTTGTGTTCTCTGTAGAAATTGTGCACCTGGAATTTAACATGTGTGCTGTTCTTTAGTGAGTTGGTGAAGAAGTGAAAAATAAATCCTGTTTATAAATTGCATATTAATATTTAATTGACGCAGACGTGTCGATATTCATTGAATATTGATATTTATCGATTTTTCTCGTGGAACTGTGGAAAAAATGCCATTTATCTGAAAATGCCAAATCTAAAAATTTTAATCTCAAAGATCGATGCAAAATCAAATCGGGTTCAACTAAAAAAAAGCAGGGTGCCAAAAGAAAAAAGGCAATAAGACAATAAAAAATAATAATAAAAGAAACACGCAACTGCAGTTTATTGCCAGTAAGCAATTTGCATTTCTCATACAACAGCCACACCAATAAACCTCTCCCCCCCCCCCCCCACTCATCATCCTGCTGAGCAAACTTGACATTGACTTTGCAATTGCTGCACTAGCGGTACACACACACACACACACACACATGCATGTACAGTTGCGGTCAAAATAATTGAAATGCTGCTATATTATATGGCTCATATAAAAATATGGCTTTTTTTATTGCAATATGAAGAAAAATTCAATTCAAGCTGTAAGACAACAAATGATTGGTTTCTCATCTGGCAATGATTTCAAATACCATTATTTTTTCAAATACGAGACGTAGTTTTGCTGAGAATGCGTCACTATTATTCCACTACTGTAATTTTGATTGGCTCATTTGTGATACATTTAAAGTCTTTATTATTTTTGTTCTTTTCACCTTTTAATGTATCCAGTATTTATTGCTTGTTTTCAACATTTTTAAACTATATTATTTTTAACTACGTTTTTGTTTTTTAACAATTTCCAAGACATACTATTATTTTGAGCGCAGCTGTGTGTGCAAGTGTGTTACAATGCCGAGCTCTCGTTAATTGCGAGAGGCAAATGCAAAATAAACAGAAAACGATACATTTCAATTAAGGAACAAATTATTTCGACAGTACCCAACATCAAAGAGCGGAGCCAAGGGCTATTCGAGACGAAGGCATAGAAACCGACCGAGTAACAAATATAAATTTATACTTGTACTCAAATATCGTATATCTGTATGTGGTATATGTTTTTTCTAATACAATTACAACATGCCCGATAATATCCTAAGAAATACTTACACGCAATCTGAGTGAGGCTAGAAGGATCGACTAGAAAGCAATAATATTTCATATCATATTCCCTACAGGCCACTCAGAACTCTTTAGACTATTCAAATCAACAGTTTTCATCGTTTCCTTTGCGATATCAATTTAAATGTGATAAAGAGGCGTGTTCCAGCTTAAAACTTTTCCGTTTTCCGTTTCCGTTTCCGTTTTTACATGCATAAATAAGTGATGCCAATATAGCTTTTTCTGGCGAATTATCAAATGTTTTAATGCGTAATGCGACAACAAAAAATAAACAATCAAGCAAAGCGTGGCACAAACCTTGTTTTTGGTCAATATTAAAATCAGTTGAGATTGTTTTTGTTATTGTTTTTTTTTATTATGCTACTTGTTTTGAGCGAAATATCAATTAACAGCTATTTTCGCGCATTCAATTTTGTCAACACTGATGTACAAACAAGCACACGTGCACATACATCATGACTGACACATTTGCACATAAATTAAGTTGACACGCTTGTGCATGCAACCATGATGTACACATACATACTCAAATGCACATACATACATGCATACGGGTTGTCTTCTTCTTGTTTTTGTTTTTGAGTACATACTTTGTGCCACAGAAAAAGGTAATTTTCACCCTCTCTGCGCTCTCGACTTGAAGTTTAATGGGCCACCAACACATAGTAAATCTAAAAAATTTAGAAACAATTACACAAAAAAAAGAAGCATTTATTTTAATTTGGACACATGCCAATAATAGTGCCCCGCGTCCGCTTAGCAGTGCTAACCCATCTCACAATGCCTTTCATATTTGAAATTTTCATTTGCATTAGCAAAACACAAAAAAAAAAACCAAAAAAAAAAACAACAAAAAAAAGAAGAAGACAGAAGCAGCGGTCAGCGCGTGATTATTAGTCATTTGATGAAGACGCCGTTCCGTTCGTTTTTGTCGCTGTCGCTGTCGCTGTCACTGCCGACGTCGCGACGTTGGCGTTGACGCTGGCGCTCGCAGTTGACGCCAAGTGCGATTTTTTGCGTCATAGCATGGAAAGTGGAGGGGAACTGGAGGTAGACAGAGAGAAAGAGATAGGGAAAGAGAGAGGGAGAGAGAGAGAGGAGCTCAGTTTCGCATAGATATTAGGTTAGTTAATACCAGCACTTAATGTCAAGCACCAAAACACCAAAACAAAGTCAGCCGCTGTCCAATGTCCAGTAAAAACTGTTATGTATGTGTGTGTGTGTGTACATCTGCATAACTCCAGCAGTTTACTTGCCAAATGTGAATAAAGGGTATATGCAACTTGTATATCGGCCAGTATTTAACCCATAAATTCGAACAAAAAACAAAAATCGATGCTAAAAAAGGATATGTGTGTAAATATATATGAATATATATATATATATTTCAGTTTAAGAATCATGCAAACATCTCAACGGTTTTTAGGCTGAGTACAGAGCATTGCGCAGTCGGAAAATTACTTATTTCGCTAGTTGGGTTGCTTAAATAATTAACGAAAGAACAAAAAACACCCGATCGTGCGACCGACTAACCAGCGTCACACATACACACACTTATAGCTCTACATCTAAGCATGCACATACATACCCACACACACACACACACACACATACATACATACATACACACACACACACACATACCTCTCCCACTGTCTATTTGTCTTTATGTCTACGTGCGAATCAGATCGTCTGCCACTGTGCCGCTTGTTGATGAAGTTGTGCTGATTTTAGATAGGATCAGCTATCTGACAATGCCGTTGGAAAAAACGTCAATTGTTATGAAAGAAACAGAAGAAAGCCAATTTGAAATCTTTCTTTCACATCAAAACAAAATTGCTTAGTTTCGATAATTAAAAAAAAAAATCTGACTTAGGTGCCAAAAGAACATTTCCTTTTAAAATTATTTAAAAAATATATATATATCGGTTGTCTTCTCTTCACTCGTGACTGTTTTTGTCTTAGGGATCATTCGCTACATTCTAGCATGTTTAGGTGCTAAAAGAACATTTCTTAGAAAAATGAAAAAAAAAATTGTCGTTTTTCATCCCAGTTTTTTATTATTTTGTTGTTGTTTTCATCCCGTAGATAAAACTGCGTGAATTTAGTATTTCTATTAATATTCTTATTTGTTTACTGTTTATCTAATCGAGATTGTCTCCATCAATTCAGCAGACTTAAATAAATATTTTTTTTTCTAATTTCGACGTAGACTTTGGCTTTTCCCATCCTTTTCGCGATGAAGCCAATATCTAACACTGTATAGCTAACACTTGGGAACAGTATTAGTGTTGTTCATACGTCAAAAGAGTGTTGTATAAATTCCGCGTGACTTTTATGACAGAAACATTGACAATGAATATCGACAGTGAAATAAGATGAGAAGATGCGACTATGAGCTACCCTGTACCATGTATTGAGGTCAGCGGCTATGCTGATTCTTCTCTAAGCTGCTCAGTTTGAAAAAAAACGGAAAAAAAATTGAAAAAAACTGCAAATTAAACAAAGGAAAAAGTCATTAATATAGAAAAATACATATAAAGATATATATCAATTTGCGATTCTCTCAGGATTGGGTGGGAGCTTATAGAACGGGCCGAAAGTAAATATAAATTGATATTGGTTTCAAATTCCTCCATTTTGTACACACAGGATAAAGGATCCGTAAAAAGAAAAAAAAATCTTTATTGACAGTTTATATGTAATATGGCTAAGTTGATTATCTGCAGATATTTAATTGCTCATTAAGTACACTTGCAGAATTGAATTGTTTGCCTTGCTTATATTCTGCTTGTGTAGAAGGTATATAATAATATTTACAATAATACACAAAAATTCGCTTTCCTTTGCTTATATTTGAATTAGTTGCTGCGCATATATTATGTATGTATGTGCACATAAATACATACATATATATGTTTGTAAGCTTTTGTTATTTATTATTATATATATATATATATATATATATATGTGTGTATGCATATATTTGTGAGGGAGTGTAGATATACTCTCGTCCGTAGCTACACAGAGGAGTGAGACAGATTCAGTAATTTTGTGTTCTGCTGTTGAAGAAAATACAGCCCAAAGCTACAATTGGGTCATCATCAATAGAAGAACATTGATCTGTGAAGCACATCTCTCAGAAGAACATGCCACATTGTTGGCAACTAGCGAGCGAGGTGCAAAGTTCAAGATACTTTATCGAGTGCTCAAATTCTGTGACGTATCATCGATAATCGATGGACTAAGTAACGGCAGCACATGACCATTAACTGGGGGAATGTCTCTATGAATATGCTGACAATTGGGATACACATAAGATGAAAATCATTTAAGGTACTTGATGCCCCATTCATTGGACAGAGTGAGAGAGAGATAGTGGGAGAGAGAGAGAGAGAGAGAGAGTGGGAGAGTGGGAAATTTGTTAATTGGAAAACTCAGAGTTCGGGTCCATGCTTTACATGCCACAGCCTGCTGCCTGATGCCTGATGCCTGCTGCCTGCTGCAGCAGTTTTGATTGAGCGACGAACTAGGCGAGGCGACTACAGAAACTCTAACAGCGCAGACAGACAAAGGAAACAACAAGAAAATGGACACACGACGATAAGGCCACCAACTAAAAAAATACATTCAATTCCGATGGTGGTCAACATATTTACATAGACACACATACATGTACATATTGCCAAAAAAAAAAAAACAACAAAAAAACAACTGTTATAAATAGAGGCGGCATACAGAGACATAGGCAGAGACAGAGAATTAAATAAATATATTGTGAGAAATATGTTCACCTTCGCTTCACTAAATTTCATTAAATTTGTGTCTGCATAATATTCTACAGCAGCGGCAGCCAAGCAGCAGCAGCGCTATAAAAATCTATAACAAGTTGCAAAGGCGAACGGCAAAGTCAAGAAAAGCCGAAAATCTCAAAACATTTTCTGATTTTAGCCGAAAAATGAAATAAATTAACGAACGAGGACTCGGAATTCACGACTCGTAAATATAGCGCGACGAAAACTACACACACACACACACATATACATATACCAAATTGTAGCCGGCATTCGTATCACGTAGACAGGGCCCGACGGCGCACAGCACCAGCTCGGCGAACCCGACCGACACAGAGAGAGAGAGAGAGAGCCTAGATCTTTGCTCAGCAGCATCTTGCCGTTCGGCATTCGGACTTTTTGCCTTCGGCTCGCATCGTTAGCTTATCAACGGTATTTGATGGGGCGCCAGCAAGCTGTTCCAACAGTTGCCATCGATTAATCGCCCATTGAGCACGCGCTTTTGCCGCCTCAGCAGCATTCAAATTCTGATACAGATTCGCTTTTCGTTCCGTTGTATTCGTTCTTCGCTGGGAGTTGAAATTCGCGGCGAAATAATTTTGGCTATTTTTTATCCGTCCATGCCATGCGCGATAAAATATCACAACTATTTTGCTTGCAAAAAAACGCATGCAAAAATAATACAGCAGATAATAGAGGTGGGTTAATGTATCTCTCTCTCTCTGTGTTTGTGTGTGTGTGGGTGTCTTGTGTGTGTGTGTGAGTGCGTTTGTGTCTGTGTCTGAGTGTGTGTGTGTGTGTGCGTGTGCGTGTGTGTGTATATATATGTTAGTGGGTGCCGCTATTGATGATGATACCGCCCAATGCGTAAGGCATTCGTTAGCCAAGGCTAAAAACCAAAAATGTGCCTAATACATGTCAATGTACGTATGTGTGTATGTATGTGTGTACATATGTATGTATGTATGTGCGTCGAAAATAGCCACACTGTGCAGAAATTTTGTTTATCTGTTTGAAAAAGACACTCATTTAGCTAGTCGCCGATGATATCCCTATCTTTAGACAGTGTTTTTTTTTCTTTGGATAATTTTTGTTGTAACGAGAATTTTTTTTATTTTGTTATTGTTTGAACTAATCCGTGATTGCATTTTGTTCTGTGATTTGCCACGTGCGGCTCTTAAATGATACCGTGTAGGACATAATGTGCCAACAAAAGCAACGAGCAATGGGACAATGTGTGCCAATGGGTCTCTTGGGACAGAAGGGCCCGAAGCGACAGAGACCGACTCATCAGGGACCGGGCGGATGCGGAAGCCGCTGGAGAGGAATGGCTCAACGCAGAACGACACTGTTCACCTCGAGAGAAGGTAAGAATCGGAGTTATATATACATTTACCACAATCATGCTAAAAATCTTTATACAAATTCTTTGATTATTGATGTATATATATATATATATATATATATATATATATATGGTCCTTATCGAAAATAACTGCCATATAACCGAAACGCTCTAATCGATCTATAAATATTGCTTTTAATAGACCTTAGCAAATTACCCTTTCTTTATCAAACTATTAAATTTTTTTTTCTCTTTGTTTTTGTTGTTTTAGGCTGGGCCTCTTCAGTGGGGTGGCTTTAATTGTCGGAACTATGATAGGTAAGTACAACTTTTTATACTCGTTGCTGAGCACCACAAATTTTACAGGGTATGTTGGGTGTGCATATGCGAAAAAGCAACGAGCGACAAATGTGACACACAAATCACATTTCGGCCATCTAGAATTGCGTCAAGAAATTGTTTCTGTAATTCCCGATTGCGCTGAGCAAAATCATCGTCACATTTTCTTTCTTGAGCTTTCTGGAGGCACGTTTGCCCCAAAAAAAGGAAAAAATACATATATCAGTGCATAAATTTAGAAACATTTGTACCATGTATTTATCTATATATTTCTGTATATTTCGGCAGTTGTCTCATTTATCCGAACATGCGAAATTTCTGAAAGTTGCTTCAACTTCTATAATCCAATATAATCTTACAAATATTAATGTGAAAGTCAACAAAATCAGGTTCATGTTTATGTCAAAATAGTCTGCAGTCGGCTGATAGTATTTACGACCAGTAAATACCCTGGGCTAAGCTAAGCCTTTTTGGCAATGCTTGTGCTTCTTCTTGCCTGCGTCCCACTTTCTATGGAGAAAAGCAACTATTTAAATATGTTTTGAATGATCTTTAGAAAAGCATTTAGCACAGTGTAAGTGACGTATACTTAATATATGTGTGTAGCCTATCCGAGAGCCTAACAAGATCTCATACATCGACTAACTTAAACAAGTTTTTATATATTTTATATATATATATATATATATTGTATATATATTTGCTTCGTCCCGTTGATCTCATGGAATAACTTATCCACAGTTTGATTCACAGAAAAGAAAATGTAAACTAAGGCGAACCACAAATATTTGTAATTTGTTAACAATATTTATCAGCACAAAAGAGATAAGTTAATGTATACATACAGCTAATACTTCACGGAAAATGGTGTTAATTTATCACCCAAAATAGTGACAACTTAAATTATTTTGTTTTCGAAGGAACACAAAAATTTCTTCATCGGTTGGCTTGGCACTTGTTAGCACCTTCCATTGAATAATCCACACATTATTTTCGAAGAAAAACCAGTTTTTTAGTTTATCTGCAAAATTGCAAGGCGTTGACTTTAGAAAGTACCTAAAATGGTATTTGTATGTGTGTTAGTTCTATTCAGAACTCGGACAGAGTATCTTTAAGTCGAATATCTTTCTGCTAGAGCATTCTTACGTGTTTTTTTTTATATCAATAAACTTATTTCTGATGAACACTTGCCGCAATCTTTATTTGTTTGGATAGCAATCAAACTCAAATATTATATGACACGTGCATACACGTCACATGTATATAAATATGTATGTATGTATATATACTGCATTAGTTTAAAACTAAATATGAATCCATCTGCACATTTGACCTTAGACGTTGTCGTTGTTTGGCTCACGCAATCTTGAAGTTCAGCACGCAATCCTTAAACTTAACCAGACGCGCCCAACTCCCCCCTGCTCAGACCACTCAACTGAATGTATGTATGTATATATACATATATATATATATGTGTGTAAGTATGTGTATGTGTACGCAAGTACGTATCTTATTGGTGCTATTATTCAGCTTTTAAGTGAAAGCGGCTGTGAAGCTTTTAATGGACACACTCGTGTGGCCTGTGCAAAAAAGCTTTCAGCTGATGACGTTTCACGCTGATGCGTGGGTTCAAAGCTTCCGGACAGCCGGAA
Organism: Drosophila macrothrix; assembly: GCA_035042055.1. Classification (NCBI taxonomy): domain Eukaryota; kingdom Metazoa; phylum Arthropoda; class Insecta; order Diptera; family Drosophilidae; genus Drosophila; species Drosophila macrothrix. The sequence goes on along the minus strand of JAWNLX010000587.1, from coordinate 17,331,119 downwards.
GTCTGCGACGAATCAATACATATACATATGTATATATACACACACACACACATATATATGTACAAGTTTATATATATATATAAATACATATTGCTGACGCAAAAGGGCAACCAAAGCAGAGCAAAGCGATGAAAAGCAAAGCAGCTGCTGTCTTCTAAAAATGCCTATGCCACTTACTCACCTCATTCACATTCATATTCAGAATGGGTTTCAATGGATTTGATCAAGTGTGGATCTTGCACTATTTTCAGGGTCTGGAATATTTGTGTCACCCTCTGGTTTACTGGTTCGCACCGGTTCCGTTGGAGTTAGCTTCGTAATTTGGCTTGCCTGTGGCGTCCTCTCATTGTTGGGTAAGTACATCATACGTTATTCATCATTCATTGTCATCATGGACAAATTACATTTACCAAGAACTAAATGCATTCCGATCAAGTTTATCAGGCGCACGAATAAATCAAGTCAGAGGGTTCTAGATGAGACAAAGACAGTCATTATTTCAACCTTCAGAGTTTATATCTCTGTATAATCCGGTAAAGAAACCACAGTAAACAAGATATTTATGACGCGTATAAAAAATGAATCAAGTTCAAGGGCTTTAGTCGGGAGTGCTCGACTTGGAGACAGCCTATTTACACATTATCACGAGCTTCTTGAATAATTTTCTTATTTTTTGGCAGATCAAGAAAATGATTATTATTATTGCTATTGTGTCTACCTCTGCGCCAACAGCTCTTCCATCCACGCTGATTCTGGCACGAATTTAAGAACTTTTATCGGATTGACTAAGACATGTTTCCCTAGGATAATACCTCTTATTTTTCGCAAGAGAGCATTTAGGATTCGGGCAGATTCCGCCACTGATGAGTCTTCTAAGTCTGTTATTATTATTTGCCCAAATCATTGTCCAAAACCTGGTGCCTCTATCCAGCTATCATACTAAATATCTTCGGGGAATATGAAATAAAATAACGACATTTCCAGTGCATTGATTATGACTCACTTGAGCTGGAGCCAGCTAAACACATATTGAAGTTATGGTATTTATTATATAGGTCAGCAAGCAGAAAGCAATACAAACATTAAAAATGTAAATTAATACGATTATGAGTGAATGGGGTAAATCTTATAATCTCAAAGACCTTAGTTCTAGAAGAGTCGGATATGTTCACTTCTGACAATTGCTCATCCTTGTGATACCCATTAAGAATCCTATTAAAACAAAATATATTCAATTTTGTTATTTTTAAAATTAATTTTGTATAAATAATTTGAAATGTTGTATTACATTGTAGGCGCTCTGGCATACGCTGAACTTGGCACAATGAACACCTCGTCTGGTGCGGAATGGGCGTACTTTATGGACGCTTATGGACCGGCGCCGGCGTTTCTATTCTCATGGGTATCGACATTGGTGTTGAAGCCATCTCAAATGGCTATAATATGCTTATCATTTGCACAGTATGCGGTGGAGGCCTTTGTGACGGAATGCGATCCACCCCGGGGTGTTGTCAAAATGGTTGCACTGGTCGCAATTGGTAAGCGATGCCCATTCAATTCTTGCCCAGCACGAAAACGAAACTAATTTTGGTTCATTTTTTTCTATCCTTTCTATCCTTTTTTTCTTTTTTTTTTTTTCGTTTTTTCTTTTATTTTCTTTTCTTTTTTTTTGTTTATTGTTTTTGTTTTTGTTTTCACAGTAATGATATTGTTTGTGAATTGCTACAGCGTCAATTTGGGCATGGCCGTGCAGAATATATTCACGGCGGCCAAATTGGTTGCCGTCGTCATTATTATATGCGGCGGCATTTGGAAGCTCTGCCAGGGAAGTACGCAGCATCTGTCGAATGCATTTAATGGGCCGATGCCGAGCATTGGCGCGATTGCGACAGCATTTTACACTGGCCTCTGGGCATACGATGGCTGGAACAATCTCAACTATGTCACCGAGGAGATTAAGAATCCCAGCAAGAATTTGCCGCGCTCAATTATGATTGGCATACCGCTGGTGACGCTGTGCTATGCACTCATCAATATATCGTATCTGGCGGCAATGTCCGCGCAGGAGATGATTGAGTCTGAGGCGGTCGCCGTCACCTTTGGCAATCGCATCCTGGGCGTCCTCGCCTGGCTAATGCCACTGAGCGTCACTATCAGTACATTTGGTAGTGCTAACGGTACGCTCTTTGCCGCAGGACGGTACGTTACATATTCCAGCCTTCTACATCTCTTCCCTTTCTCCCTTCCTCTCTCTCTCTCTCTCTCTTTCTACCTCTCTCTTTCTCCCAAACTTTCCCCTCTTCCCTCTTCGTCATTCTTATGTGTGTATTATTTCTAAACCTTTCTGTCTACTGTAGTCTTTGCTTTGCAGCTAGTCGAGAGGGACATCTGCTCGACATTTTGTCCTATGTACATGTGCGTCGCCTGACTCCGGCTCCTGGCCTCATATTCCACGTAAGTGCTCAGAATACAATGGACACACACACCTACAGTCATGGCCATATAAATAGTGCAAGTACAAATAATATAAGTTCAAGTTGGTGCCAACTGAAAGTGCTGTAAAAGTCCACATCCATGTTCAAAAAGGTTTTCAAAAGTTCAAAAGTAATTAAAAGCAGACAAGAGCTAAACTCAAACATAGCAGCCGAGAAAGCCAATTGCATTATTATTTTCTGCATTTCACAAAGGATTGTTTTAAGGACTTAAGTGTTTACATTTCTATTTTTTGGAAATATTGTCTATGTACTATATAAATTTTAATATTTGTTTAAAAGAGTTGCTGCTATTAATGTTAAGAGTAAATGTAACAAAGCATTTACACTCAGAAAAAATCACCTTGCTATTTAGAAAATCGCCTTAAAAATTCGAATCATGTTCTTTATAGAAAGAATTTCGAAATATTCAAAATAAATTTCTTAAAAATGCAGAAGTGAACAGGGCTTTTTCTATTTATTAGAAATGTTTTCAATATTAAGAAATGTGTTTTTAAAAAGAAGAAACTAATAAAAAACTAATGTAGAACTTCTGTAAAAAAGAATTCAGTGAGAATTACACCTATTTTACAGGGTATCTGCTTGAGTAGATGATTAATATCTTTTTCACCATAAGGTATTTGAAAGGATCATTTTGAAAACGCATAGTCGCCGTTGACGAGCAGCGAGCAGCTTCTAAATGTTGAAGAATTTTGATTTGAAACCTTACTAACTAATTGTATCCAATTAATTATGCCCCATTTGTCTCTCAACAGTCGCTAATTGCCTCAGCAATGGTGCTGCATGGCACAATTGATTCGCTGATTGATTTCTTCAGCTTCACCGCGTGGATATTCTATGGTGGCGCGATGCTGGCACTTATCGTGATGCGCTACACCAAACCCAACCATCCACGGCCATACAAAGTGCCAATTATCATTCCCGTTGTGGTCTTGGTCATATCCGTATATCTCGTTGCAGCGCCCATCATTGAGACGCCTCGCATTGAATACTTGTATGCATTGCTCTTCATCTTTGCGGGCCTCATATTTTATGTGCCCTTCGTCAAACTGGGGATGACGCCTCGCTTTATGAGTGAGTAGACTGAGTTGCAAACAGATACTTCATATACATAAATAAATATATATATATATTTATATAGATACTATATTTTTCTTTTTTCTTTCTTTCGTGTTTTTGCAGATAAGGTGACACTGTTCTTTCAGCTGCTGCTGGAAGTGGTGCCAACTTCATCGATGACCATGTTTGAGTAAAATTACTTTCTCTATGCTCAACAATGTATGTTAGACACCAAGTCAATCTTATTCGGATGGAGAGAGATAGCTAGAGAGAGAGAGAGAGAGAGAGAGAGAGAGAGAATATGTACTTAGTTCTGCGGAATCTAAATAGCAAAACAAATCCAGAATACTGAAAACAAAAAGCAAAGCAAACATTCACAGATATTTAAAGTTACAAAAAAAAAAAAGAAAAAAAAAAGATAGGATGAAAATTATATGTATGTCGTTGATTGACAACTATTCCAAATAGTTGGCGCCCACAATTATACAGATGGAGTTTTTGTGCCACGTGCAGGTTACATTCAAAATATAACCTAAATGTACATTTATATGTACAAAAATGCTTATCTTCATTAACAAGGCAATGACAAAGTGTTAACTCTTGCAAACTACTAGTGAATTATGTTAACTAGACAGCGTGCAGTCAGTTAAGTGACAATGCAATACAAAAAAACCACAAAAAAATCCAAAAAATAAATAAAATAATACAGAAAAACATCAACAAAAAGAAAAATAGTACATTCAAGCAAAGACACTAGAAGTTATACAATTTGCATTTTATTTATACTTCATAAGAACTAAACGAGCAAATGTTTGACTGGTTAAAAAATACTATGTGAACTGTAAGGTCTTCTTCTTCTTCATCTGTTTTTTCAGTTTTTTTTAAGCTTATTGCTATTGATTATTGTGAAAATTCCTTTTGTTATATTGTTAAAAAAAAAACTTACTTTTAGTGAAATAGAAATGAATATTTTGACTAACGATGCAGAATTCATCTAGTGTCTTTGATTGAGCTAATGAATTAAGCTACTATGGCAAACAGTTCCCATTGTGTGTGTACTTAAGTGCATAGATAAGGTCAAGTCAGCTCAGATCCCAACCGCAGGATTAACTTATTTTCGACAAAAAGACGACCCCACCAAAAAAAAAAAAAAACAAAAAAAAAACACAAAAACAAAAGACCAAAACAAGTATTTTAAAGTCTCGCTGGAAACCATTTTGCATTGTTGCACACTGCTGTCATGTTTTCAGTTGCATTGTTCTGTATTTAATTGAATTAAGTGAATACCAATCCATGGAGATCAGCTTAAATAGCAATATAAATGTTGACATTGAACGATGGAAACATTAACTAGGCATAGCATAACTACAGTTAAAATGTTTCTAACTTTGGCGCTCGGTTCAAATGTTTGTTGCGCGCGAATTGTGAAAAGCGTAGGACTGCAAATAGGCATAATGCTTTTAATTGATACCAAAGGTTACAAATCGAACAAAAAAACAAAAAACAAAAACAAACAAAAAAAGAACAAAAGAACAATAACGGTTAGATTTATACATGCAAATGTGTATGTATTTATTACGTTTGGTAGTGCTTATCGAAATGTTGTAAACTATTCTACAACAAATACACATAGCGTAAGATCTGCGATCATTGAGATGCATACACATTATAATTTCAAATCAGTGCGAATCGCCTTTAAATGCTTAAGTTTGAAAAAGACAGCGTATATCGTGTCGTCTCGCTCGAGTTGTGCTCCATCACATTCTACCTAACACCCATGCGCCAGGCGTCCATGGGTTCACCAAGATTTTGGTTTTTTTTTTTTTTTTCTTTCCTGATGATATGGTCAGCCAAAAGAAAGGACATACGTATTGGTGTTGTTCAACGCTAAATAGAACATAAATATAGCATATATTATTACAATTATGCCTTGAGGGGAGGACGTACATACATATAGACATAAATACGATACACATACATATAATTTGTTAAGTTTATAAATTTTATAATTTTATTACAAACTATATATTTACAACAACTTAAAAGAAATACACGAAAAACAAACAAATCTCTTTCTCTATTTACATACGCATACATACATATGTATGTATTTATGTATTTATATGTACACACGTATGTACTTGCAACGGAGTGTAAGTTGTATTATATAACAAACATTTATGAAATAAAGTTTTTAAAACAAATGCCCGTCCACTTTATTGTAATCTGAATGAATGATCACTAGGACAATAAATATATATATATGTTTATATTATACTATATAGAATGTGACTAGCACGATACTTGTTGTGATTGTGAAAAGCTTTCCACTATAATTGATGTACAAAAGATCATTTGTGCACATGTGAAAGCTTGCACAGAGTGCATCTGGTTTAAAGTCTAGTTCCTAATGGTAATACAATTTACTTTCGACACACAAACCATTTCTCTGAGAATATTGATTGGCTTGGATCACGCACTTTTACTGTTATTTGCTTGACTGCTGCGGATGCGAGCCACATCGAATTCCGGAAAGAGTATGGCAATCTCCCGCATTGCGGAGGCTTCACTGTCTGAGCCGTGACAGGCATTCCGCGTGTCGGAGAGTCCGTAGAGAGCACGAATGGAATCCGGTTCGGTGTAGACCGCCCTAAACACCTTGGTGGGCCCCATGAGTTGGCGCCACTTTTGTATGCATGACTCCGACTGCAGTATGAGGGCGTAACAGGGTCCGCTGCAAGCGAATCAAAATGCATTAGATGAATACAAATTTGAATTTCAATTCCTCATTGTCACGTACCTCTGCATAAAGCTTGTTAGGCGCTGGTAGAAGAATTTACCCCTGTGTTCCGCGTAAAAGCACTCGGATATTTCTTTTGTTATGCGCACCTCCTTGGCTTGCAGGACATCAAAGTTGCTGGCAATCAGCGCCTTCAACTGCCGCAGTGCATAAGTGTTACGCAGCACGTGCGGCTTCAGCAGTGCTAGCGTTATTTCCATAACCAAATTGCGTTGTTTGCTTGTTTCTCCTTGTGTCCTTCACGCGACTAGCTCAAGGTTGTTGTTTACTAAACAGCAGCTGCTGCAACTAATAATAACTTAAATTCCAAAATGGATAAATATCACTAGATCGAGCAGAACATGATATTGAAAATACATACATTTTTTCATATCGATATTTTCGTGCATATATTTTCAACTATTGTTATTTAATATAGCTGAGCATACAATTTGTCAAAGTATTATGACAAAAATAATAAAATTTTAATAACTTATTGTCGATTCTTGTGCCTTGCGCTTATAATTTAAATAACTATAGCAATGAGTTAAAGTGCAACTATCGATACGCATCAGCTGTTTCTTGTGTTATCGATATCTGCCTTTTTGCCGGAATTACACAAGCGGCCAAAGTTGCCTTAAAATTATTTGTTTAAACTTAAGCTGAATTAATCAATCTTCAAAATGCCGTTCATGAAGGGGCGAGAGCCAATACGGCGCACACTTAAATATCTGAACGCTGGAAAACTGGTGCTAAAGGATAAGGTGCGGATATTCAGCGTCAACTACAACACATACGGCAATCATCATGCTGGCGCCAGGTGATTTGATGAGAAAACATCTCGTAGCGTTATTGACTAACTAACAAATCCAATTCGTATGTGCCCCACTCAGGGACTTTGTCTTTTGGAATATACCACAGATACAATTTCGGAACCCTGATGTTCAGGTTATCACACTGAAAAACATGACACCGTCGCCGTTTGTGCGCTGCTATTTTGACGATGGTCGGGATATACTCATTGACATTGATACTCGGAATCGGGATGAGATCATTGAGCACTTGGTCAAGGTGGTTGGCAAGACACGGTACGCAGAGAAAATAGCAACCATCTGCGACTCGATTCTGATTTCCTTTTTTCGATTCCAGAGAGCAACTGGTCGCGGAGGCACGTTTGGCGGAGAGTAAAGATAATCCGGCCAATTTTGGGTATGGCTGTGAACGGCACTGCATCTGCGAAATACCCGGACAAGTGTCCTGCCCGGGCACCGTGCCGCTGCCGGAGCAAATGCGTGGCAAATTCAAGTTTGCTCCGAAATAAAACCATTGTTTTCTCTTTTTTTTTGCTGTTTTAATTTTATGTTAATAAATTAAATGAATAGTGATTTTTTGCAAGTGCTCGAGAGAATGTTGAGTTTCTTCAGATGAGTTTGAGTTCAGCGTCGCTTGGGCTGCTGCTGTCGATGGTATGGTGCCGATGACTTATTTTTCATGTATTTGCCATGTGGGCCAGTCCGTTGCTGAGTATCACGATCCTTGTTGAATTGGTAGCGCTGAATAAATGGCACGTTTGGCTCACGTCCGATGGGATTCAGTTCCAAATTGTCATCGGTCTGTCGCTCCAGTGTCTTAAGTTTCGCCTCAATGGCACGAATCGCCTCCGCTTTGCTGATCTTCTCCTCCCGCTTGCCGCTGCCCAGCGCCGGAATCTCAATGCGAGGTTTCGGCCTTTGCAGATCATCCTAAACGTTTGATGATTAATAACATAATTATTTTGATTTTCATTTTGTTCACTTACGTATTTAATGTTCTTTGCCAAGCGCACAGCTATGGAACGGCTTCCCACATGGGTGCCATCCAGTTTCATCAGCGCATTTGTGGCGCCCTCGTTCTGGGCGAATGTGACGAAGGCGTAACCCCGCGACTGGCCGACCATGGGGCCGCCCTTGTGGAATAGCATGTCAAACTTGTCGATGGCACCGCATTTTTGCATTAGTTTGAGAAGTTGAAACCGATAGTTGTCAAATGGCAATGTATATATATATTAGCACAGTTCGGGAACAATTCAAATATCAAACATGTGTGAGCCAATCATAGTTCACAACTCACTCGGTGATGCGCGAGTCCAAATTTCCCACCCAAATGCGTCTGTGCTCCTCGGATATGGCATTGGCCTGTGCGGACGCACTAATGCTGTTGCTGCTGCTGCTGCTGCTACTGCTACTGCTGGGCGCAGCGTTTGTTGAGTTTTCCTATAATTAAGTAAAAACATTAGGTTTTGTGTATATTAAACAATATTCTAGTTCACTTTCTACATACAGCATTTGACATTTTTGTTGCAAACTGCACATCGATGTATCTATTTTACGAGAATGCGATTTGTTATCGATGATTTTGTCTTTCGATAACTCGTGCTTTTTTCTCAATAATCGGCTGTGCGATGATTCCGCATATTTGAATATTTGTTTAATAAAAGTGCTGATATTTCTTGTCAGCATATTACTGGCATGCATCATTTGATTAGATTGGTATACAATTCTAATTAGTTAGCTAACACAATGTGTAGTGCAGCAGACTTTTTGCTTGCGTTTATTCATTTTAATTTGCTTGAGAAAATTATTTAAAAAAAAAACTTAATTGAAAATCAAAAATCCAAAAACTATGTTTTTCTGAGGCAATGCTTCGATACGTAGAGATTTCCCCTGTATAACCACCTCTCATTACCAGTCGAGCCTGCGTGTGAAGAGATATTTAAATTCCATGAGCATGCCCAGTATCCGCTTTGGTGTTCACTTAATCCGTGACCTGAAGCACATGTATGTTGTGAGCATTCCCAATGGTTTCACAATATGAAAACATAAACAATCTTCGATGGGACAATGCAGCTGAAGGCAGCCAGACGCTTGTGGCCCTGGGTGGGTGATGCCACAATCCGTAGCCCGCAACACACAAGTCCCTTTGATGTTGCCTTCGCTGCTGTCGTTGTGGCCTGATGCTGAAATTTAATACTTTGCACATTTTCTAAACTGTCGTTGGCTATGCGTCCGCTGGCACTGCCGTTGCCCTCGCCACAGTCCCAGGGCGAGCAGGATGCAGAATATGTGCAACCGCAGCAGCCTCACTGCATTTTTCTATTCCCGTTTTCATTTATGCAACAGCAGTAGGAGGAGAACAAAATGACTGCGCTATTAAAATTAAAATATAAAAAAAAAAACGACTAGAAATAAAATTATCGTCGGTATGCCAACGATGAAATACCCTTGCTGATGTATGTTCTATGTTATAAATTTATCGGCAATAATCATATTACATCATATTACACAACAAATTACATTTTCAGAAGGGATATTTTTTTTTTTGTATAAATAGCTGTTTACATTTATACTGTTTAGAAATGTATTTAATTGTTAAGAAATATATTTAATAATAATTTTAAAAAAACATTTCTAATTAAAAGACTTTTTTATATTTAGTAATTTTGAAAAAAATTTTCTAGTTTCTTAGATTAAATTTCTAGGGCGATTTTCTAAAATGCAAGACATAAACACGAATTTATCTAAAGTTGCATAAAACTTGGTTAACTACACTTTTGATGTGGATCTCGATGTGGAAATATATTTTCTTAACTTGTGGGCTCTGCATCAATCAAGACGTTACATATTTGATGAGTAAATTAAAATGCCGCCTGTTAAATATGCGCTTGCAGCGTTAGTTACAGTTTTGGTTCTAGTTGTTTCTGTAGATGCCGTTGCAGTTGCATCTGTAGTTGTAGTTTTAGTTGTAGCTGCAACATTGATGTTGCCATCAGCGACGGTACTTCGTGGCGTTGCAATTTTTATGACATTTCATTTGCATGCGGTGCAAGGCAGCAAAAATAAATTAAACGGAACAACGACGAGTAGCAAGCGGCAAGTGGCAAGTGCCAAGTGGCGAGTGGCGAGCAGAGAGCAGCGATGTCGGGTTGCAACTGAGGGTGAGGTATGGAATGCCCATCTGGCTTGCAAAATGTGAACAATATGGCGTCCACAGCTGATATTGCTGCTGTGAAAGCGCCTTGTCTGCGTTTGGAAGAAGACGCCTCTGCTGTGCCATTTGGGCGTCATTTTAATTAATTCAGCTTGCGCTATTGCTACGATGTTTTGCATTTAAATTAGTTGCATTTGCATTAATTGGCTGAAAAATCTGTTTGCAAAAAAAAATATATATATATAAAGATTGAAAAATAACCAAACAATGGCATTTCTACCAACATTTCCAAAATCACATGTCTGCATTATATCGCTTCAAAATTAATATGATTACTGAGACGAAAGCTTTGCTGCGAATACAAATTCGGAGTGGACAATTTCTATTTATATGGCTTTGTTATGTTAATAACAAAAACATTCTTAGTTTACATTGAAATTCAAATAAAATATAATGTGTTCAATCAAATCAAGTAACGTACTCTTGCTTGGAGTATGCAAAATAAACTAAATATTTTAAATTAAATTCCATTCATTTTGATGAATAATAATAGCTTTATTTTTAAATATTTGTAGAGATTATTCCAATTTGGATCAGACTACCGTATCATAAAGCTGTCTTAGGAACAGTTGGTCGAAAGTTTTAAGTTGTAAGATTAAGATATCCATAGATATCCATGTGAACCTCTCTGGTACGTAGAAAACATAATAATATCTCGAACTTCGGACTAAAATTAAGATGTCAGCAAATTAACTTTGGTCTATAATTCGCGTCGTGCTTTCTTTTCTTTCTTATTATTTTCAGCTTCGATATTTTGGGACTTGTTGAAAAAGTAGCATACAAAGAACGGGTTATATAATATTTGTTTGTTTGTTAATTAAAATATTAGAAAATCTTACAAAATGAAAAGAGAACCAACTATTAAATATTATATATTAAGCAAATGGTGAACTGCATATTCTAACACAGGAACTGGTGCAGCGGCCATGACAGTTTTTGGCTTTTCCGGTTGATCGTGGTTGCGGCAACTGCCGGGTTGCCGGGGATGTAAAGCCTGTTTTCAGAGTGGCATTGTGGATTGCGGTGACTGAGTTGCATTGTGAGCCTGTGCTGGCGATATATACTACAAAACTACTTTGTGACGCTGGACGTGGCGTGTTGTTTGACCGGTTTATGAAGCAGTGCTTCTGCCACAGATCCAAAGAAAGCCAAAGGAGGGTTGGAAAAATTACTAAAAGGTATAGAAAAAGTAAACACTTCCCTAGCTTAATTACAAGAACTATGAAAATCGTCTTCTTCTGTGTCATTTGCATTCCTCTGCATATGAGGCTTAACTGATTGTCAGACAGCTTGTCTATATTTTAGCAGCAATAGAAAATCGCTTACAACTTGGCTGAAATGTTTTGTGCGATTTTATATTTTTGGCACAAAATATTGTAAGAGTTCGCACATTTTTACTACTAATACATATATAAATAAAAGAAATGCAAGAGTAAAAAACAAAATGACTGCTGACAGCGTCATTGTGTGTGTGCTTGTGAGTGTGTGTGAATGTGTGTTCTTTTGGGGTATGTGTATATACTCGAAAAGGTTTTGGATTATTTTTAAGCACTCGATTATATTAAGTGCATTCTCATTGATTCAACTTATTTACATTAAATATAAATACATTTGAAGAATAAGCTTGTTGATTTTTTGTTTCGCAATCCACAAAACATTAACCAACCAGGGGATGTGTTGATGGAGATGGGGTATGAGTAGGGGCAAGGGGGAGGTAAAAAAGATTTCTTTCATCAGCCAGCTGGTTGGATATTTGCGTGTATTTTTCCGAGTCACTTATTTGCGTTAGTCATTTGTTTAGGCCTTTTGCAGCTGCGACGCATCGTCAGGGCCTTGATTGATAGGTGGCCTCAGCTGCCACCCACCGTCGGTTGCCTCGTAGGGACCTTGCCAGCAATTGTAAGCTGCATTTGTTTGCTGCCACAAATGGTAGGTGGTGGCGTCCGTAAGGCTGTGGCAAAACATATGAGCTTTATTTTGCCAGCTACTCATGGCACAATCATCAGGATGAAGTGGCCGACTGCGATTCGCTTAATTAGCCCATTTCAAGTTGCTGGCATTAAAATAACATTCTGTGTATGTTGCTTTTGCATTGATTCGAATTAATTCACTGCCAGCAGACATCAGTAACTGGATACTGAGATGCGTGCTTAAGTTGTAAGTTATTAAATAACGTTTGATCACAATTAAACTCAAATTGATTGGCAAACATATTTCACAATCTTCTACACTCTGACCCCATTTAAACTGAGGCTTGTTTAAATGCCAAAAGGCAGACGCTGGATATCATCTAGTTACAGTTTGTTATGCAGTTCAGAGCAATTAGCCACGCCCACTTTTGTGCCTGCCAAAATGCGAACGCGTTATCCAATATATAAACAAATCGAATTAGAATTAATGTAAATAATTAGTCTAAGCACAATACAACACATTGAGGGCATTCTGTCCACCCAGAAGACAGATTTCGACGCTTTGAATATACAAATATTAATATGCATATGCATAGGTATGTGTGCACATTTTCATTGTCTGTGTGTGAGTGTGTGTGTGTGTGTGTGTGTGTGTGTGTGTGTTAGCCATGCAAGTGGTTTGTTTGTTAAACTTGTTATTTGATTGCGTGCATGACCGCTGAGTTGGCTTTAAACGAAGGGAATGGTAGTGGTACTGTCTCATTATGTACGTAAGTACTTTATCATTATGGATACGTGTAAGCCAGTTGTGTGAACCATTCGTTGTCATGGATATAAATTTGCCGACCAAAAGTCAATGATTTACCCAAAAAGTAAACATTGGTTTTTGTTAATGGGTAAATTCGATTATCTGTTAACGTATAAATGTATTTTCAGGCGGATGATAGCTTGTATGACTCGCTTCTTTTACGTAAATGATTACAAAAATTTGTCTATGCAAAAACTATATTTGTTGCATATTTCTTATATGTGAACAGATTCATATGTTATTTAGCTGATTTTAATCAATCAGAATTAGGTAAAACATATTTAGAACAAATCAAGGTTAAATATGTCTACATATAATAAAGTTGATTGCAATAATTATCATAAATTACGTACCTAAACTTATAAAATGTTGGATTATATTTTATTATTATTATTTTTCTTAATTATGAAAGCTTCATTGTGTATAACTGTCAAATAAATGATGTATAGTTTTTCATTAAAATTGTTGATATCCGAAAATCTCGTTAGAATATTAAATATATGAAATATTCGATTATACAATTTGTTTATTTTTAAAATGAATTTCTTTGATGATAGCTAACGTTATTAAATATTCGATGGTATTTAATTTATCTATTTTTAAAATGAATTTCTTTCATTTGTGCAAGGTTGTCTGATCAAAAAAACAAAAAAACTCGAATAAATGATGGGGTCTTAACTGCCTCGTGCACCTTTAAAGCGACTGCAATATGCTTGTTAAGCATTTTTATCGGTTAGAAAGTATTAAAAAAATGCGCATAAGAAAAAGCGATATGGATACGTTGTTTTTTGGCAGTATTATGAAAATATATGTGCGATCAGTGTAATTTCAGGTGAATTTGGACCCTTGACAAACAAGAAGCACCAAGAGATTTAATGCCAATCATAAAAGCATAGCTCCTATTGATTTACGGCAATGCATTTTTTAGTGTAACCCCAGGCAGCTTGGCACGCAAACACCAAGACTGAGAGCATGTGGGGGGGTAGGGACGGGCGATAGGAACGGGCGCTGGGAACTTCTCGAGGAGCAGTCCTAACAAGGTATGCATAAGAGTTATGAGCTGTTAAGCGCACGCAAACATAGAGACAGCGATGCCAACACTGGAACACAAGCCCAACTGCCAGACAGGATGCTTTAAGCCACCTAAGTGCGTATAAATCAGTAAATTGCTACGCCAGCCGATGTTCCCAGCGGGAAACGAATGGCGGCGGGCGAGGAAAACACATTATAAGCTAAAATTATTATAATCGTTGCATACTTGCAGGCGCTCGAAGTTCATAAATAACAGCCATCCGCATAGTTAACCCGCAGAACTTACTCCCCCAGAGGCCCCGCGACTTCTGCATCGTTGCCACCAAGAGTGAAATCAAATAAGAAATGCACTAAGCCCGAATGCGAAAGAATATATATATATATATATATATTTATACATTCATATATATGTATATAGGAAAGATAGTGGAATTGGTCTACCTAAAGTTTAATGCATTGTGGAAACTTTTTATCGCATTACGATTTAGTGCCGATTTTTAATTTATATACAGTCAGTAGTCAACAGTTAGGTTTTTGTTTAAAACTTTTATTGCGGAAATGTAAAGCAGCTTTTAGAGCAGAATTTGTATTTTTCATTAAAGTTTGTTTTTTTTTGTTGCACATTTTGTTAATTATGCAAATTAGATTAAATGTGGGCGTTATATGTACAATAGCAACCGCCTGCTAAATACCCTAATACAAATACAACAGCTTCAAATGAGTCAAGTCCATCACACAAAACCAATATACTCGCATGCCTTCAGCAAGAACAGGGTATGCAAATTGGGTATAGGTAAAAATATAAATAACAATTGGAGCGTAAACATGAATTGATAAAAAACAAAATATCTTCAAGGCCGTCGATAAAATGAAAATGTTTTGAGTTAGTAATTTTTGAAGCGGCCAGAAGCATTTTGATGTTTTTTTTTTGTTGTGTTGTGCATCACTTTCGAAATCGAAATGTTGTTTTTGTTTTCTGTCACTAATTCCCACAAAATGTATTTTTTTTTTATGTTCGTCAGAATCAGTTAGCTGAATGGGCTAGGATTATATTCGCTGGACCACAAAACTGCACTTTGAAAAGCTGGCAGCGAAACTGTGAATTCTAAATATAAAAAGGTTTTAATACGTCAAAATGCAAAGTGCAATATGTTCAACTTAAATAAAACACATTTATACACACATTCATATTTCTAATGTTTGTCGCGCGTTAAGTCAATCATAAATATATATATTTTTTTAATATTAAATTTAAAATATAAAGCTAGAGATAACAGCTGCAATATGTGGATTAATAGATCATTCTTTAGTTCATTGTCAATATTATAATGGAAACTGAAATAGCTATAATTCTGATAGGGTTTTGATCCGTTCGACTGTGAAATAAATGTTTAAGCTGCTGATACCAGTTATATCTGACTTTTTATTTTTGTGTGCAAAACGTTATTAGTTACATTCATTTAAAAGATTACAATTAAAGAATTTAAAATAAAATTAACCGAAACTAAAAAAAATTGGATTAAACTTTATTAGAATAGTTCAACTAATAGGACAAATTTACAAAATAAATAGAAATTTAAAATAAAAAATACAAATATAAAATAGAGAAGAAATTCAAAATTATCTGAAGATATGTTCAAATTGAAAATTGAATTAAAGGAAGAACTAGTTATCCAATATAAGAATTACACGTTACGCGAAGCGGATTGTCCAAAGCGTATTCAGTCTAGCTTGAAGGTTATAAATAAGGATTCAAGTTCCTGGTAGGTTTACTAGGAACAGACAAATTAAGACATTTATCAACTTATATAGGAAAAGAACACCGAGAAGTCTTCTTCGGGTTGGTCGTGAAAGGGTTCTTAAGCCACTGCTTTATGAAGCCCAGTACACCCTTGGACTCATCAACAATTGTGGCAATATGGAGATTAAAGCTCGATTTGGTATCAAAGATAACTTTAAGATCCTTAGCTGTAAGTATACGTTGCAATGGAACATTGTTGATCGTATATGTTATTGGGTCTTGGCATACATTTTCAATGGTAAAAGTGCAACTAGTTCCCTGAGATTGATGGGAGATCATTAATCAAATGGGCGAAAATAAGGTTCCAAGCTGACTATCTCGAGGTACCCTCGAAATAACGTGCACTTTTTTGAGGTAGTCGGCCTTAGTAATACTCGTTGAGTTCGCCCTTTTAGATAATAAGATATCCCGGACAAACACGAGGGAGAATCCCTAAGAAATCCAGCTTACGCCTTACGGCTGTTAATGTAAATAACATCAGTCTTAAGAACTAATTAGCAAAGGTAGATCGATTATGGTGCAAGGTTGAAGTAAGGTTTATTCCAAATGACCCTTCTGGCAAATCGATGGCAGTACGGGGTATGCGATGCGGTCGTTGAATGACGCTCCAATCAGAGGAATGGCACTCTTTGGGCAGCCCAAATCATTTCCTTGGTCTAATGTGGCAGTCCCTCCATGATGCCATTTCGCACAACAGCCACAGACAGCAAATGGACAGGCCAGTATCTCGCTTCTACCTGTCAGTCAGCACTCTAGTCTACCCCACACAACCCATCCCACACGGCATGCCCGATTCGTAAGCATTGTTGGAGCATTACACCACCAACCATTCGGTTCTTCTCACACGTACGCATACCTCAACACGTACGCATTGCGATATTTACAATTTGTCCATGGTTTTACTGTGTTTTGCTTTCAACTCTCTTTGTAGCCGAAGTTGCACAATTCCCGTTTGCTGCTACATATATATACTTATATATATATATTATATATATGTACACGTATATGCATATGTATTTATCTATGTATTTGTTTATATGCATGGAGGTACATATATGGCAGTTGCTCAGCCTGGACGGACCACATGCGAAGGACTACGTGCGAAAAGTGTTGCATATGGCATCGCCGGTTGAGGCATGAGGGATGAGGTTGTAATTTTAATTAAATTGGTTTTGCTTTGCATTAGTCGGAGTCAGCGTCGCTCACGACTTTTACGACAGACACGGTTATCAGAGATAATGGCTGTAAAGAAAGAAAACAGCGCACAAGAGTCAAGAGCAACCCACTTACTATCCTATCATATAAAATCCTGTCCTTCAGCTCAAATCCCGAGCTTCTGCTCACTCATGCGTGACTATGTATGTCGAGGGAATCTCTCGGACTGTGTATTTAAAAGTACATAAATATTTCATGACACCCGCGTGCCAGCATCCAAATCACACGTTCAGCTAGCCGCCCGCTGTCCTGTGAAACTAGGAAACTAGGTTCCTTCAGTTCAACTGCCCATGCCTAAAACTACTCTACATATATATAGTATATATATAGTATATATATATATATATATATATATATATATCTATATATTTGGCGTTACGCACTTTATGCAGCCACCCGTCCAATTCTGTTGCTGACCAACAGTTAAAAAAAAAAAAACAAAACACAAAACAAAAAAATGCTTTTGTTTTTTTTATGGTGGGGATTTTCTTGACTATTGAATTGAAAAGTTTATTTACTTTTAGCCCGGCTCACCTTTATCCAGCTTACCCTATTCATGGCAACAGACAGCAACAACGCACACAAGTTGAGTCTCCAATCCACCTTTACCCCGGCCAGTTTGACTCCGTGAAGCGACATTGTAAAATTTTTTGGCATAAAGTTAATAGCATTTTTGATTACTATCTAAATAGGTTTTTGTGCCATTGAGCACAAAAATGTTTTGCTCTGCCTATTGTTGTCGTTCTTGTCGTAGTTACAGTCAATGCATGTCCCATGTCTCCTATGGCCTATGTCCTATGTCCTATGTCCTATGTCCTATGTGCTGCTATTCTTATTTCTGCCAACTCAGTGAGCCGATACGAATTGTCATTCATCTTGTTACAAAACAAAATAAAACTAGCAAATCAAATATTTATGCTAGGAATGCACACTAATTAATCCCGAATAAAAAACACTTGAATGGATGTAGGATGTAAGTCTCTGCAGTTGACTCAATTTGCATTTACATTGTCTTGTTTTTTTGTTTTCGTCAATCAACGAGGGTATAATACAAGCCCAGTTTATTGACTTACAAGGATAAGGCACACTATCAGACGACTTCTAGCAGGTTATTCAAAAGGAAAAGTGGAAACAACTTAATGCCAAATCTCAGCCTGAGCCTAGATTTGCCTTCGTTATTTTCTCTCTCTTTTTAACTGTTTGGCTTTCCTTATTACTAATAGCCTTATTGCAGAATCAACTTTTCGTACATTCTTGAATGTCTACAGGATGTAAAGTACCGCACAGCATTCGTAAAGCATATTGCGAATGTTATAAATTCGACCCGAGTATTATGTGGATTTTGCGATGACTTATCGAAGTTCGAATTGGTGTTTTGAAAAGTTTGAAATTATCAATGTCACAAACAGCTTATATTTCAATGAAGAATGGCGCCTATTTAAAACATAATTATACTTTAATATATTTTTTATAACATTTTTTAAATTAATAAATAAATAAAATAAATAATAAAAAACTAAAATTAAAAAATTCTAATTCGTTTTTTTTTAATTTTAAATTGGTTTCCTATTGCACCCTGAAGTATACTTTAATTATTTGTTTTATTGTTAATTTCGCAAAGGCAAATAAAATGAAGCTTATCAGTTATTTTATTTAAATCAAGCGGTAATTTTGGCACTCTATTGTTAACGACAAAGGAGATTTACATAAGAATTTGAGCTGAAGAAATGTTGAGCAAAAGTTAATCGGATTATATTATATACATATATACATATCTGGGGGTATTCAAATTATGTACAATGGTCCAACATTTATTATATTACTAAAAGTCTAATTCAATGTTTTGACTGTTTTTAGTCGAAGCTAAATAAATACATCAATTTTATTGTTATTTCTTTTTTATTCAATTACTTTCTTAAATTTTATATATTCATTTTAAAATAATCCAACACATGAGTATTAATACAAGGGTATTCAGCAGTTAAATTTTTAAATGAGCTATACCACTTTTAAATGTTAATAATATTGCTATTTAATATGCATTTGTTTTGTTCTAATCAATTATGAAACAAATTATTCTAAAAAGCATGA
This sequence comes from Drosophila macrothrix, assembly GCA_035042055.1. Lineage (NCBI taxonomy): Eukaryota > Metazoa > Arthropoda > Insecta > Diptera > Drosophilidae > Drosophila > Drosophila macrothrix. The sequence continues at coordinate 17,311,906 of JAWNLX010000587.1, read as the reverse complement.
ACTTTTAATGAAGCATCAACAAAATGCAAATGAATTATAAATATAAAATATTATCAACTTCATTTCCTCATTCCTCAACATTTTAATTTGATTATTGTGGATTTTCCACACATTTTGTCTTTGTTTTTTTTTTGTTGGCCAATTTGTTGCCATGTCCACTGGGGAGGCGAATAATTAACGGAAATGCGTGACCATCTCCCTCAATTTGAATGTCATCGGAAATTTGAGTACTGACGAATTTTAAAATATCTCTTTAAAATAAATTGAGAAAATCGTTTTAAAGCAGAGTGCTCAACTTAAGTTCCAATTTTGGTACGAAAAGTATAATAATTTCGGGAGAGAAAACCGTATTAGTTCAAACTCGTTTGCGGTATCCTTTTGCGTATTGGTACCTTGAGGTGGTAAGGATCTTTGAAGTGTCACTTCACGTGATGACTCCAAGGTTATGTTATCTTCGGCGTACCTAGAGTAGTTGTAATTTCTTGTTATGCCCTGAACCCATTATAAATGGGTAAAAAGGGTATAATGAAGTTGTGCAAATTTATATAAAAGGCAGAAGAAAGCATCTGCAATCTTATAGGGTATGTTTTATCACTAGCCATCACTAACCATGTATGTCTGTCTGTCTGTAAGTTTGACACCCGATATTAAAGACATCATTTTCATTATGAAGAGGGTTCATAATGTTTTCCAACTGTTGTTACCAGAGTATTGTGTAGTCGCTTCAATTGGCTATTCAAGCTCAAAGTGTTTGTTGCCCATTATTATTGTGATATTAGAGGAATGGGAGTGCTCGTATGTTTTGCAATGTTAAAATAATTATACCATTTATCCATGCAAGGAGTGAATGGTAATATTTTTCATAGCCCCAAAAACAATAATGTGGGCAAATGTTGAAAGTTGTATAAAATATAGTGAGGCATTCAAATTGCGAATAGCTCGGTTTTTGCAGTTAAAGAATTCCAACGCATTTACATACACGCGCACACACACACTCACACACACACACACTCACACACACATACCCACACCCACATATACGTTTGTTTATACTTTTACTCCTATGTGGCAAAATTGTCAATGCCGACCCTGTGGAAGGAAAACAATTCCATTAAAATGCAAAGAAATTCTACCGCATATAAAATTTTGGAATGAATGCATATAAACTTGCAATGCTTGATAGGCACAGGCCATAGACACAGGACACACAGGACATACAGGACACAGAGGACATAGAGGACAACCCATGCTGCCGGGGCAACCACAAATGAACAATTGCCGCAAAAAACATGGAAAATTAATAAAATTCTTGAAACGTGGCAAATGTCCAGTAAGGCAATGAAGACGTTTTCCTGAGCTCCGAGACCGCAGTCCTTTGTTTTTTGGTCTCTGTCTTAAGCGTAAGCAAGGCATACCGACCAAACCCTCTGGCCAAATTACTGAGCTCTAAATTTGCCGAAAAGTTCATTAGAGTAAGACGTAAATGGTTGGATGGCTGTTTTCCTTTATCTCTGTGTGCTTTAACAGTTTTTCTTTATTCTGTGACCAACGACGCCTCCATCAAATTGTTCTTCTCTTATGTTGGTTGTTTTAATTAAAAGCCCATAGACGAGCCGGGTAAGGTCCGTCCAGGTCAAGTCAGGTCAGGTCAGGCCAGTTTTTGGGCCGGACCGAGCTGGCCTATTCGATGCGGTCATCAGATAATTACATATTTCCGGAAATGTTCTACGAATGTCGCCTCATTTTACAGATGTTTGTTTTTAAATTTAAAACTTTCTTAACAAGTACGAAAGCAACTTGATACTTGGCAAGTTATCCAAGACCAAAACACTACTTCTTATCTTATCTTTGCTTTCATTGGAATATCTCATCAGCTCACTGTTCATAAATTTGTAATTAAAGTTTAATGTAAGTATAGTTTTTCTTTATGATTTTTCTGCTCTACATAAACTAGTTTTTAGCACGGAGAGCTACTTAAAACTGTGTTGTATTTTTTTTGCAGTTTGCCCTGCGCTGGCTGTGTGAGGAAAAGGAAGCCGTTTTGTGTGTGCTCTTTGAAAGACTAGCGCAGTTATAGTTATTAATTTTATGACTTTCAGATGCACTCAATACCTTCTGATTGTGCATAGCTTTAAAGTGCAAGTCGACAAACACGCTTTTAGCGAATGCTATGCGTTAATTGACTTTTTGTTACAAAATGTAGCTGACTGCCGTTCGAGGAGATCTTTAAGCTTAAGTCTTTTAAATAATTATTCACACCATAATCAACAGAATGTCAGGTCTGTGACCAGTTAGGACCTTTGCCTTCTCTGAATTGGATTCTCTTTTGGATTCTCTTTCGGGTTTTCTCATTCTGCGTATGAGCTTGCAGCTTAATTGAGTAATTGTGGCATTGAAGGCAACAGTCGCACCACGTAATGGTCCAAGGTTGTTCTCTGGGTGAATAACGGAAATGACAACGACCAGTTGCCGCTAAGCAGCTTAGCCGAAACAGCAGCAGACCTACCGGAAAACCCACTGCCCTCGACAAAGGCATTTGCAAGTTTGCGGAGCCGCTTAAGTCCGAACTTTGTGGCCTGACCAGGCTCATTTTGTCCTGGCTCTGGCCCTGGCTCTGGCTCTGGCTCTTTTCGCATCAACTCGGACACCTCCTTGTGGTTGGTCCGCTGCAGTAAGGCAAATGTCCGAGTATGTTGCAAGTATCATATATCGTGTAGCATGTTGCGTGTAGCATGTTGCGTGTAGAAAGTGGCTGGTGAATGGGGCTTAGTTGTTTCGGGTCATGGTCGCTACAGAGGCATCAGCACAAATTTGACCATTGCTATTTTCAATGTGTCAGCTGAACACTAAAGCTCATCAAGGTCCAAGCCCAGCTTTTCTACTGAAACAAAACTTTATCATTTTGGTTTCGGGCTGCCAAATATTGTTAAGGTTTACAGTTTGCTAGTTTTTGTTACACACTCGACCGATTTGAGCTTCTCTGCTCTTACTTAAAAAACGTATATAAATTATATTATTCTAAATATTCTTATTATAACCTTTATCGGACTGCCCATTATCAATGCAAGCAATTCTTATTTTAATTATTTATTAATTGACTGGCAGTCAATTTTTAACAGCTTTCAATGCCAATTGGCTTATTTCACAAACTTCTGCGTGGCACCAGGTATTTGAAATTTGTTTGCAGCCGAAATGCCATCGAGAGGCAATGCCATCATTAGTTACAAAGTCACTCACTACGTGTGAGTTTAATGCTATCTGATATGAATGGCATTGTAGCACTGGAGTATTGTAGCATTGTAGGACTGATATTTGTGTGTTGGGTACTTTCGGTACAAGAAACATATGTGTCGAGGCAGCTGGCAGCAGCCCACAAGCTCTCAGTCTTTTTGGTTGTCAAATGCGCTTTTGGGGTATCTTTTTGCTTTTATCTTCTATCTTTTACCCTTTTGCTATGAAGTACATCTGGGCTTCAGAGTACGCTACGCAAAGTTCTTGGGAGTTGAGGTGCTATTTGGCGTCTTCTCCAAGTCGTGACAGCCACTTGACTGAACGCTATCAGCCACATGAGTAGCTCTTGCCAGCTGACTCCAGGCTCCAGGCTCAAGGCTCCTGTTATTCTGGAGCTTGCCCTTTGTTGGCTGATTGATTGATTGCCGTCGCATGAAAAACAAACGGTGGCCTCTGGGCAGCAACTGTTGGTGAGTGAGTAAACACAATGCTGCCATCGGGCAAGCACCTCATCTGCCATCCGACCTCATCTCATCTTGAACCCACACGTCCACAGCCACTTGAAGTAACAGTCTATGAGTACAAGCATGCATTCACACCATGTACATACATATATATATATATACATATATAAATATATATATATATACGTAATACGTATATTATATATGTATATGTGTATGGCTTTTCTAAATACGTGCTTGTTAACTTGGGCTAACCATTCAATTATTATACTTTGTTCCCAAGGGGACAAGCGTATATTAAACAAGCAAGAGGCAAACTATCTTTGGCATACCGAAGATTGCATACCCTTATGGACCGAACATTATACCTTGATCAATTAATATTTACCAAACTTAATTAACAACCTATATTAGATTAAATATAAAATGCCGATTTTAATCATATTTATGCCAAAATAAAGAAAACTGATTTGTTGAACTTGATAGAAATGTCGTTGAACACCAAATGTTTTCCATGTTTGCAAGATGTGTAGAGTATATAATGCATGAAGTAGAAATACAAATGCTGTCAAGGAGTCATCAAGATTGGCTTAAGCCTGAGTGGGCAAATCCTAAAGAAACAGGCAGACGACTTTGGTTGATGGTTGATGACCTTGAATATGAATACTCAGGGACCGCAATAAGTTTGAGATATATTATAAAAATTACATGAAAAATTAAATGATTATTTATGCAACTTTATCTAATTGCTCATACAATATTGATTATTTTTTTCAGTTTTACTAAACTGTTCCATCCATAAATGAATATTTAAATAATTTTTTGTGTTTTATTTTTATTTCGCTTATATTATTATTATTATTTTGTTGTCCTTAAATGCTAGTTAACTTCGCGGATTGGACTTCTTAAATATCCCGTTCAGTCTATCCATTATATCGCCAAGCACAAATTGAGGTTCAAAGCTTTACTGCAGTACATGTGAAGAGGAATTGTAAGGCTGGATCGCAATCCTTGATGTTGCAATCAAAAAGGATTACTTTCCTGTTGTTCTTTTGTTGAATTTGTTGCTGTGCGCTTTGTGTAGCATTGCAAAGGCAGTGGGCAAAGACCTGCCACAGAATGCATACAACCCGCTTCTCGTTGGCTCGGATCGGTTTACTTGCCGATGGCCGCTGGCACATTTTGTTTTAATTGAAAGCAATTAATAATATTGATGCTGGATGCATGGCAACACCTCCATGCATCCCACATACTCTGCATAAATATACGCACATATGAATGCATTCGCGACTGTGTGTGTGTGTATGTAAACAGGTGTATTTGCATATTTGCAGTTTGTATGTATGTAAAATAGCACATACGTTGCATTTGTGCCTTGCGCATTGACAAATGGTGTTTTTAATTAAAGGTAATATATTTGTGCTGCTGCGAGAGAGAAGTAAAGAAAATCTCTGCTCTACACGCATAAATCAAAACTGTAGTTGGGTCAGACATATTATAGTATATATAAATCGATTAAAAAACAACAACAAAAAAACAAGTTAAAATGCTCTCGTCGATTGAGCACGACTTGCTGATACCCTGAAGCCCCTGGTCCTCACCTACACTAATTTGCACACGTTTTATATTCAATACTTTGAAAAATGCATATACACTTATTCTGTGCGCATTTATTTTCAAGTTTTCTTTCTTATTTTAAACAAATACACATGTGTGGAATATTCAGTTCACTGTCAGTCTGCCTGTTTCGTATTTTGTACAACTGTATTATACCCTTTTACCCATTTTTAGCGAGCTCGGGATATTTTTTGCGAGAAAATAATACAAATGAAAAATAGCAAAAGCAATCGCCTCAATAACAAATAACAATAAAAATTATAACGTGTTTTATAACGAAAAACCAAATTTAATTTGGTCAAATTCAGTTGACTGGGAAATCGCTAATAATTGGAGAGCACTTACTTTAGCAGGCAACATGAATATAAATTGATGTGCTTAACAATTGTCAGCATTATCCATAAATACACGAATATTTCTCGATTTCTTTTTTAGAAATCAATGTTATCAAACACCTGAAGTGAAACGTGAAACTAAAGTCAGATGTGGTTTGATTCTTTATTGGATGCATCTGTTTGATGCAGTCACTAGTCGAAAGTTTTAACATGAGTAGGTTTCTTGCCAACCAAGTTATCCGGGCTACACATAATAGTTGGCAGCAGGTGGAAACATAGGTAATCTTTGGCGGATCCCAGATAGGTCGCCTCTTTGATAGCAGTTGAAAGGTTGTGCAGCATGGGGCTACTTGGCCCCTAAAATCATTAGGCAAATACATGGGTGGTGGTTGCTCTCTAATGGCAGTCAGCTAAATCGTTAGTGGTGCACCGGTGGAGCCTAACCAGAGGGTATGTACATACATATTTTGGTACCTTTTGTGCACACACACAATGCCAATAGAACTGTTGCCAAAATGCAATGCACGTTTTCTGAGATGACGCTTTCACTGGCAGCACTGCCAGCACTGCCTGCAGCAAATGCGGCCAAGACCACAGGCAACGCAAAACGTGGCTAAAGAAAAAATAAATATATATATATATATATATATACACATACCTAAATGTTCTTGCAAACGTAATTGTGCCGTCAAAACAATTTCCGAGATTTGGCGTCCAATGGCTACTGGTGCTGCTTTTGTAAGGGCTGTGAATGTGGTCGAAACATCGTCTGTATCAAAAGTTCTCCTGACTTACTCTCCTATATTTGTCTTAGCCCCCCATCGAGTTTTGGTTTGAAAATACTTTACACTTATCTTGCATTCACCAGTTATGGCCAATATCCGCAAATACCACGCGTTGGCTGTTGATTTGCTTATAAATATATTTGTGTGTTTGCTTTAACTAAATAAAGAAGAACAGTTTGCAATATCTAAAACTACAATAGAAATAATCAGTGTTTTTTTTTTTATATTTCTCAGTGACCATTGGTGGTAATTTACTTAAGCCGACTATAATTTTGAAAATAGCTGTTTGAACAAAAGTTATTTAATCGACTAATTAGTCACTTTCGAGTTCCATTTCTCGATTGGCGTGTTGTCCAGAATGAATGGAGATTTTCCTTATTATATTTATTACTGTGCGACATCTAGCTTTCCGATCCCGGACTCTGGAAATCGAATAGTTTGAGTTAGGCTTCAAACCACTACCCAATTGTGTTTTTGTGACAGCTGTTATTAATCCAACTCCGCCGTAGACCGTCAGTTTTATGTTAACCATTATTTTGTGTTTGTAGTTTTTTATCTATTTCCGTTCCGTATTCTATTTTTCCTGGTCTAAGTTTTCATATAATTTAGTCTTTGTTTCTGATGAGCTGTCTAGTTGTCCATCAGCGCAAAGCACAAAGGTTTCAAATCGTGATTAGTCTTTGTTTTATAGTAAACCCATTTCCAATATTGTATCGGAACCATGTTCCAATTTGCCGAACGATGAACTCACAATCAGTAACGAATTAATTACATATCAGATGTATATTCATATAATATCATAAATCATATCAAATACATTTCAATTCGTAAATTGCGCAGTTCTGTTAAGCTCAACGGGAGAGAAAATAATTGTAGTGATGTCAATTCGGCAGCCAAGAATAAATTAAATAATGCATACTCCCTGTGGATACAGATACATTTATAATCAATGCTGTAAAGTGCTGCTGCATGAATAATATTAAAACAATAAATATAAATGTAAATTTAATGTTTCCATATCTGGCAATTTTGCTGGAAATCTAGAAGCTACTCACTTTTTTCAGTTCGTATTTGTGAAGGAAAACCAAAACCAAAAATTAATTGTTAAAGAAATCGCCGGGTCAAATAGTGTAACAGGCCAATAGTACTTTAACATAACATGACATCTGTAACTAACATGCAACTTTGTACTTAGCAGATGATATCGATATCGATCGGTCGACGCCAGGGCGGTCTCCAGCAAGTGAGCACGACAGCTCGCCAGGGCTGGATGCATCCGAGACCGAGCGGTGATCGGGCGGCGGCCAGACCACTGAGCGAAAAATGTTGTAAATTCAACATGATGAAATTTTCAGCGGACAACGACGACAGTGGAGTCGACAGCTGCCGGCATTTTGTCGCCAGCCAAAACGGCCGGTGTGAAATTCAACAGGCAGAGTCAGGATTTCTGCTTGAGTTATAATTAAATATTCACGGTATCCCATAAAATGGTAAGCTATGAGCTATGCTATGAGCCCATTCAAAATGGGTCAACAATTTTAAATGAAGTTTTGTAAAAGTATCCAACAGACACAAGGAAGCATCGGCTGAGCCAATCTAGCCAAGTCCATCCATCCGCGTGTACACAAACTCTGAGACTAGTACAGCTAGATATATAAAAAAAAAAAAATATATTTTTTAAAAATGTTTCGGGAATTTTGTCTTGAATTATGTTATATGTAAATTAAAATAAGTGATGCCATTGCTTTATATTAACGCAGGTACAACAAAATCGTGTGGGATTTGGATTGACTGCGAATGTGTATGCTAGGTACGATTTAGCAATGACGTGCCAAAGTTATTATACTCTGCAGGAGCATGCACATACATACACACATACAAATACATGTAGACGCATTCACATTGTGTATAGAAAACAGCAGCGGCAAAATTGTTGTTGGAACTGCCATTAGCTTCCGTTGCCGTTGTCGCTGGGTTGCTTTGTGTGAAAATGCAATCGGAAGTTTGTGGTTAACACTGTTGCAATCTGAATGACTTACAGCACACATATGCACACATATGCACACACACACACACACACACACACACACAGCGACAACATAGACGAATGCGAATGAACGCGCACATGAAAGTTTGTTGTTAAACTATTGCAACATACATTTTTCTGTTGCTGCTCTTACAGTCTGTCGTTGTCAGGCAGTGTCAGCAGCAGATTTTGGCTTTGAATTATTCGCGTGGCACGCACAACAAACCGCAGGCACGCACCGTACCCTAAGCCCAACACCAACCCGAAACCCCATCCACACACCACATATCCACGCACTCACCCTAGACCCACCCCCACACCACTTGTATTCCCATCTGAATTTGCACCCCCACAAATTCAATTAAATAAAGCATTTTTTCCTTCCACCAAATCGAAAAAAATAAATAATATAAATCGCCAACAATTGTAGTAACATCAAAAGTGAGAGGGTATTTCATTCAACTCATAAACAAATATGTCAAAAGTGAGCTCAGATAGGATTCTTGAGTAAATGTGCTCTACACAAAAAAAAAAAGCAAAAAAAAAGACAAAGATCCAAATTTTAGAAATTTAAAATATGTAAAGCTGATAATCCCTGAGATCGTTGCACTTGAAAAAGTCGTATTTTAATTACATTAACAAGCCGTAAGATCCACTATGGGTTTTTAAAATGGCTTATAGAAGTATTGTTTTCCATTAACACAACTTCATTAACACAAGCATTGCATTTTTACATAAAACGGTGAGAATGAGCTTATTGCCTCAGCTTTCACTCATTTTCAATTGTTCACATTTGTGAAAGTATTGCGGTGGAAAAACGGGTAGAATAGTTTTTTTTTGTATGAGTGATGTAAATAAAATATTGCACATGTAAAGTATTAAAAGTCTAAGCTTCTTATATTACCTGCCCTACCCGACATACACAGTTACCATTTGTGATGTATGCCAAATTTGCCAGAACTACAGAAAATGTATTACACAAGCAACTTTGCAAAAAGCACGCGACTTGTAAACGTGTTTTCCTATTCACAAAGGGGCAATCACAACTAGATACATATGTACATCTATGTGTGCATGTATTTACATACCATAGCAAGTTGCACTCTGCGCTGCGAAAGGCACCGAAGTGGAAAATTGAGATCCTAGGCTGGTATGAGCAAAAGTTTAATGTTCGTTTGCAAAACATTATTGCCCCTCTTGGCGCTATTGAAAGAATGCGAGAAAAACGCGTTGAGAGTTTATTTCATATTTGGTGTTTAAGTCTGAATAGAACAGATTCAGTCTTTACAATTGGTAACGTTTGCCTTTAAGCAAACAGTTCAATATTGATTAATTGCGGTTTCTTACTAATTATATTTGTAGACTTGGATGTGAGGTAAGTACTACACTCGGAAAAAATTGGCCTGCAATTTATTGTTTTAAATTTCTTAAAACCAGAGTTTTTCTTTTCTTAATTCCAGGGACTATTTTATAGGAATATATGACAACATATGCTTATGCAGAACTCAAAAATTCGAATTTTTGGTTGCTTATATTACTATTAATCATTATATTTTTGTTTTTAAGATTTCACATAGTTTATTTAAATTTTAAATAGTTTATAAATTCGTGTGTGAGTTGAGTGACTTCCCCCACTGAGTTACGCTGCCTCAAAGGCAGAGAACGGCTAAACTCTAATCTATTTCATTGCTTTTTTCAGAATTTACAATTCTACTTTTTAGATATATTTGCTGTCATTGAGAAATGTATTTCTGGAAAAAAGAGAACATGTCTTTCTGGTTAGAAATTCTCTAAAAAGAATTTTCCTTCGGCACTCCATTGTGGTCCATCTTCGACATTCATTAAAATAGCTTCTAAGCTCTGTGAGCTCTGAGCATATAATACTAAAAGATGTTGACAGATGGACTCGGCTATATCGACTCGGCTGGTGATGCTTGTGAAGAATATTTATACATTTTATGGGATCGAAGACAAAATCAAGAAAATTATAATAGTTTTCTGTGCAATTTTCATTGTAGGGCGACGATCTTACAAATTTCATTACGTTTCTTTTTTTTTGCTGAGTGTGATGAGGTAAGTTCTAGTCGAGTACTCTCAGCATCGTCTCCATCTCACTAACTAGCTGACTGTAGTGCTCCATGTTTTTGTTTCGGCATTTGTGAATTGCGTTCTGCGTACGTCAGCAAGACGTAAACTAAACAATAAATTCAAGTTGGCGTGTCTAATTCAGTTGTGAACGTTGGCAACTGAATTAAAAGAGGGAGAGCGAGAATAGGATGCTGTCGTTGCCGTTAGTCTTAAATGCTGGCTGCCAACGACTCTAAATTCCCGTCGCTGGTCTCAACTCTCTCTCTCTCTCTCTCTCTCTCTCTCTCTCTCTCTCTCTCTGTCTCTATCTCTGTCTCTCGTCCAGCTTTCTTAGATGATGCACTTAATTAGTTTGCTGTTGCCAGCGAAGCGTCGTTGGGATGCCGACCGCACGCTGCGTGCTGCATGTTACATGTTGCTACATGTAGCATGCTGCTGCCTTGCTGCCTCGCTGCTAGTCTAGTTCGCTTGCTGATAAGTCCTTGCACAAGCAAAGGCGCGCCGCTGCTCAGATCACTTGCGGTCGGCTATCCAAAATGCCGACCTTGGAGGAAGAGGACGAAGCAGTAGGACCAGCATGCTGTGAAACAAGGGCTAATTTGTGATTCAGTTTGTTTTTAGCGACTTGTCAGCGAAATGTGAATGGAAAGGATAACAATGCTGGATATTCATCCTTCACCGTTTCAATTTCGTTGAAAGGCTCTTTTTTTGTTTTTGTTTTGTTTTTTTTTTTTGTTTTTCTTTTTGACAGCCATTCTTATTGAAATTTGACTGCCAGACAAATGCACATTAATTGCTGGCGCTGGCTGGGATAAAGTTTGCTAAGAGATAGCAATGAAAGCAATTATAGAAAATTCTGTTTTCTCTGTATTATTTATAACGCAATCCCCGCAGCTTCAGGCTGTGAATGTGGTAAACCGCAAAATAACTTTGTCTTTGGCTTTTTGCTGCTTTGGAATTAATAATAAAATGATGTGGCCACTTTTCCGCTATCGCAGCGTGACTGCGTTGCCAATTATATTCGAGAGATTGCAGCACGAATCAGAAGTCCTGCAGGAAATTGTGTAGTTGCCGAACTTAAATCGAACTATTTACTTTTCGCCAGAACACTTCTTATTTAACAATTGATGTTGCTACAATTGCGGCTTATACTCTGATTCCGAAAGTATCAAGAGCATATTGGTTTTATGCAATGTCCGTCATTCTATCTCTTCGTCAGTCACTTAGAGACTTGAAACTTTGAACATATACTGGTCTGTGCTCGCGTCTAGGAAATCGATAAAAATCGATAAGGCCACCTATCTCCAATAATTTTAAAGTTGAAATCACAAAATTAGGCTGGTAGTTTGTTGGCAATGTGCCAGTAAGCCAGGAAACATTCTAAGTTTCAAGGCTCTTGATTTAAGGGTGTCGACAAAACGTGCGTTCATAGCGACGGACAGACACCATGATGGACATTGCACAAAACCAATATACTCGAAGTATAAAAATAACAATCCACTCAGTATGTTGTGTACAAGTTTCTGCCAGGCTGTTCCAAATGCTGCCTACTTGGCTCAGCTTTATAGGCAACACAAAGTGTAGCCAAATAGAAGATGCGACCTCATTGGACAATTTGACGGCTTTTGGCGACGTGAGCTGAAAGCCAACCAGAAATTAACATAATAAGAACGCGGTCATCGCGCTGATGCAGCGTTCAGGTGGAGATGCGCCTGGATGTTGATGTGGATGTGGAATGGGCATGTGAACGTGGTCAGTGGTAAATTTGCAAATTTGTCACACTTCAAGCATCAATCAATTTGTGGACTAGAAATATTTACGATGTACTTGAATTTCCCTTAACTTGACGAAAATCACAATTGTTTGGAAACAGAACTAAAGCAAGTCGGACTTTAGTTAAGAACTCGATTTTATTATTTTTAGCGGTAAGTAGTTCTTCATTCACTACCGATAAAATTAACCTAATAAAACCTAAAAATCATAAAATAAATAAAACAGAAAACGACTATTTATTAGTTGTGCGTAAAGCTAAATAGGTATTTTTATAGAAAATATTCCTTATAGTTGGAGATTTTGCCGAATAAAGTGTATCTTGTTCTTGTAAAATGAAAGTGTGAAATCACATGAAAGAGAAAACTAAGTGCTTATAGAAGCACTTAATTCATTTGCAAAGCACATCTCCCTCACACGACTATTTATAAATCGAATGACCTTAACTCGATGCCAGGAATCCGAGATACTATCGGGATTCGATGTAATCAACTCTTTCGTGAGTTGGAATTGGTTTTCTTCTAGGTTCCATGAATCCAGTTGTACCCCAAGCTGATATATTTCTACCCTATTCCAACTTGTTTGAATCTGTCTCAGTCATTTATGGCAAGCATTTTCTTGCCAACTCATGCCAAAATATCATCCATATATATTTTTATTTTACACATTTTGAATGAATTTCTGACCCTCCCAGTTCAGATCCTGGGTGTCCATTTCGGTCATTTCTCTAGCGCGTACAAAAATGAGCGTGGCAATATTGACTCGGCTGTTGATGCTTCATATATATGTATGAAGTGATTTTCTTCAATTTGAAATACAAATATACAATTTGAAATGAGCATCATGAACTGCAGTTGTCCAGCGCTTGGGGATTCCCAAAATAGACCTGCAAGCTGCTTGCACAAACTGCTGCATGACGTTGGCGCTAGCAGTGGCAAAGTTTGCGGGTTATTAAATGCATGCAACGCGCAATTAGCGTTAGTGCAAGGGGATGCAATTTGTGAAATCGTGCATACTCATTGACCGCTATAATTATTGCTATTGTTGTCCGGATTGTTCAATTGGTGGTCTGGTCTGTTCAGGTTGGGTATTATTAGTGCCGCTAGCGGGGTAAGGCGGCTTGTGGCAGGACGGCAGCCATGCCCGCCCCGGCCGTGGTAAATGTGGTGCTTTATTTACGGTGTACGCGGCTTTAATGCCTATACATGTTCGATATGTAGTTTATCGAATCAAATCATAACACATCGGTTCATGAAAGCGTAATTCATTCATTGACGATTTTAATTAAATTTTCAATTTTCTTTACAATTTGTTATGATTTGTTAATAAATTATTAAGCTGGCATTTTGTAAATCGGATTAGAACATTTACGATCAAATTATCCAAACTACTATTTATTATTAATATTATTTTACTATCGAGCAAAATATATGTATACATATATACGCGTTGAGCCATATATATCTATCTTTCATTCAAGAATCAAGTATCATAAATAAACCAAAAAAAATAGTGCAAATAATAATACAAATAAATAATAATAGCATGCATTAATGCAATTTTAGAATTTGAAAATGGTGGTTTTATACTTAATATTCATTATTTGTTAAGATTAAATTTGCTTTTCTCGATTGAAAATTTAATGGTACAGCAAAGTATTATCGATTTGCCAGCCCTCCGATGGGCATGTCACAAAAATCATTGGATTCAGCATTGAAAAAGTTTTGGCAGACCCGGCATTTGTACAATTCACATATGTGTATATTTATGGGAATAAATATGAGAGACATTGGGAAGTTAATCGTATATCTTAATTGTCTCATTTTTATACTCTATCAGAGACTGCCAAGAGTTTCAAGGTCTCCGAAAACTCACAAACACTCTGAATGGCCTGCATAGCGGTCTCAAAACACACAGTGAACACCGAAATACACTGTGCAAAAATAGGAACGATTTCGTTCGTTTAACTTTGCGACTTTATTTATTTTCTTTTTATTTCGCCGGTCTCTTCGTGGTCGATTCTACCCTAAAACCGTTCAAAATGGGTAAATATATAATAAAGTTATGCAAAGTACTCGTTTACCATAAGTTTTTCATTATTTACATATATCATTTTATGTATAAAATCATTTTGATCCATTTGCCTAAAGTCGACAAGAATCGGTTGCCGATGACAATAAAACCACAATTTGAAAAGTGTATCCTTTTAGTTCGATTTGTACAAATTTTGGTCGAACGATGAGTTTTAAGTGACATGTTGACAATTTTGAGTGTTTTCCAAATGAACTTTGACCCATCCACTTGCTTACTTGGGAGCCACCTGTAATTGGAAGCTTCATTTCACAAATCACTCGGTTAGTCAAGTCAAAAGGTTTATTTACATAGATTGATATCAAAACAAATTAGCTAACATTGTGATCAAGGGTTTATTTGGTATGGACACTCGTGATTATTATTTGACAAACCTGCCACAATCTGTGCCCCACAATATGATGGAATTAAACAATTACAGCCGCACAGAGTGTTTTACAAACAATAAAAGCACAATTGATTAATAAACGAGAAACAGAATTCATAAATTTACCCAACTTTTTTTGGAGGGGGAAGCCAGATTATGGCAGCAGGGGATCAGAATCACACCATGCTTATCGATTTAATTTGCCAGGAATTTGAATACTTACAACGATGACGGCAGCTGCTCGCATATTTGCGGCAAAATGCTCCAATGGCACAGGTCCGTGTCGGGCCCTCGACGGTCCCTGGTGCCGCCCAGTGGCCACTTGACGGGCACCGCATGTTTGAAATTTTCAAATACACAAATTGTTGGTAAATTAAACGCAAATATTTTAGCGCCTCGCTTTTGATTGAAGCAAGGGGGTAGTAAGGGAAACCAATGTGCTGCAGAGTGAATGCCGATTAAAGTATTTTAAGGACAAAATTGCTGCTTGGTCGCAGCTTGACGCCCAATTCTCAGTAGCCAATTATTTCCAGGATTTCCCATAAAAGAAAACCACCTTAATTCCACCTCAAAGAAATGCAATTTGATTGTTCCAGTGCTGTTCACATTTGCTGTGTGAATTTCACTAGTGTTGGTCGATTAAGTGCCGAAAAATGAATCCATATATAATTGAAATTGGATTGAAAAGAGATTGCTACATTCCCTGTATTCCGTTCAGTCACTTTATCCGAGAATATAATGAAGCAAAGAAAAAGGAAATCTTTTGGATATTTCATTACTCGATGGACTAAAAGTGCAATTTCATATATTCCAGCTTATGAGGCATTATTCCACTCGAAATCGCAACAATGTAAGCCAAATGGATAAAAAGGTATAGCCGAGAAAATGAACATATTTTTTGTTTCGCAATTTTTTGGCAACTCTTGTCAAAAGTGGGCGTCGTGGACGTAAGCGAGCTGCTGCCAAAAATACGCCCATTTCCACATCCATGTATGTATATATATATATATATATACATACATATTGCCGGAATCAATACACTTGTCTGGTTTGTGGCCAAGAAAACCGCACAGCGCTGACTGCAACGGGCATAGATATCTCTGAATGTTATTTAAATGGTATTATCTAAAAATAAAAATTGCATTTAGTGCAATTTGTCTGAGGCAAAGCGCTAAGAGGAGAAATGGCTTCGTCAGCGAAAAAAATAAATCCATCAATTATTCAACACAACCCAAATGGCGACCGAAATGGCGCCTTGTTGACTTGTTGAGTCACAATTCAATTCACAACTCCAAGCCGATGGCCTACAAAAACTTTACCGAATTAAGTTGCGTGTTAAGCCAGCGTAGGGAAATCTTAGAACTGAATACACAAAACTACAGAAAGGAAGGAAATCTTTTTTGAGCACATGGCATTAAATACACAAAATCCATTTGCAGTTTTAATCGGCTTTACTTCAATTTGCATTCTTCTGATTGTTTTCAGCCAAAGAAGTCATGGGCCAATGTGACTTAAACTATGCCTGTGTGTTGGTTGGCTGTATTTTAAAGGGGAAAAGGAGGAGGAAAAGTGGGTGGAGTCGGAGGTGTGTGGAGGCGTTGGGTTAGCTGGTTGTACGAAAACAGAAGCCCAATCTGCGAACTTTCAATCGTTTTCGTAGCGAATTGATGAATTCGCAATTGTTAAAAGAAAATACGCAAGTGCAAAGTGCAGACGCCAACACTTAATCTACCTTTATACACACACATTCAAAATGCACACATAGAGTTGGCAACAACAACAACAACAACAACAACAACAACAACAGCAACAAGGATAACGGAACGATGGCAGGTTTGTTCATTCTGAAGCACTAGATGTGATAGCTTCATTAGCAGTTCAAATGTCAATCACAAAGCCTTTTGCACATTTGCATTTTGTTCTTTGGGTGCCTCTGCTTATTCTGCTGCTGCTGCTGTTGCTGCTGCTGTTGCTGTTGTAGTTGCTGCTTTCTATCGTTGCCTGCGCAGCTTGTTTTTCATGTCAATGCAACTCTTTGAATCTGTTGTGCATCCAATAAGTACTATTGTACTACAGGTATGCGACTGTGTGTCTGTATGTGGCTGGGGCGCTGACTTGAAGTTCAAGTTGGGCGTTCTGGAATTGCATAACATTGCAAGTTTGACAGCCATGGGAATTGCAAGTGCCGTTACATTCGCATTTACAGCTGCATTTATCTGTTGCGATCATTGGGCCAGATGCAACAATGGAAATTCTTCGTGCAATCGGTGCTTGTGTCGCTTAAGCGTCTGCCACATTGCACACAATATGTACATCTATGTATATATGTATCTATGTATGTATGTATGTATGTATATCAGATCTGGGTTCCCAATTGGAGCGTGCTTCAACCATCAGACAAGCAGTTCAGACATGCAATTTACCTGCAATATTCAGTCAAATTGCAATTCAGATAACTCAAACAAAATTGCATTAAGTAATAGTTGCAAATATGTACTGCGTACTATTTTCTGATTTACCTTCTTCTCTTCTCATAAGAACGGGGTATTTGATTGGGCAACTAAAAAGTCGACTCTATAAAAGTTGATTGATCACCATATCAATATTCTTGATTAGTATCCACTCAGATGTTTAATCCTGAATTGAAAGCGAAGACATGCTTAAGCATCAAACAAACCATTTTGATGGGTAAACTACGTATGATTGTTTTGTGCAAAAGTATGCAACAGGTAGAAAGAAGCATATCCGATTCCATAAAGGAGTAAAGGAAATTAGGAAAAGAGTATTCGAATTAGCTAAACAGTTGGGTTCTGTATTTATTTCGTAGTCGACTTTTACTTGTTATATACAGTACCAAATAAGAAAGCTCACACGAAGTATAGAAATTTATTTATTTTTTTTTTTTATAAGAAGGTTCCTTTGGGAGCTACATATATTATATATTAACATTTCGCGTCAAGATTTTAGCCTGCTTATTTGCATAGCAAACATGGAGATTTTTACTAACTAACAAAATAAGAGTAAACACCTAATCAGATGTGAGAATTACTTATTGTTCATCTATGTAGTCAATATGGTAAAGAGAACTTCTTCACAACAAGCAAGGTACATTTTTGTGTACTATGAACAGACAAATTGTACATAAAACGTTAGTTAAAAGCCTCAGGAACTGAAATGGGTCCCCACGGGAAACATCGCAAAACTGCTCAATCAATGCAAACCGCTGACATGTACAACCAGGTAGTCTAAACAACAGGCATCTGTGCACAGACCTACATGCATACATACAGACATACAGACATATATATGAGTTTGTATTTATGTGTGTGGCAAGCGACGGAGACAACAATGCTTTACAAATGGTAATTCATTATCTTGATGACACTGTGGCAGAAGCGCTCGGCAAGCAGTCAGGCAGGTGTGTTTTTTTTCCAACAAACTAAACAGTTCTAAAAAATTTGCATACGAGCATAACGCACACCTTGCGTCTCCGCTTGAGGTTAAGGCTGAAGTTGAGGTTGACGTTGGATGATTGTCATAGCTTCGGCGAAATTCAACAGAATTTTACGCATGCTAAATACTTGTCGCATAACGCCATTGAAATACACACACAGATACCAGTGTGGGCAAAAGTATTTTGACAAACAGAATTTGCGACATTTTGGTTAATAAATTTTAATGAATCTAAATAAAAAGTTTTAATTAATTTTTCCAAATAGTTAAACGTAGTAATTTGCGATAATTAGTGTTAGCGGTTATATATGCATCGCTGATCAAACGAAAATTCTGTTATTACAAATTACCATTTTGACAATTTGAAAAAAAAATTGCATAGCTTTTTACAAATAAAAATGTATGTGTCAACTAGCAACTCATGATGAGCCAATAAAAACTATATTCTAATTTAGCTTATATTTCTTCAGTCGCATAGACTGTTCTAAGCTGTGGATATAGTCCCAGCAAATATATTTTAAAGTGTGCTTGTACCTCTGATATCGTAATCTCGCGGCTTCAAATCAAGTTTGCACACCTTTTTGGTTTTAATATATAAATCGAGAGATTTCCCTTTGTATTACACGTCTGGGTTAAATCCCTAAATCCTGTAGAAATTGTGTTATAAGATTGTGCTTATTGCACTGGGTATGTTCTACTAGAAAATAAATGTCTCTCATTTGAGATATTTCAATTAAATTCAAAACTTGATGTACGCATTTATTTTGGACTATTTGCCGAACTATTTACCGATATTCGGAAATACGTGTTGTCCAAATACTTTTGCCGACTAGTGTGCCTGCATTAATGCAAAGACTCGCGCTTGCAGGCAAAGATGGGGCAAACAGGCAAAGCTGCTTAGCATTATAATAACCTGGACCGAGTGCGTCTCCTCCACATTCTCGTTCCCGTTCCCGTTCCCGTTCGCGTTCTCATTCTCATTCTTATGCGCATTCTCACACCAATATTCAAATACCCCCCACACCACCCATACACATGCCCACACTCATAGTGATTCTCATTTATATTCTTATTCACCGGGTTGTCGTTGTCAACGACGCGCGTCGTTGACTGTTCCTGTTTAAATAATAAACTAAGAAAGCTTATCGAACAAATGCAAAGTTAAATATGCAAATACACACGTTCGGATAAACAGCGGTGGTGCAGGAGCTTTTGCTTAAATGAGCGCATAACCACCATCCAACCAAAGCAGGATCATAAGCCGCTCAGCACATTTTTTGAATGTATTTAACCATACACACTCACACACACACACACACACACACACCTATCCATATAGACGAACACACATGTATTTCAATTATGCACATTATACTGACAAAGACAGGAAGAAAACGAGAGCACGAGAGAAAATTGTATGTATTCATTTAGATACAGTTTTATGAATTTTTCGCTGCTTTAAGCTTATGTGATAAAAGCCAGTAAGTAACAGAATGAGGCTTAAAAGACATTTCATATTCTTTTTTTTCCTTTTTTTTTTTTGCTGCAGTGCTTTACATATTTTTTTTTTAAGCCAGCAAATGGAAATGTGTGTGGCATCCAAAAGCAGCGAATACCCGAAATAGGATAGACGGCAGCGGCTATTATGTTCATTGGGAGAGGGGGGTTGGGAAAGGAGGTGTCATTGACATTTAACCATTTGCTTGGATTTAATGCGTAGGTTATTACTTCAAGTGAGTATGAGCTTGCATATTCTCCCCCTTCCGTGACTTTGAGCAATTCTCACACTGAAACGAAGTATGCAAACACAATTTTCTCTACAAATTCAGATTGGAATTGCAGGTATTCGTTAAGGTTCTAATTTTGAAATTTTGAAAATGCTTTAAAGCATACATTAAGCATTTTATACTTGATTGTAGAAAAGCTAGCATGAAATTCGACTTAAAATTGTAAAAAAAAAAATCTTCATTGAAGGTAAGTTGAAAAACATAATTTTCCCCAGACATTTATTTCCTAGTGATAGCATTTACGGAAGCAAGTGGAACTCTAGCGTTATCATTTCCGTGATTGCCGTTGTCGTTGTTGACAACGGTGGTAATGCAATAAAGTTGGTAATTTTATTATAGTCTCCAGTTACACGGACTGACATACACAGGCGTATACTTACAAACGAAAGTGTTAATGATGCTTTACATTTTGCGCTTCAAGTTTGTTTTTTTTTTTTTTATAAGCTTAATTGAATTTTGGTAGAGAACCGAGGACAGCAGCCCAAAGAGGCTGGCTTCAAAGCTTCCGTTAAATTAATTGAAATCGTGCACGAATAAGCTCGATATATTTACTTTAAGTATGAATTTGTGAAATTATGTAACCACATACATACATACAGATATGGTCATACGTATAGCACAAATTTAATTAATTCAAACCACATTGATCCTTGTAATTCAAATAAGAAGTTAGAGCAAATTTGAAGTGAATTTTGCTTTAGCTTGGCAAGCAAACGAATTCGATGGAAAATTTTGTCAGCCAGAGAGCAAAGTTCGCTTAATCTTTTCGTGATTTGTCGTTTCGACACATTGAGACAATGGCTGTTAAATATATATGCAGCCAAAGTTTGATCAGAATATTCGGCTTCATGTGCGCTGTTCGTGTGACTATAGCTGTACTTATATATGTATATATGTATACATCGATGTACATATGTATATGTATATGAGTGTGTATGTACAGTTGTGTGCATGAATGGAAATGTTTCTTCAGCACGTAACACAAAATGCAATTGAAAAAGTTTTTAATTTATTTCTCGAATATGAAGAACAGACAGAGCATATGCAAGCGAGCAAGCACCAATATAGAAACATTCTCTGTTCTGCTGTGACTCCATTTTACTAGGCCTATTGGCGCATCGATTATTTATTACTCATTCGCCTCGTGCTACGCATTTTGTTTCATAGCCAGCACTCAACAGGGCCATATAACATGGTCGATACAAGCCCCGCGACTACTTCCACCATCCCACCATCGGCACCATCCCACCTGCCCCTCGCTACCCCTCCTCCTCATCCATCCTCACCGTCTCCGCCATTCCGACCAACTCTCTTATCATGCTGTTTACTACTGTGACCTGCAGAGCATTGGCTTATTATGCATTCAAGCCGAGTTTGGCAACTGATAAACAAAAACAAAACTAAAGTGATTTCAATAATACGTATGTATTAAGTTCCTAAACACGCAGACAAGAAATACTGTTTCAGATTCCCATATTAGTGTTAATCAGCATTTGCAGTCTTTTGGGAAATAAAGTATAAAAGGAAACATTTTCTTTAAATAAAATAAATCTTTAGCACTTCACCGCCACACTGAAATATCAGACTGACTTTTATCCGAGTCGATCTCTATGCATATTTATTTATTGTGAAATAACCGTTTGAGACCCATCGGTCTGCGATTGTTGAATTACATCCCAATTAAAAACAGCAATTACCTGGGTGTGTTAGAGTCTTAGCAGAAATAGGATATTCAAGAAAAACAAAAGTTTTTAGTGCATCAGCAAAGAAGTGATGAACTGAAGTGATTTCTTAGCAAATACCTTGACCTATTCGATGACATCACTATTCCTATTTTTACTTATTTTTATCCATCATTTCTACATTGTTAATTGAATTTATAACATTTTACTTAATTTATTTAACCAACAAAAGTACTTGAAATCGATAGACACATATGCCAACATTTCCAGAACATTACCGTGAATTTCACAGCAGAATAATGCCCCAATTCGCACATGTAAAAAACTGAATTCAGTATAGCAATCGAAATTTAATGGAGGTATCCTCCAATTATCCTCATCTTAATACAATCGAGTGTGTAAGGAGATTAAATAACATGAAAGGATATGAGTCAGGTAGGCAATTTCAAAGCATGCAGTCATTAACAGGTGCCTTCAATGCGGCCTGGAGCAAGATATCAATAAATTATTTTATACAATTTTCGAGTATATATTGAATACGGGCGGTTTCACAAAATATAAAATGATATTAAATATTCTTAAAATTAATGCAAATTTAAATAAAACCAAAGTTATGAAAGTGCACCTCAGTAATATTAGTTTTCAGTTGCTGTACGAATTTATTTATTTATTTATTTTATAAATAAGAAACACTGAATATTGAAAAAAAATGTTTCTTTTGATATCGAATGACTTTTTTTTTAAAATTAAATTGCAAATGGAAATCTTCAGAAATCGTCCTGATGTATGAGTTGCCTTAGTGACCCAGTAATTTGGGCAACTGAGCAAAGAGGATTCGTATTCGAATTCCAGGACATAGGATGGATGTTCTCACAGTTGAGACGAAGGCGTCAGTGCTATTTGAAAGAAACGTTTGTAAATACTATGAAGATTAAGTCATTTTTATTAGCAATTAAATTAAACACGGAAAGCTAGTTTGACTTAGTAGTTTCCCAAATATCCCGATTATGCGATTCAAGCATATAATACAACAGCTAATTACTCTGTGTACCTGTTGTGAGTTTGCGTGTGTTTGGCTGTGTCTGTGTGTGTGTGTGTGTGTGTGTGTGTGTACAAATGTGTGTGGCATTTATTAAAATGATGGAACAGCTGCCAGGTACAGCGGTGCCATCAATTTCCGCCTATATGTTGTCTGCATTTATTGCCAACTATTACAAGGACATTTATGGATATTGCTGTGTGTATGTATGCATGTGTGCTGTGTGTGTGTGTGTGTGTGTGTGTGTGTGTGCTTGATGTGTCATGCTTGTTGATATTACATTTGCCGCTGTTCGTGCCTCGTGTGTTATTGTATTCGCTACGTGCTGCAAACTGCAATTGCATATTTGTCAATAGACGAGTCGAGTTTCGAGTCGAAAGCTCGCCTTAAGGATAACAAGTAGCCAGGCAGCCAGTCATGTACACAATACAGCTGTCACTGTATTAGTGTAGTTTGTGTTGTTGCTGTTTCCTGTGCTGCCCTCTATGCCTTTGTCTCCCGCTAGTTAACAACTTTCACGGATACAGACACAGACAGACAGACAGACACACATCGACAAGCGTAAATATGACAAGCAGATTAGCATGAATATGATTTGCCAACAACAATCGCAGCACTCCGCACATTGTGTCGCATACTAATGAATTGCTTGAAACAAAAATGGTTGTAAACGACAAACAAAAAACAAATATCATCAAAATGAACCTTGTTGTAAGCTAAAAAAAAACATTTTAATTAAAACGATGGTCAAACAAATGTACAAGAATACTATTTCATAAAATGATAAATACATTTAATATGTCGGTGAGATCTGAAATGTTAAAAACAATAATATTTATGGCATACCTTTAGAGTAAAGACATACACATTCAATTGAAATTAATCGCCTTAAGTGAATTAGAAGCATTACTGATACTTATAAATTGATAAACATTACGTTATTTTTGATCAACAAAAGCAAACATTAAAGGTGAACTGACTGCAAACGACTTTGACTACTGCTGTTAAAGTGCACAACAATCGATTCAATGCAATTGTTTCTGTGCCACAAACTTTCACAGTTCTAGACAAACTTTACACCTTTAAATTCCCGTAGGACTCAATGTGCTCTGTAATTCTCTTCCTGTTCACTTGAGTCGCTCGGGCAACAGTGCTCTGAGGGCTAAGGGGCAAAGCGGAAATGGCAATGGCAGACTGGCAGACTGGCAGGCTGATATACATATACATACAAACAAACATACAAAGAGACATGCATATGTAAATGGCTTCCAGACCCCTTTTCTAAACAGCACATTCTCTTCTACAGTTGAATCTCTCTCTCTCTCTCTCTCGCTCTCTTTTTCTGTGTCTGTCTGTTCCCAATCGTTTTCCCGCTTTCGCTGCCTATCTTTTATGCTTTGGCATGTCCTTTGTTTTAAACATGGCCAGCCAAACACTTGTGCGGGGGGAGCTGTAATCTTTCTCGCTTCCTCAATCTTGCCAACTTGCTAACTCTCTATTTTTCTCTCTCTCTCTCTTTGTCTGGATATAACTATATCTATCTGTATCTCTTTCTCGTTCCCGTTTCTGTGTCGCAGGACTCTCGCATTCAAGAATAATGGCTCTTGATATTGTTGCTCAAAGTGGTGGTGTCAATTTCGAGTGAAATGAATAATATGTCATGCAAGTCGCCAATGTTGTCGGCTTTTATCTTCCTTATTTACACTCGCTCTGTGTCTATCCAAGTGTGGCCAAGTGTCTAAACACAATACATTCTTGCATACCTACACAGTTCATAGTACATACCACTGTATGTGGATGTGTGCTGTTTGTATATATGCAAACATATAGACAAACATAGGTACATATGTGCATATGTTTGTATGTATGTACGAGCTTGAGAGTGTGTTATATATCATAAGACAACACTTGGCTAAATTGCAGATACTACAGTGAGCACTCGCTTAAGACTACCCGACCACAATCTCAACAGCCCAAACTCATAGAAACGCGGCGAGCGAGACGCGAGAGGGGATGAGTGAACCAGCACTCTCGACTTTAGCATAATTTAATTAATTGGCATTCTGCTTCACTTGTTTTCTCTTCAATAAAGTCTTATACGCGTTGCCGGATGATTAATTGCTGCCTCTGACCCGTCCATCCTTTTCTTGTCTAGGCCTTTCTGTCGTCAACCTGGTACCACTTTGATAAAGAATGCCTCGTTAACGCTAGGCGTCCATTGTCCAGCCATGTTATCTTGCCTTGGTTGCAGAGCTCGTGTGGAGCCCCCCTCCCCCAAGCAACCTCTGTTTGTTTTAAATTCCTTTCAAAATGTGCCTTGGCATTTAAGGCACTCCAGGCCTCATTCCAATTAAGTCAACTAAGTCAATCGCATCCAAATGCATCACGCATTATGATCGCACTCACAGCTGAACAACTCTCTTCCCAAACGTTGCTCGTAAAATCCAATCCGATGTAGTTGCTACAGTTGTGCTCCAAGTAATAATAGTGATAGTCATTACTACTTCTGATCTATCATATCTTTTTTATATAAATTATTATTATTATTATCATTATTGTTATTAGTATTATTTTTATTATAATGAATATTTCTTCTTAAGCAACTAACTCAATAAAAAACAACACTTTAACAAATTGGAGCTTGACAAAAAAGGCACTGGTTACTACTTTGTATCATACATACATATATGCATACACTCATACCACATGCACACATACATATATACACGTATATTGATATCGCACCCCAATATCAAAAATACATTGTAAGTGCAGTCACCCAAAATTTAAAATTCGCCAATATTGGAGACGATTGACAATAACAAACCTAAGGTTTTTTTCCCGGCCAGTGGGTTTGCTGTGACTTTTCAGTTGGGCCGGCAAGCGGAACTGGAAATTGAATGATCGGGTAACTGGAGCATTGAAATGCAACGAGTTGTTGCATCCAAACTATGTCTCTCTCTCTCTCTCACACTCACACTCTTCTCTCTTCTCTGTCTGTCCCTGTCTCTGTCTCGTTGTTTTATGTAGGGTCATTTATTGCTGGTGCTGCTGATGCTTTTGTGGCTGTTATTGCTTGTATGCGGTGCTGATTAATGCAGCCAAGAAGAGCGTCAAAGTTGCTGGGTGGATGTGTTTCTGGCTATTGGGTTGGGGGCTGTTTGAAAAGGGGCAGGTTACAGATTTATAGCATTCAATATTTTCAATACTTCCGCGAAGCGTCAACGACAGCAGCCAACGCAAAATAAGAGCCAAACGCACTCGCGGATATGTGGTGGGGCTGTAATGTTTGTGGGAGCGGCGTGAGGAGGGAGTGGGGGCTAGGGGGTGGGGGGGGGGGGGGGGGTGGGGTAATGTGGCGCCTAATATATTTCTAAGCAGCTACAACTCGCTGAGAAATAAAATGTTGCCATTGGCAATGACGCCACAAGATCCGGATGTGTGTAAGAGCTTGAACGGATGCGGATCCGACACATGTAAGCACATAAGGTACGTGCGTCAGTGTGTGCGATGGAGTAATCTGGGCGTGGCATGTAGGCGTGTGTGGACGTGGACGTGTGATGTGGGCGTGCGGGTGCGGGTGCGGGTGCGGGTGTGGGGGCTCCATGCAAGCTCCATCGGATTCACTGTTCGATGCACATGAATGCATATTTCCACAAAATTTAACTTTCACAGTGAAGACAGGACGAACGAGCCAAGCCCTTACTTACTGCCTCTCAGCCAGAACCTGACCACACAGTCTCCGGCTTTGTTCCATTCGACGCTGTTGTCGTCGTCGTCGTCGTCATTCTGCTGCATTCTATCATTTTTATTTTCTTTTTCTTTTTGTACCCTCCGCTCAAAAGGAAGAAAAAATTGTATATTGGCCATATGCAGTGGTTGTGTGGAAGGCTGGCTATCCTCTACTTGTGTACACTAGCGTAAATAAAATCGCAGAATTAAATATTTGGAAGGTATTCTTCTGAGATGACCTTAATGAAACACATACGTATATAGATTAACATCTATTTCAACATCAATGGCTTAGTGCCACAACTTAAGAATCGTTGACTCGCTCAACTCAATCGAGAAGGCTTATTTTTGAGCTGGGTAGATAGTATTACTCAGTCGGCTATGTTTGGGTGCAGCGTTCTTTTGTACCTTGTTTTTAATTGGGGATTTTGTTCGGTCGTCAAGTAGCCGTTGCGAGGCTTCGCCGCGATAAACTTGCAACCGCTGCTTGATTGGAATCGCCACGCAGCCATAATTTCGGAAACAAGCTGCCATCCCACCCTCAACACTTAACCGATTCCAGCATGTCTATGCATAAATGTATAACGAACAACAAAAAGCATCTCTGGTCAACTCACAATCTTCAGTGAGTGTAGTCAGGGGGTTAGTGTAGACAGATCAAATAATACTTGAATACTTGAAACGTTTCGATGCTAGAAGTATAGTCGTAGTTGTATTTTAGCCTCCAATGATTATATATAATTAACAAGTCTCTCTTTGTGGCTGTTAAACACAGCTGCAGTTGAAGTGTTATCAGAATTGTTGAATTGTTATTCAACAATCCGTTAACTTATTCAGTACAGATTTTCAGGCAAACATTCTAGCTGCCTAGTATGAAGGCATAAGTATACGTATTGGAGCTTAGTTATAATTAACAAGAATCTGATTATGCGCCGACAGTGAAGTCCACTTAAGGCATTCGAGCAAGAATCAGTTACCGACTCCAGCCAGATAGCTTCTTGCTGTTACTGAACTGAACTACTTGTTAAGGAGTAGAGGCAATTTTTTTTTCGGTTTCGGTTTCGATTTCGGTTTCGTGCTGCAAACGATGTGTTAACAACCATAAAATCTAAATCAAACCGCAAACATTCAACACACTCGCTCAACGAAATATGTCAGCTTCTTCTATCGCACCTTAGTCGGGTCGGGTTGAGTCGGGCAGGGATCGGGCCAGGGTGGGGCAGGCAATGCAAAATGCTACAATTCATGATTGAAATTTAAATTGAATCTGTAATCTGAAACAAAATCTAATCGAATTATAGCAACAACCAGTGCCGGCAGCACCCAGCCAGCTAAAGGGGAGAGGTAGAGAGAGAGAGAGAGAGAGAGAGAGAGAGTTGGGTTGTGGCAACAAATTTACCACATGCAGCAGAGCCAATTTGGAAGGACTCACGCTTCGGTACATTGAAAGTGAGAGCAGCGCAAAAATCAGCAACTTCCAAATCAATGCTAACAAGAGCATTGCTAGCGACATATCAAAATTCAAATACCTTTTCTAAACAATTTAATCGATGGAAGACAAAGTGTAAAAATGAATATGAAGAAAATTGAATAATAGCTTTTATCGGCTTAGCATACACAAAGAAAATGATGCTGGTGAGATAACTAGTTTAGTAGCAGCATGTTGACCAAGAATAAATTTGAGATCTAACCAAAAATTATCAACTAACGGCCCCACACACATAGGCCAACAAAGATACCCGCAACTCTCTGTTCGAGTAGAGTAAACAGTGGCAGTAATACTCGAAATTTAAAACCTATTTCTGGGGGTTGGGTAAAAGAGCGCAAATGCTTATGGACTGACTGCGACAGGAAGAGTTTCACTCTAAACTGAGGCTAGCTGCGTACGTTTGTGTCTCAAATGAGTATGACAACAACAACAACAATAAGAACAACACTAAAATACGCACACACACACACACACACACACACACACATACATATACAATAATAACAACAACGACAATGTCTGTGACCCGTTTTTCCAACAAACAAGCCCCAAAAATGGCAACATCATCAGTGCCATCTACGAGCAGATAAAAACTCTTGTCCATGTGAACTACTATGAATGTGTGTGTGCGTGTGTGCGTGTGTTTGTGTATTTGTGTATTTGTGTATTTGCATGTGTGCGTGTGTGTGTGCGGGTGCGTGAGTGTGGCCCTAGCCATATTTAAGTCAATTTACATGCAACAATCAATATTTTTTGTGCAAATAGTCAACGTTTGGCCCTAGTCAAAAGCCTCGAAATTTGTACAAAATTTTCAATCTCAGCAGAGAAAACACATTAGGGCAACAAGGGAGGACTGGTCAGGAGGGCAGCAAAGGACTGAGGGAAGGGCAAAGCGAACACTTTTGATGGCCTACGCACATGCTGCCTGCCTGCCTGCCTGCCCGCCCGCCTGTCTGCCTGCCTGTGTTTAGCCCCAAAAACTTAACTAATAACTTCTCGGTGTATTGGCTGGTATTTTAGAGCGGAGGGGTGTCAGCAGTGCCGGACTCGGATATATGCTCGGATATGGATGGCAAGTTTTTTTTTTTGGGTATTTCAGTTTATGCCCATGGCTGGTTGGGGTTGCCTGCCATGAGAAATTTGAGGTGTTGCCTTCCCCACAGCCGAAAGCCGGTGGCGCAATGAAAACCTGTTAATACTATTTTTGGGAAAAGGTAAGTGTTTGGAACAAAGCTGTAGACTTTAAACAAAATCAAAAAGAAGTCGTCGAGAGTGCCCTAGCTAGCAAAAATTACTCACAGATCAGTCGTTAAAAGTTTTTTTTTACATAGATAATACCAGGGACCGTAATCTTTAAATCTGATTTGATAAAAATCAAAGTTTAATGTGAATTTATTAATTGTATTTTGATGTGAGGCTCAGAAATACTTGCAACTCACTTTGAATATTAAATTTTTAATTTTTTTTTATTAAGTGCAGAGAACAGTCAACGTTTTTATACTTTTAGACCAAAAGGTATCATTGTGTATTGATTTTGTGCACTGTCCGTCATTCTGTCTGTCCGGCTGTCCGTCTGTCCGTCTGTGTGAAGGCATCTTTTTTCGACACCCTTAGGGACAGAGACTTGAAAATTGTAACACATACTTCTTTGTGCCTGTGTCAGACAATGTGTAAATTGGAGTGCTACGACCACAATTCTAGACAATCGATAAAAATCGATAATTGCAAATCAATAAAGCCACATATCTCCCACAATTTCAAGGCTTACAGTCACCAAATTTGGATGGTAGGTTGTTGGCGATGTCAAAGAACGGCATATGCCATCACGTCCCCCCGCCCCTAAAAATTTCAAATGGCTATGAGCCGTCAAATTTGGTAGGTATCTTGCTGGTAGCCGCCTTTGAGAATCGATAATAAATTTGTATGGCCATGCAAGCACCCGCCCTAGAAATCTGAAATGTGCATATCTTCCACAATTTGTAAGCAAGAGTCACCCAATTTTGAAAGAGTGTTTCTTGTAACTCCCCTAAGAGATCGATAGAAAATTGGATGACCACACCCTCTCCGCCTCCCTAAACCGATAAATCTGTGGATCACGCCCACTGGTAAAAGCCTATATCTCCCGCAATTTAAGAGCAACAGTTACCAAACTTGGAAGGACGATTACTAAGATCATACTCCAACATTGTTTTTCGGCCTCACCCACTCCCGCCTGCAAAATCCCTAGAAGTCCATATCCCCCTTAATTTAAGAGCCACAGTTACCAAACTGATTAGTATGAACCTTCTCTTTAATTTTTTTCTGTCACGCCCACTCCCATGCCCAAAATGTCCAATCCAATCCTATATCTGCTTTAATTTGTTCTCTCTTGTTGATGTTTTATTTTTCTTAATCATGAAGCAATTAAAATTGCTTGGGTGAGCAAATTTACTAATTATTTAAAGGGAGTTTGAAGCATTTCTGAGGTAAAACTTTAAGTCTTTTTTTTCCTAATATAATTATTTCCTTTGAGTAATTAAACCTCAGTGTAATTTTCTGGCTAAAAAATAAAGTTTACAGAATAGTAAGCATTTTTGATATTTAAAAGTTGCAATACCTTTTAAAGGGCCAGTGAATTGTCGTCCAAAATGAGATACGCACGTAATTTATGAACTATTCGCAATTAGGAAAGAGTTGGCGAAGACACATTGGGCAAAGGATGCTAAAGTGGGCCAAATGCCACCCCACTGCATGCTGGGCGGACCACATTCAGCAATTAAGTGCAACAACGTGACCAGCAAGCACAAAATTGACACAAAGAGACTAAATGCCATACGGCTACAATGCACTCCTACATCATGGTCTTGTTGATGTTTTTGTTACTGTTGTTGTTGTTGTTGGTGTTGGTGTTATTGTAAGTGCCAGCAATTTTATGCCTATGGATGGGGCTGAGATTGGGGGCGGTAGCCCGCAGGAGAGTAGCCACGTCATAAATACATACACTCCAAACAAATAGTGTAGAAATCAGTATTTAAATTAATATTTATTTTCAATTTGATTTGATTAGCGATTTTAAGAATTCAATTAATTGAAAAGCTAACCTCAAAACTGCATTTCGTATGCAGGCACTCTACTGCCTACTAATTTCCAGCTATTCTAACCCTAATTTTAAAACTAAATTTATTTTGGAAGCCATAATTTTTTTTAATTGATTCTAGTTCGCCGCACATTTAATTTGTTTGATATTTGTGTTATTTATATCTTTAAATTTATTAAGAAAAAAATTACATGTATAATTAAAGCTCATTTTATTTTGCACGTTTTTTTCCCTGTGTATATATGGAATGCCAATAAAAGCCTGTCAGCAATTTTGGACGCTCTAAGGTTGGTTCGCCACCGTATTTGCAGCTCGCATAACTTTCTGGTCTAATTAGTTTCGCAACAACAAAGAACATTTATTGCCAAACAGTAACTACAATATATACACATATACTAAAGTGTATAGTATGTGTGCTGACAGACTTAAGTGACTGGTGACGTACATTAAATACAATAGACACACTCGTTGCATGATTTAATAATACAGTCAATATTTTAGACACTTTAAAGAAGTGGCTTCACGTCAGAAAAGTGTCGTTTTTCCCAATGATCTGTTAAGTATTTAAGGCAAAGCTTTTATCCCTTCGATGACAAAAGTATTTTCCACACGGAAACGCTCTTTTTACCCCCTTTTTTTTCTCGCATTCCTTAAGCTAGCCACCTTTCGACCCACCTAGAAAATACAGCTTAGCTCCAATCCGTTTGTCATTTTCTGTGAGTTTTTCACATTCGTGTTGTTATTTTAATGCCAGGCCAACACAATATCCCAGTGACCGTCCTAACCCAACCACATACATATTTTATATGTTTCTGCTTTTGGCATACCCTGTTTCCACCGAAATGTATTAAGGGGTGTTACAAATCCTGTCAAATATGTGGGCATGTGTAACCGGCCTGAGGATAAGCATAAACAGTTGAGGAAAACATAAGAAATACATCCTCTTCGCATATCGAACAAACATACTTGCATATGATATATTTATTCTGGGGCACAACATGGGGTACAACGTGAAGCGACTGTATCATCTTTGGAAAAAAGATTTAGCGTTAGACGCGTTGGTTGCGTTCACGGGATTTGTTTTTCACATAGCTCCATCGTCACATTCTCGACAGCCAAATTCCGATGCTAATTCTAATTAAGCGTATTTTATGAAGTAAACGTGCTCCGAGTTTTTACTTCATAAAGAAAAGCGAAGGGGTGGGTCGGGTGTTTGGGGAGGGGAACTGTCGACGAGCGTCGACATGGCTCAACGCTCAGATAAAATTTCAACGCGGGCCCATTAAAAACTTTTGCAGCAGCAATAAAGCTACAAAAAAGACGAAATATAATAGTTAACTTCTGGTTACCGAAGATTGAAATACCCTTGTAGATGTGTAACATAATTATATACATAGTAGAAGTATATTAAGTTGCTGATATGCTAAAACTGTGAGAGGTCGTTCTGTTTAACTATTTTGAGAAACAAAGGAACTGACTGCACCAATAGGATAGTTCAGATACAGTTCTCGAAAGCTCAGTTTGGCCAAAACAAAAACAGATAAAGAACAGTTCTTCAAATTCGATTATTGACTAATTTTATCAACGACGGTCATAAAATAAATGCTTTCATACAATGCGGAAATACATTGCTATATCAACTTAATTCGGGGTTTGCGTTGACTCCTTTATTGATGAAATTGAAATACCCCCGGCAAGGGTATGAGAATAAATATGCACATAAACAACAACACTAATACAGACAGGAGAGATGAATAAATAAAATAAAATGTGTTAGCGTCGAGGGCTACGCGGGAGGGTAAAAAAATTCATTGTCATTGTCAAAATAAATATTCCTTTTGAAATCCATTAAAGATTTCATTTGAAGCGAAGTTGTTAGAAAAGTGCAAACGGCGACCAAAAAAAAAAACAAGAAAAAATAATACAATAACAACAACAAAAATGATATAAAGACACGAAAAGGAAAGTAGGAGAATAGCTGAACAGAAGCAGAACAGGAAAAAAGAAATGAAAATATTACAAAACTTTTGCGATTATCCCGTTTTCCTTCATTGTTGCCGCTTCTGGTCGGCACTCATCTGTTCCAAAATACCCTGTGCCTCTTTGCCCTGGCCCACCACAGTTGCCAACTCTCCAATCGGCAATTATTACAAGGCAGCAAAAAAGTTGAATCTTCTCTCATCCAACATCTATCGATACGACAAACGCTTGGTCGTCAACATACTAGTAAATACTTGACAACTTGGACAATTGTTGCGCCAACAAAAACCACTTAAGTATAGACGGAAACCATGTGTAAGCCATCGAAGATGTCTTATACATCGATGTGTGTACCTCAAAATATATCAATGAATCGTGCATTTGTAGTAAGGACTTTCCCATAAGTAGTTTGTACTTTCAAGTCGGCTTATAATTTGTTTATCGCATTTGAATACGCAGAAAAAACTTTTTTATGAAGTAAAATCATTAGTGAAACGGGTTTGTTATTCGCAACTAACTAAGATTGAATACATCTTATGAAATTGTATTTCTCGCTTATCTGCTTCAAAATTTCCGTTTTGTTGAGTCTTTTTCTTTTTATCTAACTTGGATAGTACTAAAAATTGATTTTATGGCGCTACATTCATGTGACGTTCATAATTGGTGAAATGAGCAAAAAAAAAATTGTGTTTTCTAAAATCCAAATCTTAAAATAATAAAAAACATATAGAAATGGGTTGCAGGAAATAAGTATTATTGTCTTGGAAACACAAGCAAAATTGTTTACGACTTTTTGGTCTCTCAAGCGCGAAAATAAACTTAGGCCGCCTTAAGCCGGACTTGGCCCTTGAGGGTTAACAAGTATTTCATACTCCAAGGCAGCACAAATGAATGGGCACTTTGACGTGAAACGTTAGCGAATTGGGCATACTCTGATAACATCTTAAAACCCGCTGAAAGCAGCTGGCAAATAATATACTTTTGGGGGTAAGGCTCGGGTAGCAGTGGTTGGCTGTGAATATTCATAAGTTCACCTTTTAAATTTAGTCATTCTTAAATGGAGGGAGTAAGCTTCAAGGGTGACAAGATCGAAATTTGTATTTTCTTGCTTGCTCAAACACTTAAGTTCAACAATTCACATGATGTGCACTGTGGGCCAGATCGATAATTTTATTTTTGAAATATAAAAATGTAGTTGCACAATTGTTACTTATCGCATTTGAAAGACGCCAAATGTATGATAATGAACCACTCTTTTTGATAGTCCGACCACTCCCACCATTACCATATATATCAAATTAAATTAATATTGCAAAAATCTTTTTTTGATAAAGATATTCTCACCAATCTTTTTACATTTATACAATAAATCTTCGTACCTGGTCATGGTATTATCATCAGCAGACTTTGCCCTCGACAATAATCGGTTCTCCCGGGTGAAAATACTCTGATTGCGGAACTCTACGGAGAGCTTCGCTCCTCTCTACTTAGCAGCGACATGGCTAATTTATTTTTTCTTCGTATGCAGATGTATTTTCGAATTTCTTATAAAACAGCAATAATTTAAATCTGAGCTAATAAAAAAAAGTTAATAATAATTAATTGTTTGCAGGAATAACTTAAATGTTATGTGCCGACAAGATTTGTGAGACGTTGTTGCATGGATGGATTTGAAAACTGGTCATGTTCGCCAGTGACTGAAGCCACTTAATAGTGTAATTTACATATGCTAATCGAACCAAAAGTATTTGGCAGCTCCAAAGGGGTTTTTCGGCCTCAAAGTGGCTGCCAAATTTGCAGTATTAAATGAAAGTAAAAATTCGTATATAATATGCTGATATTTTGTGCCGCGCCTTGAAACTCGAATTTATGTCTGTTTGGATTATGAAAGACCTTTTGAACATTTTGTTGTGTATGATTTTCAAATGTGAAAGCAAAGAAGGAGAAGGAGAAGGAGAAGGAGAAGGAGAAGGAGAAGGAGAAGCTGTTACGCCACCCTAACTACTGTTGTTGTTTGTGACTCAGAAATTGCACTGATTATGCATCGATTCGTTTTCATTTCTGCGCAGACACAAACTATTACGTATAGCTTACAAAATGGAAGCCGAAATCTTATATTTAAGGCTTATGGGCTTATCCAACTCGAATTAATAATTTATAAGCCCAGCTCGAATACATGACTAAAAAATACACCAAAATAACAAATTTCTCATGCGTTTATCTATGTATATAAAGTGTTTATTTTGTGTTGATCTTTAAGACTATTACAGCTGAAGATATTCAATTTCAAATGCAAACATTAAAATTCTAGTAGTAGTATATAAATTGTAATATTATTACTGAAATTATATATTTTTAAATAATTAAGCTATACAAATAAATAAATATCAAAGTAAAACAGCTGCAACACTGCACTAATTGACCTTTGCTGGCTCAGTAGGGATTGTTGCAGCAGCAGTTCTTAATCAGGGCGTGTTCGTAGCAAGATTTGGCATACAGCAGCGAGCAGTCGAAGTAAGCGCATTGCGACGGACGGGGCTGATGCACTGCAGCGGCAAGTTGCAAGTTGCAAGAACCAAGCGCAAATTAGTTGCACGTGCCGTGTAAAAAATTAAAATGTTCAGTCATTAGCAATTAGGCATACATGAGGAATCGTAGTAATTACCAGGAAAATCACAGCAGCAAGCGTCGTGCACCATCTTGTGGGAGCAGTAGGTATACACGGAAGAGTCGCACAGTGGGCAGACCTGTCCTGCTCCTGATGAGGGGTAACCAAGGCCTAATCCCGGATTCGATGAGATGCCCAGACCATTACCAAAGCTCGGGCTCCCAAATTGACGACCTTGAAAATAATTGCGAGTATTTCGTTTATTCATTTCATTTTTAATCAGAATGTGGCGCATTTCGGCGATTGTTAATATGATGAAAATGACTACAAGCTTAAATTCATTGGAGAAGAGTTTTCTTAAATATTTACTTCGTAATAAAGTCGTAAAATCGATCATCATTGATTTTAAATTAAAGCGGACACTCAACCAGCAGATGCCTTCGCTGTTATTGCTCTTAAATATTAGATTGCTTAAAATTGTTAACTAAAAGTTAAGATTAATCGATCGATTAACGATCATTTTCATGCTTCATTATTGGCTCGGTAGCAAAATGATCTAAGCTTTTTCTTTTCCCATTAAGTATCAGTTAAAAAATTAGCCAGCTGTGCACTAAATAGAGATTATATGTGAATTTGATATCGAATAAACGCATAATGCTGCCGCTTATCAGCTATCGACTTACCCGGGTTTGAGTGCTGCTTGGCTGAAACCGAGTAGCTCAGCCAAAGTATTAAAAAGATGCCCACTGTGCGGTTGCGCAATAGTTCTGGTCCTGGTAGGCGTGGCATGGCTTAAGAGGCTTGCTGTTTGCTGGATGCGGCTCTTGCTGCTGTTATTGCCGGCTGCTGTGCGTCGACTGCAGTAGTTACAATTTGAACACAGAGCAACGGTGACAGTGACGGTGATGGCAACGATGGCGATGTCGATGTCGATGTCGAAATCACTAACGATTTTGGTATTAATCTCGAGACGTTAGCTTTCGCTCTCAAGTGACTGGAGATTGGGACCAATTTGAATCGACGCGTCGGAAGGTGCCATAAATAATCTGTTGGCTCTCGAAACGATGGCAAACAAATGCTTTTGAAATCTACAAGTGTGTGCCGCAAAAGTAACAGACAACCAATTGGCGAAATTTATCATGTATGTATTTGGGTCTCCCACACTTTATTGGAATAGAAATTGAGTGTCAGTTGTACGTTAAAATGTTGCACCTGTTAATGGAGCCCTGGTATTTATTGATGACAGAGCAGGGGGCCAAGCAATGCAGATGACTACCATTCAGTGGAGATGCGAGGAGACCTCTTTAACTTTTACTTTCGTTATTTATTGTTTCATCTTTCAACATTTCGATTCGGAATTTAACCCAGTGGTGCGTCATAAAGATCGGACATCCATTCGATACAAATATACATATACAAATTTGTTTCCCACACTCGCGGAAACACGAGCTTAAGCAGCTGTAACAGAAACAACAATACCAACAGTAACAACAACAACAACAACAACAACAGCAACAACAATACTGGACGCTTATGTAAAATTAATAAGACATAAAATAAATTTCTGGCGATGCGCATTAGACAAACGAACAAGAAATGATTTTTGTTTATCATTAAAGCGAAACTCGAAATTCTCCATGGCCAAATACCCAAATACAAAGTAAAAGTATTTTAATTTCATCTCGGCTGGCTGCGCTGCCAACCAACTCAGATTGACATTGATACATTGATGAATGCCTGAAGCGCGCTTTGGGCTGGGCTTGGGACAGTTAATTGTCTTTGAACGCTGATCTGAGGTATAGTATCTTAATAAAGCAATCTCAGAGATACATCAAGAGAAAGAGAGAGGGAGATACATGGAGATAGAGAGAGAGAGAGAGAGAGAGAGGTGAATAAAGTAATGGATAAATGGTTACTTGATTGCATTTCTATTGTTACTTGTCGCCAGCAGCCACTGACCAGTCTTAATCTATGTGTGTGTGTGCGTGTGTTTGTGTGCGTGTGCGTGTGTGTGTGCGTGTGTGTGTGTGCGTGTGTGTGTAACTGAATGTATATTCATAGTTTGTATGTTATGTGTTCTGATTTGTTTTGAGCGCTGTGCTCATTGTGTCTGTTATCTTGACAAATCGGCCCACGTCCAACGAAATAATGTGATGTACATATGTATGTATGTATGTAGATGCTCGTACATTATAAGTATGTTTGTACATACATACATAATGTGACCCTGTCGTTGTGCTGCATCTGTCTATACAACTCTCTCTCGCTCTAGTACTATGGTGCCCATTCACCTTACAAATATCTACCTTGTCACGCACAATGTCATAATTTCAGATCCGTAAGTGTGATCCCAACTTGAAATTACCCTGTATTCAGCTGTTGAGATCGAGATAGAAGTTGATAGTTGTTGTGCTTATCTAACTGGCTCCGCTTAGTCAAAGAACACCATGCAAAATAATAGCAGCGCAACTATTATGTTTCGATAAATTTAAATAAGAAATACACTTAAAAATTAATTTCAACTTGTTTTTATTTTTCGTCTCACAAATTTGTTACAGAAAATATTTAAAAGTTAATAAGATAATCATAAAAATATTACCAAAAATCGAAAGTCGTAAAATG
The DNA here is from genome assembly GCA_035042055.1 of Drosophila macrothrix. Taxonomy (NCBI): domain Eukaryota; kingdom Metazoa; phylum Arthropoda; class Insecta; order Diptera; family Drosophilidae; genus Drosophila; species Drosophila macrothrix. The sequence goes on along the minus strand of JAWNLX010000587.1, from coordinate 17,273,664 downwards.
TATGAGAAATGAGCCGGTCAAAATAATAATAGTCGGAAAGTTTTCTTAGTTCTCTTTTGGATTAGATAATTATATGTACAAAAAAATATCAACTTAATATTATGTGTTTATTTATTATGCTAAATTTTGGATCATAAATAACCGTACATAGATAGACTTCTGCTCGCCCTGACCAAGAATAATTGATAACTTCTGCTGATTTCATACCGTTTGATAACATTATGATACCATTTTACCAGGTTTGTATGGTTACTGGGTATTCAAAGTGAATCTAGGACGCCTAAGTTGAGCCGCGTCGATCGCTACGTGGTCGGGTATTTTGAAGAAACAAGTGATGCAACAACCGCTGCCGCAACCACACGTTGCAGTCACTTTACTATGCGCTGTCGTCTCTTTTACTTCTCCTGCTCCTTTTGCTTTTTTGTGCTGCCGATGCTTAAGCACTTCTGCTTTTGCAGAGGGAGCTAATAAGCATGTCGCAGAACTTGTGGCAGGCTAAATGAGGCAAATTCAACTTTTCCCATTGAGCTTAAGCACAAATATTCTTGATCAGAACGAAGAGCTGACTTTCAAAGTTAATCTTGGATATTGTGTAGACAAAGTTTGTTTTGGTAAGTGCACGGCATCTGATAGTCTATCACTCTCGACTCGCAAGCACTTTTACTTGATTTCCATGCATTGCCTCGTTAATCTCTCCGCACTTCGCTCTCCAATATTGTTTACGACTCTGGCACTCATGTAAATAGGTCACTCGTATCATCCGCTGGCGCAGCCACATTCAACACAGAAGGAAGCCACATTATGTATTCCACGGAGCATCATCGTTGTCACCGACTGAGCCCACACACACACACACACAGACACACACACATACGTCACACAAGCACACTCACAGGTGCCAGTCTGAGTGTCTGTCGCATCCCATCGCATTCCTTTCTTTCACATTTCAAAAGATAAGAAAGAGTCGAGATCAGTGAAGTGGTTTTTATACCCTGGCAAAGGGTGTCATAATTTTGTCACGAAATGAGTAATGCACTTGAGTAAGTTATTCGGCTTACTGCCTACTTTAATGCAAATTTGTCTTTTAGTTAGACCGAATTTTGCTACTAGTTTTTAGTCTAACAATACAACATTTTTGTAATTTTAAGATATCTCGTCCATAAGGAGCCTGCGCAGGATCCAACAACGTGATAAATAATTGATCAACATAGGATTGATATATGAACAGATAAGTAAGCAGTGATCAAGAATATATCCATCTATAAACCTTATACGGTTGGATATGTCTCCTGCTGTCCGAATTTATTGTGTGCTCTTTAATGGGTACACAATATGCAAATGGGCTTTGTTATTTTTAATGTTTCTATAAAATACTAAAAAGTCACAAGCCAAAAAAAACAACAGAAACTCGGCAAAAAACTTCATCAATGTCGAACAAAACTTGTCGTACATGTCGCTAAGATTTTGTGGTTGTTGTTGCTATTGTTGTTGCTATTGTTGTTGCTGTTGGTGTTGTGATGAGGCGTCTGAGGGATGTCATGGATTATGAACTTCTGTGGGACCGTAAACTTGTCCATTTCGTAAGTTTATAACGATGTAGCACAAACAATGTATGTGTGTGCAAGCGTTTGTATGTTTGTCAAGCTAAGGTGCAATAAACAAGTTGGCAACGTTGACAATTTTGATAAGAGAAACATGTTAAATGCGCAAAATTATATGACGAGTGACAACGAGTCGAAAAGAAGAGACGCCCAGGACTATGAAGGGCCAACAAAAATGAGAAAAGACAAGAAAAAATAGAACGGCACAGAGAATAAAGAATAAGCATGCAAATGTCTCAGAGATGGCTGAAGACTACTCGCAATCTCTTGGATAGCAAAATGATTTAGCTAGACGCACTCGGCTTAATTGCTTATAGGACACGGAATGACGAAAAAGATGGGCAAAGGGGAGGGTGTTGTGCAAGCTGAAGAAGGGTGAAAGATCCAGCAAAATCACAAAATGACAAAATAGCAAATGTCAAATGGAAACTGGATAACTCTAAACGGAAGGTCTTTCAGTGCCATATATGTGTGTAGATGCTGTGGTGCGAAACTATAAAAAAGTATGCAGAAACTCGAGAAAAGCATTCAACAAGTTTTTTTTTCCTTCAGCAAATGTACAACTCGTTTGATTGCTGTGATGGCTCTCTAACCTTCAACAAGAATATTGCAATGTGAGCAACTTTGGACATGCGATTGCAGAATTTTGATATATGTTATAGTAATTGTGAAGCACCCGGCAATAAAACGAGAACTTGAGCAAATTGCGACCACACACCCAGATGAGGATTGCCACTTATTTGAAAATGATGAAGTTATTTATTTTCATCCTGGCATTCGGTCGATGAAAAGTTGAACGCACAGCAATTCGAAAGAGTATCTCAGATGTGTGTTTTGGCAACCGTCTTTCATGTCCTGCATTTGAATTACCATACAGATTTACATATTCAAATACACATACACATGTAGTTGCCTGTCTGCTGATTACGTTCAACTTGTGCCCCACACCAGCAGCTACAATCTATGACGTATAGGTGTGTGTATGTGTCTATGTATGTATGCATGCAGTATGCTGTATGAGCACGCGCTAGGTTCTCTTTGAGCATTTGCACATCACTTGGGTGTTTTTACTGTCACCGATAACAAAGAAGTTTTGGATTTGTTACAGCTTTGTGTGGGTGTTGCTTATGCAGCACCAGGAACAGGACCAGGAGCAGCAATGCCAGCCTTTGGTTTTTATGGGCCTTCCACATAGGCTGCCTCTGGCACTATGCCAAAATATTTATTTGCAACTTGGGTAAAATTGATTTGCAAATTTACGAGCTATGTCGCTCATTCTGGCAGATAGCTGCTTTAATGAGCAACAGCATCCATTGTTCCTACCTCCACACACACACACACACACACACACTATATTCAAACGTATTCTCCAAAAAATTATTAATCTGCCTTCCAGAATGACAGAAAAATACAAAACTAACTCAAACATTTTGTGGCTTGATAACGCCTGCTGCGTACTTCCTGATTCCATCCTCAGAGGCACGGCTGGCTTACAAGTTTATCATTGTTACTTGATTACCGCTCTTCGAATGAGAGTTGCATGAGGATATCCTGTGAGGCCAACAAAATTGAAAGCATGAAAGTATATTGCACATAAACCTGTAAATTAATTACGAAGAACAAAAAACGGAAGCCAAATATAACTTGGCACGGACAGCCCAAAAACCATTTACACGAAAAACTATGAAGCCAGTTAAATGTATTTTTCAGCATGACATTTGCTTGTGGTAAATGTTTTTGTTTGGCACTCAACAAATAAGATCGACGCACACAAGCAACTTTTGCAAGTTTGTTTTTGTTTTTTTCCTGTACATTTTTGAAGCCATCAATTTAATTGGAGCTTTGAGAAATACCGGAACGGCCAACGTCGGATAACTGCACCTAATTTGACCAACTCACATATATACATATGTACAGTGAAACTTTTATGAGGGCAAACAAGATAACTTTTAGCATTCGAATTTCGAATTATTGAGTGTTGAACAAAGCTTATAAGTACTAATTGAATCCGCACGCATGGTAGCCAGGTGAGGGAAGGCGGAGTTATTGGGGATATGAGCAGGTCGATCGGATTGATTGGTATTAACCCAATTCGACAATTCTATATACATACATGCAGATTTCAATACGATTTGGAGTAGGTATTTGGGCAAAGTGCTTACGTACTAGCATCCAATTAAAATAGTTTTGAATCGAGACAGAGTCGGCTAGAGGCGTTGGCTGGATTAGAGAAAGTTAATTAAGCACAATAAACACAAAGCGAAACTCCAAGACAGATAGAAAGAGAGATAATTTCGACCTGACTCTGGGAAGCCCTCGATTAGTAAGGTCGAGCATTTTAAGTGATTAACGATTGTGATTTACTTAAATGCTGCTGCGGGTTTTGGGACGATGACATAAGGCGGATCGTGCAACAAGTGCGCGTCGAAGCAACATTTTCGCCATTCCTTTTTGTGTGTGTTATTTTTTTTGTTTTTTTTTGTTTTTTTTGTTTTTTTTTTTTGTGTATGTACCCGCCTTTATTTAGTTTTGTTCGATTTGAAGCGTCACTTCTAAGCTCATTTTGCGCAATGAGTGAAAGTTAAGGTGCTTCGCGACTGGGACTTAACAAACTTGTTGCTGGCTGCTGAACAAATCGTTTATCTTGCTACACAGTCAAACAGGCGCGAAAAATTATGAAGATGGTCGTTGCTAGATGAAATGCGGAAGATGCCAAATGGATGGCTGGATGGCTGGATGGGGTAAGGGGACGGTAGACAGTATATATAGAGAGAGAGAGAGAGGCAGGCAGTGCCCAGAGGCAGTGTATAATTCAAGGCATCGTTGTTCGACTCGCTTCCGACTCGCACTGAGAAGCAGAGTTTAACACCTTTTAACGATTAATATGATAATTTATGGCCGCCCGCAACGCATCATAAATTTGCTGCAGCTCCATTGCTGTTGTCTTCTTCTTTCGCTGCCGAAATTGTTCACGCAACGTAAGCATGAACAATTTTTGGCAGACTTGCGGTGAGGCTGGAAAGGTGGTCGCCTCGCATTCTAAGTGCCATTGGGGCGGTGTTGGATACGACGCGTAAGCCAAAAACAGATCCTCACGCATTTGACAATGCAAATGAGATGCTGGCACCCAAATTGAAATGGCAAATGTTGGTTGACTTTCAGGCAGCAAGCCGTGGAAATTCAGAGTTAATCAGCATAATATTTATGTGGGAATCCTTGCAAAATACCTATATATATTTATATGCGGGTATTTCGAGTATTAACTTTGACTGCCTCACCAGAGCCCTAGGTGTGCTACTGGCTGAAGGTGCCTGCCTCATTCACTGTCTCACTGTGTTTAACCTATTTAATGCGTACATATGTATGTGGGATTGTGTGTTAATAGATGCAACATTTCCACTTGTTATTGCTATTGAATTGATCAAGTCGATTAGAAAATGGGATATTTGTGAATATATGATTTATTTACCAACTTGTGTGTCTTATAACCAATCTTGATAAGATTATTTCAGTTGACTACGATTTTCACAATATCTATTCAAATTGAAAAATATATTTCATTCGGTTGTCGATGAATATCGATTTCTAAGCTGTTCAGTCCGAATTGATTTTGGGTGCCTTAAATAATGTATTAGGTGGTAATAAGACTAAAAATGACATATCATATATTCATTAGAATATATCTTTAGTAAAATGGATGCGTCAAGCAAGATTCTTATTATTATTATTTTAGTTAATTTAAAGATTTAAATTAGAATTGCAAGCGTAAGATATAAGATAACTGGACTTATTTAAATTGATAAAAGTCGAACACACATTTTGCATATTTGTTCAGTTTTTACATTTTACTATTCTTTATTCCCTATGTATTTTCTCTGAGATGTGAGGGAGATGATAAGGTTCACTGATAAGTTGAAAGAAAGACGTTTAATAGGAATGCAGGGCAAGTCTGCATTTAATTAACATTAATTAAAACGACTTGGCCATAACAACAATACACAAAGGTCTCCATTCGGCGCAGACTGCCAGTTCGGCATTGTGAAAGTGAGGCAATGCGTATTGGAGCAATTGTGCTCGAAATCAATGCTTTCTGGAGCATTCGGCATGACAAATTGCAAATCGCTCTGGGCTGGCCAAAAGACGGACCCAGAAGCGGATGCAAAGCCACCGTCGAAACCGAAACCGAAACCATTGCCTAAAGCACCAACAACAGCAGCACCACCAACAACGTCAACATCAACACCAACAACAGCAACAACAGCAGCAGCAGCAGCAACAACGTCAAGTGTCATAGAAACGATGGCCAGAGAATGAAAGACGGCAAGAAGAAAGTGGATTGCGCAATATTTGCGTCATCGCATTAAGCGAGACGCAGTCAGCAGAGTCGGCAACAGTGGAACGCGGCAACTGGGCGGGGCGAGTGGGAGAGGGGGAGACTGTGTGCTGCCACAGCATGTGAGACGGTGGCTGGACCCGCATAATTGTGGCTACACCTGAAATTTCGGGCCCTGCAACCGAAATCAACTGAAATGTGGGCGAGGCCTACGCGCAGCAGCCAGCGACGAAAGCGAACACAACAACAACAACGACAACGACAACAACGACAACAACAGCAACAACGGCAACAACAATAGCAACAGCAACACCTTCGACAACAATGTCTCACAGCGTTGGAATGCAATTTCACTTCTTTAAATATTTTCTCAATAATTGTGCGTTTCGCGTTGACATTGGATAGAGTATTATCTCTATTTGGCATGCATATGCACACATACACACACACACACACACACACACATACACACACACACACACACACACATACATACATACAGATGTGGCACAAATTCGAATGCTACGGCTTTGAGATTGCTTAAAATTGACTTGGGAAATACAAATTGTTTCATTAATGAGCTTACGTTCGCTAATTAAAAATCAAAAATACATTTAAAATCACTTAAATATTTAATATTTGAGCTCATAGTTTGCTGTGACCTAGAGATACCCTGCACTACATATTAAGTATCCCAAATTTAATACAACTGGTTCAGAGAAATTGCTATTATCCCCAGTATCCCGAACCCTTTTCATAGGACTTGGGAACGTTTCGATTCACTTACAGGTATTAGGTAATCGAATTTGATCAACAATTTAAGTGTTCCATAAATCTGAAATAGATTTGGGGATAGATAATCTTATTATTTGAAGAGTTTAGCTTTTGAAATGTTTATTTATTTATTATTGCCTTACCATATTATGTTAATTTATAATATTATTGCATTGCTTTGCTTATGCTTGGATTTGAAAATAATATCATTAATAAAAATTGATCGCTTTACTTGAGTTAAGGACTCCGAGCATTCCTTTGGACCTATAAATGGTATGGAATATTATATAAGTGCCATTCAATTCTCGGCCATTCCATTTGTGTTAAGGAATGCATACTTTTTAATTGTGGGCTCGTATATACCTGCTCGTGAATAATATATATATGCATATAATTAAAAAACCTTTTTTCCTGTTAACATATACATATATATATAATAAAAGAAAGTTTCCTCAACTTTAAACTCGACAAAGTAAAAGCGCAAAAAATTGCAAAGCAATCCTACAGCAAGCATGACAACCCAAAGGGAACAGATGGGGACAAAATGTTTGCAGATACTTAAGTTGATGCTGTTGTTAAGTTGTTGTTGTTTTTGTTGTCGCTGCATTTGCTGTTATTGTTGTTATTGGTTAGGTGGCTGATGCTGGTAAACCAGTGGCCCCGACCCGATCCGACCTGACACCGACCGCAGCCCCAGGCCGAGTCCCAGTCCCAGTCCCAGTCCCAGTCCCAGTCCCAAGTCCGACCCCGAAAACGAAACCAAACCGTAAATGTTATAACTCCAGTAGTAGCAGGAAGTCTAAAAATGCCTGAGGCAGCAGTAGCAGTGTTGATGCAAGCACAGCGACGGTGCACATACATATTTATGTAATATGTGTACGAGCATGTGTGTGTGTGTGTGTGTGTGTGTGTGTGTGGAGAGTCAGCTGCTTACAAAACTGGATAAATATCAGCGCTAAAGCCCGACGCATCACCTGAAAACGAAGACTGCAATGTTAAATGTAGGTTTATTTTACTTTTATTATTATTTTTGTTGATCGTGTGTGAGGAAATTGCTTATGAGATGAAAACAAATTTGACCATTCATAATATGCAATATTTACTCGCATTAAAAGCTAATTTTGAAATCATATTGGGATTACACTCTAACCGAGTTTTGCGTGTAAGGGTGAAAGCCAAAGTAAACGAGTTTCAAGGGGCATCATTTAAAAAATGCAGAAAACAAAATCTTTAAAGCCAGCAAAGGTTGAGGCTTATGCCAAAACTCTGTCTTCTATATGCATGAGTGTCTGTATGTGTGTGTGTATGTGTAAGTGTTTAAGTGTGTATGTGTATAGGCAGCAAAAGATAACGAAGATGATGACAACCATAAATCTGTTGCCAGAGGCAAAAGGCAAAGCCAAAATCATGCTCTCCTTCGATGTTACCGTCGGCAACGGTGGTAGCAAGAGTGGCGACCTCCAACCACCCACCTCCCAATATGGAAATGAAAGCGAAATCGAATCGAAGCACGCAAATTGTGCCTACGCCTGCCACACCTCCAATCCAAACAAAACAGAAGGCAAAACTTGCTCTGCGCTACTTGTTGGCTCGGTGCGCCAAGATGATGAAGTCATATGACTTAACCAGCAGCTGCCTCGGGCAACTTAAGTGGATGACATTAATTCAAAGAATTTAACACGACACCAGTATTTACATACATACACATACACTCATAAAGTTTCAATTGCAACTGGTTAAAGTGTGTGCGGCTCCGGAAAGGTTTTCTCACTTAGCCACAAAGCTGACCATCTCGTAAGCGCGCATTGCTATTATGTCACTCTATCTCTATAGGTGTTTGCAATTTGATGCTTGCCACACACACTTGATACTCTGCTCGTGGGTCTTAGCTGTAAATGCATTAATAATCGGAATCTAGTTATTGATAGTTGTATCGATGTGAAAATGTACTAAATATGGAAAGCAAATGTACAACTTGAAGTATGACTTAATGCAAACTTTTATGCTTTTAGAGTTTAATGCTAAAAGAAATGGAAAATGGACAATGAAAGGCAAATTAATCGCTTTTTCCTATTTACCAAACAACACACATAATTCCCTGTAATCCCAAAAGTGGACAATCACACGCTTTAACACTCTTAACAATGTATAAGGGGATATGCAACGAGGCTTTCCTCCATCCATATAAACCATAAAAATAGAAGAGTGTGGCACATGCAACCCATTTTCAGACTCACCCAAAGTGAGTGCAAGGTGAGTGCATATACATAAAAATCACGTTTTTTTCTAATCATTTTTCACTATGTGAGATAAGTTTTTGGGTAATGCAGTTCAAAATGGCTAGGAAAATATAAGAAGCTAATTCCAAATGGAATGGTTATGTATAAGAGAGTCTGCAGCAAAAAGTTGGACTTAAGCCAATTATCGATAATATATTGTGTTGCCAATTTAACTACAGAGTCTTCAAATCACAATAAGAAAATGTCTTAGTATATTTGCTGAATGAGTCTTTAGAATCTTTTACTTGGTTACTATGTGACACAAACATCTTTATGGGTGCCATGGCACGGTCTCTTGACTGGTAAAGTTGCAGTTGTGGCTGCAGCCAATTTGCATTCAGCATGTGGCAAAAGCCACAAAGTCTATGTGAAATTGTTGCAAAACTGGTCGCGTACAAAAGACTCTTTCCCTTTCGCTCACTCCCTCAACCTCTCTCTCTCTCTCTCTCTCTCTCTCCCTCTCTCTCCCTCTCTCTCTCTCTTTTTCTCTATCTTTATCTCTATCCTCCTCCATCTCTCACTATCTCTCTTTTCTCGCTCGCTGCGACTGTCACTCTGTGCCTGCCCCTGGCCCAGAGTCGGATGCCGGTCCCTTCAGCGTGCACCTTGTGCCGACTCCAAAGTCGTCAGTTTGTCTTCTTTTTTTATTTATTTTAGTGTCTTGTGTGTGTCTGTGTGCGTGTTTTTTTGTTGTTTTTTTTTTACGCTTACAAAATTTCTTCACTTTCGGTTTCGAGTTTTCGACTCTACGCCCGTGGCTGCGGTGGCTGCGGCGCCGGCGCCGACGACGCCGACGTTCGCTATTACCTATATGAGCTGGCGTTATCATCTGTGCGGCAGCATTTTCAATTCGAGAGTGACAAGTAACGGACGATCCGTTGCCGAAACCTTGTCGATTCGCGTTCCGTGCAGTATTGTGTGTCGAGGCGGCGCCAAACACATTTCTTTTCTTCCTACATAAATATATATATATATATATATATATATATATATATATATCAATATATACACATATATATATATATATATAGATATATACTCGAGCATACGTCGCGTCCTCGTGCAGTGAACAGCCAGCAAAGTATCTGCTAATTGTTTGTTTTTGGCTTTTGTTTTTGTATTTTTTTTCTGTTGCTGTTTGAAAAGTGGCAAGACGAAACTCACGAAAAGCGGAATAAGCAACGCATAAGGTTGGCGAATCGGCTGCGAAGCATAATAAGTTTTGCTAACGGCTTTGGGAAGCATCTTTGGCGCTGCCGCAATGGTAAAGAATTTATTCTAAGTTCCTAAGTGGCAATAAAAATATCTTGCTTAATTTTAATTAATTACCAAGATTGCCGAACGGCTGCTAATACAAAAGTTAAACACAGCGAAAAACACAGCTTTTCGATGAGCAAGCCAGCTGGTACAACATTTTTAAGAATCATCACTAATTAGGATCAGACAAAATATGCAAAGGGGTCGTCGGTTGGTCGTCGGTTGGTTGGATGTGCTCACAACTAAGCCAAAATAAAGAAAGTGGCTAATTGAAGCTGTCACTGTCACTGTCACAGTCTCACCATCACTAATTGTCATGGTGATGACGAACCGCTTAGGAGTGAAAAAAAAAACAAAACAAAACAAAAACAAAAATCAAATAAGGAGAAGAAAAAAAAAACCAAACAGATTGAATGTAGAAATTAAAAAGTTTCTATCACTTGGTAAATGATTGCGATATGATTTCGCTATGACTGACCTATGCAATCAATTAATAAGGGGTTTTCGGTTATCGTGTACACAAATGAAAATTGATGCGGAATTGTGAACCATCCTGGCCATTGGCAGATTACTCATTTCGACAACGCGATGCCTGAAGGCTTCTTCAGCCTTTTATGGGTCCACATAATTAATTTATGATCGAAATTGATTCATAAATATTTCGTATTTGCTATTCAATGAGTTTGCTATCGTTGTTGTTGTTGTTGTTGCCACTTCTGCTGCTGCTGCTAGCAAGGAATTAACGCAGATTACGAGCCTTACTTTTGAGCAAATGCCTGAAAGACAGAAAGACAGACAGACAGCTGCAGCTGTGCCCAGGCAATCCAAACGAAAATATGAATTGTAATTGGAAATGAGAACGAGAATGAAAATGGCAGGGAGCTGGGGTGGGGTTGCTGGAGAAAGGGGTTGGGTGTGGGCGGACCAATGGGAGTGTTTCTGGGTATGATTACAGAATGAGATAAGCAATCCTTTCGGGATTCTGCTGCTGCTTCCTTTTCGAATTTAGTGGGCATCCGTCTTCATTTACATTTAATATATGTAAATGCTGTTGTATGTTAAGTTTTTTTGTTGTTGTTATTATTCATTTGGTTTGTTTGTTCATCTTCGAACTAAATTATCGTTTTCTCAACGAGAGTGAAAGTTCGCAGCTTGCTTTTTTTCTTCATTTATTTTTTTTTTTTTTTGCTTATTTTGTTTTTGAGTGTTTTGTTGTTACTGCTGCGACTGCTCGTTTGTTTGTGTCTGTTGTTGCTGTTGTTTTGTCAATTGTTTAGCATCAATAACAAATATTTGTGAGCTATGCTAATGAACAGAAATCGAACGAAAGCTGCTCAAAGTAATGGCCAAGTAAACAGTCGACAGCCGTATTAGAAGTAGTAGAAATAGTAGTAAGTGAAGTCAAGTTTGTGCCCATTTTCTCATTTGCCGATTCTATCACTTAATCAATATGACAAACAACCGACAGGCCGACCGACTGACTGACTGACTGACCGACTGACTGACTGAGTGACTGACTGGCTGACTGACTGACTTACTGTCTGCCTGAGTGACTCTCTCGCAATAGATTACTACAAAAACAATTGGGTTAGTTACTTTTCGTTATTATTAACTATCTGCTGGCAGCATGCGGGTCACTTCACACGCTTCACAGACAATGGGCGGCTCTACAGGTTAACTCCCCACCCTGCCACCCTGCCAGCCTGCCACCTGCCATCTGCCATCTGCCATCTGCCACCTGCCCCTTTCAGCCAGCACTCTTTGCTAACCGCATCTCACATGATTTTATGCTTGCTGGCACTCTTAATTGTTTGCTATTTCTTGTATAATGTATTTTCATTATGAGCAGCGTAATTTCACTGCCTGCATTTGTGACACCTACTCATCCTCCTCACAACAGATGGATTGAGGCCCAGAGGGAGGGATGGTTGGCTGGATGGACGACAGACAGAAAGAGAGAGACAGAGACAGAGACAGAGACAGAGAGAGAGAGAGAGGGAGAGAGAGAGCCATTGATGTACATACATATATTTGCGACAGACTTCAGTTTTTTGTTATTGTGGCTAACGGGAAGTGAAAGTTTTTACCTCGGACGAGGCATTTCTTTTTGGCTTCTTCGCTTTTGGCCACTTGGGGCGCTTATAACATTTAAATGCTGGCCAAATTGTTGTTCGCTTTGCTTATTGTTATTGCTTTTGCCTCTGGCTTCATCTTTTGATATTCAATGCACAGTGGCGGAGGCCATCGAGCTGCACTCTAAGTAGATGATTGCCCATGGTGCGTCTTACGTAATTGTTACCGTAATTGGAGAAAGGGGCATCATCACTCAAGCAAGTTTATCAATACGTGTATGTGTGCGTTTATCTTTTAGTTACACAATAGTGCAGACGACCTCATATCTGGCATACTGACTGATTTGACCATTGGAATTGGCTTTGAAGTTGGAACTATCGAATCGTTCAGCATCAACCTGTTAACCCTACCAACTCCACTTGTCACCTGCCTGCTCTCTTTTGTTATTGTTGCTGTTACCTCCTCAACTCATTTGCATTCGATCGATATTTGTTATTTGTAGCCTAAGACCCACTCATGAATAGCCCATCAGAAACAGCCGAAATGCTTTATTGACCCCATGTAATCACATCCAATTAGTATTATATGTCATATATACATACATACATACATACATGTATCTGCACTTGTACGTGCAGCTGTAATCGTGCTTTTTGAGTCCGGTCACTCGTTTTCAACGGTTAATTCACACGCTGTGTTTCGAATATGGAATGGGTAATCATATAATGCTTGTTGCCTGCCGCATTTTTTATTGAATTAACACAAAAAAGCTTGGAATGCCGACGACGAAATGCCCTCGTCTTCATACACCCATTAGATAACAAATTATCAACAGTCACACGTTCTTTGTTCATTTGACTCGGTTTCCAAACAAAAGTGACAATGACAGCTGCATATAAATGTATGCTAAGTTTGGCGTGTTTGTTTCATTAAAAGCTGATAGTGACAGATTGAAGTGAATAGAGTAGGTTATTTGCAATTAAAGTGATGATAAACAAGATTTTATTATTTATAAACAAATGCAAAATACAGATAATTATATGTTATCTCATTTACTAGAAACATTTTACTATTCCTGTTAGCTTTGGTAAATGGGAATTATACTAATCGAAAATATACATAAAATACTTTTTGAAAATAATATTTATTGTTATTGTTAAATTTTAAGCAGATGCTACAAATTTAATGCAACAAACTTGTCGCATGCAACAAATGCAATCAACAATTTATGTTCAAGATAATACCGAAGACAATCTGCAGCTTTAAAATGTAAAATTCATGTTTACTTTGATTTTAATTTGTACCCAAGTCGTTTGGTCAATTATTTTTCAAACTGTATGCGGACTTTCAGTGTATGAGCCTAGTCGGGCATTCGGCTTATTATATATAATTTGTTTGTTGGTCTTCTTGCTTTGTTTGTGGCACGCTCTGCTGTTGTTCAGTTATTGACGATGATGCGTGGGGCATGGGAATCATGACGATTACGATATGATTGCCATGGGGTCTTTGACGATGCAGACAGTACCTCAATTAAGTTTTAATTAGAGCGCCAGACTCAGCTAGCAGTAGTGTGATTGGCCAACCGCTGACTAATTACTGCTAAGAGAGAAGGGAGAGAGAATTGACGGCTGCAATTAGAGCAAGTTATGGTCACACGTAAGCCATGTTTGCAACCGTGGATACAGCGAGAGTGTGCAAATGGTGTGAAGCCCAGAACCGCGTTGTTGCAAACGGCATTCAGATTGTCTGACAATCTGAATAGCAAAATGTACGTTTTGCTTAAAAGTGCGCTGTTTAAAAAATGTAAATCTTATTTAAGTCATGGTTAATATCGCAGTAAGCTGCTATCGTAGAGGAATTAAACATCGCTAGGAAATGGGCATCAAAATATAATTATTACCACTCCGGAAAATCAATTAACAGCAAATCATCGCGTATACTTATTTATTTTAACGTATATTCCAAGTGAATGATTTACTTGATTACACAATTAAAAAAATAATCATTATTTACACTCGCTGATTTATACACGTTGTATAAAATGATTTAAATTGTGATTTATAAATAGAAATTTAATCAATCTTCTTCATTTCTCTCATTCGTTGCATCTCTTTCTTTTGGTTCGTTCTGCTTCAGATGCTGCTCCGGCTCGCATTGCTGGTGACATTAAGCTTTGGCCTTGGCCAAGCTGTGCTCAGTGGCAAAGATTTGAAGCGACGAGAGGCCGGCTTTGACAGCTACGGACCGCCACCAAGGCCAGCACCACAGTATGGCCCACCGCCACCACACCATATACCACACCGGGAGTATGGCGTACCACAGCAGATTCCATTCCGCGAGTACGGCCCACCAGCCTTAAAGTATGGCCCACCCAAACTTAACTTTTTGGGCGGTGGTGGTAGTGGTGGTGGTGGTGGGGGTGGCTCATCGTTCTCGGGTGGCTTGTACGAGCAGATCAAGACACACTTTGGAGTTCCTAAGCCATTTTATGGACCACCTCATATACACCATAAGCCAGCACAGGAGTATGGCCCACCACCACCGAAGCCCGTGTATGGCCCACCTGCACCACAATATGGACCACCGCCACAGCCTGCACCGCAGTACGGTCCACCACCTCAAAAGTATGGACCACCGCCACCTCTGAAGCTACAGCATCGTCCGTCACCACAGTACGGACCGCCACCACATTACGGACCGCCACCACAGAAACCACATTTTCCTCAGCCCCTGCCTGCACCACATCCAGCCCAACTATTCAAGCCAGCCCATCAGCCAGCCACTTCGTACGGCCCACCCGCCTCGGGACCCTTGAACCTGCCACCTAAGCCTGTCTACGATACCCCACCCAACTATGGCCCACCACCTCTGCCCATCAATCTGCCCGGCCCACATCCGGCGAACTTTAACCGGGCGCCCGAGACTACCATCATATTGTCTGGTCCCGGTGGTCAGCAGCTACCCAGCGGCCCGGGTGGACCCCCGCCCTTCAAGCAAGTGCAGATCCAGATCGATGCCTCTGGACATACACACAGTGTGAGTGGCTCCCAGGCACCATTCCACACAGCCTGCGATGGCTGGAAACCGATTCCAGCTCCGATCGGTGCCTACATCGAACAGAACCATATCGAGACCCAGGGCGGCTACAGCAACGTCAATCAGGGTCATGGCCACAGTCACAATCAGGCGCACAGTCAGAGTCATGGCCAGATCCTTGGCACCCAGTACAATGTGGGTGGCGGCAGCACGGGTGGTGGCAGCATTGTTGATGGACTCACCGACGAACAGCTGGTTGCCGTTGCTCTGCAGAGTGATGGTGGAAACTTGATCACTGGTCCCGGCGGCGATGCTCATTTCAGCAACAACAACCACATTGACTCCGACGCTTTACAGGTACTTAATCAATGCCACACTCAAAAATAAAGTTTGGACAATCGCATTTGTTTTAAATTCAAAAAGCAAGAGAATCTAACTTTAAGCAATGCGTTTCCTCAGTTGAACTTATGACAAGTATAACATTCTTTTTGACGAACAGATCTCCGTCGGAGCCATTGAAGACAGCTATTCCAAGCCGCCAGCTGATTCGTTTGCGCCTGGTTCCGTGCATGCTCACAAATACCAGACTATTGGTGGTGGTGGTCAGCCACCACTACAGGCACCACCCGGACCCAACTATGGCCCACCACCGCCGCCGCAGCCACATTTTGCCGCTTTGACAAGTAGCCATGCCCAGTCGCAGGCGCATTCGCAGTCGCATTCCAACGTTAACATCCAATATGGACCACCCTCTGGAAATCCACCGCCGTTCGCACGTCCTGGCGCTGGACATCCCAGCAAGCCCGTCGCTTATCGTCCGCCCGTGCCAAACGGTCTGTTGGAGTCGATTGGCGCCACCGTTCAGCATCTGGATCAATTTGGCGTTAAGCCAGCGCAACAACCACCCACTTACATTCCACCAGCCGCCCATGAAATTGCCTTGAGTGGTCCACCCACAGCTCCGCAAGCTATCTACGGAACGCCTCTAAATCGTCCAGGTCCGCCGCCGCCACAGATCATTGTCCAGCAGCAACTGCCGCAGCCGCAGCACGGACCAGCGTTCATTCACCAGAAGCCTGGACAAGGGCAGCAGTTCCGTCCTCCTGGTCCTGGTCCACAGCCTAACTACTTACCACCACCATCTCCACAGCAGCAATATCTCCCACCCCGACCACCACCACACATTCATCTGCAGCAGCAGCAGCAGCAACAGCACCAGCAGCATCATCAACAACACTTGGAGAACAGTTTCAGTTCGTCGCAGTACACGCAACAGTTTGTCCACTCGCAGGGACTTCCTTTGGCACACCAGGCACCGAGATTTAATCAACAACCAGGCCTGGCACCACCACCGCATCCCCACCAGCAGCAACAGACGATTGTTGTGCACGATTGCGGTCATGGTCCCAATTTGGTAAGCAGCACTGGCTACCAAGTGCAACATCAACAACACCAGCAGCAGCAGCAACAACAATTTGGCAGCATCTCGGCGTCATCTCCAGGCGCATACAATGCCATCGCACAGAGCATTCCAGTCGCTGAGCAGCATACACAGTTTGTGACCGGGCCCAGTGACAGTTATGGCCCACCAGCCTCGGGCAACGAAATTGATTTCGATCACTCCGGCTACGCCTCACAGAAGTCGTCAGTGTCAGCACTACCCGACGGAACCGATCCGCAACAGCTGCCGGGACTGGATGGTTTGAATGTGATCTCGGCACAAAAATCCCAGAGCATTCAGTTGGGAGCAACCGATGGCCAGCCGTTGCAGAACTTTCAGGTACAGTTTGGTAGCTCGCTGAACAATGCGGGTGTTGGCGGTGCTGGCAGCAATCCACACAGTGGTGCAGCCAGCGGTGAGCCAGTTGCCAATCACGAGGAGATCTTGTCACAGGGTCTATTGCAATCCATACTAACGGCCATTGAGCAGCCACAGTCATCGTCGTCATCTCTGCCACAGAATCATAAGGCGCAGAGTCGTTCCGATGACACGCAACATGATGATCAGAAGGTGGACCCGCAGCAAGTGGACGATGAAGATATGCATGAAGAGCATGAACAGGAACATGGCGCCTCCAATCGTGTGGAGGTGCGCGTCTTACCCGATGCGGATGGCAAGGAGGAGGAGCTGTCCGGCAAGCAGCTGGAACCCATTGTCGCTGCCGAGGTGGAGGAGGAGGAGGCCAAGCATTAAGTTCAGTCACTACTCATATAAGTAGCCATCGCTTGCAATTTAAAACTAAATAGTCCATTTAACCCTCATTCGCGAACGCGTTGCTTCTCCCTATTTATTGCTACTTCATTTTCATCGTAGACTCTTCCTATTTCGTATTCTGTATTTAACTTTATTATTTCGTGAGCTCTGGTCGCTTTAATTGCCATTAAAAACAAAAAAAAAAATACAAAAATTAATAAAAGATGATCAAGACACGAGGTGAAATCAGAAGAAACGACAACGACAACAATAGAAGCTAAATACAAGAGTCGTGGTTGGAGTCAGTTACTCGCCAAGTCACCAAATGTGACGCGAGATACATATTAAAACAAAAAACTGAATTTTCATGTGTAAGCTTATGTGTAAAATATATTATAAATAAATAATTTATTTATTATTATTATTATTTGTATTTTATATTTTAAACAATAAATATGTATGTACATATGTACCTATGAATTTTTGTTTTTGTTTTGTTTTTTTTATCGCGATTCATTTGCATATGTTTTCGGAAGAGTTTATTCAATATTTCACTGAATCAAAAATAAACGCTAAGTTTTAAATAATAGAAAATTTAAAAATCAACAGTTAATAATGGATCACTCTCAGTCCAGCGAATGTTTTTCTGCACATTATATTCTAAAACTTCGTAATCATTTGCGGAGTTTGTTAAGTTACTTAACTTGATTAGCAATAATCACAACACAAAGAAATTAGAAAGTTGCAGTTGCCAACAAGCATCTGACAACAGGTGAAACGGAACAGGATGATTGTAGCCAAGAATTACCGATCTTTGAGGAAGGTTCCTGGTAATCTACATTCCAAGTTTGACTTTAAAATTGGGGAAGTGATAAATACAAAAAATATTTTGATTTAGATTTCGAGTAATCTACGTAATTTATCTCTTAAAATGTGGTTTATATAGACTTTTCGCGTTTTTGGGACTGGTAGTGGGCGTAGTTCAACCTTTCTCTTATTGATTCTGAAATGGAGTTATCAGGAACATACTCAACATTTGGCTTACAAATTGTGAACGGACATTGAAATATATAGTATAAAAATTAAGCGATTTAAAAACATACTTCACGGTCAAAGTATTGAAAGTATTCGGAAAATGGATACTGTAATTGCAATGGTTAATTGAAGACTTACTTACACACTATTCAAAATGAAGAGATTAGTTTACAAAAAAGAAGCAATTTGCAAACCCCCAATCAAGTATATATATATATATATATGTATATATATAAGTGATGGTTACGTTTTACATTTTATATGCATGAATGATTGCTTGGTGGCCGTTTTCCACTTGGATTTGCTGTGTTGTGTAAAGTGGAAATGGTTTGTTGCATACGGCTACTTGAAAAGCATAATGAAGGATAATGAGTTCTTGATTAGTACAAAGTGGAAAATTGTGTATGTTTTCGGTGTCGCGCTTGGTGTGTGCTTGACCATGTTCTCTCACTGGCCCGTCTTATATTGTATTCTCTCTTCATTCCACTTATTCTGTGGCATCAATTAACTGTAATTAGGGGCGCCGCATTCTGCGTAACCAGTGCAAACAACGATGTGCTTTGGCGACAGGACGCCTGTTGGCCACCCCTGCTGTTGCTGCAAAACATAAATGCATATAAACTAAGCAAGCGCCATCTAATGCACCCTGAATGCGGCAGGAATGCCGACTGCGCACAGCAGATGAAATGGGAAAACTACGTTGGGTGAATAACTAATGGCAAATCGCGAGTAACATCAACAGCAATAAGCCAACTAAGTAGACATGACTACAAGTGATCATCATCTTAAGCGCTACCGTCTAGTGTGCTTTTGGCATGGGTTGATTGGTAAAACCAAACAACAATTACTATTACCTGAGCAGATGAGTAATTTAAGAAATAATCATTAAATTGTGATTTTCATAATATAATTCATACACTGATTGCGGTCCATAGCACTTATAGAGAAGCTAATTGTTTTTTAGAAGTGATTTAACTAGTTTTAATAAAGTTTAAGTTTCAAACTGTGAACTTTGCACTTCTTGAACCAAATTCACATGCAATAGTAACAATCTTTGTGGGTGGTTTGGTTAACAAGTCCACATTTTTACCCGTAATAATCATGTTTCATTGCCCATGTCAATGCCGTTGGCTCTCCTCATTTCGACTGTTTTTATAAAATTAATTAAAAGCGTGCTCACGAATTGAAATGCCAATGCCAGAGCTGGAGCTGGAGCCGGCGCCGGCGCCGGAGCCGGAGCTAGAGTCAAAACCAGTTGCCAGCGCCGGGCGTCATGGGCAGAGAATCGCGGTAATGTCCACCGCGCCTCAACAAACAATAGTCGCAATGGACAAGTAACCAAATCAAAAGCACCAAGTACCAGTTAGGAGGACGACTAAGCAACGAAATAATAATGAATGGGCAAATAAGGCGCAAAATGTAGCCTCATTGGCGGAAACTCTTACACACATACACACAGGCAACGCTGCCCCATCGCGCAGAGAATTCGCAACCCATTTATGGCCAAACTGGCGTAATGCCATTCCGCACTGCTCCGCACTGCTCCGCACACTTGGCACTCGGCACTCGGCAGTCGACAGTTGGGAGTCGTGAGTCGGCACCCCTTCCCTTTAGCGTCATCCGTCCACCTTTTAGTTGAACACCCGGACGCGGCTCCTCGGGGCCAAGCACGTCTTTTATGCCAGTTGCTGGTGAATGTAACGGTATAAATTTCTAGTTAATTAATCACCTTTTGCTTTGTTTATGCCTAATTTAATTAATTTTATGTCTTTTATTGTTTCGCCTGCCCGCCACTGCACCAGGGATCGGGGCAAAATGTGGCCTGGCCCCAACATTGAGTTGAATTGATGGCGCTGCTAAATTTGATGCAGACACTTAAACCGGAATTCTAACTTGGGCCAAAGTATAAAAATTATTCATAAGCCACATTGATGGAGAAAATAGGCAAAAGAAAACAAATGAGACCCAGTTGGGAGTCTGCATTACATCTACACATGTGTAATACATACTGTACATGTATGTATATATATGTATATGTGTGTATGTAAGTGTATGTATGTATGTTTGCATCTACATTCAGACAATTTATAGCTGGGCTCTTGCTGACATCTATGAATATGGATGATAATCGACACTTATCGATTGTTTAAGACTGACGCAAGTTACCGGGAAGCTCAAATGAGTTTTATTAATGAGTCTTCACATATAGGAACAACAGAGGCAAGAACAAAGTCAAAGACATTGGACACTGCATTACTTTACATAACATGCGTCATATTAATTGGCTAAGCATTTCAATTTGCATATCCACTAATAGAAGTCGACACAGAGAAATACAAAAATAAATTCAACTTAAATGTAATATTTCAATAAAACATATAAGAAAAGTTAATAAATAATAAATTCTTAATTATACTTATATACTTTATACTTTATTATATACTATAATTAGTTGTACAGCAATTAATGGTGTAGAAGATACATAAAAAATTATAGGGACTGATCAACGTAATATCAATTTCAACATTTAGTAATTTAACAACAAACATGACACACAGCGACTAGCTAGTGAGGAAAGGTCAATAAGAAGAACTCTATCGGTGTATAAATGTTCAATTCTATTGAGATCGAAAGAATACGTGCATTTTTTGATTCCATAATCAGATGAAAAGAGAATGCTTTCTTGAGGATGCACTTCGCTGACACTCTGAAACTCGAAAAATGAGTTCATTTTTAATATACTTTTTAGCTTTAGTCGCTTTAACATCAGAACATCACAAATGTAAGATATGTTTGTATTGCAATTAACAAATTGTGGGATTCTCTTTAGTTCAAAAATTTATATATATATATATATATATTGCTGATGGTGATCAATAATATACATATGTAATTAGTATTTATTTAATTAATGTGGGGAATGAAATCGTACATTTTTGTCACTGTGTTTGTATATGTGAAATTGCAGTTCGTCGCTCACTGTGCACCATGTCAATGTGCTTTTAATGATCGCGTTTATGCCAAAAGGCGAACACGCGGCACCGGCTCGAGAAGGAGGCCGGCCACACAGTGAGTCCACATGCTCGTCCTCGGCCAAGGCTGCGGCAAATGAGAAAGCGCTAATAAAGTGCACTTGTCGCTTCGGCAACAACAGCAGCAGCAGGAAGTAATGTTCTACGGCCAACGACAACAACAACAAAAACAACAACAATAACAGCAACAGCAACTACGACGGCGATGGTTGTTCCTTCTCATCCTTAGTGGGCCATGTTTATTGCGTTCATAACATGGATATAGTGTTGAAAAAAGCGCAACAAGAAAAACGTTTCTAATTTAAGTCTGTCGCGCATAAATTATTGGCCAGCACCATGGGACTTGAAAGTGGCACAGTGGGTGGCACAAGACTCCCCATCAAATTCTGCCCAAACATACATACAGACATACATATGTTTGTATATGTATGCAATTACTTCTTATGCAGCTGTGCCCCCTTGTGTCTCTTTGTGTAAGCTGATAAAATTATTGTTATTGCTCCGAGTGTTTGTTAAAATTTCGCAATTAAGTTTCAATCCTGGCGGCCAGAGCGTCCATTATAAAGCGTTTAGTTGGCCATTCGGTTGGCATTAGTGCCCAACCCCATCCCCACAAAGTGCTGCTTCCCCCACCACTCCCCATCCCTACACAGATGCCTATGGAAAGCTCTCATACATTTATTCATTTCATTTTGCTTGAGTGACCTTTTTGGTTGAAGCCAGCGCGTGACCTTAGCGCACAGGTTATCAGGTTGCTGCCTCAACCGTGGTGAGGGCGTGGTCCTTCCTGTTTAATGACTGCACGTAGTCACATGTGTGAAGTATCTGCCTGTGTCTGTGTCTGTGTCTGTGTGTGTGTATGTATGCTTTGTATGCGTGGCACAGTTCATTAAATGCTCGTATAATTTGTGAGCCGAACTGAACTTTGAACCCGCTTTTAATTGCCTCACAACGTGCATACAGTGGGTCTGCAGTCTGCAAATATGATATCAAATGCGGAAAAAAACTTCCTTGACCGCGAATTCAATTATTGAATTGCCGCGGAATTCGATTGTCAAAATAAAATACTATTTTCATGTAGATTTTTCTGATGAACACACATGCATACAATTTTGACAGCTAATTTTATTTGTATAACCATGAATCATACGGACTGTAAAACTCGATTTGGATCTCAGCAATAAACATCTAGCGACAGCTCGCCAATTGATGTAATAATGTGTGCAGTCTTGTTTGATCCTGTCGTTCGTCAGTTCATCTTTGATATTGATTTATTTCAACGAGCCCCGATCGATTGCAGATGAACCATAGCAATAAGTTATGTTGAGGCGGCTGTCAGAGGGGGAGTAAGCCCCACGACCCACGTATAGGCTCATTGTGCCACCGCAATGGACATAATCCTTTTTAATTTTCTTACTCCTGCACTGTAATCCGTCCCGTAGGCTGCCCAGGGATGGCTTCAGTTTGAACGGCACACCAAGCGCTAAGTTAATTGTCTGTGAGATGTATATGAACTCTGGAAATACTCAAAAGAATAGGACGAACACAATGCAGCAGTGTATTTAATCTTTTATAGAAATGTGTCCTTAATAGTCTTTGAGCTAAAGAAATGTGTGCTTATACAATATATAGATGGATACACATACATTTATTTGTGTTTGCATTCAACTATCGAGTCACCTGACAAACTTTCCTTTGTTGTATTGGGTTCCTTTATAATTCGTTTCAGTTTATTTGGGAGTGCAGCTTCTCTTTCTCTCTCTCTGTCTCTGTCTCTGTGTATCCACAGCTATTGTTGTTGGTTTGCTTGAATGTGGCCAGCCACTCCTGGCCGGTCCTTTGCGCCTCGAATTCTTGTCGACCCATTTGTCGGTGCTTCTTTTATTATTTACGCTTGTTTAATTTTTTGCATGCTTACTAATTTTTAGCACCGTCCAAGTATTTTAACATATTTTACAACTTTTTAAGCGAACCTAAGCGCATACAGCCTCACCGCCCCATCGTGCCATGACCACTGCCACCCAACCACCCCCAACCGCCACCTCATCTTTGAGCACTAGGCCTTGGCAGCTTGTGACCCTTGTAGCGGCAGCGTTCTTTGGTCGCCTCCGCTTTACGTTTGCCAAACATATTTGTTGGCCATAAATTAACACGCCCCTTGCTTACTTAATATTTTTACGGCCTAGTCGCACGCCTTTTCTCCCCCGCTGCTTGCGCTCTGCAATTTAATAATTTGCTCAACATTAACCACTTGGCGGCCTGTCTGTTATCCTTGGTCGCTTGCCCGCACACCCTTTGCTGCTACAGTTGTTGTTGTTGTTGTTGTTGTCAACTTGGAACGCTTTCTCTTTACATATCTCCCCTTTTTTTTACTGCTAATTATAAGTGGATTATTTGCTTATCCGTAAAGGATTGCCGCTTGGGCGTTGCCACAAAAGGTCCACTGTAACTAAAAACTAAAAGAAAAACTCTTTTATTTGCTGTCACTTAGGCATACCCATTTAAATGTGTTTAGTTTAACGCATTGACAGATAGTCTCCATGCTCGTTTCACGGTACAATAATAGTTGGTGGGGTGCAGGTTTTAAGGTCTTGAAGTCTTTGAGATATCGATTTTTTCATTTTATTTATTCTCGCTTTATTTATTTGTTTAGGAAACGAGTAAAAAAGTCGTATATTAATGTATGCATATATATGTATATGTTATTTTCTGATAATAAGAATGCAAATTTGATTTCGGCACGTTAAAAAAGCAGACTTCCCCTCTGCACTGCCATGAATATGAAGACATTTATGTATTTAATTGCTTGTCTTTAAATTTGGGCTTCTTACTAATTGACAGCTAATGTCCTCCTCGTCAGCACATTATTAATTCTGCTTCCTTCTATGTGTGCAATGTATATGTATGTGTAGTTGATGGTATTCAACACCTAAGCCAAAAATGTTAATGCCCAGTTGACAGTCTCATTATTTGCAGGCGAAACGTGTATACATTAAATACATGCACACATATACACATATACATACACATTAGTGTACTTACATGTACTTAAATATAAGTCCCGTCGTCTAAATAATGGGATGTGCGGTAGAATTTGCAGTTGATTTGATAACCGAAGTTGATAAGCCATCGTAGAGACCATCTGGAACATATTTTCAAACATATTCTACGCATAATTCACACCTACTCGAATATAAACAATAATTTCCATTTCCATTTATTAAAACAAGACGCACATTTTTTTACATTTATCTGTAATTTTACACTTTTATTGAAATTGTATTTTAAATCTTGTTTGTTTT
This sequence comes from Drosophila macrothrix, assembly GCA_035042055.1. Classification (NCBI taxonomy): domain Eukaryota; kingdom Metazoa; phylum Arthropoda; class Insecta; order Diptera; family Drosophilidae; genus Drosophila; species Drosophila macrothrix. Next base: position 17,248,748 of record JAWNLX010000587.1, on the reverse strand, counting down.
GTTCTCATTCATTTTCATGTTATATTTTTTTGCCCGAACCTAAGTACTAATAATATTCTCCGAATACTTCACTTAATTTAAATTGAAAAAAAAACATAGGTTTCTTTCAAATTTTACTTTTTTCTTAAATTTCTTTCGAATTTAACTTTTTTGTTTTATGAATCGGCAAGCCATCTGAATATGTGTATGTATTTATGAATTAATTATTATTATTATTTTTTTTTTTTTGTATTTTAAATTTTTTCTGTTTTGCAAACATTTATGAATTCTGTATTTATTCTTATTTAACCACATTTAAATTGTTTATCATTTATGCAATTTTTATGCTTATTTTAAACATACATATTTATTTTTAAAATTTTTTTCTGCATTTTCTAGCAATTTTATACTTTTTGTGTTTAATTCTACCAAAAAAAAATATGGTGTTCAACATATATGAAATTATGGCTTATAGATTATATATTAATGCCAGTATTATTTAATTGTGTTTTAGTATATACTTAAAGTTTTTAGCTTTCTCAACATGGACTTTATTTTCACCTTATTTATACATACAATAAAAAGTTGTGTCATTTATTTCATTCTATATATACTCTATTCCCAATGGGAAAAATAGCAAATTGGTTTTATCTCACCGTCTGTCGTTCTGTCCGTATGAAAGCGGGTTTTTCAGTGTTCTAGTAGCTAGAGACCTTAAGATTGGTTTAAATAGAATTATGCTCTTTTTTATCCGCTTCTGAGAAAATGCACAGATGCTTTCCTGACTGTTCCCCTCCTCTTCACAGATAGTGAGAATCTAAGTCACCCAAATTTTTCGGAAGAAGAGTCACCAATATTCTTGGTCACACATGCAGCAGAAAATTTGGACTACTGATGACTTAATGCAATATCTTGTCAAAAATTTTGATTCCCACTTATAGATGGAAATTTTTCAACTGTGCTTAGCTGTTTTATCACTGGGAACAGAGTATTGCGGAGTCGTGAGAATCAATTTGTCTGCACTTTTTTTGGTCATATTTTTGAAAACAACTTATTCAAAGATACTCAATGCTAAGCATGTAGTAATTTAGATTTTGAATATTGTCCAAAACGCTGCTTTGAACTGAAAACATTGGATGCAAATAATTCGAAATGCGTTTGGTAAGTCGAGTTATCTTTGGGATTGACCGTATTTACTACCCAGTAATTTTTGACTGGAATTCTTAAATCTTTTTACTTATGGAGAGAGCATTTAAGGATATTCCTTATTCAACACTGAAATGCATCGAAACTTATACATACATATACATAAATGGTATTTGTGTCTGTGTGTGCTATAATTTATCGCCGTGCTTATCTCGCGCGCGCTTATCCTTGATGTTTTGGTCATCGGTTTTTTGTTTAGTGTTTTATTGAATAAGCTTGAAATTTGCTAGACGTTCATCACATTTATTAAATATACTTTCGAGCTTTGAATATTTTTTATTTGATTTGGTTTTGCTTATCTATGTTGTATTTATGTACTAAATTTATGCATTATTTTATTATAGTATGTAGTACTTTCTGTAGAGTGAACATTTTTTTGCGATTGGGCGAATTTTTTAAAATATAATTAATTGGGCTTGTTGGCTATTGTGGCTAGGACTTGGTTTGGGTTAAACCCAAATTTGGGGTGGGACTATCCATCGTTTCTTTTTTTTTAGCTTGGCCAAATTCCCATAAGTTAACACTTAATAAACGAGCAAGTGTGTTTTTACGTGACATAGATTGAAAGTGATATAAAACACGTTGCTCCTTTGCAAAGTGCTCCGAATGACATAGAGAAGTAGAAAGCCACAAAAGGGAGAGAGAGAGAGTGGAAGAGAGGTTCGAGAGGGAGAGTTAGAGAGAAAGAGTGAGAGATAAACGCTTACATAAGTACTTATAAATTGCTGTATTTAGTACGGGTAGTTGCTTATCCTGACAATAATCATGCTTCTCATTTGTGTGTTGAATTCTCTTTGCTTACAAGCGAACATTAATACATTAATACATTTACACACTCAAATACATATGCAAACGTCCTACATATGAAAACGCGCGCTAAACTTACGGTATTTAAATTACCTACGATGAGTGCTTAGAAAAAAGTAAATGATAAAATTAATCACTTACATTTTATACATACTTGGCCATTCAGGAGTGCACTATATTCATACCCTTGCAGTGGTTATTATAACCAGTAGCAGGCATTGATTGCATTTCGAAAATCCAAATCCATAAAGTATATACAAATATAAATGTAAATAGTGCCTCAGCCAAATAAACAATCTAGAAAAAAGTTACATGTACATACATATATATATATATGTATATATATATATATATATATATATATATATATACATATATAGGTGTTGAAACCGGCCGGGTCAGATCAGAAAGTTGTCATTGCCGTAATAGGAACAATCGCTCGGATACAAAGCTTTTTATCTCGTACGATTTTGGTCGATTTCATTAAAATGTACCAATAGCGGAAAACTTTCCTTCTTTCTTTAGCTGCAACAAGAACGATGGGTTGAAAACTGAACTACTCGCAAGGTTTTGTTGTATAAGAAAAAACCTGTTTGGTAATTTTGTCTGCAAGGGTATTTAATCTTTGGCAAGCCGAAGAACAATTTTAAGATTCTACAGCATGCAATTGCAAACATTTCCAATGTATGTACATATACACATATGCCTATACATATGTATGAGCTATATGTATGTATGTTGTTTCTGTATTATGTATGTATGTGATGTAAGCTGCATAGTTATTGCAGCAACTCTTTTCTTAAATATTACTATAGTCTTGGGCTTAGCCTAGATAAAACAACGACAAAAAAAAAGTCGATTCCCTTTGGGGTCTTTATATTACATACATATACTATGTATGTATGTATTTATATTTAGACATCTATAGCTTAACTTGTATGTGTGTGCGTGTGTGTGTGTGTGTGTGTGTGTGAGTGTGTCGGTGTGTGTTGCTAGTTGCTTGCTTATCGTACGTTACCTGTTGAGAGTTCAAAGTAGACAAGACGAATAAGCAAACACTAACTAACACAAATTACTTTAGACAATTATTTTAAGTTATGGCAAATAGTAAAATTACATTTAGTAGCCCTTATGTAAGCTGACAACTTGTGTGTATTCATGTGTGGGTGTGTGTGTGTGTGTGTGTGTGTTTGGGTGTGGGTCTGTGTGCATTTCAGTGTAGTTGGCTTTACTTGCGTCATTGCCACCAAGCAACATTTTTACTACTTTTTTTTTCTTTTAATTCCTGTTATTTGATAATAGTATTTTTAGAAAATTGATAAAAGTGTCTGCGTTTCAGTGTTTTTCGCCTGATGCAAACCGGCCTCTTAATTTAGTGATAACGAGATTAACCAACGATACACTAGTATAGTATTAGGTTCGAATCATAAACATATCTTAAAGTCGAAATAACAAAATACAAACTTAAGTCCTTAGCTTCTTAGAAAGTCCTTCCCATGGGGTCTCTGCATTTTTAGACTGCAACTGTGGCAGCTGTGCCAGCGCCTGCCAGCTATGTCATGCCGTACTCCAACTGATTTCCAGATAGCTGCAACTCAGCGCAGCTAACCGGAGCGATGGCGTTGGCAATGGCGATGACGGTGACGATGTCGTTGGCATTGGCATTAGTTTTGATGCTGGTGCTGGTCTTGTTTCGTTGCTCGAGTTCAGTTGTTTTTGTTGTTGTTGTTGTTGTCATATTAGCTGTGGTGGTGGTAGTAGTGGGTGAGGAATGGTCGATGGACGGGAGACGAGAGATGTACGACTCGGTCCCGGTCCCGGTCCCGGACCCAGACCCATTCCCGTTCAACTCCAGAAAGAGCAGTAATCCGCACGAGAGCAGCAGCAATAGCAGCAGTTCCGGTGGCTCCAGAGAACCGGAGCTGCCATGATGCATAGCTGCTGGATGCTCGCCTGCAAAATTGGTATAGTTAGTGAGCGCAAAGATACGGTGCAAGAATAATAATAACGTTGAGTGGACAAAAGATAGAATGAAAATGAAAACATAAGCCAGCAACGTTGGCGAGCGCGTGCTGGCGGCAAATGCAAAAGCTTTATTGTCTATTAATTTAATTGCCGGCAATAAAAGAAAACCTAAATACCCAGTGCCCTCCAAAACCGAGCTCATATACATATTTCTTACTTCCTATTCACACAGAGCCAACAAAACACATACCGATGCGCATTTCACGCGAATTCACTTTGAAAAATTAATTCTAAAATAACTTCTGCGCTCGCTATAAAATTTGGCGGGCAACAAAATGCCACATTGTGCCAACAGTAAGCGCTTTGGCTTTAAGTTCAAACAACTTGGCTGTATTTGCGTCCTTATTCTGAAAATACTGATGCACCACTTGGCTACTTGCTATTTACTATTTACTATTTTCAAATTGTTCCCAAAGGTAGATTACTGGTTTATTTTTACCAAGATTGATAAAAATTGTCGAAGAAGTGGAAAAACCTATAAACTCCATAGTATTGAAGATAGGTTGAAAGATAAAAGGTCTCGACTGTGAAAATAAGAAGAACTAACGGGAAAATATGTACATTTATCGCAAAGCATGTAAGAATGCTGGAGTCTAAAGCGAATTCGAGTACGAGATGCCATGAAGCCAGCTATTAAATACGTTGAGCGCCGTTTCGTATCGGAATTACAGTTACGTCGACGAATTATCGATAAAAATGAAAGAAACTTGATCTGTTCGTGGTGTACGTGAGCTTCTATTCAAAATCTGAAGTATCTAGCCCTTATAGTCCCTGAAATCGGATATTGCCAAAGGTAAATATGGGTGACAGAGTAAATGAACAAAATTGGTAATGAATGGAAAAATGTTATTGTTAACAATAGATCCTATATTATACGTTATAATATTGAGAGTTATTTTAGATGAAACAGACTTTTAACAGCTAAAACAAATAGAAAGGTATCTAATTTATCAACAAAATATACTTTAGCAGAGTTGTGTTCGCTTGAATAATATTATATCCCAGAATCAGAATCATAATCATAATTCCTATAGTGAAATTGAAGACATAGAAACACATAAATTATTAATAATCAGGCTCCTGTTGGTATGTATGGATGAAATTAAAGCACAAACATTGTTGTCCAATTGGTTAATACAATGAAATGAAAACATTACAAAAACATTCTTCGTCGGGCTTATAATCAAAAGGTATACACTTTCTTAGAATTATTGCTGTATTGGCTTACTGCTGATATTCCATATCAGTGGTACTCTTATGATGCCATCGCTCATCCCAATTACTCGTATTTTATAATTTCGATAGTTGAGATCCATCGACGTATTTAAATATTGTTTTATACAATTCATATGTGCAAAATGGCAACACTTCTATTTTAACTTAAAGTATATTTATATTGAGCTATTAATCGATAGATTTAAGAAAATATATCGATAAGCAATTGTATTTATATAAATATTTATTGTAATTTAGCTTGCTCTAGTTTTTTTTTTTTAAACAACTTAAGGACGCTTGTTAAACTTATTTCTGCCTTACACAATATAAAAAAGTTAATAACATATATAAAAAAAAAAAATTAAAAAAAGACTGGTCGATTGAAATCAATAGAAACACAAATTTCCGGCTCTGCCTGCTTTCTCAGGGTGCAGTCGGGTATGTCAATAGATTTTGAGCTTAACCCGTTTTGGGAATTGCAAATAACAAAATAGTAGAGATTACATTTGCCCGTCATCTTTTTTTATGTGTGTGTTTGCAGGAGTTCAGCTGCTCAAACATGAGAAATTAAAAAGAAAAAAGCGAAAAGTTGGATTGTAAAAATATTCAATGAAAAGCCATTTAAATATTTAAATTGCATTTGGGGTGAAACTCTAATTGGAAGTATCGTGTTTCTTTAATAGTAAGCAGCAGATTGAAAACATATCAATATTTAACAATTATCTGTCAGTTTAGACAGAAAACCACATAAATTGTAAATGTTACGCCAATTAGCAGAAATTCCAACCATACCTTAGCATTAGCTGATTTATATTGACCGTTTAGGATAGATTTTCGGATTGAGCAAATGCTATTTCGGCTAATTCAAGCGAAAGGAGAGATCTGTACAGAAAAATGATAAAATGACAGCACTGCCGTCGAAAATTTAAACTGAGCAAATACATCTGACTATTTAATATAAAACACCATTCAATTTCGAAAAATTTGTTTATAAATTCTACGAAAACCCTTGTAAAAATACTAAACTATTCAGTTAAAAATCAACAATGTTAAATCATATATACTATTCAAGTATGTAAGTATGACAATAAAAATAAAGACAAGATAATGGCATGGGGATTTATTAGACAATAAAGTGCAAAGATCACAACCAAATAAGCATATTGTATGTTTATTAATGAGATCCACATAAAGCACGCTTATAGGAAACTTAATTATGTTTTTATTGACATCAGGTCATTTAATAATAGAGCAATGGGCATGTGTATGCTATAACTAGGTATTGGTATCAAGCACTGGCGATTGAGGTATTCTTTTTATGATATGAACTACTGAGAAATGTAGTAAAATGCGTCCTGCAGACACGTCCCTGGATTTGCCTCCCTGCTTAGTCAGTTACATTGAGTGCAAACAACTTGTGTTAATTACTTAAGTTTCAGCAGTTGCTCCACTTAAGAAGTTGATATTGTTGTCTTTCATACCCTGTATCCCGGAGTGCGTACAGACACTTCAAATTTGACATGCTAAATGCTCGAATCGAACTGAGTACAAATTTATTCATTTTTTCTGCATTAAATCGATACATATCGGAATTAAAAGCAGCACATATTCATGAGAACATTTGCAGAAAGGAATGATTCAGATCTGTGTACAGGGTATGTGCGGGATGACACTTTAGTTGCTGCTGAGGGTTGCTGAGGTTCTTTTCTGCTTGTTGTTGCTATTATTATTTTAGTCTAATTCCGTGGTGTATTTGTTGTAGCGAGCCGCTTACAAGCCAAAGTCATTTGCGCTCAAGTTGTTAAACTTTTTGCTTTGTAAGCTCTTCTTTCCGGCCACGGCGGAAGTGGGGAAGAACAGATGAGAGGACGATGGGGGCTTGGAGAGTATAATGTGGAGAGCGTAACGCAAAGCGACGAACTGTTGGAGAGATGTGACGTAAGTGAGTCAAAACTTACGAAAATGTTGATGCCCAAAGTTGCTCAAAACTAATTTTTTACGACTTTGGCAAATGTGTGAATATCTCTGCCACTAATCAACACAGTGTCACAAAGTTGGGCATCAGAATGACTGCTTTAATTGAAACTATTGAAATGCCAGTGACGGAATTTCCGTGAATTAACCGTTTTTATGCCCTAATATTAAGTACACAGGGTATATTACGTTTGCACAAAGAAAGTAGCATTAACAAACAACTCCACTTATGGTTATATGTATTTAAGGATCTTGCTTTGCATGAGTTGGTCGAATAAAATCACTAATCGTCGTAATTCAAATTAATTAATGGGTCAAAAAAGGCTTCTTTGAAATTGTAATGTGAAAATAAAGATTGTTAGATATATATAAATTCATTTTCTAACTTAAGTAAGCACACCTTACTATGTCGAAGTTCAGATCGATATTTTTCTGATATATGTTTACACATAAGTATTGTGCTGCCATAGAAATAACGATTAATTAAAAGTATATATTTAAATAGCAAGTTCGAGTGCACTAGATTTCATTTGATTTGTGAAAAATCAATGTGAAGTACAAAAATAAATATATCTATATATAGACGTATATGTATATTTATATATATAGATGTATACATATGCCAGGCAAATCCTAGGAAATGCCACACAAGTGATAGGGATATTGCGCATACGCTCAGATGTCCGTCCGTTAATTTTTGGTCAAGCTTGAATTAAATGGGTAGCATTTGGATTTGAGAGTCGAGCACCGCAGTAAGCAAGTTGTCGTCAATCACAGCCGCGGTCGTCTGTCAAAGTAAGTCAAATAAGCTTAGTTGGCTTTTGGGCGTCGCACATTTGTCTTGCCGCTGACCACGACGATGACGACTTCTCAGCCAGCCAGCTATCCCACACCACCCACGATTAAAGCGCTCTCTGCTCGCACAACGTTCCAAGCTCCGGCAATATGAAGGAAGGTTGAATATGGAAACGAGGGTTTTGCATACCGGGCTACTCACCATCGACGATGTGCACGCGCACCGACGTCGGGTTGGCATTGGATGGTGAACATGTATAGAGTCCGGAGTCCTGTTGGATGGCCTTTTGTACCAGGAGCCGACTGCTGGTCAGCACACCTTTCTCAGTGACTAATGATATGCCGCCGCGAGGTGAATCGAAATTTATGAGCTGAAATGAATAACAGAACCAGCGTTAGACAAAAGTAAACAAACAGCTAACAGCTTAGTGTCAGAGCCAATGCCAAAGCAGATTCTCTGCTACTTCCCAGCGAACTGTTTTCGTCCATACATAAAAAAAAATATACATATACTTATATATATCTAGTGTCTCTATCCCTGCTGCGGCAGCTTACGGCCCCATGAGTTTGTTAGTTAAATTTTTATTAATGATACTATTTGAGTCCAGCTAGTCTAGCTAGCTGTTTTTTTTTTGTTTTTTTTTTGTTTTTTTCATCAGTACCAATAAACATTGGCCAGACCCAACATGTTATTTACGTACGCTATTTAAGAGCGTACATATTATGAGCAGGACTTACTAATTTTGACATGTAGGGATACCCTTATTGAAACGACCATATCAAAATTAATTCCCAAGTGTCGTAACTTTCGCATAATGTTACAATTTACTGAAGTGGTTGCCCATTACAAGAGCAAAAATAAATACTTGTACTGTAGGTCACATTTTGTTTTAAATAATTCTAAGCTTGAAATTCGGTTCGGCTATGACAAAGTTATTTAAACTTCAAGCTTCCCTTGATTTGAAAAGAAACTGGACGACAAACTATGCCCTATAAATACCTAAGCATGAAAAGCGGGTTGACTTTAACAAAGTTATGCAATCTGGAAACCTTCATTGATTTCTAAGGATAAAACAGAAGAATGCTTTGGTTGTGTGTAGATAACAAAGTACTTACCTCCCGATTGTGCGACCAGACGACGGCTGGTGGTGGTTCCGGTGCAAATTTAACAGTACAAGTCAAATTGATGGTGGATCCCATATTGATGTGCAGCTCAGGACCGCCAATGATGTCAGTGATGGGCTCTGCATTGGGAGAGAGGTGATAGGTGGCAGGTAAGTATAAAAACGTTAGTCTGTGTAAAATATTGAGAGATGCAAGGTGTCCTTTGCCGACGACAAACCCTTAGTTTCGTCGTTTTTGAGGAATGCTCCTAGCCACGAAAGAAAATGAGGATTTCAAACGTTTCGCTAAGTGATTTAATCGGAAAAAAAGAATCTAAAAAAGTATCATCAATGAAACACTACACTTTAAATACTGTCATAAGCGTGCTCAAAATATGTATCGCTTTCCCATTCTATGTTTCTGTAATTATATATTCCGAGTACTGCTTTCGTTTTCATCTTAGGCAAATTGAAAGTTTACCACAATTTAATTTATTGATTTCAATGTTCGCTCTTTGTAAGCTTCCGCTACATTTGCCAGCAAAAGAGCAAGGAGGCGTGGTGATGTGTGGGGGAGGGGGTTGAAAGAGAAGTCTCGTTTGCCCAGGCGGAATATGAAACAAAAGGCAAAGGCAGCAAGCGGTGGGATGGTGGCTGAAACGCACACGGCCTAAGCGAAAAACCAATGGGAAAACAAACCCAAAGTCTAAGCCAAAGTCAAATAGGAATGGTTTATCCTGCGGGCTTTCGAGTGATAGTACACACACAAACACTCGCAGGCGCACACACACACTCAAAGCAACGCCCGAAATGTCAGGGAGTTAATATCAAACAAGCATTGCGCATACCACACGTGGGACCAGTTGGCAACCATCAAACGCGCTTCGATTATGTCTGTGTGTGTGTGTGTGTGTGTGTGTGTGTGCGTATCTCTTCTGATGGAGCAGCATGCATCAGGTTTATTATTTATGCCATTCATGCGGCGCAGCACCAAAAATTCACAATTCTACATACGCACATTCATAGAGGAAATACCCGCATTCATCTTTGGGCCCAGCAACTGTTTGTATCCCATGAATAGCTGAATTGATGACCCCTTTTCTCTTAATTTGGTTGCGTCAGCGTGGGGCTTATTGTCATTACCCGAAAATAAGCTGATTGCTTATGCATTTGTTGCTTAGATCATCCTTTTGTTCCAGTAAAAATATATCCGATAATCATCAATATCAATCTGGCTTTCGATTTCAGAGCTAAATACATTAAATATGATATCAAATGTATGTTTATATTGCATAAATCCCAGATCTATCAATAAATTTCTGGATGACACATTAAGACCAGCTGGAAGGTGAAGGACTTGTTAAAGAGTATATACTCTGGCTTTTGCTTGTTTTCCTCTTAAATTAATTAACTTTGATGATACTTGGCTTACCGTCACGTGTCAAGCAAACAATGTAAAATATTTGGACGACATGCATATGAGAAAACTGCATAATTATCCAAGACCTGGCACCGGACAATTAATTAGAGTAGTTTCTTTGATGGCGTGCAGAAATATGCTTTCAAATTAAAAAATGCTTGACAAAGAATGGGGGTTCGTCAATTCACTTATGAAATCTTTTGACTGCAAAACAAGATTAAAGCAAGCATTCATCTCATTCAGCTGAAAAGTAAGCCGGAGTAAAAACCATCTAAATTTTAATTTAATTAATAAACTATAAAAAGTCAGGAGGACGTCAACTGAGGTACGATTTAGTTGTGAAATATATGAAGGCTGACCAATGAGCTGTCAAAGTTCTCATTCTAATCTTGTGGAAGCAGGAGCGCCGGTGTTTCGCGTGTTTTAATTCAAATGTTGCAAACAGACAACCGGACGGATATTGTAAATATTACATACACTCATACTCGACTGCCTTTGGCAACCTTTGCGATTGACAAGGCAAACGAAATGTAATGTTTGTTTGTGGGAGGCAAATTGTCTCCTAAAGAGATTATTGGTCGCTGTCAGACTTGGAACCATCGATTCATTTGTGCCACAAATTTCTGCATGTCAATTGTAAAATGGTCCTGATTATCTGATGGAGCAAAGAGCAGTACAACAACCGAACAACTGGCATTTCAGCAGTCGCATACATTGATGAACTTTAGCTTTGATATTGACTGAGAGCAAAAAATACCACTTCAGCTGCTCCCGACTATGAAATACTCTACTTCGTTACCTTAGCTCTAAAATCGAGAGATATTCAATTGGAAACACTTTTTTTCGTTTCAAACTAGAGCGTAAAAGCCCATCGACTATGTGGAATCTGTAATTGACAACGATTCGAAAAGCATTAAAAATGCATTAATTTTTTTATAGGCAAACACAATGCATTCACATACAAATGCTTGCGTACATTAATAAATATTTGCATATATGCACGCATAAATTAAATAAATAGTGATTGAATTAAAAGTTCACTCTAGCATTCAAATATGAATATGAGGTGAAGAACAAATTTCCATTATCATGTTTAAATTGATTATGTAAATTGCATTGCAAATTGAGCTTTGTGAGGCAGCTTGCAAATATGTACTCTGATGCATTTTCGTCTCAAAGCCCCAATAAGTAGAAAAACTGGTGGGCAATGGACAGTGTGAAGTGGGCAGTTCATGTGGCAATCATAATTTGCTTTTATTATTCGTGTGACACTATCTACTATCAAAAGAAAGACAATTTGTTATGTTCGGGTGCACTTAAAAAATAATAAACAAGTTATTTACAAATTAAATTGCAATATTGAAAAACAACTAAGAGTACTGGAGTAAAGAGTGCTTGACTAGGCGACACCCTAAGCCTATCTATTAAATATATTAAGTCGATTAAAGCACACGTTATAGTTTTACTGCCAAATTTCAACTGGAAGACTTTAAGAGTGGGGTTTATATCGATCTGCATAAGCGAAACTGGACAGCCGTAGTAGTGTAGTTTATACCAGAACAGATAGACTGACATGGCTAGATCGACTTGGCTTTTGATGCCGATCAAGAATATATATAGCTTTTTGGGTCGGAGATGCTTCCTTCTGCCTGTTACATACTTTTTGCAGAAAACTATTATGCCTCTGATACCCATTTTTAATGGGTATAAAAACTTTTTAACTATATTAATTTATTAATGAAAAATAATATAAAAATAATAATTTGTAAAACGATTTAAATGAAGTTGTTAAAGACTTGTTATTAAGTCCAAATTATGTTATTCCTGTGAAATGAATTACAGCCTTTATAAATAGAAAATGATATACAAAAATGATGTAGGCAACATTTTGTCGACATTGACGTGCCCTTTCATCAAGCTCCGGTGGTTTTAATTTTGGCTGTGCCTTGAGAGTTGAGAAGCACCCTTGGCTAAGATTTGGTATGAGCACTTTAGATGTCTGCGATGTCTGCGATGTCTGCAGCAGAAATGTGATATATGTGCATATGTATATGAGTATGTTGTTTCTCGTTAGAGTAATCAACGCACTCTGTTCTTTTTTGGACTCAAGCCACAGAGATGTGTTTCGTTTATATTGTGTTTTTGTGCTTTTTTGTTTGTTCTTTGCGCCTAAGCGCCTTTCACGCACAACTACATAAAGTAATATGTTTATGTGTGTTGTGTGTGGTGTGTGGTGTGTGGTGTGTTGTTGTGTGGTAATGTGTGTAGTGTGCGAGTATACCTCCCGCACTAGCCTTCATCTGCATATTCGTTATGTAACCGGGTAACTGTCCTAACTAGTTTCTAGCATTTCTTTCATGTGCTACGTCACTTGTCCCATTTCGCTTAAGACCTTTGGGAATCTTCGCTTATTTTGGTATCTGTTTCGCCTTTGGTTTCAGTTTCAGTTTCAGTTTCGATTTCTGTTTCTTTTTTCTCTGTTTCGGTGGAGTGGCCATGAAATTGTCTAGATTTGCACAGCGTCGGCATATCGCATTTGCTACTCCCCAAACCCCCCGATATCCCCCCCCCCCCCCCGCACTCCAATTGCTTCTGCGGGCCTGCTCCTTGCCGCTTGCCCCCATCGTCTGTAATGTTTCTTATCAACGTCGCGACGAGCCTGACAAACGCTGAAAACACCCATGTCCCTACTGGGACATTCCATGCCACGCCACGCCACTCCTACTACACGCCACACACCACTCCACTCCACTCCACTCCACTCCGCTGCCCGATAAGTCAACGAACATCGCAGTTGTTGTTGCTATTGTGCGCGACAAAGTCGGGCAGACGAGCGGACGAGCGGACGAACAGACGAGTTCACAGACAGCGTGAACCATGCAGTTACTAATACAAACAACCACACACAATCCCACCGACCATATGTACTGTATTCATATACATACACATATGCATGCTTAAGCTGCAATGTACTCCTCTTGCTTGTTCAACGGTTATGCCACACACACACTCGCACACACACATACACACACGCACACACACACTGGTAGTACACTAAAAGAGTAGCCCTAAAATGCCGTATTTTTGGCAGCAATTTCTAAAATTTACGTTTCCTTCTGAAAACTACATTTTGCATTTCTAAATTTCGGTGTGAATTTTTCTGAAATGTAGAAAAAATATGTCTAATTTACAGAATGTTTTTTTCAATTTATTCTATTATACATGTATTATTATTAATAATAAGCACTTGGATGTTCATAATAATTTGAAAATATCGGTAATTTCACGTGGACTTGGATTGCGAGTTGAGATACTTCACACTGCTAAATACTAATATAAAACCGTAGCCAGTAAATATCATTTCTTGTTTCTGTATTTTAGAAGGGATTTGTCTAAAAATTAGGTTGAATTTCTACTATTTAGAAATGTTTTTCTTGATAATAGAAAATATATCTAAGAAATAGAAAAATACGTCATATTTTTGATATTGTCGATTTGGGCAAGCCCCTCTGAATTTTTAAAATATTTTTCCAAATATTTTAAAATTATTTCTAAAAACATATGTTTTATATTTTGGGGCGATTGTCATTTTAGGGTGATTTACTAAAATGTAAGGCGATTTGATTTTTCTGAGTGCATGGATATGCACACACACAACACATGACAGCAGCAGCTTCCACTTTGCAGACGGGGAACCAACATGCAAACAACCGCAAATGTGTTTGTACGTGATTTGAGGCATGACCACGCCCCTTCTAGTTTCATGTCAGCCTGCCAAACGCCTCAGCGAAGTGTTAAAAGTTGAATTATGTGTGTGTTTGTGTTGACATTATAATAATGGTTTGGTTTATGTTTATAGTCTGTTTCACTCTCGACAGCTGGCTCGACTTTCCTCGCCTCGCCTCGTCCTTGCTAACGGGTCTATGTACAAATAAACTTACAATTCTGTACTTCTCTAGATGTACATACATACATACATGCAAGCATACAAATGTATTTGCCAAGTGCATATAAATTTGAGCATAACATCTATGTATGTGTGTATGTTAGTATGTTAGTATTTCTGTGTTGATTACTACTCAAATATTGGGACAGTGGAAAATACAAATAAACATCTTTGCATTATTTGTGTTGCCAATTCTTCTCCAGTGCTCTTTTTTATCTCGCTCTCTCTTTCTCTATATATATATATACATTTCTCTCTCTATCACTCCCTCTTAAAAAGAACTGTTGAAAAATGCATTTAATTGACTTTACCTCTCTGAATATACAAAAAAATGAGTGAAGAACTATTGTGAAAACTTTTTGTTATTCATCAACTATGTAAAAATGTTATGGTTAACAAGAATTAAGACTAAGTCAGACAATGAACAGAGAGAAAGACAATGCATTGGAGGCTTTAGAGAGAAAGAGCACTTAAATAAATGTTTTGCTCTTCATTAAAAAGATGCAAAGACGAAAAGAAATAAACGCACTTTTAAAACTGCGAGTGAAAATATTTAAACAGCAATTTGGGCTCCAACCACAAAATAAAAAATGTAAAATAAAATGAAATAAAATTATACGCAGCACCATGAAGCATTAAAATGATACTATTTTCGAATTAAGTAGAATTCATTTAAGACGGACATGCCACAGTGTGTAAGCAAACACTCTTGACTTGACTCGACTCGACTCGAATCGACTTGAGTTGACTTGAGTAGAGCATAAGTACGTGTTGTTTTGGTTTTTATAGCCACAAAATGCACAACTTGTAATTTATGATACGGGGCATCTACCGCTAGCAGCCGCCGACCCGGCAGCGACACCTCAAGCTTAAAAGGCACAGCATCGAAGAGCGCCCCAAGTTGAAAACGCTAAAAAAAAATCCCAGGACTCACGCTCCTTCGTGGGTGTCGTCAAAAGGAGGCGGCGGCGGCGACGGCGGTGACGGCGACGACGGCATCGTTGTCGGTCTGTGAAAAGCCATAAAGTGCAAATGGTGCCCAGGGGAATCATCAAACAGCAAAAAGCTGCCATAAAACGACACAAACATTGCAACAACAACAACAACAACATTTTAGAGGCAGGTTGAGGTCCACGCACACACACCCAGAGACACCCAGAGCCACCCAGAGATACTCACTGGCACACACAGTGAGCTAGATCCAAGATATAGATACGGTCAAGTGGTCAGCTTTTTTTTGCGGATGCTCCTTTCGAGCAACACTTCCTGCTTTCGACTTCTGCCAGATTGGATGTCAGACAGAGTCCACAGACAGAAAAGTGCCTGGCAAATCAGTCACACGTAGCCGTAGCCAAATAGTAAAAGCGTCCAGATGGGAAATGACAGCAACCCCCAGCTAAGAGGCTTTACCCGACCTACATATATATATATATATATATATATATATATAAATATGTGTGTTGGCACACACGCAGGTTAATTGATACTCACCCACAATATTCAAGTAGACAGGGTGACCAATTGGCGGAGTCGTAGAGATCTGACACTCATAAATACCCGAATCCTTGCGCTGAGCATAACGGATGCGCAGGGTCCAATCCTCGGCATGAGGCGAATGCATTGCCTCAAAACGCTGATCTGATGTGTACGTATAGCGACCCACAGTCAGAAGGTGTATATCTCGATGGCGCACCCAAGACACCTGAAACAAAGCAAAGTCAGCAAATCAATGTTAAATTAATAAAAGTCCGTTGTACAATAAATATATATCCAAACAAATAGGCGAAAATTTGCGAAAAAACATTTATGTTCTCTTTACAAGTTGAACTTGAGTCATCTATAATATGTATTTATATATATATTCTAAAATTAGTTTAAGAACTAGGCGGAAAAGTGTTGAAAACCGATTTGTTGATTTCGAAAATGCACTTGAGCAACTGATTTATCTGTTTGAGGTTCGTTCGATCGGTTTAATGCATATTTATTTTTTAAGAACTGTACATTGAGAAATTTGACATAAGCAACATTAATTAACACTTAATATATGAGTTTTTTTATTACTCTTTCAAATTCTCTTACCAAACATTGATAGCCACAACTGCAAAAAGGTTTGCTGTACTCGAACAATTTATCATTTTGGCTCGCTGCCGAGTAGCAGACTCCGCTGCCAATTTCTTAGTATTTGTATCTGTGTGTGTGTGTGTGTGTGTGTGTGTGTGTGTTGGCTTTGTGGGCGCCAATTAAACGATGATGAGTGACTTAAGCGCGCGTAAAAGCGTTAATAATGCATCAGCAGCAGTTTGGCAGCAGTTGCCCCAAAAGCTAATAACAAGTTAAGGAGTCAATTTTACTTAAAACGCTTACATCGATATTATAGCAAACAGCAACCTGCGTTCATAAAAGCGTAATCATTATCTTCATTTTAGAGACGAGGGGTGCCGAAAATCTGCTCTGATCAAGTTTGATTGCAAATTGTGAAATGAGCACGCACAATCTTCTTCAAGAATAATATCTTGACATGCTTCACAAAGGGGAAGTTTAACTTCCTCCTTTTGAGAAAAAGTTACGTACCAAGAATAATTACAATCCACGTAACTTGCAAGATTGATTTGTCCACATGACGGCGCCAAAGGAGCACTGGCATTGTGCCACAGTAGCGCCGTTATCTGCGTAGGCAATCGCCCAGCTAGCGGCAAGTTTTGCCAGACTTTACAGCTATCGGACAATCAGAGCAGAGTGCCACCGAACATTTATCCGCGAACTCGTCTCCGAAAGCATTACTCAGCCGATGGCTCAAGGCCAATGCAGTGAAGATAGTGAATGTGCTGCATTCCATTTGAGTGGGAAATGCTCGCAAAAGACTTAATCCTGAATTGTTTTGGTAAATCTGCTATAGTTTATGTACTTGTCGAGCAGATTATGATTTGTTTTCAAATTTGCAACGCATTCGAGTAGACGTCATCGACATAAGTCAGTCCAAGTGTAAAAATTGGAATGCTAATACCACGAAGGGGCTAGAAAATCGATAAAATCGATAATCCCAATTCGTTAAGGCCACATATCTCTCACAAAAAAAATAAAAAATCTGGATAAAAATGTTGGACCACGCAGGCTACCGCTTCCAAAAACGAGAAAAGCATATATCTCCGACAATTTAAGAACTACAGTTAGCAAACTTAGAAAGTAGATTACTAAGATCGTTCCCCAAAATTCGTAAGAGCTGCAGTGACCAAACTTGGAAGGCGGGATGAAACTCTTTGCACATTTTTTTTAAGTCACGCTCACTCACGCCCCCAAAATTCACAGTTACAGTTACCAAACTTGGAAGAAGGGAGGAAACTTTTGCAACTCTTAACTATACACACTTTGTTCTGTGCCACCTGTTACCAGGTGGTATTACTTATGGTATCAACGCTCACACTTGTTTTTTACTATTTCAAAATATTTTCTGTTTTTAAGATATTTATCAGAAATGCAAGCCATTTTTTTGTTGTAACACACTTTTTAATACTTTCTCTTTCGACTTTCGTCTGAAATTTTTTATTTTTATTTTTTTTGAAGGACTTAATTAAAGAAAAGTTAACACCCTAGAACTTATAATAATAAAAACAAATGCTGTGTAATTTAAGAAAAAAGTAAAAATGTTTGAAGAATTTTATCTTGGAATTAAGAAGGGATAAGCAAAACCTTTCGCTTTAATAATTCGCCAAAGGAAAGCGGAATTAATTTCGTATATAGTCAGCTCTTTTATTTGTCATCAGTTGTCACCACTCCTCCACTGATATCATGACCTCGTTGTGCTGACCAGACACGCCTTACAAGCTTAGCTCCGTATCCACCATTGTGAACCAGAATCTCAAGGATAACCCAGTTCTAAAGTACATTCATAGATTGGTCTAGATAAGCTACATCTTTTATTGATTTTAATTTCATTGCCTGAAGCTGGCTCTCAAAGTTGTTCAATATATTACCGTTAGCGGAAATGCTAAGTGTTTCGAACTATTTCCTAAAATGTGCATCTAGTTTTAAATAAAATCGTATTTAATTCAAATTGACGTGCTCGAATCTGTATACTCAGCATTCATTAAGAATACTCAAGCAGAGGAAAGATCAATTGCCAAAAATGTAATACCCCTGCAGATAAAGGTGTATGCACAGTATATGGGTGTGACAGTGTAAGGGGGATGGGGGATGGTGGATGGGCACAGGGTGTCTGCTAGTTGAGCAGCCACTTCCCGGGCACACTTGCTTGTTAAGTTCACCTTACTACTTTTTAGATAAATAAAGGCGCGTTCAGCTGGAATAAATTGTTGGTCGCTTTATATTACTTTTTAAGGTGTTCTTTTCTTTTCTTTTCTTTTCTTTTATATTTTTATGTGTTTTTGGCCAACCAGGCCTTTTGTGTCTTGCTTTTGGCTCAATTGGCAACAACTTTTTTCAATCGAGGTCTTCACACACACACACACACACACTCCACCCACAACCTCAGCCGGAGCAGCAGCAGCAGCATCAGCATCAGCAGCAGCAGCAGCAACAGCAGCAGCAGCAACAGCAGCAGCAGCAACAGCAGCAGAAGCAAAGTGTTTATTTATTTTTATTCAGTCGCCCTGTTTTATCCTTGTCGTGCATCGTCACGACTCGCCCCGCCCTGCCCTGCCCTGCCCCGCCCCGCCCCTACCATTCCGCCCAACAGACAAATGCTTATATTTTGCTTAAGTTCCTTTTTTTGTTTCTTTCTTCATTTACTCGATGCGGCTGCGGCTGCGGTTGGAACTGCGGCTGCTACTGCGACTAATGTTGTTGCTGGGTTTTGTCACCGCAGAAAAAACTACGTAGCCAAGTTAAAAGTTGCTGGCATGCCTTTAGTGTCAGTCAGGCTGCTTGCTGCTTATATTGGGTAGTCATTTAAGCCAAAAAGTAAACCAATTGTTAGTTTTAATGGAATTTATTGGGTAAATATTTGCTTAGCACAAGAAATTGCTTGTGAACATTTGCTGTCGTCTGGTTGATTTAAGATTAAAACTTTTTACACTTAATCCCCACGTATATTTCTGCGGCTTAGAATCGCTGACTGGAATGCCAATCAAGAGCTCTCACTGAGACCGCCAGTGTTACTTGCCAATTATTTTGCATACATCAGCCTCTCTCTCTCTCTCTCTCTCTCTCTCTCTCTCTCTCTCTCTCTCTCTCTCTCTCTCTCTCTGTGTGTATCTATCTAGGGTCTTCATTAGCAAAGTGCTCCCCGTTAGGCTGACGAGGATATCGCTTATATTGTAGTTTGCCTGTCAATGTCTGGATGCGTATATTTTGCTTTGTATTTTGTGTTGTGGCAGGCTTAAGGAGATGATGTGGCCTTTTATGATTTATACACGTCCAAGTTAAACGCCAACGCCAGCAGCTATCGCAAAGCCATTGTTATGCATCTTATATATGTCGGTCAATAAATGTCCTGCAAGTGGTATGTTCGGGGAAGTAAGGGATAGATAGGACAGGGGGCTTCTTATCTGGCTGCGGGCATCATCAATTTGTTCCGAGTATGTCCCTCATTAGCTTAGATAAGGAAGTTTAAGTTTTTTAGTTGGTCAGTTCGACTAGCTGATACCCTGCATCTGTACACCCTAAATAAACCGAACACTCGTATATCGTATCTTAACAATCAGTTATCATCGGTGGATCAAAGTCGTTGTCTTAATATGGTGGGATATTTTCTCCAACAAGAAATGATGCATAGAATCGGCTTCGAATTTACTCAACTATTTATGCTCAACACAAGTACATAACTCTTTAAAGCTCTTTGTACCATTAACCCATTAAAAATGGGTGAAATTGCAGAAGCTGATTTGCAATTGTGCAAAATTATGTATTGGCAGCCCTTCTCGTATAACACATTAATTATTATTTCATTTTATCGATAATTTCACCCGCTTCGGTATTATCGATATACATTGATTTCCGAAAGCAATAAAAGACTCAATTGTAAAAATAATAATAATAATAATAATAATAATAATAATAATAATAATAATAATAATAATAATAATAATAATAATAATAATAATAATAATAATAATAATAATAATAATAATAATAATAATAATAATAATAATAATAATAATAAGAATAATAATAATAATAATAAAATGATCTCTTAAATTGTAATTAAGATGGATAAAGAACCCAAATTGAGTCAACAAAAACGTATTTGCATATTAATCAAACTAATTTTAACAATACTGTGTTTTAAAAACTGGCTTCAGGGTATCTACTATTCGAACTGTTTCTACTATTGCTTTTTAACTTGTTTTTCTTTTTACTTTTATCAATTTTGTATAAAATGTGTCATTTAACGTATTTTGCTGTCATCACGGACTTGACAGCCTCTGTCAACATTTACATTTTACTTTGGGCATGTCAGGTTAATAGTGCATATAAGCATCTATAATTCAATTTGAATAATATAGAATATTAAGCAATTACATCCCATCAGTGCAAAGATTACTATATACCCGAGGCCTGTTGGCACTTTCTGTTTGGTTACTCCAAGTGGACTACTTTGCCTACTCTTTCACTAATGCAAATATATTATTAGTTGGAAGTGTTTGTTGCCTGCAGCTGAATTACAGTTGCTGATTAAATAATTAAATATATTAATAATTTTAGCGACTGATTTTAAGTTTCTAATTGAATTTTCGATATCGGTACTAATTTGAAAAAGTTATCGCTTTAGATGTCTGATAGATAATCCAAATTGTCTTTCAAATTAATTTTATGATACGTTTTTGATTCATAAGACATGTGTTTTCATTTAAGTAAACAGCCATGATGGAAATGGCTAACATATTTTTTTCCGATGAGAACTAATGTCTCAGTGCGCTCTAATCATTTAAGGGATGATCTTTAGCTAATTTAAGCCAAGTCTGATTGTATCAAGGCAATGAAAATTGGTCTGTCACAAATTCATTAAATAACATATAAAATTGTAATATATTGCTTAACTCTTTGGAGTAAGATCAATTCTATCATATTCCCTGTATCAATAAAGTCGGCAGATAGTTCTCTGACAGATTGTAAAGGTAAATAAAAAGAATTAAATACATTAAAGCGTATAATTGAGATGCAAAGCACGCCGGAGTCAATGCGAATAAAAAAAGTGCAGAAAAAAAGACCTCATCAGACAACGACAATTATAAAATAAAATAATGTGAGTTGCGGCACCAAACCGATAATTCAAAGAAAACACAATATTATTTGTTTGTAAATTGTCTTATGACTGAATGTGAAACTCTCCCAATGTTACCGACCCAGTTTGCCATAATGATTGTCTGTACTGCAAATTTTATACATGTTGCTCATATTTTATTTAATGTTGTTACACAAAGTGCGATATTGACTCAAACGTTGCACCAGGCGTTAACAATTGGTCTGTAATTGGCCACTTTCTGCGCTTATTTGTTAGCCTGCCAACATCGATGCAGTCACGTGACAGCCGGTTGGCTACCATTGGCAACTAGCAAATAGATACTTAATTGCATGCGAAGAAGTGCAGGACGGTGCTGAAGTATACTTATGTGCACGCATACACACGCACACACACACGCACGCAGACACACACACACAGACACGCAGAGACACAGGCAGAGAGAGACATATAGACCGTAAATTGCTCACTTTCGGGTTTTCCTCATGCTTTACACCTTGGAAAATTGACTCTTGCGAGTTTATTATCCAATTGTAATAAAATTTGCAGGTCATAAAAACAAGCATTCCAATTCGTAATAACAAAATGTTGTCTGACTCCAAGAGAAAAGCAAAAAAAAGTGTTTTAAAATTTAAGCGACAAACGACAGGCAAGCGCACAATCAGGTCAATTTTTGTCCTGTCCTGGTATATTTTCACAAACTTCGAATTGGCTCATAAAAGATTAGGTTATGGCGTAAGATCCTGGCTACTTTGAAAATTATCTAAAAACATTGGCCCAATTCCTATTCTTTCTAGTTCAGTAACAAATCATAACGTCCTTTGTAAGAAAAAGAAACCTGCAAACTGATTAGCTTTAAAATAGGTTATTCAAAAACAATACACTCTGAAAAAACGCCCTGTTTTTTTTTTCGGACTGTATACTCCATAAAACTGCCTTTTCCAACCGCATAACTGTTCAAGTGTTTAAGGAAACTTTATCTTGAAAGCACCTGATAACATCACCGATAGATGTACTTAATTGTTTGCGTTCTTTTTATTTTCAACCGGCTCAGTTAGCTTCAGTTGTCCTTATCTACAAATAACTTAAATTTCTTTAAATATCAGAATGCTCTTTAGAGTAGCAAACGGTAAAGGAATTCCCAGCGCTTGACAATTTCATTGTAGTTTCATAGTACTGCTATTTTCCCGTCTCCCCTTGCCGCCCCACAGCGCCCATTAATACTCTGTACGCAAAATGCATGGTTAGAGAGGGTATAGTAAGGTAGTTCCAAAGTATGTAACACACAGAACTAAACATCAATGAAACCTGATCCAGACGAACGAATGACTAATAAAACGATTAATTCAAAAATGAGTGACTACATAATCACTTTTCTCCAAGCAGCACATAAAGTGAGAAACAAATTCAAAAGGATTTTATTTATATTTTAATATAAATACAAAAATAAAAAGAAAAGTCCGCAGGACATCTTCTCGTCGCGTAAAATTGACTTGAGCATTTTTACCTGTGGCAATTTGATTTTTTGCCCACCTCAGTGACAGTTGTTATCGTCGTGTCAAAGAAGCTATCCGTTTTTTTTCGCATTTGACGACGCGATGACTGTATTGAGGACGCGAATGGTTATGGAGTGGAGTTGGGAGGTGGGTTTGGAGGTTTATTGACGTTGATTTTATCGAGCCGCTCGCTCTGGGTGGGCTTAACTTCGCATTTGCTCCACTTATTCCACTTGAACGCTTCGCTAAGAGCAAACTTTGGCTCTAATGCTCTTCAGCAGGTTTCTTTTCGTCAGCATCAGCTCCTGGTGCAGCTTCAGTTACAGCTACAGCTACAGCTTCAGCTTGAGCTTGAGTGTCAGCTATTGTGGCTGCTGCTGCTGCTTCTGCTACTGCGCTTGTCTAGCAAGTGTGGCACAGCTTAACAAGGTTGATCCAACTACGACTTCGTCTTAGTGCTGCCACGTTGCTAAAAGTTTGTCTTGGCAATTTTTGAGTGTGCACCAAACGAACAAAAGAGACGGAGATGGAGATGGTTTCCAACTGAGCACTCGTCCACGTCAAGCCTATCGAGTCTGGGCAAGGACACAACTACAGCGGAACGGGACGCAACGAGCCAGACATCACACACTGGCCTTGGGTGTCTCCGTTTGTGTCTATGACTCTCTCTCTCTCTCTCTCTCTCTCTCTCTCTCAATCTCTCATTCTCTCTCTATCTGTCTGTATCTGTGTGTGTATGGGCCGCGTACACGTTTCGTTGAATATTTGCAAAAGGGGCCACGTGCACTGGTCCAGGCCATAACTGTTGTTGTTCAAGCTCAACCAAGCACCGAGAACCGAACTGAGCACTGTTCAGATTAGCCAATATGACATTAAAGAGGAGCCACATTCAAAGCGACATCGCACAAAGTTTTTACATTGGCAAAGTTGCGTCTGGCAGCGTCAAGCGGAAAACATCAGCATAGAATGGCCGCATCCCTAACTTCAGGTGCTTGGATCACCAACTGCTCCAACTGTTTCAGCTGCTCATCCAACTCTGACAATGAGCCCCAAAGTATCATGTCAATGGAACGGACCCCACAAACTGGAATGCAACAAATGCCCATTGTGTGCTTAACTTTTATGGAAGTTCTTTTTTTTTTGTCCTTTTTTTTTTGTATGTTTTTCATTTTTGAAATGTGCGCTTACTTGGGAGAGAAATGTGAATGGATGCTCTGGGCTCTGGGCTTGAGCTTAGTTTGTTGTTGGCTGGGTTTTAGTTTCAACACGGCAGCAATTTGTGTTTATACAATTTTTGTAAATGTTTTATGACGGCCGCATTAAAACGAGCAGCAACAGCAGCAGCAGCAGCAGCAACAGCAGCAACAGCAACAGCAGCAAAAGAAAGAGATGGACAATGGGCAAACAGCAACTGTCGCTGACAAGCTCGTGTAATATATGATTTATGCCATAAGAATGACAGTTGCCAGCCCCAGTTGGCAATATACAATGTAATTGGCGGGCACGCCCACACACACACACATACACACACACATACGCACTGACATCCCATGACATCGTCCCCGTGCAAGCAGTTCATGCTGCTTTGACAGTTTCTTGCTTTCTGTTCGCTGCTGGCTTGCTGGATTTGTCTGCTTTATTTATTCATAATTAAAATGACTGCAATTTTGGTGACATGTTGCGACATGTGATGACTTGTGGTTGCGTCTCACTAACAGCTCATGCACTTCAAATGCCATCAGAATGACGAGTGGCAACTGATATGTCTGACTGAAATAGTATATTTATAATAAATTTCGTTGATTCACAATCGATTCCCTGGAAATTTGTCCGGTTCAATATGTGCATTATTTATGTGTTGATACAATGACCACTTTCAACTGATTCGCCCATTAAATTTATCTATTATAAAGTCCCATATATATTTATGTCGTAAATTGGCGCAATTAAGGTATAATGACTTCTGGTTCAATTTTATAAATCGGATGCATTTGAAATTCTATGAAATTGACATGTGGCATCGAGTTTAATGACTGTTGTGTTGTGTGGAAGTAGCACATATAAATTAATGACGCACGATCGATTGGAGCTTAATTTGTTAGCTAGGCAAAAGACTCGATTTGTTATTTGACTTGTTATCCTCTGTTAAGAAACTCTACCATTATATACACTTTAGGATGTAATCACTTAACTTTGTTTTGCATTAATTTCAAATTTGAATGAAAAAAAAGAACAAAATCAGTAATATAAAGAAAAATACAAATATGTCAACGACTATTGTTATACAAAGCTGCATTAAGATCACTTTAAGCCTAAGAAATTTTTTTGCATATCAACTGATATACTATTAATAAGTTTATTGACTTGACTGGTAGATTTAGCTTTAGTTTTTGAGCTTAAGCAAAAAAAGGAATACAAATTAATTAATTAATAAAAGTCAAAGATTACCATTTCTTTCTATTAATTGATATTAAGAATGAACACTATTTTAAGACCCTTCAATGGCAATAAATTAACGCAATTTTTATTACTTATAAACACATTTTTAGAATAAACAATACATAAATTGTAATCATATCTATAATAGTTGATCAGTTTAGTTATGTAAGGCTAGTATTTTAGTGAATATAATCATTTTGAAAAATATCGTTTGTCGATTCGGCTGTTGAGCCTGACCAACGATATTAGGTGTTCTATTCACTAAAAGGCAAGTGAAGCAAGTAGGAGATCTCAGGGCGCGAGATACCCCTTCGTAGCTATTTTTAATGGGTACTGGGTATGAGAGGAGGACTTTTGCAGATGCACGGTCCCCAATTGTTTCGCATGGTTGCTTAGCGTCTTTTGTTTGCATGTATTCTCTTAAGTGCCAGCCACTTGAGAAGGTAGTACAATGACGGCGACCATTATTCAACACTTTTAAGAATTCGGGTAATACGTATCTCTTCAGGTGGAAACAATCAGCGCAGCTTGCAGTGTGTTTCATTGTTAATATATGCACATAAATATATATATGTAGAGGATATTATTAACTTAAGCGAGTATGTTAAAGAAGTTTAAGCTATGGATGTATTGATGCAAGTCGATCAGAGCTTTTTATATAAATAAATAAGATATTAAATGCGATTACCTTTCTTATGTAACAGTTTTCTTATCATGTAACAGTCCACGTAAATAGACTAAGGTTTGTTTGTCTAGCCCATGGACACGTATGATAAGGCAAAATAAAAAACAAACCAAAGGCAGGGTTCTGAATCGCCTTAAAAAATGCGTATTTTGTATTTTAGTTTCCGAACCAGTGGTGACAAAAAAAATAATTGGCATTTTTTTGCATTGCGGTGAGTGCATAATTTCTTGTGTTTTGTCAAAATACAGATTGTCAAGTCAAAAAACACAATATGCACTTCAGTGTGCAATTAGTTTTTTGCTTGTTTGTTTTCAAACAGTGGGCCAAAGCTCGACGGCGGGCAACGCACATGAACAATAACAATAACAGCATCATAATTAACACATCTTTTTTATCACCGTGCATTCCTAATTAAAATGGCAGCATTACAGGGAGCGGAGATCCATACATCATTAGAGGACAACACACACACATGTGTGTGTGCGTGTATATATATACATATATGTATATATACATTAAAAACCAACCTCATTACTGTTTGCGCATAAAAAAATGTTGTTTGCCGGAAATAAACTGAATGTGTGTATTAAAAATGAATACAATGCAATTGGCAGCTTATCGGCTTTTGTCATTGGTAATGTGTTTTTGCTACCGCAAGTTTATTATTATAGTGAACAGCAGGCAAAATATATGTAAAAGACGGGAGACCTTGTTCAATTGATATATCGATATGTGCGTTGGTCCGTCTGTA
This sequence comes from Drosophila macrothrix, assembly GCA_035042055.1. NCBI lineage: Eukaryota > Metazoa > Arthropoda > Insecta > Diptera > Drosophilidae > Drosophila > Drosophila macrothrix. The sequence goes on along the minus strand of JAWNLX010000587.1, from coordinate 17,221,709 downwards.
TGAACACGCGGATTTCAGAGACTAGAAGATCTAGATTCTTCAAAATTAGATTATATATGAGATAGAGGCTTCAAATTTGGACTATAAGTTCTCGTATACCGCACGCAGATCACTTTTATTTAATTTCTTCGATAACTGTCCTCGTTTCACGGATACCGATACATCGATTTCAGATTCCGATTTCCGATAACCATAAATGTTAATATTTTAAAATCTTATTGATCAATTACAAAAATTTCATTAAATTGCGGTCAGGAAACTAACACAACGTCTTCTCATATGGAACTCATTACTTTAATTAAATATGAGGTTTTCAGTATCTGAGATCGCCTTTGCTGATCAAGAATATAGACGGTCTTGTCTACCAATGCCTGCTGCATACATCTGCATTGTTTAATTACATTCTTTTGGCACTTTAGTGTAAACATGATTATTTGATCAGGTTTTATGTTACATCATTATTTATACGGCCTCTCAAAATGAAGAACAATTTGTTGGCTTCATAAAATATGCACAAATATTATATTATATGCGAACTCTTTCGGGCTGATTTGAATAAGACACTGGGGCCTGCAAATGGGAGTTTTTATGTTTATTGCCGGTGCAGCAGTGTCATAAAACAATTTTGCAATATCGTGCGGATTAGCATAAGAGGCACATCAGGCAAAGATGTTACCCACATCGAACATATCCAAATTTATGGCTGGCTAATAAGCTGTCGAAATGGCCAAGTGTTTGTTCGATTCGAGACGCTCGCTAATGACACACACAGGGAATGGCAATGGGAATGGGTAGCGGAAAAGGGCCAGTGGCGAATGCTAAATGGTAGCAGATGGGGGATGGGATGTATATCGCCTTTTGACTTACCGTTAACCCAAATAGCTATGCTAACGAGGCCAGACGGTGGAGTTTCTCCACGCAAGGCGCGGAGGGGTGGGGGGGAGAGAAAGTGAGGCGCGTTTTGCGTCGGCGTTTCCTGCAGCGCGAAATATTCATAACGAAATTGAATGAAATTGCCTACCAAACAACAACAACGACAACAACAAAAACAACAACAAAAACAACAACAACAAGGACAACAACAACAGCTACAGCAACAATAACAACAGCAAGGAGAAAGGGCAGCAAGATGAAATAATAATAAGCACGGCCGTAAAACTCCCGCCAACACACCCCCCAATGGCCCCGCCCCTATGCTCGCTCAAGTCACCGCCCACCCCCCTTGTCGCCACCAGGAGCACCCACAGACTCCATCACACGCTTAACACGAAGCACGTAACGCAATTTTTGTTTAAAAACAAGCCGAAGCACAGGAGCTGGAAGGAAGAGTACACGTCAGGGAAATTGTATTTAAATGGCTGGGTGGTCTCGCCCGCAGCCTTTGACCTGGCACATTAGTTTCTGGGTCTGGCTTACACAGTGGAAGGAAAGAAGCAATGGAAACGGCCATGGAAATGGGATTTGCTGCCAAGAAGGTGACGGAGACGGAGACGGAGGAGCGGGCGGAGCAATCACTGAGCACGTAAATCAAAAAAATGTTGACGAAAATAAACGATGCCACGGCACAAAGCATAGCATATAGTATACGTACAAATATATGTACATATTCATATACAAATACATTTATATACCTACACAAAACATGATGTAAAGGTATATATATATATATATACTCGTATATATATATATATTTATGTATGTCCTTTATTTGTACACACTGCACCCATCAAAAATGAATAAAAAGCAAATAATAAGGACGGGCAAATTTATGTAACAGGCAGCATCAAACAGACAACTCCACACCCATCAAGTATATTCATTTCTGTTTAGGACAATATCCAGTCGATCCAATATCCATATCCGTCCCTCTCTCTCTCTCTCTCTCTCTCTCTCCGAATTACGTTTCAATCTTGGGGATTTTAGATTTGAAATGTAGAAATTTAATTACCATCATATGGTGTGGTATGATGGTGCTTTAATTCACTGTTTAACTTCGACCTCAGAATTTAAGACTAGATTTGGCAAAAGGTTCATTTGACGCATAAATTCAATACACTACGATATAAATCATTTAAAAGTAATATTAAAAGCACTCGGCTTAAGAAAAGATTCCACAAAATTAAACTCTGAAAAACTCTAGATCAGAGAATTATCTTTGCTTAATTTGTATTCAATTATTTCAAGACTGTTTTATAACAGTTCGTTTTTAAAGGCAGCTCAGTAAAATAATCTATTATCCCAGTTTTTTGGTGGGCAGCTGTTTTTGGCGCCCCAACACTCGTTAGTTATGACAATGATTTAGGAAGCTGCACCGAGCCAGTGGGGTTATGCACCCGTTGATCCGGATCCTAGCAAGAAACAGCCGTTTCAGAAGTATCTCATATGTTATCCAGCAGCCAATAGAAGACACTCGTCCTACAAGTAGGTTTCACTTGTTTATGTGACTACATCTATCAGTGTTTATCTGCCAGGCTTAAGCACAGCCTCTCAGCCTTTCAGACGCTCTGCAATCTGACACACTCACAACACACACACAACACACACACACAAAGGTTTATGGCAATGAACTAACTAGTGTAGACAGCCGTTTGGGATCTATATATGTGTGTGTGTTTGTGTGTATTTGTGTGTGTTTGTCTGTGTTTGTTTGCATTCAAGTCAATAAGAGACGCACTGCCATTTAGCACTTACTGGCAAATGTTGGCAGCAAAACCAATCTGTAAGTTATACCCGAAAGCGCGACTGGCTTGTAAGCAGACAAATAACCCAAGAGATAACAATAATGAAAGAGGGTGCAAAGGAAATAGGAAAACGGGAACGATGTTCCGCAAAGTACTACTTCGCTGAGCGTGTAATGGCCAAGGTTGAGGAGTGCCACAAATTGTCCTTTGCTTCCCTTGTTGTTTTTGACCCATCGATGGGATAGCTATGTTATCCGGAGTCATGAGACTCACGACGACAACACACTTTATTCTTCTTCTTTTTTAATATACATAAAAACTAATTCATTAATTAACAATTTTCAACGCACTTCTATTTCCCCATTCAACTAAGTTATTTATTTTTAATTAAAAATATAATAATCATTTTAACATAATATTTCCTCGTTTAAATTATGTATTTGCTGTAAATATGTATGTATGTTGTTAATCAACAGCAAAAATAAATCATTTTAGCATACTTCTCTTTCCCCATTATTATTATTTTTATTTTTTCAATATATACAAATTAAAAAACAATTTGAATAAATAAAAGAAGATAAGTTTAAAGATTTAAAATTAGCAGCGAGTAATTCGATTTGTATTTAAAATATAAAATATAAAATATCAAAACCAAATAAAATTGTTCTAAATATCTCTGTATATTAATTCCATAAGGGTATGCAACTAGATTTGATTTGACATTTCCATTATAAAGTTGAACATTTCTGTCACAAACGTATGCAGCACATTTTGATGGACGAGTTCTATTTGTCAACTATTTGGACTACCTCGACAACTACTTCAACACTTGAGCTTGGAAGTTCATAATATTATAGCCACGCCCGGCTTCGGCCTCGTAATCAAGAAGGGTCATTGCTAACAGCTTTGAGCAGTCATTTGACTGGGAACAGAGAATTGCGCAGCCGCCAGATTGACGGCCAATTTAATGAAAAATCACCTGGCTTGTGGGCATGGCAGTGGGAATTGGCAGGAAACAAACCAAATAAAAGTAATTGCCGATTATTTTAACAGCGTTTTTTAAATGAGCCACTCAACATGAGCAGAAAATGCGGAAAATCAGAGGAAAATGGGCGTGTCAGCGTATTAAAACTTATTTAACGAATGCACTAAGTATTCCATTTAGTGCACTAAGTGAGCCAGCACTCATTGAGCAATATTTAAACTTGAGAGAAATGGTTTCTGCTTTTGCTATTGATTTAGCTTTTCTGCTACCCTTAGCTCCCTTTTGGGTAGGCAACCAAATCTAGTGGAAGTGGCAGCTGTTGCGCTCTGCGCCGCATTCACAGTGCAAATGCAAAGCTCACAAATTTAAATAAATGTTTGAAATTGGGGACAAAGGGGCAAAAAACACAAAATTGCCCGAAAAGTTGAGTGACTGCTGGCGACCATGGGTCAGAGGAGAGGGCAAAGGGTTGGCAGGGGCCAGGGAATTCTGCATAAAAACATCGAAAAACGCACACAAAAAACACATGCGCTGGGATTAGTAAGAGTCAAAGCGGAAATCGACTCGACGACTGTGTGTGTGTGTGTGTGTGTGTGTGCTGTGTGTGTCTATGTAAGTGTGGTGAACGTGCCCTGCGGCTGCCACGAATTGTGACAAAACAAAAGGGCAATCCAGAGCTAGAGGGGGAGAGACAGAGGTAGCGAAAAGAAACGTTTACAGGACCAAGCGGCTCACACGCCAAATTGCACTTTCAATTGGTGTTGGCCAATAGGATATGTATGTGAGTATGTGTGTATACATGCATACATGTATGTATGTATGTATGATTGACCCACACATATCAATTTACTTGCAGCATCAACCACAACAATTTCAATTCCAATCGACAGTCGACATCACATCGCATCGCATCGCATCGCATCCCATCGCATCGCATTGGCTCATCGTCTAGTGGAGGTAGCTTCTGTGACGTACATGGCACTGGGGGCATTGGCAATCCAATTGACGACACCACTTCAATTACACACTAATGAAGTGCATGCAATGAGATTAGACATCTCGCTCCCCACCTGACCAAACCTTTGCGGCGTGAATGCCTTCGAATGTGCGGTCGCCTGGTAAAGCGGCCAGTTGCATACATAACCACAAATGACAGGCAAGAAGCGGCTAAAGCCAAAAATTTCTAGCAGCTTGTCTTTCTTATTTCGTTTTCATCACCGCAACTACACTCAAAGAAAAGAAAATTGTACTAAAATTGTATGGAAAAACCAGTAAAAATTCTGTAGTGGAGTGATATTATTTTAATATATTATTTTAATTTTATTGCCAAGTATCACTTTTAAAAGCTTTGCGCTCTCAAACGTAAGTAGGCGTGGAAGTGCTCACATGGAGGCGTGGCAGTGTACACTTTATGGAGTCGCAGATACTCCCATTTGCCTGTACATATTTTAGCATTAAACCCAGTGAATACTTTTTTACCCAGCTTTAATGTGCTCTAGGTGAAAAGAAAAAGTCTTGAATCTTATAAGGAATCATAAAGAGATATTAAAATATTAAAAATTAATTTATTATATCTTAAAATAAAATATTAAAGAGAAATTAAATTTGTGATTTATACAATGAGAAAAATCGACTTTTGAATTAAGAAATTAAACTTCCGCTTTAAGAAAGAGCCAACCTTCGTCTCAGAAATTAACTTTTTGAGAGCTCACACTCCAACTCGAGACGATTTTTACTCTTATAGCGAAGGTATCTCAAAAACCCATATCTCCCGCAATTTAAGAGCTACAGCTTCCAAACATGGAAAGTAGGTTACTAGGAAAATATTAATATACGATAGATTACTAAAACTCTCCTTAAAAGATCGGTATTTCTTGGCTAAGCCCACCCTGTTTTGTAGCACCTGTTATCAGATGGTATTACTTATGGTATCGGAGTCCTTCGCAGTTGGGTTCGCCCGACTGCAGCTTTCTCGCTTGTTTTTTTTTCTCTAATGTATGTAATTTTTTTTATTGCCAACAACAAAGCAAAACGACACTAACATGACTTTAGCGTATCGCAACCATTGATGGCGGCTGCTACGAATGTGATTTTAATAAGCTTTCCTGACGACGCGTCGATTTGATTGTATTGAAATCAATTTAGCCTTAGCAACAGCGCCTGCAACAACAACAAAAGTCATAACTATGTATATGAGTATCGGAGAGTGCAACAAATGTTGCTATCATAATGGTCAGATGTCATTTCCCATTTCCCATTCTCAATTTGCTTTATTGTGCCAGATGAATATTGACATCTGCTGTTTTTCTTTTTCGGCTTCAGAAAAAGCGACATCAAAAATGATTTTATCACAATTGACATTGACGTCCTCCTCCACAAATATATAAACATACAAATATATTTTGAATTGTCTGCTTTAAATGGCCGTCCACTAATTGTGCCATTTATTGCTTCGCATTCAAAAATATGTTAAAATATAGCGAGGAAATTGGAACATGACACTCGAGACATGGGCAAAGTGCAAATTGCTGTCTTAGCATAAACCGAGCGACTTAATTCCACACACTTCACTCCCCTGTCGACCACCAAGTTAATTGTTATTTATGAGCTTGCATCTTGCGAATAGTTCGACATCTAGAGCATTATAATTGACAAACTGTTGGCCATGTGATTAATTACTCTTCTCTAGGCAGCTAATTAACATCAATGGATGCCGCTTAACACCAATAAATATACTGTACTGAATTGGGGAAGCCAATGTACTAGTTAACATCAGACATCAAGACGCTAAATATGCAAAAGGTATAATTTAGCCACCTGGGATCATGTTTCATTATTAGTCCAATGGAAAAATATGTTCGTGTTCTTTTTTGTATAGTTCAATTTAACTAACGAATGTTCTTTGTGAGCTTGTACATAAATTATAGATTAGTCCGATGTTGATAATATATTATTGGTGACTGCAGTACAAATTTTGTAAAACAAAATAAATAAATTATTTTTTTTAAAAATAATTTTGTGACGAATAGCTTCTAAGGGAGTCTTAACATAAACTAGCCCTTTTTGATAGTATTTTACCTAATTTGTGTTCTACAATGCATTATTCATTTCTCATAGAAAGAGACAAGCGTTTGCTTTTATTTTATTATTTATTATTTATATATACAGTCAGAACCACATTTATTCGTACACACTTGTCTTACAAGTATTTTCTGCTACAACTTTTCTTAAAGCTTATTAAAAAAAATACATATTTACAAGATACTAACGAAAAAATCGTCGAATATGGTTCCTTTTAATTCAACTTACATTCTTATTCTGTCTTTACACCGAAATATTGGTGTCAATACCACTAATTTCATTCCATTATGAAAAACAGCCTCGAATATAGTTCATAACATTTAGTAGCGCCTTCTTTTGTCCTTAATTACGTCCTTGCACCAAGTTATTGGTGCTTTTAGCACCTATTTTATTTCATTCAACTAACTATGCCGTTTTTAAGGACTTCTTTCATGAAACCATGTATTTCCTTATTATTTTCTGCAATATGTTTAATATGACTTGGGTCCGATGTTTGACGCGTCCCTTCAGCCATTATCGGGCTGAAAAACGAATGTCTTTGGATCAAGCCCAAGCTTCAGGCCATTTCGGCGCAAATTCACGCTTAAAATGATCAAATAGCTGTGCTTGTCCGCTTCCTCATCCATAAGTTGCACTCGAACAACTCCAGTTGCATCTTTGCAACCACCACATATCAGCCGTTATGATTGATTCGGCTAGGCCTAACTTTGGGAAGGCCTTCGAGTCCATATATAGCGAGAGTCCCTTTTAATTTTTAATTCTTTTAATTATTAGTGACTAGTCAAAATGTAAAATATTTCAATTTGCTGGAATTGCAGATGGGAAAAACTTAAAAAGTGCAATTTTAACTGTTTGACTTGGTCTGAATGTTATTTGGTACAGTGACTTCTGAGTAAAAATTAAATTTCTAATTGTTTAACAGCTGGCGCTATAGCAAACTCAACAACTTCAACTGGTCGCATTTCGAATGAATTTTCAAGTAGACAAAGCCATAGTGAGATGCACAGAGAAATGTTGAAGCCGGCTCACAACTTTTGCCCGAGTGAACGTCAGTCGAAAGTCGACAGTCGACTGTCGACTGTCGACCGTCGACCGTCGACAGACGACAGCTGCCATCAGTTAGAGCCCTGCCCTTACTGTACTCTTCCTCTTCTAATAACAAGCAACTCCTTGCAGTCGCCTTCCGTGAAGCGTAAAGCCTTTCGACAACTTTTCGCTGTACAACTTTTATATTTAAATACCCACTTTCCAAAATGAAAAATGAGCATATTGGTTTTGCTAATGCAACACCCATTTGGCCGTCTGACTTCTGTGTATATATTTCTCGCCCACTCCCAGCATGGAACACGAAATTCGTGAATAACTTCATCGAAGGCAGCTTAGAATTGTAGACTTTTAACAGTTTTTCAGCTCTTTCCCGGAGTTCGATCCAATAAATGCATGCTCGCAATACAGCTATTATTGCATTCAGAGCAGAACATGGCTCTGGCGGTTAAAATACTTATGTCAGCTTGAGTTAACGCATAAGCGAAAGCAAATTCGATCAGGTTAAGCATATATCGATAGCAAATACAACAAATATTGTCTAAAAATATAATAAGACTTTTGCCCATCTATATCATATATATCTTACACAGTTACATGGTTGTACTTTCAATAGCCACCAAATCAACTGATTTCCATATTATAGAGCTATTATATAAAAATCCCAATTCAAAAATTTCTTAAAGGTATTTGTTATTCGGCACCATGAAAATTTGTATACCTCGTCTCGCTTTGAGTTGGCGCTTCGTACATATACACGAATACTTCAGATTAAATTAACTGAATTTCGAATAGCTAGCTGCTTTTTAGTACTTACCGTGCGATTTCCGAGATTTTTGACGCGACAGGTCAACTTGATTGTTTTTCCCACGAGACCGGTTACGTTGGTGGCAATGTTTGTATCAAATGTGGGTCCCCCTGTGCCGGGTGTGGGTAGGTCCTGCAGGAAGTCGGTAAAGAATCGCTTCGAGGCACCCTGCGAACCCCCTGCAAAATATGATAACAGTTGCGAAGATTTTGTTATTTACGAATATTTAATATTTTACGAATAGTTAATTTCTGCAGAAAAAATGTAGAAAAACCCCAGTAAAATGGCAATCGAATCAAAACGGGAAGGTTTTTATTTTGTTCTTAGAAAAATATTTCTAAATAATCTAAAATATTTTTAAAATGTAAAAATGCAAAACCAAATTTTTTAGAAAATATCTCCAAAACATATAAAAAAGCACACCCTGAAAGTTAGATATATTTTTAAAATTGTACAGCGATTTTCTAAAATTCAGCGATATTTTCTATCAGAGTTTATTTATATATATTTCTTAATAAAATGCAAGTACCGTTGAAGCATTTGAACGATATAGCTTAACATTAAATATTAAACATTTCGTGTTTTTTTGTAAGTATTTTCATAAAATTATTATTCTAAGCTAGCTGGAAAGAAACAAAATAACAACAAACAAAAACTAACTGTTATTATTGTACGGTTTTTCTTTGTATTCCCAGAAACATCTCCTTTAGGTAGAAGTTCAATGTGGAATTTTGATTTATTGGTAAAAAAAATCCATTAAGCCAACACAGAAGATTTATAATTTCTCATAATTTAATTACTGAATTTCATCAAATAAGAATATGTAACCAATGTTAAATTGAATTATAAAATAAGCTCTTACATTTTTGTCAATTGTGTGGAAACTGAGCAGTGCAAAAATCTGTTTAAAAAAATACATTCCTTCCCCATGGAACACACCATTTAAATTGAAAAAAAAAGCAATATGAAGCTTGGGGGGATGGTATAGCTTGGGTGGTATAGATAACAGATGCACGCTGCACGCTGCACGATGCCATGATAGCGAATGCTGTCTGGCTGCATCTGCCTTCCACTTGCCCTCTTCTGGTGTCACAGTTTAAATACCGCTTAACACCTTGCGATTCCATCGCCTGTTGCCCGTTGTCGTTGCAAACGTTTTCATTTCGTTTTCCCTCTTTTGAATTGTTTGCGCTGCAGCTGGTCGAACACGTGAGATTCTCTCTTTTTTCCTACAACTTGCTTCGTGGCTGCCTGCCACGTTGCAGCTGTAATGTTTTAACGTTTTCCCCCAAGCTACAACAATTTCCCTTGCCAACAGCCGTAATCGGCCTTGACACATTTGCCTGCGCCCACAGTTTCAAGCGTATGCGCGTGATCTTATATATGTATGTGCAGAATGTACTAGGGGGCAATTCGGAGCTGTGTAAGACTTTAGACTAAGCTTTCGATTGTCCTGGTGGCTCAGGCCAATATATGGAAGTGCTTTCCATATTGGGAGAATGGGCGTCTTTTCTGCTCGGCTGCTCGGCTGCTCGGCTGCTAGGATGGCGAATCACATCCAGCGGATTTCAAGCTCCACTTTAAGTATATGTGTGACTTTACTTATCAGCCAGTAAGCATATAAAATAGACTCGCCTATATGTGAGTCGCATTGCGGCGGGCTTTCCCTCAGTTGAGCACGAAGTGTGGCAAATAAAATTGTCATCGATATTACACTGCTTACCATAGTCATGGCCAATTTCTGACTGAGCTGGCTGGTTTGCAGAGATGAAAGTTTGACGCTATATGGCAGGATGCCGCCCACTTCTCCCACCTGAATAAGTTTTACGTGACCACAAATACAAACCAAATACATACATACATACATACATACATACATATACTCATGGTTAGGTATTTTCTCTTTACACATACACTCTTAAGGAGAGGGTTTTTTTTTGTATTGTTTTTTATAAAAGTTGTAATGCAGGCCATGTTTTATCTTCTTTTTTTGATAGTTCATAGCCCAAAAAATATATATGTATTTATCGATTTTGTGTCGAAGATTGCTTCTTATTCTTGCTTTAAACATGGTTTTGCTTTGCCTTTAACGCTCCTTTGGCTTGCATTCAAACTGTGAAAGTCGAACTTAATTATAAAGAATATTTGTGCTAGCCATCAAAGAAATGACGCCAAATTATGTCGAATGCTGAGTTTTGGTAGATGAATTATATTATACTTTAAATTTTATATATGTATATGTACATGAAACTTAAATTTAAGGCATTGCACTCTCAACTTATGTTGCGAACAGCTCTCCTTATTTTTTTTGTCATCCATTTCAAATGCCAGCATTTAATGGCAATGTGGTAAGCCAAAAACTCACTTATTCACTCACAGACAGGCATGAGTTTTTGGTCAATAATTTACGCAGAGGCAGCAAATTCCGCATTTAACACTGTCCCCGCATAGATTTTCAATTTATGCGACGTTCACTATTATTATTCACTGAGTTGCCAATTTTTAGCATGGTGTAGCGTAATGGCCTCAGAGTTGGTCAGGAATTAAGCTTATTTGCATACATGTATATGTATGTGAATGTATTATGTTGAGCTCCCACAGTTGGTCGAGAAGAGCTGCCTAATGGCCATGGCAGCCAATCAAGTCGGCAGACATTTGTAAATGACAAACACTCACCGTCGCACTCGTAATGATGGCGAGAAGAAAGAGAAGAAAACGATGATGGAGTAGAAGCAGTAGAAGCAGTAGAAGCAGTAGAAGCAATAGAAGAAGCAGAGGAAGGATAAGGCCCTCTCAACGAATTCGATGCGCTTGTGCCATTTAAATTTCAAATGAGTTTTGTGTCAAGTTCAGCAATTTTTTATATTCAATTGGCCTTTTTTCATCATTTCTGTTAAAGTTGTTTTTTGCTCCTATTTTGCTTTTGCCCACGCTGTTATAAGTCTGTGTTAGTCATCGTTGACCCCGCAAAGTACATACACATATTCCTAATCAGATCGGTGAGATGTGTCGAAATTGTCAAAGCTATTAATATATTCGTATTTCGCCACCAAGTAGTATCTATCACAGATTACTCTCAAAGTCTGACAAGGGTATCAAATCCGAAGATTACACTTTTCTCTCATTACACGAATGATTGAGTTGTTTTTTTTTTTTTTTTTTTTTCATAAGTGGGAATCTTTGCAATACATGGTTATACGATTTAGACTTTTGACTAGCGAATTCTTTGACTATGAATATTATGATTCTATGTCATGCACTTTCTCGACATTTGTCCAAATCGAATCAACTTACAAATGCATATAATTTCTCTTTTCGAACTTGGTTGTTATTCAAGCCGGAGTTTTGCTGCACTTCGTGAGTGCTCCAAGTTCCACTCCGAAAAGTCTTCAGCGAATGCCGAATGAGGCGAATATGTAAGTTTTCTTTAACTTGAGAAATGCTGCACAAGTTCAAGTATGCCACATAGACTGTCTAGTGTGCAAGTCAAGACTGAAGGACGAAGCGAAAATGTTTTACGACAGTCAATTGATGACAGCAGCTCAACGTAGTAATTGTCTGTTTTGAACATATCAAGTACTTTGTCAGTGGCTGCCATAAATAGCCCAAAAAAATAACAAGCTGTCGGCTCGGGCGGGCAAGTTTCAGTTGTAACCCACTCACACTCTACAGCTGTTGTCAGTTACGTAAGCTATGGCAGCAATTTGCTTCGCACATGTTTTGACAATAAACAACAAAAACAACACGAACACCAACAACAATGCTATATTTCTGTTGGCCGCCTAATGAAAGCCGGCAACTGCAACGGGTTATCCTTTTGGCACCACCCCCTCACTGTCCCACTACCTATTTCCTATTGGCCGTTTTCCCTTTGATATTAGCAAAACAGCTTAGCGCCGGCCTGGAGGCGTGTCAACAAAACAGAATACAACTTGACACTGCTGTCGCTGTCAGTGACAGATAATCGCCCATCGTCCAGCCACGCCCACAACGCATGCGCAAGAGACTAATTGGAGTCAGCAGCGCAAGCTGCACAAATGGGCAATCAAATGCAGTTGCAGCTGCAGTTGAACTTGCAGTTGCAGTTCAAGCTTCAGTCCTTGCCAGCATCAATTCATTGTCACAATACTTTGAAAGTGCCCAAGTACTCGACGCGATTTGTTGTCCTGGTTTCAATTTCAATTTAAACGACAAATGGGCAGGCATTTCACCCATTGCCTACTCTCAGTTGCAGTTGCAGTTGCAGTTGCAGTTGCAGTTTTGATAACAAGTCGCTTATCATGATTTTGTGTGCCCTGTGTATCCACTGAAAGTGGATCAAAAGGGCATAATAGGGCAGAGGTAGATACAAGTATTATGGTTAGATATCTATGTGAATGTATCAAATCTCAATGAAAACATTTATCAAATTGTGTTCTTTATGATACTGAGGATTATCGGCTTATTGCCATCGGAATGAAAGCAAATTTTTGGAAGCCATTGAGAGAAAAAAATGTGCACAATTTTGTTTGTTACACTTGCGCCATTTGTATGGAGATTTCTGCATATGCGAATGAATCTTTCCTTCAGACTTTCATCAAAAATCGGTAAACATTGAGGTGAAATATTAGCTAGGGACACCAAAATTGGTATGTTGACTGCCCTTTGTCGTAACCATTATAAATAATAACATTTGAATCCAGGAGAACAGTTGAGCTGCCTCTGCTCAAGGCGCAATAGGAATTTGCTTAAATTCGACAAACTACAACGTCAACCAACATCAAGTCAAGTCAAGTGTTTTACTGTTCTGAAACTCTGGCAAAAGAAAGGGCAGACAACATGATTAGCAAGATCTGATTACAAAAGGTTACATGCCTTGCGGCTGTTTGGCATTCCGTCAAATAGTCAAAACAAATGTGGGTACATTTTTATGTAAATAGATACAATTTAATCATAGGGAAAATGTGTTTAAATAATATGTTCATAATGTTGACGCTGGGTTGACGCTGTTGTTGTTCATATATCCGATACTTATGCGAGTCTGGCCATATGCCACTGGGTAACTTATAGTCGAGCACACTCGAGTGGAGACGTAGACCTACTGCTGGCTTTTGATAGGCGCTTCGCATATTGCTGACCGCAGCATGCTCCGGCATTTATGCTTAGTTATCCTTAGTGAAGTCCCCGAGTGTCACTCCACTTTTCCGGATGCTTGTCCTTTGCGGTTCTGCGGCTCTGGACACCGGAGCTTGCGTCAAATTTTGATTTCAAAAATGAGTTTTTTTTTTATATTTTTGCCTTCCTTGCCTTTTTTGTCTGTGCATGTCAGCGTTGTCATTGTTGTCAGTGGCATCCAACCATCTCTCGGCCGTGCTGCCTCTGGAGCTGCCGCTGCTTGCCAACCGAAGGCATTGGGGCCGCCATCATCATCATCATCATCGTCGTCGTCGTCGTCGTCGTCGTCCTCCTCATCGTCATCGTCATCTGGTTGTCATTAGGTTTATGTCATTGTTCAGCCAAGTGCGCCGCCACGACGCAGTTGCAACTATTGTACCATTTTTACACAGCCAGCCTGGCTGCAACATGTTGAGCTGCTGCTGCTGCTTTTGCTGCTGCTGCTGCTTTTGCTGCTGCTTTTGCTGCTGCTTTTGCTGCTCCCGCTGCTACATCAACGTCCACACCCACACCCACACCCACACTTACACACATCGACTACACACAGAGTGTCTGCTACTGCTGCTGCTGCGGGTTGACTCTAGCTGTGTCGCTTTGTGTTCACTTTCACGTGCGCGCATCTAAACTGACATTCCAATTATTCTTATCGCAACCCCAACCCCGCAACAAGCCCGAACCTTGAAATCCCATGCCCTATTGTTAATGGCGCGGCGTCTTTTCATTTCAACTAAGTCACTCAGTCAGTCAGCCAGTTTGTCAGTTAGTCAGTCAAACAGGCAGTCACTCAGTCAGTAAGTTGTCCCTGACTCAAGTCCACTTGGCGGTTTTGGTGGCATCCTTCATTTTCAAAATAAAAAAATAAAAAAATAAAAAAACAATTTAACTCATTGGCTGGATGTTGAGCTGAAACTGAACGGCATGAAATATGGCGCTTTCCTTTCTAACTCTTGACTCCCAGGACATTTGAAGCATTACTAGACGGCTGATTTATGTTGTGGCAGTCAAATTAAATGAACCAAACATGCTGCAGGCCACTGCTCCTGCCGGAACTACTGAGCGCTTTTGATAATGGCAAATCGGTAAAACATGTATTCAATTAACTTATTATTTTTTCATAACTGATATAAATCCCAACAACAAAGCAATATAAGTGCATACAACAGTTATTTACCCATTATCTGGTCGTCAAATGGACTCTGCATAATTGTTGCAAGAGTTATTGATGCCTTTTATAATGATAATAATATTAATGTACTAAGCCCTAACCTACAGTAATTAAAATTAATAACAAATTAATTGCGCATGAAGAGAACAAATACATCTCTGCTATAATATGGATCTTCCATATTTCGTTGGGTCTGGGCATCGACTGGGCCTCTTAGCCAACATATGTATACTACGAAGTTTGACTACAAAGGCCGTTTCAGTTAGGATTCACATACTAGCATAATTACATATTTATATAAAAAAAAAGAATAAGCTCATTAGCTATATTGTTTATTTTATAATCTTTACCTAATGGCAAAATGGGTAAATGTTCGTCTGTTCTTCAAGTTCTACAGTCAAAACCATCCCATTAACGTTGCAGATGTTATTGCACTTGCCGTCTGCGGCTTGCATGTTAATTTATTGATTTCCTAGTCTTGCATATACAATTAAGGACTTGATTATGCAGGAATTATAAAATGACTGCCTGAATTGATTTTAAAGTGAACTGGGCTATTTGTAACTGGTTAATGGCTTTAATCCACATTTCGCCAGCTCTTGAGTGTCAAGTTAAAGTTAGTAGTAATTGGTGCTCGTATTCTCTCGACCAACTTTATAATATAATGCAGCAAACTGGGTAAAGCATACGCGTAGTGGTATATGTTAAACTGAAAACTGAACTTTGTCATAAAATAAGAAATTTCATATTGTGCCAAGTCAAGTTTATCTTTATAGAAAATGTACTCCGGCACAAACAAAACTCCGCGAAGTTTTTATCAATATGTTTTGGTTTCGGTTTTTGTTTGACTTTGTCACGAACTTTTCTGCCTTATTTTCGACACTGAAGGCACTTTGCAACATTCGCTATATGCTCAGTCTGCTCCAGAAATTGTGCTCCGGCAACAAAATTTAAAGCCATTTCTCACTCAACCAAATCAGATATTGTAAAAATCAAATAAAACACTTTGTTGTTGTCTAAAACAATACGCGTACCCTTGCTACATACATACACACATTTGGCAAAGATAGCAGAGAAGGCTGTAAAAAATTGTATATTTACTTAAATTAAATTCACAAGTGAGCGACAAATTTTGCACTTTCATGCAACAGTGACTATGTAGAATCTGCACATTGCTGCATTTTAATTAAAAATTATAAAAAAAAAGATGTTGCTCTGAATTGAAATTTTAAGGACAACCATGTCAAATTGATGGCATTGATTTCAGTGCACAATTTGCAGCCAAGCGACAAGCAAATGATTCAATGCCTAAATAGCAATTATATTGGTATTTCCATAAAGGGCTGTCGTTTTATCTTTTGCTCCATCAGGCACATTAAATTAAAGTCAAATGTCGCCCTGGCAACCTTAACTGAGTTTAATCAGGAAGCGAATTTTTTTCTCTTTTGTTTTTTGTTCCTTGACATTTTATTGATTGCCAGCAGTTAAGTTGTACATTAACTTGGCCAAAGTGCGCAGCCACAACACAGCTCACACACAGCTCACACACACACACACACACCCAAGCAGCTAAGGAACTAGATTGCGGTTCAGCCAGAAGCCATTAGGACTACCAGACACAGACACAGACACACACACACACCCACACACACACACACACACACAAATACACGCGCGCGCCGTGCTTTGGCGTTGGTTGGTAAAGAGCTATTAATGAGCGCTTGTAGATGCCAAATGAGCACAGCGACTGTAACGGTAATTTGCCATATTTGGCGCATAGATGCAAAGGGAAGACAAAGTCAGTCTACGAGTTGTTGTTAACCCAAACTTTGCTAGGATAGGTGCATTAAAATTTGCATTATATTCCAGTTAATTGCATTCTTTATTATTGTTCAATATTGTGCAACTTTTTGTATACTTTATTATTTTTTAACTTTTGTATACTTTTCAATGTTGAGGAACTTGCTATATATCCGCCTTTTGATAAAGAGAGTACATAGGTCGGAGAATACCGGATCGGACCACTATTATATAAAGCTGCCATGGGATCAATTAGTCGCTTGTTAACGCCGAATGCGATCAAGAAACCGCGGTTATCTTAAGCTCGTTATAGATTTTATATCCTTGTAGAGCGGAGCTTATCTGCTGATATCGGATCTGGAAATTTCTTGTAAAAGAATCGGTTCAAAGTCTGACCTCAAACTAGAAGCACAAGCAATATATTTGTATAAAACAAAAAAGGTATTTAAAAAATATTTGTGTACTTTTTTTTATTATTTGCTGCAAACAAAAATTGTATTCATAAAACGAATAAAAATGGAAACAGAAAACAGCTCGACAAGTTTCGGCATAGAGCAGTAGATTAACTCCCGTCTACAAGGGTATGTAATCCTTCTCGTTTCTTTATATATTTTACTTTTAAATTTATATTGCAATATTATCAATTATTCTCAACAATATTTTAAATAAATAAATAATTATACATGTGCTTATATTTGTTTACAAGCAGCGGCATATGGGGCTTTAAAGTATGCCATCATTTCTTAACAGCACAGTCAGGACGCAATAATCAATGCACGCTCTCAGCTTGTTATTTTAAATGTCAGCGGAAGTGTAGATGATATAAAACAATTTCAGCATGGCCAGGCGACAGTTGCGGGGAAATAGGTTAAATAACAACCGTTAGGTTAAAGGCCAGTCACAGCCTTAAACCCAGATTTAGCTCCAGCTTCATTCTACTTTAGCCGCGAGAACAAACGAAATTGTTTTTACGTGACGCGCATGCAAAGGCTGAGTAACTCTGCTGACTTTGGGCACAGCGGCTCCAGTGCCAGGTTTCGGGCTGCTGCTGCAATTTCAAATCCCCCCATGAAGCGTGTCTGCAGCATTATTGACTTGTACTATCGTATGCCCGCAACACCCCTTGCCCCATATTGCCAGTATCAGCCAATGATTACGGCAAGCGACGTTTTCCCATTTCGACTGCTGCAGATTGTAAAAAAAACTTACCTGTCAATAGAATTAGCATGCCTAGCAGCAGAATCCAATTTGACGACATTGTTGCTGCGAATCTGTTCATAGGAACTCTTCAGCTGTTGTTTGTAGATCCGAAGCTGCAAATAAAGTAGCGAAATCGAAATTCATTAGAAAATCTCGCGGAAAACCCTATCAAAGGATCGCTAATTGGCTTTTCGGCCATTGCATTCTTGCAGTCGAATACGCATATAAGGCTACATGCATATAAGAATGTTGCAGTAATACTTCCTCATATAAACGAAATAATTTTTAAGAATAACAGAAAAATATGAAACAACTTCGTGACTGGGTAGACACATTCTAGTCTCCAAAGATATAAATCAAACTGTTTCATAAATTTCTGCAAACATTTAAGTTAAGCTTGACCCAAAAAACACAGCTGTCAAATTCTCAACCAACGCCACTTAGTTGTCTGTTTTCTTCCTATCGCTACACATTCAATAAAGTTAAAAAAATATATTTATATATAGAAACAAACGAAAATAAATAAATAAATGAACATTGACATTGCTTTAAAAATGTGAAATTTATCGATTTGTGCTACCGATTTAAATCGCAAACTTTATTTCACTGGTCAACTATTGTACATACTAGTGTAAGCCACAGGACCCGTTCTGCAAATTGCATAACGACCGGATGCTTAGCCCAAAAACCGTGTACCCATTAAAAATGTACAAAAAAGGGTATGCACATAACTTTCAGCCATTTCTGACCCCAAAAAGATTATACATTTTTTATCACCCTGTCTCATGCTGGCCGGTTAGTAATGTGTGTAGGTGTTGTATACTAAAAATGCGCTTCTGTGATATACGAATGGGTGTTTGGGTCGCACTAGACTTGGATACGAGACATCTTCCAGCTAAGCTATCTATACTCCCCATATTCTTATTTGTTTAACTAAACGGTTTTCACTGAGAAAGCCAAAGAATAACAAAACTTCTTAAATGTATTAAGCTTTTTTGTGCAAATGCCATTGGAGATAAACCAACGAAGCACAAGCGCCTTAAGGAACTGTTTCATAGCCATCTGGGGACAGCGTATTACAGAATTTCCTAATTTTTAACGACCTGAGCAAATTGGCATCTTTTATAGATTCAATGATCAATACACTTATGTATTTTCGCTATTGACAAGTGGACTTCTTGTTAGAAAGTGTAATTCACCGTATCCATTGCAAACTGATACAAAAAGTATTCATCAAATTCGCATTTAAAAGCTCTACGTAACAAATCAATGATAAAGTGCTTTACCGGTGTGGGGAAAAATTCCCAACCGCCTCCCCCACGTTCCAAAGATGGTTGGGCAACTGTTGTATAAACTTTTTCGTTTTCAACCGATTGACTCCAAACTCATTTTTAATGACCTGCTCGAAAATTTATTTGAGACGTGTTTAACAGTTTTTGCAAAATCGAACTGATATGGTAAAAAAGAGTTCTGAAATTGACAACGAGTCGAAATGAATACGTCACGTTTTAGGTAATATCAAATTATGATGACTCTCACCAGATACTCATTTATTTGTAGATTTATTTGATTGGTTTACGACCAGCTAACACATAATTATATTTAAAGACATGGCTATATGTCCCTTAGGTTCATGATGAAATAAATGTACTCATTTTATTTATTCGCCCCGTACTATTATTTGATTATTCTGTGTACACGTATATCTAAAATTAAAGCCAACCCACTCGCCTATTTTTCGTCTATTTTTGAACAATACCTGGTTATTGCCAAAAATGTGCGTTCTAAAAGCAAAATAAAATAAAAATAAAAAAAACGTTTTCTCTCGAAGCCCCCAACAGATTGCAATTAAAAACAGGCATGACCTCAACAAACAGGCAAACTTTATAGCCATTACACAAAACTACTATGAGCACTGCAGTCGGATGTAGCGGAACTGCGCAATACCCTTCATGATTGATAAGCTCAGCGCAAATAGTAAGCTCTCAGGCCTAAGGTCTGCAATATCTATCGTTGAATGTGTGTTAAGGCATTGCAAGGTATGGGGTACAATTGCTGATGGCAGTTTGGAGTCTGTTGCTTATGCCAACAGAATGTCTGACGGATGTTGCAAGAGGCCTATATACACAATTACCTTTTGGAAAGAGGGTATGACATGGAGCTGGACCGAAATAGCTCCGAAAGCAAGCGGCAAAACAAACAAATCAACTGACAAAGATACGCGGGCGGCAGACCGCAAAATGTAACTAAAACCAAAATCTGACATAAAAATTCACTAAGGAAAATTTGTTTGTTAAACGGACAATGGAAATATTAACATCAGCCGCAGCCGCAGCCGCAGCAACAGTTAAAGGATATTTGCACATCCATATCCTGCAGGCATTGTCCAAGCCATAAAATGAACAAGGATATTGTGCTTGCAGCGACATATGGCAATTGCCAGGGAGCAGCACAATTACATATTTAATTAAAATTAATATATTGCCACATGCAAGTAACGAAAATTAATGAGCTCAAATCGCAGAACTCGCTACTTTGCAACTTGGCAACTCCCAACATGAACTCTCTTTGTGGACAGTCAAAAGCTGCAGTTTTGAATAGCTTTTGCTCATTACACGGCTTGATTTCATTCAGTTTGGTTGCCGTCCAGTGTCGAGCCAAGGGAAGACCATAAAATAAATGAGATAATAAGCTGCAAGCCACTGGGAATCACTGGGCAAATAGAGCAGCCTCTGCATCACCACCCTGATCCTGGCTTTCTGCTCTCTGCTTTCTGCTTTGTTTTCATCATCATAGTTGGTAATTGGACGCCAAAAAGCAGCTGCCGCATGCAAATTGGGGTTAACCCAAAGGCAGCTGATAAATCAAATTCTAATTAAATATAAGTATGAGAATTACAATTGGAAATTTCGCAAAATAAAAAAACAACTTTTGAAAGAGTCCTACTGTATTGGCCTATACAACTTTCACTTGTCGTCCATAAGAAAAAAAAAGAAAAAAACAATAAAACAATATTTAATTTTATTTTTTGGAAATGAAATGGAAAAAAAAACGAACACTTTCTTGACATAGTGTATGTGTGTATAAGTTAAATGTGCCCTAGTCTGACCCACTGTAGTCATCAATGGAACATGTTACTGATTGCCCCACTGTCAATCAAATAATGTTCACCTCCGATCTAACCGGTTTTCAATAGATGTGTGTAAGCAGCTTATACATTTAAGGACTCAAGCAGACTTCTAATAAATCCAGAGGCGACCCACTTGTCTAAGATGAGAACTAGGTGTTTGTCGGTCTGCGTCAGTTAGAAGCGCACACAAACATATTTATTGTGCTACATTTTTGTAAGTTCGTAATGCTCAAGTTCTATTTTTATTTCACTTTATCATTTGTTGTCTGGCCATCTGTTGTGTGTGCATGTGTATGTGCAAGTGTACATGTGATGATATTAAAAAAACATTAAAATCACATTTTGAAATCAACAACACAGAATCAATGATAAACTCCAGCTAGTTGGTGTGTCAAGGTGTAGCCCTAGTTGCCGTGTTCAAGCTTAAAGCTTAAACTCGAGACGAACTTTTCGACCTGCTATTCAATTGCCGTGTGCATGTAGCAAAGACAAACAATTAGACAATCAATCAATGGCTGAGCAACTGACAGCCAATTGAAGCGCAACGAGGCGTATACGCAACATGGCTTCTACAACATCACTACAAAAGACTACAAATAAGCGCACTGAACCTAATTGAAATCAATACAAAATGCAATTTAAATTGTTTGCAGCTAACTAAGCAAGCAAGTATATATTTAGTATATATACGATATACATACATTGGCAGTTTGTGATTGCAAGACCGATATCAGAGGAGGCACTTGAGCCAGCTCTGAAATGGGCTGCAGGTACTGCAACTGCAACTGCAATAAATAAATAATAAACGTTTAACTGTTGGGCCTGTTGTACTTCTTCGATTATATATCTTCACTTTTTTTTATACATTTATATGCGTAAACTGTATATTAAGGTGGAGCATATTTAGCCAAGTCATATTTTATGCGCATAGTTATATAAACAATTTTAGTTTTGCTTGCAAAACGAACTATCAATTAGTTGTTCATACACTTGTCGCGAGTTTTGCCAAGTCCGGCAAAGCTTTGACTATAAGTTTGAAGGACAAAAATTAAACTTTTGCCAAACAACTTCGTATCTTTGGGGGGGATTTTCCCTAAAAACGGTGAAACAATTTGCATTCAACTGTTCTACGTCCATTTTCGAACTACTTAAGTCTGCGAAACTTGTCTTGTATTATATGCAACTTTAAAAATAAAATTCAATCGGAAGAAACTTGAACCTGAGTGGATTTTACTAGTTGTTTACTTAACTCAAGGGACCAAATTATCAATAATTAAACTTATAAGTCCGCCTGCCCTAAGCCTCCTATATATTCTTTGAATGCACGTATTTGTCAATTAAAATTATAACACACAAATTGTTTTATTCTCTGTTTAATTTGCCCACAAATATTGTCATAGTCAGGAAATTACTTATACGTCCGCTTGTTCAAATAGAATAACATTGCTTCTGTGTTTTTATATTGTTAACATGCGAACAAAAGTTTGCTGGCCATTTTAGCTGGAGATTTGTATATACACCGAGACCTTTGTTGCATGCGCTTATTATGTGTTGTCAACCACACAACAAGGTGTTTACGTCTGCGCCAGCAAGGAGATACATACAAACATATGTGTACATATGTACTGTCGGGCAGCCGGGCAGCCGGGCAGCCGGGCAGCCGGGCAGCCGGGCAGCCGGGTTACTTGCTGTTTCTATTTGCAGTTTGCAGTTTGCAGTTCGCTTGTTCCCGCCAGCATCCTTTCGGTTTACTCAAAGGCTGGATGTGCAGCTCTTTGCGCTTATGTGTTTCCATGCGTGTGCGAGTGTGTGTGTATGTGGCATACTCACTTATTTAAGTCAAGTGCTCGCAGCAGGTGAATTTGTATTCTTTCAATTGCTTGGGGACATCATGTTTTCAGCTGAGATAACATGAAACATCCCCAAAATGCAGATTTATCCATATAGTATATGGGGTGTATATTTAGTGGAAAGTTGGGGCATAAATCTGACTGTCTGTGACTGTTTTCTGTTACAGCATAACTAAAGAGATGCATAAGCTTTAAAGGCCAATGTGCAATGTGCACTGCAGCACAAGAACGCATATTCTGACCCCAAACAAGTAAGCTTTATTACAAGCGCATATTATGGCATTCGAATCATTATGACTTTAGCATTTCCTCATTTTCTCGTAACAATTTCCACAAATGTGCCACGAAACGGGCCAGAAAATTGCACTCGTTGCGATTCGAGAAAGCACTGCGAATGTGCCCTGTGCGTGTGTGTGTGTGTGTGTGTGTGTGTGTGTGTGTGTATGTATGTGTCTATATGAATGTGTGTGTGTATGCGTGATTGCAGCACTGGTTGGTTATTTGTCGATAACGGTGGTGGCAGCCGCGCTATAGCTTAGATAAGTGCCTATCAAGCAGTTCTAAAGCGAGCCATCTGCTGACTAAACGGCTGAGTGAGTAACTGATTGACTGACAAAGAGCACAGATTGATTCACTGATTGATTTACACTGACCATGCCCAAGTATTTAAATTGTGGCCCAAGCCTTAGAGCTATATACAATAACAAAATGTTTCCAGTGTGGACACCGTGAAATTCCTAAAATATCAATGGAAATGGATACGGTGAAAATGTACAATGGTGAAAACCCATTGACTGAGAAAATTGTGTGTCTGTGTGTTGGTTTTGGTTACGTTGTGTGTGGAAGTTGAAAGAAAGATGGAAGCGAAAGAAATAGGGAAAATCAATTGAATTCAACTACCAAAAATGTGCAACTTAATCTGAACATGGCACAATGGAATTGATTGCAAACCTTTTCACTGACTTAAACTTAACGTGTTTTTTTTCTTCAAAATATTGTTATATTTATTTGTATGGTATTATATGATTCGCATCTGTATTATTTTCAGTTGTACAGCAAGAAAAGTGCAGTTAGACAATGTTAATGTTTTCAACTAAACAAACCACAAATACAAATGCATTGGTCTAAGCACAATCATGGATTTCGATGTAAAAATACAAAAGTTACAAGTCGTGGTAAATAAAAATTTCAACTTGTCCGACAGATGGAGAGTTGAAAAACAATAAAAAAGAAAGTTATCCCGTTAAACCGTCACTTTCCAGCACTTGTATGCGTTGCATTTCACAGTTTCATTTCGATTGTTTTATGTTCTGCGCTGTGTTAAGTGTTAAGTGTTAGAATATACCTTTTTTTTATTACCAACGTGTATTGTAATGAAATTGAATATCCACAAAACACAATATCAATAGAGTTTTAACAATGCAATATAAATTGAATTTTGAAAATAGAACCCATGTACAAACTCGTACATGTTTGTTCTGATGCACTCGACTCACTCAAAATGATTGCGATTGTTTCGTGCCTTTGCCCAATGTGAATTTACTCTGAATGTATATAAAATCTGCAAAGTTCAATTGAAGGCACTCGCATTTATGGTACCAAAAACTGTACCAAGCCATGTTCATACACTATTATCAAGCATTGAAATGCAATTTCCTCTAGTTATTTCCAAGATTTTTTAGTTTTTTCCTTTTTGTGGCTATTTTGCGTGCGAAATTCGAATAAAGTCAGTCCTTTGGAAAAGTAAATAGGGAATGAGATAATTAAGTATACATATTTATTTAAAAAACAGATTAGTTTCTTACAAAAATTTAGAAAGAGAATGGAAAAAACAATCTATCATGACGAGGTAGCTAAGATCCTTGCTACAAGGATACTGGAATGAACAACAGGCAAATATCAATTAAATTAAGCCGATCTGCATATATATATATATATATATATATATATATATATATAATTCATCATATTAGTC
Organism: Drosophila macrothrix; assembly: GCA_035042055.1. Classification (NCBI taxonomy): domain Eukaryota; kingdom Metazoa; phylum Arthropoda; class Insecta; order Diptera; family Drosophilidae; genus Drosophila; species Drosophila macrothrix. Next base: position 17,196,836 of record JAWNLX010000587.1, on the reverse strand, counting down.
AGTCAATCAAGTTCGTAGCAAATCATAAATATTGTAATAATGCACGAAGAAAATATAAATAATATAAATTATTTGTTGGACACGAATAAAAGGGTAAATAGGGTAGAGGGTAATAAGATTAATCACATATATTTCAAATTTGATCACAACATTTATTGAAATAAAACGCGCATTAAAATATGAACTCGTGAAAATAAAAAACTAAAAAAAAGAAGAAATTTACATTCTCGTGAACTTTTTAAAGGAATCCGATAACTAATTTCATTTTCATAGTCTTGACTATCAATCTCTCGCAGAGTCTACTTTCTCTCGTTGTCCCTCGGGACCGCTGCTCTGATAGCCCATGCCTATATACAGACAAACATATGCTCAAGATACAGTATAAATAACACAAAGTACTGTTTACAAAGGATTCTTGTGGAAATATTGTATTTATTTTCTTTAAAGCGTCGCTGAATGTTTTCCTCTGCAAATAAAATAAACAGAAAATATTAGTTGATGGCTTCTCGCAGCCGGAGTTGTGGGCAACAACCGCAGTAAAATGTAAATAAATTCGAAACCAACTCAAACGACAAATCACTTATAAAACACAAGTATTATATGCAAAATATTACGTATACGTAACACAACAATTTGTTGCGTGTGAGTCTAACTAGAAACAATCAATCAATCAGGTATTGACAGAAGTGGAAAATTAAACAAGCAATTTCAAGTTCGATTAAGCATAGGCTGTATTTGCCACAAATATGCTTATTTCGATCCACTCAATGTGTGAACGAAGTCAACATTCTGCAAAGTACTCCAGAAAGATTTAGTAAAAAAATACCATTAGCAATGATTGTGACTTTGGTCCACTCTACTCCAGGCAGTGCATCCTTTTATGAGTATAAGTGTGTGCGTGTGGTGCTTATGCAAATTGCTTTTGCTATACTGCTTCACATCGCTCTGCATTCATAAAATGTCATTTTTGCAAATGACGAAACCGGGCTTAATGTGAAAATCAAAGCAGCAGCAACAGAATTGCTAACACCGCGCGTCGAGCAAATGGCGACTTGGCCCGGCAAGGACAGTGATTCTCAGAGCCACCAGATGGTTGTGTGTATATGTTTGGAATGTGAATGGTGAGTGTGTGAGTGTGTAAGTGTGTGTGTAGGGGGGCATGAGGTATGCGGAAATTAGAGGGGTTTGGTTGTGGTGTCGATGGTGGCGTAAAAGGTGCTACCAAGTCGTTGTTCGCTGCGTTGTCGACCGCATAAAAGTTTTTCAATTAAGTGCCATGCCCTACTTTGGACTTTGTGCGAATACACACAGATACCATATACCACATATACATTTGCACAGTCGCACACACACACACACACATAGACACACAATCGCACTGAGTATCGCCGATTACATAGTGCGACAGCGTCACTGCGTATGTGGAGCGTTCCGTTCGTCTGCTCCCCACTGATGCAGTTTGCTCTTTTTATGCATACCACATATATGTATATATATACATATGTATGTATGTGTGTGTGTGTGTGTGTGTGTGTCTGTATGTCTGTATGTCTCTGTGTATGTGAAGCTGTTTATATTGAAATTTGTCGCAGTAATGCGAAAAATTTGCAACTTCAGTTCAAAATGGGACACGTGAATAAGACAAAAGTGGTCTGAACTCTGTTTTTTTTCTTTTTTATTGCTAGACCACAATCGGCAGTCTGCAATCCGCAATTTTCATTTAACTTTCAAATTGCAGAGCACGAGTTTTAACAATTAGCATCGTTAGCGACACAAATCACAAAATATATGTATATATCCGAGTATAAATGTTCTTCATTGTTTGCCTAGCCCTTAGCATTTAGCTTCCGTGCCCTTTTTGGCGATACATTTATGTGGCAGCTATTATTCATATTATATAGCTTTCGTATGTATGTTACCTTGACAATATTTCCATTATTATTTTAAAGAATTACTGAAAATAAAAAGTGAGCTTTACAATTTTGCTCTAAATAAATATATTAATTTTTTAGTACTTTTTTTTTGACGAAAATATTTGCCTGAATGCCTGATTAAATAAACGAATAGTAAAAGAAGTGAGTATGTAACGCATTTTTAATGGAAGTTAGCAGCCATCTGTTAAATTTACCTAATTTAATTTATTTGCTGGATCTCAACAAGTCATCAAAAAACCCCCATTCAAAACATTAATAAAAAAATAACAATGATGGAGCAAGGAGAGCAAAATTGTTCATTATCATATCCACATGTCCAACTCGGGCGGTTCCAAAAATGTGGTCTCTTCTTGTTTCTCACTCTCCCTACAGGGCAGTCAAAATCGTAGCTGGGCAGCTGCCCCCTCAACGTGTGGCAGCAGAAATGATGAGCGATACTGTCGTACACCGAGTGCAGGATGCACACATGCACACCAAAGCCAAAGGGGAGTGAAGTGTCGTCGTTAGTTCTGCATTTAGCGTAACAACAAAAAATATGTCGAGGCCAATAGTACACATAATAAAAAGAGGGAAAAAAGCCACACACTCTAAAAAGCTGCTTTGAAATCGGAGATGCTTTTTTCGGAACATACACAAACTTTCGCCAATTTCATGATACGCTTTTTGTAAACCATTTTCTGGTAGAAACATGAACACTTCACAGTTTTAATGAGGTTGAGTCACCTTCTTGGATATCCACTGTCACATCTATTCTTCCCGCTGTAAGAATACGTATGTATGAGTAAGTCGTAATGTATGTATCTAGATCAGTGCGGTAGTTGTTAAATTTGCTTTAATTGGTTGCTGTGTCTTGGTCTCGCTGTTATCTTGTTCTCATTCTGCGAGCCGTTCAACTCACTCATTTACATATTTGGTGTACATACGTACATATGTACATACATACATATGCACACACTTGTGTAAGAGTGTCTTTGTGTGCGTATTTTAGTTCACTGGGAAACTTCAATCAACACGCATAACGTGCACGTAGCTTGTGGTTTTGCCTCCAGTGTCCTGACGAGCAACATCAACTTTAACAACTTCAACTACAACTACAAATACAACAGCAACAGCCACAATCAACTTCAATAACTTAGAAATACACACGCACTCTCTCACACACACTCGCTCACACACACTCGCTCACACACTTCTTATCAGAACAAGAAGGAGCGCTTTGAGGAGCCCGCTGGCTTGCATGTGTTTATGTACGTATTTTACACATAGATAGAGCAAATTTCTCCCATCTGAAAACATGGCTTAAATTCTTGGCTGCAGTTCATTTGAACGCTTGCCATATGCCATAAAATGCAAAATAAGAAGATAATCCGTATAAGGCAGTTATGCAATTCACGTATTTAAATCAAACCAAAAAAAAACATTCATCTTTTTCGACAGATGGTTCCTGTTGAGGCAACTTATATCATAAAGTGCTTTGGTGTCAAGGGAATATTATGCCAGAGTGTCAAAAAAGTACGTGTTTTTCAGTCGCTTCAATACATTCAAAGTTATTCACAGATGTGCGTGAGAATTAACAAGCGAAAACCAGGTGTAAATGAATTAAATGATGATGAAAATGAAACTAAAGAGGCAATCAATTTAAATTCATTAAAACAAGTCGGCTTATCTGAAAGGGCATATCTTTTGGACTTAGTTAGGCATGAATAATATACATGTTACTCATTGAAATATGGTTAAAGCGCCAAATAATTTGATAAAGAATGTGTGGGGCTATTTTGAATAAGATGCCGGAAAAATAGCTTACATATGTTGTGACAGCAAAAGGCTCTAGTAACGCCAAAATCAACATCATCCATTAATTAAAAAAATGTGTGCAGAGCGTGTTTTTGTTTTCGTGGCCCAAATGTTTGCACCGTAATTAACTTGTATGCCTGCGGCATGCAACTGTCCCTTTCCTGGCTTTGGTTATTTTTCCATATGTGGACGTCGAGCTAAATTCCCAAAAATCTACAATTTTGCATTTCATAGGTCCAGTTATTATTTCCACCTGTTCTCAGCTACTGATAGACCAGTCAATAGAGAGTATTTCAATGTAAATACCCTGAAAACAATTGGCGTTTTTTGCAGTAAGTGCAAGTGACGCGTGCCAATCGAAATTACAATTAAAAATGCAAAAGCATATCGAAGCGCAAAAACTATGCTAAATCACAAAAAAAAAGAGTTCATTTGGTTTACTATACTCACAAATGTTAATGTGGCTTTTGGCTGGTTCTAGGCATAGGTACAGCTGACAAATGCCGATGATAAGTTATCCGACTGTGAAATCTTGTGCCACAAAGTAACGCCACAAGTGCCATTTCAATAATTTGTCCATCAGTCAATGGGACTAGGACTGGCAGTGGACTAGATGCGAATTGTTTGGGGTTGAATTGGAAAAATCGCTGAGCTAAACAGAAGATATTTAAGCCCTTAGCCGGATGGCATGGGCGACCATTGTTTTTATTATTTAAGCGATGACAATAAAACTAGCCTCAGTAATTTTTATGTGTCAGCAAAAAAGTTGTTTGCCTCCACAAATTTAATATGTAACAGCAAAGAGTGCTCTAGTCAAGAGTTCTCAACTGGGAACTACTCTGCACTCACTATCGGTATAAATAATAAATAGCTCTACAAAGTTCATAAAACGAATGTCTCTAGCTCATATAATTATTATACTCCAAAATGGACTTCAACTTGTACAATAACTTAATTCATTGTTTTAATCAGAAATAACAGTATATATTTATAATAAACTTTTCATTGAGAGAGTGTGCGGGGAATATTGTTTAAGATCGGCAATCCGTAGCATTAATAGCAGATCGATGACGAAGACCCTAATTGAGGGGGGTGGAGGTGTATGTATCTTTTTGACATTATGGCTGCCTGCCACATGCTAATTAGCATTTGAGTGGGTTTGCTTTTACATAAGCTGCCTCCAATTCATCACATGTGTGTGTGGGTGTATATGTGTGTGTGTGTGTGTGTGTGTATTTGTCAGTTTGCTTATGTATGCAGTCAGCACACATACTTATATTGAAAACTAATTAGAAACAGCAATCACGCGCGATGAGGCTCAAAAGTGTCTCTGCAGCATCTACTCATACACACTCACACACACACACACAAACACACACATAGACACAAACACATTCATACATAGGTAAGGGGGCTCATTAGACAGGCAGAAGCGCCAGTGTAGTGTGAGGCAAACAATTTAATAACTTAAATGACCCACTTATATATATATATATATATATATATATATATCGATTACAATAGAATTTTTGCAGGCTACGATTAAATTATGGCAATGTAAAATACATTCCCAATTGAAATTAAATTAATTGATTAAACTTACATCCTTTTTGCCATTTGGCCGCAATTGCAGTGACCCATAAAAAACAACTTCGTGTGTCGAAATCCAAATTTACTGAAAGTGAAGGAATTAAGATATCCTTTTGCAAGAGTTTTTTGACAGGACTGTCTACTCTCGGTTCACTTGTGTTGTGATATTCCTATCAGGTTTTTAGCAATGTTGTCGCTGAATTCTCATGTGACCAGCCTTAAAAGTTAAGTACTTAATCCTTCTGGCATTTTGAACTGGCTTACTTGCATCGTGCAGTGGCTCTGGGATGTTAGAATTTCTAGTCCAGTTATCTCATATGCATGTCAAAGTCAACTCTCGTAAGCCATACATTTAAATTTAATATTATTGGAAACATGAACATAGCAAAAAAAAAAAAAAAGTTGAATTCTTTCTCGCATTTTTAAAGTGTTTTATTTTTCATGAAGTGCATTCGACTTGGGAATCTCTTTGCAACAAACTTGAAGTCAAGAAAAATAATCAAGTATTCTAGAAATGGCCGCCTACAATAATAGTAGTACATTTCAAATATTCTTAAATCAATTAAAATTGTATTTTTTGTGTGACCACGTATCAGAATCGAAAGGGTATTTAGTGTTCGGTACTGCAATGATAAGTTTTTTTTTGTATTCTTGGCGCCATCTCCATCCTTTTGGCCATATTTTAACTTAATTAACTTAAAACTATTTAATTGGACAGCACAAATTGCTCGTTTTTTGTTGTTGTTTTCGTTAGCCCGTCGAATCTGTTTTCTGCTGGAGGCCTTAACGGGCAGCCTTGGAACACTCAATGACTGCAAATAGTGGTCATCAAGGGTGGCATTCGTTTGTCACGTCCGTATGTTCAAGGAAGTGGAACCAGCAACCGAAAACGAAAACGAAGGCGATGCAGAAGCAGAAGCAGAAGCACCAGCAAAAACAGAAGGCGTGGCACGAGCCGAATTGGAAGTGAAGCAAGAAACTACAAAAATCAAGCACGTAGTTTTGCATCAGAGACTGCTCCAACGGCTCACCTTCAGTTTCTTTTTAGTTCTGCAAAGCTTTTGGTGGCTGTGGAAAATTTGTAAAAAATGAAGGGTACGTTGACCGCCGAATTAGTAACGAATTGAGGTCGAGAGGTTTACCTGTAGTTGCAGTTGCATCTGCAACTGGAAAGTGGAAGTGGAAAGTGGAGCCGTGCTGGCAATGTACAGACCCATTTTCGGAGCACATTTAGATATTAACGTTGCCTCAGCTGTCGATGGCAACACTCTTAATTAGTTTCTGATGTTTTTTGTGAGTTGTTCCAACTGTTGTTGTTGTTGGTGTTGTTGTTGTTGTTGTTGCCCTACTGTCACTGATGTAATTTTCTGCTTGTTATTCTCTCTGTGCCATTTCGTCCTTCTGCGACTTTCTCCTAATTGGAATTTAATTGAAATGTTTGTCATTCGAAGACAACCAGACGACATCTTGACATGTTCACTCCATTCCTTGTATTGCAAAAAAATGCTTCCATCCTTGGCATTCATTTAATTTGTTTCGATTCGGTGCGGATCAGGGTGCCAAACCGAAATTAATTTATATTCCGATTCCGAAGGATTCCGAAATTTGGCCAACATACTTTACGCATGACAACCAGTTGACTTTATCTATCAGATATATTTTTAACTATATATATATATACATTATAATTATTAAGTTAATCTACCTGTATATATATGTCGACAGAAAGAAGAGGTACCAAAGAACCTTCTTGCATTTGAGCAACAAAATAATGAACATTTCGAAATTTCTGATAAAATTGATTTAAAATAATTGATCTTTTGTTTGCTGTGTTTATTTTCCTTGCTTCTGGCATTTTCAACGCATTCGACTATTACGAAACTCTAAAAAGCCATTTTCAACGTAATTGCTTTTCTGTTTACATTTCGCACTGGGCACAAATCTGTGCGGGACTGCTTTTAAACAATATAAATTCAACCCCTTTGTGACATAGTTTTATGTCTCTTTGCATTTTGTATAAAGTATTCATTACTTTTTATTAGACTCATATTCAAATATTAAACTTAGAAACTCACTGTCACCACTCCTTTAGTTATCCCATAAATCAACGCAAATTGCGCTTTAGGGAACATAAATGTAAAACTCTCACCTAGAGCACTCTTATTTTCTACTTAAATCGAACATGTAAGCATTTATCAACAACTTAAAAAAGAAAAAAACTTATCCTGAGCTTGCTGGTATTCTCGGATACAATGCACGAAAACATATACATAAGTAGTTCTGTGATAAATAAGTTGTGGCAGCCAAATAAGTTGACCGCAGGATTGGGCCAGGGAAACAGCTAGCCAATCCTAGAAGCTAGGCACGTTCCCAGAGTCATGAGTCATTGGCACGGCTCGTTTACCTACCACAGTGGGCCAATCCAAGTTCGTGCAACACGTTTACTATTCTTTCAAATTCGCAGTTGGCATCGACCCTTCATCTCCAGCTCTGTCCAGAAATCATGCTCCTCCTCGTACTATGAAATTGTCATTTGTGTCACACACACACACACACACACACACACAAAACTACAATTACAATAAAACGTACGCCCAAAATCTAATTTCATCTGTGTATGCTTCAGCCGAGTATAATAAATAAATCTAATCAAGTTATGTAGGAACTGTTGTCAAAAATAAAACGCTCTTGTGTAAATTACGCAACACGTCCGCTTAATTCAAGTCCTACCTGAAAATTCAATTCAACATTTTTCTATTCTTCCCAGTTGACGCACACCAACTGCATATTCTGATAAATGTGAACACCCACAAAATTCGCACCTGTATTTTGCGCTCCGCAATCGATAATATTCAACTCGAATACTTTGCGATTCCACATTGTAAGAAATTCAAATAAATTTAATTTTTGTTCTGAATTGTTTTATTATTTTTAAATTTGATTCAATATCAGTTAAAGACTACTTACGCTAAGGCTAATATAATTTAACTAATTACAAATTGTACATCATTATTATTATTTTTGCAGTCCCACTTTTGCCTCTCACATATTATATTTGTCAACCTGTCATGTTTGAGTTGCCCTGCTGCAAGGCACACAAAACCATAGCATAAAAAGAGGAAGCAACCGCAATTTCTACTATTTTGTGACTTACAATTTATAAGCGGCTTTAGCTCAAAATCTATTGACATCTTCGACTTCAGCCTTGTTGAGCAACTGAGCAATATTGGGCAGTGTTGAAGAAAAAGTGGCATCTTTTTCTACACTCAATTTGATAAGTAGATTTTTTTCTTAATACACAATATGTTCCTGTTATCCCACGGCTGGAAAACTATCGGTCACACTAGATTTACCTTGACCAAGGTGTTGTGAAATATCCAACAATGCTTCTGGTTAGATATTTCATAGCACACCTTGTTCAAGATGATGCTAGCTGTATGAACTAAAGTTTTTGATATACGAACTATATTTGAAGTCTGGTTCTTTATGCTTTCGGTGTCATAGCAAACTATAGTCAGTCGATTCCTTCCCAGCTCGACCACCTCTGAATTAATATCCATTTAAATTTGGGAGATATTAGCTTTTGGGGGAATTGGGGGTGGCATATAATTTTTTTATAGAGAGATTCCTTATAATCTAATAACTAATATATTTTCCCACTTTCCCGGGTGTTACAGCCTTCTCAAATTCGGGCATTGTGGTCTTTAGTGAGCAGTCCTTCCCTCACATCTTTTTCCAGATTATCGTTCTGTAAATTTAATTATCTTTACCAGTCATGTAGTCATACATGCAGATTAAACCTATTTTAAGATGATCGCTTCACTTTTTTTTCCATAGCAAAAATAAATATAAGCCCTATGCATATGAACGCATAAAGTACTTACATATCATATATATGTATATATATATATATATGTGTGTGTGTGTGTGTGTGTGTGTCCAGGTGAGCAAGTAGTGCGCTAAATGTGGTTTTGCATCCGCTACAGTGAACATTTTAAATGAAATTATCATAGACCATGGCCCCTGACCCCATCCGCTTGTCCTTGTCCAGCCCCCGCCACTCCACCTCCACTCTACCACCCCCCCCCCTCCCCCTCCCTGACCCCTGTCTGCTTCCATGCGCGCATCAATTTCCACAGCATTAAGTTTCTATTTCCTTAAAAAAGTAAAAAATGAGAAAAAAAATATATATACGGAGTAAAATGGGAGAGCTGCTTATGGTGAATCTTTGGTGACTTGACTGACTAAGTTCCACTCTCAGTCAATATTCAATTTATAAAAAAAAAAAACGAAAAATTAAAAACAAAATGAAACTCGCCGCAAAAGGAATCTTTTTGCAACGGAAAAACGCTTTCTTTGCGTGCTGAGCACCTAGCAAATCAGTCATTTGTGAAAGAGTATTTGGAAATCAACTAGCCAGAGTCCACTGGGTCTGCTTGGGTTGTCTCTTTTTGCTTAACTAAACTAAACTAAGTGGTTTAACTGAAGCGATTCTGAAGTGTGCAGCAGTTTGTAAGGCTGAGCGCTTGAGGCTTAGAGGGCAGACTCTGCCACGCCCAGGCACGCACCCACATCCACTTACACACACACACACACACACACACCACATCTAAACCAAGATCTACCTGTGAGTGTCCTTATACCACGCACTACATATATACATACATATATTGAAGGGACATTTTCCTTTCGAGTTAATATATGTAGTTTTATGTACTGCTAACTCGCCCCGAGTTATTTTGCTACTTACAGCTGCTATATGAAGGAATCGTCAAAAGACGAGCTTCACAATTAAGTACAAGCTTTATTTAGGAACAGCGCCGACTGACACACAGGCAAAAATATTGAAGTAAATCGGCACAACAACCAAAAACAATTTTAAAAATAATTAATATCCCAGAAACGAATTCCAAAAATAAAAGCACTTTGGCTTACACCATTTAAAACTTAAACCTTGATAAGAGGAAAATTGAATAGTAGTGGAAAGTTTAAGCGTCAACTGATTTTGTCACAAAAACAATAATGGACGTTTTTTGTTTTCCTTAGTTATTAACCTAAATAATACGACATCCGATAAAAAGAAATGTTTACATTTGCTTGGCCAGTTGGTACAAGAAAGAAAAATATTATGTATATATGAGAATGTGTGCAGATGCCATGAACACATTCTGTGTGGATCACAAAAGTCGCGTTATGCTTTTTGGCAGTCGTTATAGATATATGTATGTATGTATGTGTGTCTGAAGTATATAAAAGAGAAGGGTATATAATCTATCCACGATGCGCAGGAGAAAGGTTCTGGCAAAAAGAGCTGCAACTGAGTCGTTCTGTAGGCTTAGCCAATAATGCGAACACACACACACAAACACACGCACACACACATGTATATATACATATATATGTGCTATATATTTATGCTATATATATATATCTTCTTGCACTGAAGTGCACAGGGAATGTCTTGATTTTAAATTGCTTTTCTATTAGAAAACAAGTAATACAATTGCTATCGGTATTATCCGAGTGGGGCATACACTGTTCATGGTTAATATAAGGCGAGATATATATGTAGCTGTTCACACTACGTGGCACAATCCAGTTTCCAGAGCGTGGCCAACAAATTGCACTCATGCCGACAAACAGATAATGTACTCTTTTGTTCTCTAAGAGCAGAGTATCACAAAAAAAAAAAAAAAAACTTTGCGACGCGCAACTTATAAATTTTGCTTGAAAATCTGGTGAAGAAAAAGATGCAGCGGCATGAGGAGGGTTTCTGTATATATGTAGAACTGCAGAGGTATCAAATCTGGTGCAGCCAACAGTGTACTTTTCAAAAACAGCCAAAGCAGTATACTTTCCTGGAGAGAGAGAGAGAGACAGAGACTGACTTGGTGACACCCTGTAAAAACTTAAGCTGTCGTTTTTAAAGCTCTATTTACACTTTGCTTTACTCACTTGAATTTTATTTATGTTGCAAACTTGTAGCGTCGGGATAAAAAATGAAGAAAAATCAGGTCCTCATGTGAAGATCGACTGACTCGATAATGATACACTTTTATTGCAATTATTTGAATGGGTACAATGGGTAGCAAAATAGACTCGAAGTCTGAAAAGAAGAGTGCTGAATCGAACCGAGCGAGAAACGCGAAAGAAAACGTGCAAAACAATCTTGAAATGTGTGCCGAGGTGGCCTAAAAGGGTATGTTGGCTAGCGGAGCAGTGTAATAAATTAAACTTTTTGCATTGAGTGTGTGTTTGTGTGTGTGTGTGTGTGTTTTTTTGTGTGCGTTTGTGTGCGTGTGTGTGTGTGCGCTACAGACATACAATCATACCTACATAAAAACAGTCCAAGTCCAACTCATGTGACCATAAATAGCAATGCAGCAAAGGAGCGAATGCAACTGCAAACTGCAACTGGCCAATTTTCAAGATGTGCTTTTGCCCGACAGCACTTTATATATATGTACCATTTATGAGCAATGCATTGCTCTGTGGCATGACCACACTTGTGCCTCGATTCCCAGTAATAGCCAATAAAGTGCAATGTTCTTGTGACGAAGCAAATGGCTTCTTTTTATTTTTAAATCATTCACCAATCTACGAAAACAATGTAATTGTACTCTGGTCAGTATGCCCGACTAGCAGATACTCTCGATAAATAAAGCTATTGCACCTATTCGGCTTATACTTTCATCCACTCTATCAGTCACTATCAAAACATGACATCCTTATTATCTAATAAATTCATTTCCGGGAGGTTTTCAGTCGATTTAAGTCTCTTTGAGATGATTTGCTTGAGATGATTGCTTACAAGGTTGCTTACATTCAAGGATCAACTGTGCTACTTCTTAGCATAATATTCTGGTATCGTTAAAGTATTTCGATATTAGGAGCTGTTTTGCATACATCATCACTGGTTTGAGGACTGTCATAATTTACTTTCGAGGCTGAGCTGCCAGTAGATTTTTTTTGTTGTTTTTTTATTTTTTTCATTTAAGCTGCATGCGTTTTTCCGTTATATGAGTCGACCAGGTGAGTCATCTTTCGGAATGAGCCAAGGAAGAGTTTCAAGCATTGTGTTCTGCTTGTGGACAGCAGCTCCGAGATCATATCGCACATTTATTGAATTAAGTTAATAAATACTGTCTGCAAGTCGGGATAAGAATTTCGCACTCCAAAAGTAACCGTAAGCCGTTCTATGTGGCCCACAGTCATCGGCATAACCCACATTTAAAATTGTGTGTTTATCTATTTTAATGGCGCCCTCTGTTGGCAGCTATTGACACACACAGTGCTCCTCATACCTTTATATGGATGTGTGTATGTTTGCATGCATACAAGCACTGACAAATGAGCAGCGCAGCGCCGCTAGCGTTTAATGCTGGCGCAGCAGCGAATTGCAGCAACTGCGAATTCGCTGCCTGCAACGTTTATATGTACGTGTGTGTGTGTGTGTGTGTGTGTGTAATTATGGCGACGCTGATGTGAACTTTAACGGCAAAGTTGACGCTGGCGAATTTAATGCTGAACAATGCCGGCGGCTAATTTTGGGCAACCGAGCATCGCATTAAACAAATTACATAAATTGAAAATTAAATAAAACAGTGCACAACAAAGTCAGATTAAATTAGCAGCTTCAAAGCGACCAATAACCCACACAACCCATGGGCTCAAAAATTATGGTTCTTTGTGTATTTTGGCCACAATTACTATTAATTATTACAGAGCTGGGTTCTGGTTTATATGTTTAGGCATCAGTTAGCACATAGCCAATCAACGTTAGAGGTTAATCCCATAGATGACAGTCTGAATTGTTTGTTATACACATCTCAAGTATATTTCTGATATCAGCTAACTTCCCTTGCTTCATCACAATTCGAATATTGTAGAGATGCGACCACATTTGTGGCAAGGCACGAAGAAAATTCTAAAATTGTGGTTAGCTGGAGAATTTATCTCTTTGACAAGGGCCCTTGCACATGAATGTGATTTCACATTTCTCTTTGGTTGTCAAGGTAAATTCATTGTCTATTCTATGTGGAAAAACAAAACAAAAAACAAAAAAACAAAAAAAAAACCAAAATAAAAAATGTAAACATAAGTGCAGATTTGAAATCGGTGCATTTCAAGCAACCTGCACACAGAATAAATATCCAAATATTTGTCGACGACACCAAAATACAAAAATCAACAATTTTTTGCATGCTGATTGGTAAGTCACAAATCCGTTTATGACAAACAAACCACCAGTGCCTCCTTTGCCTACCACAGCAAATTGATGATAGCTGAAAGGACATCGATTACATAAGCGATTGGCAAGTAGTCAATTTGACACGAGGAGCTTATCAGTTGTGCTTGGTCTTTAGTTATACCTCTTATGTTAAGCCAAATTGTCTTTCTCTCTGCCTCTTCCATTTTACATTCAGAATTATTACGTTTGCTTTGTTTTCTTTCATTTCAAGCCTTGGCCCAGTACTGCTGCTCGCTCCCCACATCAATATATATATTTATATATATGTCTTCTTACCCATATTCATGCTGCGCTTTTTTCGGCGCATAAGCAGGTGCAGCATTAAGAAATTTATTTGTCTGCCTGTGTGTGGATTCCGTGCTGGTTCCTTTCGGTCAATACCAATATGTGCCCATCCATTTCAGGTACACACAGACACACACACACACACACACACACACACACACACATGCACAAATGCTCGCACACACAGAGATACATATTGCTGCAGCGAAGTTCGGAAGTTCTTCAAAATATTTTCGCTTACAAATATGCGCAGAGTACGTGAACAAGGGTGGTGGCATGTGAGGAGTGGGCGCAGTTGCTTGTTGGTTGGTGGCAACATCAGCACTAACGGTACATAAAACATAAATTTCGCATTAACGATAAGCGCGAGAAAAATACAAACAACAAACAAGTGAGAACGCTGCAATCGGCCGTAACCGATTGCGGAATACTCTGACACACATGATGTGTGGGTGGTGGTGGGGTGGCACGCGCTATTGACGTGCCACGCGAATCGATCATTGAATAATCTTATTGAGCGTTATTTGAAGATAAACATCAAACAATATACTAACCATGTTTGGTAAGTCTAGCTTGAAGATGGTCAGAGATGTTCCAAATTTCAAGTCTCAAGCTTTAATTTGAAGATTGAACAAGTCTAATATACCCGTATACGTTCGATAACAGAGTGTACACATTTAAGCACCGACCACTATATGAGTGCTCGTGTCCTGATTGCCCAATTGGGGCATACCTTCTACTCAGTCTCGCATTTCCCGCTGCACACAAACATAAAAATTCGCACAAATAGTTAAAAAAAAAAAAAATTTATCTGCGTGTGCCTCACATAAGCTTACACATATACCAAACTGGACCCTAAGTTTTATTATCTTGGAAAAATACTCTAGGAAGGAGTGATTGGCAAAAAAGATATCGATGATAGCATAACCAATTTCTCCCCCTGTCAGCTATTTATTTGTGCACATATTAATTATACAATTTTAATAAATGCACATAAATATGTAGCTACTAAGTGCATTTTAGCATAGCGTGCATCTGCCTACTCCTCAATTCTATCGATCCCTTGCAATCTGCTTGTGTATTCCCAGTGTTTTTCTTCGTTTTTGAGTAATTGCATAACTCGAGAGCTTTTAACATATACATGCATACATTAGTTATAGATGCACAATGATATGCATACATAAAAAGTCAAAAGTCGCTGTATATAAACATTTCAACTTGGCCATTAAATCGAATCGATTCCGATGCGTATTTGATAATATTTTAAACATATTATAATGGCCTGTACAACAAAAAAAAATGCTGCGCTTATGTAAAAGAAAATTTATTTCATTTTAGATACATTTATTTTCAAATATAAATAGTCAGTGATATATATAATATTTCAATATATGATATATTAATATATTGCAATATGTATTTCCACTGCCGTCAGTTCAACAGGCATTTATTTATTTATGATTGATTATTATTTAGGAAATAAATTGGATAAAAAAGACAGTCTGAGGGAGAGGAAAACAAACGAGGCATCTGAAACTGTGGAATGTGAGAAATTTACCACAGTTCTGCACGCTCAGAGAGTTAACAAGTAGAAAATGTAATTATAGTAAGAGAATACCTTGATAAGACTTAAAGAGTTAAGACAAAAAAACACACACTGCATTGTGCAAAGTGTAAATTGAAATAATTAATTATGTGACTTTATTAAACCATTTTTACCAATATTTTAATGGCATCCAAATGAGTGCACAAATGTGGTTCAGCGTTTCTCTTTTGCTACTGTGCAACTCTGCTGGCGTTGCATTTATTAATGTTGATGTTATCACCACATTGTTGCCTTCTTTCTTGCCCTGCCACCCCGCTGCGCTTATGAACCGTTCAGGCAGACGACGACAACGACGAGGACATCGTACTCCGTAAATATGCTACGTAAATACGGCGGAAGGAAGCAGATTAACACGACAGCCAAGGTAACAACAGCAACAGCAACAGCAACAGCAACAGTAACGCAACATCAACAGTAACAATTTACAACAATAACAACAACATTAGCGTCAACTGCATTGATTGCCGTTGGTGTCATTTAATTTGCTTTTTATTGGTATTTTGCATTGTGATGCTGCACGCCCAGCGACAGCATCAAGGAGTCGCACACTCCATATATATCAATATATGTATATATATATATATATATATATATATATATATATATCGATTTTAAGTTAATACCACGTTCAGACGCGACTCTGTCGAGCGTGTGTGTGTGTGCAAATGTGAATGCAAGTGTGTTTAAACTACTGCACACTTTTGCGGCCGATGCCTTTCAAAGAAGAAATTGCATTTATTTCATTTAATGACCGTTACCGCCAACGCAACCAGGATTTGATTCGAGCTCGCTTGCAATCACGCACGTAGCGCATACAGAAATGCTGAACATTATGTGGAAGTTGCACGCAACTGCCTGCTTACACTACGAAACAAAGTTGGGTATTTCTATTAGCCATTAGATACTATTACATAGTCTATTTTCTTTTTATAATGATAATAAATAATGGTATTTAAGTTTGAACTTATGCATAATCGCTGGCTGCAATTGACTCAATTTGGATGCTCGATATCGATATCGATACTCCGCTGATATCGCTACTGACTCGATTACTTGCTACTCAACAATATCGATAGCTTTGACCGCTTCGTGTCCGTTTGGGTTCTTTTTGAAATCCCACACAAGTTAAAATTGCCATAATTCGTCCAATAGAGGAAAGCAAATGTTTGTTTTTTTTTTTTTTTTAATTCCCAAAATTTATTAATCTATAATTGTGTCCAGATAAGTTCAGTTCAAAGGTGATCGTATAAAAGGACTTGCAATTCCTTTAATTCTTATATAAATAACTGGTTTTGTAAAGCAAAATTTATTCATTTTCGCGTATTGAGAACAGCGTTTTTCTCCAAGTGAACTTTTCGAATATCGACCAACTTTTCAGATGGTACCATTTGCCGCTTGCAACACGCTGTTGCAAACACCAGAACAAGACCGGTTGCCAGCAACGGCAGCCGTGTACAACTCATAACGTGGGTCTTGTGCCTGTGCCCATGTAATCTTGGACCTGCGTTTTTCTATCGATCTCTCACGTTAGCCATCTGCAGGCTATTTTTATTATGGAACATTCGGCTTGATTACAGACACCCACAGGTGAATCGCACATTGCCAAGCGTCATTATTATTATGCAATTCACTCAATCAACTACAGCTAAAATCTCTCTGCCAATGCAACTGCAATTGAGGCTTAATATCATTGATTTTTCAGCACATATAAACCAATATATAAATATATATATATATATATATATATATATATGCGTCTCCATTTTCAACGCAATTAAATTAAGGACTACCGTTTGTGTGGCGACGGACCATTATTTTGCATTAAATCACACAAAGTGCCCGTCGTTAGCCACCAATAACTGTAAGCCCTACACAATGGCATCATGCACTGAACAAGAGCCATTCATATGCAAATACACTTGTGTTTACAGTGAACTGAACATCACACCATCACACGCTAAAACCGAATGGAAATCAAAGTATTTTAATGAGCTGTGTCCACTGACCGAAATCAAAATAAATGCATCAACAGGCACATTCACCCATATTCGACCACACACCCACATTCAAGCACACACACATATACACACACATACACACACCTTAAAGCCATAGACATTTACTAAGCAGGTGAAACAGGCAATCAATCTGGGTTTTTTTTCCCATCATTTACTAGCGTAAGAAAAATTGTCAGCCATGACCAAAACTTAGTAAAAACGTTGAGTTTAATATCAAATTTTACTCAAATAATCTGTGCCTAAAGGTTTTCAAACTAAACTTATCTGTAAATATGAGAAACATACTGCAAACAATAATTAGATTAATTTTTTCAGTTGTAAAAATTGACAAAGTACTCAATCTGCCTATATATATAGATATAAATAACTCCTGCTTATTCTGACATGACACCTAAGTTGGGAGTATCTCGTGGGCGAAAGCATTAGTAATTTAATTCCATAGCTTCCACAAGCTATCACTAAATGAAAGTTACTGCTAATACGATTTTAGTCAGTGTTTTCACAATTCACAAACATAATCCTGAATTGTATTTTTCGCTTGTAGCCGTATATATACTCTTTTGAATACTCATCGCTGTTTATGCGAATGTGTTGTCGATATTTGCAAATTGATATTTGCGTCTATATGACACTCTGAGTGTGTTTGCCAATTGCAAATATTTTATTAGCTGAATTACGCCAAAAGCCATACGCAGCCGCTACCAAAGCTGCAAAAAACGGCCAACATCACGCACAAAACTCTTGGCAACGTGTCTGGCTAGCAACTTTGCCAGCCCCAATCGCGGCTAATATATTTACATATATGTTTGGCATACACATTTTTGATGTTGGCTGTGATTCAATTCGGGTTGAGGTCCTTAAACTGCCAGCATCTCGCTGTAAGTTATAATTGCTCAAATAATAAGCTTAGTGCGAATGCGGCTTTATGAATTCGAAGTTAGAAAGTTAGTCGAGTTAAGCTAAGGTGTACAATAAGAGTCACTAATAGCAAAGAACAGACCCCAAGCGATATCTAACTAGTTAACATTAAAATATCATTGTGGCACTATTAACAGTTTTTTAATTTAAAATCTACAAAGCACACTTTTTATATAATTCTAATGCAAGTAAATACTAGATAGATATATAGATATTAACGCAATTCAATAATCTTGACTAGTTTTGTGCAAACTATAGGGCATTTGGCACTTTTATGAAAGAAAAACAATCAGACATTTAATTGTTGTCTGCAGATTGTGAATACAACAAAATGCATTCAATTTGTTTTGTTTCTATTGATTTGTTTGTGTTTGCTTCCTGACATTTGAGGAATTTGTATATTCATATTTTACAAGATTGTTGGCCTCTTAGACTCATTGAGATAACTTTAAAGTGTGACACCATGCCAATTTCTCGTTCTTATTTTTTAAATGTTACAAAAAAAACAACAAAAAAATACTAATCAAAGTTGATTCATTTCTTTCTCCATATTTTCAACTTTTCTGCAATTTGTTAACTTGATGTAGGAACAGTGTTATTTGTGCCTCGGTTTGAATGCTTTGCAATTTGAAGTGTTAAAGGTCCGCAGGACGCCAAATAGGCAATCGTCTGTGCAGCACTTATTTTAAGTAGCGAGTACTCACCACTCTCCACTCACTCTCCATTCATTCTCTCATCATGATGATGATGAAACGCGCCTGTCACCGTACCAGGACCGCGCCCAGGGCGTGAACGCGGCCCTTGGGAGGCCGCAGCTCGGGCTCGGCTTTTGGGCTCGGCATGAACTTAAAAGAAGTTAATACGCTGCAGTCCAATCAAAACGACTACACCATACTCTGTTCCCAGTCGAGAATAGCCGAAAAAAGTAACTGCTGTGAAACCAAAACACGCATTTACAAATCGTAAAAATAATGTCCATTTATCCTTCAAACGGGTCACCAAATTTGGTGACTCTAATTCCAAAAGATATCAGTCGACCAAGTTCAGTATATCTCTGCCTCACTTTCTCTCTCTCTCTCTCTCTCTCTCTCTCTCGCTTCTTCCGCCGCACACACACACACACATCTATGCACGGCAGTAAGGAAAGTCATCGAATACACTCATTTTAGGTTTGGGCACAGAATATAAATAGCATGCCATACTCAAATTAAGCAAATTAACTTGTCAACACATTCGGCTTGATTATTGCGGGCGGCTCAACCCGGACTGCTGCTTGTGGCTTCTTCTTTCAACTTTGCCGGGAGACTGTGAATGGGGGCATAGATCCAAAAATGGTCGTCCCATATATGTGCATATGTGTATATGTGTATATATTTATATTTATATATTTGTATGTCTGTGTGCTGATGTGGAGCTTACTTTACGCAAGACTGCGAAACGAAATGCGACGAATTTAGTTTCGCCTACTAGCCAAAATCTTTTCAAGATTGTTTTTGGCCAGGCATGAGCCAAAAGGGTTGCATGCGGTCATAATAATTTAGGGTCTCCGCCCGGATTTTTAGAGACATGCGTGGCTTGAGTCGCATCGGACTCGTCCATTGCCCCTTGGGGAACAAAGTTATTTTTTCTAACATTAATCAATAACTTCAAGATATACCGAACTTTCTGAGCTTAGCAGACTGATTTATGCACCTAGGCCTGCCCACCTTATAACACTACATCACCAATTTAAACAAAAACAAAAATAATAAAAATAAAAATGCTATGTTGAGATATAAAAAGTGAAATGAAAAATACAATTAAATTACCTGCCCCAGGCTGGAAGTTAATGACTCTGAAGTGTTTAATGCCGTACATATCCCAAATACACACAAAATGCTATCAAATTGTTGTTTCCAAAGATGAGATTTCGTAACAAAAATTTTCAATGAGAAAACTTTTCAACTTAACACACTAAACACGAAACAATTGAAAGTTCAATTTTGGAAACTATGCTTCTTATATATTTAATCAATGATTGCCGCCAAAACTTTTTCCCAAATAACTTTCAAACATTATCAAATTTAAGTTCACAAAAAATGCTTTTCAATATATTGGTATATTTATATATAAATCAATATAAAAATGTACGAACTAAGCTATAAGAAATTTGTAAAAATGGTACAAGAAAAGTAAACTCCAAGTCAGGATGAAAATATAGGGTATTCGTGATCAGCTGTCACAAAAGATGATGAATTTCTAATTTAAAAAAGCACAGATGTCTCTTGTTGCCATATACATAAATGTGTACTACTTGAATATGGACAAGCAATTTTATTTAGTAGAAAAATATTCTGAAAAGACGAGGAATTGTTAGTATTCGCAAGATATTAAAAAAAAAAAACAAGTGCAAAAAAACAAAAAAGAAAATGCGTCGAGGCTGTCATGTCTGAAACTTTAGCTGTTCCGGGCTGCGGTTTGTGTTAAAGAAATAATAAAGAACAGAAAAAGAAACCACTTTTGTCCCACGAGCTGCTTAACTGAGATATACAAGTTGTGTCCTGGCCCAGAGGCCATCGTCATCGGTTCTCGGCGCTATGTGCTCGGCCTTCGGTCCTCGCTTACATATTTGATAGTTGTCAGTGGAATTGTAGCCCGCAGCGTGGGCATGTCCTGGTCCGAGTCTTGTTCTGGCCGCCAGCATAAAACGGTTGCATAAATGTTAATTAATGTTGAGTGCCATGGTGTTTGAAAATCCTTCACGTTCTAACTAGCTCGGACATTAAGTGTATTTGTGTACTCTCTGCGACGATATGTCACATTTGCAAATTGGTCAGGAAGTGTGTACATTTTTCAGAGTCGGCTAAGAGTCGAGGACTCAGAGTCACACCTGAAATCTAATTGGCAGCAGAGTATAATGCAGTCGACACAGTGAGGATATATCATATAGTTTGTAAGAAAAATACTGTCATTATACATGCTTATCTCAATGTTCCTCCAAATTTAATCACAAATAGTCCACTGTATACTTGTTTATCAAATAGGTCACATGGGAGTACTCTGCCCAACTTTTATAATCATAAAGAACTTTGAACAGGTGAACAGGTGAACAGGTGCACTCCGGCCCTGCCGAAACTGGCTGTTAATATTTTTGTTTTTCATATAAATTATTAATATTAATTTAGGTTTTTCATTGACAAGAATTTCGCATTACGTTTAAGGTGCCAACCACAATATTTATTGCCTACTGTCTGCTGATGCTTTTGTCACACCGAGTTCATAGCTACCAACTAATAAAAATAAATTAGGCACATCTTTTATTGTTGGATGGGGGGCCCAAGCTCTATTGGGATGCGCTGGTGCAAATTGGTTCTAAGTGTGGTCCACTTGGAGAACTTAACTTAAATTAAGCATAAGAAAATATTTATTTAAGAAGTTCCATTGCGCTTAGCATTATTTTGTTT
This sequence comes from Drosophila macrothrix, assembly GCA_035042055.1. Taxonomy (NCBI): domain Eukaryota; kingdom Metazoa; phylum Arthropoda; class Insecta; order Diptera; family Drosophilidae; genus Drosophila; species Drosophila macrothrix. The sequence continues at coordinate 17,174,997 of JAWNLX010000587.1, read as the reverse complement.
AGCAAATAAGACAGAGCACTCAATACGTATACGGGCCATACTGGCAAGAGCGGACCCGTAGGCTAAAATCCATTAGGATTCGTTTAGCGCCAAAGCGAATGATGCCCCTCACATTAAACGAGCTGACAATGCTGGATATAAAAAGCTTTTGTTCCTGGCCCGACGACCAAATGGGTCCAAAAGTATGTACAGATGTGCACATATGCACACACATCGTTATGTATGTGAGTGTGTCTATATCTATGTGTGTGTGTGTGTGTGTGAATGTGTGTCTGTGGTCTTTCAAAACGGGGCGTGGCTGCATGACGTGTGACAAATTTTTGCGGTTAGCAAAGTCAATATAGAACATCGACATCGAGCGTGCAGAGCGGAGCAAATGTATAGCACGTCTGTGGTCCATGGCCGGAAAATTGTTCAACATGTCCGGAACGAGCGACGATGTTGCCTTTGCTTGCCCATTGATGCTGAGAAGGACGGACGGACTATCCAGCAAATGCGGTGGAGCGGTGTCTACATCTCGACTTTCCCGTTTTACTTGCAGTTAAATAGGGCGGAAAAATAATTGAACCATTATCAGGCAGCCATAGCGAGAGATGCTGCGCCAAAGTGGCCAAGGGACACAACTCGTCTGCTGTTTACCATAGACATTTAGTGTCTCTGTGTCCTGTAATAGTTATGTGCCTGTTTCTCCCAGTCCATACAGTTTCAAGTATTTACGAAAACATTGTTGCCATCTTTCTCTTTTGCAAGTAATATTACAAGAGAACAGTATCGAGACTTGCCGAGCCTAAGCTTCATTTAGATTTGGATAAACATACCAGGAGCGTTTGTCTCCTATTCAGTGTAACAAGCTTTTATAATACTTAATTATTCACATTAATAATATAAGATAAGAGAACAGCACAATTTACTTATCAGATTGTAATAAAACAAACATTAAATATCATTTCTATTTACAACTCAGTCAGTTTTGTTTGATATTTGAATTGAAAATTGAATGAAATTCTGACGAAGTATCGTCGATGAGTTAATTAAAATACAGCTTATTATTATTATATATTGAAAGCAAGAAATTTAAACGGAATGCCATTAATCAGTCTCATTTAATTAGCATGCGCTTAAAGTGAAGGTTCCCTCAGCCAAAGACAAAACTTGCCATCGGCGTCAAGATAATGTGCATACGCATTCGTTCGGTTTCTGTATCTGTGTCTGTGGGTGTATCTGTGTCTGTGTCTGTGGGTGTATCTGTGTCTGTGTCTGTATGTTCACTTCAAGTCCCAAACCCCATGTGACGCACTCGGTCAGTATGCATATTGTTTTCTCGTCCCCTCCCTCCCTCTCTCTCCTTCTCTCTCTCTCTCTCTCTCTCTCTCTCTGTCTCTCCAACTCTCTCGGCACATCTCCCTCTGTTTCATAGATATAACGAACGCGCCCTGACATGGATGACTGCACTCTGATGCTTCAGCTCCAGCTCCAGCTCCAGCTCCAGCTACAGCTGTACCCATGCCACGCTTACTGTGCCACGCTGTTGCGCTGTTGCGTTGAGCCTCATTAAGGACACTTTGTCTGATGTCCATTTAAACGCGCCTTTTCTCGTCCGATGGCCAACGCCGTCCATAAATTATTTTTAAATGCATACTTATGTGGATTTCAGGCATACGACAACTTTACATAATTATAACCTGTTCCCGCAACAAAACAGAGTATATTGGTGCGAACGCTTTAAAGGCTAACACACGCAACACTTCAAAAAAACGAATACAGATTTAGAACTAGAGTCTGATGACCTCCTTTTATAGACCGAATCAAAAAGATTCCTGGCTGCGAGTCACTAAAATCGATAATCATCGATTTTCATACGCATCTCGAGTGGAAATTGTTGTAAAATGTATTTATTTATTCTCGCTTTTCCGCGGCTTTCGTGGCACGTTGTTTCCTCATGCACACTTATGTATAAATATACATATGTACATACATATGTATGTATCAAGCATGCCTGCGTGTACATATGCATGCATACATATATTTACATTTCCATATATTTATGAGCATTTTGCCAACAAATGTAGCAACCACATCTGTAAGTGTTTATGCCTATAAAATTGCTTTATTACGTCAACAATTCACTTGTGCACTTGGGCGCTTTAAATTCAAGGCAATTGGCAATTTGTTTGCATTACGATGACCACTGTGAATTCGGACAGCAAACGTAGGTGGCATGTAAAGCCTTGGCTTGCAAAGCTAACAATCTGAAATCCAATAAGCTTGACCACACACATGAAAGAAATGTCAATTCTTTGGCAGCACAAAACAAGGCTTTTCATTTGATAACTGCCTTTGATGCACCATAAATCGAATAGAAATATGATATCGATTTTTGATCCTATTTGTCGATCGGATTGAAGCATTATTCATTAGCTGAATAGTATACCTGAATAGTTTTCTTTGGACCAGTTAAAATTTTATTTTATTTATTTTGATTTTACATTTGTAATTTAATCCATTTTTATTTTCTAACTTAACCAATTACACTTGAAGTTTTTTTTTTGTAAATCCTTTTTAATTATTGTTGATTATTTGTAGACTTTATTAAATAAATACGTAAAATTAAAAATGAGTAATATGTATCAATAAATATATTATATATTTGAGTATATGAAATATTTTTAAGAGTACTCTATTTAAAAATTCGATATCCCAAATTGTATAGACAAATCCAGTTATATTTTAAATAATAAACTAAAATTGTTTGGTTGACAAAAGTAAGATCCCGATACGAATTATGAGATTAAAGGATATCCGTTAGTCGAGTAGTTTGCACTTGTGCCGTCCTTTGCAGATGCTGCACAATGACTACCATTTTTGGCAGTTGGGGCTGCAATGCATTGAACTAAAATTCCGTGCTAGTTTCGCATCGGCTGCCATAAAAATTATTTTGCCACATTTTTTGCAAAATTGTGTCACTACACGAAAGCCGCACCATTAACGAAAATGGCCTCTGAGCCTATATTCATGAATGAGTGTCGAGTGTGCGGCTGAGTGTGTGTGTGAGTGCGAAACACCACTCTCGAATACAGGCAATTCAATTGAATCAATTTCGCACTAATGCACTTCAAACTGATGTCTATAAAACTAAACAATGGCCTCACCGCATCTAATCGAAATAAAACACGATATTACTTGTTGCATGGCATATTCGAAATTTGATGCGATGCTCGATGCTGCTTAAAGTATTTTAAAGTTTAATTGCTTTACATGGACGGAAGAGTCTTCTTCTCCCTATTACATGCCTGTACATACACTCAACTCAATTTTACTCCTTTTTTATTTTGCTTTTTTTGATGTGTTTTATGTATTTTTGTTTTTTTTTTTTTTGGCGTGTGGGAGGGGTTCTATGGCGGGTGGTAGACGTTATAAATAGCAGCCAGAACAGTGGCAGCAACAACAACAACAATAAAAGCAAAGCGTTGGCCGCTGGCCGAGCGAACGCTTAACACAACGAGTTGCTGACGTTGCCAGTTTGGGGTTGGGTGGTAAGGGAGGTGCGAGTGGGAATGGGAGTGGCGGAGTGTACTAGCAATGCTGTGCTTGGCATGAGGTGTGTGTGTGTGTGTGTGTGAAGTGTGGGGGAGGGGGGTGTGGTGTGTTTCTCTTTTGTTGTAGTTGAGGCACCTGCCACGTTCCTGTTTTTGTTTGGTTTAAATGCGTGATATCTTTTTCCCTGGCAGCTCAAATGTCAGGCGAGGAGCGAGTAACGAACAACAAACAGCTGTCTAACCCTTGTAACCTACGACCTTTTGGCCTTGGGTGAGTGTGTGTGTGTGCGCGCGCGGTGTGTGTGTGTGTGTGTGTGTGTGTGTGTGTGTGTGTGTGTGTGTGTGCTTATGTGTGCCTGCGTGTGTGCAATAAGGCAGGTGGTTAAGTGGGCGTGGACAACCCTCTCAGGCAATTAAATGCCTTGGAATGTACAGTAAAAATTGTATGCCTGTTCATACCTAGTAGCCATTAAAAATGTGTAATAAATGGCTTGTAAAAGTTGTGTAAATGTTTGCAACAGCACGAGAAACGTTCTATCTCAATTCGGAATCAGCTTCAATTGCCAAAGCGATCTTGACACTTTCGTCGTACTTGCCATGCCTGGCTGAAATATGGTATCCTATTTTGCAAAGAGTATTAACATAAACTTTATTCATCATTCTACAGAAACAGACATCCTCGACCCAGGAAATAAACCTTGAATACTTATGTTTCTGTCCAAGTTGACAGAATCCGTACACAGCATATAAATATAAATTTATATATTGTTTTACATACTTGTTCTGTGCCCACAGATGTCTCTGTCGCAATCAAATTGTCTCTCCTGTCCAACAGACTGACGCCTTCTTAAACATTTATGAATAAATAACGTACATAACTGTAACAGACCAAGAATTTAGAAAGATTCATCACTTTAAGGTTGCTCAAACACAAATGGTTAATTAAACAGTAGACTCTGCGCCCAAGTATTTATACAGTATTTTTTTAATTAAATTATAAGGTATAAAATCAACTGAACTCTTCATTAACTCAAAATTAAAAAAAAAGGTATCCCAACTTATAATAAAATTAATAAGTAACAAAATATTAACAATTGTTTGTTTGGTTCTATTTAACACACAAATGCACTAATTAACTATAAATTGTAAATTAGTATTTGTTACTCAATGATTCCAAACAAAATAGTTGACGAAGCTTGTGTCAAATAAGGTATTTGAATCAAATTCAAATTGTGTACTCTTCTCGTCTATTCATATCACACATTGTGTGTACAAAGGTCTTTAAAAAATAAGTTGAATAAATAAATAAACCTAAAGATATCAATGGAGCAAAATGCATTGCGGCGCTTATCATAACCAAAGTGAAGTGATTGTCCGACGGCACAATCTGTTATATATGTATAAGAGTTATAATAATTCTACCCGCTGCTATTGAGGTCAATCGTCCCGTCATTTATCACTCAAATTTGAAAGTTCTAAGGTACTTTATGCACGGCTACACAAGATGAGCACTTCAGCTGCTCGGTTCTGGTGCCAGTCCTTCTGACTTCCTTCTGGCAATAAAGCGAGAGAAATTCTTCTTCTTCGTGAGCGTGGTAATAAGTACATATCATAAGTGGCTCACTGGTCGTTGATGGGTGGGTGGGTGAGTGGTTGAGGTGGTGCTGGCCAATCGCATTATATTCTGTGTTGCAATTCATTCTTTACTTTCACTCCTATAATATGCTCTAAGTGCACTCCAAGAAAAACGCTCTTACAAATTACGTTGCAAACACGATTGAATTTCTACCGTTTTATCAAAAATCGATTCTATTCAAACTCGATCTGAAAATATATATGGGAATGCTTAATAAATAATATCAACAGCTTTCCTCATCCTTCGGATTCGAATAAAGTACGTGTATAAACTAACTCATTAACTCATTAACGGACAGTAAAATGGGTGAGGAGGCGATAAATTATAAATGCCGCAAACTCATGTCACTAAATCTATTAGAAAATTAGCACTTCGCTAGAAGAAGAATGAAGAAGAATTCCAGCCACAAATTAGCAATTTTAAAAAGAAATCCAATCGATATCGTTCAAATTTCGTGGAAGGCAAAATTTGGTTCTTGGAAAAAAATAAAGCCAAATTATAGAATGAAATTAATGTTCACACATATTTTATTGTCCCGAAGTACAATAATATTTTTTCAGTGTACATACAGATAGGAATGCTTGGCTCATTGTCTGCATTGTCATTCAGCTGCTGACAACCATGGTGTGTGTGTGTGTGTGTGTGTGTGTTAGTATGACTTCTTTACAGGGAAGGGATTTCAAATTAACACTTGTTGCGCACAATGAGCCGTTGACGATAAACAGGCCACAACGAGGCGGTCAATGTTTATTGCAAACGAATGAAGCGTATGACTTAACAAATGTTTAACTGCCACCCAAGCTCCATTGAATGGCCCTTGGTTGGGAGTCAGTCCATTAATGATCAGAGAACATGTCCTGGTTGAGTGGACGCCGACACACACGATGTTATCAGACTTATCCTTGAAGAAGTCACTATGCGTCAAAAAAAAATCTTTGAAATGCATTGTTGACAATGTGTAAGTGTGTGTATGTGGGTGGGTGGGGGTGAGAGTGTGGTGTGATTTAAGCTGCGCTTTAAAGTGCCAAAAATCACATGGCATATGTTACTATATATATATATATATATATATATATATATATATATGTAATTGGCCGTGGGGATTCTTCTTTCGCTTTCAACAAGCATTGCTGGCAGCAAAGTTGTCGATATCATTTGCGCTTCTCTTTTGCTTTTTGTTTGTTCAGCTGCTGCTCCTTGCTTTTATTATTTATTTTATTTATATACATATATATATATATATATATATATATATATGGATGTTTGTATGTATATATATATGTATGTTTTGTTTTCGCTTTTCTCCATTTTTTTCTGTTTTAAAGAATGATATATGTGTGTCTGTCTGCCAGTGTGTGTTTGTGTGTGTGTTTGTGTGGGTGTTTGTGTGTGTGTGTGTGTTTGAGGGTGAGAAGGGACACCCACAGTGCACACGCCTATCGCCTGCAGCATGTTGACTGAAGCTATTTTATGTGTGATTGTATTTGTCTTTGCCGCAAACAACAGCGAGGCATCGCAGAGCATAGCAACTCGGTGACGCAGCTAAAGCCGAAGCGCGAAGCCGCTTATCATGTCTGTCTCTCTGCCTGTCTGTCTGTCTGTCTGTCTGTCTGTCTGTCTGTCTGACTGTCTGTTTGTCTGTTTGTCTGTCAGTCTATCTGTTTAGTTATCAGTGTTTGTTTGTCTTATTGCTGGCCAAGTTTATTTGTCCGCATCTTTAGAGAGAGAGAGAGAAGAGAGAGAGAGAGAGAGAGAGAGAGAGAGAGAGAGAGAGAGAGAAGGAGAACGACAGCTCTTGTCTCATATAAAAGCCAAAGTCTTATTTGTGAATGAGGGCCATTCAGCTTCCCAGTCACCAGTACGCCCCGACCCTCCCCTTTCCACTCCTCCTTCATGGCACTCATACAACACAACAGCAGTTAACGGCGTTCAAACAAGCCATTTAGAGACACAGTTCAATTTTGCAGTTATCGTGACGAGGCTGCTGGGGGCTCTTACCCCCCTCCGGCCACCCCTGCAATAAACTGCCACATAGTAGACAAGTAATAGGTAATAGGAGAGTGTCGGAGTCAGACATAATGCAGACACAATTCAAAAGAAAATATCGGCACAGCTGCCTAAGCACACCTCAGCGCTTTCAACGCTTCCCGCATCCTGTCAATCAGAGCGCGAGCGGGCGCGACGCATCAATCAAACACGCCAATAATCAATCAATCAATCAATCAAGTGGCGCCGGCTGCTTTGGCTCGTCTCTGCTCAATGCTCAGTGCTCTGTGCTCTGTGCTATGTGTTGTGCTGTGTTCTCTGTTCGGTGTTGTCTGCCTGAAGGCATAAGACATTTCATTTTTGGATGCGTCTTAATTTCGCATCCCGGTCGTCATCTATTTCTGTCACGACCCCCTCCTAATGGAAGGCAATCTCTCGTCTGTCATCTACATGAGACAAGTTTGTATTTTAATATTTTGCTACATGTTGGACATCTACATACAAACACATTCCCAAAGATAAAACACTAACATTTTGGAAAGGGTATACTCTCGACAAGTGGCTTTTGAGACTATCGCACTATGCGAAACGAATATCCTTTGTTTGCTCAACTTTATTAAATGCCGCTTACACATTTTTTTTTTTTTTTTTTTAGTGGGTTACCGGGTTACCGGTTTAAGTTGAGACTGTCAGAAAAAATATTTCCTGCTTACGCCAGAAGGTTGTAGTCAGGAAGAAAGTGTTGTTTGTTGGCGCGTTGCCTTATTGTTGTTGCTTGTTGTCCTTGTTGTCATTTTGTTGGCAGTTTCCAGCACTTACACACCGCTCCGCACCACTGAGTTGACTTTGCTTAATTCGCAACTAGACGCTCGATGAGTCTATTGTAGATTCTTGAGCCACGACCCTTAACTTGGCGACACTGTCAATAGCGATAATAAAATCATTTGCTGTCTGAATGAAAATCATCTTCGAGACGTGTATTTTCAATGACAAACAGGTATACGGCCTTTATCGTTATCATATTGAAATTATTTGTATTTTTATTTTTTATTTCTTTTGCCATTGTTGTGGTTGCTATTTGCTTCGCTCTTTACAAAATTTTATTATTTTCCGCAGACATTTATTTTTTTTTGCTGTTCACAAATCGAAAATTTACATATTTTTGCTGCCTCGGCATAGAAATATGGAAAAATACAATGAAATTAACACATTTTTATACCCAGTACCCAATAAAACTCTATACAAAGGGTATCACAATGCCACGTAAAAATGTGCGAGCAACAGTATGAAACGAGACATCTTCCTAAAGATTCGATATTTTGAGACCTTAGATTTTAAGTTTGGAATGAAAATGGATTTTCGTTTACATTATTTGGATGTTTTTGGTTGCCTCTCAACTATCAATGATTAGTAGGTAAGGATAGGGTAGATGATAGTCGACCACTGCCAACTAAAACACTCTCGCTTCTTATTTAAATAATAGACACCATTGTGTCTTTGTGTCTGTGTGTGCATGTATGTAGGGAATGGTGTAGAGAGCGCGCAAAAATAATACAAAAGGAATTGTTAATAAAATATGCAATTTCAAAATGCGAATAGAATAAGAGCTGTGAAAGCAAATGCGCTACAATCAAAATAGATATTTATACATATATATGTATGTCAACTGCCAACTGCCCTACGCTGGCAAATACTCATACATACATACATACATATATATATACATACAAATATATTTACATTTGTGGGTCCATAGAGATTTTTACGCTGTTGACGCAGCTGCGTTGCAAGTGAAATTTTCACACTCACAGAACCAACCGGAATCACAAATGTGTGCGTTTGTGTATTGTGTTTTTCTATTACAAGTTTCAAACTAAAACTAATTTCAATGTTTAATTTATGCTGAGCGAGCGCGAGCGCGAGCGCGAGCTGCACGGCGCCCTTAAGTATGCTATGAAAATTAGGCAGCGTGCGGAAAAGCGCGCATAAGCACACAAAAACTCACACACACACACACACACACATACAGACACACACTCAAAGAAAGATAATGAAGTTTGAGCTGTTGTTGATTTAGGACCATAGATAGGGAGGGGGAGAAAGCGAGTGCGAGGAAGAGGCTGCAGCTGACAAGTCATCGCGTCTGCAATTGTAGGGGACCAAAAATGTGCGGTCGTTGAGGATTATACTTAAAGGGAAGCATTAAAAGATACTTCAATGAGACAAAAATATTTTATTTAATTTTCCATTGTATTAACATAAATGAGCAATCTTTTGCTGGCTTCTGGACACCATCCAATTATCCGAAGGCCGCATTTGCTTTGGCTAAGTGTTCACACGCTCCAAGTTCAGTTTTATTAATCACAGTTGAGCTTCTCAGCACTTGTTATATGAAGTTCGTGTATATGCATATGTATATTTGTATCTGTGTGTGTTTCCCACCCCCCTGAAGCCCAAAGACACCCGATGACAATCAGCTTAATATTTCTCTCGCAAATATAAATTCAACTTGCAACACTGCATTGGCTTCTGTCCACGAGTCCTGTTGCATCACCGATTTTGCTTACATGCGTGACAACTAAAATCGTTATCCGCACTCAATTGAATTATAATCCGATCAACGAAAGACAAGGGCGCTTACTCCGTTCCTTTCTGCCCTGATACACAATTTGGTAAGTTAATTCTTAAACTACATTCACGTTGATTGCCTGATGGACATTAGAAATGGCATATATCCTATCCCAGTTACGACCAGTGATTTTTAACCTATTTTTTAATAACCTGCCTTCTGTTGTAATTCCAGAAATTTGTATAAGTTTCTCATACATTTTTTAATTTTAAGTTATATTTTACATTTGAATTTTATTTTAATGTAACTTAATTTATTTTGTATTTTTTTTTTTTTTGTCGACTGATATTGGTCGACATTAAATAAATAAGTAAACAGTCAAAGTCTCTCAATATTTGGTGTGTATCTGAGTATTTATATATGCACTTAACCATGGTAAATATTTGCTTGGACGGGAGCATTTCTTCCTTGTTACATTTTCAGCCGACTAAAAAATTAATTTGCGATTTCGCACAAGTTTTTTTGAATTACAATTGACAATTTGAAGGGTGGAGCATTTGCTATTTTCGTTTGGCTCTTTATTTTTTATTTAATTTGAGAGCAATCCGATTCAATAATAGAAGTAAGTGTTTGTATAATATTCCAAGAACAGCCAATGAAAATAAAAATGAACATTTGATGTGCAATCTGGTGGAAGGGAAATGAATTGAGAACATTGTCTGTTTGTCGTGTGGATAAGTATGTATGTGTGTGTACACATATATATTATATATATATATATATATATATATATATATATATATTTGTAGGTCAATGCACAGCAAAACGTTAACAAGAGCTTAACACTTTAGATCCGGGACAAGTTGTGAGTATGCGATGCCACTTGGTGTTTATGGGACATGAGCATATTTTAATTAAATTAAACGAAGCCATGAAAATATTTGAAGCAGCTAGACAAAAAATGCAGACGGAGTGCAAAAGAAATGAGCAAATACAGATAGAGCGAATGGAGAGGGAGATAGCAGATAGAGAGAGAGAGAGAGAGTGAGAGAGGGAGACAGATAATGACAAAGTGAAAGTAGAAGCGCAATATAAATGCTGCCAAATTACGTGACATAATTTAGAGGCAATGCCAAACGAGGATATCCTAATGACATTTTGTCTTTGTTTACTGGCGATGCTCACTCGCTCCCCATCCTTATCTCCGACAACGCTTCACCTAGTCCTGCTGCAGTTACTGCTATCATTTCAGGTTTTACTTCTTTCAGTGTCACTTGGCACATAGGCGAAATAATCATTGTCATCAACTGGTGCACTATGGAAATTTGAAGCAAAAACTATTCGTAACGGAATGCAAAAGTCTGTTTTTAACAAATTTGTTGTTATTCGTTAGTTCACAAATGGTTTTTAAGCCATTATCAGGGGGAATTACATTTTAAGTACTTTAAAATGTTTTCTTTCTCTTTTTTTTTAATGAAAATACGTTACTTGAAACACTTTTTAGAAATGACTTTATGCCACATAAAGTGTCGGTATTCCCCATTGTGCGGCATCTCCCGCTGCTACCTCTGAGCTATGCGCAACTCTGCCAGTTACGTTAAGCTCTGGAAATGGACGTTATAAATAAGGGCTGCGGCAACTGAGAAGCGAGTCTAGCAGAGAAAATTGCACAGGCACTGGCTACAATAGCGACATTGCTTCCCCAACACTTCCCCAACACAGCGTGTAACAAGTAAAAGTGCTCAGCATCAGAAGAGTGCTCGACTAGCAGATACCCCCTTAACGCATCTTAATTATGGTCGTCTTCAATATATTGGCACACATACATAAACACGCTAAGAATTGGTTGGCTGGCTGGTTTCTTCTTCTGCCTGTGATAGATATTAAGCCGTAAACCTGATCATACCCAATGCGACAATACTGATGTTCGAGCAGAGTATAACAAGTAGCTTAGTGGAACGCATATTTAAACATTGTTATCAATATAATAGCCAGAGTGCAGAGGGACAAAGGCCCAGCGACCGGTTTCCAGGCAAACCCAATCAGCCGAATCATAACAGGACTGTGGTCTCCGAGGTGGGGTAAGTGGTGAGGTCGATTGTGAGCGTCAAGGCGTGAAACGCTTACGTAAAATGCGTTATATTTGCAAAGACTCGAAGCTCTCCTATATATCTGTGTGTGTGTGTATGTGTGTGTGTGTGTGTGTGTGTGTGTATGTTGGACGACTTCCGCTAATGAAAGCACCAGTTTCCGCTTCGCTTTACACACCAAAAGCCCGTTCTGTACCTTTGTTTTAACATTTATTTTTGGTTTCTTTTTTGTTGTTGTTGTTCCTTTTTTTTGTTCGTGAAACTTCTGGTTCGTTTGGTAATATGAATGTATGCACGGTGTGTGTGTGTGTGTGAGTGTGTGTCTGAGAGTGTGTGCACACATGTTTGTAACTAGATGCGAGCATTGTTTGTTTATGGCACTGTTGTTACTTAAGATCCTATGAAAATGTAAATTAAGTTTAATGTTTACGCGTTGCTAGTTTTCACTTTTCAAATTTGGGTCAAAGTATGCCACATAGCCAGCGAAGTCTCCTCAATAACCATAGTCCAAATATGTATACATATAAATATATATATATAAAAGGTGTGTCACAAGTGTGTGAAAAACTTCTCTCTCTCTCTCTCTCTCTCTCTCTCTCTCTTTCTGTTTGCCTTTTAAGTGTTTTCTTTTCTTTTCTTTTTTTATACATATGTATCTTGACACTTGGTCCCATATTAAATACAATCTTGAAATGAATCTTCAATTTCTGATGGATGTGACTTACTTACTGCGCTTTAATGCGATTATCAGCATCCTATCCACATATATGTAGTTAAAGTGCGTATGTATATAGTATATAAATATATCACATTTACATAAGCACTCTATACATATATATATGCATATATATATATACATATATACAGTTGTGCGTGTGTGTGTGTGAGTAGATATAATATTGCCTCACATTGTCAGCTTATCAGCATTGGGCAGGGTGTTGGGCTAGGAGTCAGAATTGGAAATGTTGAAAGCTAGGGAGCCGAGGCTGGTAGACTGGTAGGTTGTGGACTCCTAGGGTTGCTAGGACTGCTCAGGCTGCTAGGGTGAGCGCAATCAAGTAAATTACGTGAATTTATAACATAGGAAGCGAAGCGCGCCGCATCCTTGGATTGTGTCCTTGCAGACATTTGGTTTGTTTATTTGTTTGATTGCGTTTGCAAATTGGCGTTGCCTCAATCATAAAATTGATTGCAACGCCCTCGTCAACAAGTAGGCCTATTTATGCTTGTATGTGTGCCTTTGTATGTCTCTCTCTTTCTCTATCTCTCTCTCTCTCTCTCTCTCTCCCTCTCTCTCTTCCTCTGTATCTATATTTATTTGTGTATATGTGGGTGTGTAGGAGTAGCTGACAAACTTTACACCCTTCATCCGGTGCCCCTTTCCTTGCCCCTTTACCACCATAATCCGACAGTTGCCGCACAAAAAAACCATAAAACTGATGTCGTATTAAATTATTGACTATAAACAAAAAAAATAAAAAACAATAAAGAGTGCTATTGGCGAGAGCGCGGCAAAGAAATACCCTATACACGAGTTTATAACACGTTGCATAATAAACAACTTTAATTGAGCTTCGACCTCCGGACGGGAATTAAACTAGAGCTCTCAACTGCCGCAAAAAAGAAAGAAAAGCAGTTGATGTTACTCTATCGACAAATCTATACCCTGTAACTGCTCAAAAGAACGATGCACCTACATATACTAAAGCTGTCACATTGGAGGAGGCTCTGTGCTTCAATCAGCACTAAAAAATAGATGCTTGCATATGAGTATATTTAGGGACAAATGGAGAGATATATTCACTGGTAATATCTACTTTAGACGACGTGGATGTGTTCTTCGCGTTCTTCGGAATCTCTCTTTTTTTTCTCAACTTTGCTATACCCTTTCATGAATGTTTTTTTTTTTTTTTTGTTCTTGCTGTTTGATTGGTAACCCGCTAAAATAATAAATAAAAAATAAAATGAGCAGGGCTTAAAAAACATGACAGAATGGTCAACGGCTAGAAGGGAGCCGTTGCCACACCCAGCATATCAAATAAATAATAAATAAATAGCAGTCAATAAAGTGTTGTGGCTGTATCTGTAGTTGCCGTGGAACGGCAGCATGACACAACGGACAGGACAACTGAACGGCAGGACATTGGGACATCGAGACATCGGGACATCAGGACATTGGGACATTGGGACATCAGGACGGAGAGCATGCCATTACATCGTTGGACAACAGCATAATAGAGCGATTTATTTTCAGATTTCGCCATGCTGAAACATTTTTATGGGCCGAGAGAGTCGTAGCAACAAAAAACGCACACAGCAAATATTTGAGTTATGTTCAAGGATAGGGGAGATGCTCGATTCCGACACTGGCATTATAAAAATGTTATTGCATTTCATTAGGTTGACGCCATGGTTTTAAAATGACAGCTTTGGGAACAACAACAAAAAAAAACTCTGTCCATTAGCAAGCTTAAATTACGTACGATTATCAAATTTTTTCTGCCTGATCAACAAAATAAACAAGTGCAAACGTTGCAATTGGGCGTAACGGACTGGGGCATACTCTACTACCAGCGATGGGGATATTACAGCATTGAATAGCCCTTCCTCCACCATAGCAAAATCACTTCTTTTTGACGTATCTGCCAATTAAATTGCAGGAGATACGAGTTTTTGTGAATTTAAGGGGCGAGGAGGGTTTCTTACTAACCTTAGGATGCGGTCGTAATCTGCCTTCCAATCCAATTTAATAAATCTACCTGTGAAATTACAGAAATTATAGTCGCGAGTATGAAATAGTTTTAACAGACACACAGACGGATATGCATATATCAACAGGGCGGGGAATGTATATCAAGCATTAAGTAATATTATCAGATAACAGTTGCCACAGAACAGGAAGAGCGTAGCCAAAGAAATACCGATCTTTGAAGGAGATGTTTCCCAATCTGTCATCTAAGCTTGCCTTTAAAATTGCGATATATATAGGCTTTTGGTTCCGGATGGCCGATGTTCCTGGGGGCGGCGGGTGTGGGCATGGTGTGCAATTATATATGTCGGTCTTTGAAGGAAGGTCTCAGCAAGTAACCATCCACGTTTGGTGACTCTATATTCAAAACTGTGGAGATATGCGATTCTATCTTTTTACACTTTACAAACCAAATATCGGCTTTGGCGATTAAGGGCCACAATCTAAACTATTGACTAATTGTTTCCTATTATTTATATATATATTATTTTATATTCACTGCCATCAATTGTCTTATGTGTTCCAAGTTTATTAAGATAGCTTTGAAATTGATTTTATAGATGGACGAGCAGAACATAACAAGTTAGCAGAGCGAGGAACAGAAGCCAACGTTTGAGGCGGTCGTCATGCCAAATAGAGTTTTTAAAATGCATATAAGCACAAATATCTCATGTTGGCTTTCTTGTCACAAATGGGTTTTAGCTTGGTAGATGTAAACTTCATTTATGTGCAGCCTCACTCAGTGGTTGGTGGGGCACTGAAGTCTGTCAATGCCAACCAAGACCCAAAAATAGTATGCGGTCATATTCCGTTTCTTTGACATTTTGCGGGCAGTTGGCGCTGTGAATTTCTGCGGATTTATGATGAACGCTGCCTGCCAAAAGCTTTGAGCCCTAATCTCTTTACCCCTATATGATTGTTGTTATTGTTGCTGTTGTTGTTGTTGTTGTTGCTGTCATTGTCAGGGCCGCCTGACGGCAGGAAGCATTCACTTCCGGTCGTTGTTTTGTTCTTGCCCAACCTTGCCGTGCTCCTTCGCCGCATCAACTACGTCTCCGACTTGCCACTACCTCTTGCATACACTCAGAAAATAAATCTAGTGGATTTTAAGAAATTCCTCATGTTTCTTGAGCCAAGAGTTCGTCACCTATTACTCATTACATTTCTTGTAAAATTTAGTAGAAGAAATATCTCATTTTCAGGGTACTTTTTTTATTCTTGAATTATTTGAATAATACAATAAAATTATCAGCGAAGGTTTTGCATTTCTACTTTTTAGAATTGCATTTCTTAACAATAGAAATAATTTCTAATAAATAAAAAACCACACCATATATTTGTAATTGTCGAGTTGTGGCAAGAAATATATTTTCATAAATTTAGAAATTATTTCTAAAAACAAGAAATACTTTTTAATTCACAGGGCGATTTTCATATTAATGCGATTTTTTTCCGAGTGTACGTGTCTGACTTGCCACTGCTTTCTGCACAGTTCGTTCAAAAAGCCATTTTTTGGTGTGGCCAAAATGGAATATTTTATGCTGCTTTTTCAGTTGTTCCCTTATTGTTGCTCTGAATATTGCCAAATATAGTTTGGCTTGAAGCGCAGCTGGAAAAATACTTAAGCAACACCAATGGCTATGCAAACTTTGAGAATCTTGTCTTTTGTTTCGATGAATACTTTCGTTAGCTGAAATCATGAAGTAGCAACTTGGCCGGACATCGGACATGCAGGACCTTCTGCGAGTTACATAAACAGTCACATATATGTGTGTGTGTGTAACAATAATAAAGGCTTTGCACAAAGTTTAGACAGAGGCTGAAATGTTGGTTCCAATTAAATTGATTAGAATTCATAAAGATTTTCTGGTGTTTGGTTAAGAATTTACTTTTGACAGCCAACCAATTTTGTTGCATGCAACTATGATTCAGCAACTATTAACTAACTTGAATAAATAGCATTTCCCAATTTTACTTCAAACAAAATATGAAATTTGTTTATTAAATTTGTTTTTAATAAACTAGAAATTAATTAATTTTCACACCATTTTTTTTCTTCAAATTTTAGTTTTGATTTTTTAAAAGTTCGTAAATAGTTAATATGTTGAAAGTTAACATATTTCGAGCGTACATTTACTACTGTGCAGATTTCAAATTGCTTTGGTAAAATTGCCTGCCAGACAGGATTTCACTGCACAGTGAAAGCCCTTTGAGCTCATTCACCCGCAGAAGCGGTCAGCAAAATTTCGACGCTTTTGATAAACTTGCTGGCTGACTGCCTTTGGCATGAATGCTCCTACTCGCAGTAGGGAGCCACATGCCCGATTATTATGCACCCTTGGACCATACCGGACAAGCGTAGCTCCGGTAGTGAGAAAAGGCGTATGCTGACTCAAAATTGAAAACAGATTCAAAAATCTATTTAAAAGTTATGGCCGCAAATAGTTGTAACACGCCCGACACAGGACATGTTTCTCTCTCTCTCTCTCTCTCTCACACACACTTTCCCTGCATCTCTCTCTCTCTCTCTCTCCTCTGTTGATGATATGAGGTGACACTGCGAAAACTTTTCGACACTTTAAAAACTTGACACACCCATACACAAACGACTATTATGCAAACCCTTGCCACCTTACACAGCAGTCCCGTACTCTATCACAGCAGCAGCCCAACACACATATCCCACAGTCACTGAATTTGCCAAGGCTGGTTTTCAAATTTACGTCAGCTGGCTTTAAAGCGTGTGTGTGTGTGTGTGTGTGTGTGTGTGTGGCATTGTTGCCAAATTGGTTTCTGTTGTTCGGTACTGCTGCTGATAGTTGTTTGTCGCTTTGTTATCACTCTGAGCATATTGTTTTTGTTTTTCGATTCGATTGTGTTTTGTTGGCACGTTTGTCTTCGGCTTAAGTAGTCGTATTAATGTCTTATGCGCTTCCTGATACATATTTAGCTAGTGGAAAGACGGCGGCGAAATTTATGCTTGAAATAAGCTTATAATCAGCGTAACAGACATAACAATGACCCATAAATTGGCACTACTACCCGCACAACAAGACTGCAAATACACATGTACTTGGATGCTGACCAGCGCAACTAATTCCGTTTGACTGTTACATCAACAACGGAAGAGGCAACAACAATGACCGCAACAACAGCAACAGCGACAGCAACAACAGCAGCAGGCAGCAGGCAGCAGACAGGCATAAATCTGTGCACACTGAGCATGACTTTTCCTTGATGGATGTCTCTCTCTCCCCAATTTTTTTTTTATTTATATATATATATATATATATAGGTACATATTCTCTCTTTGTCTTTTTGAATGTGCGTGATGTGTGTTATATCTAACTGGACCACAATAAAATTTATTTGTATTGTTTGGCCGTTTGTCGTATTTTCTTTCAAGTGAAATAAAAAACAGACAAAATTCGAGTGCTTTTGCCGATGTGTCTGACTAGAAGATACTCAGCTGTAAAAATCAAAAGTATACCTTTTGTAATTAACTAACTCAATTTTTTTTTTAAAGAAAATCAGCTGGTGACAACCTAAATCACATCACGTATAATCTATGGATTCAGCAAGTTGCCACCCGCTGACCTTTTTTTTAATGATTGCAGGGTATTAAACGGTATGAATGCTCTAACCCAAAATAGAATACCTTATGCCCCCCACATGTCAATGGAGACCTAAATCTGTCACACAAATTGAAGGAGTACCAAAACGGTTTTTTTTAGCCACCGGATCTAAACAACAAAGGATAATCGATAAAGAGCACTTGTATGTCCCGATTAAATCAATTTTATTCAACACAGTTCGGCTTTCAGCTTTTATGTTTTAGGCAAATTGCTAATGAGAACGCTGTGCGATGAAATTATTTTAATTATAAACCGCACCCATTAGAAAAGGGTAATGAGGTATACTAAAATACCAAAATAAAATAGGTAGAAGCATCAGCAAATGAGTTCGTCTGTCGCGCATTCCCATTTCAAAGTTTATTTTAAGTAATAGATCACTTTCCACGATTCTCTAATAACCGATATGAATCGATAATCGATTATTTGAAAATTGTTTCAGTCGTATCTACATATATATATATATATATATTGATTGACTTGGGTACAGCGTATCTCGTGGCCGACCATTCCTCTAGAGCATTCCCATTTGTTTTATTTTGGGTATTTTTGTTTTGGTTTTCGCTTGTGCGTGTGGTGAGGGCAGGTTTTGGTCAATGCGTCAGTTTTACGGCTCGTAATGCTTGTAATTGATTGTTAATGCCGTAGTTAAAGGAACCCCATTGCCATTCGAGTCATAGACTTAGCCGACTACTCGTGACTCAAAGGTTATGAATATCTTGACGGAGCCAAGGCCGGCTTGCGTACAGTTGCCTGGCTCTGGCTCTGGCTCTGTTGATGTTGCTCTTTATGTTTGTGTTTTGGATTTGTGCGTGCCTTGGCTTATTTATTATTAAATTCGGCATTGCGTGTGTGTGGCAAGAAGCCGCCCGCACTCTGTTGAAAGTAGATTCGCCAGCCAGCCAGCCAGCCAGTCAGCCAACCAGTCCTCAAAGCCTGCTTATGTACACACATACATAATGAAAGTATGTGTTTATATGCTTCTGTATGTGGGTGGGGGTGTGGACGTGGCTGGAGGGCAGAGCAATTGTACAGAATTCCTTTTAAAATATCACAGAAATCAGTTTAAAAAAAATAAATAAATAAAAAAAATACAGAGGCACCGCAACAACGAAATTGGGCTTGGGGGTTGGGAATGGCTTGACAACAACAAAGAAGGCCAAGGATCGTTGCGCTTATCGTATGGACCGACGTGACCTGGCCTAGCATCGATATATCCCCTGTATAGTTCATGCATATGTATGTAGGCGGATGTGTGTGTGTGCGAGTGTGTAAGTCATGCATAAAACGGAAACGTTAATGCTAGCAATATAATAAAAGGATAATGCAGTTGGAATTGCAGCCTCAGCTACTACAAAATGTCCGCACTCGAATCGACGGCCGCATTCCTTGGAGAGCAGGCAATGACAATAAGCAAGCCGGAACACGAAAAGAGAGCGGCAGATAGTTGAGATTGTTGTTTTATTGCTACTGTGTTTCCATTGCCTTACGTTTCGCCTCAGCTCTGCTCTGCTCAGTTCATCTCGCAAACAATGCAAATAAATCGCAGGACGCAACAAATGCAACAATGCAAGCTAAATTCCACGGCAGACTTAATTGCAACAAATAACTGAGCTTTACAGCATTTCTCAAATGGCTACATCATGTCAGCCCAGCAACCTTCAACGATTTAGCTCTCAATAAAATACTCTTCTTACCAAATGTGGTACGCTTATTGATCAGTTTTGGCTCACACATATTTAAAAAGACGAGGCTGTTAATGTTGTAATCCAAGTGTGATATTTATCATAAATGTTTCCTACCTATCATCCATCTCTCATCTCATCTAAAAGGGTATGTATACACATAAAAATTTAACCGTTTCTTATTATTAGCAAGGCTGTAGATCTTTTCTTAGTTGTATTAGTGAATGCAATATTATTTACATGTAAATAATGTTAAATCAGTCACAGATATTAATCCCCATTATTTAAATTCATTTATTTTAAAACACCCATTTAAATCGACTTGACTTTAGCCACGATACATATCTTGGAAAGCCAAAAAATTGTACTTCTACTTTGTCACAGCTCAATTGAAAAGCAAAAACTAACCTCTTGAGAATCAAGTTAGCAGCGAACTCACCTGTATTGAAAAATTGTAGGAACTTTGAACTTTAAATTAATTAGTTGTTGTTGGGGAGATGCGACAGCGAGTAGATAAACTCGAGACAAATGAAATGTGAGGCGAAAAACAAATAGCAGGTGATAGATTTGATTTCATGCAACTAGGCCAGCTAAGGAAGGCTAAAATATAATTAATTGCGTCAAGATACAGTTCTGGGCGGAACAAGGGACGTCGCCATTGACGCTGCCAAGACCAGTGTGCTTGGCAGGAAAATGAAGATGAAGATGAAATGAAATGGAAAACGCAAAAAGGATAAAATCGAACTCAAATTGAAAACGAAAACGAGCAAGCGAAGCGAACATGCGAACTGGCCAACTGGCGAACTGGCCAACTGGCCAACTGGCGAACATGAGTACTTGGGAGGCGTTGCCAGAATTCTCATGTTTGTAATTTTAGGTATCTCAGCATTTGTTTCTTTATACCCTGAACCAATTAAAAATGCCAAAAAGGGTATAATCAAGGTGTGCTAAAGTATGACACAGGCAGGACGAAGCGTGTATTATTTGGAATATAAGGCTCAATAGTAGTAGTACAAAAAAAGGCAGATTATGTTAATCAAAACGAACTAGCGACAGCAAGGTCAGGGTATCTCCTAGTCGAGCTGTCTCGATTAGCTCATTCTAACCTGACTTTATTTTTTCCTTTTTTGTTGTTTAGTCTTGAGTGTTTACTACTCTTGTAATGAGTTGACCAGCAAATCCAAGAGTGGTGGGTGGGGGGAAAGGGGGTTATGTTGTGTGCGACGGGTCAAATTAGAAGTGAGCCCGTTGAGCAGTTACCCAAGTTCTTAGCCATTCAAAATGCATGGCAAGCAAGGAAATCTCCCTTGAAAGTAAATTGCGCTGAAAAACAATCACGCATAAGTGCAATACAAATACAAACAAGCTTATTGGTTTTTCTGTTGTTGTCCACTCACCGTCTTCACCTGCCAGTTAACCAGCTAGCTGTATTGGCCCGAATGCAAGGCAAGACAAGGTAAGGCAAGGCAAGACAAGGCATGGCAAGGAGCTACGTTATGCAAGGCAATGTTTATATGGAAGCTGCAACGAGTGCAGAAAATGCAATTTATGTGCACTAAATGTGATACTCACAAATGAATTTAGTATTCCCACTGCAGTGGAATCTCTACAAAAATATACACGTAAACACGAATGAAATATTGCAAAATGGCACTTGGGCCCCACTCGGATTATGCACATTGAGTATTGAGCCAGTTGTGAATCTAAATTTCACTATTCTCTTAACATGTTTGCGAAGAGATATCAACAACAGACAACTATGTCATATAGCTCTCAAAGGAGCAATAGGTCGACCCTTCAAGTGCTCAATGAATTCTAGAAGTCTCCGGAGTGAATCAAGATAAGTTTTCTTTTTCGTTAAGCCTGAGATATGATGAATATTATGGTCGCATAACTGTCCCTTCAAAGAACTCTTATTCAAGTCAAGATTTTGATTTACATATTGTTAAAACATCGTGTAAGCAGTCAAGTTTGGTTGGCCTAAAATGTCAAAATCAATTATATCTGTGGATCTGGGAGAGGAAAGCGAAAGTCATTTTGATATGCAATATGTTATCCGTTCAGGAAGTTCGCATTCTTTACTATGGCATTTGCAAGTGCACAACGCCTAACTGCATCATAGACAAGGTATTGAATCATTAACTCCAACCAGCAGCGTTTAAGTCCAAAACATGACATTGCCAAGCCATACACACCACATTCAAAATATCTACACTTGGAATAGCGCCAAAAAATTTTGGAAATCGCCCCAAAATGTAAATTGCCAAAATAACAATATAAAGTTTTTCTATAACATATTATAAAAAACATTTCCAAAATGTTTGGAGTTAACAAACTATATAAAAATGTTGTATTTCTGAAATCTTATATACCCTGGAAATTTGTCATATTCTTGCTAAATTTTAGAAAAATTCACCCTGAAATTTTTAGAATGCAAAACTTAGTTTTTAGAAAGCCATCACCATAATTTGTATAAATTTACTTTCTGAACAATAATGTGAATAACCATTGGCGCCATAAGTATAATGATTTACGAACATTTAGGGCCATTTTTTTATGAGTGTATCAAGACAACGTGGCTTCAGCATCAGAAAATCCAAAAGCCAAATGAAGGCTTTACTATTGGGATTGTGGCATGACATGAATTTAATACACATCATAATCACATTAAGCTCGATAGCCATGAGACACTTGTGTCGTTCTGTTAAGAATGTATATACATAAATATATATCTTTGAAAAGACTTCAATGAAGAGAAATGAACAACAATTTTTAAACTTATTAAAAGTGTGCAAAAAAAAAGTTCAAAATAGATCAAACAGCCTGTTAAGAATGTCAAAAAATCTATGAAAAAAAAAACTACAAATATTTCCATCAACTAATTAATAATGTTGAAAAAAAAACACAGAAAATTCTTTTATGGCATACATTTTATTTTTGTCCCAAATAAGTAAAAGCACATTGTATGTTTGGTCTAAATAAATGAAAGTACAATCAAACCACAAACCTGGCTACAAATTTTTAGTTTAATTTATACTTCGTCTGCAAATTAGACAACATAGATTTATTTCAAGCATAAATCATGGCGTTTAATTTAATAACATTGTATTTGAAATGAAGATAGTTGTATTTAAAAATAAAACATTTTGGTCTGCTGATGTCAGATTAGTGGCGACTCACGGCAAAGCCTGGGCTTACTATAGTCCCACTTTCACGACACACGACATACATTTAACTACCACGATACCGACACCGATATTGTGATCTTCTTCAATCAGATGGCCAACAAATTTGATGTCGCGATTGTCATTTATTTTTATTACCGCACTTACCTGCTGTTAGCTGCTACTTAGCGCCTTCTTTTTTTTTTTGCTTTTTATTTTGTGTTGCTTTTTTTTATTTTTGTTTTTTTCTTTCTTTTTTTGAGCGATGCGAGTGTAGGTTTTTATATGTTGTAGTAGGTGTAGACGGCGTCGGATTTCAGGATTTCAGGAGGAGGGCGGGGGTCTCAGTGCCAAATGTCTTTTGAAACGCTCGAGCTTAACTTTTTGAATATTTCAAGTATTGTACTGCTGCCTACGTTGGCATGCGAGTGTGTGTGTGTGTGAATGTATGTATGTGTTAGTAAGTGTGGTGCACTTTAATCAGCGTTGCCAGCTGCGAAAACAAGCAGAACAAGAAAAATGTGCTGAGTTGCCAAACTGCTGTGGTGTGCTGTGTGCCCAGGTGAGCCTAAAAAACAAAGCCAGATGTCGCTAAATGTCGAGCTGTTTGCTTATTACGGCTGATTGTTGCTTGTTGCGCGCTGCTCGCTGCTTGTTGCTGTTGTCTGGCAAATTTGATGCTACACTTGTAGGTTGTAGGATCGTATAATATAATGCATAAAATACAACACTTAATATATATCGTGTAATATATACACACACACAAATATGTATAGAATGTATTATATATGTGTGTATGTAAATCATGGTCGAAATCTATGCCTCATTTTATGCCTCTTTTATGAGCAGTGAAACGTGTCAATATACTTATATATATATATGTATGCATATATATATATATATATATATATACACACATGTATGAGAGTAATTTGTACTCGATATATAGGATCATTATTTGCCGCACTTCTGTTCAGTTTTCGACTTTGGCTGGCCCGAGTTTATTTCACGCCTTTGCATTTTATTGCGCCAAATTGATGGCAACTTTATTATTACAACTGGATTTTGGCATAAAGTCAAATTGATGTGTATTCACTATGACAACTCTCGGATAGAAGACAAATGTTATTGTCCTGCTCCCGCGACACACGACAGCCGTTCAGTGACAGACTCCGATGGCGTTCAATTTGATGGGAACTCTTTTCGAGACTTTTTTGCAGTTAAATGCGTTAAATGCATTCTATTTGAATGTTCAATCTAATCTTAACCAGAAGATCAGTGCTCGACAATGTCCAATAGTGGGGGAGACTAAAGTTGGCCAAATAAGTTATCCATATTCCTTGCATCTATTATACTAGTTTCTATTTCGTTTCCATTGTGACTCTCATTGGGTGCACTGTAGCTGAAAATTGCAATTCAAAGTTGAGCATTTAACGAGTTTTTTACTGTCTTGCCTTATTTGCAGCTTGCTTGCAGCATGGCTATAATAGTATCCGTTAGCAGGCACAGCCACAGTATTAACTCGCTAAGTGTTAGTCCTGTTTGGGCAAATGCAATTTAAGCATACTCACACACATATGCACACATGCACACACACACACGTACGACCAGAGTAAATTTTTATTGGGACACCCGCAAAAGTATGCAGCACTTTTCTTGGTGCAGTTGCAGTTGCAGTCGCAACGAACTTCCACGCACATTTATTTTTTATTTTTTTAATTTATTTATTTATTTATTTATTTTTATTTATTTATTTTTTTTTTGCAACAGTGTTTACATTTCACTTATTTCGCCGAGCAGCATCAGTGGCAACCAAACAAAAAAATCAAAAACAACATTAGCAACAACAACAATCAGAACAGCAATAGTCGAGTAGGCGCAACTTTGCACGTGATGACTTAAACGGCGATAACGGGGCAAACAAACAAACACACAGCCAAATTTGGCGATGATAACAAGAGCGTGTGGTTTACCGTTGCCGTACACTGTTCACGGTTCACTGTCCATATTACACGGCCAACCGAGAGAGACAGAGACACAGACAGAGAGACACACACGCAGAGAGATAGATAGAGAGAGAGAGAGAGAGAGAGGCAGGCATCAGCTTCTGCTTCTGCTTCAGCTTCAGCTTCAGCGTGAGCAAGAGTTCGGCAGAGCGACAATAGCAATCTGTGTGGCACTGTGTTGGCTAAGCGCGACGCGTGGCACAAACCAACCGTTGCCTTCGATATCCTTTTCGAGACTGATTCGAATCGAAGCAAGCGCAGCGCGAGTCAAGCAAGCTTCAAGCTTCAAGCTTCGGCAAATAGTAGGACACGATGTCTGTGTGGGTGTGTGTGTGTGTGTGTGTGTGTGCGTGTGCAAATATATTGACTATCCTTAGGTTCCACATGCACACGGAAGAAGTTCATATACAGGCACGCACCTTTGGCAGGTCGGCGCCGTTGTCGCGCTGTGGCATCTGCCCGCTCGTGCTGCCACGTGCGGGGTATTTTGCCGAGCAGCGCAGGCGTCGATAGCGTCATGTGGATGCCATGTGTGTGTGGATGTCATTGGAGATGCGCTCACAAAATGTGGCTGCTCTATATACTTATTCAACCCAGCAAAGATTCCAGATTCCATTTTTGCAGGAGCTGGGCTTCATGGAGGAGCTATAAGAGAGGGCACAATATATCCAATAGGTCGCAGTGCAACTACCACAATTATATTAATAATATACTTAATTTATATACGTATAAATAAATACATGTGTACACGAAAACATGTTTATCGATTTCAATATTTCTCATTTCCTATTCATCGAGTGAATTTCCTACAATCGATCTATAACACAATTTCACAACATCAAAATTGGTATACAATCGCTAATGCATTTCCATGTAGATATTGAAAATAAGCTTGTTCTCGATCGAATGGGGAAACACTTCATACAGCGGCTTCTTGACTATAAAGAAATTCTAACCGTAAAGATTAAAATTCAAAAATTATGAAAATTGCTATTCAAACTTAATTTGTTTCCATTTACAAAATTTCAACTTACAAGATTCGATGTAGGAAAGTTCGACAGTATTCAAAATATCAAACTTAAATCTTTATCGGTTTTTTTATTTATTTAATTATTATTATTATTCTTTCTTTTGTTGTGATTTAATACTAAATTAATTTTTTGTTTGCAATTGGTGTATATGCTAATAATCCCAATCATATAGTTCGAATTAAACTTGACTGACAGATGAGATAACTGAACTAAAAATACGTAAATTCCAGCGCACTTGCACAATGCAATCAAGCCAGTTCAATTGACCAAAATATTTAGTGTCATATCTTACAAAAAATATCATTGCTGAACAGCGTGAAATGCCTGACAGGAATGTCAGGAATTCGAGCCTGGATCGGTCCTGCTCCAAATTTTGCATAATTCCGCCAGGTGTGGTTTCAAGCGCAGAAGATATCTCAATTTCTTTACTTTCGGCTTGGCAGGATTTGTTGGACGCTTTTCGCCACAATGGACAACAATGCACAGATGCGTGAATTCATTTTCATATAAGAGCCAACGATCCATGAGCATTAGTTAATGAATTTTAATTATGTGAACAGTCAGCTTTTGCGCTGCTCGGCATCACTGGCAACATCATGTGGAATTCGTGTGGAATGTGGCTCGTGCGCTAGCGTTGCACGAACTCCACGATTCGCGCCCGATGCGACACGAGGCGACACGACGCGACAACAGCGAGGACACTGCGATAACGAGTGCTTGAAGCGGCGACAGTCGTGTCCGACACAGACTCGCGCAGGCACTTCCACGACGATGTGGGCCTTGTCGACTTGACTCGGTTCTGTTGCCGTTGTTGTTCCTGATGTTGTTGTTTGTTGCAAGTCAAATGCTGCGAGATGTTGCTACTGCTGCTGTTGCCGATGCAGCTGCTGCAAGTTCAAGGGAATTTGCGCGACTCGTCAACTGTATTGGCAGCGACGCCAACAAATAAATTACGGAGGCACATGCAACGAAAATGCATACAAATTAAGGTGGCAGCTGCAACACTCACGCAATCACTCCTACATATAATCAAGCAAACACAGACACACATGTACATATGCATACATAGTGCCTACACACACACACACACACACACACACACACACACAGACACACACACAGACACACACTTTTTGGCTTAAAGTCGGGCACTGTGTCAGTCTCGTTTCCCAGTCGGGAGGCATTCTCATTGGTGTGAGCTGTGCTTTCCTTGCTTTGTTGGATCTGCTTGGCGAATCACTTACGGTAGCCTACTTGACCAATTTTACTCTGGCTGCAGACACTTTTTGACTGCTTCTTGTTGTTTTATTGTTGTTGTTGTTGTTGTGTTTGTTATTGCCGCTGCTAAGGGGTTTGAGTCATTTCCACTCACTTTGTTCGCGTTGCGCATCGCCGAGTAGCATAAAGTTGATTTTCGACTGCCACTCGTTTCCCCTTTCCGGTGAGTTGTCATTAAAAATATCACAGCGAAATTCAGAAACTGCAACTTTGTTACAGGCAAAGTGGCAACAATCCCCCACCCCCACGCAGTCCAGCAGCCACCTGCAACACCAAAGCTGCAGAAACCTCCGTTTTTCAATCTGAAAGCGCTGCCGTCACTTCGGTTGGCATAAACAGTGACACAATATTAACAATGTCATTTCTAAGAAACTTCATCATCATATTTGCATTGTGCGGCAACAGCCCTAAGCCTTATTCCTTTATTTTTGAGGCTATCTTTGGCACAGTAGAGGAGCTTTTGGGCATCCGTACCGTTGTCATTAATGACTGTCACTCAGGCAGAGACTGTAATAACATTGCCCAATCAACTTGTCAATTAAGTCGAAACTTTTTCCACTCCGCCTTATTTGGCCGGCGAAATGCAACAGATTAATAATGAATAACCAGTTCTGCAAATAGACTGATTTTGCGATACAGACATTAATACATGCAATGGTAATGTGTGTCATAGCAAATAGTGTATAATGGAGCGACGATTAACATTTAGCGGAAAGCAAAGAAGTTTTTATATTGCTTTTATTACGCGTAGTGCTTCCATTAATTAATGCAACATTTTTCCCAGGTGCTACTTACCACTTGTCATTTGGAAGCATTCATATTATTTATGCACGAGCAGCACTTTCTTTGTATTGTTTTGTTTACAGTGACTTGCAGAATTCATAACGGCCAAAAAATGCAATTATCTCGTAAATATTTATATGCGATTATCGAAACAATGGCTCCAAACTGACTCATTTTCTCCTGCTGCTGCTGCTCTGTATGTAAAACGTTGTTAGCCGTGAATGCCAGATGAATAGCCAGAGATGGACCCACTCAGTCATTTAGGCATTCAAACAATGCGGACTCGCTTATGATGCCCCAGGCTACAGTGTGCTCGCTAAAATATCTTTGCCCAAATACCTGTTAGCCAGCTTACCTATTTAAGCAGATAGCTTGATAGGACAAAATGTCTACATTTTGCCGGGCACATTTTCTATAATCAGTAAAGCACGTGCCGAAAAAAACGTGTGGAAAAAGTTCTAAGCCAATCAAGCGAAAATTTAAAATTTGAGCAGACAATCCTGTCCCTCATCTTTCTCTCAAGGTGATAAATTTAAAAAGAAACGAAAAGAAAAACAAACTAAATAAATGAAAACCAAAAAACAACTGTAGCTTTCTTTAAAAGAAACATATTTGCTTCATGTTTGCAAAAATTTAATTTAAAAATTTATTTCATTTAACCAATATAATATAAAACTCATTATTTTGATGGAAAATTGAAAATTTTCTGAAAATCTTAAAGATTTTTTTCCATGAAATTAGCTATTTACTAAATAAGAGATATTTAATAAAAAAAAAGTATCTCCGAAATACCACTGACACATATATATTTACCATAAGTTTTAGAAGAATTTTGTCAAATCAGTTTCAGACCCGGCACAGCTGCAGAAGAATGTTATATATTCATAAAGATACATCCCATACGAAATACAGGAACTTAATCGAACATTTTGATTTATTTTCCAATCATTTTGAGCAGAACTAACCGGCACCAGACAACCGGATGCGAGTATCAGTAATCCAGAGTTGCTCAGCATTAAAAATATAATATATAATACATAATTAATAATAAGTAATATGTCCTTCTGGAACTCGATGAGAAGGACAAAGAGGGCATTTGCCGTATATTTGAGAAGTTATATGCTTGTCAGACCACGGTACAGGGCATGTTCTAGTCGAATACTTTCGGCTGGAACGCTCTTGTAAGGCATTTAATTGGTGACCATTAATCATTTGACAAAACAAATATGCAACATTTAACGCAGTGATTGGTTTGCCTCTAAGAATGATTTATTTTAATATTCTTGCAGCGCTTAATATGATTTCGTTGCGAAATATGTTTGTGAAATAATAAAACTTGGCATAGGAAGAAAAAAGATCTGCCCACTGCCAGAAAAAGAGAATTGTTGTAACGCATTAAAAGTAATAACTCCGACCGCATAAAGTAAACCACTGTCAACATGAGATTACAAGTATTTGTAGGCATCTTAGGTACACCAAAGATTTCATACCCTATTATCAATATAAATGAAGCAAATATTTATGTTTTACGACAAACATTCTCGATATTCTCTAAATAATAATGACGACTGCATTTAATGGCTTCTTCACTCTATGATTTCTGTTACTTCGCCATAAGTTAAAATATAAAAGTAAAATATTTATAAAAGAATTATCTCCGTTTGAGCTTAAAATATCTCGATCAAAACTAATTTAATCCGGTAATTTATTTTAAGCTTAAGCACAGTCTTGCAATGCCTGAGCTCGAACTGATTATTACTATTCCAATTTCAATTAGCATTGAAATATACATTGCGAACTTTGCACAGAAAAACAGCACCAAGAATAGCACAGTATTAAGAACGACCTTGGTTTGATTGATATTCTCTTATCCATTGAAGGACTAAATACGCCGCATGCCCCTAAATCAAAGGATTGCAGGCTAGCAGCAATAATGTTGGTAAGCTTAAAAGATTTTGAATTTATGTGTTCATTTCGATTCTAAATTTTAATCGGTTAAAATGCGTTTCCGATTCCAATTCCTGTTTGACACCATGGAATTAATTCTAAGATATTTTCAGAAATGTTAATCATTATTTTAAGCTATTTGCATCTGTCAAAGCTTTTTATGCTCCACAGAGTTTTATTTAACCTACTTAACTTGCTTTGCTCTCATAATATTGAATGAAAATGATCAATAATGGCTTTTTGTGTATTTGTGAGAACGTTTATTACTTAAACACAGTGAATTAAAAAACAAAAACAGAGGGAAGCGCCATTGGCTTAGATGTAATTTGTTTACTTTTAGAAATTGTGTAATTTGTTGCACGCAAATTGCAACAGTTAGAAGCATTTACGCGCCACCTGCTATGCTCAAATATTCTGCGACTTGCTGCTGCTGTTTTCTAACATTTTAAATGCAATTAAATGAAATGCGAAAGTTTTCGTCGGGTTGTCCATCTGTCAGTTGGGCGTGAACACAAATAATCCTGCAGACGCAAATAATGTCCCTTTAATGAGACGTATGGCCCAAAATCGGAGTCCACTCAACATAGCCTCTGGTGCTGGCAAGTTGGAGCAGTTACGAAACTGCCAGCAACAAAACAATATACAAATAAATTGTATTTTGTTTCACTTAAGTTGCACGGAAGAGTCGAGCTACACACAGTGCAGCCTTTTGGCAGGACAAGAACAATCAAATTGAAGCAGCGACAGGGACGAAGATGAAGAGCAAGACGTGTTCGAGGATAAGGACGAGTATAGGGATGACGACGACGATGAGGACGTACACAAAGACAAAGATGAAGAATGGAGCCTGAGACTGGCGCTGAGTGAAAGGCATTCAGGTAAGCGACAACACTGACACAATAGCTGTTGCATTTAGACAAAAGGCGCCAAAACAATGCTCCATAAGCAACTGCAGCCACAGCAACTGCAACAACATTAACTTATTCTATTGCAAATTGATTGTTTTTGCTTAAGACATTATAGAAGTGAATGGAACCCGACCCACACAAATAAGCAATTGCCAAAACGTCGATTTGAACTCCCCAGTAAAGGTATTCGAATTTTTAATAAAATAGTATATATGTATATATATATATATATATATTGATCAGCGTTACTCTGTGTCATATGGCTGACAAAAATCGATCGCAAAAAAACGATGTGTAATATATTGTTTTGACAAAATCACAAAATGTGTATGTTATTAGGCTAAAAAGCCAACATCATCGGACCACTACTTCATATTATTATTATGAGGATCCTCTTCAACTGATTATTCCTAGTTTAGCTAGGTCACCTCTTAGTCTACAGTATTCTATCAAGAGACCGGTGAAAGTATCAACATTCAAGATTTGTCCATAGACACATATATCACCCTTTAGGATACAATATAAGTGTAGAGTATGAGTTTGCAGGAAGTTGTTAAACGGGAAGCATATTAATTAAATTCGCTTAACATTTCTTTTAATTTACTTAAACCGAACTAAAATATAGATGTCGGCTGGATAACTCCAGTATACAAGGGTTTTTAATCTTGGGTGTTTCGTTCCTCCTTGTTGATTATATTTGTAGAAATGTTCACTTGCACCCAACCACACTTAAGTATTCACAAACACACTCGAAAGTTGCTTCTTTGCGGTTCCAAACCCATGTTTACGTAGCTTTTCCGTTCGTACTATCGTTGTCAGGATACAAAGAAATACATGTACATAAATATATATATATATATATATATATATATATATATACAAAAACATGTGAATTCGATCCAATTACCGACCGCATTATACTCTGTGTCTATTGATGATGTAATTTGCAAGAATTTTTATTTCTATGGGCGATAAAACAGCAAAATGTGTTATTTATTATCTTTATTTTTATATAAGTAAGTTTTAGCTGTAATGGTAAATATGCTGAGTGTATGCAAGTATTTAAGTATATATGTAAACAAAACAACAAAAAGACGATCAAATCTGTTTGTACTGACATGCTGATTGGCAATTACCACGATTATTATACCCAGGGCGCAGACTTCATTTTTATAGGGGTAAGTTAAGGCAAACGCGTCCAGCAGCAATTAACAATTTGTTGAAAATAGTTGGTTGTAGTTTATGGTTATCGGAATGTTTATTGAAAAATAGATAATTTGCAACACTTGTGTATTTTGTTATAAAATATTTAAGCTTTACATTTAGCAAGATGTTATTCTCATGCGCAATCATGCAGACAGGGATAATTGTGCCGATGGTTGTTGAATTTTCTATTGAGCACTTGTGAAAATTACACAGTCCATGTACCGCATCATGTGAATGTGATACTCAAAAGATGTAAAAGCTTAAGCAAAGCATTTTGACTTCTTGAATCGTAGGTTAGTGAAATTTCAGCTTGTTCTATGGATAAAATTTCTGCTTTACTCCTCTATCTACGTTTAAGTTATACGCTAATGTGTAAAACTAATAGCAAGACTATAAATATGCATTAAGTTAATTATAAACAGAAACAAATGCGTTTTCTACTGGCAAACATTATTGCTGGTACCCGGGAATCCTTTAATTTGGGTTGTAGGCGGCAAGCAGCAAACAGAACGCGAATGCAATTTTGGGGGCATGTGGCGTGTTTAATCCTTCAATAGATAAGATAATATCAATCAAGCTATGGCAATAAATAAATAAATAAATCGTATAAATTATCACCTGCAGGTGATTAGCAAGGCCGTTATTAATACTGTGCAATTATCGTTGTTGTGTGTTCTGTGCACAGTTCGGAAATGATATTTGAGTGCTAATTGAAATTGAAACAGTGATAATCAGTGCAATACTTTGCCTGAGCTGATTTTCCTGTGAATCTTTGCAGTTTTGACACATTCTAGGTTATAATTGCATTGAGCTTCTCGCATTGCATTTTAAATTGCAATCGAAATTGCATTGTGATTGTGCAGTTTGATTGATTTGCACGCAACCGAACAATTAGACTCTTAAAATTGTGCACGTTTGCGTGTCGAACGTACAGAATTCATGATTTTTCTTCATTGAATTAAAACCGATTGTCACTTTGATTGAATATCAGTGTTTAATAATTACATATAATGTGGCCTATGGCCTAAATATGTGTGTAACAGCATTAATACAAAATAAATATAAGCGCCTTATTTGTGAAATGAATGACAATTCGAACGCATAATTTTTGTTTGATTTTGCATTTAGATAATATTTTAAAAAGTCATACACAGAGATCATAAAAAGGACAACTGACGTTTAGTTTGGTAGACCACAGTTGATGTGTTTGGAGTTCAAATAAACCAAATTATGAATCCAAGCCAAAACAACTAAAGCATGTAATGGTTTAATTCTTTAAAGCGTTAAATATAATATTATACAAAATTGCTCGACTTTAGTAATACACTTTCAAGTTGGAAGTTGTGCGTTTTTAAGTACTGTCACGTTTTGCCAGCGAATTCCAATTTACTGTATCGCTATTACTTTATTAAGGCAAAAATAAAAATCAATTTGGATGCCTGAAAATTGGTTTATTTCAGCTGTGCCATTCTGCCACGGAATCATGCTCTATGTTCGTATTTTTTCATAAGTATACTGTTGTGTTCATAAATCGAGGAAATGCCTCTTGAACAATTCTATATGAAACAATGAGCGAAAAACAATTTTGATGCTTCTAACAAACAAGAAAACACGAACGAGCAACTGTATTTAATTTTTATTTGATGCCTGAGTTTACTGTGCTTGAATCAGTTTGAATTCTTGCAACAAGCATAGTTAAAGCTGCTGCATTTTATATCGGCAACTCAGTTCAAAACGTCCAACTAGAAGAATCCATGGCCAACATTTTAAAAACAAAGTCGGAACAGGCACTTGCACTGACATGGACCGCCGAGAGTTGATGTATGTGTTTCAACTGTGCTTCTGTTGTTGCAATGAGTACAGATTTTGCAACCGACGAGTAAGTGTGAGGATTATTTCGTTCTCAATTTTCTCAACCTTCAAATTTTTATGTGTACCAGTAAACCACTACAGCATTTATCTACGATCATTTGAATCGATATTTACATTGATGGGCACAAAAGAATGTGAAGTCTGATTAGGTTTCATTGTTTTGGAGAAACAAGAAGCCTCAATTTAAAACAAAAATATTTCTAGGGCTCATAATATTTCCAAGTCGAGCTCTCTCGACTATTCTCACTTGTTCATTTATATGTTAGAGATTAGGCAAGTTCGTGTTTGTATTTGGGTATAATAATTTCGATTTATTGCTAGACATTTAATTAGTTAATTGTAATTGCTATACTAAAAGGTATAAGCCAAGACTAGTCTGTGCTGATATATTATGGTAATGTTATTTAATTATTTTAGAGATAGCTCCTTTGTCCTTAACTTCCTTCAAGATGAGCTAGCACTGCAGGCCAAGCGGCAACTTAAATGAGGCGCACAACCCGCACATGAATACAAAATGAATACATGCATACTGGTTAGTTGGTATTGTTACTGGCAGCGGATGTAGTAGTCAGGTGAGTGATCGAAGGTGGACAGCACAGAATTGGAGGCAGAACAGAAAAGTGGAAACAGGCTGCTAGGTTCATTTCCAATTTATTGATGATTTTATCAGCAACCAATAGCAAACCACAGCCCAGAAACGGTATACAAACAAGGTGGCGAAAATACTAAATGGATAACGACAAATATAACAACAACAGCAACAACAAAAACATCCATCGGGAACAACAAACAACAAGCGACAACAATAATGCCAGTGTTACACAGCTGACTTTGAATGCGACGAGCTGGGCTGGTCAGCATTTGTGAAAAATTTGCGTTGATTTGTAAATCGCGTCAGGTGCGGAAATGACGCCATTTTTGGTGGCCGAGAGGCAGCCATTTGCAATAAATGCAAAACGGGCAATAGCACAAAGCACAGACCTAGCAGGCGTCCTGCCATCCTCTTATCCTGGAAACTGCACCCCAAAACACGTGAACAGGGCAGTGCTTATAAATGCAAATTGAAACATGATAATTGCTCTCGAGCGAGGACCGTTTTATACATTCGTGTGTCTGTGTCTGTGTGTCTGTGTGTCTGTGTGTGTGTGTGTGTGCGTGTGCCTATACTCAGATATATATGTATGTATGCCCGATTTGGGGTTTGGACGCTGGTTTGCAAGCGCGGATTAATTCACTCAGCTGCGAAACCGCTCATTGCAGTATCGTTTACGCAGAAATGGGGCCCGTGGTGAACTGGAGGGCATATCATACACCTCACACCACACACCACTGCCTCCGGCTGCATCACTTGTATTATCCAAAATGCAACAGCAAGCAACGCACTATTCATGGCCATAATTATGGCAGCAATAACGTTGCCAGGCAACTAGAAAACTGTTGTGTAACAGGTATCAATATCAAAGAATTTATCTGTACTTTATACAGCTGATCAAAATTAGCAGCTATGTTTTTTCAATGATACAAATCAAATTTCACGTTGTTTTATAAAACAATTTCCCACCTATTATATTTCTTTTGTGGTCAATTAAAGTTCTACAATATTCATTTTGCCTTTCCTAAGGCCATGTTTGTCCGCTTTGCTGCCATAATATTATTTTGGCAACTTGGCAGCCCAACAAACATTTCTGTCCGTATTGATGCAGAGCTGCACAATGCACAATTGGGGAATCGAGCATCGGCTGAAGCCATTTACAAAATACGACAGAGCCAACAACTGCAATAATTAATGAAACTAGTTGAAATTCTACAGTCTAGCTTTTCAATTTAGTTCATATTGCCACCAAAACCATACCAAATAAATAAATCAACTGGTCAAAACCAATTCTACCAATAATATTTGCAATTTTGAGTGCTTATTAAGACGGACAAGTACATTAAAATAAATTCAAAAGCAACATGAAATAAGCTTGTTCGTGAAAATATGAAAATGCGGGGTATTAAGTTTATATTAAATAATGCAAATGTCCTTAGCTTGAACAGTTCGATTTACAAAGTAAATGTTCATTCAGAGCTTTTGTTAATGTTTTCCCATCAATATAATTGATTGAGAACGCAAGTTTTAAATTTCAACTAGGAACTTATCTGTTCGGTTAAGTTACTATTATAACCTACGCAAAAGTAAGTAAAAGACTTAACAATTCATTCTTTAAAATTATGTTGTTTTTGCAATCTTGAAGAAAGCACTATAATTTTCTCGTGACAAGTATATAATCTAGATTAGCATCAAAAGTTGAGCGGATAAAGTCATGTCTGTCTTTTTTTATATATATCCATTTTTTAATAAGTTGCACTCCCTCAGTACCAAAATGTGGAATAATCAGTTCTCAGCCGGCTCAGACAAAATATAACTAAAATGTTTTTCGAAAGCACAAAACAGAATAATATTTCCAAGTCCGGTCTGAAATATATTAAACTATCAGTGTTGCAAGCCAATACGCCTGCACTATATGAATCGGTAATATTCAGTAATAATTCAACAGCACCACAGACAAAGTTTCGCCGAGAACTTGAAGTGCTTGTCGCTTTATAATTCCTTGCTTTGTTCCCCAACAAACGATTCCATCGATTTCGTGAACAAATAGTGGTGAAGTCATATGGTAACGTTGGCAACAAGGGCGTACTCACCTTTTGTAAAGGGGGCGGGCGAATTTTAATGTTGTTATCAGTTTGAATCTAAGCCACATTTCATACATTGTAATCCAATAATTGAAAAGATTAACCACGTTTTCGGAAAACTCATCTGAAGTTGAGTCTCAATTTTCCGAGGAGGGATGACTGTAGTAAATGTGTTAGCCCAAATAAGTCTCCTTATAAAATATTAATTAATTTACAAATTAAATGATAAAATACAAGTGAATAATTAAATTACAATTGAAAAAATTGAAATTGAAAAAAATCACAAAAAATCCTCAATTTTAGAAAGTTGGCAAACTTTTGGGCGCCAATGGGGAACTCACGTTATTATTCAGAAAGTATATTTCTAACAACCAAGATTTCTCTTTGCCTAACCACAGTTTATTTCCTTTTAACCACAGTTTATTTTTCTAAAATGAAGAAATGAAGAATATGTGTACATTATTTTAGATAGTCTATCAATTCATAAATTTCACCCCACAGAGCTACAAGGCCTCTAAGACAAAGTACAGATAATCTCTTCAGGAATCTCTCTCTCTCTCTCTCTCTCTCTCTCTCTCTCTCTCCGCATCAGAAATATGGCCCACTAATAAGAAATGCATTTCTGAACAATAGAAAAAACTCTAAGAATTAATTTGAAAAAAAATAAGAAAAACTTTCTAGTTTTTCTAAATTTTATTAAATGTCTTTCTGAGTGTCCGATTTTATCTTTCTTGATATTTTATTTCTTAAAATCCCAATTGAATGATACCATTTAGAATACGACCATTAATATTCTTGTTTCCAACTAGTTGTCAGCTGTTACCTTATACATATATCTTCGTTGATACCAGTATGATAACAGATGAGAACATATGGGAAAAGGCCGTCTTGCCGACCTAACAGTTATTTCCTAATTTTTAATGACTCTGGCTTAACAACTTTTGGCATCCGTATATGAAAATCAATGTTAAGTCAACTAATATTCCGTTTTCCAATTAGATACTTGTACTTGTTAGCATATGGTGCACTTTTCAGGAGCCATCTGTTTCTAGATCTTGTTCCACTTAAGAGACCTGACTACCGCCCTTGAGTTAATGTGAAAAGTATAAAGTCAATCCTGGCTCACAAGCGATTTAAGAAAGGCTGTCATATTGTTGCCTCGTGTCGTTTGGCTTTTATAATGCCAGCGTGCTTGGCGGCTTGCCTACTTGCCTGCTTTGCCGCTGTCGGTTGTCGGTTGACTTTGCTGGCTTCGCAGTAAATGTTTGACGCATGAGGCATAAGTCGCGATGCGTCTCTTCATTGTGGGCGTAAGCGGGTGGGTGGGAAGGTTGGTCGGTTGGGAGTGTAACTCTAATAAGCCGTTGCCTACGACTCGCTGCCGTCACCGATTCTTTGTGCTGTTTTCTGTTAATTGTTTCCACAGCCTAAGCCCAGCTCCGGGGCTGGGTGTGTGGTTGGGATGACTTGGTTTGGGCCTTGCCTGCCTTTGGCTGCCTTAATAATTTTTAAACAAACTTTGCGACATTTGCGTGCGCGTTTTTTCGTATTTCGTTTGAAGCAACGCCGCCAACAGCTTTGTTGCCAAACTAATTACATTTTCGTTTTCAATTAGAATAAAGGAACGCAAGCGAGACAGAGCGAACGAGGAAGCGAGACAGCGAAACAGCGAGAGAGATTGGGGATCAGGGAGCGGAGAACGCACAAAGGACTGCCTTGAGGAAACTGCGGCTATCACGCCCACCATCCTGTCACATTGTCCGGACTAGGCCTACACGGCCGTCTGTTTAGGCCGAAAGTGGCTTTGATTCGCCTTCCTGCAGCTTGCGAATGGGAATTCCGGAGTTCCTGTTGCCGCTCGGATGCACTACGCAGGGAATTAACCAAATTGCCGCAGCAAATAAACAAACCAACAAGGGAGCCAAAGCTTAACCTAAAGCGAAATCATCGGCGTAAAATGTGCGCGACAAATGGCATAATAATTTGCTAATGAAGTAAATTCGGCAAATATTATTATAGACAGTTGTCCTCTCTGTGCCAATGGCCATATATATATAGATCAGATTCACGTCCAGTCAAGTTATTGGTAACGCTAAGCTTATCGATGTAATTAGAAGTCATCTGCCCAATCATCTTTTTATTAGTACTCACTTTAAATTGAATATCATTTAATTTGTTTTAATTTATATTTTATTAAACCTGTATTTTGTTCACATTAAATAAATACGAAAATTTGGCTAAACAGTTCGATTTAATTGGAAGTGAGCTGACCAATCATAGAGCACTTACTCAGTTATAATTGTATTGAATTTAATTTGTTAATTTAATTTTTATTTAAAATTTTTTGTCTTTAAAATATTTT
The DNA here is from genome assembly GCA_035042055.1 of Drosophila macrothrix. Lineage (NCBI taxonomy): Eukaryota > Metazoa > Arthropoda > Insecta > Diptera > Drosophilidae > Drosophila > Drosophila macrothrix. Next base: position 17,135,881 of record JAWNLX010000587.1, on the reverse strand, counting down.
ATAATAAAGGTACAAAAATTAGAAATTGAAAGATATATTTAATATTTATATTTCATAATATAAATTTATATATAATGCATTTCTGAAATCGTTCTGAGCGTCTTTTGTTTTTGTTTGTTTTAGAATTAAAGCAACCTACGCTCCATCTCTCAAGTGCGCATCTCTGTTGAATGCCCTGACCGCCACACAGACATTCCCCAGTGCCACCGTTGCCAGGAATTCGGTCACACAATGAAATACTGCCAAAAGCAGCATCGCTGCGTGAAGTGTGGCTCAGCACATGCAAGTCGGGTATGTGAAAAACCGTTGGACGCTGACCCGAAATGTGCTAACTGCGGTGGTAACCATCCAGCAAGCTGGAAGGGATGCCTAGCTTATCAGCGCGTTGCCAAGGAACGGAAGCTTGTGGCTCAGTCACGTAGGCCGGCTCAAGACCTGCAAAAGTCGCGCCCAAAAAGCCCGGCACCCATTCGCAGGGAAAATTTTTCTTATGCTGATGCTGCGAGAATTCAAACGGCTCCTTTGACTCTGCAGCAACAGCATCAGCGTTACCGTCAGCTCCAGGTTCATCCTCAACATGAACCTCAACAGCAGCCCCGCCAGCAACAGCAGCAGCAGCCACATCAACTCTCATCGGTTCAGCAGGTTGCACCGCAGGTTCCGAAGCAACAGCACAAAAAGAAAACCCAACGTCACAAAGTTCGCCCAATGCTTAGGCTTCGTGAGCGCACACAAAAACAACATAAACACTCACAACAACACCAGCAGCAGCTACGCCAGCAACACCAGCAGCAGCTACGCCAGCAACACCAACAACAACAGATCATACAACAAGAACGGCAACAACCACGACATCAAAACCAACACCAGCAGCCACAGCGCCAGCATCATCAGCAGCCCCCGCAGCAACAATTTGAGCTAGTGCAGCAACCTCATCTGTACCTTGAGCACTCCCAGTTCCTGTTTGACAGTCTGATGTCGAAATTCGACAAATTAAGTGAGACACTTATGGCCATGATGAGCCTGTTGCACGATGCACTTGCAAACAAATGAGCCAAATAGGGTTGCGCATTGGCGTGTGGAACGCCAATGGCCTTGCAAATAACGCCAACGAGTTGGAGTTATTTATTCAACGACATCAAATAGATGTAATGTTGGTCTGCGAGACACACTGCTGCTCCAGATCGCACTACAGGCTTCCAGGCTACGATATACACCTTGCCAATCATCCTTCGGATCGCATGCGTGGCGGAGCAGCTGTGATTATAAAATCTGCACTGCGACATCATGCGCTGCACTCATTAAGTTGGCTATGCGCGCAATGTGCTGTCGTTAAAGTCTCTAGTGATCAAGGCGAAGTAGTCCTAGCGGCTGTCTATTGTCCACCACGTTTTGTGTGGGAAATAGAAGACTATAAATGTCTCTTCGAAGAGCTTGGCCCAAAGTTCCTGATTGCTGGAGATTGGAATGCTCAACACCATCTCTGGGGTGCAGCGTTGGACACTCGCCGTGGGATCGCGCTTGCGGATTGCGTGAGAGACTCCAACCTCCAAGTACTTGCCACAGGTGGTGCAACACACTATTCGTACGGCAACCATAGGCCAACAGCAATTGACTTTGCTGTGTACGCTGGGATCCGGTCTGACTGTCTTGATATATCCGAGCGAATTGAGCTTAACTCCGATCACATCCCCTTGATCGTTGAGTACAGAGTGGCTGCAGATCTCAATGCTCCCAAGACACGCCTCCTGCCACGCAAGGCAAACATCACCCGATTCCGGCAGAGGTTGGAGCAGCTTGTCAATTTGAACATGGAGCTGAATTCACCGGCTGATATTGACGACGCAGCGGATTTATTCCTGCGTAATATTAACGTAGCAGCGGAATACTCCATGCTTGGCCAACTACCTTGTTCGCCCCCCAGTCCAGCCCAGCCTCTTTTAAAACCAGAGATTTTTGATCTGGTAAGACACAAGAGAGCTCTGCGTCGTCGATATATGCGCTCACGCAATCCGTTGGATCAAAGGGACTTTAGGCGGGCTGCGTACGAGCTGCGAAAGCTGCTGTTTGTCACTAAGAGCCAATATTTCCAAGATATGCTCCGCAATGCAGATCCCAATAAGAATCATGGATTCAATTTGTGGAAGGCAACGCGCTGTGTCAAGCGGCAGCCACTCAGGCGGATCCCCATTATGCGACCTGACAACACATGGTGTCGATCGGATGCAGATATTGCATCGGCGTTTGCGGATGAGTTGCAAAGTCGCTTCACGCCGTTTGCACTTGCATCGCCCAGCCAGGTACGGGACACTGAGGCATTTCTAAATGCAGATCTAGATCCTGTACAACCGATCACACCTATCGCCCCTACTGAGGTCCGCTCACAGATTCGCTGGCTTAAGTCCACTAAGGCCCCTGGCTACGATGGCGTTGACGGCAGAGTTGCTAAGGCCCTCCCAGAGAAGGGAGTGATGTTCTTGGTGCTACTCTTTAACTCCATGGTTCGCATCCACCACTTCCCCACTCCGTGGAAGTGCGCTGTGATTGCGATGATTCCGAAACCTGGCAAGCCGGATAATCTTGTCTCGTCATATCGACCGATAAGCTTGCTGTCCACTTTCTCCAAAATATTTGAAAAAATATTTCTTGGAAGATTGTCGGCAGTAAGAGGCTTCCAGAGGGCCATTCCTGATCATCAGTTTGGCTTCAGGCATCACCATGGTACACCAGAGCAAGTTCATCGAGTAGTACAGCACGTCCTCGAGGCTTTGGAAAATAAGCAGTACAGCTCTGCCGTCTTCCTGGATATCCAGCAAGCATTTGATCGCGTATGGCATGATGGCCTGCTTTTTAAGCTTAAGTCCCTGCTACCATCGGCGCAGTATTTACTGCTCAGGTCTTACCTGCTTGGCCGTTCATTTATGGTAGAAGTTAGGGGCGAGCGATCAAACATCCGCCGCATTGGAGCTGGTGTACCACAGGGTAGTGTCCTTGGACCTGCCTTGTACACATTGTACACCGCGGACTTGCCGATACCAGTAGCCAGAAACACGCTGCTTGCCACATACGCGGATGACACTGTGTTCCTTGCTAACTCCACCACTGCTTGGAGAGCAGCTGCGGTTACGCAGAGGTTCTTGGATGGTTTTAGTAATTGGGCTAACCGGTGGAACATCTGCGTTAATGGGAGCAAGTCTCAGCACTGCACGTTCGCGCTCAGGAATGGTACTTGTCCAACTATCCGACTCAACAACACGGTCATACCTCAGGAGAACCATGTTCGCTACCTGGGTATGTTCTTGGACAGGAAACTTACCTGGCGCAAACACATCCAGATTACTGCAGCAGCGTGTAGATCCAAAAAAACCAAACTCAACTGGTTGCTAAAATCATCAAGCAAACTCAGCTTGAGCAACAAGCTGCTGGTGTACAGGAGCATCATCGTTCCCACATGGACATATGGGATTCCATTTTGGGGCACTGCTGCAAAATCTTGGATAAACCAAATTCAAGTCTTGCAGAACAAGGTGCTCAGAGACATCTCTGGTGCTCCACCATACGTGAGTAACAGGACGCTGCACAACGATTTCGGTCTTCCAACAGTCAGACAACAAATAAACAGGCATACGAGTCGGTATAATGACCGGTTGCACAACCACATCAACCCTTTGGCCTGCTCACTTGGGTCAAATACAACACGCAGGAGATTGAAGCGCCTCCACACCAGCGACCTCTGGACTGTTGGGCGTTAAACTGCTACAAATGTAATATTTAATGTTATTTACTATCTGTTAAAACCAGTTGTATGTTTATGTTATTGATTTTATTTCACTGCTATTTTTATTCATACCTTTACAAATCAATGTTTTATAACCTTTCAATAGGTTGATTAACGTTCCAATAAATTGCTAAATAAAAAAAAAAAAAAAAGAATTAAAGCGTTTGCTTTTGCGTTTACTTATTTGTGTTTTCGCACCTTCGTTGATTAATTAATACTAGCAATGTTGAAATTGAGATATTTTCTATTGAAATGTAGCGTAACTCGCCCATTTGACTGGCGCTCTTAATTACTTTAACCCATTCGTTTGAGAATTTCCCTCTCCTGCTCTTTGCTTCGCATTTTATATGAGCACGTAATTAACCTCAATTAGCGGAAGCATTTCAAATTCTCAACTGGCATCAGGGAAAATGCACTTCAAATGTCAATGAAAATAATAGCTGAATTCAATTCAATTACTTTAATCTGTAAACAAATGCTTTGAATCGACCATCCTAAAAATATGCTATACATTTTATTTTAGAAATTGTTTGTTATACATATGAAAAAAATATAAAATTTCCTTCAATGTATTTTATACTCTGAAGTAAATATATATTTTTATACTCTGATACACATGGTATATAGACTTGAAGCTTGAAATAGATGCTCGTCTTCACTGGAGTCAGAAAAGTAAATAGGAAATAGATAAAAATCGATATTCGATAAGTCGATACAACCACAAAACTCGCACAGTTCTAAGACTAGATTGACGAAATCTGGTTGGTATCTTGTTAGCGAAATCCGTTAAAATGTCCACATATTCCAGCTGGTATTACACTGGTATTCTGCAGTCAGCATTAGCCATCTGCAGCAATCTCGCAATACAATTACAATTGGAACTGAACAATATTTTTGCAAAGTTCAACCAAAAACCACGTTATAATGGTGTAAATAAAAGCACAATATAGATTTTACCGTTCATTTAAATTTGCACAATGAGCGCATTTGCCATTTAAGCAAATGATGCAGCAAAACTTTCCCAGATAATTAAAATCAATTATTTTTTATTGGACGATTAGCTCATAATTAGTACACTTTCGCTGTCATGCGCGTTTTTTTGTTCTTACTCGCTCTGCTCTGTGAGCTCGGCTTAAACTATTGGCGTAAAAAAAAACAACACACACAGACACACATACACGCACACACACTGACACATATGCTACTCGCTTCATTGACTTATGCAAGTTTGATGATGCTATTTCGTTAATGAACCTGAATTTGCTGATCCATCTGCTGCTGCTGGCCACAAATTGCTGTTAAATGTCTCCGCCTTCTGTCCTGCATCCAAAATTGTATGCATTAAAAAGTTACCAGGCAATCTCTCCGAAACTCAGTTGAATTGTTTGCCTAATGCAATTTGCAATGCGGCAGCTACTGCTGCAGTTACTGCTGCTGCTGCTGCTGCTGCTGCTGCTGTTGCTGCTGCTGCTGCTGTCCAACTGCAAAAAACTTCCAGTCAAGGTAATCAACAATCAGAATCCAAGCAGTCGTCGCTGCCACTCTCAGCTACGTTCTACGACCTCTACCAACTCTAACCCAATCCCAATCCCAATCCCAAGCACAACCCCAAACCCCAACCCCAACCCTTACCAATACATGCACCATCTTGTGTGCTGTGTTCATTGCCCATTGCGGGTTATTTGTACAGCTGCCTTTGCTCGTTTTCGGTTTGGACGCTGTTGATGACGACAATTTGCATGTCAAATCCATTAGGAGCATGTTATCATCTTTTTTTTCCAAGCATACACTGTCCAGCTACCATCTCCCAAATACCTCCACCTCCTCCTCCTCCTCCTCCTCATACTCCTCCTCCTCCTCCAGATCCTCCTTGTGCGCCACCTGCTTCCTTATCACCAGTCATTTTTTGCAATGCATTTTATGTTCACATTTTGCATTCGTTTCTCCCGCCGGTTACTTCTTTCGACTTGTTAAGCGCAATTAGTCGGCATTGACCAAATTCACATACACACACACAAATACATACATATATGCACTCTTACAACCACACACACACACACACACACGTATATGCACACAGAAGAGGGTATGCATAGTCGCGCAAAGTGAAAGATGATAGCGAAGTGAAGTGGAGCGGACTCCTCCCAGCAAAGTACAGTTTCTTAATCAAAATCTATTTTGAAGTGCCACGTCAAGTTGAAGAAATAAAATGGGCTTAGCGATTTTAAGTGCAAACACATTAAGTAGTCAGTTGTTGTTAACAAGTGATATTGATCGGAGAATTTGAACCGGGCATCTGCTTTACCAATCCACACCAGTATGTATCAATGTGTGTATGTATATGTGTATGTACATACATATTCATACACATTTGCATACATACATACATATACATAATGAGTGTACACTTTTTGAAGTATCAACAGTTTTTTGTGAAGTCACCTTTGAACATATAAAGTATATATTTATTCTTGGTCAACTACTCTAGTCGAGTCTTTATAGTTATGTCCGTTCGTATGGCTGTTTTCATACACTCCGAAAGTTTTTTAGAAAATATAAATAATTTCTAGATATTAAACAAAAAAAAAAGATAAAATTAAAATTGATATTGCAGATGTCCCATATACATACAAGATATAATGTAGAAATAAAGGTTCGCACAAATTCATATGCTGTATTACATAATTTGTAATCAATTTTGCATGTAGGCAATTCAGTAGATTTTCATTTCAAAATAAATATTGGAAACAGTCAATCAAAAGACAATCATTCTTTTAGGCATTGACGATTGAAGCCAAAGACCAGAACTTACGCTTATGCAATAATAAATGATAACTTTTAATTATAATTAGACTAATTCTAATTGGCTTGACAAATATTTCCTAACTTTCAAATCTGGTAAAGCAATTTCAATTGGTATGCCAAACTTATCAATTAAATGCAATACAAATGAAATTGTTTTCCAGGGCATTTGTGCAAGTAAGCAATAATTAGCAATAATAATATTAAATGCGATTCAAACATATTTTCAAAAATTATAAATGCAAAAACAATGTTTGCTTTGTCGATTTCTTTTAGAGTTTAGCTGTTGTCTGACATAGAGGCCGAGAAGCCATGTGGGAAGTCAATCAACTTGCGAACCTTCGTTCGCCTCGGGTTCGAAGTGGCGTAAAATTTTCATTTTATTCAAATTAAATTAAATGAATTTTTATAAACTATCTAAAATATTTGTATATAACAAATAACTTAAGATAATAACAACTTTTCAGGTGAATATTGTAAATACGTATACTGATTTCAATTTGTCAGTTTCCAGAATAATAGGTTTATTTCATGACTGTATACACATGTAAAACTCCCGTCAATAGATCCTCTTTAATGTACACACATCTGAAACTGACGTAACTTTCAATACAAATTATAAGAGTCGCCATATTTAAAATTCAGCAGAATACTTTAGCATACTATTAGTTACCTAAGTAAGTTTAAAAGAGATCGAGAGACTTTAAGTAAATCGTATTTTGACATAGCCAAATGATAGCATACAACATGCAAATTTATGTCACATTTGAAAAATGTTAATTAATTTAATTGGGTTGATGCCACATTTTTATTGGAATTAAACAAAATTTAAGCATCTATTTATGTATATTTTGACATCAAGGTTCTCGTACAGCATGCACAGAGTACATATTCTCAAGTTTATTGTTAGCTTGACTCGAATACTTTTATTTGTTTATAATTCTAAATTTGTTAAACATCCGGTCGCTTATGCAAATGAAGCACAACTGCCATCGCTGACTTTAAACAACTTTCGACAGACAGACTTTATTCAGAAATGCGATCCCATGGCCAAAGTTCACCCAATGTTGCACAGACACAAAATATACCAATTGCGAACGGTACAATCGAGTGTACCCGGCTGTGGAATACTCTGACAACAGTGAGAAAGCAGTGGAGAGCAGGTGGCAATGAACTTTCTTGATATCGCGAGATTGACGTTCAGATCACAAGCCAAAAGATATTATATATGTATAGTCTTAATACTTCATGTGCTTCTCTAATTAGAGGAGAGTTTTAGAGAGTTTTTATCGATTTACAATTATCGATCTTATCGATTTCCAACTGTCATAGCACACCAATTTGAACATTTTCAAAAAAAAGTCACTTGCATTTAGACGAACAAACGGAAGGAGATATACTATTCTACATTCGGTAGCAGAGCATAAATAGCCAGCAGTAGTCCGTCACTAGTGTTACTGGAAGCACCCACATTGCTTTGGCGAACCGTTAAGCGAGTGAGGGAGCCATTCCCAAAGAGGACGGCACACAGAGTGCATGTCGAAAAACGGACAGCAACAAGAAGTAATAAGGCTCCAGCTGTGTTTGCCTTTATTTGATTTCAGTGTTTGTGTTTTGTCTGTTTTCGTGTGCCTTATGCTTTTGTATTGGCAATACACAATACGCAGTGGATCAAAGGCGATAAAGCTGCATATTGTTCCCCTGGTAGGAGTAGGGCAGGGGCATAAAGGTTGCCAACTATTCGATTGCATCAATGAACTGGGTTGGACTGGCGAAAACAACTAAACAAATTCATAAAATTTGACATGCAACATTAAATTTTCTCAAATATTTTCCTTTATGGGGAAATATATTTCTAACAAGGGTATAAAAAGTTGAAATGCGAAACACTTATTTTACTACAAAACTAATACTAATGTTTATTAGTAATATGGATAACAAGAAAGCTAATAAAAATCTGTATATATATATATATATAAGCAACTTAGAATTTGAAAATCTTTTTTCTGCATTTTACAAAAATCGTCCCTTGAATTATTTTAGCAAAACACAATTGACTGCATATTCTCTTATTAGTTTTCTCTACGACAAAGATGAATTAAGCTTTGGCAGTCCAGGGTATCTACCAGTCAAGTTATCCTTACTAGAGCACTGCTAATTGTGTTGTATTTGCTCTATCTTTCTTTTGCAATCTCTTGCCTAATTAAAGCTTTACAGTCTTATTTTAAATGTATCTATAATAAAAAGTATGAGTGATCTAGCCAAAAAAACAGAAAAAAAGACAACTTGAAGTTACTCAATACACTGGTGTTTGACCAGGCACTAAGCTTTCATACATTATAATTATAAAATTAAAACTTTCCTATGATTTTTGGAAAACTTTTTTGAAGTTATGTATTATTCTAGCGTTGCTTTTTTTTGTCGACAAACCGCTTCTGTCCATACTTATACTCATTTGTGTCCATTTGTACATACATACATGCATTAATACATACGTATGGAAACGTTGAAGTTGCAGTAACTTGCTCAGGTAGCACAATTAAAAAAGAAAACTAAACTTTGTTATCCAGTCCCAACCCAAAATGGTAACTTTGGGCACAGGGTATTAAGAGAGTTAGACTCGAATAATTTTTTTGCATTATAAGCGAATTGTGTGTGGTACACGCCAAATAATCCCAAACTTTATTCCCACATTTGTTATGATTATTATTTTTTGTTTTTGTGAACTTTGTTGGCTGATTCTTTTCCACTTTACCTTTGATTCCCATAAGAGCGAGTTTAATTGAACACCTTCGTAATAATTGATTTTGATAGTTGGGCAGATTTAATTACCAAATTGGCATTTGATATACTTTAACTTATATTTTTTGTGATTGTTTTTCGACTTTTGATGTACATCTGAACATATGTATGTAGTACATACTTCACACATCTGCTTTCAAATTTAACTTTTAAGTGCAACTGCATCCGTTCACAGCTAATTAAATCGCATTTGTGGCTTGAACGCAACAGCATATTTAATTAATGTCGACTAACAACATATTTAATCAGTTGACACAGAAGAATGCGAGATAAATTCCATTCACTTAAAAAAACAAAATTAAATATTTAACACTACATTAAGAAGAACAAGTAAGAGTGCTGTAATCCAGTGAGTCCGACTACGATATACCCCAAATCCAGCTGTTGAATATATTCTACTTTTATTACCAAATTTAAGGATACGGTTCCATTTATAACTTAGGTGTTTCTTATCCGATCTTGATGCTGACACTTCAAGTCTTTAGTTGTCAAAGTATTCAGATGAAAGATGGACGGATGAATCGACAAACGGATATGGCTTCATCAGCTCGGCTTTTGTTCCTGATTAAAAATAGACATATGTATATACCTAATGGGAATGAAGATGATTCCTTCTGCCTGTTACATACATTTCTTATGGGATCAGGGATTGTGATTATAGAATTTGTTTAACATTGAGGAATTGATGGAGTGTATTGTCATCATTACAGGCTACTCGAAATTCTTCACACAAACAATAATTAGTAGAAACTGTGATCTAAGTGGGGCATGGGCCATGGCATGGGTTTAATCATGAAAATCAACATGTGCCGCTTAACTTACGGCATTTAATAAAAATGTATCATATGTACACCTCTTGGCAAGCACCTTGTCGTAGTGCGGCTGAGTGCGTCCCAAGGAGGGCGACTGACTACTCGTTGTTGTTTACGGCTGTCACCCATGCGAACACGGTGCCGGGGGCTGCTTCAACTTGGCAGGCGTCGCAACAAATTTCGGAGTAGCTCTCAGCACTTACACACATGTACCCATTAATAGAGCGTTTTGGATCTTCTCCTATGCCAGTGGGACTTATGTGCACATCTATGTGTGTGTGCGTCTGTGGGCATGCATACATGTGCACAAGAGCAACAAAAATGTTGTGATTGCCCTAGTGGCCCCTACAGGCACCAATAAAATAATATGTACATACAGCAACACATATGCCTTTTCATAACAGAGCCTCGAACGTCTTTTTGTCCGCCACATGCTCTTTTTCTGCAGTACTTGCAGCTTGGTGACCATCAGACCTACAAAAAAGAATAGAATTTTTCACAATTGGGTCGTAACTTAACATTGAACTTGGTTTTGGAGAAAGAAAAAAAATGTTTGTTGCTATATTTTTGTTAACCATCTGGTTGGTGTCAAGTTCAGTTTTAATATTTCCATTTTGCTTAAGCTAATAATAATTTAGAAATTCGCCTAATTTACTTTCTTCCTGCTGTGAACTAAATTAAATTTCAGCCAATTGCAATATGTAAACTTAGATACAATTGTAATCACAATCAATTTTAACAATACTTTAAGAACTTTTGCGCTTTTACACGTACATTGAGAAAATTGTATATCATTTGCTGTCGAAAATCATAAAAATTGCAACTTTTTTACTCTCCCGACAAACAGCATTCGAAATATTCGTCACAAACGCCAGCTGAATTTTTCTCACCATATTTTTCTTCAATAATAACTTTGTTTTATTAATTGAATTTAAATTATTCAAAATTGTTGCATTTTATGTTTTTTTTTTTCTCCTCGCCCAACAATCGGAATCCTTTAATAAAAATTTGCATTAATTCTTGTGGGCTTTGAGAATTCATCCCCATTGCCACAAAACCGGCAGATTCCATTACTGATTATATCTAGTTTGGCTAGTTGATATCTTAGTCTACGGGGAGTATTCTAAGTCTGATTTTCCATATGTACCCAAGAAGCATTTGCCTTGTAAAACACTTTCCTCGTAAAAATAAAAATAGGTAAAAAATCAAATAAACTCCACCAACTTTTCTTGTATGCTAATGTAGTTCAACGACAATAGTCTTTCATTGAATTTCAAATTGCACTGCATCTGCACGATCCTGCCCAATCGACGGCGCATGCAATTTCCATTTATATATATATATATATATATATATATATATATTTATATATACATTTATAAATATATGAATGTGTGTACATTGAAAAAGCTTGTGCCACAAATAAATAGGTGCAATACCAAATATAACACATTGGCCATATTTTACACGTACTTCACGTGCGACGTGCATGGGAGTATTACGAGTGTTTGCTGTTTCCCGGATATATATATATTTATATATATATATTTATGTATATACATGTGTATGCAACACATAGCAACAATCGTACATAAATATGGCTTTGCCGTTTAATATAAATCGCAAAGCAAAATCTCAGCCATTATTTGGTATTATTGAAGTAAACGAATTTTCAAATGCAGGCAATTGGAAGCAGGACAGCACAGTACAGCACAGCACACGAGCATGTTTGCCGCAAAGCGTCTTTAAAATCGGCAACAAAAAAGAAACAAAAACAAAAATACAGGGAAAATGAGATTAAAACGAAGGCGGCCAAGGATCAGAGGCACAGCCACAGACACAGACACAGACGTCGACACACAGACATATAGATACAGACACAGACAGAGACAGAGACACAGTGCCCATATCGGTGGCAGAAACAGCTTTGCACGTCTTTGGCTGTGCCAATAAGGCGCAACAATTCGCTAGGCGGGGTCGTCGAGGGGAGAGTTGGCTAAGTCGTGTCAATATTTCAACTGCTGTTCGTATGCACAAGCACACACACACACACACAAGCAGACACACACACACATGTTTGTGTGTGTGTGTTCTTACACTCGCTAACAAAAAAAAAAATGCCATGGATTATAAAAAAATAATTGCAACACTTTTTGCGTCAAATACAGCAATTAATAAAAAACAGCGCTTACCTGCAAAAATTAAAATAAAAAAGAACGGATTATTTTGTACAGCTTACAAACGGAATTGAAACACGGACAAAATTAAAGCGAGTTCTGCGAATTTTACCCAGTTCGCTGTGGAGTCTGAAACTGGACGGATGCTGTTAATCTCTCCCCGAAGACGAATCCTGACGGTATTCAAAATATTTTGAAATATATATATATATATATATATAAAATGTATATATATACAAAAGAAACATAACCATATACATAAAAAAAATCATTATAAAACACAATACCAAAATAAATTTCAACATTAAAAAACACTTTTGTTAAGTGTAGCTGTGAAAGGTACACTTTTTATTATTATAAAAAGTTTATAAACACAATTGAAAGTGCATTTTGTGAATTTTAGCAATTTCTTAAGAGAAATAAATCAAATCAGCATCTTTACCAGCTGTAAAACATAAATGGGACTTACTAGAAAAAAGGACAGCCTTGAACCCATTCAAAAAGAATAAGACTGGGCATAATTATTTTCTTGCAAATTTATGTAAGAGGCAGAAGGAAGCATCTCCTAAAAGTATGTGTATTCTTGATCAGAATCAACAGTCGAGTCTATCTAGCCATGTCCGTCTGTCCATATGTAGTCAGGGTATTTTGTAATCGAGCTCATTCGTCTTCAGCATTCTTACTTGTTTTCATTAGTATTATCCGGAATCTGAAAAGTGTACGCATAATTTTTGGGCAAAAGATGATGGCGTTTTTATTTATAATTAATATTTTTAGCTAAGACAAAGTGCAATTTCCTAATATTCATTTTTATAATATGTAATATTTAAATTGAAAAAAAGTCCGAGCAATTATTACTGTTGATTAATAAAATTTCAGTTTTTTACGAATTATCGATTTAAGTCAGGCGTAAATACATGTTTTTGTTTATATTAAAATAAAAAGTCTTTAAAATAAAATTCTTTCGTTGCAGGCGGATTACAATTGTAGACCGATTCTGCCCATATATGTATATATAGAGTTCTAGAGTTCATATTTGTTGCTGAGTGTATATGAAATGCTAGCTGCATTAGTTCATGTGCCTGTTTTTATATGTTATCATGACATACATACATACATATTACACATATTTACGTACGTATGTATGAATGTTTGTATGTATGTTTGTATGTATGTTTGTATGTATGTATGTATGTATGTATGTATGTATGTAGTCAATGGTGTTGCCAGCGACCTTCGGAGGTGGCCATGCGCGTCTATAGACAATGACAGCGCCAAGAATATTGATGCCTGTGAAGCGTGCCGCTGGGATTCTCATGTGCCACAGAGTGCCATGTGTTGTGCACGCCTTGGCCAAAAATCCCCCGCCCCCAGCACCCCATACCCAACGCAGCAAGCCCCAAAACACTTGACCACAGTGAGAGCATGTTAAACACTAAAGAGTCGAACCAATGTCCAAGGCAAGACGCCGGTCATGGAGCCAGGGCGACATAAATTAGCGGCAGCCTGACTTCCCCATTGGCCCCGCATCATTGCATTAAATTTAAGCAGCTTACACAGCTACACCAGCAGCAAAGTGCCAAAAACTTGTGCGGTTTTCTTATAATATGTATATATGTATGTGTTGTGTATGTGTATGTGTATGTGTATGTGTATATACACTTAGACGCAGTTTATCACAGTGTGTGGGTCAACACTGCGTATACTTAACTAACTCGCATGCGAAACAGAACTTGGACCTGGACTTGGGCTGCTGTTGCACATCACGTGACTTGCCAACCAAATAAAATACTTCATCGAAGTCACATGGCGCAAAGAATTGTGTAATTGAGTGCTGCTCGAAGTATATATACATATTGTACACATACATACATATATATATATATATATATATATATATATGCGTAGCTGTGTGTAGATATTTTTGAATGTGGTTTCTCTCATATATCATACACAGATCAAGTTCATTTTTCTGATTTTCAATAATATATATGCACGATATATGTATGTGTATGTGTGACCCATTTACTTTGTAAGATCTGGGCAGTCTGGCAAGTAGCCCACTATTGAAACTGGCTCATTGTTGTTGGCTGATTGAGGTGGGTTCAAAGACGCAGCACGGCCAACATCCATCCCATCCCTTTCATCTTCCATAAATCAGTCATCACAATGGGCCAAAGGGCCTCCAGCTCGAACTCGACCTTTGGGTCAAGCAGCATGTTTAACCTAAGCTAATCGTGTACTGTGCATGTACTGCTGAATACAAATGTATATTTGAGGAATCTTCCATGGCAATCATAATATTGTTGTATGCATTAAAAGTCATTAAAAACTCAAGTGAATCGATTGGCCAAACAAAACAAACAAAATAATAATAATATAAACAAGTAAGAAAGTGCAACCGACTGGAAGATACCCTGTAGCCCATCCGTTAAACATATTAAATCGATATCAGCCTCTACTTTGATGGCCATAGTCTGTCTTAAATGCCTCAGTCTCAATGCTGGAGTATTTGCGAGTGCACTTCGAGTGCATTCCTCATTTTTTTATGAGTGCCAAGTGCTGAAGGGTTATCAACAGAATCTATGAGAGCGCCCATAAACATGCAAGCCGAAAACATAAATTGCTTGAGTTGACTGCCATATGGCTTATGTTAATGTTAAAATGGTTTTTCTTCAACACTTCCTATCCTTTTTATCAGACCTATGCAATTTTCACAAGTATTCCAAATGAATGCCAATCCAAAATCGATTTTGATCTATGTAAGGCAGGACGAGGAAAGTTGGAGTTGCTTCCTTCGGCCAGTTACGCACATTTGTTCATCTTCTTAATACCCTTTATTTGTTAATCCGTTTGTCTGGGTCTTAGCCAAAAAACTACCCCACTTAACTCTCAAGGGGTCTACATTAGCTTACTTACACTCACAAAAGTGAAAACATACAAGAGAATCCTTCCTGGAAATATAAAAAAACAAACCTTACACTTTAAAAAATGCGCTTTTTAACGAAAAAAGTGATTTAATCTTGGCGCGAATAATATAGCGATTTTCAAAAATTCTGAGAGATTTTTTCTATATAATCACATATTTATATATATTTACTGGCTTCAAAAAATCGACATTGATTGCCCAGATATAATTCTAATGAAAATTGGGGGCAATTATTAAAAGAAACCTGCGAAATGACCCACAAACTACTACGTGTAGTTTACCATTAAAAAAGTCGGAAAAGTTGGAACCTCCTTTCTCCACAAAACTGCCGTCATTTTATTAATATTATGGAAAAACAAAATAATGCTTTTATTGATATTAAGCGAGGTGTTAATTATTTATAATTAAACCATATTTTTGGTGTATGAAATTAACAACGACTTTTCGTGTGCCAACAATGTGATTTAATTTATAATACTTTTTTCAATTTTTTTTATATATGCGAATCCGGTTGACTTTTAATACGATTTTAAAGGTAATTAAAAAAAAGTATAAGCTTGTCTGTGTAATCAGCCCGAACACATAAATAAAAGCCGCAGAAAGTTGAACTATCAGAAAAGCGCTTGATGTACGTATATAATTACAGTATATTCAATTACATTGAACTATCTGATCGTTACTTATTTTAATGCGATTTCTTGTGTGAACTGTGAACTGTGAACTGAACCCGAACCCATGCACTCAAACCACTGATGGATATTTGTTTTTAATTATGCCACATTTGATTGCATTTACACAGCCAGAAAAAAATTGGGTCTTCGCTGGCGACATGCGAAATCAAATAAAATGAAATTAAACAAAACAAAATGCAATAATAACCGCAAAAATGCAATTTAAAACAAATCTAATTCGAAGGCAGCCAGCCGCACAGTGAAGTCTCTGCCCAAACGAACGCTGCCAGTGCATACTGTTTTTGTGTTAAAATGTACCTTGCCACACCGGGCAACAGATTTGATTTAATTGCCGATGATTCCGGCATTGTAGAGTATTTCTAATGGTTAATTTGGGGCTATTAAATGATTAGCGGATATTAATTTTGCTGCTAAATGCTTTTCGAATAGTGAAAATACAATCTTTTGTGGTTTGAAGGCCTCACTGTGCCTGTGTTGCTCGGTTGCATGCAACGTCACACCATGCATCGTATGCATCGTCCCACGATAATTTTTAATTAAAAGCGCGACTTTTGAGGCCTTGGCCCACAAAACAGTAGCTGCATAAATTGCATTAGTAAACTTTTAATACGAAAAATTTCGGAACGAATTTAATTAGTGCAAATAGACAAACAAGCGCGTATCCGATTAACAGCAACGACAATACAACATCAGCAGCAAATCCAAATTAAAATTAATAAATTTAAAATTGGATGCAGCGTCAACTCCATCAACAATTCTTGGCAGCTGGCTGACAAACAGTAACACAAATTTCCAATTGTCGAGCACCAAGCCCCAAAATGCATATTATACAAATGCACACACACACACACACATGCATGTGCGTGTGTGCGTGTGTGTGCATACATATATTAATATGCATAAATGTGTGGCGAGGCATAAGCACTCGAAACCAAATAACCCAAATAATGCCAAGTCATACAAAACATGACAAGTGGCAACTTGTGCAGTCACATCCTGCAATTAGGTGTATCGTGTTCTATCTCCTGCCAATTTAACGGCATATTGACTGGGTCAAGGACATTGCCACAGCTGTGACATTATGACAAAGGTGCCAGCTCAGAATATATACGTCATCGTTATTATTTATTTGCCTAGCCTGGCTCAAAGCTTACAACTTAAAAGCTAGTTGGGAATAGCAAATCGTGTGCCTTGAGCTGAGCACTTAGTGTTTAAATAATAAATATTAATACAGTAATCATTATGCATTATATAATGTTGTTAATTATTACATTCAACAGCGTACTCAGCTCCTCCCCCCTCTACCACCCCCTATGGACGCCCTTGATTTGCATTATATGCATTATTATAATATAATGATAAAATGATTTTGTGCAAATGTTTTTAAAAGACAGAAGGAAGCATCTCCGACCCCATAAGGTATATATATTCTTGATCAGGATCAATAGCCTAGTCGATGTAGCCATGTTCGTCTGTCTGTCTATAAAAGTCAATGAATTTTAGAAATTCGTCATACTTTTGGCGCCAAGGTTTCCGCTCCGTCTTATTCAGGAAGTAAATTCCTAAACATTAACGGTTTTGGCTGGGTTTTAATCACAGTTTTTATTTCTCAATTTCAGTGTCGACTTTTCGAATATTTAGAAAGAATATATTTAATTTGCAGGGTGTGGTTTTGTGTGTATATTAAAGAATTTTTATATTAGCTACACAATGTACACATTTTCAAAAATAATTTCCAAAGACAAGAAAAACGTTCTAATTTTTATGACGATTTTCATAGCGCACACAACAAATTTAACTGCCCCTGTTTCGTAAATATCGTTAAATTTCGATTTCTGATAGTAATAAAACGGACAACTTTAACGGTAAGGCCTTTCAATTGAAATATATTATACACTGGCATCTTAGCGATCAGCGCCACTAATAAAATCAATATCGGATTAGTCCAAAATGTATATATATGCGCTGCTTCACTTCAGTACCTGTGCTGGCACAAGAAATGAGAGCAGTTCCATGCATGCATACATTTGTGTATACATTACTTTTTAGAGGGCAATTTGACAATAAAACTTAAATACATTTAACGAGCTCTCTCGACTCGAGCATTCTTCTTCTTGCTTTCACATTTTTTATTTGTGTACAAGTTGGTTTTAATTAAAATCTTTAGAGTGTCCATTGTGTGTCCTAGTCCGAGTCTTATTATTTTGGTCTGGTCCATTCTCGTTAAGCTTATGGACTTTGTGCTGCAAGAGTATGTAATCTTATTGTTTAATATTATTCACGTTCTATATAACAAGTTATTTTGAAAGGAAATTCAACCTGGTCCCTACTGCAAGTACAACAAAGCCTCAATATTTGCAAACATTAAACATGATTAGTTTTAAAGGCAAGTTTTTCCTTATACAACAGTTTAACTCAAGTTATAAATTAATATCTACAGCTAAACATTAATATAATAAATGTAAATAAATTGCATACAAATATGTGAGTGGGTGTAGGTAAACAATTTGTGTGTTTTCATGCAAATAAAACAAAATAAACAACGAATATTCTGAAATGCATTCAACAGATTTTAGTTAAACATGAAACGAAAAGAGAGAGCATCAGCACATATCACTGCAGAGTGAGTGAGACACAGTGGGTGAATAAAAGCTCGAAACAATGGTGAGATTATTATGCCAGCCGTAATTTCACCATGCTCAGAGCCAACAAGTGCTTAAAATACATTGTTTATAAAATGTAAACAAACTCTGTGAGAATGTTTATGCATGACAAATGCAGACGTTTCGGAATTATTCTCTATTCGGTTTTAGAAAAGGAGTATCTCTCGCTTGAAAAAAACAAGTGAATATATGAAACGTCAAGTTCAATTCGTGGTATTTCATTTTAACTTACTCACATTTTAAATATAGTATCTCAATATTCAATTTTTTGAGGTTTCGTCCATCTCTTCTTGATATATTTCTTGTCATCTTAATTATTTTGCGTATTGTTGCTTATGCAAAAAGTGTTGCGACTCACGGCATTTGAGTCCTGGAGTTAACGAGTTATGAGGAATATGTCGATTGCTTTACCATAACCCGATTGTTGCTCGCATTCTGCGCAAGTTCAAATGTTGTGATTAAGAAGAAGCAAACATTGATTGATGTCAAAAACAGTTAAGTTCGCGTTTGAAAAACAAGGAACAATATTGATTTTAATTAGCAGCTAAAAGAGTTATGTAGACAATTTAAAGATCGTTGTCATTGAGAAAACTAAAATGCCTTCAGAATTAAAAACATATATCATTAATTTTATGTAAAATAATTCTGGAGTTAATTCATTTGTAAAATGGTTTGCCAAATGTTTAGCAGCTTTTTGAGCGGATTTGCGTATGTTAACGCAATTTGCTCATAATCAGCTGATGGCGCAATAACAGGGTGGCTTTCATGTTAAATGTGTATTTACTTTTGGAGCAATGGTAAGGACAGCTGACTTGTGATATTAAAATATTAAAATATATATTTAAAAAATTTATTTTGAAATTATTTTATGATGTTAAATAACTTTTTTTAAATAACTGTGTGATTCTCAACAGAACATATGATTGCACTTAGCGTCATTTACTGTGGAAATCTATCAATTTGCTCGCTTTATTTACAGCGAGTATACGACCAATCATAAAAATATCGATATATCGAAGCAAAATATTTTAAAACAAAAATACTATGAAAAATAATCGATAAACCAGCTGAGCCGATAAGCCCACCTACAATTCAGTTGAAAAATATTCATTGCACAGAGCGGACGCGAGTTCTATATTTGACTTTTAGCCGGCATTTTACGCGCGTTCCGTTGTATTTACATCGTAAGCGACGCGCGCAACAGAGACGTAAACACGTAAACACAACGGTAATGCGATCACTGAGCCTGCAGCCTGCAATTCATTAAAAATAGACACGCTCGTCCATGCGTAATTTAATACACACACACGCACTAGCAGACTGTGTGCGTGTGCTTGCTGTTGTTCTTATTCCGTTTGTTTTTTGTTTGCGTTTTGTCTTAGTGCAATTTTCCCCAAGTGTACTTGTGAGTGTGTTTGTGTGTGCTTTTTTGTGATTGTGTGTGAGCACTGACAATGTAGAATTGTTTCAATTTGAATGGCGGGCAGCGATCTCTGAAGGTGAACCAGCTGCTCGCTTAACATGTTTTTGGACAATTTAATTATAATTCAAGTGCAAACCTTTTTGTTGTTGTTTTATTTTTCTATGCGCAATGACTTCATTGGCGATCAGCAGCAGCACACACACACAGTTGCTAATAATGATGAATCATCTCGATCGGTTTGCTTTACTACTGTAGCCGCAAACATGTTTGATCAAGTTCAATGCTAGCAGCCATGACGTCAGATTATCAACTTTGCTCATGAGCTCATGCAGTATATATATATACAAAGATATATCTATGCATATAGAAAAATTACTGAAGTTACAAGCATTGTTTCCGACATATTAACAAACAAAAGCAGCAACAACAATCGATTGTGCTTATCAGCTGATAATGGGAAATTGTTCAAGGCACACAGGGATAAGATAAGATTCAAATATGTAGATACTCACCACTCGCACACACACACACACACACATATATATAAGTGCAGTACGAAAATGTGCACAATGTGATAAAAGTTGTTGTAGTTGGCAACATTTTGGCTGTGGTTTTTTCCTTATTTTTTGTGTCGCTTTTGTTTTTTTGGTGGCCTTTCTATTTTTTCTCTTGTTTTAAGCAATATTTACAAGCTGTCAGTTTTGTATACTTGTAGAGCAGAGCAGTATAAAAAAACAAAACTTTTGAATATAACCGGTTAAAATAAAACAAAATAAACAAAAATAGCAACAATAAACAACAGGTGAGTTTCTATCGCGCTATTTTCTAATTGCTAAGGTTGGCAGCAGGAGGGTTGATATGGGGAGGGGGACACTATACTTTCACTTGTAGCCGAAGTTAAATACATCAAAAAATTGGACGCGATTTGTGCTGAATTTAATAGAAGAAAACAAATACCGCGTTGGAAACGAGCGCGTTTTAAATCGCCTTCCTATTTGAATTTCCAGTGCATATCAAATTCTACACGAAGCATTCCAAACTGCTTGCACATATTTCAAGTTTATCGTTCATTGTCGGGGTTTAGTTAAGTTTATCTAAAGAAAGTTCCGCTGTTCGAATTTTTGCATATATAATATGGAACTATACTTATATATATATTGAATTTGAGCAACTTTTTCGACAATTTTTGATGGAGCGAACTAGCGAAAATGCGGCTGCATGATCTCATTTTCCAGGCAATTTAAAAAGAAAATCAAGAATCAAAAAATAAACACTGCTTATTTCAAACAATTTTCGATTTCGTTTAATTGAATTCGATATGGACATGATTGAATTTTGTTAACTAGTTGTATCTATTTGGAATTGTAATCACTCCAGATAATTATCATATGTAAAACAATTAGCAATAAAAAAAAAACCATTTAGCATTTAAATATTGATAATAAAATGCATTGCAGATCAAGTAGCTATACTGGGTACAAATAAATACAAAATCTAACTTGAATAGGAAAAACCATAATGCAGCAAAACTGATTGATCTGAAAGTAATGCAAGAGATGAAAACAAAGTAAATAGCAAAGTGATTGCGAATGTGAAATGAGAAACACAACTCGAATTCAATTCAAAAGAAGTCGAATATTTGTATTAAAAATATTTCCTTTGAATAAACGCGTTTCAAAACACTATATGCAAAAGAAATGTCTTTTACCATCTTTACTATGGAATTGAGGCGGTTAATAAAATAGTCCTAGATTTCAATAATTCTCAAAATATATATATATATATATATATATTTATATAGTCCACTTAAGTATAGATTTATTTTCTGTGTGAAATATAGTCCAGTTTAATACACAATCAAGTTTTATTTACTTTCAACTCATCATCCATTTGAAGGACATTCACTTCCATTTGCTGATTTCGCATCCATTGAGCCCATGGTTTTTGCTTCTTTTTGCGACACCTGAACGACAATTTTATATTTTTTTTTTTTGGGCTGTGTGCGGTTCATTCAACCGGGCACTGTTCGGCCAATTTCGAGCGCAGTGATTTTAAAAATAATTTGAACTGTGCATTTGGTTTTTTATATTCCTCTGCTTTTTTTTCGTTTTGTAATTTTACATGAATGAGGCGCGTATGCGGAATGTGTGTGTGCCACAATTGCTGTAAATTGATATGGAATAAACTATATGCATAAGGCGGCGACACTGTCTGTGTGTGTGTGTGTTAGTGTAACCTCATTTGCAAGGCGACAATCAAATGCAATTTGAGATTAGCAGCACATCCAGCCATGTGTGTAGGTCGACGTCTGGAGACTGCAAGACAGGGTGACTCTGCAGCTGTGCAACTGTGCTGCTGCGTGTGCAGAGGGTGTCGTCATTCATTGGAAAGTTGTCTGAAAAATCAAAATCCACTTGCAATCCATACCAGATGAGCACACTGACTATTTTTGTGGAAACAGTTGCTGCCAAGTGACAACCTGTATAGGTATCTCTTCATGCAACATGTTCTACACCCCAATTGCCAATAATTTATTATGCATATGCTATGGATTCGATGCGATGCCTTGACCAATTATGGCCACAACTAACAACCTGCCCCTCCCAACCGCGCTATAAAATGGGTCACACTAGCAAGAAGTACATGATGAAGAAACCCACCACAAACACCCATTTTGAGCAAAGGGAAAAAACCCCTTATTGGTGCTGGAGGAATGGGGTTGGGCCAGTTTGTTGTGGTCATAAAACTGTCGGATCGACCATTTGCCAAGTCGTCTAACGTCTGATTTATGGGCCAGAGCCCCAGAAATACAATACAAAAAAAAAAAAAACAAAACGCATCGCATCGCATGCAAGGCGGCCATGAACAAAGTGCAAACCAACTAGCCAATATTGGTCGGCTTATTTCAACCAATGTTGTTGTATGAGAAGAAAAGAAAGAAACCCGACTCAAAAGGGTATATTGATTGTATGTCTGTCTCCGTCTTCAAATACGGCTAATAAATCTAACAAATATACCAAATATGCCTTACAATCATAGATTAGATTGCGTTCGGCTTTACGCTGTAATTTTTCCTTGGTCTAAGTATTCTAATAATAGGTTTTCTAAAGAAATATATCAGCTTTTTGCTAAAAAAAAACGCGAAACCTCCAGAAAATGATCAAGAAATCGGTGTAATAACAATCTGTATTTGCTGAAGGCTTTAACACCCATCTCCTCCAGTTCATGAAAAATAAAATCCTAACAAAGGGTTTCTAAAAAGCCTTGCAAAAAGTTGTCTTCACTATGGAAAAGTAATAAATAACAAATGTATTTTAAAAATCAATGGACAATTCGATGAGTTTTGAAAAGTTGTACTTAAATATATTTCATTTATTCAGTTTCAATCACTGCCCAAAGTTGCATGATCAAGATCATTTTCAATATCTCAACATAATTGTCTTGAACCACTTACTGTATGTTCTCAGTCATTCTTCAGTTATGCACAGGGTATTTCCCAGTCGACTATCGCTCACGGCTTCCATTTAATATGTGGTTCGCGTGCACATTCCGTTAATGCAATCATGCAAGGGGTCTGGGTCTGGGCAGAGGTGGTGTTTTTCAGCATATTAAATGGGGGGCGACTTCTTGCAATTGCCTTTTTACTGAGACCCACGCAAAGTGTGTCACATTTCTATGGGCCATGGTGGGGTAGGAGTGGGACTGGGAGTGGGAGAAACAGTTAATGTAGCTTACGCACTTTAATTCATCCGCTGGCCATCTGTGAAGCTGACGCACTGACTCATTTGCCAGCTATTCATTTGGTGACGAAATCTTTACCCCAATACTTAAATCGAACGAACAAAAACAACAACAGAAAAACGCCTAAGATTTCAGCATCGCAGTCTGTTCTATTGTCCAGAGCATGGCGCCAACAACTATATCAACATGATCGGCATCGCATCAGATCTGTCGCCCACTCGAAGTTTGTTTAGCTCTGTGCTCAAAATTTATTAATACAAAACGAAAAACTGAAGAATTGAGTTCCATGTGCGCTGCTTTCTCAACTCAATCGACTCGATTTGGCGTGGCAAAAACTATGCACACACACAACAAATTATCTGACGAAAGATATGTCTATATATATATATACATATGTGTGTATATATATATATATATATATATATTAGGTTATCATTCATATGCGGCAGCCCAAGACAAACACTTTTGTATTTGGCACATTGCTCAATTTGCGCAAGACTTTATCATTTGGGAGGTACTCTAGAATCTAGACAGACCGTCGCTGTCGAGACAGCTTTCAAATTTTCATTTTGAATATTGTAAACAAACCAGCAGACGAGGCGAGAAGTGTGGGAGAGGGGGGGGTAGATAGTCGACCAGAGAGTAGGGCCAGAACCGTTTTGTGGCATAGGGAAATACATAAAACGACAACGGCAACAACTGTGAAACGAGGAAAGAGATCTGTGGCAATCGAACTGATCTGGGGTCAGAGGCACCACATCTATGAGAAGCTACATGTCTCTTAGGCCTTGTGTCATCTTAGTCAGTAGAAGCTGCAAGCTATCCTAGGGAAACATATCTTAAGCTCGGCAGACTGAACCCGAAAAAAATTCTTGAATTCATGCAAGAAAAATTGAGAAGGAAAATAATTAATTTCTTTTATTTCTGATTATTCATTTCTTATTTGTATACCCTTGAGGACATTATAATTTTGTCGTGATGTTTGTGGCGCATTGAGGAAGACATCTCCAACCGCATAAGAGATATATATTCTTGATCAGATACACAAGCCAATTCTATACTGACTGATTCCTCAGTTTTGAAACTATCTTAATAATACTGACTTAATCTACTTCAGGCAGTTCATATGCCAGAGCAGTCCGAATCTGATCAATATGCATCTTATTACGCTTTCAACATTTGAACAAAAAACTATCAGCATTCGGCTTTGATATAGTTTTCAAAGAAACAATGCCTGTTTTATAAATGTAAAGTCTAAATCAGTCTTTCTTGTTTTATGTGTAAAATATGATTTTATTTTCTATTCTTTTTATCCTGATGTTAATTAAAGATCATTGCGATAAGAACTCCTCGTTGTGATGATTAGTTAGCAGTTAAGTGGATGTTTGCCAATTGATTTGGCTTTTGCATATCACTTTTTGATCTTTCACCGATTGATGATACAAAAAATAGAGAATTTTAAAATCAACAGATAATAAATGACACCAATTTATTCTTATAGTATGTATTATTTATTAGACTCTCAGTAGCTATCTTTGTTTTTGCCAAATTGCCCGTGAACTTTGAGTACGGCATCATGAAATCACGGGACAGGACGGGAAGCAAGACCCGTTGAATTTGCACATTTGTGTATATATACATATATTGGAGCACTCGGTTGGGGCATGTACTCATTCAGTTTGGGTTAATTGAATCATTGTGCAAATGAAATAGTTCGCCACCTCAAAATCGGGTTCCCAATTCCACAAGTCTGTTGTTTGTTTAGTCATCGGTCCATCAATAGACTCCGATTCCAGTAGCCAGTAGCTGACCACATCGCCATCGCCATTGCCTTTAAAATGAAAAAAAAAAACGCAGAGAAAAAGCATTACGCAATAAATGCAAAAGGCCCCATGGAACCGGACGATGACGACACCGATCCAATTTGAGTGAGACTCAGTTCAGTTCTTACTCATATTTGTGTATATTATCTTCAAACTCGTTCACATGAGTATTTTGTGCTGTTTCAATTTATGATTGCTGTTTTCGCATATTTCTGTTTATCAGCAAACCAGTTGAGAGTATAATAATAATAATATAGAGATCTGACCTCGAATTACAAAATGTTGAGGCTTAGTTAAACTTTAAAATTCTTAATATGAAAATGTTCTCTCTGTGGATTTTTAAAGGAACCGGATGTCCGCTTCAGATTGTGTAAATGCATATATCACAATTCGTTGCCTGCTTTCTGGTCATCTTGAAATATGACACCGAATATTCACTAGCTTTTCAGATAATAGCACAATAGCAAAACAAGTTGTTAAAGTTGTACTTGTGTCAAGAGTAAACCCAACTAATTGCCCCGTAATTTCAGTTAATTTGTTTAGTGTAATTAGCAGAAGCGAGGCGAACGTGACACGGACTCAAATGTATAGTTGAGTTTTTGCCATGAATAATGTGCAACCTATTTACGAATGCTTACATTTATTTTGGCATATACACTTGAAGAAAAACGCTGATCTGTTCTTGAAATTAGTCAATCAAGTAAAAAGTATTCTTCATCCAGATATTATCAATAGGTGAGTGCAATAGTCGACAGATCGATAAGGATGTGTGGCAGTCGAGAGACCGATAAAGCAGATAAGCAATCTATAAATAGATAATGTGTCGGAGTGCCATAAAGAAGAAGAAGATGCGGAGATAGAGCGAGTCGTTGGAAGTCAAATAGTAGAGTAAAGTAATAATAAAGTACATAGATAATGCTTGATTTCGATTAAGAACAAGAGGCAAATAAACCAAAAATTTCAGTTATATCGAAATCTGACGAACTAAACGTTCTAGCATTTCGAAAACTTGCGCTTATACGTAACTTTTTTTCCAGTGTATGTACATTGTAATCGTAGATTTTACTTGGCCAACAAATGAGTCACGTACGAGGGGGCGGCAAAGGGTAAACCAAGCGGGGCGGTACGCTCGATTGAACGTTTTTGGATAATTAACAGTCAATGTGGTTGTTGTTGATGTTGTTGTTGTTATTATGGCTGTCATGCAAACAAAAGCAGACGATAAGAGGCAGCAGCGCCCCTTGTTGCACAGGAAGGCACAGTGAGATCGGTGGGGCAGAGCCTACACTCATAAAAATACTCATACTTTTGGCGCCAATGGTTACTCACCCTATTATTCAGAAAGTAGATTTCTAAAATTGATGAGTGTGACTTTCTAAGAACTAATTTTCTAAAAATATATAAAAAAAAAATAAGTCTAATTTCCGGTACATTGAAGAATTCTTATAATAGCTTCCTTGTTACTTTTATTATTATTTAACATTGGCATTTCGAAACCTTCACATATACACAAACATTTTAAATATTTTGTAAAATTCATCTAGTTAAATTGAATGACTTCCCACTGAGAGCTAAACACGAAAAGTAAATTTTATTACTTGTTATTTAATTTAAGAAAGAATTTTTTCTACAAATCAGGGTTTGCATTTATACTTTTTGGGAATGATTTTCTTGATAATGGAAAATATTTTGCCGATTTAGCGAACCTTTCCAAATTTTAGAAATATTTAAGGCGTTTTTTTTCTGAGTGTCTGAATAGTAGTGTATATAGTGTGTGTGACTGTGTGCAGTGTGGGTGGTCAACTATTTGCTGGCTGCCGCAGCAGCTTCCTCCTCCTCCTCCTTCCTCCGTTTCCTTCCCGTCCCGCCACGAGCATTCGCAACCATCTGGCCAGCGAGCGCTGATTGAGCAAGTGTGGCAAGCGTGTTGCGGCCTCTTTTTTGCTTGCTACATCCATACATACATAAAAACGTATACATAGACTCTTATGAGGCATGTATGCATAACCAAGTTTGTATGTACATACGTATACATACATATCTGCAGCTATAGAGTCGCAGCACCGACCCGGACACATTCCCATTTCGTGTCATCTTCTTGTTGTTGCAAGGCTATTCTCGATTATACCATTTGTTTATTATTGGTTGATTTTTTTTTTTTGCTTAATTTATTGTACTCTCCGAAATAGAAACTGTTCGCCGAATACTTTAAGTACATTTTATTGTTTATCAACAATTTTCGGCTAGCTTTTGAACTTGCCCGCTCGCTAATGTTGTTTTCTTAAGCTGTTTTTGAAACACTTTAATGTATATACATACATTCTATGTACATATTTATAGATCTAACTGCATACATACATAAATTTGCATAGTAAAATTGCGGATCATTTGGAAATTCATTGCCGATAAGAAGAACAATTTGCTCAAACGCCCAACAAAAAAAGTGTATTCAACTTTAATTTTTACAAAATTATGGAGAGAAAAAACTTGAATAATTTAATTGAGTGACTCACTATGCAATACCATTTTGGTTAATGCTTATCATGACCCATATCCGTATATATTTTATATAAACCAATTGAAACTCGGAACCAAAACTCGAACCGAAATTTGACAAGAAATCGAACCGAAACCGTTACACGAACTTAACTTAAGCACAGAACCGGAACTGAAATTGATTTTTGATTCGGTTTGATTTCCTGGCATAAACTCTTCTTAATTATTATTATTAGGAATGGATTTTGAAATAATTTTTTTGGGTTATTATTTACTATTGTAATTGTATGAATTATTTATTATTTTATTTCAAACAGAAAACTCAATTTGAATCTCTTCCCTTCCCGCATCGATTCGAATTCGTATTCATGCCAACCAAAATTCAGTTGCAATTCGTTTTCATCCAAGAGTCGAGCTTTCCAACCAACATGCAAAAGATTTGTCTTCCATTGTGGCCTTTCCTCCCGGCCAGATCAGCGCCCACATGTGAAACAGGAAACCGCAACTAATGGGCCTCGAGATATGTTTGCGGTCGTGTAGTGTTTTGTGTGAGTGCATCTTGCGGTTGCAGACTGTGACTCTGACTGTGACTGAGTGTTACTATTACTGTTACTGCGACTGCGACTGCAATTGCGATTGCGACTTTGGCCTCCATTCGCCCACTTTTTGTTTAGCCAGCGGCGAAATGTTGCAAACAGTTGAGTGGCATAGTGGCAACTTGCCTAGCTTATGGTGGCTATATTAATGGGCTCCTCCATGTACTAGTGTGGGCTAGGATTGCATTTGCGATACATAAACTGACAAGAGGCATAATGTCGATATGCTTGCACCGGATACAACTTGAGCTTATTTAATGCCACGTAAATAATATTTAAAAATGCTAATTAAATAATTATATATAGTTTGTGTGTTTGCCTCTTTAATACTTGCCCAAAGAACAATCGAGTTATTGTAAAAAAAAAAAAAAAAAAAAATTCTAGTTTTTCAAAAAATGTAGACTAAATTCACCAGCTTAAAGTTCTATATATATATATATATATATATATATATATATATATATGTAGTTATATATATATAGTTTACATACATATGGTTTATAGTGTGTAAAAGGCATTTCATAGCAGGCAGCTAGATCGCTTAGAGTTGCCAGACTGGGAAAATTAAGTCCACTAGCAGTCGTTCAGCATCAAGCATACAGCATAGTTCAGCTGCAATTCATAATCAGTCTCTACACACATTTTTACAGGGTATAACGAACGGAAATGTGGCCACATCACCGTCTCCCCTTGTGCATCTCTGTCTTGCCGTTTCCCCTAAATATGAAATGTGTTTTGGGTCGCCAGTTAAACAACACGTTACTCTCGCTCTCTCTCTCTTTCTCCCTTCTCTCTCGCCCTCTCTCTCTCTCCCTCTTCCTATCGCTCTGGCAATGCGTTCACCCATAACTCCTTCTATGTTGTTGGTAGGGCAAATATGTTGCCATCTCCCCATTACAACCGCCATCACCCCTCCCACCAGCAACGTAACGCGTTACGCTTCGCCAAGCATTTGGCATTGGAATTTCAATTTGATTTCGAAAGACGTCGACAACGCCCCGTCGGATCGGCCCACTATATATACATATATATGCATTTCTTATGGAATTTTACGCTTTACCTTAACAACTTTCTTTCCTCTCTGCTGCTTCTTCTTCGTCTTCTTACAGTTTACAAAAGTCGCAGCGGAAGTGAGGAAATGCATTGGGCATGGGGTGGTTTGACTTGCTGGCTGGTTGCTTGGCTTGGCTTGGCTTGGCTGGGTTAAAGGCTTGGCCCAGCTTTGGGATTGGACTTTGCGATTGCATTTGCAATTGGGTTTGGGCTTGGGTTTGGAATGCCCATTTTGGTCTGTGCACGTCAAACTGTGCGCACAGTTCTTTCAATTGAAATTGCAGACGGCACATAATTTCCGGCCATGAAATTCGAGTGCACCCTTTTTTATTATTATCATTAGTATTCGTTGTTGTTCTTGTTGTTGCCCTTAAGCAGCTGCGCCAAGGGAGATGCCCTTTAATCTAATTAAGAGGGCTGGATCTGTGACGATGTCGACGATGAATATTATACTCGAAGCGCTTAGTTGGCTTATTGCCGTGGGGACCTGGTCTCTACAATTGTCTACACATACGAAATGGATTAAATAACTAAAACACTAAGGGGAATTGTTATATACATATATATATATTTATTTATGTGTATGGATATCCCTAAAGAAATGGATGACACTTCCTTTATTTTCCCTATATTTTGAAATAAGCGACAATAATCGCTGGGCTTATATTGGATGAGTAGATTATTATATTTAATATGTGTTTGATATCAAAAGCAATTGGCAGCTAGTAAAAGTTTCTTGAAAGCAGCTTCTTGCAACAAATGTTGGATCAAATTTGCAATTAAATATGCCCAAAATATAAGATTTTTTATTTTAATTTAACAATTAATTTTGAATTTTACTTTCATTTATTCTTTTTATTTTTAACTCTGGACTTATATTAGTTGACATTAAACAAATATATAAATGAATTGAATAGAAATTAAAAATAATAAGAATTATTTGAAAGGAAATGTACCATTAACATTTGAAATAAATAATAAAGTTAAAATATTAATATGTAAAAATAAATTATATAATATAAGCTGTATGATTGAAAGGTGCTTAATCTTAAATTGATGGCAATTTATTTCTAGTTCCAACTTTCTATTTATTGAGCCTCGGCTCTTACTGTTTGGTTGTTGGTTTTTGGTTCATTCGCCTGGTTTAGTTGACTTCTTCCTTCTGTGCGCAGTGCCCCATTGGGAACCGTTGGCTTCTGTGTTTACCTCATGCAAATTTCGTTGGCACGAGCCCAAAGCGGATGCCAAGCAGTCAAGGAAAAGGTGGGGGCAGTGGGTGGACAGGCAGCAACCCCATTTGTGGGCAGTTTTCTGCTCTAATGCCTAAACGAGTTCAAAAAACTTTTGGTGACGTTTGGCCGGAAGACCGGGTTGGAGGGATGGCTTTGACTCTAATTGCTGGCTCTACGGGATGTTTAGGGGTGGGTGCTTTAACTGAGTGCGAGGGGGGGTGGAGTGTGGTGGTGTTATTTCTTGTGCCTAGCTATGCACTTGGCGAAACGAAATTCTTATTGATTTTCTTGGTTTCGCTCTATTTTTTTTGGGCCAGAAGCAAGTCAGTGGGTCGCTGTCGTCTGCCAGGAGGTTGGTGTTGGTGGTTGCATGTTGCAAGGGGCCGGGTAATGGCGCGGAGGGAGGTGGAGCAGAAAATTTATGACACCAATTATTTATGAATTCGAAATTTGTTTGGCGCGTTGCCAAGACCAGAGAGTAACAGACACCCAAACAGACAGACAAACAAATAAACCGTGCCAATTGGATATGGATATGGAAATTTCAATACACTCAACAAAATAAAGTGGTGCATTCTGTACACTGTATACGAAATTCTGATTTTAAATACAAAATTAAGTCAGCTTGAATTGAAAAATTCACTTCTTCAAATTGAAAACTAAACAGTCTTACATTACTTTTTTTTTTAGCACAAAAACGTTTGAGAGATTTTCATAATTATTTTTGGCTTACTTATTTTTTAAATTTAAAGAATAATAATTTTCATTTAAGAAGAAAGTGCAAGTCAGCGCTTTTCGCTGAGTGTGCGAATTGGAAGCACGAACTGCAAGTCAAGTCCAAAAATATATTCTTACTGACTCGTGCCTTCATTTCAGGCACTACGACACGCTGGGCTCAAGGCCGCCCCGAAAAAAAGAAAACAAAAACAAAAACCAAAAAAAAAGGACAAGAAAAACTCAATACGAAGAAAATAACAAACAGATATCGCTAGGCGAAATCGGTTAATATGTCAGGGCGCAGAAGTCAGACACAGATGGCGCCACCGCCGCCGCCGCCCAAACCCAATAAGAGCCAAGCAAACGGCAACGGTGCCCTGCCGAATGGCAACAACAACAACAACAGTTACAACAGCAACAATAAAAGTGTCGCAGTCACAGCGGAGGGCCAAAATGCGAGCAACTTGGCTCAGAACAGCAACGCTGCCCGGAGGAGTCAGACGCCGCCGCGCACAGAGCAGGTCGTGATGACGCCACGTGGCAAGACTGCCAACAGCACCGTTATACTCATCGAGCGGAAGCTCATCGATGAGATCAACGATCGTGTGCATGTCGCTGGCGGCGATCACACCGGCATCATCATCAACAAGGACACCGTCGCCGGCCAAAAGAGCGCCAGCAAAGCAGCCGCTCTCTCCCTGGAGTTTCGCGTCTTCCTCGTCAGTGCGAACACGGGCAAACATTCGCAGGAGTCGCGCACTCTGCGCTTCTGGTTCCGCGACTGGCTCACCAACGATGAGAAGCAGGCCCACATAGCCCAGGACTTTTTCAAGGAGCTCGTCAGTCCCCAGGACTTTCCCAGAGGTACCCACAAATACAAATATATATATCTGATCAGTCCTCTATCTCAAATACTAACAAGTACTTTGAAATTGCAGAGAATCGTTGCAAACTTTATGCTTCTAATTGTATATCGAATTAAAATATATCTATGAGTACTTTTTATCAACAAAATTAAACGAAGCAACAGTCAACTTGGTTCAAGCTGACCAAAAAAGAGAAGAAAAAAAACAAAAATGAAGACAAATGAAAATTAATTACGAATACAATTTAAATGAGATCATAAAGTTAAAGCTTCAGCTACAGAGTGTAGCAATTGGCTGTGATCTATATATATATAAATATATATGCATACAGAACGTGCTCTCATTTATGTTTGTCGCTTGCAGATTATGTTGGGTTTATCAAGAAGATAATGAAGCTGTTGCAGCATGGCTATGCCGAGATACAGTCCATTGAGATCGAGCTGCGCATTTTGGAGGAGACATCAGCGCCGCCCTCCCGTCCACGTAAGTCAACACTCAGCCTCTTCAACTTCTCCCTCTCTCTCTCTCTCTCTCTCTCTCTCTCTCTCTTTCTCTTTCTCTCTATCTTTATCTCTTTGGCTTCATCTCTATCTTTCTATCTATATATATATATATATATATATATATATATATATCTCCCTCTCTGTATCTTATTTGCTCTCTTGATCTGTTTATCTGATATTTGATATATACATGTATATACACATATGATATTTGGGTTTCGGCGTGCTGACAGCGCGAGATGGCTACATCATCTACTGCTATGGGGACTGCAATCGGAAGTTTGAGGAGGCGCTTCTGGCGCAGAAGAAAACAGGTGATGGCGACAATCTGATGAAGGCCATTTGGCTGGACATGTACACTGAGCAGCTGAGCGCCCGCCGCAAATGAGTCACTGCTCTCTGCTCTCTGCTGATCTACTGATCTCCGCTTTTAACGCCAACTAATCCTCGCCAGCCACAATCAACGCCGCAACCACCACCACCACAACCACACCCACAAACCAAACCAGGCGGTCAGCTCTCAAAAAAAAAAAAAAAAAAAAACAAGAAATGTTTTTTGTAATACTTTCGCCTTTTGACGAGCGTTCTTTGTGGTTTTGTCTCTGTTTAATTGTTGCTGTTCATTGTTTTGTTCGTTCGTTCGATATAAATATATATATATATATATATATATATATATATATATATATATTGGTTTTTTTTACTAACGCACGCACTTCGTTTATGGAATTAAAACTAAAAACAAAACAAAAAAAGAACGCACTGAGTTTGAGTACAAAAAATATATGAAAAGAAAACTAAAAACGAACATAAAACGCATCTTAAATAAAAACAAATGTGTCTGTCCAGTGACCCTTCAACTGTTTGGGGAGGTGGTGCAGTTACTGTCAAACTGTTTTTGTTGTGGTTCATTTTTTTTGTTTTTGTCTTTGCTTGTGGCAACTGTTCATAGTGCATTGACCTTCAATGCTGCAACACAGCCAGACTTTCTGTACACTGGAGTAGGCGCTCCTCCTCAAGTGCCCCATTTGTCTGGTAAAATGCCATTAAGTTAACGCAAGCGCCGTCTGCTGCTAACCCAGCTAACACAGCCACAGCCTAACCGCGCCCACTGTAAACGGCTAACAGCTCTAGCGTGCCCCTTATCCGCCCGCAGCCCCCTACTTACTTAAGTTAACCATTAACGCCTCTCGAAAAATAATCCATCCATTAAATGCGTCAAAGTGTTTTAAAAAAAAACCCCACTCTCTCTTTCTCTTTGTCTTTGTCTGTGCCTGTTGCTGGTGGCAAACAGTTTCCTTAGACGAATCCCAATTTGAATCTCTGCCGTTGACACAGGAGAAGGTCCTTGAACTGATTGAGCAGGCCTATCCCAATCCCGTTTCGCCCGAAGATTTGGCCAAGTAAGTTTTTGTGTGTTTGTTTATTTGTTGTTTCTTTTTTTTTTTGATTATTAGCATTAATAACACCGTCTTTCTCTCTATATATCGCCCACTCGAATAGGGACTATGGGTGGAGCGAGCAGGATGTGCTGTTGGTCATACAATCGCTGCAGGAGCGCAACCTGATCAAGTTGATGGAGTACAATGCTTACACGCGCATCCATCACGAGGACAAGGAAATCAAGGTGGTCAAGCAGATGCCGACGATAGCCTCGAATAAGCAGCCAACGATAGCGATTATAACGGCACAGTATTGCGAGAAATTGGCCGTGGATGCCATGTTGGAGAACAAGGAGACTTTTGTCCGTTACACAACAGTCGGTAGGTGGTGCCACATAAGTGCCCCAATGCATAGATCCCCATTCCGGCACGGAGTGCGTTAGATCTGTGAGCGTATTTATCTAATGCCTCACTCTAAATTCTCTCTTCTCTCTCTCTCTCTCTTTCTCATTTATCTCGTTCTCTTGTACGCTAACTGTTACGGTTTGAAAAAAAAAAATGAATGATTTGTTTGCTTGCCAACCTTTCCCTGCCCTGTAATGCCCGCCCACGAAAACTGAAAAATTATTAATAATTGAATGAATTAATTTTCGAACGCAAAATCAATACATAACAGATTCCGATCCCAATCTAACGAACTCACTCAGAAAATCCAAAAAGAAACGCAGATTTGGTAAGCACCCAGTCAGTCGCCGACAATTTACATACGCACATTGCCATTTCAATTGCAACTACCATGTTCCATGTAATCTAATTTGTGTCTCTGACGGGGTCAAGTTCTCATCAATTTGTGCAAATCTAGTTCTCGCCAATCTAACAGATCACACATACCATATATGTAACTGTATACTATCAATTAATGTGTTCAAAACAGTGGAAATTTTAAAAACGCTCTTAAATTGATTGACGTTATTTCCAAATGCTTTGAGTATAAGTATATATTTAATATATACCTATTTGAATAATCGCTTGTATAATAAAAATTATTACATTTAGATCAAATGCAGTTAAAGAACAAAAACTCGATCTTACATTCCGTCAATCAGTCTAATTATTTTTTTTAAATTTTATTGGAATGCATTTCAACTTTTTTTTTATATTTTCAATTGAATTCATTAAAAAAAAACTAAATTAATATATAAAAAAAAGAAAATCATTCAAATTTAAGGAAATTTTTTCTACACAATTTATTGATTTTGCTTTATATTTGTACAGTAATTAAAGCTATCGCTAAGTTGAAAAGAAAACAATATATAACAATAATTTTATTACGGATTTGGAAACCTTTAAGAAAAATATACAAAAAAATAATTCCTTGATTTTGGAGGATACTAATTCGATATATATGTATATATAGACTATTACTTTAATTTGTTTGTACGTCACCATAATAATACTGGCGACAGCTTTTTAATCGAGTGCGGCAAACAGTTGCCACAAATTGTGAACTTGACCTTAAATATATGTTTTCTTGTTATTATTGTCGCCACAAAATTGCCCATTGTTTGGTTTTGTTGTCAAAGTTAAGGTGTTTTGGTTTCGTTGTTAATGTTGTTGTCTCTCATCGGTTGTAAGAATGGGCCAATGGTTTCATTTACTTTTAACACAACTTTTTTTTACCTGTCATTGTTGATCGTTGTCGTCACGCACATGGCTCACAATAAACCCAGAAACAGCACACACACACACACACACACACACACATCTGATACATGCAAACATATAAATGTATATGACCACAATGTTTGATGGATGAATGGATGGATGGATCCATGCTTATAATTCCAGCTGACTAATGTTATGCGATATATAATCCGCAGGCGAATCGAATGTTTACACCTTGGGCAACATTGGAGCACATCGGATAGTGAGCACCAAGCTGCCATCGGTGGGCAGCACGCGGGAGGCAATGACGGCGACAGGCAATACGACAACCAGACTGCTGGGCACATTCCAAAAGGTTGACTATGTCTTCATTGTGGGCGTGGCTGGCGGCGTTCCTCACTATACGGACTACAAGAAGCATGTGCGGCTCGGCGACGTTGTCATCTCGTATGTGGACAAGCAGCGTGCGCTTATCAACAGGTGAGTCCACCTAAGGGTATCAGTAAGCAATGCTCATCTAATCGATCTATCGTTCCATCCTGCACAGCAAGGAGAAACCCTATGTCTATGTATACAAGAGTGGCGATGATGTCAAAACATATTTCCCCATCAACGATTCGCTGCAGCTAATCGCTGAGAGTCTGCAGGCAAACATGGAGCTAAAGCGGCCATGGGAGACTTATTTGGGCGATGCACAGCAAACGCTTGCCCAGAAGACGGACAGCGACTTTGGGCGGCCGGACGCCAAAACGGATAAACTGTTTATGAGCATTGGCAACAACGAGGTCATCGAGGTGGCCCATCCGATTGCCGCTGATGAGATTAATGGCGTGACGCGACCCCGTCTCCATCTGGGACCGATTGGATCTGGCCGGGACCTGGTGCGCAGCGACGATCCGCGCACAAAGTTCGCTCGTAAATTTGGACTGCTTGCCACCGATGTGGAAATGAGCAGCGTGCTGGACAGCATCATTGGCAACTGTCGAGAGAGCTTCATTCTTGTCAAGGGCATCGCCGACTACAAGGACGGCATGTCGACGCGCAAATGGCAGAACTATGCATCACTCTCCGCCGCCGCGGTGGTCAAGTCCGTCATCTGTGGCATGGATGCGCCGACAAATGTTTAATTCGTTTCCAACACTCACTCAGCGCATTTAGCTATGATTTTAACTTTTCAAATAACGTCGTTTTTATTTTTTATATATATAAATTTTTTTTTTTTTTAGTTTTGTTCGAAAAGCCTGCAATGTATTTATATCTTTTGTTCCCTGTGCGTTATTAACCAAAAGGGGGCCCCGATTATTATCCGGTAGGCCCCTCCAAGTAGACCAAAATGTATGCGTTGTCCTAATACCTTAAACATATATTACAAACACATATGCGAAAGTAATATGTATTAAATAATTTCTTGTTATTTATTTGTTATGCTTTTGTACTACATACATATATGTACATACGTATATATATATATTTATATATGTATATGTACAAATATATATACAAATAATTTACATTTACACGAATATGTATGACACAGGCACATGACGTATATTAGTATATACAATATATATTTATGTATATACATACATACTTACCTTATAAATAAATACGGCAATATTATTTTGCAAAATTAAACTACATGTTTGGTTTTTATACGATCGATCAAGATGTAAAATTGTAATGACAAATTTCAAATTGACATTGAAATGCTAACGTATGTATTATAACTTGCAAAACAAATCGCCTAACATAATCAAAAGATTAATCATCCTGTTTAGATTCATTTAAATCATAAGCCAGTTAAGCCGGCAAATAAAGTACACCCAATCCATGGGTTGCGATAAGAAATATCTTCACACCATCTGTCGAGCGGCCCGCACCTGAGCGGCCTGCACTTAGCAGAGAGTAGCTCAGTCAGCGTCATAAATAAGATCATTCTAAGACATGGTATCTGTGCACGCATATATTGCATCGCATACCATTGATTGTTTAGGTCAACCCGCAGATAGCATAACTAGTCCTAAGCAAACATTATCTTCGAAAAATTCTGTAGATAAACGATGCATTTTTTCTTCAATAAAGTCAGTGTCTTTTGGAGTGTCGTTAGGGTCTTAGCACATACAAGTCTACTCATTCATTTCTACCATCGCATTCACTGTGCACAGACAGACTGTGAGTACTGAATAGACAACAGATCAATTAATTGCCTAAAGCTTTTAGAGTATCACATTAAATTCGCGAGTATTATGTAAATAAATTGGTAGTAAATAAAAAAAAGAAAAGAGCAAAATAATAATAAATGAATACTATGGGATAGTGGACTTCATATCGTCGAACTCGGCAAAATTCATAAACAAATTGTGCTGCAGTAAACTGCAGCATGGTTTGTTCCAGACGATATCTCAAAAGATTCGCATCGCTTACGGCCAATAATCGCAATTCACTCGCATTAGAAATGTGACCAATGCCTCATTGTCATCCTCATCCTGAGAATCCATATACATTTGATATGTGCCATCGTCTAATCCACATTCAGTGCAATCCTCTGGTAATGTATGGATTGAGAGAAATCCGATATACTTAGAATAATACTCCTGCTTAAAGATAAAGCAAGCAGCTGGGACGTACACAACACTGGTTACAGTTTAATATTCATTTGCGAATCCTCTACAGAGAACTAGACTTAATTTTCACCGCACTTGTTTTTGTTCTTAGAGTTTGCAGGCCTAATAAATTCGTCGTCCATCTAACACATGAAAATGAAAATATGTTGCTCATATTTAAATACTTATAACTTATAACTTTAAATTACAATTTGTTTGGAACCCAAAAAAAAAACGGTTAGTTTTGAAATGCATAAGCCAGATATTGACTTGACCAATCGATAAGTTTTTTTTTAGTGTGGAGTTTGTCTGTAAAGTGAGGAGTGGCTCTGTACTGCATGTCGATCTGTGTGCTGCCCTATTCCGTGTTAATTACATTATGCCAACTAAATTTTTGTCTTTTTTCAACAATTAACCACTGGAAATTTGCCAGTTGGAAAATAACGCTGAATTCTTTAAGGAATTATCGACATATAAACAAATATACATTTGATAAAAGTCTTTATCTAAACAACATTAGCTTTTGGGAGGCGTTAAATTTTAGCGGCGCTTTAAATGCCAATTTTAAAGTCAGAAAGGAACGGAAAACTAGCTGTTAAAAATGTATGTATGTCTGCACAGCACACTGTGCCCATCTCCTTCTGTCGCGTGGCAATGAGCACATATTTAAAGCACTTATATTGCGTCGCAAGCAGCGCTTGTGCTTGCCTCAACTCGGCTCGGCTTGGCGTGGCTCATTTAGTCAACTCGTGTCGTTAACGCCGGTTCGGCTGCCCAAGGTTCTCAGCGCCGCGCACAATAATAACAGAAAACACGTGCACACCTGCGAAAGCAACGCGGACTGGCAATAAGCAATAGACAAATTGAACGCACAAAGGCGAATTAAGCCTCTAAAAGGTGAGCAAAAACGAATGCAAGTGTAAGTGTTGGAGTTGAGTATGTTTGATTAAATATTATAAATGCAATGAATCAAATACATTTTGCAACGGTTGCAAACGATTTCTGTGCAGATTTTTGAAAGCTGCACTTCATTCCTCAAGCCAAAATTGATCTCACGCACAGCATACAGATGCAGACACAAATAGAAATACAAACTTAGAATGTCTATGGGTATTTTTGTACGTGAATCGGTCTTAAGTGCAATAAGCTGAGTTGTTTATACTCTGTTTTCTCGAAAGACACGCAATGAACATTTGTGAATGACGAACACACAGTTCAACTCGAATTCGGAATGTAAATAAAAAATAAATAAATCGTTCGTTATAAATAAACTATCGTTCTGCTCTGTGTATGTTGCAAGTCGACGTTTTCATTCATAAAAAAAATAAAATAAATAAAATAATGTCTCTATATCAGTTGTGCCGGAGTATCTATCATGATGAAGAAGCGCGATTCCGATCGCAACATGTCTTGTAACGTGTTCCAAGTAATGCACACCGATAACAATATTTACACTGTAAAAATACGTATACATATATATATATATATATATATATCGAGAAATGATAAGCATTCCATACGTACAACATTTTAGTTGCCACAATATCGCTGCAAGCCTGACAAACCCTTTGACGGTACCGACGACCAATAAGAACTTGTGCATGCCACTCGTAACGCATAAGAGGACGACTTCTAACTCCTCCTAACTATTGCAAATCGGCTTTTTGTTTCATCTTTATACACCGAACCCAAAATAAATTAATTAAATTAACTTATACATTCTTGATGGGGATAAACAACCCAAATTTCAGAGACTAGAGAGCTAGAGCTATTGCATCAATTCTTCTGTACCATTTGCAGATCACTTTATTTCTTTAAATCGATAATATCCGGTATTTTCATATTGAACGAAGTACTATTTTTGATTAATATTCAAAATTACTCTTTTATTTTATTATTTTTTTTTAATTTGATTACATTTCCTGGCAATATTCATGGAGGTTTGTATGGTTCTACAGTTTGATTTATACGAAAGAGATAATTTCATAGATTTTTTTTTCATTTTCGATCAGTCGTTTTCACTGTGGCTCTCCTACTACTACTTGCTCTCCGTGTTACAGCGAGATGTCGACAACAGATTGCTATCTGGTGCTAGAGGATGGTACAGTGATGCCTGGGCGCTCCTTCGGTGCAAAGGGGGCGGCGACAAGTGGCGAGGTTGTGTTCCAAACAGGCATGGTTGGCTACACGGAGGCGCTAACGGATCGCTCCTATACCGCCCAGATACTGGTGCTGACCTATCCCC
Source organism: Drosophila macrothrix (assembly GCA_035042055.1). Classification (NCBI taxonomy): domain Eukaryota; kingdom Metazoa; phylum Arthropoda; class Insecta; order Diptera; family Drosophilidae; genus Drosophila; species Drosophila macrothrix. The sequence goes on along the minus strand of JAWNLX010000587.1, from coordinate 17,094,881 downwards.
TAATTGGCAACTATGGAGTGCCCGATGTCAGCGAGATGGACGAATTTGGATTGCCGGAGCACTTTGAATGGTTCAACGGTGCGGTGCAGATTGCTGGTTTGGTGGTCGGCGAGATATGCGAGATGCCCTCGCATTGGCGCTCACAGCGTACGCTGTCCCAGTGGCTGGCCGAGCACAAGGTGCCCGGCATAAGCGGCATCGATACACGCGCCCTAACCAAGAAGCTGCGCGAACAGGGCAGCCTGCTCGGACGCATTGTCTACGCGGAGCCAAACAAGCAACAGTTGCGTGCTCCCTTCGTCGATCCCAATGAGCGCAACCTGGCCGAGGAGTGCTCCATACGGGAGCCGCTGCTGTACAAGTCGCCGCAAGCGAATGGTATCCGCATTGCCATCATGGATTGCGGCCTGAAGCTGAACCAGCTGCGCTGTCTGCTGCAGCGTGGCGCATCCGTGCAACTGCTGCCGTGGAGCAGCAAACTGCAGCCGGATCAATATGATGCGCTCTTCCTGTCCAATGGACCGGGCAATCCAGCTAGCTGCCGCCTGATTGTGGAGCATGTGAAGCGTGTCCTGCTGGAGGGCAATAAGCCCATCTTTGGCATCTGTCTGGGCCATCAGCTGCTGGCATCAGCCATTGGCTGCAACACCTACAAGATGAAGTATGGCAATCGTGGCCACAATCTGCCCTGTCTGCATCGCCCCACTGGACGTTGTCTGCTTACGTCACAGAATCATGGCTATGCCGTCGATCTGAAAAAACTACCCAGCGACTGGGAGGAGCTGTTTGTCAATGCCAACGATGGCACCAACGAGGGCATTGTGCATCGCAGCAAACCGTATTTCTCGGTTCAGTTCCATCCGGAGCATCATGCTGGTCCCCAGGACACCGAGTTCCTCTTCACTGTCTTCCTCGATGCGATTCGCCAGTTCTTGTCAACATCGTCGTCGCCGTTGAGCGTGCCACAGTTGATCGAGCGTCATTTGCGTGCCGCACAACCCGATCCGCAGCCGAGGCCGCGCAAGGTGCTCATATTGGGTTCCGGCGGCCTATCGATTGGCCAGGCCGGTGAGTTTGACTATTCCGGGTCGCAGGCGATCAAAGCGATGCGCGAGTCCAACATACAGACGGTGCTCATCAATCCCAACATTGCCACAGTGCAAACGTCCAAGGGTATGGCGGACAAGTGCTACTTTCTACCGTTGACGCCCGACTACGTTGAACAGGTGATCAAATCGGAGCGACCAAATGGCGTTCTACTCACCTTTGGCGGCCAGACCGCTCTAAATTGCGGCGTCGAACTGGAGCGTGCCGGCATCTTTGCCAAATACAATGTCCGTATTTTGGGCACACCCATCCAATCGATTATCGAGACCGAGGACCGTAAACTGTTTGCTCAGCGTGTCAATGAGATTGGCGAACAGGTGGCACCATCGGAGGCCGTCTATACGGTTGCCGAGGCAGTCGAGGCAGCCAATCGTCTCGGTTATCCGGTAATGGCACGCGCCGCCTTCTCGCTGGGTGGCCTGGGCTCCGGGTTTGCCAACAATGAGCAGGAGCTGGAGATATTGGCTCAACAGGCGCTGGCCCATTCCCGTCAGCTGATTGTGGATAAGTCGCTCAAGGGCTGGAAAGAGGTCGAATACGAAGTGGTTCGCGATGCCTACGACAATTGCATAACCGTTTGCAACATGGAGAACTTCGATCCGTTGGGCATCCACACCGGCGAGAGCATTGTTGTGGCGCCATCGCAAACCCTATCGGATCGCGAATATCAAATGCTTCGCAGCACCGCACTGAAGGTGATCCGGCACTTTGGCGTTGTCGGCGAGTGCAATATTCAGTATGCGCTTTGCCCCCACTCGGAGCAGTACTACATCATTGAGGTGAACGCTCGGCTGTCGCGCAGCTCGGCGCTCGCCAGCAAGGCAACTGGCTACCCGCTGGCGTATGTGGCCGCCAAGCTGGCGTTGGGTGAACCACTGCCGGCGATACGCAACTCGGTGACGGGGAATACGACTGCCTGCTTTGAGCCCAGTCTTGATTATTGTGTGGTGAAAATACCACGCTGGGATCTGGCCAAATTTGTGCGCGTCAGCAAGCACATTGGCAGCTCCATGAAGAGTGTCGGTGAGGTGATGGCCATCGGTCGCAGCTTCGAGGAGGCATTCCAGAAGGCGTTGCGCATGGTCGACGGCGATGTCCATGGCTTTGATCCGTATCGGGCGACCGTTGACAAGGAGCAGCTATCGGAGCCAACCGATCGACGGCCATTTGTGTTGGCCGCTGCCCTCAAGGCCGGCATGTCCATTGAGGAGCTGCATGAGTTGACAAAAATCGATCGCTGGTTCCTCCACAAGCTGCAGCACATCATTGACTTCTATGGCGAACTGGAGTCGGCTGGCAATCCATTAACATCCACCCTCCTACTCCGTGCCAAGCGTATGGGATTCGCTGACAAACAGATCGCCATGGCCATCAAGAGCACCGAGCTGGCGGTGCGTCAGCAGCGATTGGAGCAAAACATTCGACCATTTGTCAAGCAGATCGATACCGTTGCTGGCGAGTGGCCGGCGAGCACCAATTATCTGTATAACACATATAATGCATCGGAGCACGACATCCACTTTTCGGGTGGACACATAATGGTCGTCGGCTCGGGCGTCTATCGCATTGGCTCCTCGGTGGAGTTCGATTGGTGTGCCGTCGGCTGTTTGCGGGAGTTGCGCAATCTGAAGAAATCGACCATAATGATTAACTATAATCCGGAAACGGTATCCACCGACTATGATATGTGCGATCGTTTGTACTTTGAGGAGATCAGCTTTGAGGTTGTCATGGACATCTATGAGATGGAGCGATCCGATGGCATCATACTCTCGATGGGTGGCCAGCTGCCAAATAATATTGCCATGGATCTACATCGGCAGCAGGCCAAGGTGCTGGGCACATCACCCGAATCGATTGATTGTGCCGAGAATCGTTTCAAGTTCTCACGCATGCTGGACAGAAAGGGCATACTGCAGCCGCTGTGGAAGGAGCTGACCAATCTCCAGTCGGCGATTGAGTTCTGCCAGCAGGTGGGCTATCCGTGTCTGGTGCGACCCTCCTATGTGCTATCCGGTGCGGCCATGAATGTGGCATATTCGGATCAAGATCTGGAAACATATCTGAATGCCGCCTCTGAGGTGAGTCGCGAACATCCGGTTGTCATATCCAAGTTCCTTACCGAAGCCAAGGAGATCGATGTGGATGCCGTTGCGGCCGATGGACAAATCCTGTGCATGGCCGTCTCCGAGCATGTGGAGAATGCTGGCGTACATTCCGGTGATGCGACACTGGTCACTCCGCCACAGGACTTGAATGACGAAACCCTGGAGGAAATCAAGCGTATCACACGCTATCTGGCCAACGTCCTGGATGTGACGGGGCCCTTCAACATGCAGCTCCTTGCCAAAAACAACGAGCTTAAGGTGATCGAGTGCAATGTGCGCGTCTCTCGCTCCTTCCCCTTCGTATCGAAGACCCTGGATCATGACTTTGTGGCAACAGCGACCCGTGCTATTGTTGGCATGGCCGTGGAGCCCATCGATGTGCTTCACGGTGTCGGCAAGGTTGGCGTCAAAGTGGCACAGTTCAGTTTCTCCCGCTTGGCCGGCGCCGATGTGCAGCTGGGCGTGGAGATGGCGTCAACCGGTGAGGTTGCCTGCTTTGGTGACAACCACTACGAGGCCTACCTAAAGGCCATGATGTCTACGGGCTTCCAGATACCAAAAAATGCCATCCTACTCTCGATTGGCAGCTTCAAGGTGCGTGCGTTTGCCATTTGTGTGCCATATGTGTCCTTTGCCTGTCCAGCATTTAATATTGAAAACTTCTCAATTTTGATTTAGCACAAAATGGAGCTGCTGTCCTCCATACGGGATCTGGCCAAGATGGGCTACAAGCTGTACGCCTCTATGGGCACCGGTGACTTCTATGTGGAGCACGGCGTTGATGTGAGTACAACAACATTCACAATTCTACAGCTATTGTATTGAACCCAGCTAGAAAATTCTCCTTGCCAGTGTAATCGAAATCGTTTATCGGTAGTCGAATAACCACCACATATATTTTCTACTAAATTGTTGTTGGCTTCAACTTTGAAATATGATTAGTAATTCAACTTACCAAACTTTAATGATTTCTCTTCCCCTAAATTGTGGAACATTCTTGAAGAAACCCAATATAGCCGTTTCCCCTTGCGGGAGAGAGTACAACATAAATACTACATTTGACAGTTGTAAATTGAGAGAGTCTGTTGCTTTGTGCGTAGCTCACTGATAATTGACAAAAATTGGGTGAGGTTAAAGTTCGCTTTCGTTAACCATAAAGATGCAAATGTGTATATAAAACTGTTCTTTATCAGTTTAGTCAGTTTGCATTTTGATCTGGGTTAATTTTTTATTTGCTTTTCAAAAATAAACACTCAAAATTGAGTAAATTCTTAATTGTAGTTCAATATATGAACTCGTATTTGAAGAGAGTAGAAGCCCCGTCAAAAGTGAAAGAAGGTTTTAGGAACTGTAATTGCAATTGCAATAGAAATTATGAGGATATTTATTAGATTGTTTTATTTGCATTGCTCGTAATAGAAAAATTAATATAAATATATTTGGTCAAGTGTTTTTTCTGATTTTTATTTAAAAATAAAAATTAATAGTTTTGTATTATTTTCATGCACAACGAGAGATCCGTATTAACAATGAAAAAACTTGGGACGCTATACATATATAGTCATATATAGTACACGATTAAACGAGTAATCAAGATTGAAAGCAGACGAAAGAAGCTTATCGGGCATGCTGAAGGGTTATTTTGATTGCTTTGATCTCAATGATACTTAAGTGGATACTACGGGTTCGACGAGAGGCGTGACTTAAAATGAAGAAAGATACAGAAACGCATTTCCGTCATTTGGAAATGACTCGGTGTTTTCCCAAGTGTCGTTTTAATTGAAGGCACTCTTCAGCTTTTGCGTATTGCGCTTGAGCATCTCGCGCAGATCGTCGCGCCTTGATTCCGGCGCCAGCGTTTGCAACAGTTGCTCCGTCTTGGAGCTAATCGTTTGCAGTGCACTCGGATCGATTTGCAGACGCTGCATTAGCGTGCCCAGCAATTGGCTGACCTCCTTGGTGGGAGTGTCTGTGCCGGTGGTTGGCACTGGTTCTGGCACCGGTTCCACTTGTGCATCGACAATCGCGATGTCGTTCTCATTGAGTGTCAGTGCGAATGAGCTCCTCCTTCTGGTCGTGCTTAGCGATGCAGTGCTTCCGCTCTGCAGTGGCATTATATCACCCGTGTGCAGCTGCACCACATGCTCCACGAACTTGAGCGATTTGCGTCGCATTGAACTTGAGTGGCAACTGGAACTGACGCTCACTCTGAGGCTGGGACTGGGACTTCGACTGGGACAGGGATTTGTGTTACTGTTGCTACTGCAGCGGGTTGTGGCCCGTTCGAAGCCGCTGGCCGCTTGGCAGAGCGCTTCCGCATAGTACTTGGCATACTGGGTGCAGCCGAGCTGCTGATAGAGCCGGCATAGACGCTGCGAGTGCTCCAAGTAGAGCTGAACATGCTGGGCATTGCGAAACTCCGCTGCCTTGGCCAACATGGCCAGCATGTGGTCCAGCAGCAGCTCGAGCAGATTGGTGCGCCTCAGTATCTCAATGCCATCGTTCAGCTGCGGTCTGCCATCCGATTTAACCGATGACCGGCTGGACGCTTGCGATGTCTGCGATGCGCGTCGCATCAGTAGCGGCATGTCCCGGCATGCATGCAACGAGTCCTCGGAGCCGCGTCGCTGTTCGGCGAGCTGCTTCAGCTGCTGGGCCCGCAGCATGTGTGTCTTGCGGCGCAGTTTGCCGCGCGTCCGCTCCTGATGCATACGCATGCCCAGCAGACCCTCTGCACTGCTCGCCCGACGCTCCACTTGAGCAGGCAACTGCTCCAGCTGCTCCTGCTTGACGGCGGGCAACTGGGTGCGTGCAAACTTTGCCCAGCTGCGCAGCTGTAGATAGTCCGGCGTGACCAGATTCTCGAGCAGCCGTTCATAGTTGAGCTTGGGATAGAAGTCATCCGCATGCTGCAGATTGCGCAATGCCTGCAGCAGATGCACCAGCGGCTGCTCGGCAATGCCCGCCATAATCGAGCGCAGCTCCATCAGTGCATCCTCTGGCACATGCTCGAACAGATTGCGCCGCTCAATGAAGAAGTCGCCGAGCTGCTTCTTCGCCAAACAGTCGGCGAAGGTGCGCACAAAGCGGATCAGCTGCTCGCCGAGGAACTCGTCTGGCCAATCGTTGCTGTGCCGCTCGCACTGCCAGAAGAGATGCGTGCGCAGCTGCTCCATGATGTGACCCATTGCCTGGCACTTGTCGTTCATGAAGGTGCGCACCAGTGCCTTCATCAGCATCAGCACCTTCAGCTGCGTGCGCGTCAGCTGCCGCTCCAGATACAGCTCCGCCTGCGGAAAGACAATGCGCCACTCCAGCTGACGGAAGGGATTGCGCGATCGCTTGGGCGTATAACCCACTGGCACCACATGGTAGCCAAACGATTGGATCCGCTTGCGCATCAGCATCGTCGGCCATTCCTGTTTGTCGCCCGTGTGGACGTTCGTCAGCTGTGGTCGGGCGCGCAAATTGAACTCAAAGGCGCAATCCGGCCAGGTGTGCGGCACATGAATGGCGGGCACCAGCTCCTCCGTCGCCGTATAAATGGTGCAGCCGCGATAGCTGCCAGCAGACAGCTGCTTCTGGCTAATGCCCAGCTCCGGGGCCAACTGTTGGCGCAGCAGCTCACCAAAATAGTTCATGAACTGCTCTGAGCTTAGATAGCATTGCTGGAGCAGAGCACGACGTCGATGCTGTTCCACGCGGCACTGTCGCAATATCTGCACCGTTTCATATCCGCTCCGATTGCTCTCTGTTCGCTGCTGCTGTTGATCCTCGTCCTGCTTATCCTTTGCCTCTGCATCACTGCCACTGTTCACGTCATCTCCATCATCGTCATCGTCCTCGTCCTCGTCGTCGTCGTCGTCGTCGTCGTCGTCATCGCTCTGCTCCAGCCAGGCAGGCAGGCAGCTGGCCAAACGGCAGACGCACGCCTCGGGCAGCACATTACGCTGCAGTGCATCCCGCTCCAGCTTAAGCGTTAGCTCATCCATTGGCCGCTGTGTGTTCAAGCGAGCTATATACACATGATCATAGTCACCCTCACGCCAGCTACCAGCTACCGAGCCGGATCCCAAACTGGTGGCAGTTCCATTCCCAGTGCTATACCCGGAACTGCCATCTGTGTAGACACCAGTGTCAATGTCACCCCCCTCGTCACTGCTTGGACTGCTTGGGCTCGAAATGCGGCGCTGCTGCTGCGTTGGCGTCGGTTCGCGCAACTTTAGACGCACATAGCCCAACCAACGGCTCTGCTCCAGCAGCCGTACATACTGCCGGCGACAGGGTGTCGTATTGTAGTAGTCCGTCTCCAGCAGTACCTTGCACAGTGCGGCTATCGAATCATAGTTGGCATCGTTCGCCCGCGCAACATCCACGTTATCGAACACCACATAGGTCAGCATCCTCTGCAGCGGCTGTGGCGGCGAATGGGCTTTTCCCGACGTGGCGCCAAACTGACGCTGTGGCCCAGCTCTGTGGACGGATGGATGTGTATATGTCATTAATAGGAATACTTATTATCCAAGAAGCTGTAGAGAAGGGGGAAGCAAGGGACTCTTCTACCCGGCAGTTGCCAGGAGGAGTCCCTTTCTAACCGATCTGTCGCAGAGATCAGCAGTAAGATCAACTAAGAATTCGAATGATTCAGAATTGAGTACCCAAAATGGGGTAAGGAACGGCTTACGTGGGATTGAAGAGGAGCCGCTTGGCCACTGCCTCATCGATGGCGCTGGCATGGAGGAGACTGTGCTCGGTTAGTGTCTGGGCGGAGGTGCGCTGCCTGGCCAGCAGCTGCTCATCGATGGCAGCCATCTCGTGCTCAAAGTGGCCAAAGAACTGCATGCCGAGCAGCAGTTGATTCAGGAGGAATGTGTGCAGCTGCCGCTCCAGCTGATGCCGTGTCTTGTGCTCGATGGTGCGCTGATGCTCCTCCCGCAGCTGTTCCAGGGTGCGGGCATATAACGCACTCACGCATTCGGTGGCGCTGCTTCCGTTGCTGCCACCAAACAGTCGCAGCTGCGGCGCCAGATTGTGGCTGCCACGTAGACTAACGCTGCCACGTGGCAATCGATTGACGGCTTTGCCGCAGCTGGAGTCGCCACCGCCGCCCGTCCGCTGATGTCGTCGCTTTCGCGCATTCCGCTTTTGCAGCTTGGCCAATTGGCGCTGACGCTTCTTCTCCTGGCGGCGACGCAGTTGGACACGCGGCGTCGCCTCCGCCGCCTGCAGCTGCTGCAACGTACTGGATTGCACATCGCTATCCAGCGCCCTGGACCAGTCACAACCCATAAATAGTTGTTATTGTCGTTGTCGAGGATGGTTCAACCTGTGCAACAGCGCGCGCAACTGCTGCAATTATCTGACTGCCTCCTTTGTTTTCTGATACCGATCGAACTGATCGAATTCTATTTCCAAGACAAGGCTAATGTCGCTGTCGCTCTCGTTGTCGTTGTCGATGTCGTTGTCGTTGTCGTTGCTGTTGATAACATCATCATCAACACAACTCTTCCTACGCTTCCGGCTGGCCAAGTGGAAAGAGGCCCCGTTATCAGTACTCGGCCAGGTAAACACGGCAAAACAATACAGAGACAAGGGAAGCGCAAGATGGCTCCGTTCTCCAGTGCACAGTGGAGCAAGTTAGTTAGATAGATATTCTCTTGTTTATTATCAGTTTATTGAGATCGTATAAAAAATACATAAAATTCATTTGAAATAAGAAGAGGGGAATTTTTTCATTAGCACTTTTGCTGACACAGCTTTGATTTGATCTGTTTTTTATTCCAGACATATATGGACTATATTATAATGTTTTATCTCGTCGTCGTTGGCCTTCAACTCAAATTAACAATCTGGTTTTATGATGAAACTAAAACTGAGCCCATTTCAGTTTACTGATAGAGGCATTTTCCCAGTTCCCGAATGGAATGCGCTCCATCTAAATGTGTGTGAATAGATTGATTAGCTGGGTTCACTGTGCAATTGTTGCCGCATTACAATGTATTGTTGGTGTTGGTATTGATGTTAATTGGTATCGGTATTATTTTCCAAATAGTACAAGTGAATTTTTATGTAGGTCCGTAAAGTGCCGATATCTTTATGTGGCCTAGGCAAACAAAGACAAATCGCTGATGCCTCCTAGGTGTGGTCTTGTCCGTCCCCCATCCACAAAATGCTAACCGATACCCCTGTATATTTTTTGTATGTCGTTCTACTTGCAGGTGGAGTCCGTACAGTGGACATTCGATAAGACAACACCCGATGACATCAACGGTGAACTGCGGCATTTGGCGGAGTTTCTGGCCAACAAACAGTTCGATCTGGTCATCAATCTGCCCATGCGCGGCGGCGGAGTCCGCAGGTATGCAATTGGCATCCGTCCAGGAGGCATGCACCTATCTCTATGCGATTCTCAGTCTAAATAATTTTGCAATGAGTAATTTAAGATTCGTTTTTTTCTTCTACCATTTATTCCCTCTTACTTTGTGTGCATAATTTGAGTAACTCGAACTGCCCAAACTCAAGCCAGGTATAAAATTGTCTCGCAAGTTCTGAAACTGAGCATAGAATAAATTTCAATATTTTAATTATTATAAACAATTTATTATAAAATTCGAGTTAAGAAATGATCCACTAGAAACAAGATTTTTTACCTATTAAATATGTATAAAAATGCATATTATTATTATTATAGACTTTTTTTCCTCAGTGAAACGAGTATTTTAATGGACTTATTGTTAACATTTATTCACCCTATCTATTTATAAAGAACGTGATATCTTTCAAACTTAGCGAACTTGAACTGCCTAACTAACTAAAATATATGCAAGTTAGCAAAGTAAAAGTTGATTTTCATTACTTAAATTTGATTAATTTTAAGATCTTAATGAGGATACATTTGATTTAAGTTTGCTTTTGTTTTTTGTATAAGTCCTTAAGGAATCAATCATTGTAGTTTTAATAATATTTTTGTTTTGTATCCAAAACTAGGGTGTCTTCATTTATGACACATGGCTATCGGACACGTCGCCTGGCTGTCGACTATTCCATACCGCTTGTGACCGATGTGAAGTGCACAAAGCTTTTGGTGGAATCGATGCGGATCACTGGCTGCAATCCTGGCATGAAGACGCACACGGATTGCATGACATCCCGTCGGATTGTGAAGCTGCCCGGCTTCATTGATGTCCATGTGCATCTGCGAGAACCAGGTGCCACCCATAAGGAGGACTTTGCCAGCGGTACGGCAGCGGCGCTTGCCGGTGGCGTTACAATGATTTGTGCAATGCCAAACACAAATCCGGCAATTGTCGGTCGCGAGACATTCAATCAGTTCCGGGAGCTGGCCAGTCTCGGTGCCCGGTGCGATTATGCGCTCTATTTGGGCGCCTCGGATACCAACTGGGAAAATGCCCACGAGCTGGCGACGCAGGCGTGCGGCTTGAAGATGTACCTCAACGATACGTACGGCACATTGAGGCTGAGCGACATGACCGCCTGGCAGCGTCATCTGTCCCGATGGCCAAAGCGGGCGCCCATCGTTTGCCATGCCGAACGCCAGAGCATGGCAGCCGTTATAATGCTGGCGCATCTGCTGGAGCGACCGGTGCACATCTGTCATGTGGCGCGCAAGGAGGAGATTCAGCTGATACGCGCCGCCAAGGAGAAGGGGATGCGTGTCACCTGTGAGGTGTGCCCGCATCATTTGTTCCTCAGCACACGGGACTTGGAGCGTTTGGGCGCTGGCATGGCGGAGGTGCGACCGCTGCTCTGCTCGCCGGAGGATCAGGAGGCGCTCTGGGAGCACATGGAGTATATTGATGTGTTTGCCACGGATCATGCGCCGCACACGCTCGCCGAGAAGCAATCGACACAGCCGCCACCCGGTTTCCCTGGCCTGGAGACGATCTTGCCGCTGCTGTTAAATGCCGTCCACGATGGTCGACTGACTCTGGAGGATATCAAGCGAAAGTTTTATCGCAATCCGCGGGCAATCTTCAATCTGCCCGAGCAGCCGCAGACCTATGTGGAGATCGATCTCGACGAGGAGTGGACAATTAGCAACAATGAACTGAAAACGCGGGCGGGCTGGTCACCCTTCAATGGCACCAAGGTCAAGGGTCGCGTCCATCGCGTCGTCCTGCGCGGCGAAGTCGCCTTCATCGATGGCCAGGTGCTCGTCCAACCCGGCTACGGACAGAATGTGCGTGGCAAGGTGCCGCTACCACAAAAGTCCGAGCTCGAGGGCAATGATCTGCCCAGCGACACGGATGCCAACGATACATTTGCACGTCTCCTCACCGATGGCACTGCGGCTCGTTCGACAACCGTTCACTTTGTGGATGAGGCCAGCACTAGCACATCGCCGGCGGCGGGCAGTTTTCTGCGTCCGGTGTCGCCATCGCCACGACTGCGTCTCGACTCCTCGAGCAATGCGACACTGAAGGAATACCTGCAGAAGAACTCGCTGCTGTCCACACCCAATCCCGTGGCGCACTGCCTGGTCGGCAAGCATGTGCTCTCCGTCGACACCTTTAACAAGGAGCGACTATACGATCTGTTCAATTTGGCCCAGTTGCTCAAGTCGCGCGTGACAAAAGATCGCCCCGTCGACGATCTGTTGCGCGGCAAGGTTATGGCCACCATCTTCTATGAGGTGAGCACGCGCACCCAGTGCAGCTTCAGTGCGGCAATGCAGCGTCTGGGCGGCCATGTCATCAACATGGATCAGGTCACCTCATCGGTGAAGAAGGGCGAAACACTCGAGGACAGCATCAAGGTGATGGCCTGCTATGCGGATGTCATGGTCCTGCGTCATCCCGAGCCTGGCGCCGTTGCGGTAAGCACACTTCACGTCCCACAACCCACTCAACAACCATAGATCTAATTAAATCCCAATTTGTATTTAGCGAGCTGCTTCATTTTCGCGCAAACCCTTGATCAATGCCGGTGACGGTGTCGGTGAGCATCCGACGCAGGCGCTGCTTGACGTCTTCACCATACGCGAGGAGATCGGCACTGTCAATGGCCTGACCATCACCATGGTGGGTGACCTGAAGAATGGTCGGACCGTTCACTCGCTGGCACGCCTCCTCGCCCTCTACAATATAACGCTGCAGTATGTGGCGCCACCGGGACTGGGCATGCCCGCGGACATAATGCGCTACCTGGATCAGCGAGGCGTCACCCAGCGCACCTTCGACAGCATCGAGGAGGCACTCCCAATCACCGATGTCCTCTACATGACACGCATCCAGCGCGAACGCTTCCAGACCGAGGACGAATACGAACGCGTAAGTAACGGCTATCGTCATCAAATTGCTGCTCAAAACTTGTATTGTCCAAATGAAAGGCATTTCGCACACATTGCGCTCGACACCCGCTTTAGTGTCACATATAATATATATAAACATATATATAGAAAACCCCGACGCCTTTTCTATTTGCGACTTTTTAAAATTGGTGTAAAATAATTATTGATTTATTACAGCAGCCACACAAAAAGAAAAAGAAAATGTTACTTTTAGCTCCGGAGTGTCAATGAACACTTTTAACGAGTAAGCACGAAAATTACAAGTTGCTGTGCCTCTTTAGCAGAATATGTGCGATATACCGATGCACCATATACCATATACCATATACCGTATCATAATCATGTCTAGATTCCTAAGGTCTGAAGCCTATTTGTGATTATCGATTGCTTGCAATTCCAAACAATGGCAAACCTTAAATGGCTTGCACTGAAGTCATCGTACAATGCAGAGTATCTGCTAGTCTAGCAATATTATCACTCATCCTATAATTTTCTAATTTTCTTTGTTTGTTTTTTTATTCTTTTCGCAGTGCTGCGGCCACTTTATTGTTACGCCAAAAATGATGACACATGCCAGCAAGCGGACCATCGTGCTGCATCCATTGCCGCGAGTTGAGGAGATCAGCCGTGACTTTGACTCGGATCCGAGGGCAGCCTACTTCCGGCAGGCCGAGTATGGAATGTACATTCGCATGGCGCTGCTGGCGATGGTCGTTGGCTGTCGCAGCGGGACGCACTGAATGCGCTTGCCAACCAATTTCAATGGGAACAATCATTTTTACACACTTTTCTTCATTTCTTTTATGCACGTGATATGTATAAATACAATCGGCCAAATCAAATTGTCTGTCGACTTGCCACAAATAGTGCGCGTTGCATTTTCTTTTGCTGCAAGCTGCGTTGCGTCTGCTTTCAGTCGTATTCGAATTATGATCAAGACATAGAACAGTAACAAAATTATGGATTCTATTAGACAAAAACAAAAAAAAACAAAAAAAAACATCTCGCTTAAATTTCTAATTTCAGTCTCATGTGTTCACAAACATCACTTGCTTAACCAGTGTCGCTTTCTCTGTCTAAAAGCGCTCAACGACAATCGCTGTGGGCCACTGGTTCACCTCATTTCTATCCATGTCCATGTCCATGCTTTTGGACTTGTCAACGACACTCAGGCTTAGAGTGCTCTCCGCAAAGGCAGCATTCAGATTGCCAGCAAGTTGGGGCTGTGTCCTCTCAACGACGCTCGTCATTGCCACAGCCGCAGCCCCCGCATTGCTGTTGTTGTCCTTATTGTTGTTGTTTCTGCTTAGATAATTGGTCTTTCAGTTGACAGATCGAACGTATGCGATTCTAAATACTTACATTTTACGCTTGCGACATGCCACCATCGAAACGAGCACAGCCAGTATAATAATTGCAGCCAATAGGCCCGATAAACCTGCCACCATGGTCATCATGCCGTGTGGTTCCCCATCTGAGGTCACCTTTGTAACTGTGTGCATAAGGAGAGGGAGAGGGCGAGAGAGGGACAGAAACAGAGAAACAGAGAAAGAGAGAGTCGTTAGTGTTCCAGTTTTACGAGTGCGCCTTGAGGTCTGTCTGCTCCGTCTCCAAACTGACTCACGAGACGAGACGCGAGTCGACTCTGAGTCTGTGCTTGAATCTGAATCTGAGTCGGAGTCTGTGTCTATGGCTGTGTCTCTCATGGCCGAATGTTCGATGTTTACTTCAAGCTGTTGCTGCTAATCGATGATTGGGTGAATGCTGGCATTTCGAGTTGATTTTTGCGGCTGTTCGGTTTACCCTGAGGGATGCAGGGAGGGAGGGAGGGAGGCATCGCCTACATCAAACCACTTGCAACACTTCCGGCCAGAGACCGGCCTGGATCACTTTCTATGCCGGAAGCGAGATACACTTACTTGAATCTTCGACGACAAAGCGTTTGCTGTTGGGCAACGCCGATGCCGGCATATAAGTATCCGATTCCATTTCAAATTTCAGTTTCTGCTCCGATGCTGTGGCACAGCGAAAAGCAAAAAAGCAAAGAAAAAAAGGAGAAAAAAAACCAAAAACAATATAAATATAAATAAATAAAAAGACCGTGAAACACCTGTCTAAATATTGTTTGACTGCAACAGCAAAGGCAAAAACAATTGCATGGCGCAGCCACAAACTATAAATAAGATAACAGCAACAGCAACAACAACAACAACAACAATAATAATAATAATAATGACCATAATAACTATATTTTTCTGTAGCCATCTCTCTAGTTCATTGAATATTAACCCAGTTGCACACGCTTGCCACAGTCACGCTCGACTTCACCCAACTGTTGCCCAATCTCTTTTAGTTTCTCTCTCATAATCTTTATCTCTCTCTCTCTCTCTCTCTCTCTCTCTATCTCTATCTCACTCTCTAATACTTTAGACGACTACGCAGTATGTTAATTAATTGATTTGGTCACCGATTCAATCTGGTCTTATAACCATACCGACAAACAACAACAAAATCATTGATTTATTTGTTATTTATTGATATTATTTAATTGTTAAGTGCTTGCTCTTTATCGCTCTGAGAATGAAATTTAATTTGCGAAAGCAAACTACAGTGAATCGAGTACATATAACAATTCTATTTAATTGAATTGTATATTCATCAATTTGCCAATTAATGGACTTCAACAAATCTAGCGTTTAATCGAATTAAACATCAATTTAATTGCATTCTTGGTGGCAGCTCTGTTCAACATTTTGATGATCTCCGAATGTAAATGTAGAACAACGATCCTCTATTCATTTCGGTAGAAGAATATTTATGGAGCACTATTAAAAAAAAAAACCTGGTTGGTATAAGTTTATGGTCCTTCTAAGCCATCGGTTATATTGAACACTTGGTTCTTGTTTTGTGAAAACTACAATATAAATTTGCATAATGCCGATCTAATTTGGCGCCAAATTGCCTAACCTGTTTGCGATCATTGATTGCTGACCGACTCTGCAAACACGTGCCCCGATTCCAGCACTTTAGATACAAAAAATGGAAAAGATCGCGGCAAGCAACAAGCACACAAAGTCGCTCAATGAAAAGCGAAATTCTACTTAAAATGTACAATAAAAGTTAATTGCTAGTTTGCATAAAAGTCAATGGACGATTTAGAGAGCTCTCTACACATATGTATCTATACATATATATTTATATATACAGATAGTCGTAGAATGGGTAAAATGTACAAAAGCCGATACGGAACCTAAAGAGATACTTTACCAACAGTAGATCATGAGCTGAATAATGTTAGCAACTTCACTGATCTGTGTTGAGTGAGTGTTGTTTTGTTGTGTGTGTTTTTTGTTTTTATTTTTTTTTAATGTTATTTGCATGATTTGCATTTAAATAAATAAACCGTCGAAATACGTTTGATACGTATATAAATACATTCATGCATGCATATGTAATTGATGTGTGCATAAATCTATATATTTATATATATATATATATATAACTAAATGTATACAGCGATATCATCCCCAACGGCTAATCACAGATCCGAGAATGGGGAAAGGGGAATGGCTTCTCCGGACTTCCTACTCTTATTACTCCCTGTGAGGGTGCGGGGAGGGGGTGGGGTGTGAGGGAGTGCATGTCAGCTGCATGTCGTTGGCGATGTGGGCGAAATTGTTGACAAAAAAATGCGAGCAGCTTTTTCAGCTTTACAGCTAGAACAACGATTGCGATTATAATAATTTTAATTTATTAAATCAATGGGGTTTGCGGTGATTTGCAACTTAATTGCACAAATTATTATTTATAAATAACAACTGAACGTGATAAAAGTGGAATATAGTATATTGATCACATGTGCGATATACGAATATACATAAATGTATATGCTTTCAGTCGTACCTAGAACAGATGCCATGAATATGCATAAATTACACAATTGCCAATTGCTGAATACAGATATAGATTACAGATTACAGATTAAAGATAATCTAATAATCCGTTATTGCAATGGAAATGGAAATGTTTACTAGAAAGATGTTAGCTGCCATAAAACATGCTAATTTGCTGCTAAAACAAAGACATCAACAAAGATGATAAAAAAAAAGCAAAACTTTGTTTGGAAATCTACTTCGATTTCGCCCAACGACGATAATCAATTTGAGTTTGTTGCTCAATTTTAGAATTTCAATTTGAATTTGGATTGCACGGATTATTGAGTTCCAGCGTAAGCCAAGTTTGCTTGTGGCTTTCTTGCTTCACTTTAATTAATTAATTGAATTGCATCACAATACGAGTGGCATGCAAAATTGCCGCCGATTTACTTGAATTTGACAGCAACAACAAAACGGCAAAAAAGTAGAATTAGTAAAAAAAAATAAATCACTCGAGTAATTTAGGAAAGTACCGTTTTTCACACACACACACACACACACACACACAAGCACAAGCGCAGGATACTTACACTGATTACGTTGCCTAACTGTTAACGTAACCGTTAACTGGTCTTATATTTTTTGGGATTTTGGGATCTTTTCGGAAAGCTGTTTGAAAACTGTGAACTGACGTCGACGACACTCGGCGTGCGACTAACGCTGTCTACGTAAAGCCGATACGTATCTTTCGATTGCGCCAAAACCGACGCAAGGCGACGCGACGCGACTCGACGTCGCAGCTCAGACGCAGACGTCGACGTTGCAGCCCACAGCGACTGTGGCTTTTGCTCGACGGCATCGAAATCGGAATTGAAATCGGAATTGAAATTGGTATTGAAATTGTAATTGCGATTGGAATTCGAATTTGAATTTGAATTTGAATTTGAATTGCAGGCAGTCGTTGGGACTCGAACTCGAATTCGGCTCAAACTCAACTTTCCAACGATTCCACTTTAATGAAGTGCAACAAAACGCAATGGAATTGGGGCTTGTGCTCAAGCATGAAGTGATCCGAAAATGCAATGTCAAGCAGCGAGCATACATACATACACACACACATACATACATACATACATACACACACACATACGTACATCCAAGCACACTAGTCATCGATGCGCCGTGCTCGATGACGTTGAATGTGAATAACAAGAGTTTCCAATTTCGATTTCCAGTCAAATGATAAGCCCCCAAAACGAGCCGGAACGAGCTGAACACGGACATAGCTCACATAACATAAGAATATACATTGTTTCTGAAATTCCTCAATTCCTCAATTGCCCATCTCCGCCTCCGTCTTCGACTTCGTCGTCACAACAAATGTTCTTTTTTTATCTCCAACTTATTTTCCCAGATTTCACTAATTGACATTCCGGTGAGTCGACAACTATTGCCAACTGTTGCAGCTGAAAGTGTCTAATCTTTAGAGCCAACACTTTGGCAATACAAGCAATTTGTCATTATTGCATTATTGATAACTATTTGATTTGTGGTTGATTTTTATTTGTTTGTTTCAATAACTTTTCGACCAAATCCAATCCTATATTGTATACATACATATATATTCTTGATCAGCCTTACTAGCCGACTGTTGAATTCGATGCAAATATAGTTTTAAGTATTACATTGATGGAGCTTATCGGATCACAATTGCATATAGCAATCGGTCGAAGGACAAGTTCTTCAATAAGATATCCAAGCCAAACTTGGCCAATATGCGCGTTATTATGTCCTCCACATCGGACTACTATCACCTATAGCTGGTCGGAAATTGAACTCAGAAATATCCAAACCCCTTTATTTTCATTGCTAATTTCCGGGTGCCTGGAATATTCATTTTTTTCTTATTTACAATTACTTGATTTTAAGTGAAAACATTTCTTCTTCCACGCCAATCAGACGGAAATTGTACTCTTGACCAAGAAAATTCGAAATATTTCGAAAACATTATCAGTATCAGTTAACAAAGATGAGAGTATGGCTTTTATGATCTGTAAGCTTAAATTTCGTTTGCGTTCCAAGAATTTAAAATTGTTTTTATGCTCTGCCCGTCAATCTGTCTAAGACTTAAAAATGAAATATTCATCATAGTCGCCTTTGCTTGTGTCAGATAAATCATTAAAATTGAGTTGCATCTTGTACTGGTTAGGATAGAATGGATAAGATCTATAATCGCAAGTCGATAAAACCACATATCTTTCACAGTTTAAAAGCTAAATTTGCTAAGCATCTTGCTGGTGACCGTCGTTAGATACCGCCACCCTTTAAAATCGGAAGTGATTATATCTTCCACAGCTATCAAATTTCGTAGGTAACTCTCTTTCAAGATGGATTATACCTGACGATGTAAATTGGTTAAATCGCTTATCTCACACAATTTGAAAGCCGACATTTTCCGCAATTTTAGAGCTAAAATTACCAAACTTCGAATGACTAGGAAGCTCCTCGTAAGATTGTTCATTTCTTGGCCACGCTCATCCCAAGCCCCAAGAACTGGAACACAAAATTTGAAAGGCACGTTGATTCTGACTATTCAATTGTCGAGACACGCCCACAAACTGCCGCCCCACCCCCATCCCCACAAGATTGTTGTTGTTTGCTGTGCCTTTAAAAATGCCTTTTGTAGATAAACAATAAATATTTGCAGTTCCATTTGGCTATTTATTGTCTAAACAATGGAAGTGCGACATGAGTTTTGTTTACAGGGCATCGGGCTTGCATTTCAAGCTCGGACTTGGTGCAAGCTAATGTCAATTAAAATTCGCATGTAACAGCTGATTGCCAATTGGATTATATAACCAGCACATTGTGCAATTTTACAATTGAAAGTGAATCTATTCACAAAGTAAAATGAACATCGTCTATTTTATCCCTATGGCATGACATATGTTCATAGCTTATTAGCTGCTGATTATTTTGTCGTTGCTATCATTAAGTGTGATATAAAAATAACTTTGTATGTGTTTATTTAATTGCTTTATTTTCAGTTCGAGATTAAAATTCATCTAAATCAATTATAATCGAAATACTTCTCATAGTCAACTTGTTCGTTTTTTGAAGTGCTATTCTTGACTACGTCACAATTTCTTAAAAAAGATTTGTTTTCTTTTTTTTGGTTTATTTAATCTTTGGCTGGCCAGAGATAACCGTTCCATTTTTTATTTTTTTCTTATCGATTACATTATTATTAAAGTCGTAAGAAAGTAAAAATAGAAATAAATAGAAGCTAATAGTAAGCTTCAGTGTTATATTTGAGATGATAGATATTCAGTAGCTGCCCCATAATTTATCTCGGTGTACTTTTGCACAACATTCTCATTTGTGTGTATGTATATATATATATATATATATATATATATATATATATAATATATATAATTATTTATGTATGTAGCTATAATGAAAGTCGCATCCACAGTTTAAGTTAATGCGTAATACGCGGCGCAGGCATCTGTTTTGGTCAATTATATATACATATGTATATATATCGGTTCTGCCAAATAGGAAAATGTATACTTATATAATATATATTTACACACATACATTTCTACACTAAAATAAACAAATGAATGTTGTCCCCATAACAAATACATACCCAGTGCAAACCTTTTTGCGTTGCGATAACGATTGAAAATGTATTTCACTTCTGTTTTCGGTCAGTTTAGGTGCAAACTGCATTTGTTAGCGCTATTTATTATTATTGTAAGTTGTTTTATTGTAGACTTTTGGTGCTGATTGCAGACACAGCTGACACTTGTTTGTTATTGTCGACTTTAAATAGCACACAACAAATTGTGCACACACTTTTCACAACGAGTCACACTTGTAATTTTAATTAAAGTTTTAATACATTTCTGTGTGTGTGTGTGTGTGTAGGATGTGTTATGGTTTTTAATATAATGACGCAGCAATTTACAAAATATGTTCAGTACATTTTTACGACAATATATAAGACATATGCGTTTTTCAAACCGATTCGTGACGGCATCCAAACACCGAAAACTGAAAACTGCCTGTCTCCGTCTCGAAGGCATCGGCACCAATGATCAGGCCGAGAAAAATATAAAAACACAAAAATTTCGTATAAACGCTTTTCGTATTTGTTTGTTTATTTTTATTTCGATTTTCTTTGTTGTTCTTTATAAATAACTAGAAAAATTCGTGCAAATATATCGTGTATTTTCCGTATAGTCAAGTATGTATATATGCATATATAGAAAGCGTCTCTTGTAGCGACATCAGAAGAGAAAATGAAAACAAAAATAAATGTTATTCTTGGGTATTCATTGAAAGAAATGCTCTGCTCTTAATAAACATTATTCTATAAGTGTGCCAATAATATGTTAGATATTATGCTGGACGAAATACAAATGAAGGATAGTTCAAAAATTACAGTTGATTAGATCAGTTGAACCTTATTGATGGTGGCTACAATATATGTATCTTGAGATACTTGTTGTCAACTTCTCAATTATTTGAAAGTAAATATGCGTTTTTGTTATTCCTTATCAAATTTTTGGGGCTTTCACACCAAGTTCACAACATCGGTTAACGAAGTGCACCTTTAAAGTTATCAATAATCGGTTATATGGCCGGGTAGTTGTTCGTTATCGATATATGGATGTGCATTACTTCCGCATAGCAGCCAGCAACAGTTAACTGTTGCGCATGCGTCTCAGCTGCACGTGAAAAATCGTGACAAAATTGGCAAATTGCCAATTGCCGATAACTGTGAGAGTCAACAGAATGAATGATATGTGTGTGTGTGTGGGTGTTTGCATGTGTGTGTGTGTGTGTGTGTGTGTATGCACAGATGAATTGCAATGGTTTCAATTGTTACAGCATTCGGAAGCGCTTCGAGCTACCTTTCGTTGACGTCAACGGCCGGAGCTGTTGCGATATTGTGAGGCCAGCTTAATAGCAACAGCAGCAGCAACAGCAGCTGCAGCATCTGCGAAAACACAATAATTGATTTGATAACAGCCATGTTAATTTCATTGTCAAAACGCTTTTGCCCCCACTCCCACTAAACTTGAATTGACGTTGCGCCTGATAAATTACACTAATCGCTGCGATGCCGCCGGCGGCGACATCAATGTTTTTTATTTGTCTCGCTCTGTCTTCGTTTTCTGTGACTCTGTCTGCGGCTGTTTGACTTGAGCTCAGTTCACGTTTTGAAAGCGCAATAGACATGAAAGTAAAACGAAGCTCAAGTGCCGTTATTAAGCAAACCTACATACATACATACATACGAACTTGTTTCTATACTCGAGACGACTTCATACTATTCGCATAGATATAACTAAAATTATCTCAAGTTTACTTGCCGCACTTTCCGGAGTAGTTGTCATCTTCTGATTACTATATTTAATGTTTGGGCTAAACGAAAACTAACAAGTGAGAACGTTGCAGTCTGCAGGCGTACCCGACTGCGAAATACTCTGATACCTGTCTGTAATAGGTTGGCTCCAAGGAGACCTCTTGCATTTTGATAGCTTAGTTTTTATACTATCTGAAACCGGAAGACGTTTTTTGAACTAACAATTGATGAAGGAAGAAGAATCGGGCCGAATTTTATTTTTTGCAGTATATTCTTTTAAAATAACATGATCCGGCCAGAATTCTTTACAGCAAATGTTGCTGAACATTTATTTTGAAGTATGAAGTAGCCTGAATAAAAGCCTTGACATCATCAAATGTGGTGGTATCAGAGGAAACCCTTGAAGCAAATATATGTATGTTAGATAGGTGGGACACCTACAAGGATCATATTAGGAAACTTAACAGCCGCGTCCGATGGAGCTAATGCTTTGGTTAAATTAACAATTAATTCAACTGGTATACTTGCAACGCAATGTGTTTTTATTTCTTCTATTTATTTGGCAAACTGCTTATCAATTATCATCGTGATTTGGTGATCCAATAATCGTCAGTATTGAATATCGATATACATATGTTTGTATGATCGAAATCTGAGCGTTGGACATCAACTGAGTAAATCTAGAGCGAATCGGCGCTGCCCTTCTTTCCCCTATTTATACCAAGGAACTCCAACCAGGATGTTGGCTTCGCGCCGCGAACCGTCGCTTGGGGTACTTGACTGCTGGCTGCCTGGGCCACAGTCGTGCTGGTGGCATCCTTCACACTTGCAGCATTGACCAGCACTATGGAGTCCTTCTTAAAAACGGCGATTGCGGTGTTTGTGTTGGCATTGGCGTTATTTGTGGTCTCAATGGTCACATTCGATGGCTGCGGTGTCGGCGCAAGACTGGAGCGTGGCGACTCAATTGCACTGTTCCGCCGGCGATGACCGCCGCCAAACAGTTTACCCACGTACGGCAAGCACATGTCGCCAGATAATTTGAGTTTGCCTAACAGAAATTTGGATCTTTTGGGTCGTTCGAAACAACAATTTGTTTTTAACTACAGTCTATGGGTGTGTGAGTTGAAATTTGAACTCACTGGCAAGCCAAGCGCCTGAACGATGGCGCACTGGCTGCTCTGACTGACACAAATAAACTCCTGGACAAAGCTTCAAAGTCTCCCTCATAAATAGAGTTGGTCATTGCGAATCTGATACACACACTTTCCTTTGAACATCTGTAAGGGTTTCTGCAAGCTGGAGTTCGTAGTCAGAAATGGGACGTATCCTTGCGGATCTCGAATGGACACCTGTTTTGGAGCTCATTTAAAAAAAAAACCGATTGGCATTCAAACTTTTCTAAGATTCGAGTAAAATAATTTGTGAATGCCATAAATAAATAAGTTTAAAGATTAAGTTTAAGGATTATGCAGAAGGTAGATAGTTCAGAATAATGCCCAAGAAATCTCTCCCGCTTCCTTGAAACTAAACGAAAATCTGAGCGTTGGCAGCATTTCATCGCACTAATTTGAATGGCAAACAATTCAAAGGCAACCAAAATAACATTTATAGAATACTTTTAGGGGCACACAGACGACAGAAAGAGTCTTTAACTCGGCCATAAAATTTCAGATTTTTGAAGGACAGGATGAGTATTAATCGCGGTCATCTAAGAACCCAATCACAGCACTTTCAGCTGCAGTCAAAACTGGCAATGCAGCCAGACTGCCCCACATCATTGGGGATTTCAGCAATCTGGATAAGATTGCAGGCGATAATGGCGAGCAATCCGAAGAAATCCGAAGACTTTGCAATAGTTTGATGTGCTGCAAAACAAACTAAGTTATTTAATAGATTATGTATATTATAGTCGCTTATGATAACAATGCAAAAGTTCGATATATAAGACAGATAACTTAAGTAGTCTTAGCAAAAGATCAAATAGAACGCTATGTGCTCAAACCTAAAGTTAAATAGTCTTAATTGAATATATATAAATGTAAATGAATTTAAATGCCTAAGCTAAAGGCTAAACAGTATTTACCTCGACAAATTTGACTTTAACAGCTAAAATATAGTAATCTATAATGAAAAAAAAACCTATTCTGTTTTCATTTCTTAATTCCAAAGTACATTTTTTACTACGCTAAGTCGAACATTGCAGTAGAGATAGAAAATTTCATTACTGTTTTCTGAATTTTAAAAAGGATCCATACTAATAACTGTTTCTATTACTAAGAAATATATTTCCTTTTCTGTTTCCAGAAACATATTTTTCCTATATTTGAATATATTCATTTAAGTATAATTTCTATGTTTAATTTGCATAGAAATCGATAGACAGACGAACTTGAATACGAGTATATCAACTTGGCTACGGAGGCTAATCAGGAATATATATACAGTGTCTCACAGCTCATCAGGTCCAGTGTCTAACAAAAATTTTAATTGCCTGTCATAAACAAATTATCCAATATTTTTCAAAAATTCCAAAGACCGATGGCAGGTACATATATTAACCACCATAATGAATATATGATCCCAATAAATTGGGGTTTCCCCACGGGCTAGGCCGGGTTATGTAAAAAAGTACCTTAATTTGTGGTTACATATTATTTGGACCAGGGGCGTTATGGACACCTGGGTGCCATAAAACCCGGATTTTTTACATCAGGTTGATGATTTTCGGTATAAATAGACCAATCCTTCGTAGTCAGTTTAGTTGTATCCTGCAATTTGGGTACAACCAGCCAACAAGGACTATGGACAAACGGACTACCATTGACCAACGGAATCTCATCCTGGAACATTTCCAGATCGGATATTCACATCGCCAAATAGCTAAAATGGTAAATCTAAGCAAATCAACTGTGACCGACATCATTCGGCGCTTCGTCGACGAAAATCGGATAGAGGACAAGGGCAGAAAGGCACCAAACAAGATTTTCACCGAACAGGAGGAGCGGGGGATCATCAGGAAAATATGGGCAAATCCCAAGCTATCGGCTCCAAAACTGACTCAACAGGTGGAGGATGAAATGGGGAAAAAGTGCAGTGTGGAAACTGTGCGCCGGGTTCTGCGCAATCATGACTTTAATGCCCGAGTACCACGGAAGAAGCCCTTCAAAAGCGCAAAAAATAAAGGGACTAGGATGACATTCGTCAAAACCCACTTGGACAAGGATTTGGAGTTCTGGAACTCATTCATATTTGAAGATGAGCCCAAATGCAACATTTTTCGCTTAGACGGACGGATTTATGTGTGGCGACAGTCCAATACTGAGCAGAATCCCAAAAACCTAAAGCCAACAGTCAAGCACGGCGGAGGAGGTGTCATGGTATGGGCATCTATCTCGGAAGCCGGCGGTGGAAATTTGGTGTTTATTGAAACAACAATGGACAAGAATGTGTATCTCAATATATTAAAGGAAAATTTACTTCAAAGTGCCAAGAAGCTAGGAATCCGACGTACTTTCCGGTTCTACCAGGACCACGATTAGGACAACAGCCAAGCATAAGTCCGGATTAGTACAGTCCTGGCATATCTGGAACTGCCCCCACAGGCCCAGTCTCCAGATTTAAATGTTGTTTAAAATTTGTGGGCTCTGCAGGAAAATAACATCCAGAATCACAGATCCGATCTCAAGAATGCTCTGCTCGATGAGTGGAGCAAAATCAGTCCAGAAACTACCCGGAAGCTGGTATCTTCCATGAATAATAGGTTAAGGGTGTAATGGTCGGCAGATAGATCGATAGGCGAGGGATATCGATGGGGGACCATCTTCAGAAAAAAGAAGAAGAAAAAAGAAAGGGGCATGCGCATGCGCTGCAAAGAAAAGAAGAAAAGAAATTCAAATAAATGAATTAATAAATTATGAAGTAATTATATATATGAAAAAAAAAAATAATGTAAAATAAAAAGATATAAAGAAAAAAAAAAAAAGGATAAATAAAATAAAAACATACGAACCGGCGGCAGCAACTATCCATCGCCACCATCGAGGAGGAAATCGCCACGGACAACTGGACTCAGGAACCAGGAAGTCGAAGCCGGGAGACCCGGAGACACCTCGGATTATATAAACACACCTGTGAGTTTGTTCCCGCCCAACTGCGGCAGAGTGAGCCAAATACAGCTGATCGGCCCCAACAAAGGCAATAGTGATGCTCATTTTTGTCCCTCAGTGATGTGCACTATTGAAGCCAAATAAAAAAAAAAAGAAGAAAAATCATTAATATTTTGTAATCTTTAAATTAAGTAGGTAGATTAAATATATATTATTAAATTTATATAAACGAATTTAGTTTTGGCCAACAAAATGTTAGGGACCACATTGTCACCTGTAACATATGAATTGTAAATTAAATAGTCTAAAAAAAAAAGGAACATGAGGTGGTAAATGAATGTCATTGGGTGAGATGAGGGTGTAGAAAACCAGCGAGAAGGGAATGATTGTGAAAGGGAATTTCTCCAGCATATTTAGAGGAGGAATCACTAGGAAGGGAGGGACACGCAGGCTGTACAACATCCACACAGTCAACACGGCAGCGAGCGGACTGGTTTGATGGAAATATTTGTTTTTTTTTTATTTATAAAAGAATACAAATTTTTTTGTTAACTTGCCGCCCAATATACCGCGGTCGAACTACCCCTGAGCCGATAGCTGGCCGGCTGAGCGATATATTGGTGCTTTCGACAGGCAAGGCATAACAAATGGCGCCCAATCGAAAAAAACTAGGCGGACATAACAAATGTCACCCTGTTTAAAAACAACACCGCGAAGCACATTTGTGACAACAAATGACGCTCGCATGTAAGAAATAAAAAAAATGAATAGATAGAAGAAACTCAAATAATCAGGAGATTGTACTTGAAATTCAGAGTATTAACAATATTGCAATTTTCTATATATTGAATAGGTGGCCTTAACCAACAAGTAGGAGGAATGTTTAGTCGGACCGTGGATGAGCATCGTACTATGCTGAGTCCATCGCTGCCACAAACAGTAGTCCTGCCGATTTGGTCAATGAACATCGTTCAAGTGTCAGAAATAGTGAAAGTAAAGCTTAGCTGGTCCGTGAGCCGGGGAAAAGGCCGAGCCACGTTGCCGCTGAAGTGGATCTGAAGCTAAAAAGAAAAATATAATTTGATAATTAGTTTACCGGCCAATTAAAATTTCTTAAAGATAGCATACCTAGAAATGGGTTTACAAAGTACATCGAGTTTTCGAGTCGCGATCCGTGCATTACCGCTTAGTAATTGTCAACGTTGTCCGACTTTGAGAACGCGCGCAGACAATAGAATTTATTAATATTCCAGAATAGAGAGGAACAATTGTAGGCGAGCTAGAAAGATAAAGGAGTGTTTTAGCGTGTGATATTAAATTATTTTCGTTTCTTGTAGTATGGATTGTTACCTGTAGGTGGCGTCATACGGTGCTACCCTCATCTCACCCATCTTAATGTTTGAATTGTATCTTCGAGAGTGTTGAGTTTGAATTTTGAGTGTTAGTTTTCGTAATAAATTGATTCCCAGTGATAGCCTAGTTCTCAACATTATTGTTACAATACAATTTTGACTTAGAGATTAGATTAGTCAAATATTTATTATAGGTTACATATAATTGTTTCTTAGTTATTTATTGGTTGTTGATATATTTATTGAATATTTATTTATTTAATACATGTATAGAATTGATCAATGTTTATTGAGTAAGTAGTTATATGTTGCTTATTTAATAATATAATATTTATTTTTCCACTGGAGATTGAGTAGAAGTACAGATAATTATTTTGCGTAGACATATTTATGCATATATATACCTATATACATATATTTATGAAAATTGGGGGGTTAAATAATTATATGTTTTTTTTTGTTGAATGTTAAAACATAGTTAAAATTAAGAATTACATGAGCGAAGGGGTATTCAGGCAGTCGAGGAAAGTGCGGCGTAGCGGGGACTTTCAGAGAGATAGAGAGCACGAGAGAATGCGTCCGACTACTCGCGCACAAAGCACCAAACCCACCGAAGAAATGGAGAGTACTTCTCATCCAGTCGGAATGCGTAGCCGAGAAGATGTAGCGGGTACCTCGTCAACAACGCAACAAGCCAGGAGCGAAGTGGAGCTGTCCAGTGAGCTGAAGTCGGCTATTAATGTAGCGATAGCCCAAGCGCACGAGACCTTGAGAGCATCGCTGTCACAGGAAATGAGCGCTTTTAAAGAGACAATAGAGGCCAACATGTTAAGTTTCATGCGGGACATCAACGAAGTGGTCTCATCCCTGAAAGTGGAAAAAGGAAGAAGCGATTCGAGTTCCCAAGAAGCGAGAGAGGCGAGAACTCATCGACCACCTGCACCTACTCACCTTTTCGTGGATAACCGAGCGTTGGAATCCGAGCAACAGAAACAAGCCGAACAACAACAAGTTCCCGTGTCGGGCTGGATGCCACAAACGGGTAATGATGGTGGACACTATCGAAGAAATCGCACGAGCATCGGGGATACGAGGCAGGAGAGTAACCACATCCGAAGGTGGGGCCTGATCTTCGACGGAGACCCGAAGGGAATGCCGGTGGCGGAATTCATCTTCCGTTTGGAACATCTCCAGTCGTTGTACCAAGTTCCGTGGTCAGATGTACTGAGGGATTTCCATGGATTAGTGAACGGACAGGCTAAAGACTGGTACTGGATGTATGTGCGCACCTCGGGAGTTCCAGATTGGCCAAATCTCAGATATGGCCTGCAGCAGCAGTTCCAAATAAGGCGATCTGAATTTGAGAGAGAACAGGAACTCAGAGAACGCAAGCAACGGCATGGAGAAAGCACGGATGAATACATTCAGGCCATGTTGGTGCTAAGATCGCGGCTATCCAGCTGTTTCTCGGACTACGACTTAATCAAAGTGATTAAAATGAATGTCAGAGATCAGCTATCAAAGATAATTTACCCGATGCCGATAGCCAACCTACAGAAACTACGCGAAGAGTGCCAAGACGCGGAAAGGATGCTGTCAACACGATGGGCTAGAACGTCAGCGAGTCAAGACTATGCTCGGTCCCGAGAACAGGCAAGGGTACACGAGGTAGATGCGACGGAACAGGATCCAGGGAGCGAACCATCAGAAACTATTGCAGCTATTTATCGACCGAAGGAGCCGGGAGATCGGACAAGCCTAACCTGCTGGAACTGCAAGCAGATAGGACATACATTCTTTGAATGTGAGGCACCAGTACGGAACATATTTTGCTATAAATGTGGACATTCTGGCGTAGTGTTGCCAAAATGCCCAAAGTGTCGACCGGGAAACACGGTTCGGAACACGACACAAGCGGAGGAGTCGCGTTCCAATTCGGCCAAAAGCAATCACCTCCCATAGACACCGCCTCGGTTAGTAATTATAAGCCGGTAAATAAGGATAAGGAAATAATTAATATTATTACAAAAGTTAATCAAATAAACCATAGTATTAACTCACCAAACACCAGATGGTCACAACGTAAATCCCTAGAGCAGAGACAAGCGGAGTATGATCAAGCAAAGGAAAGGATATTTAAAGATGCAGGCCAAGAGATGAGTGAGAAGACACACTATAGAGTTCAGCGAGCACGATTAAAATTCCAACAACGAAAAGCGAGACGAAATAGTTTGTGTGCGGCCATAAGATCGGCGATGCGCACGGATAGCAGGCCGTTCGCCAAGGTATGGATCGCCCACAAGGAACTCAATGGCCTATTAGACACAGGGGCTTCAGTGAGTTTGCTGGGACATGGTGGTGCCGATCTGGTAAAGGAGTTGGGATTAGATTTACACAAAGCTTGCTCGACTGTACAAACCGCTGGAGGATCTCCTCACCACATCATGGGAAAGATACGGACCGCCATGACCTATAAGGGAATCACCAAGGACGTCGATCTCTTCGTATGTCCCTCGTTAAGACAACCGCTGTATTTAGGTGTAGATTTCTGGCGCAGATTTGGATTAGCTCCCCATATAGAAGGCCTGGAAGGAGATGTGGAGGTAGTAGACAAAATTGAGCTAGAGCAATTATCAAAAAGCCATCCTACGGAACCACATACCTTATCAAGGGAGCAACAGGAGCAATTGGAGCGGGTTAAGGCCAAATTTAAATCGTTCGCTGAATTCGGTCTAGGCAGGACATCGCTGGAAAAGCACGAAATTCGACTTTTCAAGGATACAGTACCGGTGAAAGAACGCTTCTATCCAGTTTCACCAGCGATACAGGAGTTACTCTTGCCGAGGTTGACGAG
Source organism: Drosophila macrothrix (assembly GCA_035042055.1). NCBI lineage: Eukaryota > Metazoa > Arthropoda > Insecta > Diptera > Drosophilidae > Drosophila > Drosophila macrothrix. The sequence goes on along the minus strand of JAWNLX010000587.1, from coordinate 17,064,786 downwards.
ATGTTACGGCTAGGAGTCATAGAGCTTAGTGAGAGTCCTTGGAGTAACAGAGTAACGCTTGTTCGAAAGCCAGGAAAAAATCGTCTCTGTTTGGATGCTCGCAAGCTGAATAAGGTGACAATCAAGGATGCATATCCCCTACAGTGCATAGAGTCGATCCTTAGCCGAGTAGAAGATACGGTTTTCATCAGCAGTATCGACCTAAAACATGCTTTTTGGCAGATTGAACTGGAGGCAGAAAGTAGACCTTATACAGCCTTCACCATACCCGGGAGACCACTGTATCAGTTCAAATCTATGCCGTTTGGTCTGTGCAATGCAGCGCAGCGACTTTGCCGATTAATGGACAAGGTGATCCCACAAAGGCTCCGAAGTCATGTTTTCGTTTATCTAGATGATCTGCTAGTGATTTCTCGCACATTTGAAGAACATTGCCATCTATTATCCGAAGTAGGAGACTGTCTGGAAGCAGCAAACTTAACAATCGGGATAAAGAAATCTAAGTTTTGCTATAAATATTTAAAATATCTGGGATATGTAATTGGCGATGGTGCACTACGGACTGATCCAGAAAAGGTACAGGCAATTGCGGAGATACCCGTTCCGAAAAGTGTACGTCAGCTACGTCGATTTTTAGGCACCGCCGGATGGTATCGTCGCTTCATCCGGAACTTTTCAGCCGAATCAGCACCGCTTACGGATTGCCTGAAAGGAAAAAGTCCGTTTAAAATGACAGAGAATGCGCTGGAAGCTTTTACAAAGTTGAAAAAGGCACTCACCAGTGCACCACTTTTGATACATCCCGACTTCAAGAAGCCATTTTTTATACAGTGCGATGCAAGTCATATAGGTATTGGAGCGGTCCTATTCCAGCTCGACGAGGAGAACGCCGAGCACCCCATCGCCTTCTTTTCTGCGAAATTGCGAGGAGCGCAATTAAACTACAGTGTTCCAGAAAAAGAATGCATGGCCGCAGTGAGAGCAGTGGAGAAATTCAGAGCATATGTGGAACTCATGCCGTTCACCATCATAACGGACCATGCAAGTCTTCAATGGTTAATGTCATTCAAAGCACTGAATGGTAGGCTAGCGAGATGGTCATTAACACTCCAGGCGTATGACTTCCAGATCGAGCACAGAAAGGGTGGAGATAATGTAGTTGCCGACATGCTTTCCCGTCCTTTCGATGCAGAGGAGGCCGACTTCTTTCAATTCGAAACGACCGCCTTCGAGGAACAGACATACCTAGATCGTGTGAAGCTGGTACAGCAGAACGAGGAAAAGTTTCCGGAATTACGTGTGGAGGATGGATTACTGTTTAAAAAAACACAATTTATTCAACCAGATATGGAAGAGTTCCATTGGAAACTATGGATTCCAGAAGTACTAACGGATACACTGATCAAAGAGGCACATGAAGGCGACGCGAATATGCATGGTGGATGCGCAAGGACCGTAGGTAGGCTCAAACAAATGTATTTCTGGCCGCGAATGGCAATGCAAGTGAAGGCTTACATTGCGAACTGCGACACGTGTAAGGAGACCAAACACTCGACGCAGACGAATAGGCCAGCCATGGGAGGAGAGACAAAGACGGATAGACCCATGCAAAAACTATATATGGATTTTTTGGGACCATACCCAAGGTCGCGAAGTGGTAATGTCGTCATTCTGGTAGTCCTTGATCATATGTCAAAGTTCATTTGGTTGAAAGCAATGCCAAAAGCGACGGCAAAGGCGGTGATCCGATTTCTGCACAGCGAAATATTTTCCATGTTTGGGGTTCCAGAAGTCGTTCATACGGATAACGGCAGACAGTTCATGTCAGAGGAGTTTAGAAATTTCCTAAGTCGACGAGACATAACCCACATGCGATCTGGGAATTACGCACCACAGGCAAACGCTGCGGAAAGGGTTAACCAAACTATCCTAGCGGCGATAAGGACATATGTTGGAGACGACCACACACGTTGGGACGAGAGACTGCCCGACATCCAGGGTGCGGCTCGAAGCGCTATACACCATAGCATTGGAACCTCGCCATATTTTGTGTTGTTTGGACAGCATATGTTTACGAGCGGAAAGGATTACAAACTCGCTCGCAAACTAGGAGCCTTAACGGATGCCGAAGTCCAACATCTTTCCAGACAGGACCAGCAACAAATCACCCGGCATGAAGTCCAGAAGAATCTGCATAGAGCATATGAGAGGGCGGCTAAGGCTTATAATTTAAAAACGCGAGAAATCCACTATGTTTCTGGGCAAGAGGTTTTCAAACGGAACTTCGTGCTAAGTGATTTCAAGAATCGGATTAATGCCAAGTTCTGTCCGAAATACGTCAAATGTCGAGTCGTTAAGCCAATTGGAAACAGTCTCTACGAGCTGGAAACCCTCCAAGGAATCAGGATGGGGATATTCCATGCGAAGGACTTGAAACAATAGCAGTGTAAGCCCGGCTAGCTCAGTCGGTAGTGAGGCTCTTAATCACAGGGTGTGGGCGATGGCCTACGTTGGGCAAAGATAGCCTCCTTTGGCACTCCTGTTTCTCTGAAATGAACCTCGAAACCGTAATGTGGTGTAATGGTCGGCAGATAGATCGATAGGCGAGGGATATCGATGGGGGACCATCTTCAGAAAAAAGAAGAAGAAAAAAGAAAGGGGCATGCGCATGCGCTGCAAAGAAAAGAAGAAAAGAAATTCAAATAAATGAATTAATAAATTAATAAATTATGAAGTAATTATATATATGAAAAAAAAAAATAATGTAAAATAAAAAGATATAAAGCAAAAAAAAAAAAGGATAAATAAAATAAAAACATACGAACCGGCGGCAGCAACTATCCATCGCCACCATCGAGGAGGAAATCGCCACGGACAACTGGACTCAGGAACCAGGAAGTCGAAGCCGGGAGACCCGGAGACACCTCGGATTATATAAACACACCTGTGAGTTTGTTCCCGCCCAACTGCGGCAGAGTGAGCCAAATACAGCTGATCGGCCCCAACAAAGGCAATAGTGATGCTCATTTTTGTCCCTCAGTGATGTGCACTATTGAAGCCAAATAAAAAAAAAAAAGAAGAAAAATCATTAATATTTTGTAATCTTTAAATTAAGTAGGTAGATTAAATATATATTATTAAATTTATATAAACGAATTTAGTTTTGGCCAACAAAATGTTAGGGACCACATTGTCACCTGTAACATATGAATTGTAAATTAAATAGTCTAAAAAAAAAAGGAACATGAGGTGGTAAATGAATGTCATTGGGTGAGATGAGGGTGTAGAAAACCAGCGAGAAGGGAATGATTGTGAAAGGGAATTTCTCCAGCATATTTAGAGGAGGAATCACTAGGAAGGGAGGGACACGCAGGCTGTACAACATCCACACAGTCAACACGGCAGCGAGCGGACTGGTTTGATGGAAATATTTGTTTTTTTTTATTTATAAAAGAATACAAATTTTTTTGTTAACTTGCCGCCCAATATACCGCGGTCGAACTACCCCTGAGCCGATAGCTGGCCGGCTGAGCGATATATTGGTGCTTTCGACAGGCAAGGCATAACAAGGGACGTTAGTAAGGCTAAAGGATATCATACTAAGTATTAACATCCTTATTTAAGCTTTTATACGCCTAATATGTTACTTTTCTAAGACTGCCCGAAATGAGCGTTGACCTGTATTTTGGATATGTTTTCAGTTTTTGACTAATTTTAGTTAATTAATTAATATTTTTATAAAAACTAAAGTTTATTTTTCAAACGTGATATAACACGAAACAAATTGGCATTTAAATATTTTGCGTTTGTTTCTTTGTTTAAACCTTATAGCACTTTACATTTTTTGCTAGACCCTGGACCTGATGAGCTGTGAGACTCTGTATATATATACTCTATAATGTCGGAGGCAAAAATAAAATCAGCTCCATCTTTGTTATTTTGCATGCAGTGAATTTCCTATTTGAAGTCAAATTTTATTTATATTTAAAAGAGCTGAGAAGCGAGGGTTTGACAAGCACAGTACGCCGGCGCAGCTGGCACTGCTTGAGGGCTGGCAGCTCTATTTATAGACGCGCTGCATCCGCTCATTATATCGTGTGCAGCTGAATGGGAACATGGATTGAATGTGCGCCTTAGTTTATTACCGACCAGTGTGTAGCAAAGATGGCTTCCTTTAGTGTGCGTGGCATGAGTCAGCCGCTTGGCATTAAGATCTGCTGCTGTCGCGTTTTCACTTGCATCAATTTTGGCTTTGTGCTCTCGCGGTTAGGAGTCATGAAACTCATGCAGCTGGGTCTGGCCATGTTGTGCGAGGGCCTGCTGATCAAATATGGTGTACTATACGCTGACTCCATTGGCCAGGCGCTGACCAGTTTCTTGGTGACAACTGGACATTGCTTCACCACAACAGCCATACTGCTAATATGCTACTGCTTCTCGGATAAGTCCTATGCTCTCATTCGACAGTCGCTATTTGTAAGCACACATAATACATACATACATATGTACATCTCTCATTGGGTTAAACATAATCTTTGACATTGTGCAGGAGACGCTGTTCAATGCGATGGCAAGCTGCATGTACTTCAGTTCAGCCAGCTATATGGGATTTATTTGCTTCGTCTGGTTGCATCCTCAGTTTTTGCTTCGTCCTGGATTCTGGGCTTATCCAGCTATGACAGCCACTTACGTAAGCCTCTAGTTGTACTCTAGTGGCATAACGAAATATTTCAATATTATTATTTTTTATATACTCTGCAGTACATGGGATATGCGGCAGGACTTCTACATGCCATCGACGCCTTTATCGCCTTTAGGCATTTCCGTGGCCATCGCTAGACATCGTTTTGAAGATATCATGGATAAATAATAAATATTTTTTAATTGTAGTAAAAAATGACGCCATTAACTTACTGCCAGTATTTAAATCAAATATAAATATATGTATGTATAAACAAGCTTTGTAAATATGTATAAGACAAAAATGGCAGACCATTTTATATACATACAGTGTCTCACAGTTCATTTCGGGCAGTGTCTAGCAAAAATTTTAAAGTGCTATAAAGTTTAAACAAAGAAACAAACGCAAAATGTTTAAATGCCAATTTGTTTCGTGTTATATCACGTTTGAAAAATAAACTTTAGTTTTTATAAAAATATTAATTAATTAACTAAAATTAGTCAAAAACTGAAAACATATCCAAAATACAGGTCAACGCTCATTTCGGGCAGTCTTAGAAAAGTAACATATTAGGCGTATAAAAGCTTAAATAAGGATGTTAATACTTAGTATGATATCCTTTAGCCTTACTAACGTCCCTTAACCTATTATTCATGGAAGATACCAGCTTCCGGGTAGTTTCTGGACTGATTTTACTCCACTCATCCAGCCGAGCATTTTTGAGATCGGATCTGTGATTCTAGATGTTATTTTCCAGCAGATCCCACAAATTTTAAATAAAATTTAAATCTGGAGACCGGGCCTGTGGAATTAGCATGTGGGGGCAGTTCCAGATAAACCAGGACTGTACTAATCCGGACTTATGATTGGCTGTTGTCCTGGTCGTTGTCGTGGTAGAACCGGAAAGATCGCCGGATTCCTAGCTTCTCGGCAGTTTGGAGTAAATTTTCCTTTAATATATTGAAATACACATTCTTGTCCATTGTTGTTTCAATAAACACCAAATTTCCACCGCCGGCTTCCGAGATACATGCCCATACCATGACACTTCCTCCGCCGTGCTTGACTGTTGCCTTTAGGATTTTGGGATTCAGCTCAGTATTGGACTGTCGCCACACATAATTCCGTCCGTCTAAGCCAAAAATGTTAAATTTGGGCTCATCTTCAAATATGAATGTGTTCCAGAACTCCAAATCCTTGTCCAAGTGGGTTTTGAGGAATGTCATCCTAGTCCCTTTATTTTTTGCGCTTATAAAGGGCTTCTTCCGTGGTACTCGGGCATTAAAGTCATGGTTGCGCAGAACCCGGCGCACAGTTTCCACACTGCACTTTTTCCCCATTTCATCCTGCACCAGTTGAGTCAGTTTTGGAGCCGATAGCTTGGGATTTGCCCTTATTTTCTTGATGATCCTCCGCTCCTCCTGGTCGGTGAAAATCGTGTTTGGTGCCTTTCTGCCCTTGTCCTCTATCCGATTTTCGTCGACGAAGCGACGAATGATGTTGAATACAGTTGTGGTACTTAGATTTACCATTTTAGCTATTTGGCGATGTGAATATCCAATCTTGAAGTGTTCCAGGATGAGATTCCGTTGCTCAATGGTAGTCCGTTTGTCCATAGTCCTTGTTGGCTGGTGGCACCCAAATTGCAGGATATAACTAAACTAACTACGAAGGATTGGTATATTGATACACAAAATAATCAACCCGACGTAAAAAATCCGGGTTTTATGGCACCCAGGTGTCCATAATGCCACTATTGGAAATAAGTTGTGACCATATTTTACGGCACTTTTTACATAACCCGACCTGGCACGTGGGGAAACCCCAGTTTATGGGGGTCATATATCCATTTAGGTGGTTAATATAGGTACCTGTCATCGGTCCTTGGAATTTTTGAAAAATATTGTATAATTAGTTTATGGCAGGCAATTAACATTTTTGCTAGACACTGCCCGAAATGAACTGTGAGACACTGTATGTGAATGACACAAGATGACCTTAAAATAAATAAATATATATACATACATATATATATAATATAACTGATTAATTGTGGCTCTACATATTAGTAAGACTTGGAAACGCTGCCATGGATCTCTCTGAGACCTAGAAGACAACAAAAAAAATGCCCAGAGCCCATATAATAATAACGATTTAAATATAGTTATTTGACGCATTTATGCAATTAGGGACGATAAATATATAATCTATGCTATAATAAAAATAAGTACAAAGAGCATTTAAAGTGTATGCAAGTGTGTATATTTAAATGGACTGGTTCGTTTGATTTGCGCTTGTTTTGTATTGGTTTGCATTGACTTGCAGCCGATAAACCACCATGGGCGACACCCAACTGATTGAGGGATCAATCACCATTAAGACATTTTCTTGGCTGCTTTGAATTTTCTAGAAAATGTAAAAGTTACAAACAAATTTAATAACGGAAATAGACGGAATCGGGCAAAATAATTTGTGATTTACTTCAGCGCCTGGCTAGTCTCGTAGTCGGCTTTGAGTAGTCCAATGCGCACCCAGCGTGGACGCTCGTGAATCGCCTTGTGTATTAGAAATTTAAGGCCCAGCAGTAGATGCTCAAAGATGACAAACGATAGATCCGGCATTGAAGGCACCCAGTGCGAAAAGAATTGCCTGAAGTAAAGTTGAGTATGTGTTGGAAAAGAAAAAGATGCAAAACCAAAGGTATTCAAAGACGACAGCTACTCACTTGACATCCGGCTGGAGAAAGAGCAGGCCACAGTTGCTCATCAGCGACATGACCGAGATCAGCTCAAAAGCCAACTGCCAAGCGCCAATATTTTTAGCGCGACGCCCAAAGGGGCGCTTGAAGATGTTGCACAGCTTAAATATGTCAATGTGCACGGCAAACACATTGTTGACCAGAGCACCGATGGCGGCGAAGGGCGCAACGGCAGCAAAGAGCACCACGTAGCCAAATTGAATGCACACCTGCAGATAATCCTCGTAGGTGGAATGATAGGAATCCAGGCCAGACTCGTAGAATGACTGCTCGTACCGTGACTTATTGCCAACCGCGCTCAATTTGCTTGGGTCCACTTCCGTGTGGCGATATTTGGCGTACATCTGGCGCAGCACGGCCATCAGGGGAATGCCAATTTCCTGAGCTATACACACTAGCTGAAAGATGAGCAGCTGCATCATCAGCTGGTATTTGAGTTGCTTGAGATCCTGCAGCACGAACGCAATATAAAACTGTGAAAAGAAATTGTTAACAATCTCGAAAATCATCAGCTTATTGACCCGATGCCGTTCGTACTGCGAACGTGTTCGATGATTCTCCAGATTAGTGAGGAATGTGGCAAGCTTCTCGTACGCCCACGAAAAGATCGCAATTAGCATGGACTGCACGATGACGGGGATGTAAAGCAGCCACGAGTCTGCACCGAAATCCGCCAAAACTTCGGCCTCAATTTGGAACTGATATAGAGCAAACCAGGCGGCAGCCACCACACAGCCCAGCACCACCGGATACGAAATGCAATACATTTGCAGGTACGTGTAACGCATCGGATAATGCAGTGTCATTTTGCCAGTTATAGGATCCGGCTTCAGTTGACCTTGATAGGCGGCACGCGGCTTATCCAAGCTGCTCATCTCAATGGTGCCCCAACGATACGAATAGCCAGCGCACTTACGCTTCCACAACTCCAGAAAGATCTAAAGAAACGTTACCACTAAGCAAGTCACCTTTAAAATTGTGTCTCAGCTCGATCGCACTCACTGTCGTCCAGATCACATAGAAGCCGCATACCAGTGACAGATTGAGATCCATCAGGCATTGCACCAGGCCAAAGATTGCTGGAAACACAAGCGCCTTCGTATAGAACTCAATAAAGCCAAAATAAAGACCAATGCTGGAGCCAAAGTAGTTGCGTATATCTTCAATGGGCAACGTGGTACGTTTGAGATTCACATTGAATCGATCCAGATATAGCTGTAATATATACACATTTTTATAATAAGATTCAATTAAAATGATGGACAGCAAAAGAGATACACACAAATGCATCTTCACTAAAGATATTGTATATCGATACTCCATTAAAGTGTATATCAAATGCAAATCAACTTCAGAATTATTCCCATATGACTTTAGAGAAGAAGAAAGTATTTTGCATACATAACAAATGAATGGAATTCGAATGGAACTCTGAAACATCCTCTTGGGTACAATTACATACAATATCATGCAATGGGAACATGTCCTCGATGTAACCTTTCTGTATGTAGGATCTAATTGGCGGCTCAACAACATCTTTGATCAGTACGGGCGTCTCGCAAAATTGGAGTATCTGCTCTTTGCTCATGCCCGGCAGCAAAAAGTCAGAGACGCAGCCATAATTGAACTTTTGCATGCTGCCCGTTGTGGTCCTTTTCTCCAGTTCTGCCGCATCGGCCAGACGCAACAGTGTATCCAAGTTGGCCGTCAGATATAAATACTTTTCGGTTTTGCTACAACACAATTGTCGAGTATAATAATAATGAGAAAGACCAAGAGATAGAAAGAGAGCGAGATGGAAAGAGGGTGCATACTTACCTAACAATTTCGAGTGTAGTTTGTATGCCAAACTCCTCAATGATCTTGACCACATCCTGGCAGTGACGCGGCTTGGCCTTCTCCGTGAATATGATGACAATATACGTCTGCAACAATTGTGCAATACATGTGAGTATGAATATCATTTAATTCGCTTTTATTGCAGACGAATACGCAAACCTTGTCGAGCGTTTCCGCTTCTTCGTCGCAGCTGTCGTCGAGGCTGCCAAATTGCGAACGCTGCCTTTGAAGGGCCTCAAGTTTAAGACTGCGCTGACGGCGAAACAATTGATTTTCAATGATGTTTCGGGTGCGTGGACCTGCATCATTTTTAGATATAGATCCAGATATATCCATTAACGTAAACATATATATATTTCTATATATATAAATATATATAAAACTTATTACTCACTCTTGGCATCTTCAGACATTATTTATGAATTGAGTCGTCGTCGCTGAATGCTGCTGCAGATGCGAATAACAATGCCCGAATTTTGACAAAGCGGCAACTAAGTGTCTCTCTATATAGAATCAGATATGTACGCATACATAGAGATATATAATATGTATATACACTCTATATTGCTGCAGCCACATGAAAGTTTGTGTGCGTGTAGAAATATTGTGTTTGTCGGCAATAGCAGCAAGAAAAATGCTTTAATAACGCCAAAAGATTTCAAAACATGGCCAGCGAGAGTGCCAGAGATTGTGGCTATTTTAATATTTCTCAGGTTATTGCCGGTTTATCTCGTTGTGGTTGCTGTTGTTGTGCTTTCGCATTCATATGTATTATATGTACTATATGTATATATATATTTATTTTGGCTAGCACATTGGCTTGTTGTCCCCTTCACTCAGGCTGACGTCACAGAGCCACGCAAAACAGCTGATCAACAGACTGTTTCTCGAGCTTAACGGCCAGTATGCTGACCACAGTAAAAGGCAAATTGTTCAGCATAATGGTGTATTTGTTTTTGGCTAAATATTGCATTAAAGCTCGTTGGCTTCAAATATATATTCTTCACAGAAAAATAAACGCTGTGAAACAGCTGGCGGAAGAAAACAAACTGAAATCCACACTGTAAAACTGTGTGCAATTTATGCACAGCTGTTCGACTTTTGTTTGTCCGCGCAAAATAAATGGCTGGCCCATAGTGTAACGAGCCCGTGTAGATCAAAAGCAAAAACATTATGAGTTATTGTAAGAGTAGCAATAGGTTGAAGCTCTTCACCTCAGATTGGCATTTTTTGGTCATTTGTAATGATTTTTTACGCTGTTGTTGAAGCAAATGAAATTTGTATTTCGAACTGCGTACTGGTCTTAAGCCCAGTGACTTCGAAACGATAGATCGATTTTTTTTTTTTTTAAATATTCAATAGGCACTTTTTTTAAGTTTAGCCATTTCTTGACTTTTCCGAGCGTCTACAAATTTTTCAATATTCTAAGCTACAAAGACAACATTTATACGCAAATACACATATATAGTAGCTATAAAGTGCAAATTTCTTAACAGAGACAGATAGAAGACAACTTATTAAACTACTACTTCCAAATCACAGTGACATTCGTATCCTTCTCAATGTCCTTCTCGATGGTGTACGGCGAGAGTCCCGTCTTACAGCAGATCTCATCGAAACTGATGAGGCCCGTGTACATCTTCTGCCTGGCAGATGGCACCGAGCCGGTGAATACCGGATATTTGTGTATGCAGCGAATGAATTTGTGTTGCAGCCCAAAAATGACCATTTTACGCTCGTCGATATTGTGGTGTTGCGGGCACAAACGCTGGCAGATGGCACGCAAGGTGACGCCGTGCGTCATCGATGCATAGAACTGAAAGATTCTCTGCACACTGGGTAACAATTTGTCCGGCTGCAGTGCGACATATTTGCGACAGGCATTGCTCAGTGCCGCACTCTGGATAAGATGCTTGAGGTTCTGTGTCATGTACACATTGCTATACTTCAGTATGGGCAGCAGCTGGACGACGCCATAGTAGACCAGATTCTGTATGCAAGACTTCACCAGATCCGTCTCCACATCCGCTTCGGCGGCGATTCGTGCCACATGATTGATCCCATTGATGTACGGCAAGATCTACACAAAAATGGAAATTGATTTTGAATATTCGATTCATTCACTTGTCCAAGTTAGACGGTTAGATTCATAAATTTACCTGCTGTGTGGTCAGGTCCCAGTTCTCTAGCGGCGTATCACGGAGATTGGCCAGCAATAGGGGCACCATATGATCCTTGACCGGTGGCGGATCCGGCTTATGCATAACAATCTTCAGATAGATGGTGTTATCGCCCTCGACAATGGTGGCCACTTTGCGCTCGTTCAGATCCCGCAGCACCGTCTCAAAGATGTGCTGCAGCCGCAGTTTGTCGTCCTCGCGCGACAGGAAGCACGACTCCTCCTCCATCATGATAAGATACTCGGACAGTTTCTTCACCACAGGCTCATATTGCACGGATCGGGAACGCGAATCGCAGACGAAGCACAAATTAAAGATGAACTCATTGCGAGTATACTTCTGCTGATCCTGTATGCCAACGGGATAACCAACGATTTTCACATCCATCACATTTACCGTCAAATTGCAGCGTTGCAGCGGCGGCTTTGGTATAATATAAACGTTGATCGCATCAAACACCTCCTTCGAGATGTAATTCTCCGGCACCTGTGAAATGAAAATCTCTTTACTATTTATTCTTTGAAGCTTAATGCGCTTACCTGACAGCTGATTTTGAAGCCCGCCGTGGTGTCAAATTCACCCAGAAAAATGCAGCGGATTTTGCCTTCAGTGCTGCCGCTGCCACTGCCGCTGACGGCGCTGCTGCTGGCAACGGGCCCGCCCTCATTTGTGTGGGCGTGCATAATTTTGAGGTGCACCCGTCCACACAATCACCGCATTTTTTCTAATCTGAACTATTTGAACTTTTGCCCAAATCACAATATCTTTCCGCTTGCGATTGATTAAGAGCAGAGGTTATACGCAGCTTTACGCTCTCTCTCTCGCTGCGCCATACGTCATAGGCTCAATCATATGTTTTATATATTGTTATGCCTTGCCTGTCGAAAGCACCAATATATCGCTCAGCCGGCCAGCTATCGGCTCAGGGGTAGTTCGACCGCGGTATATTGGGCGGCAAGTTAACAAAAAATTTGTATTCTTTTATAAATAAAAAAAAACAAATATTTCCATCAAACCAGTCCGCTCGCTGCCGTGTTGACTGTGTGGATGTTGTACAGCCTGCGTGTCCCTCCCTTCCTAGTGATTCCTCCTCTAAATATGCTGGAGAAATTCCCTTTCACAAACATTCCCTTCTCGCTGGTTTTCTACACCCTCATCTCACCCAATCACATTCATTTACCACCTCATGTTCCTTTTTTTTTTAGACTTTAATTTACAATTCATATGATACAGGTGATATCGTGGTCCCTAACATTTTGTTGGCCAACACTAAATTCGCTTATATATATTTAATAATATACAGTGTCTCACAGCTCATTTCGGCAGTGTCTAGCAAAAATTTTAAAGTGCTATAAAGTTTAAACAAAGAAACAAACGAAAAATGTTTAAATGCCAATTTGTTTTATGTTATATCACGTTTGAAAAGGAAACTACAGTTTTTATTAAAATATTAATTAATTAACTAAAATTAGTCAAAAACTGAAAACATATCCAAAATACAGGTCTGCGCTTATTTCGGCAGTCTTATAAAAGTAACATATTTGGCGTATAAAAACTTAAATAAGGATGTTAATACTTAGTATGATATCCTTTAGCCTTAATAACATCCCTTAACCTATTATTCATGGAAGATATCAGCTTCCGGGTAGTTTCTGGACTGATTTTACTCCACTCATCCAGCAGAGCATTTTTGAGATCGGATCTGTGATTCTGGATGTTATTTTCCAGTAGATCCCACAAATTTTAAATAACATTTAAATCTGGAGACCGGGCCTGTGGAATTAGCATGTGGGGGCAGTTCCAGATAAGCCAGGACTGTACTAATCCGGACTTATGCTTGGCTGTTGTCCTGGTCGTTGTCGTGGTAGAACCGGAAAGATCGCCGGATTCCTAGCTTTTCGGCAGTTTGGAGTAAATTTTCCTTTAATATATTGAAATACACATTCTTGTCCATTGTTGTTTCAATAAACACCAAATTTCCACCGCCGGCTTCCGAGATACATGCCCATACCATGACACTTCCTCCGCCGTGCTTGACTGTTGCCTTTAGGATTTTGGGATTCAGCTCAGTATTGGACTGTCGCCACACATAATTCCGTCCGTCTAAGCCAAAAATGTTAAATTTGGGCTCATCTTCAAATATGAAAGTGTTCCAGAACTCCAAATCCTTGTCCAAGTGGGTTTTGACGAATGTCATCCTAGTACCTTTATTTTTTGCGCTTATAAAGGGCTTCTTCCGTGGTACTCGGGCATTAAAGTCATGGTTGCGCAGAACCCGGCGCACAGTTTCCACACTGCACTTTTTCCCCATTTCATCCTCCACCTGTTGAGTCAGTTTTGGAGCCGATAGCTTGGGATTTGCCCATATTTTCCTGATGATCCCCCGCTCCTCCTTTTCGGTGAAAATCTTGTTTGGTGCCTTTCTGCCCTTTTCCTCTATCCGATCTTCGTCGACGAAGCGACGAATGATGCTGTTTATAGTTGACCTGTTTAAATTGACCATTTCAGCTATTTGGCCATGTGAATATCCGATCTTGAAGCGTTCCACGATGAGATTCCGTTGCTCGATGGTAGTCCGTTTGTCCATAGTCCTGGTTGGCTGGTTGCACCCAAATTGCAGGATATAACTAAACTAACTACGAAGGATTGGTATATTGATACCGAAAATAATCAACCCGACGTAAAAAACCCGGGTTTTATGGCACCCAGGTGTCCATAATGCCACTATTGGAAATAAGTTGTGACCATATTTTACGGCACTTTTTACATAACCCGACCTGGCACGTGGGGAAACCCCAGTTTATGGGGGTCATATATCCATTTAGGTGGTTAATAGATGTACCTGTCATCGGTCCTTGGAATTTTTGAAAAATATTGGTTAATTATTTTATGGCAGGCAATTAAAATTTTTGTTAGACACTGCCGAAATGAGCTGTGAGACACTGTATATTTAATCTACCTACTTAATTTTAAGCTTACAAAATATTTATGATTTTTCTTCTTTTTTGAGCATCACTATTGCATTGGTTGGGCCGATCAGCTGTATTTGGCTCACTCTGCCGCAGTTGGGCGGGAACAAACTCACAGGTGTGTTGATATAATCCGAGGCGTCTCCGGGTCTCCCGGCTTCGACTTCCTGGTTCCTGAGTCCAGTTGTCCGTGGCGATTTCCTCCTCGATGGTGGCGATGGATAGTTGCTGCCGCCGGTTCGTATGTTTTTATTTTATTTATCTTTTTTTTTTACTTTTGCTTTATATTTATTTATTTTACATTATTTTTTTGTTATATATATAATTACTTCATAATTTATTAATTTATTAATTCATTTATTTGAATTTCTTTTTCTTCTTTTTGCAGCGCATGCCCATGCGCATCTCCTCTCCTCTTCCTTCTTCCTCTTTCTGAAGATGGTCCCCCATCGATATCCCTCGCCTATTGATCTATCTGCCGACCATTACACATTTCACTGATTATTTTTCATTGAACCTTGAACAAGTTCGATTGAATCGAATGATCTTTGGAACTAAAACTCTGAAATTCCTATAACTGGGTTGATTAAACGATAGAGTTTTGTCAAATTAACATTGTAAACGGAAAACGCGAGCAAGCGAATACTAAATGGAATTAGCCAACTTTAACGGCGAAAATACGCAATGAACATAATGTACATCTAGTTATTCCTCTACAACATTCTTCTAATTAATTTGCTGATTGAAATCACATTTAAAGTGTCAAACAATACGGCAACGACCCAGTCCAATCAGTGTTGCAAGATGCAGAAACCGATTACCGGTCGGCACTATCGAAACCTCGATTACTTAGTGCCTGTTCGATAATTTCTTACATGCTGAATTTATTGCCAGTCTAGTTTGCATAGTTAAAATAAATAATAAATAATTAATTAAATGACGAACGAAACCGCAAACGTTGCTGAGCGACTCAAGGTGGGTCCGCGGGACAATGTCACCTACCCCATAGTCATGAAATATTGTGGTCACTGCACAATGCCAATAGAGGTGAGTCGACTGAAAATTTATTTTCAATTCCAAGACCAGTGCGAAAATTGTTGAACGAATTTTCATTTATTTATTCATTTGCAGTACTGTGAATACTATCCGGAGTACGAGAAGTGCAAGGAGTGGCTGGAGCGCAATCTGCCCGATGATTTTGAGCGACTGAAAATCGAGGAGGAGCAGGCAGCCGCCGATGGCACAGACGACGACAAGAAGCGCCAGAAGCGCGGCGGCAAAGGATTGCTCCGTGTCAAAAAGAAGGAAGATGTCCCAAAGCGCATCTGTGTCTCACGTGCTGCCCGCGGCAAAAAGAAGTCCGTTACAGTCGTCACTGGACTGAGTACCTTTGGTGGGTGTTCTTCATATCCACATGCACGAAACCAACTTGTAATTAAATGTTTATTCTTTTTGCTCACAGATATTGATCTCAAAGTGGCTGCCAAATTTTTTGGCACAAAGTTCGCTTGCGGCTCCTCTGTCACTGGTGACGATGAGATTGTTATTCAGGGCGACGTTAAGGATGAGCTCTTCGATGTCATTCCCGACAAGTGGGCAGAAATCGATGAGGATTTCATCGCGGATCTGGGCGATCAGAAGCGCTAATCAAAAAAGTCAAATCCTTCGCTGCTTACTTACTGAAATTGTGCTTATTTTATACAAAAATCACATGCACTAATTTAAAATAATATAATAAAATATAAAAAAATCACTGCTGCTGCTGTTGGGCCTCCTCCTGCTGCAATCCGTTCTGATCACCACCAATGAAATGGAAATGCTTGTGCGTCAGCTCAATGATGGCCTCGTTCTCCTCGTCGGTCAGCGGCACTTTGTTGTCATCAATCAGCTAAACAAAACACGCACATACAATTGAAACTAATGCTGGAGCGGAGTAGGAGTTGGACTAATGCTTACCAGCTGTGTGTGCAGCGCACTTGTTGGCGGATCATTAACCATTTGGAGCATCTCGTGTGGCATCAACCCATAGGCGCCCAGATCACGCAGATAACTTTTGATGGAGTCGCATGTCTGCGTTTTGCACGGCGACTCCTCCAGATACTGCAGTGCCTTATGAAATAGATACACGGACACATTTATCTCTATTGTTATAACCATTATTATTATTGTTATTACTTCGTAGGTAACAGTCGCCAAGTTGCGCATGCCAAACTTCTTTTTGGTGCTCTTGATCGTTTGCAGAATATTCATCACCTCCAGATTTGTGATGTATGCGTATGTGGCATTGACACTTTAATAAATAGTCGAAATATCACGTTAAGATACGAATTATGCTCAATATGTAACGCATTACTTACGTTTCCATTTTATTATTTCGCTTCTACCGATTTGTGAACAAACCGACTGCGGCCAAAACGAGTGGCATCGAGTAGAAATTTAAGTATCGATTTGTACCGAGTACAATTATTTTGGCGCCAACAAGCGCGATTCTGTATTTTGATGTTATTACAAACTGTTGCGCTCCATAATGCTTTTTTGAACTGTAAGTTAATTTAACTGCTCCCGCATTTGAAGCAACAAAGTAATTATTTTCGCACATCGCCCGTGCATTCTGCATTCTATGCATACGCTCACAGAAACAGTCATCGATCTATCGATATATCAAGTAATTTTGATGTACTTCAAATTGAAATTCTTGGCAGTCTCAGTTGCTCTCTTTATAAATTGCTTAGATTAAAATTGTATTTTAAGATAATTTGCAAAAATGGGCATTGCAGACACTGAGAAAAGCGCACCAGGCGGCCCATTCGATATAAAAGCGCAAAAGACAAGACAACACGCCTTCCTAAAACGCCGATCCGTGCAGCTGACCAACAGCCATATGCAAAGCAATCGGACTCTTTGCACAGATCTGCAGAGACAGTGGAACCGCCGGCGATTGCGTCGCCTACTCGCGCCAGACAAGCCGAAAGTCGTGAGGGGATATCCATGTGCCCATGTGCATCGATCCGGTCTGAAGCGCTCCTTTCTTCAATATTCTCTGCTGCCCATATTTCTGGTCTTGGGCATCATCTGCTGCATCACATTGTACCAGACCGAGGTGACCGTGTCGATGTTCGTGCAGCACTACTTCAGCCAATATCAGGCCATTGTCCATAACAAGCCAAACTACTGCGATCGCAGCCGATCGATGCGCAACATCTTTGACAATATTCACCGTGATGTGATCAATCAAGATGCGGCGCTCAAACAACTGGAAGAGGCGCTGACCAATCATGCAGCATTTCATTCTATTGCTCTGGTGGGCACGTCGGGCTTGGGCAAAAGCTTGACGATGCAACTGCTGTTCGACCAGTATCCATGGAAGTTGAACGTGCAGAGAATTGCTTGGAACGACTTCGAACTGATTGAGGATCAGGCACGTTATAAGAAAGTGCTGGGCATACTTCGCAACTTGGCGCACTGCGGTCGCAATCTGTTAATTATTGAGAACATGGCCGTCTGGGATTTGGAATATGTGGCAAAAATAAACGCTTTGGCGCGGGCTCAGCGTGACGTGGCCAATGTGGGAATAAATGACCTGGACCTGAAGCAGCTGACAATTATCTATGTGTTCAATGTAAACGCTAGAATGCTGCCAGATGTAGACTATCGCCAGCGGCTGGAAGTGATACTGCAGCTGGCGAAAATGACGGTGATAACCTATCGTTCATTTGACCGCAGCGATCTGGAGAGATGTGTGCGACACGAGGCACAAGTGATAGACCTACACTTGGAGGAGCGATATGTTGAAGAAATTGTCAGCACGTTCAATTTTAACATCTCCGGATGCAAGACGGTGCGTGCCAAGGTTTTGGTCTATGGGAAACCGCTGTGACGAGACGATTATTGACACGAAAACACAAACATTGACTAAACCAATTACTGCCAATAGTGAATGGGTTCTTTCTTATTCTATCGGCATTTTCTAGTTATGTTCACTTATATTGATCTCTATTTTTTTTTATTTTTTTTTTGGCGGGGGGAGGGGTGTTGAATCAAGGGAAGCAAGACTTTGAGTGTAATTTATAGGCAAAATGAACACTTGCATAATGTTAAATTAATTCAATTATATTTAAACTATTATGGTTAATGCCTAGACAATGAAACAAAAGCAAAAGATTATAAATGTAGCTCATCTTGATTGACAAAACAACTTTATTGATTTGTTGTGAATATTCCCACATAATTTTAAATGGTTGAAATAAATGATTGTCGACTCAACATACACATGTACATATAGATCTCTATACTTTTGTTGGCTTTAGTAAAGTTGGCCAAAGATGTGCAATAGACAGAATGACCCATCTCCGACGCCATAAAGTCTATAGAAGAAATTGCCAAGCCAAAAGTTGCGAACAAATAATAGCATCATTCTCTCACAAGAAATGTTTTCAAAGGTGTGATTTTTAATACTCTTTCAAAAAAGTGGGAAAGAGAAAATATATTAGTATAAATGATATTATTATAAAGGCGAATTTTTACTACGACTCATTGAAGTAATGAAAAAAGGGCAAGTGTTGAAAAAAAGTTTGTGTTTTTATTGTATAAGGTAGTAGTAGGTAGCATATAAATTTATATAACATACGATATACATACACATATGTAAAAAAAGAGATAGCTAGCTTAAATACTTTTACTTCCACATACGCTTTCGCTTTCGCTTTCACTTTTGCAATCGCCTTCATTCCTCCCCGCTTTCGCTTTCATTCTCCGCTTCCTCATCTTCATTTTATGTGTTCTCGAACTAATCTCACTTGACGATACGCTAGTGTCTCTGTGTGTGTGGTCGTGTGGTTATGTGTGTGTGTGTAAGTGTAAAGTGTGCTTGTGTGGGTGTATGGGTGTGTACATGTGTGTGTGTGTGCGTGTGTGTGTGTGTGTGTGTGGAGCAGGCACCTCTAGAATCCTGCAACGCCGCCACGCTTGCGATAATCGGCATTTGCATAGATGGCCGTTGCATTACGTGCAAGCGCACAGACAACGGAGTCTGTGGTTTTCAAGGGCACCAGATTGTGGCCACGCTTCTGGAGCAGCTGCAGCAGCGACTCGGAATACTTCCCATCCTCATATTCGAGTGTATCGGGGAACAGCTGGCTGTAGAAGCGCGGCGCATCGACAGCCGCCTTCAGATCATCGCCGAGCCACAAATATCGAGCAGCCACCTCGACGATAGCTGCCAGTATCTTACTGCCGCCAGCTGCCCCAATTGCCAGCCGTACGTTGCCCTCCTGATCCGTCAATAACATCGGCGACTGGGAGGACATCGGACGCTTGTGCAGATCAATTATGTTTGCCGGCGACGCTGGCAGCTTGAATTGATTACTGCCCTTCATGGCAAAATCAGCCATGCAATCGTTCAATATAATGCCAGTGCGTGGTCCTATCAAGCCGGAACCAAAACTGAAAACCATTTTTCAAAAGAGATTTAGGCAAACTAATTTTAAATACAGCTTTACATATCTACTTTTCAGAAGTGTCTTATTAAAAAAAAGTAATTAAGAAATATAAATGTAATTTTGATGATAAATTAAGGGCAAGAATAAATACTTTTCCAATATACTCGTATAGAAATTAGTTATAAAATGCAAACATTATTTTTTCTTTTTGATTTTTTAAATTGTAGGACAAATATTTTGTGTTGAGTATATAAAATGATATGATGAGAAGTTGGTTTTACCAGCAGTACTTACTAGTAATTGATGGAGCTGGTGACGGATACGGCATCGCCATTCGGTGCTATCACGGAGAGGGCTGAAGTGCCATATAGATCTTCCTCGTAGCTAGACAGTGCACCGTATTCTTGGGGACCACTGAGGACATAACTGTCGTTGATCTTGGCCCGTTGCTCAGCAGCAGAATCGGGATTGTTCAGCTGGCTGACCAGTTCGCGCACATCTATAAACCGGGGATCGCCTAGCTCGGGGCGACGGGCGAATCCGAATTTGAGTGCCTCGGTAATGCGATGTATGGTGCGGGCATAGGATTCTTCGTCGGCCAAATCGGCACGGGTTAAGTTGTAGCCCTCCAGAATGCTAAGTATGTGGGAGACGACAGATCCACTGCTCACCGGCGGTACAGCATAGAGTGTGTCCTTTCCCAATGTCGATGTTATGGATAATCGCATTTCGGCTGTGTACGCTACCAAATCGTCTAGCGTTATAATGCTGCCCAACTCGTTCAGATCCTTAGCCAGCATTTCGGCCACAGTGCCATTGTAGAAGTCCATCGGTCCATTGTCGGACAGCAATTGATATGTGTTGCACAGTGCCGCCGGTGGCTTCAGTAAGGCTCCCTCCACGTGCTGCTCACCGGTTTCAGCATTTAGGAAAACGACCCTGCGAAAATCATTTTGTTTTAATTTTATTTGTTTAAAAAATCGAAATACTATAAGTGATTTAATGAAACAATGTTCTATCAATCAAGCACAGCCGGTATACAAATCCCAATATTTTTCTTTTTCTAAATATCAAGTGCATTTTAATTGTGTATATTCCTAAATAAGTATATACCATTTTGGCCATTAAAATTGACCGTTGAGTTAAAGTTACATAATATAATAATAATTTTAATTTATTAATTAAGTCAAAATTAAATCAAAAATGACTTTACTTCACTTTATGGTCTTTGCTTGTACTCACTGATAATGGGGATTATCTTTGATGTGGGACCACGTTCTGCGCACAGAAGTCTCCTGATGTTTGGACATTTGGTAGCCCGTCTCGCAGAGCTTTAGAGATGGTGCCACGAGGTCCTGCCAGGGCAGCTTGCCAAATTTCTGGTGCGCCAGATAATAGCCCATCACCTCGCCGGGCACCGCAATGCTCAGTGGTCCAACGATGGAGGCATTGTAATTATCATCAAACATGTTCTGCTTGGATGCATATGGTGATACAACCTGGGCGTCTATGTAGTGGCTTTGCCCTGTTTCACGCTCATAGATATTCATCAGGAAGCCGCCGCCAATACCCATGCTCTGTGGGGTCAGGAGGCCGTTGCACAGCATTGTGGCAATTGTTGCATCCACAGCGCTGCCATTGCGCGCCAATAAATCGCTGCGAAAGAGTGAATACAATAAATAATTCCGATTTTTTGCTCAGATTCAAATTTAATATCAAATTTAATATTATTAACACAAATTTGAAAGTATCAGCAAACAAAAAAAACTGTTTTGCTAATAAATATATTTCATATAACAGCTGAGTTAAAGATAGATCGTAGACCATTTTTACTTGTTTTATTTCATTTAATTTGTAATTTTTATTTTGAATCTAATTTTAAATAGTATTTCAAACCGGAATTATAATCGGAATTAGAACCGCATATTTACCAATTGCAATTAAGAATCGAAATCGTAATCAGAACCAAAATTCGTTTCGATTTCACACGCTCATCTTCAACTTCTATTTCTTAAAGCCTTTTTTAAATATTGTGGATTGTTTTAATTTTACATTAGGCAAATGAATATTTTGCACAGATCTTGTGCAGATCTTTCTCTAGTTACCTGCCAATCTGACTGCATGGCTGCATATCGGAGCAGACGGCTGCATTCTCGAAGATGCCCAGCTTGGAACTGAATTCCTTGTTGTTGTCCACGTTTGTTGCTGGCGACGGTGGTGGCGTTGTTGGGGATGTGGATGCGGCGATGGCGGGTCCGGCAATCGCAATCTCTTCAGCTGTTGTTGCTGTTGTTGATTCCGTGCTTTCGTTGTGCTCCGGTTGCTCATCTGTTGAAGTAAATGTTATAAATGTGTGGCTTGTGCTTGGATTGCTTGTTGGTGTTGATGTTGTAGTAGTTGTTGTTGTGCTTTCGTTTGTTCTTATTGTTGTTGTTGTTGTTGTTGGTGTGATAGTTGTGCTAGTTGTTCTTATTGTTGCTGCTGTTGTTGTTGTGGCTGGTGCTGTTGGTTGTGAAGGGGACTCTGACGATGACTCTGGTGCCTCTGCAGCAGCATCTGTTGCTGCAGTACTGCTGCCAACAGTTGTTGCTGTTGCTGTCGTTGCTGTTGCTGCTGTTGCAACTGTGCTGTTGTTGGCTCGCAGGGGCGTTGACTTTGGCCAGTCTTTTGTTGTTGTTGTTGTTGTTGTTGTTGTTGTTGTTATCGGTGCAATTATTGTTGTTGTTATTTAGTAAGTTAAGGTGTAAGAGTTTTGTTGTCAATACATTTTTTGGTGCCACAATAGAAGAAATTTAACATAACGAATACTAGGTGCCAGAGTGCAGGATTGTGGTATATCGGGTGACTGAAGAGACATGCAAAGCTCATGTGCAACATTTGTTCATCGTGTGGTGTATATATGTACTATATAATGAGTGTGTGTGTGTGTGTGTGTGTGTGTGTGTGTGTATCGTGATATTAGTTGCCATTTTGTAAGTGAGTGGTTAGAGATGTAGATGTTTGTTGGCCACTTTGTCAATTGGTACCGTTTACCACTTACCGCTGAAGCACAGGCTTATGATCACATAGCTAATCAGGGCGATGCCAATGAAGCAGATTAACACAATTGTCAGCTTCTTCATCCAGGCCAACACATTCGCACGCCTGCGAATACACAAAAAGATTCACATCATTTTTTAAATATTCAAAACATTTCAAATGCCGGCAAATGCCTGTTCTAAAAATTAACTGATATCTTTCCAAATTGCAGCACTAATTTCCAGCATCAAACAAAGTTTTGATGCCCAAAAAAGTATGCATCATTTATTTCGTAGTTGTCAGCCGCATTTCCCAAAACTTTTGATATTTTTGCGGGCAATCTTTCGCGATTTCCTTAAGTTTATTATAACTTTATTTACAATCTGTCTACCTTATGTAAAGTGCAAGAAATTTAAAATTTATTTCCCACAAAAAAAAAAAAAACGGAATGACTTGAGTGAAAAAAGGTATCAATATTTTTAAATCCATAATAGAAGAATTCTCTTCAAATTGAATTTCAATTATCAGATAGGACTTCTTATGGCAGATGCAACTTCCTTTTCGCTATATAAAACTATGTAGTTTTTTTTTTTAAATAATTTTCGCATTTGTTATTCATTAGGCAGATTTGTGGACAGTGCAATTTTCGAGTGAGCTTCCTTATTTAATTATACTTACATCTGTTCGCGTCGCGCCTCCTCGGCAGCGGCGGTGTCCTGTATCAGTTCGCCGCCATTCTTCTCATCGTCATCCAGTCCACTGGACGATTTGAGTGGAATTTTGTTCATGGCATCATCGTTGCTGTGGTGCACCATCTTATGTGCATCCGCTGTAGCTGCGCTGCTACTGTTGCTGCTGCTGCAAGTTCTGTAATGGGACAATGGAATACGAATTTTTAGAATAATCTATGGTGTATGCAACTGTTGCTCTGCCGCACAGCTCGCAAATATGCAACAGATTTTCCACGCGTCCCAAAGCTAACTAAACAGCCGAGCCGCAATGTCGACAATCGACGCCCCGTCATGCGGCATCAATAATGGCGTTGCCCATCTGCTGCACACCCTCCCCGCTGCCCGCTGCCCGCTGCCCGCTGCCCGCTGCCCTATGCTTTATGCAACCTTCCCTCTGCCTGCGTCACTGGCAACAGCGACGTCAGCAGCTTTGATGGCCGACTTTGATGGCAGGATGTGGCCGCCGTCATTGTCGTTGCGGTTGCATGTGTTGTGGGCGTGCCACTCAACCCCTTTCATATTCTACACTCTATTTCTACACTCAGATCAAAGAATGCCCGTTTTTCGTTTTACTTTTTAATTTCAAATTACGAAATAGTTAAAAATGTTTGCCTTTCATCAACAACATGAAATAGAAGATATCCAATTTATGAATATTTTTCATAATAGCCTTCAAATATATATTTCTAAAATGTATAAAATCAGGAAAAATTATTAAACATGTAGCTTGAAGTAAGTTTTTAAGTAAGGCAAAAAGAAGGTAATTTTTCAAATATATATTTCTAAAATGTATAAAATCAGGAAAAAGTATTAAACATGTAGCTTGAAGTAAGTTTTTAAGTAAGGCAAAAAGAAGGTAATTTTTTGAGTGCATCTTCATGGCGTTGCTCGCTATCGCTGTGTGCGTGTGCAGCAAATGGGTCACAGACGGCGAAGGCGTCGCAAACGACGCTGACGCTGACGCTGACGTCGACACACGACACAGGAGACAGGAGACGGGAGACGGGAGAGCGCTGCTTTGCAACCAACTAACAGGCATGTATGGCATTTTCTTGCGGGCAGCTGCTGCCCATAACGATAATTGAATGCTGTGATTGGCAACCTCAGCGGGGAGGTGGTGCAGTGCCTACATTGTTGACTGTGAATTGGGTTAATTGCATTCGCGTTTTCTGTAAAACATGGCCACTAAATCGGAGGTACAACATCAACCGGCTCCTTTGCCCTCACATGATCCGGGCAAGCATTGTTATTATTGCCAATATACATTCAAAAAGACCAGTCACGATTTATGAAAGTTTCACTAAAGAAGGTGAGCTTAAATAACCCTACAAAACAATATCAATGAAATTTAATAACTTTGTAAAGATGCGCAAAAACTTCAGAAATATTTGTTCAAGCAGCACTGATGGGTTTTCTGATAAATCCATAAAAACTTTGTCCAATGCGAAAATCTTGATTTTTCAATAAATATGTATGGAAAGATCAAAATCCTAGTATTTAGTTGAATTTTTTGCAATAATTTGTTTAATATTAAATAAATTATTAACAATATGAAGTTTAAAGTAAATAAATTATTAACAATATGAAGTTTAAAGTAAATAAATAATATCAAATTTGAAAGATATGTATAAGGTTCTCGTTTACGATCAGTTTCTTTCGAACCATAGCTAATTTTAAAGCGTACACATATTAAAAACACCCTGAAAATTAGGCATATTTTATTTCTCTTAATTTTAGAAAAATGTAATCACAAGTTTCGAAAAAAACTGGTTTTTAGAATTATACTTTCTGCATAATAAGGTTAAATATTCTTGGCTGTTTACTTAGAACAATTGAAATGCATTTGAAATTTCATATGTTCTATAATGAAAATTTATTATATCAAATATGAAGTTAACGAAGCTTTAGAAAGAGACAATAATGTTCGATCTCAGATACATGCATATACAGTTTTGGGCGGATTTTGAAATATTATTAAGTTTTTGTTCGTTTTAAGTAATATTTATTGAGAGGTGTTACTTTGTAATAAATACTTAAACTGAAAATAACGACTATGCTAGTGGTGCTGATTACTAATATGTATATATATTATATTGGGTGGAATACGTGTCCGTTAATACGTTTAAAATTTGGAAATAAAATTAAGATACGCTCTACAAGGGTAAACAAAATATTTATGGCTTTGAAAGAGAGAAAATAATAGAACGATGTTGCGAGTGTAAACGCCTAATGTAATTGTTCAGATTAGAGTTAATTTGCATAGACTACAAGTACAACAATTGTTGCTGAACATTCTATTGCTGTTTGGCTTTTGAGTGGAGGTCTTATCAGTTATGTATCTAGATGCTAGATGAATAACAGCAAGTTAATTGCTTTATCGCGATCGAACAGATTAAGCGATTAAACTCAGTACTCATACATACATACATACATATGTATGTATGTATGTATGTATGTATGTTTGTATGTATTCAGATATTGCATGTAGGTAATGTTTAGTGGGTCGCTCGAATATTGTGCGGTTCGCCTGGCCAGGCTATTCGTGCTATTTTTAGGTCAACTGCATTTAATTTCATTTCATTTTCGTTAAATGGCTGCCTGGGCAACAGCAACAGCAACAGCAACAAAAGAGCAACAACAATAGCAGGCAGGCAGGCAGCAGGCGGCAGCGACACCAAAAAAAAGAAGAAGAAAAGCGAAGCACCCGCTACAATTACAATGTGTGGCATATGGATTGCAATTTGGGTTTACGACCCCGTCACCGCCCGCGTTGGGCTATTAAAAATGAAAGAAAACGCGAGGGGCTTTTGTAGTGGGGCTTGGGCCTCATAGGGAAATTGCATAGCACTGGGTACGATCCAACTATTCCCGGTAGTGTCGGCAATGGTCATCGTTGATTGCAACTTCGATTGGAATTTGCTTGCTAGCTTTTGGGTGACTCTGTGCCGCATTTGCATGCAGCTCACGGGTATTGCGTTGTCAGTTTGGTAAACACTAATTACTCCATGCGACACTATCTCAATCTCTATAAACAAATACATATATATCTGTCTCTCTGTCTGCCTGTCCCTGTCTGCGTATGGCTCGTGCGCAGCGCCCCAAAACCAAATTTGGCAAAGCGATTCCAATTCTGAATTTGAAATCAAAATTCGCACTCTTGATACCATGTCCATGGCCAGCGGAATTGCTGTCATAATAATGATACAATGATGAGCTTGGTGATTCGGGTAATGTACATGTGTAAGTACGTGAGTGGCGACATCAATTGCCAAGGGAATGCTGGCAATGGTAGGTGTGCCCGGCAGTTGCTGGTGCTTGCATTTGCATCACTCCACATAGTATATTTAATAATAGTTTGATTTATGCCGGACGCTTTCATCTAAGCCGCTTTAATCATGGCCGACGCACAGTTTGACGCCGCCTGCTGATTAAATTCCGTAAGTATCCTTTATAGACTTGCTTTTTACTGAATCGATTCACGAGCAGCGATCGCTCAAAAGTAGAATGTTCAAACAAAAAACAAAACTAGAGAAAAGGCCTATATTATTATTTTATTCTTTCATAATGTATTTGATTATATTATTGCATATCAGACTGAAGGGAATACACGCTTCGAATATAGATTCATTCATGGCTATGGGGCTCCGGCTGGCAGGGAAGGGGTGCCTCAGTTGAGACTATCGTACAAATAGACTAAACACATAAATTTAGTAACAGCAACAAGAATATCAAATGCAAATTACAATTGTCCGTGTTTTTTTATTGTATTCGTTATTTCACACTTGTTGCACAAAAATAAAATGGATGGCATTGCAGTTCCATATACGTAAGTATGTCATACTACACAGTGGGTCATCCATCGTCTGGGCGGCCTGCATTGTCTAAGGTCGTAGCTCAATTGAGTATTTTTTGTTTAATTTTTTTTGGGAAATGTTGTGCGTTGGTCAACGCCACTTGACTTGCCTAGACTTGTGCTTCCGCCTCGCACATATCCGCTCCTCCTCCTCTGCCTCCTCCTCACCCTGGCAACACACACTTCCCGCTATGCTCGCCCTTTGGTTTATTTGATTTATTTGCGCGTTTGTTTGTTTTCATGCATTTTAATGTATTTCTGTCAAATTGCTTATTTAATTGCCCCCAAAACGTTTGGCTAGAGAACTCGAATTGATTCGGGTATCCACTCATGGCTTTATGATCTATGGCCAATGTGCATGCCGTGTGTGTGGTTATGGCGACCTTCGATTCTTTCAGCACTACTAAGCCCGATCAAAACTTGAAAATTTGTCAAATGTTTGCACATTTAATTAGGCAAACGCCGAATGCTTGTTGAGCGCCAGTTTCTTCTCTAAATATAATTAGGTTGACTATAAATGACAACAAAGTCGATGTACTCGATGCGATTGCGATTCCTATATGGTTTATATGGTTTATGATCTCCACTGAATCGAATACTTGTACTAAATCGTTAGTGGCATACCCGCAATGAATGCTAAAATAGATTTTGATAATTCGTTTAAATTCGATTTGGAGCTATATATAAATGGTCTGTTTTTAAGCTGCTGAATTAATCTTTATGAAGCTCTAAAAATAATTCAATATTATATAAATTTGCATGTATATTTTTTCTGTTTCACAATCTAAGCTCTTCGTGTTAGACTGCCATGCACATGCATATATAAATAATATAATTTACTATTGCCTAAATTCGTGAACGCGCCTGGATATCGGGTCAAGTTTATCTCTTCAACAATGAACGGTTTATATAAAAAATATATGCAAAAAAAAACATATTCAATCAACTTATTAGATGTAATCAAAAACTTGACATAATAAGTACAAATAAAGATTTACAAAGCAATTGAATAATCAGACAGTGAAAAACCCCCTTATATGCAAACAGAAAATACACTGACAGAAAATGAAAGATATAAAACGAAATTTGAGCAGGATTTAAATGATCAAAAATCTGTGAAATCCAACAAGCCAACAAACACGATGGCAAATAATGTTTCTAGAGCGCGGAGTAGATAGTCTCGGCTTTTGGAGCGAGTTCAACTCGAGATCAATGTTCCCATGCACCCTGATTATCGACTCCTTCAGCACACACACACACGCAAAGATAGAGACTAGAGCAGCCAGACAGGAAGAGACAGAGTGGGACAAAGAGCTTGCATTGATCTGAGAGATTTGCGTGCCAGCACCGTATTTTCGCATTTTGACACATTCGCAACATTCGTGACAGTGCAAATTGAGTGAGCCCAAAGTTCAGGGCCGTTTGACAAATTCTCATATTGTGTCGTCCACATACATATATACAATGTGATGTTTGCGTGTGTGTGCGGATAGATAGATGGGGGCAGACATATACAGATACAGACACACACACACACACACACACTGAGGTACAGCAGCTTATTAGCTGTCGACGCAGAGACACTGTGTGTTATATATTTAGAGAATGCCTTAGATTGTTGTACTACTCAAATGTTGATTAAGTTGTCAGCAATCAACGCTGTGGCTGGCCAATGCCGATATCATATATGATCCCCGAAAGCCACCGGAGATGCCGTTTAGCTGTAACTACAGTTGATTTAACTGTGTTGCTATTGTTGTTGCTGACTGACTAGTTTCAAGTTCTTCAAGTTTGCTTCGATGCAGCTGGCGCGACAGTCTATGGCTATTAAGTGCCTGCCATCCAAAAGTGTATCCGAGATTTGAGCTAACAATTGACACTCAAGTTGCTGTCAGTCGTTTAATATTGCTATTGCTGTTGCTATTGCTGTTGCTGTTGATGTTACTGTGTGTGTTTAATGACTTCAAAAATACACACGCACTCACACACAGACAGCTTGATAAGAGCAGATTGGACTCTCAAAACAAATGAGCTGCCGCTAGCTAACTTAGTGATAGCAAACAGTTGTCCCTCGGTTCGGGAAACGGACATGTTGCTGTCGTGACACTAGCACCAGCAACATTTGCATTGCCGCGACTATGAGGATATCGCAGCAGGGCCTTATCACTTGGACATTGCCGGGAATAGTTAGACCAAGCGGCGACAGCGGCTCGTTAAGATAGCAACACAGACGGAGCAACAGCAACAGCAGCAACAGATAAACCAAATAAATTGATGCTGTGTCAAATTAGCAATAGAAAGATCAAGTCAACTGCTGGTCACGTATATGTATGACAAATAATCATGCATTTACCATACTTATCATTTTTGTTGTTTTACTGAATGAAAGGCATCTGGAGCAGAACTTCTTTGGAGTAATATGAAATGGTATCTAGTATGTGTACATATGTCTGTATGTCCTTACATATATACCAGTAAAACTGATTAACTGGGATTACTCATATCGAGTTCCAAGCTGATCTTAAAGCATGTGTTGAATTACTAAACTCTAAGTTTGTTTTTGTGGCCGGTTTGTAAAAGTATTAAATGACTTGTTCAAGGTTAAAGTCGAAAATATGTTTTGAATTTCATTTGACATTTAATTAGGTAGCTTTGAAGTTGACCTGCTTGCTGCACAATAGCTAAATATTATTAGGCAAATAAATTCAATTAAATAATAAAGAAATATGTAATTTGAATTGAAGCAGCGAAAAAAAAAACAAACAAAAAATAATCAAATTGAAACTACGCAATTTTCAAGATTACGATTTCGTAATTTAACAAATGGACACATTTTAATTGCAACAATAATACTGCATGGTGTTTTCCGATGTTTACTTTAAAAGATTTCTCAGTAGATGGATGCATTTATATAAATGTTGTTTCTTGAAAGTCGAACTTTTCTGCTAATTACGAATTTTAAATGTACTTTAATCTAAGTCTTATTATTGTAATATTAAAGTGATTTTTCAAAATGTTGTATTTATTTTTTGGGACACAATATTTGTATGAATAAACGTTAGATTCATAAAAATAAAGTGCAAAAGGCTTTTGGAGAGACTAGTTTTAATAGATGACAAAAGGCTTTCACTCTCCTTCTACCCTCACTTCTGACTTTTGTTTATATTTTCAGACAATTTTCAATGCATCCCAGCAAGAATCTCAACAAGTGATGAGATTCTGCCTTCTCCCGTTTGCCGGTTTAGCGTCATTTTTCTTTCTTTGGCGTCTAGCATTTATGTATATAATTATATATATATATATAAATATTTTTATATACACACATTTTTCATATTCGTTTGTATTTTGAATTGGTTTTTTTTTTTCTTGTTATTTATTTATTGGCAGCAGCAGGCGAAAGACAACAACAGCAACAGAAACAAAAGTGTTAGCCAAATGAAACTGAAACAATTTTTGTAGCCTGTTGCTTTACGCTTGGTGGGCTGTGCAGTGCGGTGGCATGGGAAAGTGAAAATAAGGGGATTGCCCAGCACACCAGATGGGCTACCCTCATGGGCAATGCGTGTTTCTTAATATTTTACTTGGACTTGGACTTGTTGTCATTCTTTGTTGTTGCTGCTGCTGTTGTTATTGTTATTTCTGTTGCTGTTGCTGTTTGCCCGCCAACGTTTGTCGCTATTTCTGTTGAACGTGCGTTTTAGGTGGGCGAACCTGGCGTCTAGTCGTACGCCGATTCCGATGCCGATGGCGTTGCCGATGCTGATGTTGATGCCAGCGTCGTTGGCAACGCCAATGCGGTGCCCAGCACTAAGCCAGTGAGAACAAACAGTCTACCAACATAATCGCATCGCACGCAACACAACAGCAACAAACATTTGCATTCGCTTTAACGATACGCACACGCACAAAAATACAACAAAAATTAAAAAAAAAAATCACAAACAGAAATAAATAAATAAGTTATAATAATAAGATACACATTAGTATATACTATATACTATATATATATATATATATAGAAATACATATACATATAGCGAGAAATTACTGTCGCACTGTGGCGCTTTTGTTGTCACCTCTTTAAAAAAAAATCGTTCTTTTGCACTGGAAAAACGAACAAAAAAACGCGCGCGCGTTTTCCAAACGCACAAAAAAAATTAGTTGAAAGCTTTGCCGTATTTCGAATATTTTTTCTTGATTATTATTTATTATTGTTAATTATTTTTTTTTTATGTATACTGGATACGCGTGACTAGCGACGCTATTTTGTTGTCTATATAAATGCGATTATGATCAGATAATTCTCAAAAATTTGTTTCTGTGTTTTTTTGTGTTTTTTTTTTTTTTTGTTTGTTTGTTAGTCGCGTGTCTCGTCGCAGCGCCGGCTGCTGGTCAACTGAATTAAGAACGGGACGCGTTGTGGCCGCGACTGCGGCGAAGGCAGCGACGACGCCGACAGAGACGGCGGCGGCGATTGCGGCTCGTCTGGCCGAGGCACTTCGTCAGACGCTGTTGCTGTGTTTTTCTTATTGTTGTTGTTGTTGTTGCAGTGCAAATTGCTGATGGTGTTGTTGTTGCTGCTGTCGTTGTTGTTGCTGTTGCTGTTGCTGTCGTGCGGAAATCACAAAATTTAGTCGGTCTCAATGGACATAGGCCGTGATTGTGACATGGAGCCGAGCCGGATCGCGTTGTATCAGAGAGAACTACACTCAGAAAAAATAATTGTCTACATGTAAATATACATATATGTTTATTAATTTCTAAGCTGACGTAGTAAATGGCCCAAAACTAGAAAAGTTTGCCATCTTTCAACAATCCCAAAAATCGCATACAACTTTATTTATACTTTTCAACAATAGTTGCTGATACTTTTTCTAAAGTTCACAAACATGAACATTTTTTTATTATAAGTTTTCACATTCAAAATATATACCAAATTGATATTATTTGGAGTTTCCACAATCTTTTTTTGCATGTTAGAAAACTGCGAATCGCTGGGGGCGTGTGTCTGTGTGTGCGGCAGCCATGGGGCGTCTAAACTGAGCTGCGCCACCGACCCGGCCATTAAAAGCAATTTGTTGACAGTGACACACAAAAATGGATACATAAAGTGAAGAGACAAGTTGATAAACTGATGACAAAAACCAGGCCCATTTACTGTCCCAGTTGCTACCCAGCCCCTGCCCCTGCCCCTGTCCCTGTCCCTGTCGCTGGCCCTTTGCCAAGCCCCCGCCCAGATGCTCCATTACATCATCATATTGATTCCAAGCTACACAAAACAATACAATTCGCGTGTTTTCAAATAAGAACTCCGAAATTTCGCGTTGAGATTTGAGCTGTTTCAATTGCAATAAATTATAAATATATTCGCTTTAACATTAAGCTGATTTAACAGTAATTTACAATGATGTTCCAACAAATAACTTATAACCAGTTGAGTACTCCAAATGCCCCGAGTCCGTTTGACTGTTTGACTTCAAGAGCTAAAGACTCAAAATTTTGAACATGAAATTTGCTTTATTTTATTTATAACTTCCTTCGTTTCTGCAATATCTAGCGAAAATCGCTTACTGATAGCAATAATAATAATAATAATATATTTTCAGCAGCGATTATGTATATCCTTGGCATTTGTCAAAATTTCAGCTGCCGTTCAGGGTATCTGCCAGTCGATTTAATATTTAGTTTATTTTTAAATTAATGCGTTTTTTCTTATCGTTGAAAGTTTGCAGAAGCATTCTTCCGCTGCGATGAGGAAGTTTGCTGACTTTCTATAAAGCTGATAATAAATAAATCTGAAATTTGCTCCAAAGTCGCAATAAATAGCGCATTTGCAATGCAGATCAGAGCTGCATTTTTGTGCTTTTCAGCATCGTGAGCTGAGATCATGTCCGATGACGTTGGTGTTTTAACCGTCCGTATTCGCATCCGGCGCAGCAGCTCATCTATTGCTGGTATTGCTGTATTGCTGGTGGGCGTCCTCAGATTTCCACTGCGTCGCTATTGTGATAAGACAAAAACCCGTTCGCCGGATACGGACACATTGCCGGAGCCGTAGCCGTAGCCGTAGCCGAAGCCGAAGCGGTACACAGAAGCATGCCGATGGCGTGCGAGCATCATGCAAACATTAAAATGTGTGTCAACAAATTGCTCAAATTGTCAACAACAGCAAACAGCAAACAGCAAAAGTTGCAGCCTTTGCAGATGCGACAAGCTCTACTCAAAAAAAAACAACGAGGCGGGATTAGCTGTGTGGGTGGTTCGGGGTCACACACACAATGCACACAATGTCTTCTGTCTGCTGTATGCTAATAACTGTAATTTAACAGTCATTAAAAATATGACTATACTTCAGCGTGTCAATAAATCAATGAAGATGCAGCCAGAGCCAGCATCTGACCCAAAGACCAGCTACCGAATAACTACTATTCAAGGCAGCGACTTGTTGTCGGCCAGCCAATTGAAACATATTTGGATAGTGGCTCATCCCTTGTGGGTTGCTGCCATATGCTAGTGGGTAGCGATTGCTTAATGGCAACTGGGCTCGGTCCCAGTCTTGGTCTCATTCACCACTCGACACATAATAATATACGCAACAAAATTAACATTTTTTAAAAACATATTTCTTGCATACTGCTTCTCATAAAACTAAGGGAAAAAAACCGGAAGATTATTTACTTTTGCATACCCGAATGCCTTAAAACCGACCAGTTGATCCTAAGACATGCAAATATGTATATATATATCATATCTGAATACATAAATATATCAATATATATATAGCCAAGTGCGTAGCCAGGAAGACTCCGGATTTCGCAAAGAGATGGGCGGAATTATATTTTGCCCATAAATTGTAATGCAAGCCACGTTGTGTGTATATAAAGATAAGTCAAGAATTCCTGGCCTACGTCCATTTTTGGAGCTGCACATGCTTTTCCAGCAAAGAAGTCGGTTGAGATGGCTGAAATGAAGGATGATTTAGCCTGATTTGTATAGCAGGCACTTGTGTCAACGGGTAAACAAATCGGAAAATTGAATGAAAATACAGAAAAGTTTGTTGGCTCAAATCTTTTGTCTATATATACATATGGTGGTCTTGTGGTACATGCTGAGCTAATCTCATTCTTTACAGATTCTATATGTTTATTGTAGGCGTCGACGATCGCTTTGCTCTTTGCCTGCAAATACTGCGACGCGTTGGTGGCTGTTGGCTTTTGGCTATTGCTGTTGCTGTTGCTGGTGACGGTGACGGTGTTGCGATGACGTCACCAATCAACAACTGCAAAAACCCGTATGTGTGTGTGTGTGTGTGTTGTGTGTGTCTGTGTGTGTGGGTGCTGCCCTTGGCCGCACACAAGCATCGTTAGACGATAAAAGATTTGCCAGACAGTTGATGTGGGGACGGGAAGCAAGGGGATTACGCAATTGTAGTTGTCGATGAGCTAATTGAGCGACTGCAATGAGCAACAACTTCATTAAAGCATTCAACAGTTTTCCGGAGGCTTGATGCTTTGTGTGACACCATAAACATAAATTACGGTTTATAAATCGGCCGCGCCCCTTTCACCCCTAGAGGCATCTGTCAGTCAGCGTTCCATAAGTGTGTGTGTGTGTGTGTGTAAGTGTGTGTAAGTGTGTGTTTGCCGCACTTAGAATTCACATTAATTAGTTGAAGAAAAATGTTTTAAGTGCTCCACTTTTGCTGGCTGTTGCTGTTGCCTCTGCTGCGCTTTCATGTGGCCCGTTCGCCACTTTTCCCGTTTGCCCGCCCGCCGCGCTCGCTCATGCCCCATGTTTATCATCCTGCAACTATTTTCAGTTGTATCTGACACACATTGGTGGCCAAAGGCATTCACACATTTGTTTACAAAAAACAAAAAACCCCGAGAAACCGCGCATCTTCTGCTGAGCTACTTTGCTCACACACAAGCACAGCGTGTGTGAGCCACGTTCCCGCATCTCCCTCGAAATACACTTGGATAAAATTATAATGATAAATGTATCTGACTGCACAGGCTCAGAGATTTGCCCATCCCTTCCTAATTTTGTCTCTTAACAATTTAGTTTTCTTATACTACCTTCTAACATTTAGCGGATCTGATGTTTTTAATATATAGCTTAATAAATTTTGTTATTTCTTTACATTTTAATTTGCATTGTTTATCATTGAATGTTTGACTTTAATTCTCAATATTTATTTTTTTAAATTTGTGTACTGTTTTTAGTTCACGATCAATTGCACATATGCACTACAATTTTGAGGAAAAACCAAAATAATAATAATTTTTTGTAGAAACGCTTGCCCACATTCGAAAATTCCAAAAATATTTGTACTATTTACTTGCACATTTTAGTAGCACCTTTGATATTTAAGAAACATATATTTGTTTATTTAAAAACTCTTAGAAGTTCATGAACTGAACAAAATGGGATCTGTTTTTAGCGGCGAAAGTATATAAATTTTCTAAATTCTACGTAAATAAATATTCTTGTTTATGTTTTTTTTAGAGTGTACCCGTTCCTATTCCCCATTCTCGCTGGAACTTACATTTGTTTGTCTTTGCGCACTTTGATGGATTATCTGTGGTTTATTGAATGGCATTCCTGGCCACAAGTAGATGCTTTAGCAAGAGGCAAACAAGTGAGAAGCAAACAAAAGCAACAAGGTTGCCCCTTTCCAAAACAGTTGCATTACTTCTAGTATCTAAAGGTATTAAGTAATAGCCAGCGTTAATTATATGTTTGTTTTGTATTTAATATTATTTATTTGTTTTCGAAGAATACATCTTTGATGATCGCACTCAATAACCTTGACGTTATCTGCAATCGAATAGCTTGTGCGAAGCAATATATTTATTGATTTACACTAATTTGCATCAGCATCATATTTAAGGGGCTGTAAATAATGTTCCAAGCATTGTCTGCAAATAAAAGGCGAAACTCAAATTCTGGCGCAAGCACGCAATTTGTGTTAACAATATGTAATACCATAAAAAAGCATTTTCAAAGCAAAAAAAAAAGTTTGTTTATGTATATTTTTATGTCCATGAGAGCTAAGAATTTATGCTAAGAAATATACAATATTTAATAATACTAATAATACAATTTGAGGTCATACTTTATGCAACTATTATTTGTATTTGTTTTTTCTTTTTTTTCAATTATCATTCCATTAATCCGAATTTTATTTGCTGGATACTAATTTTAATTGCCTCATTGTTTTGCAGGCGCTGATTTCAAGATACAAGAAGTGCAGAATACCCGTGTATGCATAAGTAAGTAGTTCCGCTTTCAGGCATGTAGTGAGTACTTACGTTTGCAGCGATGCAAGATTGGAGGCTGAGGCGCCAACGCCGCATGTCGTGGAATGCATTTGCCAACTTTTGTTGTTGTTATCGTTCTGCCAGCGAGATGTTGCAGCAGTTGTTGCAAATCCAATGACTTTACAAACAGCTGCACACACTTTTCACGCGAAATGTTGCAAATGCGAATGCGAATGCGAATGCACGCAGCAACAATAACACCAACAACAACACACAAACAAACAATAAATAAATCACAGTGAATCAACAAGAGGATGGCTGATCAGAACTACGGAAGAATAATTACGTGTGAACTCAACGCGCAGGCACAAAAAGTACAAGATTGATGAGCGAGTCTGCGGTATGATGTGATATGATATTATATGGTATGTAATGGCGCTGGCTTGGGGACGGAGGAGGGATGCCAGGTGAGGTGGTGGCCAATTCTTGGTTAGAGTGTTCAAGTTTCAGGTTAAGCGAATTCACAGCTCGGCGCACGGCGTTCAATGTCTGACTGAATTTCCATTTCCGCTGAGGATGCTCGGAGACCACCAAACCGGCAGCGACGCAGCGTCGCAGCTGCTTAAGCAGCGGATACTAGCGTCAGCTACTCCCATCGACATCGACATCGACAACCACGTCCACCTCCACCCACGTGGCTGACCGTCATTGTTGTTGTTGTTGTTGTTGTTGTTCTGCTTCTTATTGCTTAGCATAAACATACAAAAAGAAACAAAAAAAAAACAAAAAGAAGGAAATTAAATGCCGCTGCGCTCTGCTCACGGGCTGTCGGCGTCTATGTGTGTACTTAATTGTGTGTGTGTGCAATTTCATTGCCTCTACACACACACACACACACACGCACACACGCTCAGTAGGCATTACTTGTCGTTGTGTTCAATTTCAAATTAGTTGAAACATTATCAAAGCGAATTCTACCCAAGTCAGTTGCATTCCAGGAATGCGAAACGCGGCCTGTGTGAAATGCGTAACACACACATACATGTACATATATATACATATATATATATATATATATATATTTATATATATAAGATGTTCTATGATTTATGGTTTATTTTTAAAACTGACTTTGATTGTAACTATTTTGGCATACTCGTATCCAAGTGTTATTCGAATTGCGATTATTTTAAATGATGTGAAAAATAAACGAGAAATACGCACAGAAATAACAGAAAATAGTCGATACAATTGCGTACATATTGTACATATATAGCAAGTACAATAAGGTTTGAACTCAAATAAAGTGATTTATATTCGAATTGATAACGAATTTCGGGCTACAGCTAATTTCCTGCCTATTATGGGCATTGAGTAATACTGTATAGTGGCGGAAGTATAATAAATATATTAATAAATAACAATAATAATAATAAAATAAATATAAAATTCAATTTCGATTTTCTTATAACAATAATAAATATTATTAATCTTCTAATACGAACAATATTCAGCATAGGCATAGCAACACTGACTGCAACACACTCAATCTCAGTTTGAATAATGATAAATATTCCGGTGATTTTCCAATTGGCTATCATAATTTTGGGTGCTAACCTTTTTATGTGGTAGAGCATCTGGAAAGCGTTGACTGATGTCTTTCGTGAATTGTCGGGCACGTCAAAAGGCCATTCCAGACTTCCTCCACCACATGTCGTGGTTGTTGTTGTTTTTTACGGCTGCTGCTGGATGCTGCTGTGATGTAAATGAATCACAGCCAACGAAAATATAAAATAGGGGGAAAAAAAGTACATAAAACGAATGTTTAAAAAGCCAGCCCACAATCACATACACAGTCACACACACACATAATGATTTGGACCTGATTGTTGCCACGCCACTTGTTTGTTTACATTCGCAGCAATGCTGCTGCTGCTGCTGCTGCTGCTGCTGCCACAAGCTGCCTGCGCTGGAATCGCGTATACGCCGCGTATGATGACGACGCACTGGGCCCGTCCCACTAAACTGGGTGCGAATTGAGATTTTCCAGCTGGCAATTACTGAAATCATGCGGAATAGCCCACAAAATCTATGCCTATGCCCAGTTCCATGCCACTGACTCAAGTGGTGTGTGCATGTGCGTGCATGTGTGTGTGTGTGACGTGTGGACACTCAAAGAAGCAACACTCCATTCAAAGTTCAAGCACAACATGGATATAATTCCGACCGACCGTATAATTTATTCTTAAACATTCGTAATTAATGTGAACAAATATATTTGAAAAAAAAATTCTTAAACTAAGTACAAATTTCTCATTTCAAGCAATTCTGTGCTTAAAATGTGTGTGAAAATCTTAGAAATTGAATTCATAATTCCAACTGATTTCGTTTTTTTTTATGAAGATTCAGTTAACGACTTGATTCTTATCTATTATTAGTTGTAATAACTAAGTATCTTACTCTAAGTAATCAAGTTCTTCATTCAAGAATTATTATTATCAGAGCTTTGTTCAAATAGATACAATCGTTATTTAAGAACATAAATACTTCATTCGAACTGCATTTGCTTTATTCTAGGATTGTACTTGGTATGCCTTCATAACTTGGATACTAACTTCTAAACAATCAAGTTCCCAACATATCTAGACGAATCACAGTAAGAGCAAACTTACTTGAGTTAACCTTTTAGACTTAAGATATTAAAGACGCTCTGGAAATAAGAAAAACATTCCCTGGTCAAAGATCGGATTAAAAAGCACTTGTACTTGATTTCTTTACGAGAGTATGATTGGAGCAACGGGGACTGGGTGGAGGCAAATGCAAGTGGCTGCCATTTGGGCACTTCTTCACTTGGCTGTTTGGCCACTTGGCCACTTGACATTGACGGGTCGACTGCGACTTGTGACACTTGCTCAATTAGCGCACTCAGACGCGCCTGGGTCATAAAAGTTTCTATTGCTCATGTTGCTCACATTGCGTGTGAATGTATCTCGTACATCGTTGGGCACAGATTGGAAAAGAAACGCACTTTGCTTCCAAGTAGCCGGCCGGGGTGACATCAGTGCGACGTATTTAGCCAACATTGCCAGTTGCCATTTTCGGCTGCGGCCGAAATAAAATTTCATTTCTTTCCATTAATTTACAGTTGACACACATATCCAAAATCTGAAAAACCAGCAATCAATGCGAAACTAATGCAATTACTCAGCAAACGAATTTTTAATACGCTTGCCGACATCTCAATTAACCATAATAAAATAGTGGCAACTTTTCTTTATTATTGGTTTCTTCGAGTCTTGCACAGTAATTGCTTAAATTTAACTATCTGTCATTTCTATTAGAATGTGTATTTTAGTTACTACATAAAAGATATATGTGTATTTGAATCGTATGCCTTTGTGAAATTCGAAATGGGAAAAAACACAAAGTGCAAAGATTCTATGCTATTTAAGTGCTTTCGAATTCAAATCTAAAGTCATAGCAAAACTCACGTTAAACACCCTATTATATGGATTGAAAGCTGGAGACTTGCGTTGTGTGCGTTTTTCGGATTCAAAACTGTCCATATTGAATTGCAAACCTGATTGCAAAGTAATCAAGCTCTAAATAGCAACCGCAGGCGCAGAGAAACTTTTTGTTTTGTTTTGTTTTTTTTTGTTTTAAATTGAAATTGAAGTCGCGTGTCGATTGGTGATTAGTGATTAGCGCCATTTGATACCTGACTTCAAGTTGTTTGGTGTGGGGCGCAGCGCTTCCGGTAGCAGCCGCATCCCTCCACCCGCTTGCCTTCAATCCAGTGCCACTTGGCCAACTCCATTTAATGACCGCGTTCATTGGCCTCTTAGTGTGCCTTGGTTTATTTATTCAGCTTGCGGCCACGTCCGTTGCACTTGTAGGGTCATAAAATGTGTGTAAACAATAACAACAACAAACATCCTAGTCCAGATAGGGATAGATTAGAGGATCCCGCATGCCGCGCAACACTTGCCACAGACTTTGCTTGTTTCGCTCCATGGTGCCAGCGATGACTTTATTCGACACCTGACTGTACGGAGGCGGACGAAGATGCGGCCGGATGAAACGGCGTCGTCGTTGCCGACGCACCGGTGTTAACCAAAGAAGCTTCGCCTGCCTGCGCTTACGGTGCTCCCGGAGAGCGCGGGACGCGCAATACGGACGGAGTGTCACATAGTAGACGATCTCAATAACCGAGAAGATGCTGAAGCCCATGAAGAGACCCAGTATACCGCCAGTATTTGCTACAAAGGAGAAATTAGTCAGACTCTTGAATACGGTTCCCAGAAAACCAGGATCTTCCAACTAGAGTCATCCAACATAAAGTTGTTCTGCACTTACAGAGAAACTCGGTGAAGCCAAACATTTCGGATTTGGTGGTGCTCCGAAAATTGTTGTGGAGATAGTAAAAGTGGAGTATGGATAGGTCACTGTCCTCGCCATGACGACTCGCATTGAATAGATGCTCGGGCAGATCCTCGCCGCTCTTATAGTTGGGGCCCCCGATAATTGGTGAGCTGGACATGGCGTACTTGTAGGTCAGCTCAAAGCAGCCCGGCCAACAGTTCTCACAGGACAGCTCCCCTCTCGATGACTCAATATCGGTCTGGACACGATTCGTGCAATTGTTGTCATTGGGTCCGCAAATGCGGGCCATTGGATCGATTCGGGGCAGATAGTAGAGGACACATCTGCAGTCGCGCAGCAGCAGCTTCGCCTCGCACTCCAGTTCACAGTTCTTGCGCGAATAGGTGCGATAAAAGGACAAATCATTCTCATCTGAGAACAGGCAGCGACGCACCGATTTCTTAATCGATCGAATGCTTGGCGTTGCATCCTCATAGACGGGCTCAACGGATATTCTAGCCTCACGGCCAGCACCGACCACAAATCCGTAGTTGCTCACCTTGGGCAGCTCGGCAGGATTGTGCACCAGCACCTAGATTTAAAGCATTATTTATTTTTTTAAAAATCAATCATACTCATTTTCGGAAACCTTTGAATTTTTCAACTATGCTTGAAAATTTCCATTCTCTTAGCTTGCCTTAATTTGAATATTAAATTATATTAATTCCAAGGTCAATTTTGTATTAGAAAAAGGACGTTTCTTAAAACATGTTAAATAAGTGGATGGAAGTGTACTTCTTAAAAAAAATATATATTTCAGAAAATTAGAAAAACCAAAGAAATTTTTTGGAATGTTGAATATCTTTCTTACAAAAAATGGGTATTCCTGATATTGCCTACATTTGTTTTGGTTCTGTACCTTGAAGCCATTGCCCATGGACTTGGTGCAGTAATATTCCGCCGTTGAGGTATTCAGCACCACAGTCAATCCCATGCGACTGCCAGTACCGCCCGACATTCTCGGATAATAATAAGTTGGCAGTATTTTTTCATAGCCACGTTCCGGTGTCCAATCGATGGGTTCATAGGGCGAATACTCCGTTGCCGGCTGTATGCGCACATCGTCCGAATAGTTGCGAAACAGATAGATGGGATCCAGTGCATTAAAGGTGCAGCACAATCCATCGTCGGTCAATATCGAATTGAAGATCATCGAACAGGTCTCCTGGTGCGACCCGAAACTGCAGTACAACAGCATCTCATCGCAGGGCTGCGCCACCTCCACCAGCAGCGCCTTGAAGTACTTCCAGGTGCCAACATATGTGATGGTTTGGTCATCGCCCTTGTTG
This sequence comes from Drosophila macrothrix, assembly GCA_035042055.1. Classification (NCBI taxonomy): domain Eukaryota; kingdom Metazoa; phylum Arthropoda; class Insecta; order Diptera; family Drosophilidae; genus Drosophila; species Drosophila macrothrix. The sequence continues at coordinate 17,022,345 of JAWNLX010000587.1, read as the reverse complement.
CACAGGCTCATCAGCAGCGTGTAATTATTGCTGAATCTACTTATCAAAGAGATACAACATAATAATCAACCCTTGATGAATCAAGAAGAATATTTCATTCTAAGACCTACAATCTCAAAACAAAAACGTCTTCTTCAAAACTTGATTCAAAGTGTTTATTTTAGAACTCAGTCTAGGAATATGTTACTCTTTCATATGATTTATGTTCATCCCTTCAATTTTGATTTTAGATTGGTTTTTCTCTGCGTTGGGATTGAAATATTTATTTGAATATTGAGGATAGTTGTTTCTGATTCAGGTTGTTTTTTTCTCTGCGTAGGTATCACATTATTTATATAAATATTCAAGAGAGGAAGCTATACTTATTTACATTTGCCATATATGAGGACTGATAGCAGTTTTTGTACTCACCGCGAAATGCGCTGAACTCGACTGCGCAACGCCTGGTTGAGATTGCAAATGGTGATCGCTGGAAAGGGCATGTTGCTAGTCAGTAGCTGCTTGGCGCTCGTCGAGATGATGATCGGTGAGGCACTCCACTTGATGTAGATGTTTGAAATGAAGAAGCCCGATAGGATGACGACCAGCACAAAAGATATGCCAAAGAAGACGCTGCTCAGGCATCAGTACCAATATTTATATTTAAGTATTTTTTATAAACACGCAGTAAACACTCAGTAAAAAAGTTGTTCCTACTCGATTTCAAAAACGAACATTATCCAAATGCCGCCTATCACAATAAAACTTTATTTCAGTATATCATACTCATTCCATTGATGGATTTTATGTCTCCGAAGAGAGATTTATAATTTTGTTTTAAGGGAGGCATATCTATCCCTCAGTTTTGAATTTATCTTGATAAAGCTTGCAATATTTCGGTATACCGGATAGGATATACATAATATATAATATATTGACTTTCACAACAAGAGTTAAAAAATATGTATATATATATATATATTTATGTATATAGTATTGTAGTATCTTCAGTTCCGGACTAAAATTGCATCCTTAGCATATTTGTTTTTTGTGTTATTTCGATATTTAGAGAGAATCTTGCTTTTGCAAGTTATTTAAATAAGGTTGAGGACATTCGTCTGCGTTATTTTCAACGTTAAGTTTATTCTCAGGAATTAATTTAGAATGAAATTTAGGTGTCAGCACGGCAACTCCGGTCTGCAATGGGCTCTAATCTTCAGCGTGCCTAAGATTGGCACTCTTACCTGTTTTAATCCCAAATTACTTGACTTTGGATCTTTCTAATAACTTTTTCTTACATACATTAAGCTTGTTTCAGATTTTGAATATATAATTTGTAAATATCAGTTTCGCTTTCGGATAAATCAAGAGTTTTCAATTTGAATTCAAACATACATATTTTTATTTAATTTATTTCTTACTATATTTTTCTGTCTATACTTATACACACATACCGCTCCGATATCGTAATCCGCTCCTCGGCTAAGTACTTGAGGCCATGCAGCGAGCTATTCCTTAGATAATCCTTGATGCTCTTCTTGCCCGACTCAAGACTGCACATCGTCTGCTCCTCATCCATGGAGTCATCACTGTGACTGTGATTGCGATGCGGCTTCTTGGTCAGCAGGTGGCTGATTATTGGTTTGCTATCCCCTTGAATTTTCATGATTGAACTAACAGACCAGCATGTCACGCAAGTTGCATTTATACGAGTTCCTCGAGCACACTTCGATCCAAATCGCAGTCAAAAGCATATTGACCTTAAGCAAATATGACCGCAAATGACTGCCAAATTGAATTGCCGGAATGCAGTGGCAAATCACGCTTAATGCGCTTTACCGAACTGTGCGTGGGCGTGGCAGGAGCAATATTTGCCAACAGCGAAAAGGATTCACATGCACGCCGAATTACGCAAATGCAAACATGGGTGACATTTTGGCCATGTCCCATGGCCAGCTGATGTTTCATTTCCATCCAGTTGTAACAGCAGCCAGACCCATTTCTCAGTTTTCAGCTCCCCGCCAAATGGTGCCCGCCACTCTATAAAAATAGCTGCGGGCATAAAATACGAGTACATTATGGTATAAACAAAAGCCAGCCAAACAACAACATCGAAAAAAAAGAACAAAAACCTCTAAACAAAAACAAATCGAATTCAAAGGCACATTCAACAAAATAAATGAATAAATTGTATACTCAAATCAAGGACAACCATTGTCAAAATCTATATAAAATTGCTTTTTAGTATCGGTATATGTTAAGTACGATTGATGTTATCTTAAAATAGTTGCTTACCTAAAACATTTCCAGATTAATCACTAACTGAATTACGTTGCGTAAGATATTTCGTTAGTTTTGTAAGAATCAAATTGCTTAAATCATTTAAACTGATTTAGTGTGAATCAAGAATTTATGTGAGTAATAGAAAAACTAAAGTTAATTTATTTTCATTTATTTAGAGTACAAAAATGTACAAATGTACTTTAAGAATTTTTGTTCTAATTAATGGACAAAAAAGAAAGAGGTCTCTAGTCGAGAGAGCTCGACTACGAGATACCCTAAACCCAAGTCGTACTTGTCTTAGTTAATCAAACCAATTCGATGAAAATTGTATAGACATTTGTATATATGGAACAATGTGTATTTAGATATACTCGTATACATAAAATCTTTGATGTCAAAGTCAAGTAAGATTTATATTAATATTCTCGAAGCTGACAATTCATCATGCAGACTCGGCTGTTGATTCTGATTCAGAATATAAATTAATATTGACAATTATTGATTTATAGAAAACCACTATTTTTTATTATTTTCCGTATAGTTTTAATTTTCTTCAATATTTTCGAATTAAAATATACATTTATTCACATATATATATACATTCAGAAAAAAATTGGCACTATTTTCTTCGTTCCATGAAAATATTTTCTGTTTTTTTTTTATCTCACAATCGCTTTGCACATTCAATTAAAATTCTTAAATATTTAGAAAAAATGTGCATATAAATAAAATGTGTATAAATAAATAAGGAAAAATAATGGCTGCGCAAATTTGTGCGTGTATAATTAATTAACTAGTTGTTGAACTTGAAGTAATCAACATTGAGATCCAGAATAGCCGCATTGGGCGTCTCCTTCATGCTGAGCGCCTCGACGGCATTATCGCTAGCATGATCATAATGCGGCAACATTGCGCCCGCACCATGGTCAACTGTGGGCTGTGCCACAGCCACCGGGGGCTGCATGAGATCGCTAACATTGCGTAACAGACTTTCCTCGGATGGTGGCAGCAATTTGCCACCGGCGGACAAATTTAGTCGCTGAGCAGCCTCATCTGTGAGCGTGTCATCCAGCGACATGCTGAGGCCCGGATAATCGACCATATTGCGTGCACAGCTGGACACAGCGCCGCTGTGCAACGACTGCTGCAGCTCCGGTTCCGGTGTCGGCGCCTGCGCCGATTCCATAGCCGACATATCCAGTGCATACTGACCCTCAGGTATGCCCAGAACGCGTGCGATGCGCGCATTCACAAAATGCACACCGGATGTGTTGCGAATGAGGCGCGTGCTACGCAGCTGCAGCTGCTCCACAAAGTCAGTTAACTCGTGCAAAAAGAGATCGGCGCGCTGCTCCTCGCTGAGATGACTGTGACGCTGCAGCTGCGCAGTGAGAAGTCCAAAGAGTGTCGGTACATTGAGCTGTTGTTGTTGTTGTTGTTGTTGTTGCTGCTGTTGCTGTTGTTGCTGCTGTTGTTGCTGCTGTTGTTGCTGCTGTTGTTGCTGCTGGTGTTGCTGCTGATGTTGCTGCTGCTGTTGTTGCTGGTGTTGCTGCTGCTGTTGTTGCTGGTGTTGTTGCTGGTGTTGTTGCTGGTGTTGTTGGTGGTGTTGCTGCTGTTGCTGCTGTTGCTGCAGTTGCTGCTGCTGTTGTTGATGTTGAACGGCAATGGCGCTGGGCATATGCTCGGGATACTTGACGTAGTGGCGCTGCATACGACGACCCAGAAAGATCTTGTTGCAGCCCGGACAAATTGCATTCGGCGGCACAGCACGCTCCTTGTGCGCTTCAGCTGCTGGCGAGTCTGGAGTGTGCGCTGCTGCCGGCGCACGATAGTCCTTGTCCCTCAGCTCCGCCACAAGCATCTCCAGCATTTGCGATGAATTTGGCGTTGCCGCTTCAGTTGCAACTGGCGCTGTTGCCGCCTGTGGCAAGGCAGGGCGTATAATGCGTCCGGAGCGTGTGCGAGGCATCGAATCCGCATTTAAGGCGGACATTGGTTCATTGATTTTTTGCCCAATGGCAACAGTTGGTGCTATACCAGCTATGTCTGATGTTGCCGTACGTTTCCGTGCACGGCTCACTTTAAAGGAGGACGATGAACGACTGCAATTAGCCGGATACATGCCCATGCCGATGGGATCCATGCAGCGATAGATGGTCTTCTGATTAGTCAATGCATCGGTGCGGATAACCTCATTCCGTTTGCTGCAAGTCAAAAGGAATATTCATAATGGATAAAGTTGCTCATCTGTGGGATAAATGGCACTTACCGATCGATAACAATGTGATCCTCCTTGGCAAGCCGATACAGATTGTAGGCCAGCCTGGCCAATGAATCGCAATCCTTGTTTGCCACATTTACCAGCTCGGTGGCAGCGGCCTCGGCATCAAATGTATAACATTCCGGCAGATCGGTCGGTGGCACTGCAGGCGGCAACAGATCAACGCAATTCAGCAGTGACGGATGAAAGTCGCCGCTATTGCAGCTATTGTTGCTATTATTGTTGCTGCTGTTGTTATTATTAATGTTATTTTGCTGCTGCTGCTCGGCTGCGGCCGCTTGCAACTGGATCACAGCGCTGTCCAGTTGCTCATCGGGCAAGTCGAGGGCGAAGCCAAGCAGAGCATCTTTGTGAAAGTTGCAGCTGGTTGTGCTTGGATCGCCACTGGCGCCGTTAAGCGGCATTAGTAGATTTTTCATTGCCGGCCGCCAGTATTCGATGTTTTATGCAAATGCAATGTCACGTTTTGTGCTTAATTGGAGACTTGTAAACAACAACAAGATTTTGTAAGTCGAACTTGTCATTTGCATCCATCGATAGACGATATGAACTATCGGATCAGGTACACATCGTGCCAAAATGTTAATATCGATTGCAGTTCGCGATGAATATATTTTTTTTAAGCAATCGATTTTGTTATTACATCGCTATTGTTAATATTTGCTACACTTGCGGCGAAATTTGCAACTTTAATTTATTTAGACAAACACCAAACACTTATTTGTATCCGGTTGTACAATTGTAAACAGCGTTTATTTTACTGCTGTCAAGACGACAAACCCCTGTCTTCCCCATCCTTCTAACCGTCGGCGTCGCACGACGGCTTGCGAACTGTTTCTTTTTTTCCCCCGTGCATGTTGGTCAAGATGTCGAAAAATAAACTAAACTTAGTGCTGCCGCCGGTAAATGTGGATGCAGCTGTTGCCACCACACAGGTGGCACCAACGCCGCCATTCAAAACGCCATCGGGAACAGAGTAAATATAATTTATATATTTTATATATATGTGCACACATATGTGCATATATGTGTTACATTTAATGATCCTCTCCTCCCCCAATAAAAATGTTTGATTGGAAACCCCAAAAAGATACTAAAATAAATGTTCATATTCAAATAAATGTTGCTATTATTGCTGGCCAAATGACGCACACATAAATATAAACATTCACACACAAATACACACACACGCACACTTGCAGACATATTTATGTAGATATACACATCAGTCGCTCCTAAATGAAGAACTTTCAATTCTCTCAGTGTTTCCAATATGCGAATAATTCTAATTTCTGCCCCTTAAATATAATTTGTAGTATATGCATTATACAACATTTTAAATATGATGTTTTCTGTTGCTCAATGTTATATGGATTTCGCAAATGTTTTCTGCAAAAGTTAAATTTTAAATAATGAATGTTTTACGTCTTACAATGGCCACATCCTTATTACTCTCGCAATTAAAAATGTCTGAACTCCAAGCGACCAGTGTCTCTGTGTGTGTGTGCGTGTATGTGTGTACCTTTGTGTGGCATACCAACAATCATCGCAACAAGAGCAATCCAAATGTCCACAAAAATGTTGTTGCTACTTTTCGTTTTGTACTGCAAAAATTCATTAAAAAGTTAAATTAAAGAACACACAGCTTGCTGGGAAAGCCAAAAGCATCGAGCATCGATGCATTAACCGAAACGCTGGAGGGCCTGGACATGGACGATACCGAGCGCAAGCGAATCAAAGTGTTCCTCAGTCAGAAGGAGAAGATCGGCGAACTGTCCGAAGAGGATCTGGAAAAGTTGGGTGAACTCGGCTCCGGCAATGGCGGCGTTGTGATGAAAGTGCGGCACACCCTCACAAATCTAATAATGGCGCGGAAACTCATCCATCTGGAGGTGAAACCAGCGATCAAGAAGCAAATCCTGCGCGAGCTAAAAGTCCTTCACGAATGCAATTTTGCGCACATTGTTGGCTTCTATGGTGCCTTCTATAGCGATGGCGAGATAAGCATTTGCATGGAATACATGGACGGCGGCTCCCTCGATCTCATCCTAAAACGAGCCGGCCGCATACCCGAATCGATACTCGGACGCATCACGCTGGCGGTGCTGAAGGGACTCAGCTATCTGCGCGACAAGCATGCGATCATCCATCGGGATGTTAAGCCAAGCAATATACTCGTCAACAGCAGCGGCGAGATCAAAATCTGTGATTTTGGCGTTTCGGGTCAGCTTATTGACTCGATGGCCAACTCATTTGTCGGCACGCGCAGCTACATGTCGGTCAGTTACCTTATGCCAATTCTAATTGTGGCCAAAAGTACTACAACAGTGGTCGCTGCAAATTTAGAACTTGTATAAATTCTATTGTTCAATCAGTCATCAACAAATATTGTTCATTCAAATCAACACAACTCCACAACACAAGTTATAATTTTCAATCCACAACTATATTTGATAATATTTCTTTCGTTTAAATCGATTAAACTACTTGCGTTTTAATCATTTAAATTTAACTAAAAAAAAGTGCATTATCTGCTACTATCTCCTGGCTCATGGTAACTCTCTTAAATATTTTCAATCTCTTCAAAATAACATCAGATATTATCCATATCTGAGTAAAACTAATGGTTTTTAAATGTGGGCACATACTAACAGATCGCATCCCATGGTTTCGCATTATTATTTATTGTTTATTTAATTCATTGTGTATGTAATTATTAACAAGTTCATGGAACTCGCGATTCCGACGGCTACTGAATGATATCATTTTTTAATTATGAACGGAATGTACAAATATTTTTGCAGCCGGAACGATTGCAGGGCACACACTATTCGGTACAGTCCGACATTTGGTCTCTGGGCTTGTCGCTGGTTGAGATGGCAATCGGAATGTATCCAATCCCGCCGCCGGAAGCCTCAGCGCTGGAGACCATATTTGCTGAGAATGCCAATGAAGATGGCAGCCAAGCGACGCTAGAGCCCAAAGTGATGGCAATATTCGAGCTGCTCGACTATATTGTTAACGAGCCGCCACCTAAACTGGAACACAAGATATTCTCCAACGAGTTCAAGGACTTTGTCGACATATGCCTCAAAAAGCAGCCGGACGAGCGTGCCGATCTCAAAACATTATTGGTTCGTAAACATTATGCTTGTAATTGTTACTCGTTCGCTATATACGCTATATAAATAAATATTCTCCTTTGGCAGAGCCATGCATGGATACGCAAGGCGGAGGTGGAAGATGTCGACATATCGGGATGGGTGTGCAAGACAATGGATTTACCGCCATCGACGCCAAAACGCAATACCTCGCCCAACTAATTGGCATTCCTTTATTTCACGCGCACGCACTCAATAATAATGCATAATAAGTACTCACGTTCATTATTTATATGTTGTTGCATATGTGTGTGCTATATTATACTTGTTGTAACAACTTGCTCCTCCCCGTCCTCTTCAACACACTCTTTGTTATATTTCTTTCTTGCGCTTTGTGTGGATACTTCTGCTATATCTGGCGTTTAAAATCAGTCAATCATGCAAAAATTTGACAAAGCAGAGCAAAGAGAATAAATTAAATACAACTAATATTTAAATGAATCCAAATCGAGTTTGTAATTCAAAAATTTCTTTTTTTTCGAAATGTTTTGAACTAATTTTGGTAGCAGGCCTGGAGTTTTGTGTCTTTTATTGTAGCATCTGGAAAACTCGAGCTTCTCAAATCATTCGTTGTCTGACGATAGAACTGTAATAACTAAATTATCTAGCTTTTATCAGAGAAAAGTACTTTTCTGTTTTAAGGAAAACAATTGTAATATTTTTGTGTAAAAATGTCGAGCGTTCTGAAGATATTTCGATTGGGTCACAGCGTGTTGGCCAATAGCCGTTTAGCCCAGATGCAACGCTCAATCTCGATTGCTGCATATCAAATGCAAAATCTTAAGGGTGAAGCCCTGCAGAAGACATTGCCACAAGAAGAGGAGAAGCTAACTCCAATTGAATTAACACCATCACAACGCAATTTGGTCGAGTTTGTTACGGGCGAAATCGTGGAAGAGCGTCGCGTGCAATTGCATCTGGAATCGCCATGCATGATTGATGATTTTTCCGGATATTTTACTGGTTCGAAGGTCGAGCTCATTAAGGAGTCGCCCGGCGAGCGTATTAACATATTTTTCAATGTCAGCAAGAGTGTGCCACGCCGCAATGATGAGACGGGCGAGCTGGCTCCAGTGCGCAGCGTTCCCAAGTTTGAGGTTCTGATCAAAAGAAATGATTTGCTGCTATCCATATTTTGTGTATTCAAGCCATCGGTCTTTGAAAATTTGGATATGGATTTGGAGTTGGATGCATTGGATCAGCAAGTACAAGAGAACTATGTATATGAGATACAGGACCTATCCCTGTGATGAAGAAAGTATGAACAATAGCTTTGCTTGACCATTAACGCATCCTCATCGAACAATCATGCAATATTGAATCACGTGAGATGCTTGAAGAGAAGGGCATCACCCATGAGTTTGCCAGAAAACTTTCCGACATGGCAACTGCGCGCGAGCATGCCTTGTACATTGAGTTCTTGGAAAACCTATCCAAGTTCACTGTGGGCATACCCAAGCCAATAAAGAAAGCTGCAAACAAAGCATAATAACAAATACACTATATACATATTTATATATTTAATGCGTTGTAAATAAATGCACATGTGATTCGAGCAAACGTAATTTTAAAGGTTTCTGAACTGCGCGCATTGCTAAACGATTTCGACAATGTGGCAACGCCGCGTGCAAAAACCCCACTTAACTGCAATTGTCGAGCTTTGGTTGGCAACGCCGTAACCTGTGACGACAGCAAACAAAATGAAAACATCAAACACTGTTATTGTGTTTAGGTTGTTATTGGTCGACTGCTGAGTGCCAAAAAAAAAAAACAAATTGTATACGTAAATAGACTGTAGTTAATTTTTTGATAAGTGCAATTGTGTGTGTGTGTGTGTGTGCGTTGATTATTATGCATAGTCACGGATACAGTTTCCGTACGCAATTGACAGTGATTATGAATGTATTTCCTGTGTAATTGCAATTGTAGTGAATGCAAAAACAAAGCACTCGCAACGCAGCCGATGCGGACGCAGTAAAAGTTCTTTGTCTACGCGACGCCGACGCCAGCGACAAGCTGCCATCCCGTGTGTACTTTGTATGGTGTATGGTAATGTGCGTTGCTGCAAAATTCGCAGTTGCTTGTGGACCGCGAGCGGGCGACGAAACACGACGTTAACAGCGACCTCAACGTTGCGCTGTTTTAGTAGGAGTTGCTATTTGTACATGTGTGTGTGTGAATGCGAGAATGTGCAAGAGTGTGAGTGCGTGCGTGTATGCATGTGTGCATGTGTGTGCAAGTGTAACTAAAAGCAACAGCTTACCATGCGCCATAACAACAAGAAGCCAACAGTCAGTCAAACTAGGCGCTGCAACGCGGACGTGTGCGCCAGTAAGCAAGAAAGTTGCTGATGATGCTGCTTGCACTGCTGCTGCACACACACAGTAAGGTGCAACAACAACAAGAAGGAGATGCACTAAGAACGAGGAGCAGCTAAATAACAAAAGAAGAAATTAAGGCAGCTAATTAATAACTAGTGTTAACTAACCGTTTCAATTCGGAATTGCAAATTCAATAACAACTACAACAAGAACGAGAACAACTACAAAATGTCATCTGTGAATGTGAACCAAAAAGAGAGTCCCAGTCGAGACTCGACAGCGTCCACATCTGGCCACATATCGATGATGGCGGAGAATACGCTGGAGTCTTTGTCGAGGGATTACAGTCTGGGCAGCCTCAATTCCGCTGGCAGCCAGGATGAGTTCTTTCGCTGTCGCGATCATGCGGACAGCGTATTGAAGCGTATGCAACTCTATGTGGACAGCCAGCAGTTGTGCGATGTGGTTCTCATCGCTGGCATTGATGGCAAACGGTAAGTGAACGACGAAGCATACACCCTCAGGTTAACGTATACAAAGAAATGTAAGAAATGCGCAAAAGCAGTTTTCTCCACAAATCTCAGCCCTAGCCGTATTTGGCTCATTAGCAAAGCATCATCCGTCATATGAACGTCGCCATCCGTCTGACCTTCACTTTAGCGCACTTCACTCAGTTCTTTGTCTCTGTGTCGCATTTGTACGCCAGTTCTACAACAGCAGCACCCGCAGCGACTGCGGTCGAAGCAGCAGCGTCATTCGAACAGTAAACAGTAAAATTGCGTTTGCTCATGAGAGAGACTCTGTCTCTCTTTCCCTCTCTCTGTTTGGTTTTCCATTTGATCGACTGCGAGAGGAACAGCGAATTGGAGCGATGATTCGTGCTCTGCACAGTGGTTCATAGTTCATTTGTTTTGCGCACATTCATGTTCAAGCTGAGCACGACACGCATTTTATAGCATTTTCATCCCTGCTTGACATTTTGTTGTTATATTTTGCTTAACGTATCAATATTTAAATTTATTTTATTGATGTGTTAGAAAAAATAAATAAATTCGCAACAGACCCGTAGATAGTATGATCATATTGTGTAAAGATCAGATCAGATAATCAAGAGAGTTGATTTAAGAGACATCTTTCCTGGCTTGCAGCTGTTGTTATAATATGCCACTCTTCTTTTGCGAGTTCCGCTTGTAATGCATTTCTATAACATTTTGTTTGTTAAACGTTTTTCAACCTATGCAAAATATGGAAGATATAGAATCTTATAAAAACAATATTTTTCTATTTGCTAAAACAATCATGCAATTCAATTTAGCAAATAAAAAAATATTTATAGTTTTTGTAAGATTCCATAATTTTCCAAAATAATTCCAGTATAATTTTATTCTGTTAATAAAATCTTATTAAGTATTTCTTGAAATCATGAAATCAAGAAACGAAACCACGAACGAAAGCAAATTTTATATTTTTGTTTCCAAAATAGGCAACATACAGAGGGCTGTTACACGACTAACCCTCCCCCTCCCTCTCGATTCCCTTCCTCCCAACACCCTACATTGTTTGCCAAGTTAACTTGTTAACAGGGCCTAAAATAACAAGAGGAATACAAGCTGAATACAAATGTCCTTTCTATTTGGTACAGGGTGCCCGCTCATCGCTTGGTGCTATCAGCTTCGAGTGCATATTTTTCGGCGATGTTTACCGGATCGCTGCGCGAGACCAAGGAAAATGACGTGACCCTTGGTGAGGTGAATGGTGATGCCCTGCAGCTGCTCGTCCAGTACTGTTACACTGGATTCATTGAGCTGCGCGAGGACACTGTCGAAACGCTGCTGGCTACCGCCTGCCTGCTGCAGCTCACCTCTGTGGTGACGGCATGCTGCAATTTTCTCGCCCGCCAGCTGCACCCATCCAATTGTTTGGGATTCGCATTCTTTGCGGAGCAGCAGAGCTGCACAACGCTACTGCGACTGGCGCAGGCGTACACCTGCCAGTACTTTATGCAGGTGTGCCAAAATCAGGAGTTCTTTCAACTAAATGCCGATCAGCTGGGCAAGCTGCTGTGCAGCGATGATCTCAATGTGCCATCCGAGCAGGATGTCTTCCACAGTCTGATGTCGTGGGTGCGCCACGATGCGCCCACTCGTGAGCAGCACATCGCCGAGCTGCTCGCCCTGGTGCGCCTACCCCTGTTGCAGCCATCATTTATTATGGATCACGTGGAGAACGTGTGCAGCGCCAACGAGTGCCAGCAACTGGTGATGGAAGCCTTCAAATGGCATTTAATGCCCGAGCGCCGTTCGCGCATTGCCACCGAACGAACAACGCCGCGCAAATCCACTGTCGGCCGATTGCTGGCTGTGGGTGGCATGGATGCACACAAGGGCGCCATCACCATTGAAAGCTACTGTCCGCGGCTGGACAAGTGGACGCCTTGGAAACACATGACCGGCCGCCGTTTGCAGTTTGGCGCCGCTGTTATGGAGGACAAACTGATTTTGGTGGGCGGACGCGATGGACTGAAAACGTTGCACACTGTGGAGAGCCTTGATCTAAACACGATGGCCTGGGTGCCACTCAATCCAATGGCAACGCCCCGACATGGGCTCGGCGTTGCGGTGCTGGAGGGGCCCCTCTATGCGGTTGGCGGACACGATGGCTGGAGCTACCTGAACACGGTTGAACGGTAAATAAATGCGTCAATCACAAAGGTCACCAGTCAGTGACCCAATAATCAAATTTAAATTGTTCTATTCCTTGCAGCTGGGATCCCATTGCGCGCACCTGGAGCTATGTGTCGCCGATGTCCTCGATGCGTTCGACCGCTGGTGTTGCGGTGCTGGGCGGTCGTCTCTATGCCGTTGGCGGACGCGACGGTTCTGTCTGTCATCGCTCCATTGAATGCTACGATCCGCACACAAACAAATGGAGCCTTCTGGCGCCAATGAATCGACGTCGCGGCGGCGTTGGTGTAAGTTCTGGGAAACAAACAAAAGAAAACCCAACTTCAATCGAAATCGCAAACTAAAACACATTTAATCGCTGCTTGCTTGCAGGTGACTGTTGCAAATGGATTCCTCTATGCCTTGGGTGGCCACGACTGCCCGGCCAGCAATCCCATGGTGTGTCGCACCGAGACCGTGGAACGTTATGATCCAGCTTCCGATACCTGGACACTGGTAACCAGTCTATGCTCAAATTTTGCAAAACCCAAAACTAGTATTCAAAATTCGAGATTCAGTTGAAATTTGAATTGTTCTAAAATGATTGGTCCGGCTCGCAATTTTCGGTGTCAATTAATTTCGAGAACCAGGCCAAAGTGTCGTCGGATGAAATGCAATAATTAATATAATATAATATACACTAAGACAACTTTCTCTCTCTCTGCCATTTGTAACAGATTTGCTCGCTGGCCCTGGGACGCGATGCGATCGGTTGTGCACTGCTTGGAGATCGTTTAATTGTCGTTGGCGGCTACGATGGCAATCATGCGCTCAAGACTGTCGAGGAGTACGATCCGGTGCGCAATGGCTGGAACGAACTGACGCCAATGTCGTTACCACGTGCCGGCGCCTGTGTCGTTGCCATACCGAACATAATACCGCCAGCAACTCCCCAGCCGCCTGCCAGTGCCACAGTTTAGTTAAACTTCAATTATTGTTGTTGTTGTTTTTTTTTTTTTTGCTGTTGTTGTAGTTCTATGTGTATGAGATGTTGTCTACTGCTTAATGTACTACAACAACACTGCTCCTGCTGCTGTTGCTGCTGTTGCTGCTGCTGCTGCTGCTACTATTCCTATTACCTATTACCTAATACATTTTACTATTCTACTTGTACACCTACATATACCATATAAGAGCGCGATGAGCGTTTTGTGTTCTGGTGTGCGCTGCTCTGTTCGGGCCTGGCCTGGCCCAGTCCGGTCTGGCATTTGTTGGTACTTGGTACACACACACGCACACACACTCACATACACATGCACGCACACACGCACTGAATCAACTCATACTAGCTACGTTTTAACCCATGTTGCTCTGCTCTAAGAAGTAATCTCATCTGAAGTGAATCAAGAAACAAACAAAAAATCAATGCTCGAGCAACTGCCCAGTGTGACCAGTAGTAACCAGTGACAAATGCATGCTGCGAGGCTTTCCGAACGCATTCCCAACTAATTCGATTATATACATTCAAATATATATATATATATATATAATTATATATGTATATATATTTATATTTATAGACTATTTTGATATTATAATTATTTTGTAATGTATAATCTTATTTGTTGTATGTAAGTGTGTCTTACTTGTGTCCCTCATCACATTTCACATTTCATTTGATGTATGCCACCATCATCATTTAAAATAATTCTCATGTCTACCCGTCGTACGCTTCATATACATACATAAATGCATGTTTTATCTGGTGGCCTGGTTGAAAGTTCACTCGCCCACCCACAATTCACGATTTGCCTCCCACATTTAGTGATCCGTTTGTATGACAAATTCTTACTGAGTTAACTAAGTTCTGCTCAAATGCATGCGTGTGAAGTGTACGACAAATACTTTGGTTACTACACATAGAATCATATATCATATATAGTTTATAGATAGAGCAAATTTACAACAAAAAATATCACTCACCAATGAGCAAGTTTGATAACGAGTATTAATAATTAACGGCATTTGCTGTTTATTTTGCACTCTCATTTTATAAACATTATTTTTATAATTATTATTATTATTACATAAGCTTATGTATATTACTACAAGCATTTATTTCTAATTGTTTATTATTATTTTCTTTTTTTCCCCTTTTTCTCGACGTTTTTCTTACTGCATTTACGCGAATTTTTGTAGAAAAAGAAGTGGAAGCCAGTAAGATTGGATCCAATCTGCTATAGGCGTCGTAGATCTGTCGAATTTATCGACTACTATAATATGTAATTATGAAAACTATAATTAGTTAAGCAAAAAAAAAAAAACGAAATACAAAATGCCAACAAGTGAACGCCAACACAAATGGTAACTTTTAAATATTACGTATTATTTTCTACAATCATATATTTATATTTTTACACAACCAAAACAAAACATACACTACGCATATATGTATACACTGAACATGTATTTTTTGTAATAAAATATATCCTTTATTTATACGTTGCTAAATGCAACGGCAAAGTGCAAATGAAATTGTAACGAAGCTTTTTTGTATCAACCGCTATTATCGATAAATTGATGGTATTTTTCTTCTTCTCGATGTACTATTGTCATATATCAGCATGTATCTCTGTCAATGGTTTCTATTCATCACTGACCCATCAATTTCCTGTGTGCGCAAAGTTTTTAATATATGTTTCTATCAGCTGATAGGATATTATGAATTCATCTGCGGTCACACAATTGTAGTGCCAAATCGTTTGGTATTTTTTAAAGTATTTTTGACTCATTTTTTTTGGTGGTATATTTTAGTACTTTTACATTATTGACATTGGATTGCAAACACAAATCAAATTAAATTCAAATCCAATTAGCAAACATTGGGACCGGCTAGATTGTCACAGTCGGCATCATGGATGCGGAGCAGCTGAAACGACTTGAACGGAAGAACTCCGCCGACATCGATGACATACTCGGCCAGTTTAATACTAAGGTAATGCGTGTGTGCACAAGAACACACAACCCCCATTTTCTTGTGACTAATATGATGATGATGATGATGATTTGTTTTGTCGACGCTTGCAGAATGCGGACCTGCTGGTATTTGACAGCTATCACACAGACAACCAATGGCATGACCTCTGGCTGGCCATATTCGGTATACTTGATGATCCAACGCTGGCGCCGATGCACACGAAATGCCTAAACACAGTTCGCATATTAACCCGCGATGAGTTCAGCCTCCAGACGCATTACATCGAGCACGAGCTGGATACACTGTTATCGCTAGCACGCCTAGACACCAACACCGATGATGAAACCGAACAACAACAGCTAAGCGATGCCCAAACAGAAATTATGGGTGAATCGCTTAAATGTTTGTGCAACCTAATCTATCAGAGTGGCGACTGTCGTCGTTACTGTTTGCGTCAGAAATCTTGTCTGGATGCGGTTGTGAAGCGTTTGGGCAGCGCCTCATCAACTCGTTATCCATGCACCTTGGAGTACTATGACATGAAGCTTCTATTTCTG
This sequence comes from Drosophila macrothrix, assembly GCA_035042055.1. Taxonomy (NCBI): domain Eukaryota; kingdom Metazoa; phylum Arthropoda; class Insecta; order Diptera; family Drosophilidae; genus Drosophila; species Drosophila macrothrix. The sequence goes on along the minus strand of JAWNLX010000587.1, from coordinate 17,006,123 downwards.
CTCACCGCACTGGAGGCTGCAGCGCGCACACGCCTCCAAATTGATCTCAATGGATTGACTTATATGACCAATTGGCTGGACGATAAGTTGACCGAGTCTGCTGTTGGCCCAAGTGACGAGCAGCTGAACATCATCTGTGAGCTGCTCAAGGTGATGTTCACGGTAACCAGTGCGCCAGACAAGAGTCCCAACGAGTACGAAATCCAAAGTCTTCATTTGACCGGTGTGCTGCGGGAGCTGCTGTTGCGTTTTGGCAGTCTCTCAACCGAACGGGAGCGCGCGGTAGTGACGCATGCAATTCACCTGCTCACAAACATATCGAGTAGCTGTCTCACCGAGCTCACGCTCAAGTGCAGCAATGCCGAGGCGGAGCCGGAGTCGGAGTCGGAAACGAAGAGTAACGCTGGTGCCGGACAGCGTCCGGGTAAGTGCTGTGCTCTGTGCTTCGAGAAGCGCAACGTGCGCAGCCTGGCAGTCCTATTGGACTATTTGCGCCGCGCACTCGACCAGCAGGAGAAGGAGGCCAGCTCCCACGAGCTGGTATCGCCGGTGCTGACGGTGCTGGTGAAATGTGCACGCAGCGATCGCATTCAACGACACTATTTACGAATGGAGATACTGCCGCCACTGAAGGATGTCAGTAAGCGGCCGGAGATTGGCAACGAGCTACGCAATCATCTGTGCCGCTACCTCACGCTGCCAGCGATGATCCTACGCGACCTGGCTGCCGAGCTGCTCTTTGTGCTATGCAAAGAGGATGTTGGACGTATGATTAAGTATACGGGCTATGGAAATGCGGCTGGCTTGTTTGCCAAGCGTGGCGTCCTCGACTGTCGGCGTATTGAGGGCGCCGACTACTCGTCGGACAGTGAAGACAGCGACACCGAGGAGTACAAGCAGCAGCAGCAGTGCTTCAATCCAGTGCTTGGCTGTGTTGAACAGGCGAAGCCTAGTCCGCTCGATGGCATGTCCGACGAGCAAAAAGAATACGAGGCCCTGCAGCTGGTCAATCTGCTCGAGAAGCTGCGCAAAGATGGCATCGTGCAGCCGGCCCTAATTGACAAGGACGGCAAACCGCAGCCGCTGGAGCACATACTGCAGCTGCAGGAGGAGCTGCCACAACAGCAGCTTGAGCAGAAGCGCAAAACATAAATTTCGACAAATGGCAACCAAAAAAAAAAACGTTCAATATGCAAAAAACAATCGATAGGAGTCTTCCAAAACTCTGGAGGCAGCAGCATCAGCAGCAGCAACACACAAATGGATCACTGCTACCCTTTGTTCCACATATACACATTCAAATATACATAATGCGGATGCAACATTTATGAGCACCGCTTCCAATCAAATACACAAATTGTAATTCCAATATACATACATTTACTGAGATAATAATATATATATATACAAGCAAAAAGATTTTTAGAACAGACGGCAATAGTTCGAGGGAGAGAGAGACAAGAAAAGGTTAAATAATTAATATGCGCCAGCATTTGTTACTTCGTACTTGATTACTCTGTGTGTGGCATGCAACTGAATTTGTAATTGTAATTTAATTGATCTTTATTACATAGATGTGTATTAGCATTAACGTTTAAGCTCAACAGCCAAGCAACTAAAACAGAAAAGCTAAGAAAATGGCGAAGAAATCAAACTATTATTATTGATTGTAAGAACAAAAAAATCGCGTATTATTTAGGATTAAATTCCATTCTGTGCATGCATCATATAAAAAATTCGATTAATAGAGCTTTATTGTGTTCAATCTTTTATAGTCAGCGGGCATAGTTGCCTACAAATTTGCGATTAAAGTAACGTATCCACTAAATAATTGCTGTATTTACTGTGTATACACACTATATATATATATATATAAAATGTATTTGCTTGTTGCTGGTACTAACTATTATACTATGCTTAATAAATATTATCCGTAAAACTCTTGCAAGATAGCCAAATATCTTCTATATTTTTTGGAGTGACTTACATTTAAATTATTTAGCCCAGATGGATGTGATTTGTTCAATTTCAATTTAAGTTGAATATATATTTTTAATTTTGCAGTTTGAAATTATAGCAAAATATATGTTAAGTTGAGTTATAATTCCAACATCCTAGTTTAGTCTGACTAAACTGTTTTTAAACAAAACTGAGGCCCATCATTTAATTGACGTTTGTAACTTAAATTGAAATTCATATTAAAATACACAAAATATCTTCAACCAAAGATACCCGAAGAATATTTCATGCTTAATAATTAAAAGCTTTAGAATTGTTTTGATATCGTTAAATATGATTTTACACATAAGATGAGTTTTTTTTTTATGGTTTTGCGGTGATATTTCAGCGTTTTAAGAATATTTGATAGAGAAGCGTTCTTATAATTGTAGGTCAACCTAATTCAAAGTTTAAACTCTACTCGACACTATGGCACATTTTATTTATATATTTACATATTTATATATTTTAACGTACATTTAATTGTTTTTCAGTTGCTCGGAATCCAGGGATATGCGTGATTCTTGTGCGTTGCATGCTAATCCGCGATTTCGTTCGGATCCGCACGGTAGAAAAGTACCTCCTGAATGCGTAAGGACTCGTAATAGGGATGTGTGATTGGCTGTGATAGATGCCGTTGCTCCGGCTGCTTCTCTCTATCGTGAGGCTGTGCGCCTGGAAACGCCAAATTATTGGGATACACTCGCGACACCGGACGAATGTCCTTCTGGACGGGCATACAGTCGCTGCTCTTCTTGAGGTTTGACGGCATTTGTCGCCGCGAAGATGGCGAGGCCATAGATTGGGCCAGATCGTTTTGGACATGGACATGCAACTGGCTGGACTTGTAGACGTTGCCAATATTGGGTGGCTCGTAGGCATTGGCATTGCTCTCGTCGCGTGCGAGAAACTCGCAAAACTGCAACTGCTTCTGTTTGTCGCGCCTCAGCATTGAATTGCTGCCAGCTGCAGCAACTGGATTCTGGTTGACACCGGGATCGCTTTGCGATGAAATAACAGGTGGCGATGCAGTCGATGTTGATGTCGATGACGATGACGGTGGCTGCAGCAATTGGCCGATCTGCGTGCAGAGGCTCTGCTCGTGAAGCACCTGCTGATTGTCCTGCACATAGGTAAAGATCTGTCGCTTGCACTTGTCCATCTCATCCTCCAGCTGGCGCAGACGCGAATTCAGGCAAAAGTAGGCTGCTGCATCCATCATTTCCTCATGTTGCTTCTGCTGGCGGAAATGCTTATGCTGTGGATCAATCACTTCGTTCCTATGATTATTGTGAACCAGCTCCAGATGCTCCAGCTTGATCTGCTCCAATGTTACATTTATTTGCATGGCTTTTGACTGCATTCGCTCGATGGCTTCGCTGTGCGCCAATGTCAAGTGATTCAATAGGAACTCGGCCTGCGGTTCGATGTTATCTGTGGCCACTGCTACTGCTGGCTGCTCTGTTTTCTTATTGGTCTGCTCCATTAACATTTTAATCTTGTCCAGACGTCGCTGATTGGACTCCTTACGCGATTTGCGGACACGCACCGGCTGCTCAACCGTTGCTGCCCCCACAGCGGATAGCTGCTCCCGATGCAGCGCCATCTGTGTGGGCAGTTCCTTGGCAGAAGTGCGACGCATCTGGGAGTTGGGTTCATTGGAATTGCGGTTGATACGATGCAGGTGCGGCAAGTGCTTTTGTTGCTGCTGCTGCTGCTGCTGCTGCTGCTGAAGCTGTTGACGCAGTTGTTGCTGTTGTTCCTGATGTGGTTGGTGTTTCTTTTGAAATTGCTGCTGCTGTCTGTGGTGCTTTCGCTGCTCATCCACCCAGCTCTTAGTCACATTGGATATAGACTGCGTGACGAACTCTGTTTGTCCAGCTGCCTGGCAACTGCTGGCGACAGATCTATGATGTGAACTAATAGGAGGAGGAGGAGGAGGATGACGTTTAAAAGCTGAGGCAATAAGCAAGTCATTGGCAAAGGCGAGGGCGCAGACGTTGGTGGTGAATTGTTTAAGGCGCGGCCAAACCCAGAACGGAGAGTCAACTCAACAAACATTGTAAACTCTTCAAATTACTTAGTCAAATATATCTGAACTGGTTCGATCAGTTGCGTCTAGGCACATTTAATGATTGTGTGTACACAAACTGAGCTTCGCTTAAAAATAGATACATAGATATTTCCAAATTGGGTGAGTTTGGCTGGGATTACATTAACAAAGTTCATGGCAAGTATATATATTTATATATACAGTATAATCGGTGTTTTTCGTACATACCTTACTTACACTTTACCTTAAATCAAAGTCTTTATTATTCGACAGACATTTGGTGATTTTAGTTAAAGAGTTTGCCTTTAACATTGCTGCTTATGTATATAGATACAATCAACTAATAAAGTTTCCTTTTCAACAAATCGCAACAAATAAATATATATAAATATATATACTTATATGTTTCCCTAAGAACTTATTAGTTTTTCACATATCTACACATATTTGATGTTTTGTTCATATTGGAAAATCGCAGAGCTTTATTCATAGTGTGTGGATCAAGGGATCTCCTGTAAAGCGTATCTATTCTGAGCTAACTTTTAATATAGGTTTATTTTGAAGTTATTTCACTGATGGAATAGATTCTTCCCATGATTATAATGATTGCCCTTCCGGATGTTGTCTTATTGACAATTTAGCTATAATATCTGAACTTAGAAAACCGTTTCAAGTAAGATATTCTTATATAATACAGATAATTTATCGAATATTCTCTTATTCTTATCCCTGCAAATGAATTTATTGCAATTGTGCAATGCGACGCGAAAGCGTTTGGGGATATGTCAATCGACGTTGAGCATCTCCAGAAATACGTTGTTGTAGTTGTTGTTGTTGTTTACCAATTCTGTTTAAGATTGAGATTGTGGTTAAGTTTGACGTTGACGTTGACGTCTCCCGCTCACTTTTGCTGAGTGCCCATTGCTGCTGCTGTTGCCTACAGTTTGTTGCAGTTGCTGTTGTTGATGTTGTTTTCGTCTTGATTGTTGATATTTTAAGCGCCGCCATCGTTGAAGTTGTTGCTGTGGTTGACGGTGGACGTCGATGCTAGGAGCGTCGACATCTGGAAAAGCGAGCGAGTAGCTAGAGAAGCTCAGCTCAGCACTCACAATACACAAAACACAATACACCCAACGCTGGCCCTGCTAATGCTCCTTGCCACACAAGCCACATGTAAACGGAAATCGTTGCGGTACTCACCTGGTTTTCGACACGGCTCGGATGACGTGCGTCAAAGCGGCTGCTGGCTGCTGTACATCGGAGCCAGTTGGAGGAGCTACGGGAGTCTTTGGTGTGGCGCTGCTGTGGCGAGCACTGGCGCGCAACTCGGGCGCAATCATCTCGTACAGCCGGGTGCGATAATCATTCACACAGTAGCGAATATCATCATTGAGTGTCGGCTTGACCTCCGTGCGCAGTTCCAGGGTCGCCGAGGAGCTGCGAAAGCGAAGCACATACGGATGGGCGATCGACTCCTTGGCCGTTAGCCGGCCATCCGGATCGAGGACCAGCAGCGACTTGATCAACGACATGGCATCGTCACAGCAATACGGTATCAGCTCGTCCAGGGAGTGACGACAATCCCGCACAATCTTCTTGCTAAGCAGAATCGACCCGAAGGTGGCCCCAATCGATTCGATATCCCGTTCCGTTACATCGGGCAGCGCATTCACAATCTTCTCAATCTGTATCAAAATCTGGTTTATTGAAGTGCCACTCGTCGAAATCTGAAAAGCACGTACCTGATTGATGGTGCTGCTACCCTGGAAAAGTGGCTTCTGGAGTATCATCTCGGCCAGTATGCAGCCCAGACTCCACATATCGATGCCCTTTGTATATCTATATGCAGAATTCGAGAATTGCAATTGTATTTATATATACAAAATATATGCTTATAGCCAACATTAACCTGCGACTGGCCACCAGAATTTCGGGTGCACGATACCAACGGGTCGCCACATAATCGGTCAGCATGACTCCACTATCCAGCTCGTCCTTGCTTTCGTAGTCGGAGTTGGAGCGTCGCTTTACACACAAAGTTCGCGCCAGTCCAAAGTCGGCTACTTTGATTCTATATATATATATATATATAAGAAAATAGCAGGATGTAATAAAATAGGCATAAAACAAACACAATGAGCCGAGTGTGGAATACTCGGAAACCAGTGTAATCCCAGTCGATAACGGATGACATAAACATTATTGCTTTAATCAAAGTAGTACACATTTTTCCAAGGTTTTTTTCTTAATTTAAAAATGTGAACTTTACAATTTGGAGACTGCCTCGTTGTTATTTTCAACATTAGTTTGGATGTAATAAAATCAAATAGGATTCTACCGGCAGCATTATTGCATTAATCGTTTATTCTGTCGGTTGATCGCTAATCGATATATGTATATATATATATATATCCTTTTGATTTTAACATTTCCACAACATTAGAGATGATCATTTATATAAAGATTTGAAACTTACCTGCACTTGTTGTCAATCAGAATGTTGCTTGGCTTCAGATCCCTGTGGATGACGTTGCCCGAGTGCATATATCTGATCGCATTGATCAACTGATAGGTGACGAATCGCTTGTGTATGGCCCTAAGTACGTTCCCCTTTCTGATAACATTGTGTAGGTCACTGTCCATGTACTCAAACACCAAATAAAAGTCCAAATTGTTTGACGATCTGAATTCAGTACAAACACAATAATGTAGTCAGTCTCAAGTGTATCCATCCTGTGGAGGGCACTCACTTGAATATATCCAGTAGACGGATTATGTTGGGATGGGGGCGAAAAGCGCGTAGAAAGGCAACTTCGCGATAGGTGCGTTGGGCATCGGTTTCATCGCGGAACGCGTCGTAGATCTTCTTGAGTGCCACAGTGTTGTTTTGCCTCTTGTCAATGGCTTTCCATACAATGCCGTAGGCGCCTTTGCCCAGGCGCTACACAAAAACAAATTGATGTCAATGTCGAACAACCGATAGCCGATAACCGATAAAGATGATGATAACCGATAACAATGCTTACCTTTCGCACGTCAAAATAACGCTCAACATTTTGATCTAACTCATAAATGCGTCGCTCCTGAGCTTTTGATCGTTCGGCCATTTGATTCTCTTTTTCTATATCCTTGCTGGATTCGTCGTGCTTAAGAACTGAATTGCCTTTGTGGCACCGCATGTGGTAAGCCTCCTCAATCTCTTGCGGCCGCTCAACCTGCCTCTGCTGATGATGGTGCTGCTGCTGTTGCTGTTGCAGTTGCAGTTGCAGTTTCCGATGACGCTGTTTCCGCTTTTCCACCTCCAAGTCTGAAACACCAGTGAGACTTTCAATACATTCAATTGCTTGCTTTCGTTCTGGACGGACGCCAGCTTGCAGCTGGGATGGGTTGGTTGGAGTATGGGTTAGGCTGAGATGTTCATAGTGCTTGGCTGGTGTGGGTGCATTGAGTGTTAAGTTGTTGCCGTTGGAACTCCGTTATGGAGTCACATCGCGTGTCGCAGTCGGAGTCGGATTCGCATTTGCATTTGCATTCGCATTCTCAGAATCGTCTCGCATATGCAAACGGCGCTCAAATATGTACATGTGCCCATAAAGCAACAACAAATAAAATCATGAAGCAATTTGATTGAAACTGAATTATTGTTAGATCGATCGAAAAGCGAAAGTGGGCGACAACAGCAAACAAATAGCAAATACCAAATAGCAACAACAAATACAAATGTGAGCAAGAGCACGACCAGAAGCAGAAGCAGAAACAGAAGCAGAAACAGGAGCAGGGCAAACAGTTTTGGCCTAGCAATGCCTACAAATGGACAAATGGAACCAGGACCCTCAAGTGCCCCGGGCAACGTTGTTGTTATTGTTGTTGTTTTTATTGCAGCCCCACAAAAAACAATCAAACAACGCCTCAAATGCCACCAGAAGTCTCGTGCATGCAATCGAGAATCGAGCAAAATGAATTTGTTTAACAATAAATATGCCCATAAAGTATAAATATATATATATATACATGTATATACATATAGATATATATTACACTGTCCAGGAAAACGAAACCAGATTGGTCTACCGGTCTTCCGCATGAGAACAAAATAATAATAATGGAAATATTTTGAAAATATATCAACCACACGGCATCAAGCAATTATTTATATTCAGCTAATGTTATTTTGTTAATATTATTTGGTAGTTGTATGCAGCATGGTGTTAAAGTGCTTGTAATGCGACAAATGGTGATGTGGCAGCAAAGTAGAATTTACCCGAAAATCAAGTGGCAAAGTGCATGTCACTTACCTGTCGACTCTGAAGGATTGGGGCCAGCTTAAGCTGGGAGAGCTTGCTGTTGACGTTGGCGTGTTGCTGGCGAAGGCAGCTCGTCTGTGCGCCTGGACAAGCCAATGACAATTGAAGTAGGAGCACAGTTGCTAGAAGGTTAACCTCCCCTCGCAATTTCCATAGGATGAAGACACAACAACAAATAATCGACAAAAATAATGTAAACTATATATGTATATATAATAATAATAATTGAGATTACACTCGAATGGAAACTGCGAAAGATGCCGATGAAATATGTATTGAAATAATTGCAGTAAAAATATATCAAATTATCAGAAATTATTATAATATATAAACGCACTTACCTCTTAGAAGTCCACAATTTAGAATAATGACACACCAATGAATCGACACAAAATTGCAGTCTGTGATTGATTGATTGATTGGTTGGTTGATTGAGTGGTTGTTGGGTGGATCAGTTTCAGTTTCAGTATTGGTTTTCAATTTCGTTAGTCGGTTGACGCCAATACAACGCTCATTAACCGAATCGTGGCGATTTTGAAGCCGCAGCGACTTTAAAATTTGAATTGTTTTAGTTTTGCAAAAACTTTTGAATCGCGCACTTCAACTTAAAGAAGCATATGCAACCATAGAATGGGGCATGTATGTATATACCGCCGCGGATGACTCCCGTTTGTGATTTTACACTAAATAATATTGAATAAAAAGTTGTGTACAAAATTGTGTCCGATTTTCAAGTTGTGTGGATGCTATACACAAATATGGATGCCAATGTCTACGATACTCCCAAAGGCCAGAACGACTAATGCACGGCCTACTAAGTTCCGACTCCTGATTCAAATCGGAAACTGACTGACAACGATTCTGACTTGCATACAGAGGCAAACACACACACACACACACACACACCTTTGTGTGTACTTGTATCTATTAACGGCTTTGGTGGTTATGGTTATTGTTCTGCATCGTTGTCCCTCAGGACACATCATTCACCTACACCTGCCCGGCATTTTAACAAAAGGATTGGCTTGGCAACCGCACACATTTTTTTGATCGATCCCCAAATCATTACAGCTTTCAATTTCTATTTCTATTTTATGCTGCTTGCTTTCGCTTTTTCCCTTAAAGCTAAATGAAAATTTGAAAAAAAATATTGCTGTCAATCAACAGTTTTTAGACTGCTCAAGGCAAATAACAACAAATTCGAGTGAAATAGTTACATATATTTGAAAACAAAATATAAGAAATCTTAACATATATTTTCATTATATATTTAAAATAGGGTTTTTTTTTTTGTAACTTAAGCATAAAACTGTATAAAAATCATATTCATAAATTTATGGAAAATATTACAATTAAAAATTGATTGATTACAATTACGGTTTGGGATCACTTAACATTTATATAATTTACTGATGTTATTCATTTATTGCTTCGCCTAATTTTTATATATTTCTATTGTTGAGCTTAATATACCCTTGCAGAGGGCATCATAATTGTGTCATGCATTTAAATAGACGTCTTCGAGCCCATAAGGCATATGTGTACATATATTCTTGATCAGCATCACCAACCGAGTCGATATAGCTAGCCAAATCCAGCAGGATATGGATATATAACTGCCATAGGAACAGTCGGTCGAAAAATTGATTCTTGCATGAAAAGCTTCGCATTTCATTATATATATATATATGAATAATCGGTCGGCATGCTTTGTATTTGTATTTATAGTTAAATTTCGACTTGGGTCTACAAGATGATCTTCTTTCTTGTTTTAGTTCAACTTAAGACTTAAGACAAGGAGCACATTTATTAACACTGTTTTATATATTAAAATATGTATTTGATAATTGCATGTGAATGTTGAATGCAATGAAAGTGGTACAGATTAAGTAAATTAACATTTTATTGAATCCATCGAGCAAAGAACAAAATAGGGTGTCTGTGTCTGTGTTGGTGTTTGTGTGTGTGTGTGTGTGTGTGAATGATATAAGTTCGAGTGGTTAGCACAGTGCAAGCTGCCGACAGGTTGCTATCAATAAACATATGTCTGATGCTTAGTTTTCAATAACAAACAGTGGCGCCCCAGTCAATATGTGGCACTTAGCAACCTCCTCAGCACTGAGACAGAGACAGAGACAGAGAGAGAGAGAGAGAGAGGTTAAAATACAGAGACAGATAGTGTATGTGTGTGTGTATGTGTGTGTGGCAGTGTTGATCGGGTTGCTGGTGGTAACTAACGGCAAACGACAAACGCCTTATTGTTAATTGCATACTTACATATATTTATATATCCATGGTGATCGGGTGCGGTGTATATGTCTTATAAATAATTGATAAATGTTTGTTTTTGTGTGTGAAGTTTGCAGAAAAAAGTGTGTGTGTGTGTGTGCGAGAGAGAGAGAGAGCGAGCGAGAGAGACAGAGAGAGAGTGAGAGAGACACACAAGGAAAGCTATCTTAATACAAGGTGATCTATGATGTATCCTCGTCCTCGTCCTCGTCCTCGTCCTCATCATCGTCCACGTCCTCATCCTCGTTCTCATCCTCATCATCATCGCCGACCAATTTTTTCTTGCTTTTCCTCCTTTTTTTCTTTTTCTTGTTTTTACGTCATTGCCTGTGCTTCTTCATTGGGACAAGCTGCAGTTGCTGCTGTTGTTGTTGCTGCTGCTGCTGCTGTTGCAATAATTCATGCTGCTGCTGCTTTTGCTGTTGGTGCTGCTGCTGATGGTGCGCCTGTCGACGCTTCACCTTCTCGAGCTCGGCAAAGTGCTCCTTCTGTTTGCGGACAAGCTCGTTCATCACCTCGTGATTGTAGGTGGAGTGCAGCATCAGTCCAAGCAAATTGGCACGCGAGCTGAGCTGCTGCCTCAACAGTCGCTCCTGCTCCATCAGATCATCCATTTTGAGCCATTGACGCACACGCTCCAAGTCGATCTCGGCCCGTCGTATCTTCTCCCATGCATAATGCTTGAAGCAATTCTTTTTGGGTGCACGACAAAATTCACCGGTGCGATTGAACACATCTTGAACGAGCGGCGAACCGCACACATCCGTATCGCTCACCTTGGGATCCTTACTGTGCTCCGGGCAAAGGACGCGCAAGCGTTTGCAATACGTCTTGCTCGCCGGATTGTAAAAGTCACAGAACATATTGTTGCCCTCCATGCGCGTCTGGAAAATGCTGCCGAAACTGGCCTGTGACTCGTATTTGTTGAAGCATTTCTCCATGTGTTTGATGGCTGTGCGCGAGTGTATCTCATGGCCGCATGTGATGCAGTACATGCTCTGCTCATCCTCGAAATCGCCGTTATCCTGTGGCCGCTGTGTCTCGATTAGGCTGCGCTTGGCCCGCTCCACAATCATGTTGAGCTCCTCGACACGATTCTCGAGATGGGCGAGTGCGATGCGCACCAGCGTCTGCTTCTGTCGTATAATCTCGAGCTGCTCGCGATTCTCCTCGGTCGCGTGACACGGCGTCAGATTCCATTCTTGCAGACGCTGCGGCAGCACCTGGAATATACGATTCGTGGCTAGATTGAAACCGCACTTGTCGCTGCAGTATTTACTTTGCGGTCGGGCTTGACAACGGCAGCTGGGCCCATGACACTGCCGCAACCCCACCAGCTCCGGATGCACAAATATTTCCGGACTGGCTTCGCGCACCACTTTCGCTTTACGCTGTTGCTGCTGCTGCTGCAGACTGTTCCTTTCCCGCTTGCGACCCGCCGCCGTTGTCGTTGTGGTTGCCGATTGATTTTGGTTAGTTGTTTGGATCACACAGTTCCGATAGATGCAGCGCGGCTTGTGGCCGACACGTTGGCGGCATGCGTCACACTGATTGCAATTGGGTCGCCGGCAGCCCTCGCAGGTGCCACAGCGTCTGACCGGTTTTGCTGTTGATTCCTTGGCGGTGCTATTCTTTCGGCCACTCGTGCTACTCGAACCGCCCGCCGAACCCGAGGCAGACGTTTGGGCGGCCGTCGCATTTGTTGCGCCCAAATTGGCATTGCTTGCGGACGCTGTGCCAGAGGAGACGGCAGCAGCCGTGGCCGCAGCACGCTCGGTGGTAACCAAGCGAAATACGGTCTGGAGCTCGGGATTCTCCTTCTTGCAGCGCTGGCAAAAATACTGCTTGATGTGTTTGGCCTCCTTTTCGGTGATGCCAATGCAATTGCCATGATACCATTCCTCGCAGCCATCGCAGCCGCTGCAAAAAATAAAAATAAATAAAACAACACAAAAAGCAAAAGAAACGGAATTTCAATGCAATTGGTTGAATGAATCCATCAATCCATCCACCACTTACATCATAAATCGGGAGCAGTCGGATGTGCGGCATATGCAGTAGGCCTGATCTTCCTGCTTGAGTATTGTTGCTATTTTCGATTTTCGCTCGGGCAAGTCGAATTCCCGTGCAATCTCTTCTTTCTGTGAATATTTTCGCAAATGGTTGAATACATATTGCTCGACATCTATTTTCATGATTGGTTTTTTGTTTTGTTTTGTTTTTTAATAATTACCGATCTTTTGTATTTTCGTTTCTCCGTCATGGTGCTGCAGGCCACCAGGTAAACTCCGCCACCCACAAAACAACACTAGAGATGTGCACTTAAGGCTGACGGCTTATCGATAAATCAGTACATCGATTATGCATATTTAAGAACATCGTGCCGAAGACTGCAATTATAAATTAATTAAATATCTCTATTATATAGTTTAAAAAAAAGAAAACAACTCTTCAAAAAAATAATCAAGAATAAAATTGTGCTATAATTTAAAAAATAATATACAACGTACAATACTATAATTGAACTTATTTATTAATTTAAAAATTTCAAGTGAGGTAACAATGTGACCAATTTATGGAGGTCAGACGATTTCACGCAGAGTATTTCATATTTGTTAGTATGTATTTGTGCCATATACGATTTACGGTCACACCTTATGCAACAAACAACAAAGTATATCAACAATTCAGAAAACGTAGCATGGGAGTAACAGTGCTACAGCCGTATCCATTGCCCGAGGGCAAATCCGGGGCCCACATCATTGATCATCTAGGTAAGCGTCTGCTGTCACTGGGCGCCACACATGCTGGCCAATTTTTGGTGGACTGCGAAACGTTCATCTCAACGCCGCAGCATGGGACACCGACACGAGCCGTTCATGTGCTCCACGACTCGGAGTTTCCAGCATCGACTTTCTCCATAATTGACAATGGCACTGGCAAACAGGTGGCACTCGTGGCCGATGCTATTTTCGATCTGCTAATGCTGAAAATGACATCGACATTCACATCCAAGAAGCAAACAAAAATTGAGTCACGCGGCGCCCGCTTTGAGTATGGTGATTTTGTGATCAAACTGGGATCCGTTACCATGATGGAGCACTTCAAGGGTATACTGATCGAGATTGAGTACAGGCCGTGCATAACGCTCTCGTATTGCTGGGAAATGATACGCGAAATGCTGCAGGGCTTCCTCGGCATCAATGTGGCCAAGGAGTATCCCACATATTTCACCACACAGACGATCATGAATGCGATGGGGCAACAGCAGCTGCACGCCAAACAGAACGATCTTTATGAGCCGATGGACACCGTTAAGCAGTATCTGGAGCACTTCACCAACTATCGCAAGCATGTCCAGCTGCACGGCGGACTGGGCAGTTCGGGTCTATCGGTCAATGGCCCGGTGCTGATGCCCTCGACGGTTGTCGGTGTTGGCATGGGGCGTTCCTGATGCGAGGTGAAGCTGGAGCCGCCAGATCTCGCCTAGCAGTATCCAGCCACAGATTATTACCCTTCATTCTTCAACAGTTAAAAATATAAACGGGAAACAACTAAACTCAGCACGGAATTTGAATGGTTTTGTTCATCTTGTATTATCATTATATTATATTTTTTATTATTTTTTTAAACATAATAGTTGTATATATATAGATATATATATATACATATATATATATATATACATATATATATATACATATATATATATAGTATATGTATATGTATATGTATGTTAATATCTTATCATTTGTGTATATGCAAGTTCTCGCACGATAAACTTTCTTCTGCAAAGTACAGTTGCGTCCAATGCGTTTCGTGTGTAAAAAAAAAAAAAAATATTGGAATTTTTTATTCTCAAGCAAGCGCAATATGCAAAATGTAGTGAAAATATTTTTACAAAAAGCTCTATAACAAATTGTTCACGTGTCTCCATTTATGTACTTTCAAACTGTTATACAAAACAATAGTTTACAAGGTAAAAATGCGCATAAAATATATATGTATTTATTCAAAGTAGGCGAGCCAGAAAACGATATCGATATAATTCGTATATTTATTAAATAATGATAATAAAATTTGAAGTCTTCTTACAATAACAAAAATCATGGCTTCTGCGTGTTGGAAATTTAATTATTTATGCAATTGTGTGTAATGGAAAACATAAAATATTTTCAACGATACTTGAATTTAAATTTTTATTTTTATTTTTCAAGTGTGCCACAAATAGTATATTTAGGCATTATTATTATGCATTTAAACATGATTTTTTTTGCTGTTTACTTTTGCTTAAATATTTCTCAATAATCGTAATTTAATCTGCTGAAACTACTATTTTTTGTTTAATGTTGCATGATTCTTCTTAAACGTAGTTGTTGTATATCATATTAAATTGTAGTTGTGTATTACGCCTAGTAATAATAACGGTGTCTGTGTGTTCATGTGTAGGTGTGTGTATGTGAGTGTAACTGTGTGTGGGTGTATAACAGTTCCGTATAAGTAAATATGCATGCATTTGCAGTTTCGGCTGCAGCTCCGACGAAATTTACTCTCAGCACGTTTCGTGTGTTTCGCGCGGAATCCCTGCTCTTCTCCTCTCTGTCCTGCTGCTTATGTATGTAAGCTGTCTCTGTCTGTCTGCCTATAGATGTGTGCTTTTGTGTGTGAGTCTGTTTATTCATTCGGCTTTTGCCGATGTTTTTATCTTTTGTTGCAATTGCCGCTGGTCTTGCTTTTTGTTTTTACAAATATTTTAAAATAAATTTTATATGTATGTATGTAGATAAATGTATGTATGTATATATTATTCATATAGTTTAAACGGAGATCAATTTCCGATTGATGGTTGCTTGTTTGTTATGTGTTTGCGGTTCTTTTCTTTTCTTCCATACTTTTATCTTCATCTTCATATTCATGCTTCCTTTGAGGATGGATGTCCACTTTTTCTTGTATAGATGGTCCAACAACAAAAACAACACTAAATACACAATTTTCGCACTTTTCTTTAGTTGTTCTTCTCTCGTTTCTCTCTTTTTCGTATCTTATCTGCTGTTTTGCTGTAGTTGCTGCTGCTGCTGTGATTGCTTGCGTCGCTGATTTTGTGATATTGTTTAATGTCGATGTTGTTGTTGTTGATGATGTTTGTGTTTCTGTTTCTGTTTCAATTGAAGCGGAGAGAATGCAATCAATCCACGCTCCTTTTTAGTCGCGCATCGGCAAGGAGGCCGGCTTAATGTGACCCCCATCGCCCTCAGAGACAAAGCGCTTGCGTCCACTGCAAAGAAACAAAACAAATGATTATAGCTATAATAAACTTATCTAACAAATATATATTTGAATCAACTAAACGTTAAACTGTATATGTATTTTATCAAATATTGCAAGGTAAATATCAATTTGCTAGCGATTACACACATACACGTACACATGCATATGACCATTGCAGCATTATGCAATGTCAAAATCAAATCAAATTCGGCACGTTACAAAAATGCATTTGAAAAATTTGGCAAACAAAAAGAAATTGTATGCGCTAAGCGAATTTGCAGCGGAGTTCATTCAACCGTTGACCCTTTTTCTCTCTCTCTCTCTCCTCTCGTCTCTCGCCACTCTCCTCTCAACACAATACTGAACGAAAAACAGCGGCGACAAAAACAGCTGTGCAACGACAACTAACTAACGTGCACGGACGGGGGTGGAAGAGGAGGAAGTGTGGGAAGGAGACGGGGGAGGGGGCTTGCACTTCAAAACTAGTTTCACTGCGTGCACACAAGCCAGCAAACAACAGCAAGCCACTGGTTTATCTGCGGGCTAGTATT
Organism: Drosophila macrothrix; assembly: GCA_035042055.1. Classification (NCBI taxonomy): domain Eukaryota; kingdom Metazoa; phylum Arthropoda; class Insecta; order Diptera; family Drosophilidae; genus Drosophila; species Drosophila macrothrix. The sequence goes on along the minus strand of JAWNLX010000587.1, from coordinate 16,989,660 downwards.
CAATTTTAACCTACATCAACATGAAAGCTTTATTTATATACAGCTGCGGTCAAAATAATAGTAGTGCAAAAATATACTTTGGAAAATTTAAAAAATAAATACTTAAAATATAGTTAATAAACTATGAAAATTTTATTTAAATTAAAGCAATCAACACTGAAGATAAGTAAGCATTTAAAATAGCTTTAAAATTAAAAAAAAAAAAGCAAAAACCCAAATAAAATAAAGTCCTAACATTTTATATTTTGTATATTATATTTAAATTTGTCATTATAGTGGTAGTCAAATATTAGTGAAGTTTCCCTTTCTAAAAACTAGATATTATGAGTGCTTATTTTTTTTTTTTACCACGTTTAGTATTTGGAAATTATTTTCCATTAATATTTTAAGACATTCCCAGATGAGAAACGAAATATTTTTGGTTTTGCAGAATTGCATTTTTGAATATTTTGAATTTGAGGTCTCTAAAATGAGTCATATTTGTTTTACATGCACTACTATCATTTTGACCGCAGCTGTACGTACATACAAATTGTACACACACATGTATACACGTACACACATATAAATAAACTAAGTACAACCAACAACAGGCTGCAAATACAACTTGGAGGCTGGCGAATCGGCTGTGAATAAGCATGGTGGGATGGGGGGGATCGTGTACGATATTGCGACAGATAGAGCAACTATAGCAATTCAAAACATTGTCTTAATTCGTTTGCGCTCCCGACTGCAGAATGCTCTGCTTCGACCGCCTGAATCGAATTTAGATATATTATATATTATGCATATATATATATATATATATATATATATATATATAAGCTAATCTATAAATATATATATATGCATATGCTTTCAATGTAGCGCAAGTTGCAATTATAATTCAATTATAGTTTGCAGCAAAAGTTAACAAACAAAAAATAAAGTCCTTCAACCGATTAAGATGATATTAATGTAATTTCAAATATGAATACAGATTAGAATTTTTTTTTCCTTTTTTTAAGTTTTGAATTTATAACCATTTTGTTCAATTTGGTATTACTTGATATCCAAAAGTGTATAAGTGAAAAATAAATTGTTTTTTCGCTATGGTTAATTTGTACAATTTTTGTAATAATAATTCGGCATTGCAATTGTAAGCATATTTTTTTTGTATATACACCCCTCTATGCATTTTCTAGGGTATTGGGAGCTAAGTTGTCGCGTCGGCGTTTGTTGGTGTGTGTGTGTGTTTGTCAGTGTGCAAAGTGAATGCTTCTGTTGTTGTTGTTATGGCTATGTTAAGTGCCAAAGAGCAACAGCCGCAGCCAAGGCGAATGCAAAATGCAGTTACAACAACAAGAACAGCAAAAGCAACAGCAACTGCTAAGCTAGCAGCGCAACTGTCCATAGACCGACGACGACGACTGTCTGCTCGTTACTGTGTTTTGCTGTTGTTGTTGTTATTGTTGCTGTTGTTTTGTGGGTGTGGCAGCAGGTCGATAACAGCAGCAAACTGCAACTATGACTGGCAGCAACAACAACATCAACAAAGGCAGCGACAGTCGCCATTTTTTTTTTTACCTTCACCACATCACTTACGACGATCTTGAGCCACATGCAGGTTGTTGCACCACCAACACCACCCATTAACTTAACAACAGCAACTACTTGTAACATCAATGCCAACTTTGTATAGATAGACATGTACAGTGTCTCACAGCTCATTTCGGCAGTGTCTAGCAAATATTTTAAAGTGCTATAAAGTTTAAACAAAGAAACAAACGCAAAATGTTTAAATGCCAATTTGTTTTATGTTATATCACGTTTGAAAAGGAAACATTAGTTTTTATTAAAATATTAATTAATTAACTAAAATTAGTCAAAAACTGAAAACATATCCAAAATACAGGTCTGCGCTTATTTCGGCAGTCTTATAAAAGTAACATATTTGGCGTATAAAAACTTAAATAAGGATGTTAATACTTAGTATGATATCCTTTAGCCTTAATAACATCCCTTAACCTATTATTCATGGAAGATATCAGCTTCCGGGTAGTTTCTGGACTGATTTTACTCCACTCATCCAGCAGAGCATTTTTGAGATCGGATCTGTGATTCTGGATGTTATTTTCCAGCAGATCCCGCAAATTTTAAATAACATTTAAATCTGGAGACCGGGCCTGTGGAATTAGCATGTGGGGGCAGTTCCAGATAAGCCAAGACTGTACTAATCCGGACTTATGCTTGGCTGTTGTCCTGGTCGTTGTCGTGGTAGAACCGGAAAGATCGCCGGATTCCTAGCTTCTCGGCACTTTAGAGTAAATTTTCCTTTAATATATTGAAATACACATTCTTGTCCATTGTTGTTTCAATAAACACCAAATTTCCACCGCCGGCTTCCGAGATACATGCCCATACCATGACACTTCCTCCGCCGTGCTTGACTGTTGCCTTTAGGATTTTGGGATTCAGCTCAGTATTGGACTGTCGCCACACATAATTCCGTCCGTCTAAGCCAAAAATGTTAAATTTGGGCTCATCTTCAAATATGAATGTGTTCCAGAACTCCAAATCCTTGTCCAAGTGGGTTTTGAGGAATGTCATCCTAGTCCCTTTATTTTTTGCGCTTATAAAGGGCTTCTTCTGTGGTACTCGGGCATTAAAGTCATGGTTGCGCAGAACCCGGCGCACAGTTTCCACACTGCACTTTTTCCCCATTTCATCCTGCACCAGTTGAGTCAGTTTTGGAGCCGATAGCTTGGGATTTGCCCTTATTTTCTTGATGATCCTCCGCTCCTCCTGGTCGGTGAAAATCGTGTTTGGTGCCTTTCTGCCCTTGTCCTCTATCCGATTTTCGTCGACGAAGCGACGAATGATGTTGAATACAGTTGTGGTACTTAGATTTACCATTTTAGCTATTTGGCGATGTGAATATCCAATCTTGAAGTGTTCCAGGATGAGATTTCGTTGCTCAATGGTAGTCCGTTTGTCCATAGTCCTTGTTGGCTGGTGGCACCCAAATTGCAGGATATAACTAAACTAACTACGAAGGATTGGTATATTGATACACAAAATAATCAACCCGACGTAAAAAATCCGGGTTTTATGGCACCCAGGTGTCCATAATGCCACTATTGGAAATAAGTTGTGACCATATTTTACGGCACTTTTTACATAACCCGACCTGGCACGTGGGGAAACCCCAGTTTATGGGGGTCATATATCCATTTAGGTGGTTAATATATGTACCTGTCATAGGTCCTTGGAATTTTTGAAAAATATTGGTTAATTATTTTATGGCAGGCAATTAACATTTTTGCTAGACACTGCCGAAATTAGCTGTGAGACACTGTATGTGTATGTGTGTGTTTGTGTGTATGAGTGTAGATGCGCCTAGTGATACGCAATCGATAAGTGTTATCGATAATAAACAAACTCGTGTGTGTTGTTGACTGGAAATTATAAATAAATTGCAAGCGAATCAATTGGACGAGTTAAATAAGTGGTGAAGGTGCTTCTTCAAAAACGTCAACATTAATAACAATAAAACTGTTTGGCTCTATCTTTTCGACACACCCACCCACATAAATATTTACACTTTCCATGTTTACACATCCACACATATCTATGTTTGTTTGTATGTTACGCTATTCTTAGATTACACGTTTGCATGTATGTGTGTATTTGTGTATGTGTGTGTGTGTTGTGCTGAGCAAAATAATACGAGTTATATAACATCGTAAACATTGTATTGGAGAACAACACGTTTGAAAAGGAGCTTAATCAAGATTCTTAAATCAATTCGTTTAACTTTTTGCAAGCGAACCGGTAAAAATATATCTTGAAATACACATAAGCAATATACATATGTACATATTTATAAATACAAATGTATTTTGTGATCAAAACACAGCTGACTCAAAAATGTGTGAGTATTTGTAAATTCTCTAATACAAAGTAAATAGCCAATAAATTATTGAGTATTTTCGTGTGAATTTTACATACATTGTGTCTACTTTTAAAATGTCAGCTAATTCATTTGGACAACACATCAAATTATGTATACGTATTTGTGCACACATACAGACACATGCTAAAACAAAAACACAAACACACACACACAGGCATACACATATACATAGCTAACCGGCGCCTGATAAACCGGCCCCACAATCAACTTTAGCGACTGCCCCAACTTAACGTAGACGACGACGGTGACAGAGACGACTGACTACGCGTCAGCACAAAACCAAACTGCGCAATAGAAATTTCATAAACAAACAGTCACACACACATACACACACCATATAAAAGCGAGAAAATGAGCCAAAAGCAGAGGAGAAAAACAAAAACAGCTCGAAAAAGCGAAGAACGACGAGACGACCGTCACACAATAAATAATAAACAACAAGCAAGATGCAAAATGCCGGCAAAAAAAAATGCTTTACATATACATACATATGTATGTATTTGCGTGTGCATGTATATAAATAAATACATATGTATATAAATACGCATATATATACATATATGCGTGTCTGTGTGTGTGTGCATACATGCAAAGTATACGAGAGCCAGAAACAATAATAATTACAGAAAGAACAAAACAAAAATAATGTGCCATATATTGTATATACCGTTGACTGGGGCGGGGGGGAGAAACACAATGACTGACAAGGATTACGTAAAAGCAAATTGTTTTTTTTTGTTGCTTATTTTCTGTTTTTATTGCCATGCTTGCTGTGCTAACTTGTTGTTGTTGTTCTCGTTGTTGCTGGTGTTTTGTTTTTTGTTATTTGTCTGGTGGTTTACAGGTGGGATAGTGAATTTATCAACACAAACACACACACGCACACACATTCGCCGTTATATACGGGGTGGGGGGAGATACTTACCGGGATGGCACATTGTTGATTATCTTGTCGGTTAGGAAGCCGGCACGATTACAGCGCTCCACAAATCTATCGAGTATTATATACGCCAATGGCACGTCGAGCACAATATCCGCCATATCGTCGTAGACGCGCATGAAGCCCTGCCGAGTACATAAATCCAATAAATATTATATACATATGTACATACATATATATATATATATACATATATATATATATATATATATATATACATATATGTATATATAAGGAGTTCTTTATCTTTTTTTTTTGTTTTTATTTTGAGTGTTCTTGTTATTAAATTACAATGCGTAATGATTCGAATTTATAAATTCTCATTCTCGATTTCTGAAAATGAAACTGATACTCGTATTACAAATATTATATGTTATTGTATATATACATATATATATATACATATATTGTATATATACATATATATATATACATATATTGTATATATACATATATATATACATATATTGTTTATTGAATGTTTCTTCAACGATTTACGAGGGTTTTTTTTTAAATGGAATGAATGGTCTCGCTAGTCGAATTGATGTAGATGAACAATTGTGTAGAGAACTAACCTGCTCCATGCCAGCCGGTAGAACGAGACATGTTAGATCCAGCGATTTGAGCAGCTCACACATGGCCTCCTCGGTGGTCTGGCTGAGGGATTCGAGGGTCATGACAATGGCCTCATAGACGAGCTCGTGATGATAGTGGGGCACCTCGAGGGCGCGCAGGCAGCGTTGCGCCTCGGCAACATCACGCGACGACAGATACTCCTTAAGGAGGAGCGTCATCTGCTTTGTGATGGTCTTCACCGGTCGTAGTGGTCCGCCCATGCCCCACACATTGTCGAGATGGGCCCACACCTGCTTGTGGATCAGGGCGTCGGCACGTCGCAATGCCTGCTCGGAATACACGCTCAGATGCTGGTGCTCCTCCGGTCGGCTGACAAACTTGGGCGGCATACAATCATCGGCAATGGCCCGGGCCATAAAATTGGCGAGCATGACGGGTGCCTCGGGCGTGTCCAGTATGAGATCGGGCAGATTGTCAAGCAGCATATTGAAGCCCTTCTCGATGTCCTTGCCGGTGATGACGCGACCATATAAATCGGATATCAACACGGATGTCATCTCGCGCTGCGAATCCTTGTGGTCCATGGCAATCTCGACGAGAATGCTGGTGATATGCTCCCGCAACGGACTCTGCAGTATCTCATCGAAACTGACGGCCACCTCATGGGTATCCCCATGCTCATAGTATTCGAGAACGATGGGCTCGGCGAGCTTGAAGAACTCCTCGGGCGTCAGTTCGGTAATCACTTCGCGCAGCTCCACATTGCGATCGTTGCACTCGCTATCATAATTGGGATCATTCTCATCCTCATACACCTCGGCGAGCGCCTCCGAGCCGGGCAGTCCCCAAACCCCCTTGCCACCGGCGCCGCCTTTTTTGGGCAAGCCCCGACCCCGAGTCAAATTGCGTGATCTTCGGCTATTCTTCCAGCGACGATGCGGCACCACATAACCAGTAGCGGCGGGCAGTACACCATTGGCCAGAATGGATACCGTCGCCGCATTATTGCCACCGGCATTTGGTGAGCCACCGCCAACGGCAGTAGCGATGCCTCCATTGGTCAGCAGCGATGTTGTTGAGATGCCAGTGCCACCACTGGCACTGCCGCCTGTGCCGCTGCCGCTATTTTGTCTTTGGATGAGGCGCTTTGCCTTGCGTTTGATGCGACCATCGTGAGCACCACCATCTCCGACGGGCAGCGGTTTCTTCATGTGCCCGCCATGAAGATGATGGCCATTGGATGCGCCACCATTGAGTTCAACGGCCTCAATTTCATCATTTAGTTCCCGTTCCACGGAACTCTCCTTGGAATCGGTGCCGTTGCAGACGACACCATTGGCATGTTTCTTAATGTTCGACTCCAGCTCCATAATTAAGTTTCTCTTCTCTCAATATCCCCTCTCTCTCTCTCTCTCTCTCTCACTCGATCCCGATCTATCTCTCTACCTTATATGTAATCTATTTTTTTGAATCTTCTGGAGCCGTGCTTGGGAGTTCTTTTCGCTTTGTGGTTTTGAGTTTTGGTTGATTGATTGATTGAGTGTTCCTTGTTGTTGTTTTGTGTCTCTGATCGGCCGTCAGGTCAGTTCTGTATATATATAAATAAAGATATTGTAAGTGAAACATTAATCGGTGCGCGCTGAACTGAACCATAACTTTTATATACATGTACATACAGTGTCTCACAGCTCATTTCGGCAGTGTCTAGCAAAAATTTTAATTGCCTGCCATAAAATAATTAACAAATATTTTTCAAAAATTCTAAAGACCGATGGCAGGTACATATATTAACCACCTAAATGGATATATGACCCCAAAAAACCGGGGTTTCCCCGCCTGCTAGGTCGGGTTATGTAAAAAGTGCCGTAAAATATGGTCACAACTTATTTCCAATAGTGGCATTATGGACACCTGGGTGCCATAAAACCCGGATTTTTTACGTCGGGTTGATTATTTTGTGTATCAATATACCAATCCTTCGTAGTTAGTTTAGTTATATCCTGCAATTTGGGTACCACCAGCCAACAAGGACTATGGACAAACGGACTACCATTGAGCAACGGAATCTCATCCTGGAACACTTCAAGATTGGATATTCACATCGCCAAATAGCTAAAATGATTAATCTAAGCACCACAACTGTATTCAACATCATTCGTCGCTTCGTCGACGAAAATCGGATACAGGACAAGGGCAGAAAGGCACCAAACAAGATTTTCACCGACCAGGAGGAGCGGAGGATCGTCAAGAAAATAAGGGCAAATCCCAAGCTATCGGCTCCAAAACTGACTCAACAGGTGCAGAATGAAATGGGGAAAAAGTGCAGTGTGGAAACTGTGCGCCGGGCTCTGCGCAACCATGACTTTAATGCCCGAGTACCACGGAAGAAGCCCTTTATAAGCGCAAAAAATAAAGGGACTAGGATGACATTCCTCAAAACCCACTTGGACAAGGATTTGGAGTTTTGGAACACATTCATATTTGAAGATGAGCCCAAATTTAACATTTTTGGCTTAGACGGACGTAATTATGTGTGGCGACAGTCCAATACTGAGCTGAATCCCAAAATCCAAAAGGCAACAGTCAAGCACGCGGAGAAGGTGTCATGGTATGGGCATCTATCTCGGAAGCCGGCGGTGGAAACTTGGTGTTTATTGAAACAACAATGGACAAGATTGTGGATCTCAATATATTAAAAGAAAATTTACTACAAAGTGTCAAGAAGCTAGGAATCCGACGTACTTTCCGGTTCTACCAGGACCACTACCAGGACAACAGCCAAGCATAAGTCCGGATTAGTACAGTCCTGGCTTATCTGGAACTGCCCCCACATGCTAATTCCATAGGCCCGGTCTCCAGATTTAAATGTTATTTTAAATTTGTGGGATCTTCTGGAAAATAACATCCAGAATCACAGATCCGATCTCAAAAATGCTCTGCTGGATGAGTGGAGTAAAATCAGTCCAGAAACAACCCGGAAGCTGGTATCTTCCATGAATAATAGGTTAAGGGATGTTATTAAGGCTAAAGGATATCATAAGTTAAGTTTTTATACGCCTAATATGTTACTTTTCTAAGACTGCCGAAATAAGCGCAGACCTGTATTTTGGATATGTTTTCAGTTTTTAACCAATTTTAGTTAATTAATTAATATTTTAATAAAAACTAAAGTTTCCTTTTCAAACGTGATATAACATAAAACAAATTGGCATTTAAACATTTTGCGTTTGTTTCTTTGTTTAAACTTTATAGCACTTTAACATTTTTGCTAGACACTGCCGAAATGAGCTGTGAGACACTGTATGTATTTATTGAGATCAGAAAAAAACAAATGTGGAGAATTACCGGCATATCCATAATGTATGTATGTATATATACAGTGTGAATAAAATGAATTCGTCTTACCACAAATCACATAAGTTTATTATGATCAATTTCTAACGACTCTTGCACAAAACACATCAACAATATTACTTATTTTTATTCTGAATTGCAAGTTAAAACATTTTACACACATATTTTGCAACACTAACACGCTCTATCTACACACTTCTCTCGTTCATCGCATACAAATTTACCGTACACAAACATACATACATATGCATGTAAATACTACACGCATGCAAACATCTCTTTAAGCACATTTTGATTTGTATTCCTCTACAAGCAGATCGACAGACGACACGCTAGATTAGAAAAAGACAGCAATAACGATCCGTTCGGCGACGATCACCTTAAAACTAAAAATAAACAAATATTTACCTATGTATGTATGTATGTATTTGCTTTTGTTTTGTTTTTTATTATTACATTCGTTTACATATTGCAAACAAGCTGCTATGTATGAAATACAAATGTGTAAAAAACAAAAGAAAAGAATAATCCGGAAAAATATATACATATATATATCTATATATACATATATATCTACATACAAGCATTCACTTGTACTGTGTCTGCTAACGGCACTACATCTTGGTTGTGTACATACACACACATTACTACATACATATGCTGCTTCAAATTCCAGCTACGCATTTAGAACTCCCTTGTTTTTGCCGAACAATTTCAAGGTCATACAGCATACACGCACACAAGTATAACTGCTACCGTTAACTTTACAACCCTTAATGCTCGGCCAATTGACTAGCATTATCGCTATTTCACTCGCACCTTTTAACAGAGCTTTAAGCGGAGTTATCACATACACACATATATATACATGTATATACATATATTTACCTACATACATATACATATATGAAGCATGGCAAAGCAATGCAAGCAATATAACCGTGTCTCTGTTGTGTCTCATGCAAACCTACATACCATATGCAATGCGTACAAGTACAAACAAATATATAAGCTTCTACATGTGTATGTATATAAAATAAATAAAGCGAGCATATATACATATATATATATATGTATGTATGTATGTATGTGTGCATGCTATTGCGTCGCTGTTGTCGCATGTTTCTCCTTTTCCTTTTTATGCTTACGCGTACATGCACACACACACACTCATATACATATATAAACATATACATATATATTATATACATATATGCTGTTTTGTATGTTTGTCTGGTGTAACCGGTTTTATGTTTGTTTTGCCCGGCTTAACCTTGAAAATTGTACCCCTTACAAACTTTCTATGTTATTATTGCAGCATTGGCGGCGGCTGTTGTTGTTCTTGTTATCACTGTTTCTGCTTCTGTTTCGCACTTGTTGTGCGCACCCTCCTTTCAAAAATTACAGCCGTGGGGGGGGGGAGCATGGCAATGTTTACAACATAACTACGCAGTACATAATGAAGTGTTGTTGCTGTTTATGTGTATGTAAATATTTCCAAAATATTCCTTCCAGATGCCGAAATTGCGTCGCAAAAAATGGACCATTTAATGGATTACAAAAACAACAACAATGCGTTCTGCTGCCTGGAAAATGGAACGAATGCTGCTTGTAAATATTACTTGCCCTTTTTATTGCTGCTTTTTTTTTTAAATGCAGTTTAGTTTGAATATCCAAATTTTAGCTGATAGCTGATATTGCATTTATAACAGTTTCTCAGAAGTTCCAATATTTCCAGCGACAGTGTAACTAAATATACAGCATGCATATGTACATACATACAAACAAACAAACAAACATATATACGTGTGTATGTATATATGGGGAAATAGCATAAACCTAATTTATGGGGGCCGATCATAACGTCGACGAGAACAGTGGAAAAAGACATGACGAGAAGTATAAAAACAAACTAGCGACAACAGCAAGCATGGAATTGGAACGAGCTGGAAGGTAACCGAAAAAAAGAAGAAAATAAATAAAGCGAGCATATGAGCAAAGAAGGAAGAGGAAAAACAAGTCGGCGCGCATGTTTGTGTTATCGGTTCGCCCTCCCCCACCAACCAAAGCACAGACCGCGTGTGTTTGCCAGTGTGCGTGCACGCCGGCCAAATTTTTCATACACACCACACACATATATTGAAATCTTGTTGGCCCTTAAAATTTGAAATCTGATTGGATTGCGTAGTTCATTTGCACATGAAAATTAATAGACTCACACTATTGCAATTTACGGTTACTGATGTAAATGTAAGTTTCAATAAGCAGATACAATATGTACACACACACACGTATATATATAAATAAATATATATATATATATATATATATAAATATATGTATGTACATAAAAGTATTTATTTATTTTCAGTTTATTTTCGCATTTACCGGTAAATGCCGGTTTTTTTTTTCATTTCATAATTATCTTTATTATTATTATTATAATGTATATAGAGGAAAATATATGGAATACAATGTATGTACGCACAGTGTACATATTTTTGCCATCGTATGGGACTTTTTCTACACTTACCACAGCGTGTGTACTTTTCGATTGCCTTTTGTGCTCTTGTCCGTCGGCGGCCTACACTGGCGGCGACAACAACAACCAGACCAATATGCAGCAATGTTGGCACGCTGAAAATTGCTGGAGCCTGTTTTAATTTTTTTTCTTCTTTTTTATGTTTGGCAACTTGCTTTTGGCGTTGAAATTCGTAGGTATATAAGTAAGTTGGTTGGTTTGGTTGAGTGTGTGTTTTTTGTAGAGTGTTCGTTCTCTTCTGCTGTGCGGGGATAATGCAAATGCACACAAAATGCAATTGAAAAATATCGCTCAAGCGGTTATCGAGTATTTATTTGTATATTTCGAACATTCACTTTGTAGTAACTTTTAAAAAATGATGTGATTGATTATTGCAGCAAAACAACAAAAAAAAAAAATGAAATGCATATAAAAACACCCACGACGAATCAAGAAATTGGAACCTGCAATGCACTTATGCACACACACACATATATGATAATAGGATAGGTATGTGTGAAAGGTTGGATTTGCGCGCTGCAGCTCCACTTCCAATTCGAGCTTTTGGCAATTCAATGTTTTGTATGTGTCTTTATTTATTGTATTTTAGCTTTTGTTTAAGTTGGAGCAAATTTTGAAATTGCAATGGTATTTGTTGGCTTGAGAAGTAAGATTTGAATATCCGTAACGAAGCGAACACGACGAAAAATCCACTGAGAGTAACATCTGTTTGCCAGTGTGACTGCAACTTGCTATCGACGGTTTACAGATTCATATTCCCGGTGTACACAATAAAAATACTAGCATAAGTCAAAAAATAAATAAAATACCATCAATGGTTTCGCTGTTTTTGGCGTTGCCATATGCCGCTGCTCGCCAAAAACGTATTTAACTTTATTATAATATTTAACAACATAAGTGGATATAATTCTGATATATATGATATGATAACAAAATATATGCTTCTTAATTTGCATATTTAACTGTCATTTACATATTGATAGTTTAGTATTCAATTGTGTATTGTAAACCGCTGAGACGTTGCCGCTGAACTGTTCGGAACGCTAAACGCTGAGATTTTGATAAGCCTTGCGGATTGCGAGGGATGTGATTCTTCTCGCAATAGTCCACTGGATTATAGGTAGGAGTCGATGGTTCATCATCCCAATTCTCGCTCGTCTTGACCGAATTCAGCATAGAAACAGGTGGTTCCAATGGCGCCATTTTACTTGCACTTTTGAATAAGTCGATAGAAAACTCGCATTCCTTGATATGATATATATATATATACATATGTGTGTGTGTGCGCTATGATAATACTAACCTGAAATTCTTCAGATTTCAATAAATTAGTATTAAATGGACGGCGAATTAATTTGATCTCCGGATTATTTCGAGTACATCGAATCAAATGTGCAGCCAAACGAATTGGTAGCATACGATGCAATTTGTCGTATGGGCATCCTACAAAACCGTCCGTGGTTGTAGCATTTAATGCTTTAACCATTGATATTTTACCGATATCAGAATCGTCCGCCATGACTACCTGCGATTTACTGCGAAATTAAGAAACGAAAGAATTATTAAAGTAACGGGATTAAGAAAAATCACTCCCTGAGATGATGCCGTTTGGATATCATTAATATCGATCGTGAAATATATCGATTAGGGTTGCCAGCGAGATTAACAGCATCAGTGCTGCTGTTTTATCGGACAGTTATATTCTTTTTAATTTACGTTAAGCGGAATATATAATAAAAAACACCAATCTGGGAAATTTAAAAGTTTCTCAATAAGACTGCAAATATAGCAAAAAAAAAAAACAGCATATAACTTAAAGGGTATTGATTCATGTTATAATGTTATATATATCTGCGGTATCTGCGGTTGATCATGTCGATATATCGATGTTTTGCTTTTTTTCCATCCCTTATTGTTTACAATTTGGACGCACGTGGTATAAATATTATAAGCAAGCATGCCGCCAGTTGCACAAGAGGGCAATTGCCTCATCTATCGAGGTAGCAACTTTCTAAAGCAACGGCTTGTACTGTCCTGCCTGAGCGGCAAGCCAGTGAAAATCACACAGATTCGCGCCGAAGATGAGCGTGCGCCCGGCCTGCGGGAATATGAGATTAGTCTGATTCGTCTGCTCGATAAGCTGACGAACGGCACCAAAATTGAGCTCAATCCCGCTGGCACCAGTGTTATGTTCAGTCCGGGTCTGCTCCATGGTGGTCAATTGCATCACGATTGCTGCGTGCAGCGCGGAATTGGCTATTATTTGGATGCACTGATCGCGCTGGGTCCATTCTGCAAATTGCCCGTGCATTGTACACTGCGTGGCGTGACGAACAGCAAAGACTCACCATCGGTGGATCATATTAAGGGTGCTGCATTGTCACTGCTGAAGCGATTTCTGTTAGTCGACGATGGATTGGATTTGCGTGTGGTGCGTCGTGGTGTTGCCCCGCTCGGTGGCGGCGAGGTGATCTTCAGCTGTCCCGTCCGCAAGAGCCTCCGCGCCATACAGTTTCAACAGCAGGGCATGGTGAAGCGCATCCGTGGCACAGTTTACGCCTGTAAAGTGTCACCAGCGATGGCCAATCGCACAGTGGAATCGGCCAAGGGATGCATGCTCAAATTTTTGCCAGATGTGTACATCTATACGGATCAGAATCGTGGCAAAATGTCGGGAAATTCACCGGGCTTTGGCATCTGTTTGCTGGCTGAGACTACAGATGGTGTTTGCTTCGCTGCCGACTGCATCTCGCACACCAAAGAGGAGTCGGTAAGAAAGAACCATTGATCAAATAAATTCTAAACTGTGTTCCTTGCATCATCGTCCACATTCGACTTACTTATGCAGGATACGCCTACCATACCAGAGGATTTGGGGCGAGATGTCGCCATGCGTCTGCTGGATGAAATCTATCGCGGTGGCTGCTGTGATGCCGCCTATCAATGGCTGGCCGCTCTCTACATGGCCCTGGGCCAAAAGCACGTTTCTAAATTTTTGACAGGTGCGCTCTGTTTATATATATATAAATATCATACAGTTTTCCAGTACTTTAATCACATATATGTTACAGGTGCCTTATCTACATATACCGTGCACTTTTTACAACATCTGCGCGACTTTTTCTCCATAACATTCAAGCTGGAGAATCCCGAGGCCGATGACGACGATGATGACGATGATGTGCGTGGTGCCCAAAAGGTTCTAATGACATGTGTGGGCATTGGCTATACTAATATTAGTAAGCGTGTCCTGTAGACCTGCTCAAACGCATATCCATAATCTGGACACATCGATCTAAACAATTAAATTTATTTTATATTTTGAATGTAACAAGTATAATTATATACACATAATTATATGTGTAGATGCATGCAAATGTATATAATATTAAGGCTAAAGTTCTTCATTAAACCATATATCTATATATATATATATTATACACTTGACATAATTAAATCCATCTGCTTGAACGTAGACATGTGTGTATCTTTATACATATACCCGAGATAGATTTATCTTGCAATATTTTGAAAAACATAAAATGCAATTTCTGTCCAAATTTTGCTTAATGGAATTTTGTCTCTGATATGCAAACTATTATTAATGGGTACTTTTTCATGTTATGCAAATTTTGGTTTTGCTTATGCATAGTATTTTTTATTGAAAAATGTGTTGAGGCATGGTAAATTGTATGCCCTGAGCCAAAAATGGAAAATTGATAAAACGGCTATAATGCAGTTCTGTCATAGTATGTAATAAGCAGAAAAAGACATCTCCAACTCCATAAAGTCGATACATAGACGAATTTGGAATATATGTTCCTGTATACCAAGCAGATGAAGTTCATTTCATTTTATATTTTGAGAAACTACTTTCACCAGATTCTTTTCCGTGTTTATGCCTGCCATATTTATTTTTAATATTATATTTATATTATTAAGCAGCTTGGCTCAGAGTATCTGCTGGTCGATTTCTTTCAACTGTTTATTTTCTTTTTTGACATAGGCAAGCAAAACTAACGAACTAAGCGTTTAATGGGGAAGTGTAAATAAATACGTATAAATTACAAACAGCACAGGTGTTTATTATTAATCAAATATACTATTGATTAATACGTGCATACATATATTTTTATATATATTAATTATATTATATTGTTGTATTGTTGCTAGATGAATTAAGCCACAACAATCATTTCGAATATTAACGGATAGACTTATCGGCGGCTTTGATAACGATAGTAATATCGACAGACGACATATCGAATTACAGTTAGTCGATTTAATTGAATCAAATGAAATTGATTAAAAATGCATTACTTAGTTGCAGGAGGCATTTTGTACTCAGATTGTAATCAGTGCCAAATGATCGAGTTCAAACACCTAAACATTCCAAGGTTTCCAAGGGCACTACGATAAGAAACTCGTTGCAGTTGCAGTTTATACCCTGTACCTCGTTTCTAAATTGAGAAATAAAGGGCCTAATGTAGTGCATGACACAAATACAAATACTAAACACTAAACACAATACAATAAAAATATTTTGAAAGGAAGATACAATTTCGTTCTGGGGTACATCAATTTATCTATCCTTTTGATGGGATGTTTTTTTTAGTGGTTGTAGTAGTAAGTGAATAAAGATTCTAATTAGAGCTGCGTGTTGGCAAAACTCCAATCAGAATAATGCCATAATTGAAGACGGCGGAAATGGCTTTGTGTGTGTGCAAAAAGAAGAAATCAAGCAAAGAGGACAGAGAAGAAATGGCCGCCATTTTGGAATATTGCGACATCTTCTTGTTGTGGAGAACGCTGGTTGTTTGCTTGCTTGCAAGCATAAACAGTTTTAGGTCGACGTAGTTGAGATTTGCGCCACACGCTTGCCAAGATCAGCAAAAATGTGAAACCAGCTGACACACGACACACGAGAGACGTCGACGTTGTTGCGTCGCCAGCGCTACCTATAAAAAGCGAACGTTCTGCGACAGAAATTATCAAACGCCGATCAACGTTTGAACACCTTTCATCTGTCCGCTGTTAGAGCCGCAAACAAAAAGTACCCGCATCATGAGCCTGAGACTGTGCCTGCTGGCATGCCTGATTGTGGCAGCGAGTGCCTCCAAGGATGTGCTGAAGCCCACAAAATGGCTCAGTGCCAGCGAGCTGGAAAGCTTGCCATCGTTGAACGAAATTTCGCTGGAGCGTTTGGAGAACATGCCACTGCAAAAGGGTGCCCAGTTATTGGAGCAGCTCTGTAAGTGCTCCAATTGAATCTAAGTGGGCAATCTAAAAACAACATCTACTCTTTCTCGCCAGATCACATTTCGCACATTAACCGGGATCTGAAGCCAAGCTTTGTGCCCAGCCCGAGCAACATCCCAGTGAAGATCGTCAAGGCAAATGGTGAACGTGTGGAGGCCAAGCTTAACAACTATGTGGAGAAGGCCATGGCTCAGCCCGGTTTCGGTGAGGATGAGGTCACCATTGTGCTGACCGGTCTGCCCCAAACGACGCCCACCATCAAGAAAGCCATGCGCCAGCTGGAGCAGGCCTACATGCAGCGTTACAATCTGCAGCAGCAGCAAAGGAACGCACAGCAGAACGAACAGCAGCAGGAACAGAACAAGGGCTACGAGTCCACCTCCAGCGAGGAAACTAACGATCAGTGGAAAATGGCCAAGACAACCAGTGGCAATTTTATCGTAAGTTTACTTCGTGCCAATTTTTGGATTTTCCCCCATTTTATAATCTGAATTTAATTATATTTGTGCAGGTTATTGACTTGGGTTGCACGTTGGACGACTTTACGCGTTTGTCCCTGTTGGATGTGGACCGCACCGGCGCCATGGTTGGCCAGACTCTGGTTGAGCTGACCAATAGGGGTGTGCCCTATGAGATTATCCATCTGATTGGACAGGGAGCGGGTGCTAATGTTGCTGGCGCTGCTGGTCAGAAGTTTACCGAACAAACCGGCCACAAGCTGCGCCGCATCACCGGTCTCGATCCCGCCAAGCAACTGGCAAAGAATTCCGGTTACATTGATGGTCTGTCCCGCGGCGATGCCGATTTCGTTGATGTCATCCACACATCCAGCCTGGGCATGGGCACCCTAACGCGCTGCGGCGATGTTGACTTCTATCCGAACGGCGTCAGCCAGGGTGTGCCCGGTGCTGAGAATGTTATCGAAGCCACTATGCGCGCCACCCGCTACTTTGCCGAGTCAGTGCGTCCGGGCAATGAGCGTAACTTCCCTGCCGTTCCCGCCAATTCGCTGAAGCAGTACAAACAGAAGGATGGCTTCGGCAGGCGCTGCTATATGGGCATTGATGCCGATTTCGATCTGAAGGGTGATTACATTCTGGAGGTCAACGAGAGGAGTCCATTTGGCAAGCGTGCTCCCGCCCAGAAGCAGATCTCATACCACGGCTTGCACCACTCCAACTAATTCAAGCTGAAACATTAACAACGATCAGGTCAGGAACAAACAGACAACGACAAAGAATGCATTCAAAATGCATCAAAATTAGCATATTAAAAAAAATAAAATTGAAATTAATAAACGAGCATATTTTCTAAAGAATAGAATACTCAAAGTTTGCTTATTACAAAAAATTAAAAAATAGAATTAAATGAAGAACAAAATGTGTTTTAAAGCCGAATGTGAACATGCACGGGGTATCTCTTCGGCGGATACAATCTTCTTGATTTTGCAGGGCATTAAAAGCATAAAAGTTATTTGCATTTGATAGATAGAAAATATAAAAACTAAATATTGAAACTCTAGTTGACTCAACTCATTTTAAATAATGCTAATTTTCAAAAAAACAAAACGATCAAAAATGATGAAAATAATTTCAGATTAAAAAAGAAAACTTATTTTAAGTGATTATAACTGTTGCAAGCAAATTAACACAAATCTACTGATTTGTAAAATAGTTTTGTCAAAATGATTTCCATAAGGACTTAACTTACTTGATTTCCGTTTGCTTCATTCTAAAAAAATCATTTATAATAAATAAGATATTTAAGAAATTGTTGGCTGAGTTTAAAGTTCAATTCGGCTTTTTTCTGATCAATCTTAAATACTTTGGCTGTTTGAGTGTTACATTTGGTTGTCACAACCATTTCAAAAGAATGGCTGAAACAAAAAACAGTGAGAGCGACTCTTTTTCTTCAAATTTTTGGACATTGTCGCCTTTGAATCTTTGCCAAAAGGGACAGGTTTGGTTAGCTTTCGTTTGCGCACCTTCAGCAATGAGTTGCTTCGCTTCAGCAAAATGTAATTAAAGTTAAATGCCTGGAAATGTCTGAATACTTACTTATCTAAATGGAGTACAGTTGCACTTCGCGCATATTATTTAGCAATAAAATAAAGAAACTACAAAATAAAAATAATTTCAAAATGGACTGACTCCGCATCCCTATTATTATCGATTAAAAATGGCAGCAAGATGGGCAAAGCACAATGGCCAATAAGAAAGTGCGAAATAGATCCGTTATGAAAGAAGTTTCGCGCACTAGCGCAGAACTGAAGCATAACTCTTATCGATGTATCGACAGAACATCGATATTATCGATATGACTAACTAAAAAGGGCAAACAAGAACAACAAACGGAACAAAAAATACAAAACGCAGCTCAACAACAACAAAAAATGCTCACATAATTCGAGCAATTCGGTCCAGCGACAGATTGCTGTAGTATTAAAGGACATAGTGAGAAAAAAGCAAAGACTCCGACCGACGCTGGGCCTGTTGCTAATAAATACGACTCCAGTGCTAGAATAAAATCAATACAGGGCCAGCTCAATGGGTGCCGAGCAATCGCAGCCGCGCATCGAGGCTGATGGCCATGAGATTTTTGAGAGGCGCGACCCGACGCCTCTCGACTCCCACTCGATGAACGATGGCAGCACCTTGGCACTGGCAGCGGCTGCTGCGGCAGCGACCAACAAGCGTCGTGGCGGCACCCTCCAGCAGCGACAGCAACAACATCAACTGCAGCACCACCAGCAGCAGCAGCAAGCGTTGCCGCATGGACCGGCAAGCATTGTGATTGCCAGTAAGCAAATCATTTCGGATACAGCGTCGCCGACCAGCTCTGAGCTGAGCCGGCCGCCATCGCCGCCACTGAGCGTGTGCTCGGATCTACCGTATGTGTCGTATACGGATCGACCCATCGGCGATTCGCCAAAGATACGTAATCGGCCCGCCCATATGCTGCAGCAGAGCAGCGCTAGCCGTGCGGCAGCACGCAAATCGCATCCGGGCGGCATCACAACAACCATCAAGCCGAAGCGTCCACAATCGACGGCATCCAGTCACAATATTGTTATTGTCAAGCCGGGTGCACGTGATACCCATGACGATATCGATCCAGATTTGACACGTCTGCGCAACATACCACAATTTTTGCCGGTGCTGCGTGAGTCTATTAGCTCGGCGACATATACACGCGATGCAGAGATCTTGGAGCGTTTGCATTCTCAGCATTTGCTGAATATATGCGGCCGGATGCAGACGCATTTGAATTTGTGTGCGAGCCATGTGGCCAGCGAACAGAATCATCTCGTGGAGCGCACCAAGGTCGTTAGCAATTCGATAACGACACTCTTTGCCAGCTTCGTCGATATGCAGAAGACATACGCATCGTATGCGGAGCAATTTGCCAAAATTCGTGGCGTGTCGCAGCAGCTGAGCCGCTGCAATTCGTTGCTGCATGAGAATATTGCCAGCTTGGAGGCAATCAATAATTTCCTGGACGATGAGGATCGTCTGGAGCCATTCGTCTGGCGCACCGATGACAATAAGCTGCGCGGCGAGGCGGAAGGCGCCGCCGGTGGCAATAGTAGCCGTCTGTGGCGTCTCTAGGCGCTCCAATCGATTTCCTTCCAAAGATTGTTTGTTATTAGTCTAACGCGTAATTCTATTTAGTATATATATTTTGTTTATATTTATATTGTGTACATTAACTATATATGTATTCTTTAATGTATTATTTGTATGTGGTATTAGTGAATTGCGTGTATTGAAATTATTTGTTAAGACTTATTGACAGATCTCGTGCATTTTCAACGCAGGCCACACTTAACAATAGCCGCCTTATCCTTTCGGAACTGAGACCAGTTTGTGTAAATAAACATTTATCAATCTATAGCAATATAATTACTTGTCAATGTCAAAATTCCTATGACTTGAATCAAATTGGCGACAAAATTCTCGACAATTTTGTTTCATAATTAAGAACAAAAAAAACCATTCAAATATCAAAAGCAAAGTTGACAATTGAATTCATCTAAAGTTGAAGGGCTTGGCTTAAATGCATAAATGTGAAATTTGTATAAAACGACTTTGTTACAAAACAAAAATGTAGAATATACAATACAATATAATAATAATATTTCAAGCACTGAACACAAATGAATATTTCTGCAAATTAATTCCAGTCTACAAGGGAATATAATAATTGGCCTGCCTATGATAACCGTTCTTTCTTGGCTATAATCTCTAATGACGGTTCGAGCTACCAAAATTGCAAGTTTTTTCAAAACACCACTCAAAAAAAAAAAAAAAAAAAAAAAGAATTACAATTTTAGTCGAATCCAATAAGTGAATATATTTAATTATTCAATGTAATGACACATTTAACAATAATTAAGCACACTCACAATATACATGCAAACATATATAATTCTATATATATATATGATTAGTGGAATCCTGTAATTGAATATATTTAATAGTCCAATGTTATTACTTGAATAATGTATACAATTATTAATAATAATTTTTGATTACACACTTAATGCGCAATTGTTTGAGTAATTTTACTTATCGCTCAACACAATTTTGTATTTGATACACAAAAGTGTTCCACGAACTATTTTCTACAAGATGAAATGCACATTTCTGGATACAACATTCAAAGTAATTGCAGCTTGTCATCGCACAATTCTTTGGGTGTGTAAGTTGAGAAATCAAAGAAATGAATCGAGACAACAACTAGCCATAATATTTATTCCACATGCTTACACACATAATTAGCTAGAGATTAGCAGTCTACATATCGAACTACGACTAGTACACATTAACTAAAAAAAACAATTGTACATTTCGCATGCATTTCATTTTGGTTTTGTTTTTCTTTTTTTTTTATCAACATTAATTACAATTTTTTGTTGGCGTTTTGCAGCGCAAGAACACCTTTACTTATATTATATACAAACACATATACATTTAACAAATACGTTCATTTAAAATAGTTAGTTGAGTCGCCTCTGCGAGGCATATTAATGGTTTCTGTTTTGGTGAAACCGTTTTGCATGAAAGTCCCAAATGAAACAGACAGAGAAAGAGAAAGACAGAGAGAGAGAGAGAGAGAGAGCGAGAGAGACAGATAGGTAATGTGGAAAAGAGACAGAGCGAGCGAGAGATGCGAGTATTTCAAATTCATTTGCCACGTTTGTGTCGAAGGAACGCACGCAATCGTTCGCTTCCTTCTCGTCGCCGTCGCTGTCGTCGTCTTCGTCGTCGTCGTCGTCGGATCTCCAGGCGTACCGTCTTGTATAAGGCCATGGAGCAATGGTAGAGATTGAAAATCGACGAGAGCACAATTACAAAGTGTTTGGCCAATTGGAAGGGATAGCTACTCATCAGCCGTATGATAAATGTGAGGGCTAACTGTTAACGCTGCGTATAGCAGCTCCAATAAACAAGGAGCATGAGCAGTACGTTAGCGCAACTTATATTCTAGAAGAGCTTCTGCATGTTGATGCGATCCTGAATGTTGCGCTGTTGCTCCTGTTCATCGATGGACTTCAGTTCGCGGGCCACCGTCGACTTGAGCGTTTTATCCAATTCAAGTGCATCGACAAAATCGCACCGGGCCTGCCTCGGATTCCAGGCGCCAGCATGGGCCTTGGCGCGCCGAAATAGCGCCTTTACATTGTGCGGATCAAGGTTGAGTACCTCGTTGCAGTGCTCAATCACGGCATAATAGTCACCGGCAATCAGACGGCATTGGGCATAGTTCAACAGCAGCGGCGTCTTAATTGCAGCCAACTCCAGCCACTCGGCATCGTGCGGCTTCTCCTTGAGCATCAGCTGCTCGACCATGCCGACAGCATCGCGATAGCAAATCTCGGCGGCGGCATATTCGAGCGCCTTATAATGACGATTGCCACGCTCCTTCAGCGTATGGGTTGCCAGCATTTTCTCATCGTCGCTCATTTGCCAGCGCTCCTTCTCGTACTCCTCGGGCAGCTCAATCGAGATTAATTCTATGAAGAACTCCAAATCGACGGGATGCTGAAGTAGCTCGTCCAGATCCTCATAGCCCATACCTTCGTTCTGTAGGGTCATGCCGCAGCAGTGACGACGCTCCTCCGGTTTCTTGCCAATATCACGCAGCGTTTTCGATATGAACGGATATTGAGCACAGAACTGTAAGGTCGAAAATATGCATATTAACATAATATAAATAAAATTTGTTCAAGTGGAGTTTGTTTATGGCACTCATCCAATTAATTCGCTGATAAGCAATTACATTCAATCTGCTACAAGTTTATAGGTTTGCCAAAACTAAACCGATATCAAAAATTGAGTTTTTTTTATTTACATATTATCTACTGGTATGAAATATTTTATAATTTGCTGATGGACGCTAACAATTTCGAACTAGTATAATTTAAAACTGACTGCGGCAGATATAAGAATTTGCATAAACTGATGGAACTTCTTCATTCATTGGATGAAGGGAAATTCAAACAAATTCTCAGCACAGCTGCTAAATATTGCCAGTCGGTCAGACTTAAATGCAAATGTGTTCCTTCCCGGATTGCTAGTCGATGAGCGATCTGCGACATGCGCAGAACATATAAGGTTATATCTTTAGGTAAGCACCTGTGGCAGTTCCGGGGAACGAATGGAGTGATAATCAGTGCGCTTACCGATTTGTAAACTGTGAATTTGGCCACTTCGTTGAGAGACATTTTTTGCACGATGACCTCCCAGACTTCTAGTTTGAATTTCTTGCCCAGAACAAGCTCCATGGGCTTGTCAATTTTCCTGCTGTCGTCCACGATTCGGATATCGTTTGCTCGTCGCGTTTGAAAATGGAATTTCACCTGAAAAATTGAAACTGTGTCACTTGCAGCCTGGGATGTGTTCTGGCCTTGGCCTAGTTTTTGTTTTTTTTTTTGTGTCGGAGTCGCTTCGCAGCCCAACTGTTGCCTGTTGATATTTGATATGATTCGCTTACCCTGGTTCCTGGGATAAGTTCGATGTATTTGTTGCCAGGATTTAGCACTTCCTTGTGTATTGGCTTTTCCTTACTAACTTTACTTAGTTTCTGCTCCATTTTAGTTTTTGTTTGTGTGGATTTTTTTTTTGATTTTCTCAATTTTTGCAGTGTCTGCCGCTGGCTCACAATTCACGAATCACGCACAATTTGACTCCGCCTTCCAGCTCCTGACTTTCAACAATAAAGGACAACGAGTTGCAATCAAAACAAAATGCAAATATTCCAGAGCTAATTTACGCAGATCAGCTGTTTGTAGCAAAACAAATCGATTGGTATTGTCTCTATCGATTAATTTACATTTCTATCTGTCTGTCGTTAGTGAATTTATTAGTTATTCAAATTTTCAAACTTACTACTACTTTGTCATTAAATACATCATTATTTTGTTCGATCGGACTTTTTTGATTTTTTTATTTTAATTTTTGTAAAATTCTTTTATAATGCATGTACGTTATCGATGGCCGCAAATTGATAAATTCTTCACCGCTAGGTCTGCACCGTCGACTTGTTATCGCGTTACGAAGTTGCAATCGATAAGAGTTGGGCTGCAAGCCATCTGACCCGCCAACTATGAACAATGTTTCGGTCAATTTATTCGGTCGCGTATAGCGGAACCTGAGAGTTGTATGTGCGCGCGCTCTGCTCTTGATGCGACACCAGTTTGCTTGGGCGCAACAATTTCAAAATTTTTACGAACACTTTAAGAATTGAATTGAGAATTGCTTGCAAAGCTGAATGTATTTTATTTGTTAGTATCTAATTGTATTTCCATCTGTGTGTCTATGTTTTTTTGGTGCGTGTGTGTCTTGTGTGTGTCTCAGTGCTAGTGCTAAAATTGATAATAAACAAATGTTTCATCTAAATTACAATCTCAACGACCGCATTACAATCAATTACTTTATGCTGCCAACAACCAGCAGCTGCTCTCAATTTGATCGTCAAGTTTTGCAATTTATACTGTCAAAGCTGCCCGCCGACGTCGACGCGCCCAGTTTCGCATCCCTTGCACCCCTCATAATTGCCTCGCAATCCCCTTGCTACCCCGTTGGAGCTACCCCCAATATGACACATAACAGTGTTTAAGTTGCAGAGTAATAAGAAGATGCAAACATTCGAAAGAATCTTGTTGCTGCTTTTATTTTTTCATATTTGCGCTGAAATCCATTGCGTATGTGTAATATTTTGTAGAAATATTTTATTGTGATTTGATCTTGAAACACAATAATAATAATAAAATAAACAAATTGTTATACAGGTTTCGAGGACTCGAGAGAATGAGAACTTCTTGATTTTTATTTTAGAATTGTCTTGAATTTGTAAAGAGCTATTTTCAAACAATTCAAAGATGAACATTAACCAAATGGCATATTTAAGGAAAAAAATTTCTCAAGTATAGAAATTTCATTAGGTATTTAAAGCATTACATTTCTCTAACAGAGAACTTTTTGGTTTTTATTTTATTTTTGGTGGGAAACAAACAGATTTGAGTATAGAATTTTCGAAATTACTTTAAGGAAATCTTCAAATTTTCTAAAAATACGAAATATTCGCAAATTGAAATTAAATTTGGAACCGCAACGATCCAATTTTCAAATATGATCACACATTAATAATAACTGAAGATTTTATGCTGTTTTTGACCATCTGAGTGCCTTTGCCGTTTGCGTAGGCGTTGCTCTATGCTCTATATAAATTATATACATTTCTATCGCGACTAATTTATACAATAACAAGTTCAGCCACGTCGAATATTACATGCCCTTTCCGATTCACAAATCAAAAAATAAACAACAAAAAACCTATCAATTTTTGCCTGAAGCGTGATAATATGCATATTAGGTGAATGTGGCTTGGATATTTGGGTAAATAACAATAAAGTTATTCATACAATGAGCGCTCATCGTTCGATCGATCGTTTCTATGATAGGTCTATATGGTATATAGGGATACGGTCCGATCATCTACGATAGATTTGATCGAGATCGATGGACAGACGGACGGACTTGGCCATATTGAGGCGGTTGGTGATGTGTTTCAAGCGAAAGATTTGCTATAGTCAAATACATTCAGATGTTGGCCTGCCTACTCACAGCAACAACAGCAACAACAACAGCAACAACAGCAACAATCATAACAACAACAATAATAATAATAACAACAAGAAATAACATATGATTTTATGTGCACAGCCCACACGGCAGCCCCAAACAAAAACTTAGAAAAAAGATCTATCAAATTAATACAACTTTTGCTCTTTGGCTTTGAGCTTTCAGATCGTTTGTACTCTCCCTCTCTCTCTCTCTCTCTCTCTCTCTCTCTCTTTCTCGCTCGCTCTCGCTCTCGCTCTCGCTCTGGCGCTCATTCGCTCTCTTTCACCATTCCTCCTGCTGTTTTATTTATTTTTTTTGTGAGTAGGCGAACGCTGCTACATTCACAGGTATAACAACCGCACAGCTACAGCTACAGATGCAGCAGCAGCAGCAGCACCAGCAGCAGCAGCAGCACGAGCAGCAGCTACAGCAGCAACAGATACACATACAGATAGAGAGATACAGATACATTGAGACACATCAAATAGATAAACTTGGCATGTTTTTGTTGTTGCTGTTGTTTTTTTCGTGTGTGTTCTTTGACGCTTGTTCAAAAACGCTTTTTGCCTGCTCGGCAGTCGTTGTTGAAATTCTGCTGTGTTCTGAGGCTTGGCATGTCTGTATTCGAGCTGAACCAAAATACTAATGTAATAATTAACATCAAACGAGGCACGCGGCGCGCAAATCTTCACGTTCGAATGTGCATCAATGAAAAGTTTTTTTTCTCTTTTTTTTTTACATATATATATATGTATTTATCTATCGTTTTTTTAATGCACAGAGATATATTGAAAAAATATTCTTAAAAGTGCAAATGACCTAACACAGATTCGTAATCACTGACACACACACACACACATATATATATATATATATATATATATATATATACAAATGTGTTTATAAATATAAAATATTTCACTAGAAATATAATGTGGGAGTTTCAAAGTCAATGCTGGATAAATAATCTATAATTCTGCACGAGAATATGAAGCGAGAAGCTTCAGAAGTGTGATAGACCCCACCTTCCCCACAGAAAAAAGTGAATAAGAATAAAAGGAATTTAAGAACAAATTTAAATTTAAAATAGTTGAAGAACTGTTATCAAATTTAAGACCAATTTAATTTTTTTTTTTTTTGGTTTTTCCCTTTACGAATGCAAGCCGTGTTTTTTAAATAACATTTCGAATGGTTACAGGGTATCACTAGTTGAAAACTACAAATACTGTTTAAAAGCTTTAACCTTCACAAGCACACACACACACACACACACACACACACATACATACTTATACAGATAGGCCCGTGTGCTATGAGTAAACGTAATTTTGTTGAAGTGTTTTTAATTTCGATATTAATTTTTCGTGTTTTATTTTTATTATGTTTGACATTGTTTTTTTTCTTCTATTTTTTTGTTGTTGTTTTTTTTTTTTGGAAATTTGTTGTCTCAGCTGTTTGGTTATTGGAGGAGCCTCAGCGCACCTAGAAACTTGGGCTAATTGCCAACAATTTTGGTTGCACGCCGTAGAGTTTGCCTGCAATTGAAGCGTTTAGCTCAAGATGCTTATTTTTAAAACAATCTCGCTGACTAATGCAGAGAGTAGCTCTAGGTACACACGCACACACACACACACGGTGTATATTACATATGTGTGTAGGCAGGGCATGCATGTGTGCGTGTATATGTATATGTATATATATAATTGTCTATGGAATATCTTTACTGGGCGCACGCATAATATCTTTGGGATCAGCGATTCTAGCATCTGGCCCTCAGTTCTTCAATGCGTTCTCTGCATCTCTCTCGCTCTCTATTTCTTTCTAGCTCTCTCTCTCTCTCTCTTTCTCTGTGTCGTATTTATTTTTAGACTAGTGATCGTGTGTATTGACTTTGTGTGTGTGTGTGTGTGTGTGTCTCGCTGCTGTGAAGCTGAGCAGTTTTTGGCATTTAACGGTACTCCCAAAAAGCGCATACATACATACATACATACATACATACAAAATGAAAAGAGCACATTTGTAATTTTGCAATAAGTTTGCTTCCTTTCCTTAACTTATAGGTTTTTTTGGTTTTTATGAACACAGTCACGCCCTCGGGCATGCCCAGCGTATTAATATTGAATACGCGTATACATTTATATAAATATACATTCACATATATATATGTATGTATATATGTGCGTATAACAATCGAATGTCGTTGACCATATGGCGTATTTAGCACAAGTCATTTTTTCTCAACCGCAAGCGGCTAGTTGTATTTTGAAATGAATGACAACTATCAATGAGCTTGAAATTGTCGTTGTGGCGCCCGCCCACACACACACACACACACATTCACATACGTGTGCAAAATGTGCATGTTGCCCACTTGTCAAATCTTACCTGCGCTAGCTGCGCTGCCAACATCAAACCAAACGCCAACGTCAAATGTCGACGTCGACGTCAACGCCAACGCCAACGTCGACGCCTACTACGAATTCCTATTTATGTATGCAATTCTTTTTGGTTTGCAACTTGACTAAAGGGCGCTCATCGTTAGATTTTGGCAACTTGTTCGTCCACATAAATATGTATGTGTGTGCTGAGAGCAACTCTGCCGCTTGCATGCTGTTCACAAGAGAAGAATACAAATAAAAAGATATACAAAAAAAAATAGTATCAAATGAGAAACGAGCGGTCTTTCTTAGGTATGCCGTAGATGCCAAAAACCCATGCAGATTTCGAAACATCTACCAACAGCTCCGATGTCCGACGTATTCCTGGAGAGTCGCATAAGAAAACAAAGTTTTGAGCAAGCGCCAAAAGCAAAATTCGTTCGAATTCGTTCTTATCTTTGGGCACAGTATATTTTGGCGCTTTTCGCATTTTCGAATTTGGCTCTCTCTTTTCATGCTGTTCATTCGCAAACTTTGAGAGTCAGCTGGTCGCGTCTATGTGTGTGACGTGACTGCTCGATCCGATGGCCTTGAAGCTGCGGCCGAACTATGGCCGACTCTGCTATATATACACACACACACGCATATAAACAGACGTGAATAAACAAGAAGAGACAAGCGACTGCAGAGCACTTCACAAATAAAAAACAAAAATGCCAAAAATCTTCCCAAAAAACTTGATTTTCAATTATGCTGTGTGTGTGTGTGTGTGTGTGTGTGTGTGTGTGTGCGAGTTTTGTCTGTCTCAATTCTTGGCGCTTTTTTAATTTCGCTGAGCTGAGCGGTTTCTTAAGTCAACTCGGCCAAGGTTGCTGACAAGCGACAACTTGAGATCATAATATAAATAAAACTAAAGTCAATGTATGTGTGTATCTATGTATGTGTGTGTGTGTGTGTGTGTGTGTGTGGGTGCGTCTGCGTCTGCGTCTGAGTGTGTGTGTGTGTGTCTGTGTGTGTTGACCATATGCGAGATTTGCAACGTTTAATGCTCAATTTCTTGCAACAGTTCTAGCTAATATCAAGTCTAACAACAACAATGCCAACGAAAATGCAATAAAAGTGCCAAAATACAAAAACATCCGAAAGAAAAGGAAGTAAAACAACAACAAAAAGCAGTACAAAACAACACCAGCAGCCAGAGAGGAGGCAACAACAACAACGGGAACAGCAACAACAGCAGCAACCACAACAACGACAACAACAAGAACAACAACAAGCCACATCATGATCAGCAGTTGGAGTTGCAGACTGCTGCTGCTGCTCGTGCTGATGATGATGCACTGCAGCAGACACCTGGGCACAAACGCCTACAACATCGATCTGCCCAGTTACGTGCGGCATCGACAAGCTGGCAACTCCATGTTCGGCTTCAGCATTGCGTTGCACAAGGCCCGCAACGATTTTACCAACTTCAATTCGTAAGTACATCTAAGTACAGTGAACGCTAACTATAATTAACTGCTGCAGCACTGTGAACTTTATCAAATCAGAAAATCTGAATTTAGTCGGTTCTTTTCTTTGTATATTTTATTCAAATATTTCGGAATGCAAAAAAACGTCTTCTTTGAATTAGAGAAGTTGGACTGTATTTAGCTTAAGTACAGTAAACTTTGTTTGATATTTAACATATATTTAGACACCTATTTGAATTTTTTTTTATGTGTAAACACTTTTTTATGCTGCGCTTAATTTGACGCCTAATTCGTAGTCAAGTTGCAATGAATTGCGAATTATTTGTTTTGGTTTTATATATTTGTGGTCGGTTTTCGCAACTTGAACTTCAGCTGAATGTATCTGAAGAAAAGCTTGAAGATCGCAATGCTTATTTTTTTTTTTTTACTCTGTCGAATTCTTAATCGACTTACAAAATATACAAATGAGTGGGTCTATTGAAGGAAATGCTTTCCGCTCGCCGTCAACCGAACCTTATGTAAATTGAGCGAACGACCTTCTGTCACCCGACACAGAGCAACGGAATGACAGTGACATATGTATGTATATATATATATATATATATATATGTATATATATGTATATATATATATACATACATTCAGTGAAATTTCAATGCCACAGTGCGCATGCGCGCCGGAAACAATCAGGCATGACAATAACAAAATGTATCTTATACTTATGCTACGCTCTCACCTCTACCCTGCCTGCTCTGCCACCCGTACACACACACACACACGCACGCACACACAAATACACAGAGAAGAAAAAGAGATGCACTCAACAAGATCAACCTTTGTGGCATGGCAGATCTCAGCACAAACTCATTTTCATTTTGGATAGTCAGTTATCGTTATCGATTTTGGTTTTCGTTTTCGGTTTTCGGTTTTCGGTTTTTTTTTTCTTTTTTCATTCTTACTTTCTGGGCATAAGTGCCGTTGTGGAAGCTGCAGACGCTGCTGATAGTGCTGCCAGTGATAAGCAGTGATAAGCGCAAGTGGCGTTTTATCACAAAGCTGACTGCAGCCGCTGTGGCAGCCGCCTGTCTCCCTAGCAATGCGCATATACATATGTACAATCCGAATCTGAATCCAACTGAGCCCAACTTAAACAGAGAACTGATAACTGTCATCTGAACGCATAAAAATGCATTGATACTCGCATATTTATTATGCTTGTATCAGGGAATAAAGAAAGTGCTGACAATCAGCTCATTTCGGGATGCAATTATATTTTTATTTACTGTATGTTAAAGAAATTTAAGAATAGATCAATGAACTCAATAATGTTCATCTGCATAAACAACAACAAAAACAAAAACACAGCAGATCTTAACTTGTCGATTCGGAAGGGCGATTAAACTATGACATACTTTTTAAATCAGAAGACATTCGGAGTATTTGAAATGAATGATACACAAATAAAAAACCAAAACTCTTTTATCTTTTGAAAATATCAAAGATTTCGAGCTCAAATTATATGTTTGCTGCTGATCAGAACGAGTGCGGAAGTTGGGGAATTTGGAGCCAAAGATATTCCGCGTAGCAATCATCTTAATTAGTTGGGTAAACTTTTACAATGAGTTCGTTTTTCTTTATTATATAAGATCAGAGCGCAGAATATCTCCTCAGATGAAATGAGTATATAAAGTAGTCGGTTAAATATAGAATTCCTTTTCAAATAAAACAAATTTGATATTGTTGTGGAGTTTTTCATTGAAATATCTTCGCCCGATCTGCACCCCTTCTAACGTATTTGCCCCATTTTCATTTTTGGCCTCTCCACATATATTTATTCCATTTAGTGCCATAGCTGTCTGGTGGCTGGTGGCTGGTGGCTGGTGGCTGGTGCCTTGTGTCAACACCATAAAAATCCTAAGTGCCATTAATTTCAATCAGAGGTGCGCAATCAAAATGAATGGTTGACAGCGTGTCCTATTGCTCGGATCATAGATTTATATGTGTGTATACGAGTATATAAATATAAACTACTTCCAGCCCGAGAATGCCCTCGGCTGGGAAGTGGGCCGTTCTCTCGGCACGTTATTAGCCGAAACCTGCTGACCCGTGGCAAATGAGGAAAACAGAATTTAGAAAAATAAAATACAAAATGCAGATTCTCTCATGCCAGTCTCGCTGTGGTGTCCATCGATCAGTTGCCGCCCTCCAATATATACATATATATATATATACATGTGTGCTAAATTATATATTCGCATTCGCATTCGCATTAAATAGTGGCCAAGATAGCCTATTGAACTTCGAAAGTTCGTCAACGGGAACGGTGCTGGGTGCTGGGGCCGGAGTGTTGTTCGCTCGCAGAGCTCGCAGAGCGTGCTAATCAAGCGGCAACCGATGCAAAGATGCCTCTTCGCTAGACGTTTTGACTTTTCGCACGTTCACTTGCTGCACAGTATAGCAAGACGAAGATGATGACGACCACGAGGCAGAGATAGGAACCAACGTTCCAAGCACCAACAATCAAAGAGCTACTCGACTCACATCCGATAAAGATGGGCAGAAAACCAGCCAGAGCGACACAGAGAGAGCGACAGAGAGAGAGAGAGAGAGAGAGAGAGAGCTCAAGCTGAGAAAGACAGATGAAGACCGTGACAGGAGGGGGGGGGGGGGGGAGAGACAGCCACTAATAGACATACTGAAAGCTAAAAGTAATCAACGAATGCGAAAACGTGTATGGAAAAAAGCTCTGCTTTGCTGGTATTCTTCTCTGCTATCCCACAATGGAGAGTGTGACAGTGGTAAGAGCATTTCGTTGCAGTTGCAACGACAATGTGATACCCTTGAAAAATATTATATTCAAGTGAATTTTATCTAATTTGCTTTTTGGTTTATAATTCTTATATTTAAATGAAGTGTACAAAGTTTTCTGATACAAATTAGATATAAAAGCTAATTAAATAGAATAGAATATTATTTATTTAATGCAAAAGATGAAAATTTCAATGTGGTTACAATGAGTCAGATTTAATAAAAAAAAAACACATAAGATACAAGCTATTGTCTTATGGACATCGATTTAATGCGAGCATACAAGAAATGCATCGAGTTTGTTATTTATCGCATTTGGAATGAAATAATTCGCCAAGCTGCATTCATAATACATAATTCGTAGATCTCTAAATTCGAAGTCAAATCCAAACGCAGTCTTGGGAATTAAGGGCTTAAATGCACTTAAATGCTTTTTACACAAACGATAACAAAAAAGAAAAGCGACACAAAAATGTAAAGTGAAGTCAACACTTTATTTAAATGCAGCGTTAAAATGTTTACAATTCAATAAACACACGATAATAAACACAGAGCACAAGAAGCGCGATGCGTGCTTGCTTGAAAGGCCTCCAAGCTTCCATATACAGATACGGATACAGATACAGAAACAGATACAGATACAGATACAGATACAGATAGAGTTAAAGATACAGTACAGATACAGATACAGGTACAGAAATAGATACTGACGCCGACATTATTGCTCAACGGTTGTGCCAAGTTAAATTCCCAAGCGCATCGCAGCTCGAATACTCTACGCATGTCTACAACTTTATCGCGTGTGTCTGAATTCCATCCAAAAATACTTATAAAAAGAGCTTAAACCAAGTTTGATGGCCTTTCCAGCGATAACAATAATATGTGGGAAAAGCTTCTTCTTTGGAATTATTCGTTTTTTTTATTTTTATAAATAGCTTAATGAAATATTATAATAATAATAGCTGAATTTATCGAATAGTCGTACTATATAATATTTGGGCTTGTACTAACCGGTTTCCATCGGGTGCTGAATTCTTATTAAAAAACACCTTTTGCCTAATCAAGATTACCAAAAATAACATTTGCTGATAGATCTACTCAAAGTTCTTCTTATAGTTATATAGATAGATCTACTGATATAGCTACTTGTAGTTCTCCACGAAAACTCAACTGATCTGCTCCAGCTGCATGTCTCCGTTCTTCAAGCTTAGATCATATTTTAGGAGACGTAATACTCACAGGCCTAATGCCTATTGTTATTTGCTGCCCATGTTATCTTCTTCTTTTGGTTGGCTTGGTTTGCCTAACAATTAACACATATGTTTGTCTGAGCTCAGACTGTTTGTTGTTTGCTGAGTGACACTGTCGTTAGTTCTCTGTGTGTGCTGTAAGGGCATACAGCGACTGCGACTGCGACTGCGACTGCGACTGCGACTGCCTTCCGCTCTACCCACGCCACCACTCCCCGGCATGTCTGCAAAGTGCACTTAAAGCTGAAAATTACCTGACTCCATCTGCTGCTGCTGCTGCTGCTGCTGCTGCTGATGATGATGCTGATACACACAATATAATTGTGGGTTAAATGCGCACAAACAGAGCTGTCGAGCCTGATACCAACGCAACACTGACTCTGCAGATGGAGGAGGAGGTGGTCGAGGAGGTGGTGTTGGTGGAGGAGGAGGAGGAGTTCGTGGAGGCTTTGTGGTTTTGTCTGTAACTAGTTGTAGCTTATATTGTTAATAAGGCAAGTCATTGGCCAATGTGGTTTGCCCTGAAGCATTGTCGGCGACAATTAATACACACTATATATATATACATATATATATATATGTATATATATCTGTATCTTGCAATTGGCGTAAATGTATCTGCATCTGTATCTGTGTCTACAGCTGGCACAGTTAGAGCTGCGAGCGTGCTATTTACGGTCAAGTCACAAGTTTGGCACAAGGTTGACCGTCCGCTTCACCCAATTGGCCAAATAAGTCATCATCATCAGTGGCAGCATCAGCAGCATCAGCAGCCTCTGCGTACCGTTACGTTGTCTGCCACTTGTTGAGATGCACAGGTTTCCTTATACTACAACTACAACTACAACTACAACCACAACTACTACCTACTAGAACAAACGGCATTCATCGGCTCATTCGCTCATTAGCCTGGCCTCGTTCACAGTGTGCCAAATGTGGGTTAGTGCCATGCATATAGGGTGGCATTCGCAGATCCGTCAAATAGCAGCAGACTGTCTACAGACCCGTGTATTATTTCGTTCATCTCATATATAAATCATAAATCAATATATATTTATATTTATGTGAAATGAGACATTTAAGTATTCCTATGTTGTTTATCTATTCATGCATTTTAGAATCAAACAAATGATCTGCTCTTCTTTGATGTCTGCTATTAATTCACATTTTAAAGAAAGTGGGTTCAGTTAACAAACATAGAATATGTTTCCTACTTCGGAATCCGTTTTGAGCTGATTTTTTTTGGTCAATTTCAATATTATACTTTCTGCATAGTGAAAAAACTCTGTAAAATAGATATAAAAATCAGTTGAGTTTTTAGTTTCTAAATAATTGTACATTTACTTTTCACTGCAACTTTATGCGACGTTATTTTTCTGAGTGTACTACTATTATGCTATGATCTTTGCAAAAAAAAAAAAATAAAAAAAATAATAATAATAAAAATCATAAATTGGGGGCAGCAATAAATGAGTTTATCTTCGTGATGATCATTTTGAGGAGCTGCACACATTTTCCGCTGTCCACCCATTAACCTCGTTCCCTCTCTCTCTCTCTCTCTCAGTCCTCGGCTGCAGCATTCGACAGCTGTCTGATGTCTGCAGTCGGCTGTTTGCTTTGTTGTGGTTATGAAATTGCAAACAACAGCAGCAGCAGCAGCAGCAGCAGCAGCAACAGCAGCCACAGTAGACAATAAAATGTAATTGATTTCAAATATTTACTGCACTTTTATACACTTTGGCATTTGGCTGGTTGGCAGTTGTTAGCTCTCGCTTGGGCGATCTGTTCCTGCGCTCTGCCATTTAATTGATTGCCGCTTGATTGCGGAGTCGAGTGGCGGTGATAAAGATAAAGATCGCATCGGATCGTAACGGAACGGATCGAAATGATGTGGGCTGCCAGGACTTATAGATAGCCAAATGGATAGCATTTTAGGCCAGCTACTGTGCCTTGTGGAAACTCATTTCTATGGAAGTGTCAATGTGTAAAAAAGGTGTTGGAAAAACACACACACACACACACACACACACACATATATATATATAATGGCTCAATGAGCGCCTGCCCACAAACACAAACAACAACAGACGCGGGGCGCGACAAGGGTCGCACGTTGGGCGCCGGCGCGCAGCTCTTTGCAGCAACGTCACGTGTGAACAGTTACTTTTTTTTCCCAGTCGAAATTTCGTCTCTCTCTCTCTCTCTCTCTCTCTCTCTGTCGCTGTCTCTGCCTCTGTCGCTGTCGCTGTGTCTGTCTGTAGCCTGAGAGAGCAGCGCAATGAGGCGCGCACATGTTTAGCGCCGAAACGCCCTCGCGTTGGCCCCTCAACAAAAATGAACAGAAACAAAAACAAAAAACGGAAAAGACGAAGAGTAGAAGAGAGGAGAAAAACCCTAGGCGCAGACCCTCGCAGTTACTCTTTCGACTGACTTCTAAATGACTTGGCGATTTTGTTAAATTAAATGCAGCCGATTCCCATTATTGTTTGTGTACTCCTCGTGTCTCGCTTTGGATTTGCTTTGCGCGTTGCCCACAAGCATTTCACTCTACAGTGCCTGCTAAAAGTGTACGTTGCTCATTGAATTTCTGCCCTTTTTCTTTTAATATGTATGTATTTGTGTTAGTGAAATAATTTTGTTAGAAATTTGCGTATAAGGATATCTTAAGAATGTAATAATCAAACTAATTTTTGAATATTTTCGACGTTTTTTTTTTGTTGTTTATTTTGTTGAATTTGTGTGATTCATAGAAGATACCACACAAAAGCGAGTCATCTGTGATGAATCAAAATGTTTTCTGAAAACAAGTCTTGTTAGATTGACTGTTGAGAAAATGACTAAGACCCTTTGAGTGGGATTAGTTAATTTGCGTAAATGCCATGTGATCTCGGCGTTTGGTACTGCAGACAGTTGGCAATCACTGTGCAAGTGGTTTTCATTCACGTTTGCCTGACAGGGGCAGGCAAAGAGTCTGACAGTCGGGCAGGAAGCATGCGCAGCTTCACACGCACAGCACCCACACGCATTAGGGGCAATCGCTGTTGCGGCCCGTGCTATCCTGCAGAACGGATGTTGTGCATGTGTTTTTGCCCCTCTTGCGGCTGTCGAAGTCAGCGAAGGCACACTCAACAAAATTCAATTCTGTTTTTACGAAAAATTAATCTTGCAAATAATTCACAAATACTATCCCTCCAAATAATTGGCAATTTGCAATTGCATTTGTTCTTAAATTTAGTAACATAAAAAAAAACAAATTGCAATTGTTATTGAGGAAAAAAAAATGAAACATTGGTGCATCGAAGGTTTTCTGTTTCTAATAAATATCAGGCGAGTTGCATGAGGATTTTATTTAATTATTTGTTTTTGTTTTAGTGTATGCACATGCGCGTACAACAAATTGTTGGAAAAAAACGTAAGTTTATTTTTAACATGATTTTTATTGCAACTGCTGCACGCGACGATCGATCGATGGCGATTTAGAATTCAAAGCGCGATGCGGCTTCAAGCCGCGAACCAAAGGTTCTTATATCTTTTATGCCATTCGATTTTCTTTTCTTTCCTCATCTCCTTTGCAGTTCCAGTTAAATTGATTTTCCTTATGGCTTCGTTTTAAAATTTTCCCTCGATATTTTTGTATACATATGCATGTGTGCGTGTATATATATATATATATATATGTATATATCGTTGGCCATGTGTGCGGAAAATTGTTCGATTTGGAATGCATTGTGCGGCTTTTCACGCTTCGATTTCCGTGCACGGCCTTGCGGCCCATTTCTGGCTATTGGCCATTTGTAATTGAGACATTGCCCAAGTCCCAAAAAAAAAAACAAAAAACAAAAACAAAACAACAACAAATAAGATATAGACAATTGAAATAAATTTCCAGACACGCGTGTTTTCACGTTTTGTTTTTTGGCGCCTTTCCCACTGTTCTCTTTTTGCCTTATTCAATTTTCATTCTTTATTCATGATGCTATTCATTCGAACGTTTTCTTTTTTATAATGCCTCTTTTTAATTGAAGCGCATTGATTTTGATTGCTGTTGTGCACTCTGCTCTATAAGGCGCATGTGTGTGTGTATCTGTGTGTGTGTGTGTGTGTGTGGTTTGTGTGTTTATTGTTTCGGTTCATTGCACACACAACTCTGACGCGTGCTGCTTAATTTGAAAATTACGCCAGCCACGTTCTTTTGTGCCTTCGCAATTGCTATTTGCGAAAGTTGACTATTTTAAAGCGATTTCAATGTACAAGATTATGTAATTAATAATACATATGTATGCATGTACATGTGTAATTAATAATAAATTATTACAAATATTTGGAGTCCATCTGGATTCAAATTATTCATGTTTTCATAATCTATTTTGGCAAATTTAATTATATTTCAATTCGACATATGTTTATGAGAGGTTGATTGATGTATACTTATATATATATATATATATATATATATATATATTTTATCAGAAATTCAATCTCATTTTTCTTATTTTGATTCGACTAAAATTCATTGGCGTTCTCTCGAAATGATGCATTTAATTTCTTTAATTTATTGGCGAAATCGTTTTGGGCATTTTTGGAACTTATTCATTCATTTTGTGGAACGAAATGCTAATGCAAGAATTCAACTTGAGACGGAGAGTGGAACGTGACGAGAGAGAGAGAGAGAGAGAGAGAGAGAGAGAGAGGGAGAGAGAGAGAACCTGTTTGCTCTCTCTGCGCCTTGTTATGTTAATTGTTATTAATTATATATTTTATATGCATACGACGAGAATGATGATGGAATCGATCGGCTATGATGTCAGCACTTTACATTCTCGTAAAGCTGGTGTATTTCATTTGGGTTGCGTGATAAGATCAAAATTTTAAATGCTTAAACTAGCAAACAGACACATTCCAGTTGAACCTTGAGTCGCCGGACTGGGACTGGTATTGAAACTATTCTCAAATTGTGTGCGAATCATAACTGACCTAGACTTGGCAATTAAGAGCTGTTCCACATCGAAGTTGATATAGCTTTTAAAATAGACTTCCATCAGATTTCAAATATACAAAATCAAGAATTAACACGATGCTGAATATGCCACAAGCTGAATTTCGCTCAACTATTAAATTTAGATGTTCAAACCATTTAAGTGAAATTGAATGGAACTGGTTTTTGGTCGAGGGCTTCCGCAGTTTGGTGCCACTAAAGGTGGTTGCCCAACACCATCAGATGCCTTGTGTGCACCCTCGACGGTAAGGAGTTCTTCGTTCTTCGTTCTTCGGTCTCGGTGCTCTGTTCTCTGTTCTCTGTTCTCCACTCTCCCTTTGTCCTGGGTTATTGTGGCATATACAGTAATAGTAGTACATCATGGCACGCACATTGACAGCTGTCATTAGCATTCATTGCGGAAGCGCGGCAAAAATCCATTGAAGGGCCTGTGGCACTCGGCTGCTGGGGTGCAGTAAATGGGCCTTCATTAAAATTGAAAATAATAAAACGGAAAATAAATATAAGCAATGAACAACTGGCGGCCGCAAACGGCAAATCAAACACTTGAAAGTTGATTAAAAACGGCCCTGCTACTTCTTCAGCTACTACAACTGCTACTGCAACCCTGCCACTGGCACTACCATTGCTACTGCCGCCCCACACTACCGCTGCCCACATGCAACAATTTGACGTTTGACTAAAGTAAAATCAGCACAGATGCGTGCAACATGAAAACGGCGGGCTTAAACTCTCAATGAATGATGTTGCTCTCAATCAAAGTGAATGCAAAGTGAATAAAGTCTGGCAAATGGAACTCGGAATGGGGTATTCAAGTGTTGATATAGGTCAGTTGCTTTGATCTTTTCTTCCCAATCCCAGAGCTTGCCACATTCTAGAGATACCAAGCGTATTGTGGAATATGTGGAAATGTCTGCAAAACGAGCCAGAAAGTTTAATTAAAATGTATACACTTAAGACTTGAGAAAACCGATTTTAAATATGAAATGTTCATAGCTTAGATGCAATGCAGTCGATTTGGAAAATCTTTAATCCATTATATTGTTCTCACTTGCAGATTGGTTGTGGGTGCGCCCAAATTCGATACATCCACCTATCAGGAGCGCATTAAGGAGGCTGGCGCCGTCTTTAAGTGTACGATGAATGATGATGACTGCCAGTTGGTAACATTCGATTCCAAAGGTAAGCGAATAACAACAATAAGTCAACCCAATTGAACTTTGGGATTGGGAAATGGGTTTGGCGCCATTGAAGGGCCCAAAGCGCAATCTCCACGTTACAGTCTCCCAGTCTCCCAGTCTGCCAGTCTGCCAGTGTCGAAGACAGTCTCAGTCTCAGTCTCAGTGGCTTTGTGTTGGCGCCAGTGACAACAGCGCCAAATGCAATTAGTTATTTATGGCTCACACGCATGCGCAGCGGTTTTTAGTATGCAAAATGTGAGAATTGCGAAAATGCAAAACAGCAAATGCGGCAGAAGCGGCAGAAATTGCATAAAATTACGCACGGCTGCCGTTTATTATTTTTAGAGGTTTTCCTTTTTTTTTTTCTTTTTTTTTTTGTTGTTGTTTATTTCTTGTCATTTCTCCGGGCATGGACTTCCTTAAGCGCAAACGGAAATGATAAACAGGCGGCCTCTAAAATAAACAGTCGCCCATTTTCAAGGTCCTCCCCACAACCAACCAACCCGCCCAGCATATCCATCATCCTTCCAACAACTAAACTATAGCCACAGTGAGTCTTCCCTCCCCTCGTCTCCCCGATATGCAGCCAACGGATGCGCAAATAAAAATTATTTGCCCCGTCGACGATGACGATGACGATGTCGATGTGGATGTGGATGTGGATGTGGATGTGCATGTTAATGTTAATGCTGATGATGGCAATGTGAATGGAATGGAGTCGCACTCAAGTGGTGTGCTGCCGAGTGGTGGTGTGATGTGGTGTTGAGTCCATCTTGGCGTGTCTTCCTATAAAACAGACGAACTTCTCCTCAACGAACTTCAAGACAATCGATTGCATTTTTCTTTTTTTACTACTATTAAGCAATATGAGAAATAATTGCTACAATGTGGGAGAAATCGAAAGAATTAAATAGAAAGTTATGCAACATCAAGAGGAAGTTTTAGAAATTAATGTATAATTGATCAATGCTTGAAGATAACTTCGTGAGAAATACAAATTTCAGAAATTTGAGTTCCTGAATCAAACCTTAAAACAGTTTGTTGCCGATATATATATATTCAATATATATTTTAAATAACTATAACAACAGTAAGATTTGTTGTAGATACGTTAGTCAAGTAGAAGTTAGACTGTTCAATCAATGGAGTGGTTCGCTTTGTTTAGGCTTGACTGTAAGTTGAATTTTTTTTGCTAATATAAAATATTGGAGGCATACGGCAGGCGTTACCTGTCGACAATGTGCTGGGCATCTGAGATGCCAGCCATAAATATGCAATTTGATTTTGCGGCTGCTGCTTGCAACTGCCTGGCAACACCTCAAAAATCAAATTGCTGACGCGTGCTCAGCCCGGGCAAGAGGCAACTGAAACTGGTCGCTGGGGTGTTGATGGGCAGGTCCCGAGTGAGATGCATAAATTGATCGGCTAAGTGCCTGGGTTAGTTTAGTAATGCTACTCTTATGCATAGCGCCAAGCCTTTATCAACAAAATGTTTAAATGCTCCTCTCAACTCTTGTATCGTATGCTTGCTACAAAAAACAAAAAAAAAATATAACAAAAAGGAGTCAACAGGTGCTTCATTCAGCTCGCAGGTTGGTTCGCTCATCCATTTGAGATCACACACACACACACGCACACACATTGCCAAACCTAGAAATTAGTCAATGATATATTGAAATGCATAATGCATCTGATTCATGGCAA
This sequence comes from Drosophila macrothrix, assembly GCA_035042055.1. NCBI lineage: Eukaryota > Metazoa > Arthropoda > Insecta > Diptera > Drosophilidae > Drosophila > Drosophila macrothrix. The sequence goes on along the minus strand of JAWNLX010000587.1, from coordinate 16,948,117 downwards.
AAATAATTACTCATCTTAATTGTAAATAATCAACAACTCATTCAGCTGAATTCCAGCTGAAGTCACCAAGCAAAATGATTTCATCTTTATAATATTTGTGGCAAATTTGTTTCCATTTTTTTTTGTCGATTTGTGTAATGTGTCACACGCCTGCAAAAGAGATTAGATTTTACTTTGAGTTCGAGATAATTTAGTTTTCGACTATTGTACAATAACATTTAATTGTTATAATTGTTTTGATCGATTTCTTAATAATTCTAAATTCTTAATAAATTCTTAATTCTTAATAAACTCAGCGATCTCCAGCTTCATAAAGTTTTCCATATCTTGTGACAGCAATATATTTATGTTTTATTTATTTAATTTATATATTTTACATTTATATCTCATTTGAATATATATTGCCGAAAATGTTTGTTGACTGTCCCTTTTATTTTCGTATTCAATTTGTATATTCAATTAGGAATGGTTCAATCATAATCAATCAATCATACCAATTGCACATCACTATATTTCTGCTTCCATTAAATACACATTTAAAGCGACATTCATTCATCAGGGCTTACTTAATGTCCTTGCCATAATTTTGCAATTTTGTTTGTAGCAATATGTGTGCCCCTCATTCAATCGCACTTCAATCAAAATATGTGTCTGTGTGTAGGTACTTCAATCATCAGTACAGCACCCTATAAGCAATTTTCACGTGCATTATTTCGTTTAAGGCCGCACATCCCTCAGAGACCATCGCAGGCCCTCAGAATGTTTATACCGTAATAAATCATTGCCAAACATCAACGGATGTGGCCATTATGCCGTTATTTGCCAAGTGTCTTGTTTAGCGCAACTTAATTAGTTTGCTTTTATTTTCTTGAATTTTTTTCCTTTTCCTTTTTTGCTTTTCTTGCTTTCATTTTCTTGCCTTCGCTTCCACTTTAAAATACATCTGTATCAATTTCAGCAAATTTTTCATTTCCGTCGTCGTTTTTTTTTTCTTTTTTTTTTTTTTTTTGGACTCTCCCTCTTTCTGTTAAATGTGCGACGCTTATGAATTAAAAGCACTCGATTTTTGTTTCTTATGATGATTTTGCAAGCTGAAAACCATCTACTGGTTGTGTCCGAACCATATCTAATTTGCTCTCCATCCATTTCTAGGTAACAATCGCAATACATATGGCGAAGTCATCGATCGCAAGTCATTTCAGTGGCTTGGCGCCACTGTGGCCACTGGACGGGACAGCGACTTGGTTGTGGTGAGTACCTCTCCAAAAAAATATTGTGTGCAGCACTCATATTATATTGAAAATGCCAACAACAAAAATGACCAAAAGCTTTTCAAATGTCTGCCGTTGATCAAAACATATATCTACATATATACTCGTGCCGAGTTGGAAGGCTTCTTCATTGAAAGTCGTTTAGCAAACATGTGTCGCAGACCAAATTTGCAACTTTCTATTTATGTTTGCCGCTTATTAAAAATCCTCTTCTCACATTTTGTTCTTCGTCGGTGAGGTTTCATTAACTAAATGCTGTAGCTTCCAGGCTTCTTCAGCAACTGGCGGGGTTTTGCGCAAATAGTGCTCTGTGGCACTGCCGACTGAATGAGTTGATAAGTATTCATCGTTCAAGAGGAAGTTAGACAATGCCCTGAAGTATAAGTATATAATAACTTTTATACACTTGTTTTGCTTGTAACGTAACTTGTAATAAAAGTATTAAAAAAAATAGAATGTGAAAAATTCCACAATTTTGTTGAAAAATTGTAAATTCACTTCATATAATCGCCATCAAGTGGACAAGGGAACTGGGGAAGTTGTCAATAAAATGAAATTGATCTGCACTTCACTGACACATAAATACATTTTAAAGGGTCGAGCTTAATTCGTCGTTTCTTAATGAATGATTATGTAGACCTAGTTCTTAACTGGGATCCATTTGAATCATATAAATTGGATCATCAACCCACATCCAAATTGCATTATTTATCGCTTGGCAATGTTGTAAAACCAAAGATTAATGTGGCAACAGAACCGATACTTTTATTTTCAACGACGACCGCCCAGTCAACCAACCAACCAACCAACCAACCAACTGACTGACTGACTGACTGAGTGACTGAGTGACCCACCAGCACACCTCTGGGTCTCTGACACCGTTCAGTCGGTGATTGTCTGATTTTAGTGTGCATTGATGTCATCATCGCAGAACGCGATTGCCTGTCAAATGGGCAACAGCACATCCCAGGGGCTCATTGAAAGTGCAAGCGCAGCCCAGCCGGGACAGACCAGCCCAGGCCAGACTGGGCTGAGAGATGCCATCAGAGCAGGTGGGCGTGAAGCTCAAGCTCAAACTCAAACTCAATCTGAAATTGAAAACTATTAGCTCGAAAGGAAAATCCGAAATGACATTTTTTACGACAATGCCGTAAGCCAGTTTCGTTTTTTATGTCAACTGCGGTGGGTGTGCAATGCCGTTATACCTATGCACACACATGTGTGTGAGTGTGTGTGTGAGTGTGTGTGAGTGTGTGCATACTACATCCATCTATCTATGTTTTTGTTTATGTTTATTATTGCTGTAGCTTTATATACTCTTATACCCTGCACACATCGAAATTGGGCATTTTTTAAATTATTTTACAACAATTTTATTGTTTCTTTCTTTTAGCTTTAATAACAATGTCAAAGAATTTGTATTTGTGAAAGTGAAGCTGAAGTGTTTATTACTTTCAATACATCATCATCAAATTCTGCAATAGTTGCTCGAAAATTTCTTGAAAATTATAATGATTTATGCTAGTAAATAATTCATGAAAATGGCAAATATCGATTAGCTTGTTTATTTATTATAGCCACAAAAATGCCTGCAGAGCAGATGGATTAGTTTAGTTTCGGGTATGGGGTATCTTATAGTCGAGCACACTTCAAAAAGAGCTTTCATATTTGTTATGATTTGATGTAAGGTCTGTGCGACAACAATTGGAGCAACAACACAGTTAAAGCAATATTCTGAATGCGTTTTGAATTTGATTTAAAAGCGTGTTTCTGTTGTTGTTGTCATCTTTGTGGTCGCTTCGAACGTGGTCGTTTCTTGGATTGCGTCAAGTAAACCACACTCGCACACACACACACACACACACACACACACAGACACATACACGCACACGCAGAGTGGCAGTTAGCAAGTATTATACACTGTGCGCTGTTTAAGGTGCGCCACAGTCGCAACTTTGGTTAATTGCGTTGGCGTTGCTGGCCAAGCCAACAAACTTAAAGATATAGCCACGGCTGAGCCACCCACCTAACTGGCCAAGAGAAAGAAAGAGAGCGCGAGAGAGAGAGAGAGAGAGAACGAGGGAGAAGCGACCGAGGCAACATTTGATTTTCACTTTAGTTCTCAATTAACTTTGATTTGGCCCATTTGATTTGGCAAGCATACCAAGAGCCGTTAACATTGATGGCCCCGCCACGGAGCCCATTGTTACAGTTACTGGTTGCTTTGGTCTGGTCTGGTCTGGTCTGGTCTTGTTTTTGTGATTGTTGTTGTTGCAGTTAACTTTTTGTTCGCCATCCATGTCCATGTCCATGTCCATGTGCATGCCCATGTCCAGGTCACTTCCGCCACGCGCGCACCCAGTGCCGACCTGGCCTTCAAATGGCCATTAACAGGCCATCGATTTATGTTTGCACCAAGTGCGCAACGGGACTTGAACTACATCATCATCAAAATCACCCACAACAACAAAGCATTGTGCAACATTTGGGGGCATATTGAAGTGAACTGATTGCTAAATTCGATTACCTGCTCGCTGCATGCTAAAATCGAATTTCGTCGAATTCGTTCGAGAATTCGAGAGATATTTCAATGAATTTCTCAAATCATCAACTTAATGAAAGGTTTTTGCTATTTTTGATCCGATAATCTGCAAATATATATTTATATAGATAGACGCTTGCTTAAGAAGTATAATAATTTATTTTTATTTTATTTTTTAATTGTATTGTGTTTTTATTGTCAACTATTAAAATCGATAAATGAAAGTCACAAAAATAAAAAATAAAATAAAAGTTGAAATTAAGAAATAAATGCAAAAGAAAATTACAACTATAAAATCGACAAGTAAGCAAATAATATCAATAATAAGAACTATCCTCTCCGTGAAACCCTAAGTCTGCTATAAGACTGAATAAGTTATTTGAGAGATAAATGCAGATATAAATAGTTCCCCATTGAGGCCGTAAAAAGGTTTGAGCAGAATTATGGTTTTTTCCGAGTATTTGTTCGGTGCACATAAAATTGTAAAAATCCATTTCTACGAAATATGCGATTAATTGGACAAGCCTCATATGTTTTATTGATGGCAATTCCATTTGATATCGCCCAGTTTGGTGGTTGGCCATGAAAAGAACAGTTTGTTTTGTGTGTTGTTGTTGTGTGAACTGATGAATGGGAGTCATCTGAGCTGAATTCGTTGCAAGGTGAACCCGATCGACAATTGGCGATTGGATGGTGTTTTGTTGGGAGTGGTACGTTGTACGTTGTACGTTGTACGTTGTACGTTGTACATTGTAAGCTGTACGTTCTGTGAGTGGATTGTGGCAATTTTGCCCTGGGGCTCTGTGGCAATGTGGCTTTGGGGCTTTGGCGCATGTGCCGCATGTCGTGCGGTCTCGTTTCATTTTTGTTTGTTGTTGCCATTGCGACATGATCATCGACACGATCTGTGAAATTGCCAGCGCTATTGAACTCAAATATGGCCGGGCAGACTGGCAGGCAGCCAGCCAGCCAGGCAGCGCACAGGCCACGGATCGGGCTCTCCGATCTGCGGCGATCCTTGCGAAAATTTTGCATTCGCAATGATAACGTCTGCATGTCGACCATGTCAAACGTGTTGACTTTTGACTTTTGCTGTTTGTTGTTGTGTGTGGCACCCAACAACGTGCAACGGCGGCGGCTCCGTTCTCTGTGCGCGTCTACGAAAGTGCAGTTTAATGTCTCAAAAATTTATCGCTGGCATTTCGGTATGCGCTCTGTGCCCAACATGGGCACAAACATAGCCGCAGACAAAGATGCAACACAAAACAAAAAACAAAAAACAACAACAACAAAAAAATGAAGAAAATAAATAATAATAATACATAATATGAAAACTATTTGAAAATAATAGTATGCATGGAAGCACCGTTAAGGAGTGCTTCAAATACAGCCAGACTAAACTTTTTTAGTCATGATCTTAAGATCCCTGGACCTCTATATTGATTTGTATATAGCTACAGATCACCAGATTGTGTATGAATATAAGTAAATATGTTTGAATTTATGCACTAACTTTAATTTATTCGAATTAAAACTATTTTGTTGACTAGTAGAACTATTTTGTGATTGGCAAATTAGAATGAATAAAATGTTGTCTTACAAATCACAAATTGTCTCTGGCCGCCAAAAGATTGTTAATTTTGGAGAGCTTATTTCAATTTAGTTGCAACTAAAAATTGATGCATTATGATGCTTTAGCAAAAAATAAAACGTGGCAACAAGCCAGCTCTGAGGCAAGTTCCGCAAACTCGCTTGTCTCTTTGGGGCCCAGCTGCCGATCATCATTTTGACTGCAGGCAATTTGCATATCTAAATATCTTACCGCGAAAACCACAAGTCGCGGGCAAACTGGAGTCAATTCTCTCATGGATCTTGCACTGAATGCGACTCTGATAATAAAGTTTTTAATAGGAAAATGCTATTAACTTATTGGTCGCGCGCGGTGGGCCCTGGTCAATTGGGGGCCGAAGCTCCATTGCCTGGACGATGGAGCTGCTGCTGCTGCTGGTGCTGCTGCTGTTGCACATTATGAATTCAATTGAATTGTTCAATGGCCTGGACCTGGACCTGGACCTGGACCTGGACCTGGACCTGGACGTGCGCCTGGGCCTACGGCAAGCTTTTTGATTGTCTTTATTTTGATTTTATGGACGCTCTGAGTGCACCTGAGGCGCTCCAAATAGCGATATGAATGCGACTATGCAGATATTTTGTGGCAGGGCTGCAAAGAAACAGAACTCATCTGAACTTAAAAACCTATATTTGATTCCTAAAATAGATTCTAAGCAATGCCACTACTTGAGTAACAACAGTGGGGAAATCTTGGCATTCGATATCGTTGAAAGGCATTCTCATCACCCAAATTTCCTCAAATTACTCAAGTCAGAGTTTGTACAAAATGTTAATTGAGTGTGGTGGCAAAATGACTTAAGGAATATGTGCTTTAAGAAATAATCTATTTGAATTTGTATGAATATGCTTCGGAAGTGTTAAGCAAACACGAAATGTTTACTCTGGTTTTCGACAATGTTTTTGTTCTGGTTCTTGGCAGATGCTTGCTTGCTGAGTTCAACTTGCACCAGTTTTCAGAAATTCAAGATAAAAAGCTGAAGGGTTGAATACATAATTGAGTAAATAATGAAAATATTGTGCAAATGCACAAATGCTTGGCGTATTGCAGACATAGGCATTTCATAAGATTGTGGGATGTGTGTGTCCCTGGTCTGGAGACGGGTGTGCTGTGATTTTGGAGTCGCCGCTTGCATAATGTGAGCGAATAGATATTGTGATTCAATGGGTATTTGAATGAGTTGGGCGTGTCTTCAGCAGAGCACCAGACTTGGAGCTGCAATGATGTGATCAGCATGCATTTTTGGCGATTGCGCGTCATTTCGGAGTTGATGTCAGAGTCAGAGGTGTGTGCGCGGCATGAAACTGGCATAGAGTCGAGCCGAGTCGAGTCGAGTCGAGTGGTGTGGCGTGCCGTGGCGTTGAGTGAAGGTGGAAGGTGGAAGGGGGAAGGGGGTAGCGTGCAGCAGGAGCAAGTCAATAGAGCTGCTGGCTTTGCGCTCCTGCCACTGGCAATGCCATAAAAGGCACAATATGTATAAATTTGTAAAAGTAATTGCAGGCATATGTGCCACAGAGCAAGCATCAAACAATGCCAGTCCGATCTGAGCCGGGCCGGGCCAACTGCATGCCAGCCATATTTGGCATGGGCCATAGGCCCAAGTATTGCCGTCTGTTGAGCAGCGCCGGCAGCGTGCGTGTTTTATGTCCAACTGCCAGCCATTTATACATTATAAAACTATATGTACGTTTGTACATTTATCCAAGCAGACAGACAAGCCAGTGAAGATGGAGACGCAGCTCCAGGGTCGAGCCGCGCCATGCCATGCCGTCCACAGAGAGAACAAAAGTATTAACAGTCCTCAAAATGCACAATTCCGATTAATAAAGTATTTTTACCGTTTCAGTAGTCTAAAATTTGTCGCATTGCATTTTTTAAGACGTATTCAAGAGTTCAATTCTTCATTTATATCGCGATTTCACATGCTACGAAAATCAGACAAATATAACAAAAATAAGTCATTCAGTAAATACTTGAACTAAAAAACTTTTGCTTACCAGATGTGCGTAAATGATGAAAGAAAGAAGAGTTCCGGCGACTTCTTGAGATCATAGTCGATTTGAATCTGGGTTACTTACTCACCAATTTTGTATATCATTCGTTTTTTATTTTTCATTTTTTCTACGTGTACCGCGCCGCACTGAACCGTTCCGTTTCGTTCCGTACCGTTCATGCCTCATCTCGTAATTCGCCTTGGCCATTTTTGGTGTTCTGCATTTCATGATCTGTTGGATGCTGCCATTGTTTCGCATTGTTACAACTTCACAATGTGGCATTTGCTGTTGTGTCTCCAAAAGTTAAATAATTCTCATCTTCTCTCTTTCTCTCTCTCTCTCTTACTCTATCTCTCTCTCTCTCTCTTTCTATGTGTCTTGCAGGCCTGCGCACCGCGCTATGTATTCCACTCGATGACGCCATCGTCGTCGCTGCGCTATGATCCGGTCGGCACCTGCTTCACCTCGCACAACTTCAAGCAGTTCCATGAGATATCGCCGTGTCGCACAAGTAAGTGGGTCGCCCAGAATAAGGCCAGTGCTGGTTTACCTTCCCCCTCCCCTTCCCCTTCCCCTTCCCCAGCAGTCTTTCTCCACGGTCGAAAATCAGCAGCACTGCATGTGCTTTGTAGTAATTTGACCAGGGAATCCCTTTAAACGCACCAAAATCACACAAGCAACAAGAAACAACAAGGAAAGTGATTACCACATTCATATACAGGTATTAAGTCAGGGCCAGGTCAAAGCATGGGTGTCAGATAACCATTAAGGAGCGCATTTCGTTTTCATCTCTTACGATATTCACCAAGTCTTCCAATATATCACAATAATTTCAATTCATTTTGAATGAAATCAATCAAATTTACAGCAAACAAGCATGATTCAATTGAATACTTATCCAGCATCGCTTTCAAGAGAGAGTTAAAAAACATCACATTCAAAATTGTTTCCATAAAAACTTTTCTTTGATCCATAGTTCTCACTACCAATTCAATAAAACACTAAAAGTTTATCAAATTTAAATTTATTTCACTATACGATTTTGATTCTTTTTTCATAAAGTGTGAACACATTTTCCATATATATGTATATATATATATATATATATCTTAATGTCGGACTGCTGATCAGTCCTCTGCTGCGATTTTCCTAGGCAAACAAAAAATGTCTTATAGAGCACATGGAAATCAACAGTTGATCTTATTGTTTTTAAAGTCACTGACAGCTTTAATTCTCAAAGCCCAATTCTCTAAGGCCAATTGTATCTGAAGAGATTGTTTATGTATGTAATTCGCTATTGAAAGAGTCTTCAAATCATCGCCAGTTCTTTTTTTATTATTCCTAGCATATTGGACTAGGCTGCACGGGCTGCACATGAGAAAAGATTTATGGCTCATAAGAGACTGTGACTTGAAACAGATATGTGTATACCCTAAACTAAAACATGTCTATTAGTGTATTTTAATGTCGTGAAAGTGCCAACAAAATATTTCATATGTGATGCTCATATGGGAAAGCATGTTGAACTGCATTACGTATGATATTTTTGGTGAATTCGGAACTGGCTGCCAATTTGTTTGCTTACTCATATGTAGCGTCTGTATATGCAGAGGTAAACGTATATATATATATATATATATATATAAGCATAGATATGTATATATAGCATATGTATGCCCCCACATATAGCTGGACATGTAGACACATATGGCACGACCACGAGCTTATTTTTAGCATTGACAGCAGATGCAGAGCATATACATATTTATATATATATATATATATATATATATAGACTTTCATCGCGTAGACGATAGTATATAGAGGCTGTACATATATACACACATTTATACATGCGTAGCTTTAATCTATGATTCAGTTAATTAAGAACCAACTGATCAAGTTTTGGATACGTATGAAAAATACGTGATTCTTATATACAAGAAGGCTTATTAAAATCAATTACAAAAGCTATTTATTATTTGTATTTATCACTTTCAATATAGAAGGCATAATCTTTACTATTGAAATAGGTAGTTTGGACTGTATTTCAAGATTCATTCTATTACTTCTCGTAATTTCTGTTTTTTACCAATCACGAGTCTCTTTTTTAAAAAAACTATTGACATGTTTTAAGTGATCTAGTGATTTTAATTTGATCGAAATGAAGTTAGTTCAATTGCCATTGTTTTAACTAATTTAATAATTAATTTGATGCTAATTCAGTAATTGCTTTTAGCCGACTCCCCACAAAGTTCATATTATTTATGGCATTAAACATTAACTACACATAAACAATTCAAACGGAAAGAGCTTGCTTAAAGCCCACTCAGTCTTGTTTAAAGATGATATTAAGATCAGAACTTTTTTGTCGTTCTAATATGATAGACGAAAGATAAAAAACGTGTTAAAAACGATGATCATTTTCCTCTCCGGGAATACGAATACGAAGTGAATATCCTATTTAAACAAGCAACTTCTGGACTAAAGAAACATTTGCCAATTGAAGACGAGGCAATATGCCATGTTACAGAGTGTAATGAAAACCAAATACGATATTCGAAATGTGGTCGAAGTGGAAGCGATGAGAAGCTATTTCTGTGCGTATCGAAACGATTGCTCAATTGCTGTTGCCTCTGATCGAACCAAGGCCAATTTAATAATTCTAAGCGCATTGCCCGGCGCTGCCTGATTCCCATTGCTGTGTTTGTTGTTGTTGTTGTTGCTGTTGTTGCGTTATTAATGTTGTCATTTCTACAGTTGGTGCTGTTTTTGTTATTGTTGTTGCTGTTGTTGTTGTGCAATGATTAGCAGCAGCGGCAACAGCTACTCATCACATGACAGTTGGGCTAGCACATTCCGACATCACTGAAAGCAATAAATACCAACTTAACGCACAAAATACCAAACTAATAGTTAAGACGAATAAAGAAAAAATTACAAAAAACAAAAAAAAAATAAATAAAAACAGGAGAAAAAAGCTGAATAATTGAGGAGGCAAAAAAAAAAAAGAAAAAAAAGGCAGACATTCAAACAAACAGGCGGCAACACAGCAAGCGGACCAAGAGAGCCGCAATCGTTGAGAGCTGATTTGGTGTCCAAGTGTGATTCGAAAACCAAACCCATGTCCGAGCTGAGCCGGTGTCCAAGTCCAAGTCCGAGTTGGAGTTGGAGTTGGAGTTTGAGTGCGATTCCGATACGACTTCTGGTGCCCTTGCGCGCAGACTAATTGTAATTCAAGACGGGGGCGATTTTATTATGGGAATTACTACAACTGCACAACGCACAATGCACAGGCCCATGTTGCTGTCTCTCTATGCGTGTGTGTGTGTGTGTGTGTGTGTGTGTGTGTGTGAGTTGGTTTGTGTCAACGGTGTGCCTTAAAAGTTGACTTATGAGAGAAGGTTGCTGCGCAGTGGACGACAGCAACAAACACGGCAGCAACATGCTGATGTTGCTGTTGTTGTTGCTCCTTCTGTTGTTGTTTCAGTTGTTGTTGTTGTTCTCGCTGAACGTTCAAATTGAAACACTTCGGAGACAAATTGTTATCGTTTAATTTGATCAAACGCACGCTCTGGCTGTTGATTTTGTGCTCAGCTGCAAAAAAAAGAAAAGACGAAGGAATAAAAAACAAGTTGCTGTTGTTGCAGCTATTGCTGCCGCTGCTGCTGCTGTTGTTGTTGCCGCGAGCATTGCGTGATTTTTATTTGGTAGCAAACATTCGCGGACAGTTGGTCGGACAAAAGCACAAACAAAAAGGCAGCCAACCAAAGGATGTGGAGCTTGTGGTCACCAGGTTGTAGTCTGCGTTTGCCTTTTTTTCTCTTTACTTGTTGTTGCTGTTGTTGTTTGTGTTGTTGTTGTTGTTGCTGTTGCTGTTGCTGCTGTTGCTGCTGCTGCTGCTGCTGTGGCCTTTGGCTTGGGCCTGTCGTCCGCAGGCTTTTGTTTGGTGATCTGCCGCTGTAGTTTATTGTATTTTCATTTCAACGTCCATCGTCTGGCAGTTGGCAGTTGCCCCAGCTCCAAACTCTCAGCATTTTTTTTTTCTGTGTTGCCCCTAAGGCGCGAGCGCGCTCTAATCCTTTTATGTTGTTGGTTGTTGTCCGTTTGAATGTTTGCCCCATCGCCTGACAAATCACTGGCGCAATTTATTGCATTGCTCTGGTAATTATTTGCAATTTATTGCCCCTCCCTGCCCCCCCACAGCTACATTTTATGATACAATTTCAATCCATACAGGCGTAGCAAGCATTTGCCTTCAAAATGAAAGAAATCAACTCAAACTGTAACTCTTTATTTTGCTGCTTTCCCCGCTCTTTGCAGATTATTGGGGATATCATCGACAGGGCTCGTGTCAGGCTGGCTTCAGTGCGGCTGTCAACAGTGTAAGTATCATTTAACAGAGTACATTGGCTATTGTCAACGATTTGCCACAAGCTGAAGAAAAGCCATTGCATTTTATACAAGCCAAACAACTTGAAGAGTAAGCTGGTCAGGTTTAAAGTGCCCAATCTTAGTAAGAAAAAAAACATAAAATATGCCCAAATGCTTAGAAAGTTTTAACTACAAGCTGCAAATATTTAATCTCTATTTGAATTTGATTTATTATTATTTTTATACATTTTAGAAAGGCTGTATGCATGTTAGTTTTGAGTTTAATTTGTGCTTCTATAAATTGGAAAATCGCATTGATCATTTTGCAATAGGTAAATTTCATAATCATAGATTCCTCGATAGATATCGGAAGGAATCAACTTAAAGTATTTGAATATCGACAGAGAATTTTACGGGTTAAAAATATTTTTACCTGTTGCCAGTATTAGTATTTTTTTTTATTTTTATTTTTTTTGTTTTATTTTTGTTCGGCGCATTGAGTTATTATATGCCGGGGCCATGGTGATAGGTTTTGTTTCTTTGGGCTTGTATAGGTGGTTGGATTTAAGTTTTGGGCTTGGTATTGGTATTTTGAATATGAGTTTTTGGCTTGGCTTAAATTTGGCGTGAGCACGTTTAGTTGGCACCTTGTTGCTTGCGATCGTGGCATAATATTTGCATAAGCAATTTCCTCAGTAAATTCACATTTCGCATTTGCAGAATGGATCGCGTTTATTCATCGGCGCGCCTGGCAGCTGGTATTGGCAAGGTAAACTGCACGTTTTTAACCATTTACCATTTAAATTTAGTATGAAACAAGGAAGTCAATATATTATTTACATATAAAGTCAAGTTCTATTTAAACTGTATGTATTTTGAAATTGTTGTACTCGTACTTGTACCTATATATACAACAGCTACTCTTATCCAATGTATTTAGTTATATAGATAGACCTTTAAGTATTTAATTCCTAGCCAAAGTGAGCCCAACCCCAACCCAAACACACACAAATACACACATAATGTAGTTTTTGGTTTGATATACATAAATCCCTTTATTATGATTTTATATATTTCTCCTACTTTGAAATAGTTGCAAAATGTTGCCTTTGATTTTGCATATAGTTCTTTGTTCCCGCCCACTCCCCACCACTTTGCGGTTTACCCTATATATTTGAAATTTTGCATACGAAATCTCTTTTTGTGTTAATTTTCAGTTTTAGTTGTGTTTAATTTTGAGCATCCTTAGAATTTAGTACGTCCCTAACCACAAAAATAAAATAAATCAAAAATAAACACAAATAATCCACAGATTAAATTAAACCACACAGATATTAAATAGCATAATCTTAACCCACAGAATAGTATTTAATTAAGCTTGAAACTCGTATGCAAGTTTTGTGTTTCTAGAATTCTTGATCTCAAGATCGAAGCGTAGCCATTTTCATAGATCGTATTGAAACGGTAGAGTCGAAACTTAAAGTTACCATAACAAACTGGAAAACAATCGATATAAATGCATCAAGTATTGAAAGATAGTCATTTTGATAAATGAATGTTGTTAATACCACAATCGAAACATTCGATAGTTTTCCAGCACTAACATAGTATTTTTTATAAACTCTAGCTGCTTAAGATATTTAGTGTATGTGTCAATCTGTTGTGTCAACATTTATGTATACACTCCTGAAATGCGCTAATTAAATAGTTATTTAAGTCATTATTTTTTTCTAGTGTTGTCGAGTTGTTGTTGTTACCATTCAAAATTATTACACAATTGGAATTGTTGTCGTTTAGTGTTGTCGCTGCTCGAAAATCCAAACAAACTCATTCAGCTAACTATTTACCATCTACAACTCGACAGCAACTGCTGCAGATAACTAACCACATGTTAAGTTTATCGTGTAGTCAGTTGAACTATTGAATTTTGATTATTGATTATTGTAATGTACTTGTAATCGTAACTATAATTGTAATATTTAACTTTAACGATAACTACAACTACAACTATAACTGTACCTGTACCTGTACCTGTACCTGTCAATGTACCTGTACCTGTACCTGTCAATGTACCTGTACCTGTACCGTAAAACGCGTCATCATTTCCCACTTGAATTTTTAGTCGAACTCTTTATTTGTCTCATTTTGATTAATATGAATTATGTATTCTCTTTTTATTCTCTCTCTCTCTCTCTCTCTCTTTTTCTTTTTGCTCCTATTCACACTCTGCCTCGGCGCAAAATGCATGCAATTTTGAACCGTAAAAACAAACAAACCAAAAAAAAAATGAAAATAAAAAAAATGGCCTCTATGCATTCTGTACCGAACGCCATGACCTGTGTCTGTTGTTCAACCCAACCAAAACCAAAAACCACAACCACAACCAAAACCGAAACCGAAACCAATACCGAAACCGAACATAAAATATACATCAAACCTAAAAACTCGATACCAAAACTTCTGCTATTATTATCCGAAACACTGAATACATAAAAAAAGGACAAACCTACTCAATACCGCCCGATGCCGAGTTTCCATATAAGCCGCCTTATTATCAGCCCTTCGGCACTGGAGGTAATAATAATAATACGCAAATACGCTTCTCACACCGCAAAGCTCAGCCATCCTTATCTACAACATTGATCGACATTAACCCAACAGCCAAGTGCCCAAAAAAAATGATACAATAAAAACTGTACAAATTATCTGAATAATCTGAAAAAAAGGGTGAAAACTAAAAATCGCTTCTTTACGAAAAAAAAACAGCCCTACCCCCAAAACTCAAAATTTTATATAATGGTGTGTGTGATAATATTAAGAATACGAACTCGAATCCATCAACAAGGCGCTGAGACTGTCAAGTCGGGTCAGAAAGTTACCTGTTAACCATAACTTTTGCCCCTGTCCACGATTTGACAGCGTTCGTTAAATTTGTCCACACCCACCGTAAACCACCCCCTCTCTCTCTCTCTCTCTCTCTCTCTCTCTCTCTGTATCTCTCTGTCATCATCAAACGCTTCGCTAACAACGAGTGCAGCGAGGGCAACGAAAACCGCACAAACGTTCCACAAATCGTTCCCGAAATGCCTCGTCACGCCCCAGAAGCACATAACTGCAGCATTGGTTCGTGTCAACACTAAGCAATGCTCCATACCAAAGTACCACGTACATAGTACTTAGTGCATAGTGCAAAGTGCATAGTGCATTCGCTATATAGGTAGCAAAAATCATACGAATCATATATGACAATGTAATCACATGTGTACATACATATATGATCTACTTATCAATGAGAACGGTCAAGGCAACAGTTACTTGCATGAAATTCGAAAATGTTTTAAGCGCATGACTCACGAGTGGTGTCCGAGGCTGGTCTGGACACAAAAACTGCCCCTTTCACATTTAGCAAGCATTTTGTTCTCACAGAGCCAGCAATTAACGACTTGTGGCTGTAAAGAATCTTTGGCTAGCTTAAGTGTGCAAGTTTTTTTTTTTTTTTTTTTATTGCAAAAAGCCATTTTGACAACTGGGGTCAAACAAACACGAAATGCAGAAATTAGATTGTGAAAGCGACTAAGAACCAACAATCAAATTTAGGTCTCAAATTTTGTGAGCGCAAGAACATTTTATTTGGAAATCAAACCCGTTGTGGGATACTTAAAAGATTAGCAATCACAAATAAAAAAGTTAAGTTACGTCAATCAAACTCAAACTGGAATATTTTACGCAACAAATGCTTTGCTTCTTTTGCTTTGTAATTGAATTAAATAATATTTTGGGATTTCTTTAAATGAATATATTACACATTGTAGAAGAAGAACTTTTTCTCTGAGTGTGCAGCGAAGCTTTAAGTATGAGCGTAGTGCCAAACAAACGCTATAAAGAGTCAGGATATATGCCTTTCAGTAGTAAGGACCTCTTGCCTAAACCGTTCCCATACAAACATACACACACACATACGTACATAAATATTATACTAAGCTTTAGTTCAAGTATTTAAAGTACATAAAGGAATGGCTGTTACTAACCGTAATTCCTATGGGCTGAGGACATGTCAACCAAAGCATCCGTCCCAAGCATGCCTCACCAGGGACTAAGTCTAATCTAATCTATCTATCTATTTATCTGTCCATCTACTATTTTAGAGAGTTATCTAGAAGTAATCTCGTAGTCACTGTAGATCTTGAGAATATTAATTTTGTCTTGGATTATTGTTGCTGTTGAGTTTGTTTGCTTTTTGTCTTCTTCTTTATCTCTTATTATTATTGTTTTTTTTTGTTTTGTTTTTCGTTTTTGTAGTTGTTGTGTTGTTGTTTTTTTTTTGTTAATACTTGTCATCAGGCATGCCGCTCTTTAATCGTAGCTAAACAAATCTCACACCTCACCCAATTGATCTGCAAAGCGATCTTCTAGACAGAACCGAACCGCACTCACACATTTAAACTCCGGTATTCACAGGTCAGGCGATTTCGCAGGATGTGACCAAGCCGGAGAATCAAGTGTTCTCCACGGCCGAAAGTACATCGGCCAATGATGATTCGTATCTGGGTTACTCAATGACCACCGGTGACTTTGATGCCGATCGCACCGAGGATGTTGCCATCGGGATGCCACGTGGCGCCAATCTCCTTGGCAAGATCGTTGTCAATCGCTGGAATATGGCCAACATATTTAACATAACGGGTCGCCAGATCGGTGAATACTTTGGCTATGCTCTCGCCTCCAGTGATGTGGATGGTGATGGTCTCGACGATCTGATCATCGGTGCACCAATGTATACCGAGCCCGGCAATGTTGAGGGCAAATACGATGTGGGACGCGTCTATGTACTGATCCAGGGTGGCCCATCACCGGTAAGCCATTAAAACCTACAAAAAGAACACAAATCTAGTAACTGAAGTAAAGTATAAAGATATTGAAATCGAATTCAATATTTTAGACCAGTTTCACAGTTTCTGTGGAAAACATATCAATGAAAATCACAACGCAATATTTCAATTCACTTATGTGAAAATGTGAAATGTTGAACCTTAAATTTTATTTCATATTTTGTTTTCTGACACATTTGGCTATCAACGTTAACATACTTTTGTCTTACATACTTGCAAAAGTTGCACTTAGAAAAATAAATAATACATAATTCTGGCTTCAAATGCAGCCTCATTTGTTCAGGAAGATCACTTTAGTTATAGAATATTATAGAATATTTTCTGTTTAAATGTGAAACTTAGCCTTAAAAAATTGCAAATGCTTTTTAATTCTAGTCTCTACATTTTTGAGCAAAAATGGCACAAAAAAAAAAATGAAAAAAAATCTTAATAAAAAACTTTCTGTTGATAAAAATTGAAGTCAGAAAAAAGAATAGAATATATTTTTTCTAGTCTATTATTATTTATTTCTAGCATATTTATTTGGCATTTCAATTCTGAAGAAATGTTTTTGATAAGTTCAAAACAATTTTAAATTTCTAAAGCGATTTTCGTACAATTGCAAAAATTGAACTCATCAAATGTTGTGCTTAGTTTAGTGAGTCCAGCCACAATATGAACATGGATTGCTTTATGCTTTTTTTGAAGCCTTACTTACTTTGTGCTGAAATTTGGATTATGCTATTTACAGTCGGACCACTGGACGGTGGAGCATATACGCGACGGTTTCCATACGAAGGGTCGCTTTGGCTTGGCGCTGACCACGTTGGGCGATGTGAATGGCGATGGGTATGGCGATTTTGCTGTCGGTGCACCCTACGATGGACCCGAGGGTCGTGGCATTGTCTACATTTATCATGGATCCGCACAGGGTCCGCTAACGAAGCCATCGCAGGTCATTAAGGCCGAGCAGTTGGTGGAGTCGGCACCGTATCCGCGCACCTTTGGCTTTGCACTGTCGGGTGGCGTTGATATGGATGGCAATACGTATCCGGATTTGGCCGTTGGTGCCTATGCCTCCGATCAGGTATACATCTTCAAATCACGACCCGTGGCCGCTGTCAATGCGGAGACGGTGTTTTCAAGCACAACGAAACTGATCAGCCTGGACGATCGCAGCTGCGAGCTGAAGCGGGATCGCAAGAATGTGCCGTGCATGCCGCTGAGCACCTGTTGGAGCTACACCGGTCGCTATCTGCCCAATCAATTGGACTTTGAGGTGTCGTGGCTGCTGGACGCGAAAAAGACTCGCAATCCGCGCATGTTCTTCTTGCGCGACGAGGGCAAGAATATACGCAACCAGACCATACGCTTGACCTATGGCCAGCGGTATTGCTTGAATGAGACCGTCTATCTTATGGATAGTGTCAAGGATAAGTTGACACCACTCGAGGTCGAGGCACGCTACAATCTGCGCAGCAGTCATCCCCTCGAACCGGTGGTGCGACGACGTCGCGAGGTCCTCGAACCGGTCATCGATCAGAACCGCGAGATCATTCTGCGGGACTCGATCAACATTCAAAAGAACTGCGGACCGGACAACATCTGTGAACCAGATCTGGCGCTGACCGTCACGTAAGGCAAACTTATCTATCGAAACTATCAATTATCGTAATGCCAAATCTTTTGTAGTGCTGTGGAAAAGTATCTGTTTGTATCGGGCGAACCGCTGACCATTGAGGTGCTCATCAAGAACAACAACGAGGATGCTTTCGAGGCTGCCTTCTATATGATAACGCCAAAGGATTTGCAGTTCACCAAACTGCAGCAGCTCGGTGAGAAGATCGATATGCCCATCACCTGTTCAGCTCCGGATGGCAGCAACAATTACACACTCAAATGCGACATTGGCAATCCCCTCAAGGGTGGCAATATGGTAAGTCTCTCTCTCCCTCTCAATCTCTCAGTCGGCGATTAACAATGGAATTGGATTTTGATTTTATTTTTGCAGACACACTTTGCTGTTAGTTTTGTGCCAGCCGAGAAGCATACGAAGACTTCCAGCTATGATTTCTACTGGGAGGCGAATTCAACAAATCCGGAGAGAAAGAACTCCAAATTCGATAATATTGGTAGCAAAAACATTGGCGTCTGGGTGGAAACGGATCTAACGATCAAGGGCACCTCGCTGCCCGACTATCAGGTGTACAAGGCGTCTGATTACAAGGCACCGGGCAATTGGACCATCGAGGAGGAGATCGGGCCACAGGTGGTGCACATCTATGAGCTGCGCAACAATCTCAGCTCATTCATTGAGGGCGCCATCGTCGACATCTATTATCCATATCAAACCGAGGCCGGTGATCCATTGATGTATGTGCTCAATCAGCCAGAGACTGGCGGCAAAATCCGCTGCGACATGATCGAGGTCAATGAGCTGGGTCTCAAACTCAACGAGAAGCAAAAGAATAAATCCTATCTGCATGCTCAGGGCGCCATCAGCAATTCAATGCATGTGGATGCTGGTGCTGCTGATGGTGGCCACTTGGAGATACCGAATGATGCACAAACTGGGGGCACTGTACGTGTCAACGTTGGCAACGACAATCAACGTCGGCTGACACCCAAGCAGAAGGAGCTGTTGGAGCGCGAGGATGCCCAGGATGTTACCGGTGATGCATCCTATGTGCACTTGGATCGGGCCAACAATGCCGTTCGCCAACAGGAATTCAGCAGCAGCGGCAATCGTACCGATTATCAATTTGGCGGTGGTGCAGGCCAGGCCGAGATGCGTGGACATAGCACCCAGGGACACATACAAATGGCCAGTCCTCATGTGATCACCAGCTCCAGTTCAAGCTACCAGATAAGACCCCAGCAATCGCAACATAATCAGCAGCTTTATTTGGCTGGTGGTAATGTGGGTGACAAGTCGATGTATGGCGGACGCAATGGAAATTTCCAAACTGGTACCTTAGATTTGGGTAACCTAAATCGTGGCAATGTGGACAACGAGCTGCACCAGACCCAAATGCAATACGGACAACCGGGCAATGTGCAACATCATGTTGTTTACAGTTCCGGCACCAAACCATATTATGGGCGGGAAAACGAAGACTTCTACGATGAGGACAATCAGCAGCAAAAGGCACAGGCTCAATCCCAATCGCAGTCACCCGTTCAGCGTCAGTGGAGCACATCCAGTTCGAGTTCGACGCAGCGGCGCTTTAAGCGCGACAAGCCAACAACAATTGAGATGAGATTGGCCAATGGCACCTCACCGTGCCTGGGTGTCCAGTGTCGCCGTCTGCGCTGCTATGTACAGAATCTTGGCTATGAGGATGCGGATGCCGCTTTTGTGGCGATACGTGCTCGCATGGTGGCAAGCACAATGGAAAAACTGGCACCCACCGTGCCACTCAATGTGTCCACGCTGGCTGTGGCCAATGTGACGCTGTTGCCATTCATCGGTCGACCCATGGAGATGATTGTGAAGACGCATGAGATCTTCTACAAAGCGCAGCCGGAGCCACTTCAAGTTCCCGATGTGGTGCCACTGTGGGTCGTCGTATTGGCTGCCTGTGCCGGCGCACTCATCTTTCTCCTGCTCGTCCTTCTACTCTATAAGGTCAGTTGATTATTCGGATTTATTATTTAAGGCACTTGTCTCAGTTATTCATCTAAATTTAATTTACTCACAAATTTATAACAAATTAATATAAACCAAAAGCATATCATTATAATTGGTTTCAAACTTTTGCCAAAAAGTAATCTTTTTTTTTTTTAAATTTATTGCTTAACAGTTTTATATTAGTTCCTCTTATTTAATTTAAATCCAATAACCGTTACCGTTTCAATCGCATGTGCAGCCAATATTCTAACCAATTTGTCTTTTCAGTGCGGCTTCTTCAAGCGCAACCGGCCCGCGGATCACTCGCAGGAGCGACAACCGTTGCGGAACGGTTACCATGGTGACGAGCATCTGTAAGGCCTTTGCTGCAGCAGTTGGAGGAGCAGCAGCAGAAACAGAACTAACACACCACACATACGAACAATTAACATCGCACTAAACAACGTACTAAATCAAGAAAACCCCAAAAAAACAAGAAACGGTTTTAGAAACAAACCTAACTAAATAACGAACGCGCTTAGCCAAGTTTTAAACCGCGCGCGCGCTTTTTAAAAACGCCCGCCAACGACAAAAGCAGACAACAAATATAGAAACCTGCTAATCTATACAAATTAATGTGCGATGTTGCGATGAAATTTTTTTTAAACAAAAAAAAAAAAACAAAACAAAAAACAAAAACACGTAAAACTTGCCTAGTCACAAAATTGAGAACTTTCTGATGCGAAAAAAGTTAAATGATTTTTTTTTCTCGTTTGTTTTAATTATTATTTAATTTGTTCAATGAAACCTTGCAAATTTGATGAACTTCTCCAGCGAGTGCTACTTTAATGTGTACTAAAGATAAAACTATATGGTAAGTAAGTGTGACTGTGTATGCGTGTATGTAAATGTATTTGTGTGCGTGAGTGCGAGTGGTTTTTTGAGTGAGTGTTTTGAGTGTTTTTAGCTAATGTTGAAAGCAAGACCACAAAGCAAAAACAAAAAGAAAAACAAAACAAAAAATGAAAAATTAAGCTAATTAATATGTGAATTTTATTTGTAAACAAGAAATAATAATGCTGCCCGCAGAGAAGCTTCGAGAAGTGTCATACTGCCACGCCCACTGGCGCACAGCAGCCAGCAGTAGCATTAAAATAAATCAAATATTAGGTGCTACTTTAAAGTTTTTATTTTCCCATCCCCCCCTTTCCTAACTCCCCTCCCCACCCCTCCCATCCCCTCCACTCCGCTCATAGACACATATTGAAAGTTTTCAAATTGTAGGCGTGAGAAAATTGTTTGCCAAACTCAAAGTTTGCCAATCGTAAAATCTGCAACACCAAAATGGGTTAATGCTAAACTATTAAAAGATACAATGTGTAATGTTTTTTTCTTCTTGTTCTTCTCATAATTGTAAAAGTCTTTGTGTATATACTAAAAAAAAAAACTAAAAAAAAACAAAAATCGAGAAAAAAGGAAAATGAACAATTAATTCGTTTAATTAATTAATATGCATTTATTTCCATACTACACCGCAAGAAGCGCAGATCGACTTCTTTTGGTGTACTCTCGAAATAAACTTTGGGTAGTGTATAATAAATATATATGTAGGCTTTTGCTTGTTGTGTCTACCTATTATTTAAGCACAACTCGCTATTGTTTAATTTATTAACTGTACTTATATAAATGCGTATGTATTTTATTCTTTTTTTTGCTAATATATGTATTAAATTTAATTTTTTATTAAAAAAAGAAAAGTTATCAATAAAATCAGGGTCAAATTGTAAAAAATTATCTGTCAAATCTTATTTTGGGACTTAATATTTCTTTCAGCAGGAAATTCAAAATGAATCGATAAGCAATCGATCCTTATCGACGCGATTTAAATGTTATTCAAACAGAGTGACGGTACTAATCGACAAAAAGTTGTTAATTGACAAGACTATCGATAACAATGCTCACTTTGCGTTTACGTTGCTCTCGTGAGCGTTAACGTTATTAACAGCGGTTTGTGCATTGGCTAATGACAATAAAATTTTTTAAAATAAAAGTATTTTAGGATTTATTGTGTGACATTTCATGCAATTGCAGCAATTAAATATTTGCCGTACATGTTTTTCGTAAAAAAAAAATCAACAGCAGGCTGTGTGCCGAGGGCAGAGCAGAGCTCGTAACAACTGCACTCAAAATTTGAAACGTTACTCGATACACATAGAACGGTAATTGCGGCGTTCATTTTGTTCTACATTTCTCTTTAGTAATCATTGAGAAAGCAACGTTGCGCGACGTGTGCCGCGGCGTAATTGGCGAACGTTGACGTTGACGTTGTTGTTATTGTCGTTCAGTTAGTTGTGCGCGTAAAACTGCAACTGTTTTCTTTTCTTTTCATTTTTTTTTTTTTTTTTAAGTCATACACAAAGCGAATATTAAATGGTTGAGTTTTTTTTTTAGAATGAAAGCTAAAATCAAGTGAGCGGCCTTAGAAAAAACAAGTGTTTGCCAAGATTTAACAACGCAACAATAAAAAAAAAGGCAAATCGAATATTTAGCGTGTATTGAAAGAGTGTGTGAATAATATGTTAATTACATGTTGCTAACTGATAGCAGATCTCTTTTTTTTTGTTCTTTGTAACAATAACAATAATATAATTAACGAGAGTGAGTGCAACAACAACAACAACAACAAATAAAAGAAGGTAAAAGCAAAAACTGCTTAAGCTCTGCTTTCAGGTGCTTCTACATATGTCTGTGTGTGTGTGTGTATATATATATGTATGTGTGTTATGGAATGTAAGAAGTACGAGACATCTGCAAATATGGAGCGAGTACAGAGCAAAGAGTGAGTGAGAGAGAGAGAGCACTTTCAAGCCGTAGTTATAAAGTATCATTGTATAAGTATGTTCATGTGTGTGTGTGTGTATGTGCTTGTGAGATATGCCGGCACAACCGGTTCGTCAAGTCACTAAACCAAGACCAGCAGCAGCACCACCACCACCAGCAACAAAAACAACAGCAATGAGAAGAAGAAGCTAAATTGTAGAAAGAGAGTAGAAACAATGTGAATGCTGCGCAGACGCAATGCGACGGCGACGCTTGCGTCGTTTTCATTGCCTGCGATGCTGCCAGCAGTGCATTTTGCTTTTGATTTTGGTTCTCTTATTTCGTGGCGGTTATTGTGTTGTGCTACCGTCTCACACCCACACAGCCACATACGCATATACAGGCCACATGTGCTGCGCATTAAACACAAAAACAAATAAAGAAGAAATTCCCATCATTAATGCGTAACAGTGTCGACGTCGACAAAAGCAGCTGCGATCTAGGGATGTGCAATAACCGTTAAGCATAGTCACCACACTTATATATATATATATATATATATATATATGTGTGTGTGTGTATGTATTCTCGGTTAAACACGGATCCTTTGGTCATCCTCTCAGACAACGACGACATTTCCGCTTCTTTCACTGCTGACGCTGCTGCTGTTGTTTTTATCGCCACTTTTGCCTTTCGAATACCGTTATATTTTTTGTCTTCTATTTTTGTACTTTTTTGTTGCTTGTTCTTGTCGTATACCGACTGGGTTTACCTTTGCCTTTGCATTTGCGCATTGTGCTGCACACGCACGAACCTACCTCGACCCCCACCATCGCCCACACACCCATTCCCATTCCCCCATCGTTTTAATAGTATCTTTTGCCCGCATCATCGAATCGACTGCCGAATATCCGCTCGATTTGCACTCGTTTTGGTTTTGTTTTCAATGCCCTCTCGCAAAAGAGTTCGACAATTATGTTAGAAAGTCTGGCAACGTTTAAGTGAAGATGCTGGATTAGATAAATAAATTATTCAATAGTAATCGCTTATCCATTTATACAATTTTTCATTTTGTATGTAGTATATACGACAATGAATTGATGAAAATTCAAAATAGTAATCATTAAATTAAAAGATTGCAAATAACGTTCGTAATTTCTTTAATTCGACTCCTAATCTACACTTTGTACAACCCAAATAAACCTGTAATGCAGAAAGAATGCGTGTGTCATAGGTCGTAAATGGAATACTATACGACTCCATATAATACCACGACAGATTATTGGAATGCACTTGCATTACATCCCCAAATATGGAAAAGAGTTTAGCATATATTTTCAAAAAGTAGTTAGATATAAATATAAATACTCAAAATATAGAAAGCTCACTATGTCTACAATTTGACGACTTATTCGAGGATATACTCGTATAACAATTTTAAATATGTACAAAAAAATATATTTTTCAATTAAAAGTGATAGTAAAACAGATAATAAACCAATACCAATATAAGAAATACGTTATAAGTATTTGTTGTTGTTATTTTATGTGTATTTGTATAGTATTGCAACGGAACAATAACTAAACTCAAATATTGGATATTTTTGTCTGCTTGTTCTGCAAGGTAGAGTATTCAAATTACGGTATTCCAAGACTAAGTGACTTTTTTTTTATGTGTGTTGCTATTGTGTTGCCGCACATGTATGTGCACATGTATATATGTATATGTATTGGTGTATGTATTTATGTACATAAATATGGTAACAAACCGCACCTTTTCCCGTTAAGCGCTTGAACTTGTGATTTACGCTTCAGCTAACATCGAATGCTGCTTTATAAATACTCAGTCAACTTTCATTACATTTGGGCGGATGTTTAGAAAACTTTCGACATTATGTATTTTTCTGTTGGATATTGAGTGCATGGAGATATCTTTATATCTATTCACAATGCAGCAAGTAAATAGTAATACTATTATTAAATATATCATTGTGATTCCAAAAGAACAACAACAAGGTAAAAATATTACAAAATATTACAATTAATATTAAAAAAAACTCTGATGCTGCACTATA
The DNA here is from genome assembly GCA_035042055.1 of Drosophila macrothrix. NCBI lineage: Eukaryota > Metazoa > Arthropoda > Insecta > Diptera > Drosophilidae > Drosophila > Drosophila macrothrix. The sequence continues at coordinate 16,922,933 of JAWNLX010000587.1, read as the reverse complement.
TTTATTGTAGCACCTCCATAAAAGGAAAACAGCTGTCATCCTTAGATTGATTTATTACTCATTTTCTTATGTTCTTATCATATGTTCTTTTTGTGTGTGTGCTTGGAGGGTCTCTTATCTGTAATAAATCAATGCACAGATTGTTTGCATAGGCTCTTGAGCTAAATATGGAAAAGGAAAGAAAATCTGGCTACCTTGGAATATGTATGCATTTATGAGTGAGGAACGAGAAACGTGTTGCAGCGTTCTATATAATTTAAATATTGAAGTTATCTTTAGTGTTGAGTGAGCAATGTTAGAGAAATGCACTCACAAATAAATAAAATATTGACAAAATTAAAAAATTATAATATTAAACCAATGTTGTTGTTGCATGTTCCGTTATCAGCGAGTGCTGATCAAACTTGCATTGCCTTGTGCACAGCTGAGCGTAAACTGCGGCTGCCGCTGCCGCTGCCACTGCCTAAGTTGGCGTCGCCGTCGCCTCTGGCTTTTATAAGTGCAACTAGTCAAAGTGTTGACACATTAATATTTCAACAACATCAGCAACAACAACATTAGCAGCAATTCAGAGCTCGGTCGTTGTGCAAGCCGAGCTGTCAGCAATCAAGGTTATCAGCCATCAGCTATCAGCAGCGAAACACAGTTTCTGCCATCTACTGCCCCATTCAATAGTCAATTATTGGTAGTAGTAGAGTCCTTGGTAGTAGTAGAGTCTCCGCTCCCATTAGCTATATACAGTTGCGAATAAAATAAAAACAATTATTTTTTATTCTGGCTAATCTCACAAAATATATGTGGTATTAAGTAGGAATAATCGAAAGATAAGTTCTAGCTTATATTATCGAGATTGCGCCTTGTTAGAATGTTTAGCTCACAGCTAGGCCTTAAATAGGTATCGTTCGAAAAATATTGGATTAAAGCGAAACATTATTTTCAAATAAATAATTGCTTAAAGCAAACATTTTATTTAATATAGCCAAAAATGAAAATATTCAACTATTTCGAACAGCAAACAAAAATGTAGGTGTGAGCAGTGCAACTCTGGTTTGCCAGGGTATTTAAACTTCGACCGTTGTGCCTAAGATAACCGTTCTTTCTTGTATTCTTTTTGTTTTTTGTTTTGTTTGTGTATTTGTAGTTTTGCTGAGGCAAGTATCTTGAAACAATTTTTGATAATGGGCGACGATGTTCGGTGCGCCATTATTGACAAATTAAATGTCAATAGCACAACATGAACAACCTCAGCAACAACATGGTAAAGCAACAAGTGGCGACACTGAGACAGTAGGCAACAACAACAGGAATGAACATTAAGAAACGAATATTAAATACTCTACACTATTCCAAATCCAAAAGTGATTTTTTAGAAATTTAGAAATTAATTAACTAGTATTTTAAGTTTCCATTTTTTCTCAGACGAAAAACTATTAGAGTTGATTTTATATACATATATATATTGTTAGACATCAAATTGTTTACAGAAATTAATTTATGAAAATCAGTTGAATTTTGGCCGTAACTATTATTTTTAGTTTAAATTTTTACCCTCGATGCGTTACATATTGTGTGAGAAAACTATAATATCCTCTTGGGGCGCTAAAATATTAATTAACTGCTCGACAATGCGACAACGCGATAGGTGGACAGCTTGACAGGTGGACAGGCGGACAGGTGTGCAAATCTGATTGTCAATTACGCTCGACATCGAATTCAATTCTATGCCCTTAATTTTATAATGTTTAATGTTGAATTGAATGTTTGGTATGTCAATCAGCTTGTGTGGGCAGCGTGACAATTCAATTGAATTTATGTGTGTCCAACTTGACATCGGTTTTTTCTTATTGGTTATATATATATTATATATTTGTATGTATATTTCCGGCTTCTGTGACCGCCGCAATTTGACATATTTCATCAAATATGGTCAACTTTGAATGGAGTTTTACGAATACAATCTGTTATGGTATTGAAATGAATGAGAATTGAAATGAAGTGAATGCCGTGTGGATATCTGCTGAATGTGCGAATACATATGGCTCTAAGTTAATGAATATTACAGCCAAAATTGTAATTAATGAATATTTTCTGTAATGCTAATCAAGAGCACTTTTGTTTGTCTAAATCTTATACATTTGAATTTAGGAATAAATATACCAATTTATAATTATTAGCATATACATATAGTCACTCATCGCATATCTTAACACAAGAAATCTGATGCGCATCTTGAATTGCGTCTCAAAGCATCCCCAACCATTCACCATTCCCCATCCCCCCCCAATGTGCTGAAGGGGACGCAAAATAAGAAGAAGACAATGCAAACTGCGCAGCAGTTGAAGAAACGCACAACTTGCAACTTTGCCCTGCCATTGGCATAAACAGAGCAACGCAATAACATACACAAAACCAGCAAGCAAATTCAGGCAGGAAGCCACCTAAAAATGGATCGAAACCCATTCGCACAATACAAATTAAGCATTTCAAATACGAAATACAACCCATAAACCGATTCTTGATACCTCTCCACTTCCCCAAATAAGCATATGTACATACATACATGTGTGAGTTTGTGTGTGTGTGCGTGTGTGTGTGTGTGTGTAGCCCACTTTTACAGAAGTGCCGCTGCGGCACTTTGGCTTTGATGAATGTCATCACCATTATTGCGACCCATTAAAAACCATGTTGCATTTGCATTTTCTTTTTGAAATTCAGCTTTGCTTAACTATTATTTTGTGCTATGTTCAACTCAAGGCACAAAGTGGTAGAAAAAAACCACCAATAAACAACTGCAAAATTCATTTGAAAGACCCGGAAATCATATATGTAACATATTATAGCGGATGAACGACTTAAGATGACTCGGATAATGCAATAAATATTAATATTATTATCTGTATTCAAGTGGATAACACGCTATTAACCAGAATGTTCAATTCGACTGAGAGGTCGTCTGAGAGATACTATCAGCTTAGCAACAATAAAAATCTAGGGCAGCTCATGTTTTTTTAAAAAAGAAATATTGAGATATAAAAATTATAAATTAAAATTAAGGTAACAAATTAAATGATGTACAATTAAACGTGAATGAATCAGTTGAAATTTCAAATGAAAAAAGGAACTGTTCAATATGAAAACAGAACACGTGTTTCTTATTCGATCTTTATAAAATCAATAAAGTTTAAAAGCGGCGCATATATTTTTTTTTCGTTCATTTTCTTAACTTTATCATGAATTTCTTAAATACGTTGAAAAGGCTGGTTGTCCTAAGAACCTTCCACTTCTAACAACGAATTCATAAGTTCCTTGAACTTACCAATATAAGTAGTAAGTAGACCTTTGAAAACATTTCTTGTGAGGGTGGAGCTATTATTTATTTTCGCAACTGTCTGTGTTGCATAACAGACAGATTTGGTGTGACACATGATGATAATATCAAGATGAAATAGAATGATATCATCTTTCAAATCGCATGCTTACTTTGTGCTGTTTGTGTGTGCTGTTTGTGTGTGTGTGTGTCTGTGTGTGCATATATGCATAAGTATTGAGCTTATACCTATCAGCAACCGACTAACTGACTTATCTGGCTGTTACTCAACTGTTTGACGAAGTCTTTTGGGCCATGGTTTTAAAGTGGCCCTTGGATCTGTGGAGATAGGTAAATGGGTAGATAGTTGGTTATTTGTTTTATTTACAAGACGCTCACAAATATAACGTGTGCAAATGTTTTAATTAAGTAAATGGAAGGGAAACGAAATGAAAAGCCTAGAATAGTTATTTGGCTGGGCCAGCAACTTATCTGAGATTGCCACACAGCCTAACGGCGAGATAGAGGCATTCTTTATTGCTTCTTGCCAATGAATAAAAATTGGACGAGAATTAAGCAATAATCGCTATGCCGATAAGATAGCAAGCGCTTTAATGGTTGCCTTTAGTTGCTTGCCTTAACTAACTTGGTTGTTACTTTCATTTTCACTGGCCAGGGACGGGTGTGTAATCCGCAAGCCGCAAGTTTCAAACTGACCAACACTTATCGCGATCCTAGAAGCTTTAATGGGATTAGCAATGATATGATAAATCATTCAACTGAAAAACCGACTCATCGACTTCAAATTTAGCATGAGACATTCGTTCGAAATGGTAGCACGCAGAAGAAGATATTTGCGACCGCATAGATTATATATTCATTCTTGATAACGTCGATATAGCCAAACCATCTAAACCCGATCACCTAGCGCCTTGAAACTTGGAACATATACTGGTCTGTGCCCACGTCAAAAAAAGTGTCAAAATTGGTGAGCTACGTCCACTAGAGGCTATGAAATCGATTAATTTGATAGTCCCTAATCAATAAACCCATGTATCTCCGACTATATCAATGAATTCGACTACATTTGGTTGGTAGGTTGTTGGCGATGTCTTTCCGCCTACCTTCGCCGACACCAGAAATGAGAATATCTTCCGTAGTTTTTGAGTTAGAGCCATCAAATTTGTTAGTCATATTGCTGGTAACCGCCTTTAAGTACCGCAAACCTTCCACACTTTTAAAGATAAAGTCACTAACTTTGAGTGTAGGTTACTAGAAACCTCCTTCACAGATTGGTAATTCTTGGCTACACCAACCCCGTTCTGGGGCAACCGTTATTAGATGGTATTACTTATTGGCTTCAGAGTATTTCACAGTCGGTTACATCCTACGCGTTCTAGCGTTCTCATTTGTTTTTTTTATATATCAAAAAGAGAATCAATTTCAATTAATTCATATTCTGAACAAAACTGCAGATGCCATCAGATTAATCCGATCTGTATGTATCTGTAATCTTCGTCGTGCCTAAGATAGCTATCTTGTTATCTTTTATATATAAAATTTATAATATATGTTAAACATTACGCTTTGGGTTCTGAATGCATCTCTGACTCTTCTACACGAACTTTACCCCAAATTGTTGATAACATTTTCTACTTGAGTACACTAGTCCAAAGGCAACGTCTCAACACAACACAATCTCCACTTGTTCAATTGCTACCCAATCTTTGTTTGTTCCCCAGTTGACGTGTGTGGTTTTTTCGCCATAATCGCAGATCAAATGACAAACTGGCTATAAAATTACAAACTGTAAACTATTTTAAGCGCTGCTGACCAACGGAGCGCATCACTTGCTGCCCCCAATGGCATGGCAATAATCTGATCCAATTTAAGGTCGAATGCATGAATTTGGAATTTTGAATGCAATAAGTTAAAATCGAGGGTGCTGATGATAAACATTTCAGCGGCAGCCTGAAATTATTATGGTCTTTAATGCTATATTTAGTCGACTTGCAAAGTAAATATTATGAATCGACAAATGTAGAACAGTTGGATGTCAATGGGCAAATATCATTGGAAAGATCAATAGTCTACATTTTTAATTACTTGCACGTCTTTCGCTAATTTTGCCAATTAAAATTTATGCACATTGGCGACAAGAACCAAATCCCAAATCCACTTTATATAAATATCAGACTTGCAAGTGAAAATCTCGAGAGAAAAAAAAAAATAGAGAAACAAAGGCTGTCGCCCGAGTTGGTTCGCAAATTGGCAGCAATTGTTGTCAATTTAAAATTGAAAAGAAGTCAAATGTGGACAGGAATGTTCAAGCTATATAGGTATGTAAGTGCTTATTGTACGTATACAGACATGGATCTATGAAGTACGCACGTATATATATATATATATATTCACATGTATAAGTGGGCGCTATCTAAGTGCCATTTTTTACTTATCTACGATGCTCTACAAAATGCTCAAGTATCTGTGAGTGTGTATGTATGCATGTATGTGTGTGTGTGTGCGTGTGTGTGTGTGTGTGTTTGTGTGTGTGTGTTTGTGCTTGGATGCCTTGTATATCATGTCTCAAGGTAATCTTTTGATAATCAAGTGTTACGTTAAGCTCGCTACCCAAGCTGATAAAGCCGACACACTACAAGCTCTTACTACTACATATATAAATGTATGTATATGATTATCAATTGAAATATAAACCGCATACATACACATATATGGTATTCATATAGTGCATCGGCCAGTTGGGCAATTGACAAGTGTCTGAGATTAAAATGACTTATGCGTTTTCCTATTATTGCAGCTTAAGCTGAAAATGCTCTTAAATTAGTGGAGATTCGGAAACAAAGCTATTAAGCTATTACCTGAGCGCTATTTAGAGAACCTGGACATGGCCCTGAATCAGGGCAAATACAAGCCGACAATCTGTTCCGTCGATGAGGTGGACGATCGCAGCTATAAGCTCCACACCGGCCAGCAGCAGGATGATGAGCGCAATGATGGCGGCCTGGGCAGCAAGCAGCAGATCGAGGGCAGCGAAACGGCGCCGCTGACAACCAATCAGCAGAAGCTTCACATGGACGATGCTGGACTCACGCCCAAGGAGCTCGAGGCTGCACGCAAGGAGGCGCTTAGCGATGCCAGTGCAGTGGGCGGTGTTACGCCCACCGCAAATACACCAAATTCGACGCATGCATCTGCAAATGGACTCAGAGGTGAGACAGATAAACAGACAGAGAGAGAGAGAGAGAGAGAGATTTCAATTATAATCCCACCCATATCGTTGTCACTATTCAAAAATGAATTTTTAACTGCATAAATCAGCTGTGAGCCAGGCAGATTCGATCTGATCATTGCATATATCAAATTAATTTACATTGTATATTCGTGGTAATCATTCAGATTCAAAATAGTTTCTGGATAAAACCAAAATTTGAACATAGTTCAACAGGTTATATTTGATATTTTAATGATATAAGAACAACCTGTCTTTGTTAGATGTTTGTACTTCAATAAATCACTTCACAAAGCATTTAAGCATAAAAATTCATGAAAAGAAACACTTAACATATCGCAAACAAAAGGCTTATGTCAATGCTACAAAGCAGATAGTGCTAAACAATAATGTTCTTTTCTGAGAATTGTCTACACTTAGAATAAAATCTCTTTAAAATTTGGGAAAAACGCCTTAATTTTAGCACAATGATTCAGCAATGATTTCATTTCTTAATTCCATTTTTCTAAAATGTAGAAAAATGATGTTTAATTTACAGGGTATTTTGTATATGTGCATACGGAATTCGAACTTTAACTTTTTTGTTACCTAGATTATTATTAAATTTATTGTTTTAATACTCTACAATAGAAGCATTTTAGATTAGTTTAAGAATTCATATATCTTTATTTGAAAAACTTTACATTTTATTTTACATTCGAATTCGCGACAGCAAATATAATTTGTTTCTTCTGAATTGTAAAAAGTATTTTTCTTAAAAAATGGGTATTGTTTCTACGTTTTAGAAAATACAACATTTTTAACAAATCGATTAATATATATACTTAGAAATTATTTCGTATCATCAGGATGATTTTCTAAATTTAGGTGTAATTTTTTTTTTGAGTGTAAGCTCGAATAGCGAACGCTGTTTGAATATATTATACCTCGATTCAGGTAGGCTGCCAATTAATCTCCTGTCTATTTAGTAGCTATGAAGATTTGAGCATTCATTCATCATAATCATATTTCATGCACATCTCATAAAAATTTCATGCGCCGCTTTATCATTTGCTGGATTATCTGAAGCTCTGCTGCTTCCAGGACGACGCTCCTTCGACGCACTGATGAGCCTGTCGCGCAAGCGTCGCATCTTGTATGTGACCACAGCCTGCCTCTGCGCCGTGCTTCTGGTGATCATCATCATGCTGGTGGCCTTCTGGCCGGAGGTGCCCTTCCATATGCGAGCGCCGCTCTGCCTGCAGCGAGAGTGCGTCGAGAGCAGTCGCCAGCTGCTGCTCTGGGCCAACACAACGAAGAGTGCCTGCCATGAGACATACGATTGGGCTTGCGGTAACTTTGGCCGTGAATACGCCGATGGCGATTACTTTGTGATCAAGCGCGGCGAATGGAACTACAAGACTTATAATGAGTATCAGGGTAAGCGTTTGGCTATATCCCAACTTATCTTATCGTAACTTAATCAATTCATTTCATATTCCAGAGCTCAACGAACTGAATCGTTTTATCTCCATGCTGCCCAATGCCGCCGAGGGTGCTGTTGAGTCCACCATAAGCAGCCTCTATCGCAATTGTCGCGACATCGATGCCTTGGACAAGAGCCAGTCGGATCTATTGCTCAAGCAGGCTATGAAATCTGTGGGTAAGTTGCCCCGACGACGACAAACAGGGGATTAGAACCAATGAACCAATGATTAAGGCGTCAACTACAAAACCATCCCAATAGCCAGGCAGATCCCACAGCTACAGTTCTGGACGCTGCTTAGCCAACTGGGTGGCAACTCCAGATAGTCTCAACGTTTTTGGTTTTGGTTTTGCCTTAGCCATTTGCTTCCCCATTCTTCCTTCACCAAAGTGTCTGTTATTCTGTGTGTAGTTTTGGTGCCCCACTTGTATATCCCTTAAATTCTCAACTAATCAGATCAGATAAGATCAGATTTCATTTTCAATGCTGACACCGATTTTTTTTTTTGTATTTTTAATATTTGTTCATCTGAGAGCCATTTTATTAAAGAAATTGACGAAAAAAAAGTTGTTTAGACTATTAAACTATTGTAGATAAAAAAAAAATCGTTAACTTCTGCTGAAACCCGACTAGTGGCTAGGTGGCAAGTACGTGGAGGACTGAGCGGCCTTGTGAACAGTGTTCAGACCAATGCCTCCACTGCCGCCGCTGATGAGTCCATGGCCGGCGCCGGTTCCATAGCTGCCGGTGTTCACAGAGCTGCCGCTGCTGCTGATGAGTCCATGACCGGCACCGGTTCCATAGCTGCCGGTGTTCACAGAGCTGCCGCTGCTGCTAATTTGACCACCGAGAATGCCGACGACAGACTGTGCGGGTGCTACGCCTCCATCTGTGTGCTCCGATGAGCCCTCGATTTGGTCGTATTCGGCTATGGATGCAAAGTGTGTGCTTAAGTCAAATATGCCTATATATAAATTTTGAACTTGAATCGGTGTCGAACTTACCCTGAATCTGTTGCTGGGCATGCTGGGCCTCTGCGTCTGTCTTGTACTTGATGAAGAAGACCTCGGGCTTGCTGGGAATTGTGGGCGCTGGTGTTGCAATGTCGTTGACCTCCAGTGTGGAGTCCTTCTTGCTGAGCACATAGATGACAGTCTTCTCCTCCTTGGGTGCATACTCGGCCGACAACTTAACATTGGCGTTGCTCGAGGATGGCGCCTTGATGAACACAACGCGATAGTTCTTCTGTGGGCGGCCAATCACCAAGTGTTTGACACGCTCCAGACTCTGGTGATCCTCCGGCGCGGCGACCGTTATGAATTGTTTGTGCACAAGTGGCGCCTCAAAGCCAGCTTGTTGGTCCACCTCCTGTTGTTGCTGATCGCTGGGTGCCTGATATCCAGCGAGTCCGCCAAAGCCAATGTTGGGCGAGGGTCCAAAGCCAGTAAAGCCGCTGCCAGAGGAGACGCTGCCAGAGGAGCCGCCATAGCTAGCGCCGCCATAGCCAGAGGAGCCGCGTCCGCCATAGTTGGTGGTTGATGAGCCGACGCTGTTATAGCCAGAGCCAGAACTGCCGTAGCCGGAACCGCCGGAGCCAGAACCGCCGTAGCCAGAACCGCCGGAGCCAGAACCGCCGGAGCCAGCGAAGTAGCCAGAGCCAGAGCCCGAGCCAGAGCCGCGCAGTGAGCCAACGCTGGCGCCCTGGAAGGCGCCCAGTGGTCCATATGTAGCCACATTGTTGCTGCTACTGCTGGGTGCATTCAGGAATCCTCTGCTGCCACCGCCTATTGTCGTCAGAGTGCCAGAGACGCCGCTGCCATAGTTGTAGCCCTGTGGCTTGGCTTGAGCCAAGACCAGAAGCGAGCAAAGAGTCTAAGAGAGAGAGAGAGAGAGATAGAGAGAGAATGTGCAAGTCCAATATGCTGGTAATCCTTGTGTTATCCTTGTGTTGCCTTACCACAAAGAGACGCATGTTTTAAGTTGAACTTGGTTTGAATTCAGTTGCTGATTAACTGTTGCTGCTCCTCGCTGTCGTTTGGTCTTTTATAGTCGGATATCAGTAGACCCCAGAGCGATTCCGCTATTCCCTATTCAGAAATACTTAACATTCAGTCGACAAAAAAAATATATATATATATTCATATTTCTGATACTATCGTTGTTGTTGTTATTGTTGTCTTCGGTGGTATTTCTTCTATAATATCGCGGCTAATTAATTGCTCAATTATTTGACTATGCGAACCTCTGACATTTGACTTGATGCTCAAAGCTTCTCTTTCGCCCTGTCTCTCTCCCTCTCGGTCCAGCTATCTCTGTCGCCCTTACTCGCTCGCTAGCACCTCTTCTTTTCTGGCTTCCTTTAATGTGACGCGTTGATTGACGATTGTTGTTGCTGCCTGCTGCTGCTGCTGCTGCTGCTGCTGCGGCCATAAATCATTGCTTCAAGTGATAAGTTTTCAACTCTTCATCCAACGGCCATTGACAACGCATCAGCATTAGCTTGAGTAAACAGATTAACAATCAAAATACAATGAAATAAAAAATCAACGACATTAGTTTCCGTTGCAATCTTTGCAGCTAAATGCAAATTCCTTGAGTTTTGAAATGATCGATTGATTTAATCATTTAAGTGCAGAATTTTGTATTCGATGCTTAAAGTTGAACAAGGTGCTAATATTTTAGCAGCTCAAAACAACATGTGGCTTAGATATGATACTAAATGTATGGTAAATATAAATAATTACACAATTGAACTATTTGCATACGTTCATATATCAGATTTACATCTAACGGATAAATGTTTCCCGACTACAACATAGGGTTATTTATTTATTTATTAATATTAAAATAGTGTAAAGTGTATATAATTATATTAGAAAAATATTTCAAAATGTATAAATTGAGCTATTGAATGAGAAACATTTTTGTGATTCTAAGCGCCGGTTTAATTTTGGTGTAAAATTAGTATTAACATCAAGAGCACAAATTTAATTTTTTTTTTTTTTTTTTGTTTTTTTGTTGGTTTTTTTTTGTTGAATTTTTACACTCTCACTTTAATTTGTCTACTTCTCACGGTTTCTGTTCTTACCAATCTTCTTTTTCGATTGATTACATTTTTCTTCTTCTTTTTTTTATATTATTAATGAACGCAATTTATTATTGGCTGTCTGAGTTGAAATGGTTAATATACAAGTTGAATGGTTGTTCTTTTTTGTTTTCCAAACAAATTCTCTGGGATTTTTCTTAAACATTTTACGCACAATACTTCCGCAATGGGATTTTTGTTTGACTTGACGGGCTGTGTCTTAACTAAAAAGTATTAAATTATGCGTAAGCCCCAGGCTAGGATTGAAAATAACATGGATTACAATTTTAATATGCCCGTTGGCTAAAATTAATGATACAGATTCAAGACTCTAGTCCATTGACGCAGACAATTAAGTCATAGCCAATAAGCAGGCAAAGCTTGTTTGCAAAACATTCAATGACAACGGCAGACATCGACAAATACATTCAAGTGTTCGTTGGAGGAAGTCGATTCATTTCCCACCCCTTCCACACATATTTGACGTATGTGAAATGAATTTCAGTTTATTGTTTAAGTAAAAAAAAACTAACTAGCTAGCACATGGCATTGTGCCCAGGGGAACCCTTAAATGTTCAGCATAGGCTAAATCAGTTTACAAAAAAAAAGAAATAAAATTATATTTGTTGCTTTTATGATAAAGCTTTCTGAAAACCAATATAAAATACGCACATCCATACAAGGGTACACAACTATTCGGAAAGGGAATTTTAGGCTGAATTGTGTTTTTACATATAATTATTTATTTAAGGTTGCATTCCTTATAATCAAATGATTAAAAGTTTCCGAGGATTTTTGTAATTCATCTAAAGTAAAGTCTTATTTTGTATACCTTTGTAGATGGTATGATAATTTAGCTTTCATGTTTGCAACGTTTTGAAGGAGGGGTCTCCGACCCCATAATGTATATATATATTCTTGATCAGCATCCCTAAGCGAGTCGATATGCTATGCAAACTAGTTTCAGCTCTAGTTAATATTAAGTTAAAAATCATTATAATATAGCTACCATAGGATCAATCGGCCAATAGCTGAGTTAAGTTAAGTTAATTGAACAATATTAAACAAATGTAGAACATTCAGTTAACACCAAAAAAGAAAACAAGTAAGAACAATATGCCTTGAACTCGGTTAAATATTATAGTTTAAAAGTTTTGCGAGGAACTGCTCTCATTTCACAAGCCCGAACTGAAATCACTGATTTGCCACCAACGCGTGCATATCCATGAAACATATTAACGTTCCCGAGATGCTTTCTTCTGCCTGTTACAGACGTTTGCATCAAACTTTTTACCAATTTTCAATGCGTTCACGGTATAAAAAGACAATTCAAATTCAATTATCTCCTAGTTTGCAAGGGTATGCAATCTTCGGCGGGTCACGTTTCATACAATATCAAATCAATCAAATTATTAAAATATTCCCTAGAATTTTGAGAAACTCATCTGAAGTTGTCTTTTTTTTTTGTATCTTTCCATTTTTCTTCCGTATTCAGAAAATTATTTCGATAATTACTGTACACGATTTCCTGTGTGTCTCTCGTCGATTTTATTGATAAGCCAAAAAAAAAAAATATGAATAATGTGGCTTAGTATAAAACTAGTAATTGAATGGATGGAATGCTATATGACTGAGCTGGTGGGCCGAGGTTCAATGAAGACATACTGGTCACAGTTGTCGCGACTTTGGGCCAGTCTTAGGTAATGGGCTGGCTAATGCTATTTGTAAATCGAAGCATTTCCATTTTCATTTGATAAGCGCGGCTGGTGGCGGTACGCATCTAAACAAAAAGATGACTCGATTATGTTGGGTCATTTATATTTTTGGATAGCGGCTAAAAACAGAAATTCCAAACATCGCAACGCATCGCAACATCTTATTTTTATTTATTTTGTATTTATTTATTTATATATTATTGAAAAATTTCATTATAATTGGCATAATTTGAATGCGCTTTGGGGCGAGCTTTGTCGGTGGCTTGTGCGGCCGATCTGCCATTTGCTTAAGACCACATCTTATATGGCTTGAATGTTATGATTTATGCGAGTTAGCCACCTTGAAAAAGCAGATTTAAATCAAGTCCACCAAATTACTTATAAGTCTCTGGCGGGAGATTTATTTTTAATTTTTAATAGTCACATATATATTTCAATTAAGCACCGTCTGGGTCAAATGGCGCAGCCCAAAACGAATGACTTAGAACACAAACTTCTTGCCGGGCCAATTAATGCATTTGTCCTTGAATATTTCGCTTGCATAACTTTTCCTCTATTGTATTTTTCACTTTTTTTGTTTGCGTTTTGTTTTAGCATGTGTTTTTTTATTTTTGCGAATTTGAAGATTAATAGCTGCCAACTGGTGCGGTTTGCCTGCCAATCACAAAAAGGTCGCCCGGTTGATGTCCAGATATGGTCGCCGCTTTCAATATCCCATTAATTAAATGCAAATGCAAATAAATCTAAACAAGCTGCTTGCAAAGAAGCCAATAAAATAAAAAAAGATGCATTGACGTTTTTTATACTTTGCAAAATTTATGCAAATTAAGAGTCAGGTGACTCCAAGCTTAACGAGTCAGGGAGCCCCTGCTGCTGATACAGCACTGTTTGCACAACTGTTCAAATGATTGTAATATGTATATTAACCATTTCAGTTTTGTGAATGAATTGTTCAATGTTGTGGAGGACTCGAGTTTTGACTCTTACATAAATCAATCTTATATTTTTTATTTGATGTAAGTGCAAAGTTCTTTCACGTATGTCTCACTGATACAAACTTATTTATTAATAAATAGCTGTACAATGTTTAAAAGTTTAAAGAAAAAAACAGCTGATTTCGATGATGTATCAAATAAAAAGTATATATATTTTAGATGTATTTTATTATATTGTCCACATGCTCAGCACCTGCCTCGTTTGACACAGGGTCAAAGCACTTTGCAAAAAAAATGGAAAACATAGTTTTTGATGTATACAAAAAAATCAGCAGGGAGGAGCTTTAGTCGAGAAAACTCGACCAGCAGATACCTTGTGCACAAGTATTTATCTATTTTAATCCGTCTAATTGCCATGGTTAGATTGGTTCCAATTTTGTTGCCGATCAACGATTTGTGTATAAATATACTTAATGTAATCGGATATGTTTCTCTATGCATGACAATCCATTTGTTTACAGGGTATAAGCAAAAAGAAAGAAGAAAAACACACAAAAAACAATGCTAACAAAAAGTGTGCGAGATGAACTTTTTGTTACGACGGGTTTGTTGTTGTTGCGTTTACTTTGGATTGGATGATTGGGGTTTTATTTGAATCGGTTTTGTCTTCATTTTTGACGCTCATCGTATTTATGCAAATGTTGCTACCCAGCAATGCTAATTAGATGCTTAGTGGTGCACGTGCGTCGATCGTTAAATCGACACCAACCGAAACAAATGCCATCCGCACTCTTCAGTTCAGAAGAAACGTGCCGTCGGTTTTTGATATGCATAGCCGGCTGTACCAGCTGGTGGCTGACTAGCTGGAAGAGCTGCATCCACTGCACCGACTGCTGAGTGCACGGGCGCCACATATGGAGCGGCATGTTCCGTATTACCGCCCAGTTCATCGAATTGCGTTTGGATCTCACGCTCGGCGGCGGCCGCCTCCTCGTTCGTCCTGTATCGAATGAAGAAGATGTCGGGCTTTGTGGACGCTATCGTCTGCTGCTTGGGGGGCTGAATATCGTGCGCCTCCAGCTCCGGCTGTTTGCGGCTCAACACATAGATAACCGTTCGCTCCTCCTGTGGTGCCAACTCCGCCGTATATTTAACGGGCTCGCTTTGAGCACTGGGTGCACGTATGAAGATAACACGATAGTTGCGCTTCGCTCGTCCAATTAGTAGATGCCTTGTGCGCGGCTGCAGCTCCTCGGAATCCTCAGCAGCCGATACGCTGTAGAACTGTTTCGTAATAATTGGTGGCGGTGTCGCCGCAATATTTTCACTTGTCGCCGGTGGCAGATAGAAACTTGACGGCACCTGCGTTTGGCCGAAACCAAAAAGCGATACCGAACTGAGGAATGCAATTAGAGTGCCCAACGCGATCATGCTGTTGTGGATGCCACAAAGTGTGTGTGTGGCAGCTGATGTGCCACGGTCACTTTTATCTACTTTTGGCTGTTTGGGGAAAATCACAATTTTTGCACAGATTTCATTTGTTTTTCTTTTTGCGGCCCAATTAGCAGGTGGAAAACAAAAGACTTAGGCAACAAACTTGCCGTAAATTAATTGTGCGTTTAATATGGCCATTGAGTGAAAACAAAAGAGTCGTTAAAAAAAACAACATTATTGTAACCACATAAGATCTTTAAGCATTTGTTTGTAAAATGCATATGAAATAATGCTTGGGCAAACGCAATCCGCGAATTCGGACCTAACATTAACTTCATATGTTCCTTTAAGATGGGAAATATTTTGAATTCTTCAATGGATTTGTTTGACGAGACGAAAGCATCTCATATAGATGTAGGATTTGTCTCACTTCACATGGCTCATTCATATTTAATCGTTGACCAATACAAATCTGACTATTGCTCAACTTATATTCAGCACCAGTCAACGCCTACGCACATTATATATATATGTATATATATATACATATATATATATATATTTTTTTTATTTTTTTTTTGACTAATGAGCTTGCCCGCAGCTCTGATCTAATCTGTGTGCTTACACACTGATAAATTCACAGCCCAAAAATGTCGAATTTATTTTAGATACTCGTATTAGTTTTGGTGCGTTGCGCAGCCTCGTTGCTGATTAGTAGATTAATTCGTTTTGGCTTGGCTGCGTTGTCAACAAGTCGAGACAATTAAAATATTAATAGCGGTGTTTCTTTTTTGTTTGTTTTATTATTATTATTTTTTTTTTTTGAGAATTTATACGGCGGCTTGACATCGATTCCGATTCAGGCCTCGATGCGCATCGATTTGCATAAATTGACGCGTAATTCCCACACTTTCATGTCGCATTTGGCAAAATGGTACAACTAATTTGATTTATCATCGGTTTTATGAAGAAAAATTGCTTCGCTCGATAGCTGGGCGGCATGAAAAGTGATACAGATGTCGATGGTCTTGCAGCCAGCTTGTCTCGCGAAGGTTGTTCCATCTATTATCTGTGTTTCTCGTGTATTCTTGACACAGTTCAGTTTAATGGAGCACACTAAATCATATTCTTTAAGATGCACGCAAACAGTCTGTTCACGATACCAACACAAATTTTAAGTTTCAGTTGGCTTCTAAAGAGAACAAAGATGACATTGCACAAAAATTAATTGTTTTATATTTGTTATTTAGTATTATTAGTCGAGTATGAACAAGGATCTCAGAGACTTTATGAGCTAGAATTTTAGTTCTCTTACACCACATGATATATAATATCCCTTAACATATTGTTAATCAACTGAAAGATCCCATAATATGATCAGTTCGAGCAGATGAATTTCGTTTATTTTTTAATCTGCAGTTTATTTTTAATCTGTGCCTGTCACACGAAATGAGAGTACTTCCACGCATGCTTAGATTTGAGTGTGTAAAACTTTTTAGGGGAAATTTCGCAACAAAACTAAAATAAAAACTGGGTTCAAAGTATAGCGTAGCATTCTTACTTGCTGTATACTAAATCTTTAAAATTTGAAGTTCCTGGTCTTAATATATATATGCATTTTTTCGCACTTAAAGTCAGAAAGTGAAATAAAAAATTGCACAAGTAAGGATAAGCCTTGAAGCGAGTGAAGAAGACGTCCGTCCAACACATTGAATACACAAACTCTGAAGAATCTTTGGTAATACTAATAATTTTCAATGGATGTCTTCGATTCGATTCGGTTGGTTAAATATTCAACTGCTGGGCAAATGCAGTCAATTTGTCGACCGTATATATACGACAGTATTTGAACAGTTTGTTGTAAATGGCTCGAGTTGCGTTAACCACAAATGCAAAATTATGCAGCTTGATTTTATCTATATTTTTGGTCCACTCCCCGGACGTCTTATTTTGTCATGCGGCGTCAGTTTAACGATCGGTTGAAGAAAAGATGCTCCGTTTTATTCAATTATAATTAAATTTGATGAGCTTATTTTGATTTCTCACTTCATTTAAGCTAATTTTAAGCCATTTCAGGCGCCGGGCGCTTTGTTGAGTGTCGCATTTTGGACGTTTAAATTTGTTGATTTGCATTTGAGCATTTTGCTTTGGGCCACTTCGGACCTTTTTATTAGCTGCTTTACTTGTTTTGAGCAACATTTCAATTTATTTATGGCATTTTTATTAATTTTTTAAATGGCATTTTATAGCGCGGAAACTACGCGACCTTACCAATGGAAGCATCTTTCAAAAAAAAAAATGTTGCGTACTTTTTAAATATACAGTTCATTTATTTTTCTTCTTTTTCAAAAACAAACAACAGAAACATAAAAAAAAAACAAAAAAAGGCATGTACAAAAAAAAAATATAAAAGATAGTTGTGCTTAAAACTAAACAACATTTAACAAATCGGGAAAGGATATAGGTGTGTGTGTGTGTGTGTGTGTGTGTGTGTTTGTGTGCTGGTGGAGGGAATTAAGCAAATGAGTGTCCTTTAATGTCTCAACGCACTGGGCAGATACTGAGCACTGGGATGAGTGCTCGGACGATTGGTCTGGCGATAGTTGTAGCTGCCATCGGGATTGTGGCCTTCGAGACTGCCAATAACCGATGTGATTGGCGCATTGTTCTCCTCCTGGTACTCGTTAGTGCCGCCCAATTTATCGTATTGTCCCTGAATTTCCTTCTGTGCGTGGTTGGCCTCCTCGTCGGTCTTGTATTTGATGAAGAACACCTCCGGCTTGCTGGGCTGCGTTGGCGCTGGTGTTGCAATATCGCCAGCATCGAGATCGTTATCCTTCTTGCTCAGCACATAGATGACGGTCTTCTCCTCCTGTGGCGCAAACTCGGCCGAATACTTCACATTGCCATTATCGCCAGCAGGCGCCTTGATGAACACAACGCGATAGTTCTTCTGCGGTCTGCCGAGCACCAAATGTTTCACTTTGCCATCGTTGCCGCGATCCTCTGGCGCTGACACCAAATAGAATTTCTTATTGATTATCGGAGCCGGTGTGGTGCTGGCCGGAGGCAGATATTTGTCACCGCCATGATTTGACAGCGGCAGCTGACCAGTATTCGGCAATCCAACGCCAATGCCGCCACTAATTAAGTCGCCAACCTGTGGCTGCTCATAGCCGTACTGAGGACGTGCCTCGGCCAGGATCAGCAAAGCGGCGCCGATGACGCAGCCCAGCGCAACTTGAGACGATATGAAGCGCATTTCGTATAATGTGTTTATATGTTTGTATGTGTGTGTGTGTGTGTGTGTGTGTGCGTTTGTGTATTTGTGAGTTATCCTTGTGTAATCCTTGCTAATCGCGTCGCGTTCGTTTTGGGTACGTTTTGGCTTGGATCGCTCTGGGGCAATGGTTGCATTTCTAGCCGCTCCACTTGACTTATATGCGCTGCCTCCCAAGACGATGCTGGCTGCGCTGCCGGCGTCATTTGCTGGCCGCTTGTTGTTGTAATTTATGTAAATTGCCAGCGACGTTGCTTTTGGTCATCATCGCAATAACAATCCGATTATTCAAGATTCAAGATACATAGGCCCAAGCGAGAGTCGCTGCCACAAATGTATTCAAATCTCTTTCGAATGCACAAAAAATATATATATATATATATCTCACAGATGCGTCTTGCGACCTGCGTTGACTCGTCGCCAACAAGTAGTTTGGGGCGTGGCCGATTCTTGTAGCCATGGTTTACATTTCAATAATAAAGCTCATAGATCTTGACAAAAGCATCTTGCCTCTTTCTTCATTTTGCTTTTTGTATGAATATACATATGCATACGAATATATAAATATATATATATATATGTACATATATATATATATATATATACATCTATAAATTTGTGTCTTTTTTTTTGGCAGTTTTGGCATTGAACTTGACTGTTTCGCTGTCCTCACAGTCGTGTGGATTATTAATAGATTCATAGATCGTCGCCAAATATATAGAAATTTTGCCAGGTTTGTAGGCTTGTTGACCGTTTGCATCTTATTAAATGGCACCTCACCTCAACTTTAGGCCTCCAGTTCAGCAAAAAAAAACAATCGCCCAACATTTGTATAGCCAAACTTGTTTGCTGGGTTTTTTCTTCTGCTCAACCCCCCCCCCCCCCCCCCCCTAGAGTAAGACTGCTGACCTGTCCATCAGTAAATTGATCGATTAACTTGCAAATTCGCAACAGTTAAGATATGATTTCATGCATCTCAATATGAATAAATCGATCTGATTCAATACAAAATCAAACGACGTATACAAAAGTGAATCATTTCTAAAAAGGTTGAAGGCTATCTTCAATCTAATTTTAGAAATACTTTTAGTTTACATTATCACAATCTAATTAATCCTCCTAAGAACTATAGACATAAGTGTAAAAAACTGTATTATTATTATTATAAGTACTTTATATTATTAAACGTGTTCGTATTTTTATACATTTATTAGCTAATCTTTGATAAGCAATTGACTTTAGCGTTTAAGGTGTCGACTATTGTTTTAATTCGATGGGGCACTTATATTTAAAGCGTAAAGAAAATGGTTTCCTACAGGAAGAAAATTAGACAAAACCTAATAAGACCAGTAAAAAGGCTAAATGAAATCTGCTTGATAATTCGGGGTGCTATTATCGAGTTCAACAAAAGGATGATGAAACTAAATCAATTTTAATGTTAACTTCTTATTTAATATCAAGTTCAACTGATAGCAATGCTAATGAATTTATTTAGAAATAAATATATTATTAATAAAGTTAAACCCTTTTTTTATATATGGCTATAAAATACCAAGTTTCCCAATCGAAATGTCTTTTAAATATAAATAAATCTATCTGTCTATATTGAGCATTTCTCAGTTGGAGTTTCCAAAGCAACCATCGTGTCTATATTTGTTTTTATTCTTCGGCTACTATGGCTAAACAATACTTTATTTGGTGGCCTCCTAAACCACTCAGCAACAACAATAGATATCTATGTGTGTGTGTGTGTGTGTGTGTGCTTATGTGCAGATGTATTTGTGGCTGATGAGTCAGCCGCTTAGCGAGTGCACAAACCAACGGAAGCATGCGACACATTCACCTGGCCTGGTCTGGCTTGGCTTGGAGGTCGCCACAAAGAGCGCCATAAAACAAAATTTGGCCAAATGTGGAAGCAGAAGCATTTGCATATGGGCAAATCGATTTATGAGCTCACTTGCTGACTTGTCATTGTGATTGTTGATTGATAGCAGAACATAAACCTAGCAAATCAACCCAAAAAACAAAAAACAAGCGCTGAAACAAATGTCAACTAAATATCGGTAAACTTGTTCCGATATATGTATTCACTAATTATAATTATAATTATAATTATAATTTAGTAATTAGCAACTATATGCCTGATTCAAAGCCGAACAAAATGATAATTATCAATTAGGCATTCCGTACCCATAATTTCATATCTCAAAAGCTGAAAAAAAAAACTTCATCAAGAAATTTATGTAATTTTTTATGAACGTTGACAGTAAAAACCGAGGGACAAATTTTTGACTCGTCTCAATTCGATTCGATTCGATTTGATTCGACTGGCAACAGATCGTATCGTTTATTTAGTAGGTGTGATTATCTTTATGCAAAGATCGCGGGGCATTAATATGCAGATGCTTTCAGATATAAGATATGCATTTCTATATCCAATATAAAAAAAAAAATATCAAATACGAAACTAAAAATACCAAATACCAGGTAGCATCTGCCAGCGGTTGTAGTCCATATATTGATCATAAATTTTTGATTTAAGGCGGTGTTATACTACTTGGGGCGTGGCTCCCATCCCATCGTTGCCTATACATATGTAAACAAATATAATTGTGTGTGTGTATTTATCTGTACATTTGAATACTGTCTGGTATTTTAATGCGTTGCATTGGTGAATCGACCTTGCAGCACGTTGCTGCTCTCCGAATTTGATTTCGAGTTGACTTTGTTTTTGTATCAGTATTAGTTTATTTTTTTTCTCTTATTTTTTTTTTTTTATTCATTTAAGACGCTAATTTATTTGCCATCGATTTCGCTGGTGGTGCTTCACCAAGTCTTGCTCTGTCAATTTTTCTATAGTTTTCAGTTGATGTTGCTGTTGTTGTTGTTGTTGTTTTTGAGTGCTGCAGTTTCAACAATTATGAACAGCTTGCCAAATAGTCGACTGGTCGGAGCGTGGTGCGTAGGGTCTTGTGTGTGTGTGTGTGTGTGTGTGTGTAGTCGGGAGGGGGGAGGGGGTGATGAAAATGCTTTTAGGCGCCCGCTTATGCAAGACATAATATTTCAGATGTGCTGACATTTTTCATTAATTTATGGTTAACTTGCTAATTATATTAAATTGTTCTATATATTAATATTTGATTAAGTTGGCCTTTCAACTGTATTTTTAACGAATCTGAAATTATTGTTTCGCTCAACTTTATTTCACTCACCCCCAAGGTTAAAAAAAACCTTGAAATAATACTTCAAATCATTTTTATGAATGCTTAAAGAAATCCTTAACTTTTATTAAAAAAAAAAATTGGAAAAAAATAGGGGTTTGGCTTTGCATAGATCGCAAGATTAATCTAGAAGAATATCGCAAAAGTTACATTTAACAAATTCTAGCAAAATAATCGCCGTGGATTATTCAATTAGAAACAAGAATCGATCGAGTGCGTGTCCAGTCAGATGTTGACTGGCTCTGGTTAGTTTCTGGGTGATGTTGGTGCAGGGCAGAGATTGCAAGAGCTTAGTACTTGACCGACCTGATTGGCTTGGCGGGCAGATAAGTGGTCTGGATAACACTGTTGCCAATGAGACCACTGCCACCACCGCCAATGAGACCACTGCCACCACCGCCAATGAGACCATTGCCACCACTGATAGTGGTTTGGGTGTTACTGCTGCCGCTGCCATCGAACTGCAAAGCACCACCTTGGTTGCCACCACCGACGATGGTATCGACAATTGGTGCACCGCCAGTGCCAATAATGTTGACGCCACCGGAGCCATCAGCCAGAACGCCAGAGGCGCCATTGTCACCCAAGCTGTTAATGACCGAGGAGGCAGGCACCAGACCCTCATCAGTAGACTGCGAGCTGCCGCCCAAAGCATCATAGTTGGCTAAAAGAGTAAGAGAAAGAGTAAGAGAGAGATATATAGGGAGAGTTGATGGATGATAGCTCCAGTAGGAGCAAGGATATTCAACGGCTAAGGACTCACCCTGAATGATCTGCTGGGCATGAGCCGCCTCCGCTGGTGTCTTGTACTTGATGAAGAACACCTCTGGCTTGTGGCTGACGGGACGCTGTGTAACCACCTCGGCACTGACATCGAGAGCATTCGATTTCTTGGCCAGCACATAGATGGCTGTCTTCTCCTCGACGGGTGCAATATTGGCAATGATCTTGGCCTTGCTGGTGGTCGATGCGGGTGTGTTGATGAACACCACACGATAGTTCTTCTGTGGCCTGCCCACATTCACATAGCGCACAATCTGCTGGTCATCGTGATCCTCGGGAGCGGTGTGCAAATAGAAATGCTTGCTAATCACCGGTGGCTGGAAGTTGGCCAAATGGCTGATATATTTCTCCTGTTCCTTGTAGTTGACTTCCGGGCCCGGATTAATGCCAGCCAAACCAATATTATCGTTCACAATACCGCTGCTGCCAACTCCGACACCGTAGTTGCCATAATCACCGCCACCACCGGAATAGGAGCCGCCACCGATGCCGCCACCGATGCCGCCACCGATGCCGCCACCAATGCCGCCGCCGGAGTAGGAGCCGCCACCGCCATTGGAGTAAGTGACACCACCACCGCCATTCGAATAGGTGGTGTGGCCAGTATATTGGACACCGTTCACGGAGCTAACCTGCGATGATGGAGCAAGGCCCGAGTTGCCCACCAGACCCAATTGACCCACCGATGGCACATTGTTATAGTAGCCGCTGCCCGATGCCGTTGGCTGATATGAGCTGCTTGTGGTGATCAATGGGGTGGACACCACACCGGTGTTGCGGCCAACATCATAGTGGTAGGCCTGACGACTGAGATCAGGACGCGCCGTTGCGCAGCCGAGCACTGCTGCCAGGCAGGCTAAAACCTGCAACCGGATTTCGGATTTCGGATGTTGACTCGATTGAACTCTAATCCTTTGGCTTGTCGGAACTTACCACAAACTTATTCATGTTCACAATGGACGCAACTATTCACGGGAAAGCGGAGGGATGAAGCTTAGTGACGGAGATGCTGCACTAGATTGATGCCCTGTTTGAAGACGGCGTTCAGTTTTTATAGCAAGGCTGCCTAAGTTGGATGCCTTTAATTGAAGTTAATTAATTTGCTCGCATTGATTTGCAATAAATTGTTAAAAATCAAATATCAAACTATAACACCAAAAATCCGGCTGGCGACTGAGATTTATGTTTAGTTTTTTTTTGTTTTATTATTTATTTCTTTATGCTTTGCAGGCGCTAATTGGTGCTGCAAACATCATCGCTGACACAATCGATCCAATAGTGCCCAAAATGCCGCCACCATTAGCTGGCTGATGCCACCTGACCATGTCCAAATCCTGATGGAGCCAAAGAAACTCCCAATTGGTGATTTTAGTGACATCAGGTGGAGGCCACTTAAGTTCTTTAAATTATTTTATGACTGTGAATTAACTTAAGTACTGGATAAAAGCCCCAATATAAGAAGGAAAAAACATCAAATAATATTAGATTTATGGAATTTTTTAACTGGCTCGACCTAAGCAGGAGGCTGTCAGCCAATCCGACTTTCAAATCTGGTGTAAGAAATCGCCAATAAGTCACTCAGTTCGTCCAACTCACTCACTTCTCGTAACCATATTTATATGGGGGAGCTTAAATATTCTTTCTTCGTTATACATACAAGCATATATTATGGTAGAGTATACACAGTTTGGTTTTAGAAGTTGCGTTTCCGTTACTTGGATTTTTGGTTTTGTTTACGACTGCAAGACGAGTTGGTAGAGAAGAAGAGTTGGTCTCAAATTTCCAAGACGTTGCAGCCAAACATTTTAGCGCTTTTAATTGTTAAAAGTCCCAAAATATACATACACATGTACATACATGTATGCATAATATATTTATATCGATTATGACTTGTATATGCATATTGTGCGATCATAAGTTTGGATTTTTATATGCTTTTCTTTTTTCGCCAAATTTCATGTCTGTGCCTCAGTGGTATTTGATTAGCACTGCTCGATGTTGAGATATATATATTAACAGAGCGATGGGTCATTCCCCCACAGACCGGATTACCGCATGATACTAATTTCAAACTCTCAACTTCCTATTCCATCCATCGACATTGCGGATGCATTTTTCAGGTGGCTGGCAGGCATTTGCGGCAACGAATCGCTTGCTGAACTGGGAGTACAAAAGCGCACTGAAGCATCTGCATGCCAAATTTGGCATCTTTCCCTATTTTCGCGTGAGCGTTGAGAACAGCTACAATATACCATACGATTACATAATCACCCTGGACGAGGGCGAGCTAGGACTGCCGGACAAGTATTTCTATGGCCCCGATGCCGACGATGAAGTGGTGCGCGGCTATAAGTTGCTCCTGCGTGACTTTGCCATTAACTTGGGTAAGTGATGACCCCCTCCCTGATGGATCATATCTGCTTGTATGCTGGCATGCCACTTTCATATAATGTATTCATACACATTGCAGGTATTGTTGCTCGTGAGGCGGATATATTTGCAGATGACATATTCCACTACGAGCGCCGCATCGTCAATCACATTGAGTCGGCCAAGGGGAGCGGGGATCGTCAGCAGAACAAGCTGCTCCGGCTTTCCGATCTCAAGAGCATCGCACCATCGGTAAGGCCCAACCGCAAGCACAACGTCAGAAGAACTATATGCTGCAATGTGATTTCCCAATTACTACCATCCAGAACTAGTTCCTAATTAACTCTACTAATTAGGAATTTGAGCATGGCATTTTGGCATGTCTTAAGCCACAGAAAGTTGTTTCAACTTTCCGCGCAACTGGTTTATAATCCACATGTGTCTTTCTATACATAACACTGTGTATATATGCTAATACCAAAATATACTTGCACTAAATATATCCATACGTATTATATACACATTTCGCATCTACAAGGCTTATTTGAAAGATCTAGACTTCTTGTGCAATAAAATATATAGAAAAAATACCTCATGAGACGGAGATATGCTTCTGCTTAATTGAGCTTTGCCTTTTAAATTAAATAAATACGAATTTGTTGCAAAATATGCAAATAGAAAGTAGTATCATGAAATGAAATGTATCAGCAAAAATTTCAAAATTTACATTTTTTAATGACTTAATGCATGCAATTGAATGCAATTTTGTACAGCTGCCCATTCTGGAGTCACTTCAGGCCATTTTTACCAACACAAAGATCAGCGAGGAGACGGAAGTGATGGTGCGTGATGTGGAAGTCTTCCATGCGATATCCAATCTGATTTCCACATCGGACAAGAAGTGAGTGCAGCTGTGAATTAAATAATATTAGCACATTGTATATATTTATTTTATAACTCGCTCTGATTTGCTCTGCAGACCAATTAACAACTTTATCATTTGGTCGCTGGCGCGTCAAATGCTACCGCATCTTTCCAAGGAGTACAGCACGCTGGCCGAACATTTTGATCATTCGATTTATGGGCGGACCGCCAGCTATCCACGCTGGCTTTACTGCAGCAAGGTGGTGCGCGACTGGTTGCCATTTGCGGTGGACGCACTGCAGCAGCAGCCCCCCAAGCAGCAGTTTGAGGCAACGTATCGCAGTCGGATCAGCGATGCTGCTGACAGCCCGACCAAAACTGTTGGCAACGAGAAGTTCCTGCAGCTAATGTTTTACAGTTTGCGCAATCAACTGCAGGATTCATTGGCGCAGGCGCATTGGCTAGAGCCGACAGCCCAAAAGTTTCTGCACAAGAAGCTAGCCGAGATGCGTCTCCAGTTTGGCATACCCAGCGAAGTGCTCGATCAACCCAAATACATTAGCGACTACTACAACGATCTGCTGCTGAGCAATCTGAACTTTGTCGAGCATTTGGTTTCCATTTGGACATTTCGCCGATCGCGCATGGAAGATAAGCTGAAGACATTGCCAATGCTGGATGTGTAAGTAGTCGCAGTCCGTTGTCCCTTTTGCTTGAGAGCAGCAGATTATGATTATTGAATTTTGAATATTGTGGTTTGCAGCATTGTGTCCGAGATGTACACCAGGGATCATCCGCAACCCATTGCATACTCCAACAAGCTCAACATGCTGCTCATCTCGCGAGTGCTAGTCAACAACAACTACTACGACTATCGCTATCCTGTGTACGTATTTTCTTTCTTGTTATCTTTCAACATTTGCTTACCACTTACCACGTGTTGCAATTGCAGGTCCGTCAATTTTGCACGTATTGGCACCGACATCTTGGAGACGCTGATCGACAATTTTGCCACCTTTCTGCTGCAGTTCAATGCACAGAGCTCGGAGCTTAGCGACGCAGTGCCCGAGATTGAATATGCCCAGCCGGATGTTGGCTGTCTGACAGCCGGACAACCGCCGCGTCTTGGGCATGAGTTGCGCGCCCTGTCAGTGGATGCGCTCAAGAGTTTTCATGTAACGCTCAGTGCTGCTCGGACCGCAGCACGAGCGTTGAGCAGCTTTGTAACGGCTATCGATGCGGGCAGCGCCATCGAGGGTGCCGGCATCGATCAGGTGGCCACCTATGATGCGCTGGGACTCACGCGGCGGTTGCGCGTGCCCGGCCTGCGTTCCTTCAATGAGAACGAGCTCTTCACGCTGGCCTGCATGCAGCAGCACTGTAGTACACCGATTGCGGACAAGGACTATGCACGCATCAAGCCCCACGTGGAGCGACAGTTGGCCGAGCGGTATCTGTAAGTTTTGTCTCGTCTCTCACTCTCTCTCTCTCTCTCATACACTTAGTCGTTGCTCATTGTCTCTGTCTCTCTCGTTCTGATGCAGTTTCAACGCTACTTGGCAGCATATACAATTCCTGCCACGCTCCACAAACTGTGCCGCCTCGGAAACCAGCTGCTCCAATTTGCTGTGAGGGCACCAAGTACATGCCGCATAACTCTATGTACTCGGTGTGTAGGATTCCTTAGTTCAGCCACATATTTATTGTACTTTTTTTTACATCCAAGCACATACACAACACACACACACACACCCACACACACACACACCCAGAGACGAAGAGTTATGCCACACAAAAATCGCGCAAAACTTAGTTTGTAATTAAGCGGTAAAGTTAGTTTACATATTTGTAATAAGTAGCATTACTTTTAACAACATTTGTAACACATGAAGCGACTAAAACTACTCTTGACATCACTTACACCCCACACACACACACATATACACACACACCCACACACACTTACACTGACAGCCATGCATTGTGTACTTTTAGGCCGCATCATTGAAATCGCGACAGTTACGTTGTTGAATATAGAATGTAATCACACTTAAAATGCATATGCCTAATCGACGACATACTCCATAGTTCTATAGTGCGTAAAATAGTCCTACTTAGCCGATAAGCGCATTGACCACTGTATAAATTGAATTTAATTTCTAAACGTTCTTCAAAACAATAAAAAGAACACGAATTTTTCCAATGAAACACGTTACGAGAATTATTGCATACTTTTAAACGGGTCAGAAGGTCTGACCAAATTGGTCTGACTTACAATTGATAATTGCAATCAGTGCTGTGTGCTTTTAGGAGCTGATAAGATATGCTAAGGTGGGCTTACACACTGGCAGCCAGATCAACCAGATGCCCTGCCATAGACGGCTGTGTGTATGCAACAGAAAATACAGGTTTTGTAAATTTACAATAATTAATTAAACGAAATAAATAAATAAATATGATTTGTATAAAGGCCAGTTTACAACGCCAATTAAATTTATTAAATCGGAAGCAAATTCGAGCGGAAGAAGATACGAAAAGTTTAGTTTGTTGGAAGTATTTAAATGAAAATTTCGGATTATTTATACTGGTATCAGAGTATTATGTAGTTGGGACCGTCCGACTGCAACGTGCTTACTTGTTTTGTTTTAAACTAAATCGGTTTAATCTAATAATTTTAATATAATATTGATATAATAATCGATAAGAAATAAATGCATTACAAAAATGATGACAAGCTAAAGTTCAAAGTGAATTGAAATGCATTTCCAAAACTTTGAATGACATCATATTGCCAGAACTGCTCAGAGTTTGGATTACCGAGTCCATTTTGGTTATGTTATCCTGTAGACCTTAATCTTTATTTCGCTAAGAGAATTATGGAGTTATGATTCATGGTAAATTAAGTAATCTTTGGCGTATTTTCAAGTAGCTTTGGTTGGCCATTAAGCTGTTTTATTTATTATTATTATCGTCAAATATTTATATACAATTTAAATGGTGCACGTAAAATTTTACTTTTACTTCTCGGGGTAGAGTATCCGTAATAGGATTAGATTAATTGGACTGGTTGGCCGAATCAGTGGATAAACTGGCCATGCTTTGATGGAGCTCAGCGTTTATGATTTCCATTAACTGTGTACTAAAAGTGTTGCTTATGCTGCGTAAAGGGTTATGTGATTAATAGTTTGAATTAATTATAATTAAATAATTAATTGAAGAATTAATTATAATTATTACTTGGCAATCATATTCCAGGGTGTCGAACACTTGGAATCACTGTACAGGCAACTTTGCTGGCATTGCTCCTGGAACTGCTGTCGCTGCTTAAGCGCATCGCTAAGATCATCATCATAGTCAGGAGATTGTACAACGCTATTGGGGCGTGGCGTTACATCATCATCATCGTCGTCGAGATCAGTATTATTGATGGCGGCTTGAGTGGAATACAGCAGCTTGACCCGCCTGCGTGCATTCCTTTCGGCAATTGTCTTTTTCAGTTGCTTCAATTGCACGGACTTCTTTAGCACTCGTTTGGTCATCTGCTGCTCCGTCTGCCTCAGTTCGGTCAGGCGATGACGGAGACGCCACTCGATTACCAACTGTTTCTGCCTATCCAGTTCGGCCCGCTCTTTCATTGCCTGCAGCTGGCGCATCTGCTGCGACTCCGGTTGAATTTCTGCTGGCTGGTCGTGCTGCTCCAGTTTCGTTTCGAAAACGTTGGGCACTGGCTTCTCATTGTCGAAGGCCTCCACCGGCAGTATGGATTGAAAGATCTTGCCACTAGTATCGAGCAGTGTCTTAGGCGCTTGGAGTTGCTGCTGCTTCTTTTGGCGCTCCTTCGGTACGCGATGCCCGGGCAAGAAATTCTCGCGATACGGCGATTCACCGGGCGTCAAAGCGAGCGGCCTGGGGATAGGTGACAGGCGGACAAAATTAGATTTCGAATTGGCGCCAATAAATCAAAGCCAGTCCATGCTCACAAGCAAATTCAGCGCTTGCCATTTGGATGATTAGCACAACGCACAACGCACAAAGCCGGCAAATTGCATCAGCCTGATACGCCGCCAGTCACAGTCACAGTCACGTCATAGTATAGTTTCGCATGGACTATCCCAACAGTCCCAACAGCCCCAAACGCGCTTTATTAAGTTTCATATGGGCTGCCGACACGCAATTCCCCCCGCAGTAACCCCCCCTCCCCTCCTGCCCCAAGAACTGTAAGTGTCCCACACGAGTCTCAAGGCCAATGTCAAAAAAAAGAAGAAAAATAGCTAAGCGTTTTGCATATACCCTTTCCTTGTGCCGAGTCTCTAGGTTAGAGCAAATAGATGAATCAAATAGAGTCCAACTTCTTAGATTGTTATTTAAAGAATAAGTCAATCCCTAATAAGTGATTATTCTGAATATTATAATCTTTATATATATCTTTTTTTTTTAGCAAATTGCTTGAGTTGATTTGCTATTTCAGTTGTGACATCAGTTTTTGTGTGAGCATGTGGGAGGTGGGCAAGTGAAGCGACTCCAAGTGGGTGATAGTGTATGTGGACGGGTTTACTGGGGACTTACGGGCTGTGGCTATGCTAATGGCAATCGAATCCCAGTGCCCCCTAAGCCCCGGTCTCCCACTGTCTCTCCCTGCCCTGCTGCAGATGGACAGAGACAGTGCACGGAAAATAACATGACACAATCAAATTGGAGAAAATGGAGGAGAAGCCGCTCCACAAGCAAACAAACGCAAACCGCCAAAGAAGAGTTCATTAATAAACACTGCGGCGAGTCGAGCGATGAGGCAACCTCTGGAACGGTCGTTAGTAGGGGCCCCGTTGATTGAGGGGCGCCAATTTATTGATCAAACAAATGAAGCGCAGCAGCAGCAACAGCAGCAGCAAAGCCAAAGTATTAATAGTCATCGGGTCCCCAACACAGACTCAGGCCCGAGTTAGAGTCAGGGTCGGGGCCGGTTTTTGTTATCGATAGATTCTAAAGGGCAAAACCAAAGCGGTCGCATCACTCAAAGTAACAACGACATCATCAATAAAGAAAAAATTAAATTACAGTAACGTACACAAACGTCCAAATTTGAACTACGTCGAAAATCAGAACAACAATTTATGAAATTCATATTTCTAGAAACATTATCTTTGTTTGCAGTTGTTATGCTAAACTGGTTCGGGTTGTGTTCAGTACAGGCTCAAATTATGGAGAACTTTGTACTCAAATCGAGCAGAAATATTGCGTAAATCAGATCGAGATCGAAGATTCTACTCCAGAGTACGAAATTCTAATTTCCAGAACGCTTTTTATTGTAAGTAATCCGATACCTGCTTAATTTTAGACGGGTTTGGGATGAGTTAGGTACAGGTTATTTCATATTATATATTTAATACTTTAACTTGATGACTTAATTAAGTAATTAGAACTTAAGCTATTATTTTAAGTGATCAACTTTTTATATGAATGCTGAAAACCACCTGAAAATAAAACCAACTCAGTTTAAATAGAAAATAAAAGTTCTTTAGTTAAGAACTATATCATTATAAACGAATTCTAGGTACAAAATGATCGCTTATTTACTTCTTTATTCAAAAAACTTTTAAGGAGGCATTTCTACTTACATTCAAATGTGAATTCAAAGCAGCGATTGTTGCACAAGCAACAGCAATAACAACAACGAATGACTAAATGTTATGCCCTGGCGTATTTTTATTTATTTTTATTTTTTTGCGAGTGTTTCTTATTTTTGTTTTTGTTTTTGCAAATTTTATCTCAAAAAGTGCAACAAAAAAAATAGGAGGAAAAACGGCGTGAATTACAATTGCAAACAGTTGTCGATTAGAGGTCGTCGTATTTGATTACGACAAATTCTCATATCAGGCGAGCGTAACTACAAAACAGTTGCCAAATACCCACCTAGAGCTAACCTCAGGTGGAGAAGGAGCTGCGGCATGAGGTGAGCTGCTACGGCTATAGTGGCATCGGCAATACGCTTTAATCGTAATGAGTTCAGCATCTTGGACACCAATCAAAGACTACGATCACTGAAAGGATGACAATCTTAGAAACTACGAAGCTGAAGAATCTAATGCAAAGAAATCTTTAATGAAACAACTAATTTTCTTATACCAACTTCGACATTGTACGAAACGATTTTAATATTTATTGATCTTTGATCTTTGTCTAGATTAAAGCAACAGTAAATGTTCTACAAGTTGCACTACTTGAAGACCACATCAGAAAGACATAAGGAATGAAAAAATGATTTCAACTGCAACATTTTCCGGGTTTTTCCTCCCTAAATGAAATTTTTATAATGTCATTCACGAATAATGTGGCACAATCAGATTGAATAAGCGGTGTATTTCAGACGCGATCGCAAATGCACAGGTAAAATTTATTACCTACAGTTATTTGACGTTGGTTGAATCAGCACAAAATTTGAGTGTATATGCGCTACTTAAACACTTGCTGACCCCATAAAATGTTTATGTTCAATACACATATGTATACATATGTGTGTATGTACATGTAGACATATGTACATTTCATTATCAATATGATAAGTGAATAGAGCCATTGCTGCCGGTTACCTGTCTCTGCTGCCTGCCTCTCGGCTTACTCTCAGCTCTAAGGCAATGTGGTTGGTTGGTTGGTTATAGATCCATACAAACATCCATATGTGTATAAATCTGAAATGCGATCGGTTAAGGTTGAAGACTGAGATTTATAATAATAGTAATAGTTAGAGAGTGGGCGCGCACTTGATAAGGGCCAAGTTAAAGGCGACTGTCAGACAAGATAAGGTCAAAGTCTTGGACTGTCAATTGATAAGTCAGGTGACCAACTAACCAAAATTCGCCCAAGAGCTGCACAATAAATGGAGCCTTGTTCTCAACTATGTTGTGCGTGTATGTGTGTGTGTGTGTGTGCCTGTGTGTGTATTTGTTCGTTATTTGTATGTAGGTAGCACTTAGTGGTAAATACTTCTAATCGCAAACTGAGGGCGACAAACAAAAACGAACACGATAACAACAACAACAACAACAACAACAGCGAAAGTCTTAGACTGCCAACAGCAGCAGCGGCAGCAGCAGCAACAACAAAATCTGTTGATATTTTCGGTTTATTGTTTTTCTTTTTGCAAACGCAAGCGAACTTGGGAGTTGCCGTTGGGTGAGTAACTCCAAAGCAGAGCGATTGCGATGGCGTCAGCAGCGCATTGACAGCTGACTGTTCCATGACCGTTGTGTAGGAGAGACAGAGACAGAGAGAGAGAAAGAGAGAGAGAGAGAGAGAGAGAGAGAGCGAAAGAGAGCAGTAAGGCAGCGCAGTGGAGTGGTGAACAGCGCGAGCCGAGGTGTGGTGTGATGTGAGGTGAGGTGAGGTGAGAGCCACCGTCAAACAATAACAATGGCCACAGCCGAAAAGGCTGCACAAAGAGCGCGCGAGAGCAGCTGACGCTCTCTGAGAGAGAGCGACAACGGTGACGATGACATCATTTACAGTTGCTGCTGTTGCTGCTGCTGCTGTTGCCGCTGAGGCTGCCAACAGCAACAGCAACATTTTGGGTGGGAAGTGGAATAAATACTTACAGCATTTGGAGTGTGGGATGTACTGCATCTTTTGATGGATCACCGGCATCATCATCGTTAACATCATCATCATCATCATCATCATCATCATCATCATCATCATCATCATGATAATGATCATGATTAGTATTATGTTCGCTGTGCAATATGTTGACAACCTGCTGCTTCTCCTGTTTATCGCTCTGCGAAATTGTTTCAAACAGCAAGTGAGGATTATGTGTCAGCGGCACACTCAACATCGTCGTCGTCGTCGTCGTCGTAGTTTCGTTGCGGCGGGCGCTGTTCAGCGGCGACACTGTCGGCACTGGCGGCGGATGCTCCATTTGTTGTCGCACCCACTTTGCCGGCGCCGGCGGCTTGCATCGGTGTCGTTTCGATGCTGGCTCGGTCACCGGCACCGGCACCGCCACCTGCCTCGGCTTCACTGCATCATTCTCAATGCGCGTGAGCAACAGCTCCAGCTGTTTGTGCGCCGCTTCCATTGGCTTCATTGACTTGGGCTGTTGTAGCGATTTGAATTTGTTTGATTTGCTCGGCTGCGTCGGAATTGCTGACAGCGTTGACATGAATGACATGGCCGAGTAGCTGCATCCAAACGCCACACTCGATGTACGCAAGACTGGACGCTGCACCGGCTCCCGAACGGCCCCCAAGCAGCGATTGCGCTTCTTGGCATTGCTTTGATTGCTCTTGTTGCCTTTGCCACTCGGCGGCGTCTTGGCGCTCGAATGGAGTTGGAATTTGGGCAGCGTTGCCGCCTTACCAGTTGCCTTACCAGTTGCCTGAGTGTTGCCAACCCATTCACGCTCCCGCTGCAGCTCCAGCTGGCGCTGTTGCTCCCGTTGCTGGGCAGTTGTTGTATTGTTGCGGCGCCTGCGCGCGTTTCCCTCCACCAGCGTCTTGTTGTCCATTTGCTGCTGCTGCTGCTGCTGCTGTTGGTGTTGTTGCTGTTGCTACTGCTGCTGCTGCTGCTGTTGGCGTCGACGTCAACGCTGTTGTTGCTCGCTGCCTCGCTGCGTTTCGGCTTCAGTTTCAGTTATATGCTCGACGCTCGCCGGTTCGGTTCGGTTTTCGGTTTTCGGTTCGCGGTACTCTGTCTCTCTCTTCACTTCACTTCACTTAAAAAAAAAAAAAACACACACAAACAATTAAAAATTCTAAACTTAAATTTGAACGCAACAAAAAAAAAAAAAAAAAACCCAAACAGAAACAGAAACAATGTAATTGTAACAATTTGTTTAATATTTATTGTTGTTTCTATCAGCACTCATTTTGAAATACTGATTTTCTCCGTTCTCCTATCTGTCTGTCTGTGTTTTACTTTTCTTCGACTTTGACTTTTAAATTGCCGCCTCATTTGTTTCGGTTGTTGCTGTTGTAAGCTCAAAATTCAAAGAGTTTTCTGCCAACTCGATGACAACCGATTACGCAGATGAACATAAACATCAATGGTCAATGGTCTGTGGTCAGTGGTCAGTGGTCAGTGGTCTGTGGTCAGTGGTCTGTGGTCTGTCTGATGAGTATTGCGAGGAGTGCCTCTAAAGTTGCAAAATTTCGGTTAGTCTTCGACTTCTTCGAACAGCTGAAATATTCTTGTGAGCTGATAATTCTGTTCAGGATAAATACATCAAACATACATCAGCATGCCTAGCAAACTGATTCAAAATACATTATCGAGATAGTGTTTTTCATAGCATTCGTTCGACAGCCGCTGATGCAGACGCATCAGTATCGTTATAATATATACGTATATTAAAAGCCGTAAATATTATTTTTTTATTTTGTTTTGTTTTGTTGTGTTCTTTTTTTTTCTTGGCCAAGTTTCTAACTTGCTGGTGAAGCAAAGCAACACTGAATCCACAATCAAAACCTCAACAAAAACCAAAGTAACGAAGAATCAACATCAAGACACAAAATGGTAAGTGATTATGCAAATCCGTCAAAACAATAAATTACAAATCGATCAAAACAAATCAAATGGGAGGAATCCCACTACACAAATGTCGCACAACCGATAACGATCTCGATGCCCCCGTAGTCTCTATTCAAGCTGGTTCGCCCAGCTGCCGGGGCCTGTGGGCGGTTGCCGTCCCAAACAGCAAACAGGTTGCCATTGCGTATACGCCGCATTGGCAATGTCCCAAAGCATTTTTTTTTTGTTCGTTGTGGTGTTTGAAGTGTCTACTCCAAAGTTTGTGTTTAACAAGATTCATAGCGCTTGGATTTTTGGTCTCTTAAATAGTAAAGAAAATCGAAGAAATAATAATAAACTGCCAGTTATTTATTTTCGTTATTTGTATTTGCATTTGTTTGTTTGTTTTTTGTTGCTACTTTTTATGAGCTGCCTACCAAACTAACCAAGCACACAAAGCGCGTCTCCATATGGGCTGGCTCGCCTTATTAGTATTTATGTTAATTATCATACTAAAAATAACAATAACTAAAAGATACACACGTCGAAAAACAATTCGAACAAATATTTCTAAAGTTAACAACGGGCCTGAGCCTACTCCTCCAGTTCACGGCTCGTTTCGTGGGCGAACACGAAACACGAAACTTTCCCAAAAATGTAGAAAAAATCATTTATATGATGTATAAACATATATAAAACGAAACACTTTTGACTCTTGACAAATGTTTCGCAAGTGTTTCGCCGGCACTTGATGCCCCGTTCATGAGAAACCAAGCCGTTGATCTATGCATTCGGAGTCGAGTTGAGAGCAACGCCCACGGATCGGCTTGGGAAAGCAAAAATGTCGCCGCTGGTCGGGCCAGTTAGAGCCGGATTGAGACTCAGACTCAGATTCAGACTCAGACAGAGAGACGGACTGAGAGTAAGAGTAAAAGTCAAAGATCCAGATCTAACGATGATCGAACTCGAAGCCAAGCTCTGATCTGACATCATTCAGAGAGAAGAGCATTCCAAGTCTAAATTTGGCAGCGAATTGATGCGAATAATTTATTTAATTATCACTTTTACTTAACATATTATATATTAGTATTGTAGATGTGCTATCTATATGTGCGCAGTTATTCAAGTCTTTTACTTTAAATAAAACACTTGATCGGCAAGCGAAACTTATTTAAATATATACAAAAATCAGGTCAGCAAAAAATTCAACAACCATTCAATTTCTTGATATCAAAAATCGCTTGTTGAAGTAGTTGTTCTACCTTTATTTGAAGTCCAAATAACTCTTCGGTCACAACACACATCACATATCCTACCCAAATCATTATTCTGACAGGGAAAAAATAATTGACAGGAACAAATAATTTGATAAGCAACATTTATATTTATTACATTATTGCATATGCTGTATCTATTAAAAGTATGTACGTATGTATGTATCTGGCAAGTGGAAGCATCCCATGATCAGCATCAGCATCAATCGGGAACACTCAGAGATCTCCATTCAAAATGATTCGTTTTAATTTAAGAACATGTACTATACGTGCATTTAATATTTCAATTTGCTTTGCTGTCCTCAATTTTCAGCTGAGCAAAGTGTAATGAAGACATACTCGTACTATGCACGATGTGAGATCTGTTCAGATAAGAAGAAATTAAATGTAAAATTTGCCAAATCGCCACGAAATGTATTTCATTCGTTAGTTTTTCTTTTTTGTTTTATTACATCTGCTACAGAAAATATGTTCACACTTGTGCAGATTAAGCTGTTCATAGATTTGCTAGTTGCTATCAGATTTGCTTCCAAAAAAAAGAAGAAAGAAAATCAAAAATTATCTTTACATATAATCATATTTTTATATGTCAGGGTCAATGGCCATCGTTAAGTGATCTCTTAAGAACTACAGCAGTGAGGCTGACCGCCCCAACACCACCCACACCACCACCCACAACGCCACTGCACAGTTCAAAAGACAATTACTTATACGTAATGCTGGCCAAAAGCAGCAATTTGTTTGGCTAAACATAGCGCCTCGTTGATTGACAGCTTTGATTGATGGCCTTTGCCCAATGGCAGCAGCAACAACAATAGTCCAACAGACCTCACACACACACACACACACACACACACACACACTCATACAAAGAGAGGGACCGGGAGAGAGAGAGAGCACGGAGAGATGAATGATGATTCATGCGTGTAATATTTTAATTATCGCATTTGAATAAGCAAACTACAAAATATAAATAAAAAAAAATTTTTTTTTAAAACTAAATGCCTTATTGCGGTTTCTACGATTCTAATTATTGTTATTATTGTTGTTGTTGTTCACGTTGCAAGCGAAAATTGCAATTGCAAATTGCTTTCGCGCAATGTTGTTGCTATTCCCACTCATGCTGCCCTTTGATTGTACCAATTAACTGATAACAATAATAATATCCGAAAGCAAAGCAGGCTGAATTATAGAAAGCAAAATGCATTTTTGACACAAAGAAAACTTGATTGCAGAATTATTTATTCTGGCATACAAATAAGAAGTCTGTTAACGAACTTGAATTTCAAATTCATTGTGCTTAGAATAAACAGACTCAAGCTACTTTCGATGCGTTTTATACTTGAATCGAGAATATTTGCTTTTTTCTATTTACAATAAATATATATATATATATATATATATCGAGAATATATTCCTGGTATTTTGTTCATTTTTCTCTGTGCATGAATAAAAATTGAATTCAAAACACACTTTAGGCATAATTGTCCCTATTGTATTATAATATATATATATAATAATATAGTAGTAGTACTAGTATAATTAGCTAGTAGCTGGTAAGCACATTATAAACATTGCGTTATTACCCTTTTCAGCTACATATTTATTCGAATATTCTATATTCCTGGCTATCTACATATATAAGTAAGTCGGCTCGAATAATTTCTATTATCTATCTACATCTTATTGATTGATTTACAAAATTAATATACTCTTAATGATACATTTATTGACACTTAAAAAAAAAAGAATAGAATTATTAGATAAGTGAGTATTTCTGTACCTATACTGCTGCTCAATAAGATATTGGTTAGGATCAGACTACCATATCTAACCTCTTCACATACTAAGCAATATTGATCTAACATTTAATAGGTAAGAGAGAATTTATATACCCATCTTGCCAAATGGAGAGGGTATTTGCTAGTCGTTACACTGAAGTTGTCGGTTTACTCTTCTCTTTGATATTCAATTTTATTTTGCTGTTTAGTGTTTGGTTTGTTTTTGTTTGCTGGCCATTAAGCTTCAAATATTTCAATGAATTGTGCGCTGCTTTAGTTGTTTGTTGTTTGTGGCTATTGTTGTTGTTGCTGTTGTTGTTGCTTTTATGCTGCTTTTATTATTACCGTTGTATGTTATAATAGGGCTCTTCGAGCAAACTTTCTTTAAGTGTGTGTGTGTGTGTGTGTGTGTGTGTGTGTGTGAGTACCTCTTCCTCTCTCTCTCTCTTTGGATTTGTGTGTCTTTCTCTCTTTGGATTTGCGCTCATTTGTTTAATTCGATTCTAACTCCAGCGATGATCTAAGTGAGACGTCGTCGTCTTTACTCTTGCTGTTGCTGTTGCTGCTGCTGCTGCTGCTGTTGTTATTGTTGTTGGTTGTTGTTGCTGTTGTTGTTGCTACATCTGGCGTAAACTTTAAATAAGCAAGTAAAGCAACAAGCGCAACAACAACAACAACGGCAACAGCAACAGCGAAATGACCCGCAATTGCTAGCCGAAAAATTAATGTGCGTTTAATTTGAGCAAATTAAATTTGGAGAACGCTATATATACATATATATATACATATATATATATATATATATATATGTGTGTGTGTAAACACTAAACACAAACATATGTATGTGTACATACAGCAGCAATAGCACTGGCCTCAACGCCACTGTGAAAAGTGCAGCGTGTAAATTGGTTAAATTTACGACCTGCTGCCATTTTTCATTTTTATGAGCAACGATTTTCATTAAATGCGCCCGTTTTGCCACTTACCATTTATAATTTACCGTTTGCCTTGCGGCTTTCGTTGCGGTGACGCGTTCTTTTGTTTGCGCCAAGTCGTTATCAGCGTGACAATCAGTTAACGCCTGCAGCGACACATCTCAGTTTTGGTTGGGAATGGAGCTTTCCACATTGCCACATTGCCACATTGCCACATTGCCACATTGCCATTGCCACATGCCCATCCACGTCAGATCGTGGGTGGCCTGAATAGTTGACCGGGTGACGATTATGGTTTGCCATGGACACCTGACAAAATGTGGAAGAAGTACGTGCCGTGAAAAAATCGCGCCTAGCGTCCAATTGTAATTTATAATGTATTTGATTTGACAAGCTATTTATCTTAATGCCAAATCCAACAGTTATGTAATAATACATGCAAAGCGTGTGCCATGTTTACTTTGCAGCAAAGTGTTCTACAAATATCGTTAGACAGACACTTCCAATATATTATAATAAATTAGAGCCAAGTCGTTTTCGCTATAAATGTTAAGCGACCTAAGCTAAGATCTTCAAGCAATAATAATAAGGTAAAAAATACACATTCAATTTAAAGTATTTTTCCTTTATACTTAAAGTCTTCTTCATTTTATTATCTATCTATACAATTCCAGTTTGCATTCGCTCTACCTTTTCAACCAGACTTCTTCATCAAAATCATTATTTTAATCAATTTATTTGTTACAAAACTGAAATTCATTGTGTACATGTTTGTGTGTATTAAATTATTTTTTAAATTACTCAATTGAAGGCATTAAGATCAACAGGTTTTTTTTATTACCTATATTTCTTAGTTGAACTTTCCACCAAAACTCCACTGAAATATATAGCATACTTTTTGGAGCAGTGCAGAATTTCGAAAGAAAATAGAGCAGATCGCCCAGTGCCCAGTGCCCTATATTAATTTGAAGAACATCATATATTATTCATTTAATGAAAATCATGTGATGTTTATTTTTTGAATTGTATTTGATGACATAACTACTTGAGTCAATCACTTGAACAACCGCATTACTGTGTACTATGTAATGAAAATGAATAGGCAATTTTGTTATTTGTTGCGATAAGTGCATAATATATTATTGTTCTTCTTTGTTCTGTGGTCAGAAATGTTGCATCAAATTACGCAAATGTGTTGTTGTTATTTTTGTTGCTTTTGTTGTTGCTGAAGCGGTTTATGAACTCAAGGCACAACATCTCTGCCCCTTTTGGACATTACGAATATGTATTCGTCCATTCCAAGCATTTAGCTGTGAAATTATATTATGAAATATTTGAATGCTTTGCCGACGTGATTCGCATATTAAATAATAAATTGTAATTCTATTCTTATCTCCATTCATATTCATTCAGTCGGAGACGCCATCAGTCTGTCACAAGTGCAATGAGGTCATAGAAAATCGCATTATTACGGCCCTGGGCAAGAACTGGCATCCGGAGCACTTCGCCTGCAAGGACTGCCAGCGCCCCATCAAGGAGGCCACCTTCAACATACAGAGCGGGGAGCCTGTCTGCTCCGAGTGCTTTGTCAGCAACTATTCGGGCACCTGCTTTGGCTGCAAGCTGCCCATCTTGGAGGTAAGTACACAGAGCGAAAAT
Source organism: Drosophila macrothrix (assembly GCA_035042055.1). Lineage (NCBI taxonomy): Eukaryota > Metazoa > Arthropoda > Insecta > Diptera > Drosophilidae > Drosophila > Drosophila macrothrix. The sequence goes on along the minus strand of JAWNLX010000587.1, from coordinate 16,882,074 downwards.
CAAGCGTTTTCAACTCAAAATCAATTTAAATCAATATGTCCGAGCCAACGACTCGTATACGTAATAAATGTTGTGCACTTGTTTCTAGTAATTAGATTAGAATTTGTTGTGCTTGGTCTAGAATCGTTTCTTATAATAATATAATAATATAATTTTATATTTTATTGATTTTATTACTATTATTAATAGTATTATTTAATAAGTCTTAAACTTATACATTGTTAAGCTATTCACTTGAATGACGAACCCTTGATTCGAGGTATTTCCAACTTAAATTGAGTCCGTATTTGTTGCCGCTCTGTTTTTGATGTGCTTGCATCGCATCGCATTGCATCGCGTTGCATCGAATCGCTTAATTTGTCACTACCAGTCCCAATGGCAGTCGCAGCGCCAGAATATCATCGACATAAGATCAACATTGATGAGATCGTCATCGAGGCGTAGTCTGTTTGCCATAAACTTTGGCGCTTTACGAGCGTCGGCGAGCGGCGATTGTAATTAATATTGTCAACATTTGTTTTTATAATCTATGGCGCTTGTAATGCATAGGGAACTGATTATATTTGACTCGTACATACCATATAACAGATGCACGTTGTATACACACTATAGTATCGTCAGTGTCAGCAAATGTGAAGTGCATATATAGTATGATATCTATTTATACGAGTGGAACAGCTAGCTTATCCAGCTCTTGAGGTAGTGCACAGTAAATGTAATTAATTAATGGATGAGTCAAATAAATGTCGGAACGTTTTAGTTTATTCTTTATATAATATATCCACAAAGTGGGTGGACAATGTTGATTGCTGACAGATGATGAAATCTTGAATATACATATAAATATATACTATATATACATAAATAAAATGTTTAAAAGATATCAAAAGTCAATTCGCAGAAAAAGTTACATCCGGCAGATAGTGAACCTCACCGAAGTGTATTTTCTGGAGTATTACATCAGACGTCTAAATTTCACCCACTGTTAATTTCAAAATCCGACTGATTTTCCCTACGGGAGCTATATGATAGACAGAGGCAGACGAACATGGCTATGTCGATTCGTCCAGTGTGCTGATCATCAATATATATATATATATATATATGTATGTATATACATCGAGGGGTCATAGAGGGGTCTCATCCAAGCTGTTACAAAATGCCCTCTGCAAGGCTATAAACAGAAACTTCAATCGCAGGTATTTTTTCATTATGGGAAATTTTCCAGTGTTGCCATATATAATTGAATGCATTTCTAAAATGTAAAACGCAGTTAAATTGATAGTTATCCATGGCTGCAGACGTGTTTTGAGTGCAACCGCGCGTTTAATTTGACAATGACTCAAATGGTAAGAGCTTATTGGAAAGAATATGTTAAATTCGACACTTCGTGCTGAAAATGATCGCTCTGCCCACGAAGCATCGCTTGTGTTTGCATATGGGACAAGGTCATCAAACTGGGACTGGGTGTGTGCGATTGATTGGCTTCGATTGAGATTATGATTATGTACATTAGTCATACGAATATTTGTATTTGATGTGATTGTTTTTACATCAATTTTGATAAGTGGAATCGAGCGTATTGTTGTATTTATTTATTTCATTAATTTAGACTGTGTAAAATGCAGAAATCTTTAGTTTATTACGATAGAATAGAATGATAGGCTTGCTAATAATGCGTCTTAGTTAGCTGTAATGACGAATGCTATAGCCATAAAATGCTAGCTTTTATCGTTATCGGAAATCGATTTATATCGAGAGTTATCACTAAAATTGTTGAAGTTTGTAGCTGTCACTCACTCACTTTTACCCACATTTACATTTGTGTTGCAGCGCACCATCAAGGCCATGGACCAGTCGTGGCATGAGGAATGCTTCGTTTGTGCCGGTCCATGCAAGAAGCCATTGGTGGGCACCTCCTTCTACGAGCGCGACGGTAAACCCTATTGTCGGATCGACTTCGAACAAATGTTTGCGGCCCGCTGTTTTGGCTGCACCAAGGTCATCACGGAGAATGCAATTGTTGCGCTCAATGGCAAGTGGCATCGGGAATGCTTCAAGTGCAAGGTGAGTGATGGTGCACACATACATATATATATATATATGTATATATATATATACATTATTTACTTTCCTATTTTCGATTGCAGAAGTGCCAGACGCCCATAACGGAGAGCACGTTTGCCGTCGAGGATCAGAAGCCACTGTGCGCTGCCTGTTCCGGTTAGGCGGCTATATCCTTACTCGGCATACCCTTATTCCCTTCCCTTACACCAACCCTTTGCACAAGCACACACATACACACACACAGACACACACACACACACACACACAGATAGACACATGCAAGCACACATCGATGTATATTAAAGATGTTTATGGTATTTGTAGTATTCGCAATTGTTGAACAAACTTAAAGCATATAACAAACTCTTAGAGTTTACACACATGAAATTCGATTGTCAACTCAACGTTCAAGTTCAAGCTAACCAAAGGGCAAAGAGTCCCACTACACTCTCTCTCTCTCTATCTCTCTCTCACTCTCTCTCTCTCTCTCTCTCTCTCTCTGACCCCTGTGTACATGCTCCAGCAAACCTCCTTGGTCTGCTCCTCCACAATTTGCTGAATTCGAATGCAAAATGAAAATATTAATTTATAAGATGCATTTTACATGAAAAATGCATTTGAAAAAACACCTGCCAGAAGGAGGAGTACGATCAAATGTGTGGGTGTAGTTGATGTATAGTTGGGTGTGGGTGTAGTGAGTGTCGCTTTGTCTGCGTGATTAACCGTATATAAGATTAAACTATATAATTGTTTTAAGTATTTATGCTACACAAGAAGAAAAACACTCGCCTGTCTCACACTCTCGCTCTCCCTCTACCTCTCTCTCTCTCTTTCTACAACTCTGTCTCTATGTCTCTCTCTCTCTCCCTACAACTCTGTCTCTCTCAGCCTTACAACGTATACCAACCATGTTATCTCTTTCTAAATTGTATTGTGATTCTCAAGCTCTACAATATATTTTATGTCAAATATATATGAAAATTAATCTTGAAGTCCAGCATTTTACTCAATAAATAAATAATAAAAAAATAAATCCCAAAGTCTTTTTCTCTCCTAATTATCCTCATAGATCAAAATTGCAAATGTGATCAAGATATATATCTGACGATTAAGGGCATGTGTTTTCTAATTTTAAGATTTAATTGATGAAATTTAGAAATTAGTTCTAAACGGAAAATTCACTTTTTTTTCGCTGATGAAGCAGAATATATATATATATATATATATATATATATATATTTATTTATTTATATATATATGTTCATATGTTCTGGGGTATTTTCTTATATTCTGTCATGCTTTGCGCGATCGCTGTGTGCAAATAAACGGAATATTTGAACAGGTAGCTAAACGATTTAATTATATTTATCAATTCAAGAACACAGCTGTACTGCGATCCAAATCATACATTTTATTGATCGTCATATATACATATATACGTGATGTGCATGTGGATTATTTTAGTTAGTTGATTTTACATAATAATTTGGTTTGTCGAAAATGTTGTTGTCCGATTTTGTTTTCGTTTTTGCTTGTTGCTTGCTGCTAATATTGGTTGCGCTGCATCTGAAAGCGAAATTAAGATGTAAAAATGAAGTCACAAATGCCATAGGGCATATAAATTACCTTTTTATCCAGCATGTCACCCAAGGAGCGGACAAGGGGATCGAGAACCTCGCGCACCTGTGACTTGGTCACATGCTCCATGGCCGCGAGGAGCTGTTTATGCAGCTCACGTTTCCCCTGTCCCGGCTGCTTCAGCAATTCCATTATGTTTGTCAGCTGATGCTGCTGATTCTCGCTGGGCTCCGGTTCCGGTTCCGGCTCCTCGCTGCAATAATCGCCGCACTGAACGCACTCGATGTGCGTGTTCATCTTGTCGATGTTGCGCTGCTCCAGCTGCATTTCAGACTGTGATATTTCGACTGGCCCCGGCTGGGATTGGTCGCAGCTCGGCCCCGCAAGCACTTTCGGCTTGCGTACTTGCGACGATGCACGACGCCGACGCTTCTCTGTCGTTCGCTCCTTGGGCACCAGGCGCGGCTCGTACAGCTTCAGGTCGTTGAGGCACATTTTGAGATCGTAGCGCTGATGCTGGCCAGCAGCATGATTCGGGCCATGGACGCGCCTCTGCAGGTGCCTGTAGGTCTCGCGGGCCATCAGGAATCGCTCCTCCTGCATGTCCTCGATGAGGGTGAGGAAACTGGTGCAGCGTTGCTGCAGACACTCCACAACCGGATCCTGTCGATCGAGCACACCCTTCTGCAGGCACACAGTCGTCACCGTATACATCATCTCGATGAGCGCGCTCAGCTTCTGCGGCACCTTGTCCAGCAGAAAGTAACGAATATGCCGCTGATATTTGCCAATCGAGTGAAGCATCAGCGCGTAGACGCAGACCACCCGCTGGCTGGCATCGTTGCAGGTGGCACTGTTGAAGCTAGCCACCGGGGTGCTGCGCACATCCTCAATCATGCCACGCAACGGATACAAAAAGTTGCGAGTGAAGCGAACGCAGAAATTGAATGCGATCCGTTCGCGTCGCTGCTTCTCCTGGCCACTGTGGTGGCTGCGATGCGTTGGCAACGACGATGGCAACTGGATGAGGCTGCCCTGCAGCCGATCCAGTGCCGTAATTAGGCGCTCCTGGGTCATTGAGATCTTACTGTAAATGGCAATCTTCTGATATTTAAGATTCTCCAGCGAACGCGTGCAGATCATGTTGTGTGTCTTGCGACGCCTCGGCAACGGAATCATTGCCAGCGTTGTCGAGATCTCTCCCAGCGGCCGAACCTTGTCGCGTCCACCAGGTTGGCATTGCTTTGCTAGCGCCGGCTTTGCTCTCCTTCCACTCCTGCCGACGGCCGACGACTGTTGCCGGGCAGCAACTGCCTTGAAAGATCGCATCTCCTGCTCCTGTTCCGGTGATTCGCGGAGCGTACAGTTGTCTGTTTCCGATCGTTGCGATGTATAATTCATAGGTCGTAGACTACGCTTTAAGCTGAACCACTGCGGATGCTGATGCGGATGCAGTTGGATAGGGCAGGAATTGTCAACAGTGCCGCCAGCACTTGGCTCACTGGGATTATGTGGCATTGATTCAGTGTAGCGCATGTAGCCAGGATGTTTGGCATATTCCTGTTGCTGCTGATCGTTGGCATTGGTCGCCGGCTCACCAGAACAGCCTGGCTGTTCCGGTATCATCAACAACATCGGGGGCATCTGATGCATCATCGACGAGGGTACAATGTCCACCCACTGCGCCTGTGGCTTTCGATAATCTTCATGGGATATGGCAAGGGCTTGTTTTATGCGCTGCATCACCAAATCGGCATTCGATTGATTGGTGGTGCTTCTGAACGGCTGTTTCTTCTGTTTATCCGGACTGGGAATGGACTGGTGTTTCTGGTTGCCAGTTTGCTGCTTCGATTTGCGCTTGGTTTTCGCGGCATCCTGTGGCTGAGATTGTTGCATTTGTTTCAGCTCAGCGCACACCTCACGATGCAGTCCCTCAATGCACGCTTCATAGGTAACCGTATCCGTTTGTTTGGGTTTGATTGGACTACGCTTCGGCCTTTGGCCTTTGACCTTCTTCTTGGCAATCTGCTGTGTATTTGCTCCGCCGGCCAAGCGTTTCTGGTGGAGGTGCTGCTGGTCATAATAGCTCTGCTCGATCTGGCTGTCACTGTTGTCATCCGAGAGCTGCTTGGACATTTGGGTCTCAACATCCTGGTCACGTGACCGGACCATGCCGAGTACATCGGAGCCAGTGTTGCGCATCTTATGGAACCGGGGCTTGCACGGCATATGCGCATCTCGTTGCTTCCTGATCTCATCCCGCTCCGCGGCCCGTTCCATATTGTAGCGCCTGACGGCGTCTCTGATTGAGTCCGGGTTCATAAACTGCCGTAAATGATGATAAGGACGGTTCACCCACGTTTAAGTCCATTATTATACACTTACCTGAAATTCATGGACATACGATTGCCCGTAGAAATTGCGATGTTTCAGCATCTTAATGTTTGTCAAATATGGAAATTGAAGGATTCTTTGAATACCTCGAAGCCTGTGTAGATTTTGCAATAAAATACAATGTTTGGGGTGGGGTGGGGGATGGGTTAATGGGAGACGGAAAAAGTAAAAACCAGATTCAATTTTGTAGTAGATACGCTTCCAAAAAAATTTCAAATACTGTTTCAAGTAACTTGACTTTTCTCGTCTTTCTCTCTGACAACTATATATGTATGTATATATAAATCTATTCATATTGAAATGTACTTAAACATTTCCACCACAGCAGTCTGTGCTTGATGATAAAACAAGCGGACTTAATTAGTTCTTGGAACAATATGTGTCATATTGGCAGTCTAGTTTGAATTAAAGAAAGTGCTTGTAAAATAATTACACTAAGCACTTTAAAAAAAGTATTGAACATTACTTTTAGCAAGCGTATACATGAGTATACTTTTAAAATATTTATTTCAATGAATAGGGGGAGAAGGGAAGTTTGTAAAAGTCGCCAAGAATCAAAAACTCCAATTTATTTCAAAAACATGAAATGCATTTTAAAACATAAATTATCATAATAATTTCAAATATGCAGCTCATTTGTATTTTATTAGGTTGGGACAGAGACGAGATACTTCTGGAACCAGTGTAATGTTCAAAGTGAGCTGGCAAATTAAGTTTTGAATCGTTCAAAAGACCGTTTTTCGAGCATATAATTTAAACATGCATTTCGAGTTCGAATAGCGTTTCCAACTTTGTAAGCACTTTTCATATAGAAGTGAGAATAGGGTCACTGTATAAGTCAAGACCTGCCGTATAATTATAATAATATAATAATTATAATGATGATCCCGAGAGCAATAATTATAACACGACGACGTTGTTAGAGCATCGGGCATAGACTGCTGCGGACAGGCTTATTGAAACTTATTATCTTAAAGCACTAAGCAAACAATACTAGTATTAAGGCTATCTACAAGTATTCTTATCCTACTTAGGACATATTTACTGCTGCAAATGCGTCTAGCACCATATCCTATCAGTTCAGAGAACTCTTATCGCGGAAGGTTTTATTACGGTCTCGATGAGCGCCGCGTACGTGTCTGTTCACGTCTTTACCTATCTCCTTGGTTATCTTACCATTGTGAGATTGAACGTCGCGGCCCCTATTAAAAGGTTAGCCTTTTAAGGATGTTTATATATAAATATTTATATACAGTGTCTCACAGCTCAAACGTAACAGTGCCTAGCAAAAATTTTAATTGCCTGCCATAAACTAATTATACAATATTTTTCAAAAATTCCAAAGACCGATGGCAGGTACATATATTAACCACCATAATGAATATATGATCCCAATAAATTGGGGTTTCCCCACGGGCTAGGCCGGGTTATGTAAAAAAGTACCTTAATTTATGGTCGCATATTATTTGGAACAGGGGCGTTATGGACACCTGGGTGCCATAAAACCCGGATTTTTTACGTCAGGTTGATGATTTTCGGTATAAATAGACCAATCCTTCGTAGTCAGTTTAGTTATATCCTGCATCTCGGGTGCAACCAGCCAACAAGGACTATGGGCAAACGGACTACCATTGAACAACGGAATCTCGTCCTGGAACACTTCAAGATTGGATATTCACATCGCCAAATAGCTAAAATGGTAAATCTAAGCAACACAACTGTATTCAACATCATTCATCGCTTCGTCGACGAAAATCGGATAGAGGACAAGGGCAGAAAGGCACCAAACAAGATTTTCACCGACCAGGAGGAGCGGAGGATTGTCAAGAAAATAAGGGAAAATCCCAAGCTATCGGCTCCAAAACTGACTCAACAGGTGCAGGATGAAATGGGGAAAAAGTGCAGTGTGGAAACTGTGCGCCGGGTTCTGCGCAACCATGACTTTAATGCCCGAGTACCACGGAAGAAGCCCTTTATAAGCGCAAAAAATAAAGGGACTAGGATGACGTTCGCCAAAACCCACTTGGACAAGGATTTGGAGTTCTGGAACACATTCATATTTTAAGATGAGCCCAAATTGAACATTTTTGGCTTAGACGGACGGAATTATGTGTGGCGACAGTCCAATACTGAGCTGAATCCCAAAATCCTAAAGGCAACAGTCAAGCGCGGCGGAGGAAGTGTCATGGTATGGGCATCTAACTCAAAAGCCGGCGGCGGAAATGTTGTGTTTTTTGGAACAACAATGGACAAGAGTGTGTACCTCAATATATTAAAGGAAAATTTACTACAAAGTGCCGAGGAGCTAGGAATCCGGCGTACTTTCCGGTTCTACCACGACAACGATCAGGACAATAGCCAAGCATAAGTCCGGATTAGTACAGTCCTGGCTTATCTGGAACTGCCCCCACATGCCAATTCCACAGGTCCGGTCTCCAGATTTAAATGTTATTTAAAATTTTTGGGATCTGCTGAAAAATAACATCCGGAATCACAGATCCGATCTCAAAAATGCTCGGCTGGATGAGTGGAGTAAAATCAGTCCAGAAACTACCCGGAAGCTGGTATCTTCCATGAATAATAGGTTAAGGGATGTTATTAAGACTAAAGGATATCATACTAAGTATTAACATCCTTATTTAAGTTTTTAAACGCCTAATATGTTACTTTTCTAAGACTGTTCCGAAAAAGCGTTGACCTGTATTTTGGATATGTTTTCAGTTTTTGACTAATTTTCGTTAATTAATTAATATTTTAATAAAAACTGAATTTCCTTTTCAAACGTGATATAACATAAAACAAATTGGCAATTAAACATTTTGCGTTTGTTTTTTTATTTAAACCTTATAGCACTTTACATTTTTTGCTAGGAACTGTTACGTTTGAGCTGTGAGACACTGTATGTATATTCATATTAATTTTTTTAGTTTGAATGGATTTATTTAATAATTGAAATAATTAATTATACTTATGGAAGATTATAGCCAGAATAGCCTTTCAAATATAATTTTGTTCTACATAAAGAATTAGTTTTTATAGTTATACATAATTTGAATAAAATTGGAAGATCTGGGCACACTCGCTAGGGCTCGTTAGGCATTTACATTAAAATAAATGAAATGCATTCATTATTATTGTTGCTTCTGCTATCCACATTGCTATTGTTATTGTTGTTGATGTTGCTGTGCATTGACAACTGGGGTAGAGCAGCGTCTACCAATTTCTGTTTGGGGTAGGGCTAGCTACTCTTTATGTTAATAATATTAGCCGCTGCACGACAGTTATTTGTTTTCATTGCGGCCTATCGATATGACGACCAGCTGGCAACGCCGCCTAGCTAGCAACAGCCCGTTGTTCATCACATTTCGATAACAATATCGATCACAGATTGCGATATCAAACAAAACATGTTGCCCGACCTTCTGTAGTGTTTTTTGTGCTGCACGTGTCTGATTCTAACATTTTTTGAACATAACAAGTGTGCACACAACGTCTGCAAATGGGTAAATTTCGTTCGAAATTGAAACGCCATGGCAAGGGCAAGAACTGGAGCAAGGGCCAGTCAGCCGTATCGAATCCGGACCAAATGAAACATCGCTTGAAAGCACAGTCGCGTTTCTTTCAGCCAAATTTGAATCTGGGTAAGTTGATGCACGAAAAAAGTATATATATAAATGAGTATTTTATTGCTATTTTTGTGTGCAGCTGCATCGGGCTCTGCCAATGGACTCACCATGGAGGCCGTGCACAAGCACGAACAGCGTCAGGCGTACAATGCGGAGACGACAACTGTCAACGATGTGGCCGGCAGTTTGATGTCCTTTACGCTGGACGATGATGATGGCATGTCGGGCAGGGGCACTGGGTTTGGCAACGGCACACAGCCCGCCGGCACATTCAAGACCTTTCAGACATTTGCCTCGAGCTACACCAGCTGCAGCAACATGAGTTTCAAGAAGCTGCTCACCGGCTTTCGGGCATCCTCCGATTTGCACAAGGAGATGCTGGCCATTTTGAGCGCACTGACGGAAATAATACGTGAACGTGGCGGCAACGAATCATCCACCGAATACTTTCTGCTCCTCGTCAGTCAAATCGAAGCAGCCACAGAAGAGCGCGACATCATTGCCGGCGTTGCGCTCCTCTCGATGGGCATCAAGTCTGTGCCAGCACCGGTGCTGCGCAAGCGATTCGATCAGACAGCGGCCACAATTCAGCAGCTGCTGCAGCGTTTCATTGATTCCAGCAGTCAATCTTTTATACGCTATGTAAGTAAATGGAATGTCGTGAACTCGCTGCGTGTTTTATTCCCATTCCCATTCATAATTTGAATTTCGTTTGGTAAATTATTCTAACTTTATTTATGTTGAACACTTTTAGCTGATTGGCTGCTTGTCGGTGCTGTTGCGCGCCCAGGACTATGCGACCTGGTCCTACAGCTCCACATTTCAGTACTTTGATGCGCTGCTCGCTTTCAGCATTCACTCTAGACCCAAAATACGTAAGGCAGCACAGCATGCGGTCGTCTCTATCATACATGGCAGCTGCTTCATGATGCCACCACAACCAGTTGCTAACGACGAGGATGATGATGATGATGGTAATGATAATGATAGTGATAAGAATAAGGAGCAGCAGACGCAGCAGCAGCAACAGCCAAAGAATCATCCGGCCAGCAGTCGTGTGACGAAATTCTGTTTGGCCCAATTCAAGCCGGAGGTGCTGGCTAATCAACAGACGACCGTATTGCATACGTTGGCCTTGCTCAAGGATACGCTGGCCGGCTTTCGCACTGAGGACATACGCAACGTTTGTGAGCATCTGCTGTCCATAATGACAGCGGCGAATGTTCTTGTCCGGACCAATTGCTTTCAAGCGCTGCATGCTCTCTTTCTCACGCGCAGCTCGAATTTGAATGCAACGTTGTGCGCCAAACTACTGGCGGCCATACATGAGTATCGTCCAGATCGCAGCGATGTCCGTCAAACGCTTGCCTGGATCACGGTGCTCAAGGAGGGGCATGTACATTTGGCCACGCTACAGCTCGATTTGTGTATGCAGGCGCTGCCACGACTCTTTGATGTGTGCACCACCGATCTGTGGATGTCGGATCGCGGCGAACTTGTTGTCGGTGTGTCCAATTGCATTAAGGAGCTGCTGCAGGATTGTGTGGCGCGTGCCTGTGCCACCGAGCAACTGGCCGATCAGCATCGTCAATCGGTTGCACGCATTATTGGCTCACTGCACAAGGTGCTCAATGCACCGTTCGGCGAGATCTCCAAATATGTTATACTCATATTCTCCATTGTCTTCGAGGCATGCGGCAGACACTTTGGGTAAGCCCAACAATATATATATAATTATTTTTTTTGGTGTTACTGTTGTTGTTACTACATACATATACAAAATGATTAACATTGACTAACTTTATCTTAGAGATGCTCTTACAAACGAAACAGTTTTACCTCTTTTTTTTCTTTAAATTCAATTTAAGTTACAAAATTCTTACGAAATTTATTTTATACTACTCGCACAGAGCGGAGCTGAATCCATCGCTGGCGACAATTGGTAAACGCTATGAGAGCCAGGGCGCGTTACGTCTTCAGATTGAGCACACACTGATTAGTGCCATTAAGGCGCTGGGGCCGGAGCTGGTGCTGAGAGCGATACCTTTGAACGAGCCTGGCGGCGGTGTGTGCTTGGAGCGCTCCTGGCTCTTGCCGCTGATGCGTGAGGGCGCCAATGGGGCGAGCCTGCAGTTTTTCAAGGAGTATGTTGTGCCCCTGGCCCTGAATAGTTTGGCCAATTGGCGCCAGTATGCCACCGAGGAGAAGGACAGCAACAAGGCGCATATCTATGAGCTGTTGTGCTGCCAACTGTGGGGTCTGTTTCCGGGCTTCTGTCGCCAGCCCCGCGATCCGGAATATTTGCGCAAATTGGCGCCAACATTGGGCGATGCCCTGCAAAACAATCCCGAGTTTCGTGCACCAATCTACGATGGCCTGCTCGAGCTGCTCGACGAGAGTCAGAGTGATGAATGCCATGCGGCAATTGGCCAATATGCACGCAATTTTCTGCCGCGTCTCTTCAACATCTACATCCAGAAACCAACCGGCAGCTATGAGGCCGATCAGCGTAAACGTGCTCTCGACGTCATACGTCTATATATAGCGCGTGCACCGGCCGATGTTCAGGCGCAGCTCTTCGAGAGCGCCCAGAGTCTGTTGGCGGGCAGCGCTTTGGCCAGTTTCGAGTACGATGCCTACTTTGACATCAATGCGGCAATTGTGCGCGTCCAAAAGTGTCGTGGCATCGAGGCATATTTCGAGAAATATATGGCGCCCGTGTTGCGCAACGATAAGTCCAAGCTGGTCGCCCGCGATGAGCAAAAGATGAAGAAACAGCAGCGCAAGACCTACGAGTGAGGACAACAATAAAACAGACTTTCTCTCTCTCTATATATATATATATATGTTTAATTCCACATCTTGCAGATTGCTGCGCGAGCTGATGACTTCCGATCAGCCCTCATGCCAGAAGTTTACGCGCAAAAATTGCCTGGCATTACAGCAGATACTATTGGAGGCCTTCAACACCACGTGCAGCGTCTGCCAGGCATCCCGTCTGCAGTAAGTCGAATCATACGCGACTCTCAAATTTCGATTATTAACAAGATTATTAACATTGGCGTACAGCTGTCTCAAATCGCTGCTGGACTGCCGCAGCAATTTGGCGTACAACGATCAGCTGGTAATGAAGGCCATACCGGAGGCAGTGCTCAATTATAAGGAGTACTCGACGCGCAAGGAGCAGGTGGCCGAACAGCTAATCAAACTGATTGTCAATCTGTATCAGGAGGCGGGCAAAATCAATGAATTCGTTGACATCCTGACCGCCGGCTTCACCGGCGATGAATCGCTGATAACCAACACAATTCTCGCCTTTCGTGCGGTGCTGCAGCAACAGGGCCAATATCTAACAGTGAGCACATTGGAGTTTGTGCTGCAACAGGTATCGGTGTTTCTTGTGCAGAAGTCACGACACCAGGCCGAAGCAGCCGTCGCCTTTCTCATCACATTCATCAAGGTGATGCCCATACCTCTGGTGGCCAATCACCTGGAGACGATTGTAAGTGCCGTAATTTGAGATAGCTACATCTGACTAATCAAGCGAATCTCTTGCAGATGCGTTCGCTATCGGCGATGACAAAGGACACGAAACGCTATTGTCGCATACAAATCGGCTACTTCCTGAAGAAGCTGTGCAAACGCTTCACCACAGAGGAACTGGCACGCTTTGTGCCTGGCGACGATGAGGTCACGCATCGCCGGCTCAAAAAGATACGCAAGCAGATGCGACGCGACACACGCAAAAAGCAGAGCGAGGAGGCACAGGCCGAGAGCTCCGACGAGGAGCTGGTTGGTGATCTCGAGCAGAAGACCTACACGTAAGTGTCAACGTTAACTTTGAATATGAACACAGCACCCAAAATCAAGACTCAATTATCGCATCATATTTGCAGCATCGATGACATTTTGGCCGATTCGGATTCCGATTTGCCAGAGGATATGGAGGAAATGGAGGAGGATGGCTCGGTGACCAAGAAACGTGCAGCCAAATCAAAATCAAAGTCCAAGCAAGCGCGCAGCACCTACATACGCGAGGATGCCGATGAGATTGTCGACCTGGCCGATCTCAAGTCCATTGGCAATGTGCTCAGTAAGCCGCAAACTTATTCAAATTCCAAAGTTTCAGTGTCTTAACGTTCAAACTATTTGCTTGCAGCAAGTGGCTCGGCTGCTGCAACTGCCACGGCAAGCGGTAAACCGCAGTCCAAAGCCAAGCCACAGTTGGTCAATGGTGGCTTCAAGACGGCCGACGATGGTCGTCTTATCATCAGCGATAAGGCGCTACGAGGTCAGGGTAAAAATAATGATGATGATGATGGCTCCGACAGCGAAGACGCATCGGTGGATAGCGGTCATGAACCAGGTAATAATGGCAATGCCAAGCGTGGCATGGAGGATGACTCCAGCGATGAGGAGGAACTGCATCAGGCAACTAGCGCCAAGCGCAAGCGTCAGGCTAGCGATGCGTTAAGCATGCGCTCGGGCAAAACGAATGCCAGCACACGCAAGGGAATACATCGTCCTCTTGGTGGCGCCGCAACACCAGCCACAGCCACTGATGCCATGTCTATGAAATCCGGCGGCGGCGGAGGTAGACACTCAAAGCAAGCGGGCAGCGAGTACAGCAGTAAAAAGGCCAAGGGCGACATGAAGCAGCGCGGCAAACTGGATCCCTACGCCTACATACCGCTCACAAGGAATACCCTAAACAAGCGGTAAGTTTGTGTCCAAGTCAAGATCATGGCCTGAGCTGCATCCAATTAATTGTTGTTACTTTCTTACTTGCAGCAAACGTGCCATGAACTCACGCAAATTCAAGAGCGTTGTCCGCGGCGCTGGATCTGGTGCTGTCGACACATCAACAGGAGGTGGAACATCACGTGGTGGTGGTCGTGTTGGCAAGAGATACAAGTAGTGCGACGGCAATTAAGCGGCATCATAAAGATAATTTGGATAACTACTTTGTATAATTTGCTGTTATTTTGCTTAACTATATATATATATAAATATATATATTAACTATATATATAAATATGTTTATATACTGTATAAACTTGAATGAATGTTTCCGCAAGCACGATTGTAACTGGGGATTGTAACTCGACGAACCTTAATATATAAACATAATATATGCAAGATGCATTCTATGAACTCGCTTAAGGGAAGTAATTTAAAATACTTTCTTCTTTTATTCAGCATATTTAATTATTGCAAATATTGAGTGCATTTTTGAAGACTCGCTTATATATACAAAATAGGTGTGTAGAAGAGGGCAAACTATATATATATATGTATATATAACTGATATGAGTTCCATTTAGTTCGAATTTTCAGCTGACACTAAATTTATGCCAATTTGGTGAACATAATCTGTAAAACATAGAATTTCTAAAAAAAAAAAACACATTTTATATTATTTAGCCCAAAGATTCTTAAATTTTTGTTGACTGTATATCGAGCGCAAGAGATGTTTAGCATATATCCAAAGTAATTTACGTTTATTAATCAGAATAAATGCATATATTTGTAGTGGGCTTATGTGTTTATTTGACCTGGTTCGTCATTCTATTAACATACGTATTTTATTTAGATGAAGTCAATATATTTATATCAGGTATTTAGTATTCTTAAGCCGTGGCACAGTCAATGCCCTATAGTTGTATTAGGAAAATGCGAGCTAAATGGTAGCTTGAGGTTTGAGGAATAACAGAATTGTAGTCTTCCAGTTTTGTGATTACAATTTTAAATTTTGCATTAAAATTTAGTTGGAATCTCTTTGTTCTGAAGCCAATTATCTTTAAAAGTCATTATTGATTAAAGTTTAACAACTTAAATGTGTATATAACACTTAGTTATATATAAGTTTTGGTTGAGTTCTGCCAATTGTTTAAGTGCTCTCGAATTGTTTTTCAATATGCGTGCGCTCCCATTCACCGTTGGGATCCAATCCCAACATGGTCTCCTCAATGAAGTGCAGTTTGTTATTGGCATCGACTAGAATGAGGGAATGGGTACGGCTGCCATATCCGTGCTCCTCGATGTGCACGTTTAAGGCGCTAAGGCCCTGGCCCCAGCTTGGGGCACGTCGCTTCAGCTCCCCATCTGGCCAGAACTTGTGCTTGTTCTTGAGCAGCTGCAGCAGCTCAGCACTCAGTTTGGCCACATCCGAATGGCCATGTTGGCTCACAATCTGTTCGAATTGCGTCTGGCCATGACGCACCTTCTCGAAAGGACTGTCGGGCAGGCTGTTGCCAAATCCATAGCATTGTCCCTGCTGAAACGACGCCAACGTCGGTGGCACATTGCTCAACAGTTTGATCTGTGCCGGCTGCGTGGAGTCGCTACAATTAAATGAGGACAAATTAGTATTGACGTAATAGCATTGATCCGAATCAGAATCAGAACTTTGGCTTACCCAATCTCAATGGAAACAAAATTGAAGGCACTGTATTTGTTGCAGTCGGCCAACAGATGCTGATTATAATTGTTAATGTCGTATTGCCCAGCCGATTGACGCACATAGTCCGCCACTATCATGCCGCGTCCTAGTAAGAAATGTTTGTTATTTGATTGGCGCTCTTTGTTCGGATTGCTTTGGCAGCAGTTGTTCTTGGTTATATTATGCGGTTGCAAAATGTTCTTGTGCGCTTCGAAACAAACAAAAAATGGGTGCGTTATCAGTTATGAGCGGGAAGGGAAAGAGGAGCAATAATATCACTTTATGCCGGCTATCCTAAGCGATATTTGGCAATCAATCTTCTAATCGATAGCGATGGAATGGATCGGTTGCACTATGTGTGCTTGAAATTAATAAGTTTTGGCAAATTATTCAATATTGAATTATATTAAAGCGATTGCCAAACAATATTGAAAAGCGCAGATTGTGATAAGTGATCTTGCAATGTGTTTTTTAATGTCGTCGCTGATCAATTTCCAAGCGTGTCCAACTCTATGGTGAATAAAATGTGTATAATGCCAACTAGTTGGAGGACGGTTAGTGAGTGAACATGAATGTTGTGTTTACCGACTGCATCGCGTGGCTTTGGCTCCCCCGTCAGATTGAGCAATGCGCCCACTTTGAAGATGCCCCCTTCGCTGCCAATGGCCAGCCATGTGCCACCTTCGCGTCCCGGCTCCAAATCAATGCCTGCAAATGTGTAATTTAACTTTAATTAATTAAGACGTTTTAATTAGCTTACCTCCGTAGCAGTGCTGGGCATTTGACCATTTGGCGGCTGTTTGTGTGTCGCGGGCAAAGAACTCATCCCGATTGGAGGCCAGGATCAGTTTGTAGCCCGTTGGCTTTGGCTCTGAGTTTACATAGAAGAATATGACGCACATCGTTTGAGGGTTTGAATTTGACTAGTTTCGGTTCACGTTTACGTTTAATGCGGATGCATATTAAGTGGAGCGACGGCAATGGCTAAAGTCTCAGTTTCAGTCTCTTTGTTGCTTTGTTCCAGAATTACAAATGATTTATCAGTCGTTATCGCCGCTTTGAATAATCTTATCCGTTTTGTGTGTGTTTTGTGGTTGCTGTGTGCCACTCGCCCTCTCAATTTACGATTTGCAATCAAATGGATAAATATGGCGATGTGACCAGACAAAAATCTGATGAAATTAGGCTATGGATTTGTGTCAACACAAATATATGTATTTAACGAAATAATTTATTTGTTTTTAATTTGCATTGATCAGCTGTTTATGTTTGCCAACTGGTCAACAACGTATGTATATCGAAGTCGATAAGACGCTTATCGATAATTGTGAATTGTGCTTGCTCAGCCCTGGCCATCTTTCAACAGTCCGGCAGCACCACGCAACCAGTTGAATGCAACAAAAGGGCAAGCGTCGTACTGATATTCCATCAATTATTTTCCTTTTTTCTTTTTTTTTTCGTGTGTAAAACGTGTTAACACTGTCGCAACATATGCGCAACGGTCGTGAATGCAACTGGGCACTGTTTGAGTATGAAATGCATGCACGCCAAGCCAGGTTGAACAGATATCGAAACAATTTCAAGGCAGACACAATTAAACCAAACACGCACGCACACATACACGCGCAAATCGTGTATAAACATATGAGGAAAGCATTGAAGAGAAATCAAAACACGACAATAACAACAAACACAACGTGAATAGTGAACAATAATAATAATAATAATATAATTGTTATATCAAAAAACAAAAGGCGTCTGAAAAAAGCGACAGGAGGCTGGTGAACGAAACAACAAGAACGAACTGTCTTCGTTCCTGCGTCAATCGTGAATAAAAAGAAAGAAAGAAAAAACTATTGTCACTAAAAATAGCAATAAATACACAGCGAACCCGCTGCCGCTGACGTTGACGTCGTTCGGACTTTGGGTTAGTCAAGTTTGTTGGTTAGTTACCGCTAGCCTGTTGGCCCAGCAAGCAGCGCAGCCGCTATAAACAAACAAAACAGACACACAAAATAAACAATACATAATATATATAAAGTGCAATTATAATATAGGGTTCAGTATTCGTTTTTTTTTTTGTTTTGTTTGTCAACACACAAAATACAAAATAGAGAGATAACAAAGTAACAAAAACAAAACCCAACCACAACAACAACAAAAAGACGCGATGCTTTTAAAATGTACAAAAACCAGTGGAGCCGGCGTCTCGGGTTCCGGTTCCAGTTCATCAATGCAGGCGACCACAACGTTTGCGGCGCGCGGAGGAGGAACAGGTTTGTTTTTCGGACTTTTTTTATATTTTTGTTTTCTTACATATTTTCTTATTTCTACATCTTTTTTAACTTTACTTGGCACTTATGTACCTTTACACAGATACATATTTATGTTATGTCTATATGAGAAACTCGCAGATAAATGATTTTCATTTTGATAACGACACATTGCAACAAGAGCAAAAACAGCAACAAGAAGAACAACAACAACAATAATAAACAAGAGCAACATCAATAATGGCACTAATAGACTCTTGTTCGCCTGTGATTGACGCAACCCAGACAGAGGCACGTGTGGCCATAATTGAGTGCGTCAACAGCATTGCACAGTGACTTAAGTCGATCACTTTGCGAAACACTTTACTTTTGTGCATTTGGCCAGCGATGTTGTCCCACTGTACGACATCGTCTGCAGTGTTGGCAGCACTTTCGGCCCGTATATACATAAATACATATGTATATGGATATTATTCTTGGATTGTTGGTGGCAGAGTGGGGGTAGACGGTGGGCGCAATGTTGTTTGCTTATCCCACTCGACACACGTGGCAACAACAACGAAACTGAAGTACAATACTTTCAGTTCAATTGGATCTATGCGTGTATGCAAGAGCATGACCATAACATACCCATTAAAACTTGACATTTGGAGGCAAACAAACAATGAAAACAATATTGTGAGCCACAACTTATAAGGATACTTTCCTACTCATGACTCGATTAAAGTTTTCTTCTTGATTTCCGTTGGGGGAGTGCTTGTGGGTGGTGGGTGGTGGGAGGTGGCGTCGCTCAACCTCCTTGCTGTTGTTGATTGCTAATGTTAATTGAAAACAATTTAATAGTTTGTACAAGGTCGTGCCAGGAAGTGGCCCCCTGGTGCGCAGAACCAAACTAAGTCCTTGACTATCTGATACCAATGCCAACAAAAACAATCACAACAACAACAGCAGCAGCGGCAACAATGATTGCCTTCGCAACTGAAAAAGAACATCCATGTGGCCAAGCTGGCAAACTCTGGGGAGTGTCTAATTCACTTGAATCCTTGCCATGTATCCATATACATGGGCAAGCCAAGGGAATTGCAGTTTGGCGGCCATCCTAAATTGCTCTTCGCTTTAATAAATATCTGGCGAATGCGCAGCGAATGAATTAATAGAATTCTTGTTGCGACGCAGTTGTATTTAACTTGTGACTACGATTTCGATTTCGATTTTGAACTTGAATTTTTTTTAGTGCATATTTAATAAACTGCATCGTCATGATTTTTGTTTTTCAAAAGTTATCGAAAGCTTAAGAAATTCACTGCTTCAGTGTTTTATCCGGTTATTGATACCGGTTCCGGTTTGACACCCTGCCTGTCATTTCATTTGATTTTAAACATTGAGGTTAAAGATAAGATTGCTCGAGAATTTTTCTAATATTCGGAAGCGCACAATCTAAACAAAATATGCATCAATCAAATAATTATTTGAACCGAAAAAAAAATTATGATCCATTTAACTTTTTAATTAGTATTACTCACTACAGTGCATATTCGTGATACTGAATTCGACAGTAATACAAAGTAATAACAAATTGTGAAATCCTGAGTCACTTTCTGTGCGGGGGATTTTTCTATGTAGCCTGTTTTTTTGTCTCTGATTGACAGCTCTGCATTCTGCATAATTCACATAAAATTCTCACATACTTTAGCTTTGTTTGTTTGTGTTTGTGTGTGTGTGTATCTGACTCTCTATCGGTAATTACCCGCCAAGTCTCGTGACTAGACTGAGTCAACAGATCAGGCCAACAGACGACGCTATTAACCTCCACAGCTCTACGGTTTGTCATCTGCTTAATAAATGCAATTTTCTGCTCTCTAGATTAGTTAATGATCAAAGGGGCGTTGGCGCAGATTTTGCCGCTGAGCGTACCACCTGCATAGATACCCTGTTTCTAATGTGGTAATCTTAATAATAAACTAATAACTGCAACTAAACATCAACTGGAACAGTTCCTTGAGTGTTGATTTTATAGAACCAGAAACCCGAAACTAAAATCATCAATCAATCATCGTAGTCAAATCTTTCGTTAGACATTTTGTTGCTGTTGTTGTTGAAATTACGACTCGATTGAAAGCTTTTGCAAATTAAAAACAATTGTCTGGTCTTAAAAACTTTATTCTAAATTCGCATTATTTCCAACGTCTTTAAGCCAGCAAATTTAAAAATAGCTTTACAGCTTTTTGTGTTGCACTGCGGGCAGAGTATTAAGCAATCGGTTGCAGCTGCAGCCTTTTCACTTGTTTCCATTTGAGAAGAGAGTATAATAATTTCAAGTTGGCTAATCAATCTAATTGTGTATACAATTGTACGCCACACAATTATATGGCTCTCATTCTCTCTCACCGCCATTTTGTTCTCCAAGTAGTATGCAGTATACATATACATATACATATGCATATGCATATACAGCTGCGGTGAAAATGATAGTTGTGTCTCCCCTTAAAATGCTAGTTCTCAAGCGCCTCTCAGATTCCGTTTGATTTCGTGCGCAATTTAAGTTTTCCACGTATCTTCTCACGCTCATTTTTTTTATATTGCTAAAAGCGAGAACTCTTTAAAAAAAATCATCAATCTTGACCAATCTACAAATGACAATGATTTAATATAAAAATACAATCGATACTTCATACCGGAAAAATATTGTCAAAGATTTGTGCTGACAAATTCTTAAACTGCACCATTATGAGAAAAAAGCCTTTGCAATGTGACATCAATTTTTCCATACTTTTTAAAATTATATTTTCAATATTTGTTTTTTTTTTCCTAGTGTTTGGCAAAACATAAGTGTATAGTACTATTATTTTGACCGCAGCTGTACATATACATACACCTCTATGTCTGTATGTATTTGTTTTCGGCGAGCCCACCTCAATTAAATGGTTGTTGTGCTAAACTGGCACTCAGAGCTCTTATGGTTGTTGTATTTATTGTTGTTGTCGTATTCGTTGTTTTTGTTGTTGCCATCGTCACATGAAAGTCGGCAATGCATCATTAGATATTCGTCTATCTTCTTCTCCTCTTCTTGCTGCCTTGTTATTCTTGTTGTTGTTGTTCTTGTTGTTTCTATTATATCTATTGTATTTGCCCCCTCCCTCAAAGTCAACGTCAGCAAAGACTCTCAGTATCTAAACAAAATGATTAGTGATTGTTGTTGTTGTTGTTGTTGTTCTTGTTTTTACTGTGGCTGTTGTTGTTTTCTATAAGGTTTTACCTAGTGTCTGCGACGAATGAATTGAATATTCTAATGTGCTTAAAATGAATCCAGCTATCAGTTACCCTATCAACACAGCTAAACACCCACAAATAGAGACTAGAGAAAATATATTTTTGCCAATCTCAAAGTTTCTAAATCTACAATCTTTCGATTTGTATTTTTTTCACTTTTGATTTTAAATTAAAATCTTGCTTACAGTTAGATATTGGATTTGGATCTTGTACCAACCCTGATATTATCTTGAAATTAAACAAAATGTGTCAAAGCCTGTAATTTAAACTAAAACGAATTTTCATTGTTTGTTCCCATTCTTGAAGACAATAAATATTTATACTTACATAATTAATTATGTAATTGGTCGATTATGTTTTTGAATTGGATTTTTATACTCTGAACCCATTAAGAATTGCCCAAAAAGGTAGAATTATATTGCAATATGCAGAGGGAAGCATGAGCTACTCCATATAAGTATATATTTTCTTGATCAGCACCACTAGCCGAGTCGATCTAGCCATGTCCTTCTGTATGAGCGCATATCAGAGACTATTAAAGTTAGAGTCTTCAAATTGTTGGGGTTGTTTTTTTTATCGATAACAAATCAATGTTTCGGATATCAATAAAAGACACAATTGTATAGATATTGAATTAGTGTTATACATATAGTCTGTTCAAATCTGGCCTTAGATATTAATACAGATTCAGCATCAAGCTTCGCATTTTTCAAACAAAACTTTGCTTTAAATTCACTCATCTTTTGTCACATCAACATGTGGTCTGCTTGACATTCTTACATTAAACTGTAGCTTGAATCGCTTACAAAAAATTGCATGCATCTCCCTGATATAAAATGTGCTAGTAATTGTTGTTGTTGTTTACATGAACATTAAATTTCATTGCTTTGCTCGATTATTATACGTTAACAACAACAACAACAACAATGACAAAACCAATTGTCTAAACTTAAAACGCAACACTGCAATATGTTTCTTGGAAATATTAAGGCAGCCAGACAACTCACCCCGTCAGCAATCTGTCTATTACAAAGGCCAATTGGGATTGGATGCCCCGGAAATGCCGCTGAAATGCAAAGCTGAATATGTAATCGATGTGTTGATCGATGCAGTCTTGTGAATCCCATCGTAGCCGGTTTAATAAGCACATACCAACTGCGAGGCATTCGTTTTAATGAGTTTAAAAACACATTTGAATCAACTATGTACTAACTGTCTGATAGATGCCAAAGAGGAGAAGAACTCTCTTTTAAGCTCTCTCTTCTTTCGCCGAGTGACGCAAACGGAAGTTGTAAAATGCTGTGACGTCAATTGTTATTAATCCACACTTCGGTGCTAATTTGTTAAATTAATTAATAATATTAATGAAATGACAACGACTTCGAGTCGATTCAGATTCGAAAAAAAAAACAAGTTGTTACCGAAAGCAACTAACACATACCTCAGTCAAATAACTCACAATGCTCGGCTGTGTATACCCTGTAATCAAAATTTGAGATATTTTCTCTTTAAGTGTATTATTTATAAAACTAAAATTTTTAATAAAAGTTTATTAATGGGTATTAAGATGTTGTGCAACCGTGGGTAATATTAGCAATTTGTAAGATATCACTCTGTTAAATCTTCAGCTAGATCGATTATAAAACACGAACCTAATAACCAATTACACAGCAGCAAGTTCAAGCAGTATTTATTAGTCGAGCACTCTCGACTAGGGCATTCTTATTAGTTATATTATATATAATATGCATAAAATTTGGGGAGCTTGTAACATCAGCAAATAAACAAAGTGGCAAGCAATGCTTTAGGTGTATACTTATCTATATGCATATATATATCTATATATATATATATATAGATATATATATATATGTATAATTATCTAGTTGTTCTGTTGCTTGTTGTTGTTCTGGCTGTATTTTAATTTGGCCAGCCTTGAACTCATGTCAGATTCGTTCATCAAAATAATAACTAATATAATCGAAAAGTATCGCCCCTTTTTTGAATATGTACATAAATTATCTTTAACATCATCTATCTAGTACTGAATATTTATGTGTGTGTATATTGTTCTTGATATGGTTGTTAACAGTTGTTGTTGTTGCGGTCTCTTCACCTTCATCTTTTGTTGCAAAGGGTTGACACTTCGGGTGTTCCACATTCTAGCTGGAGGTCCTTGTACTTGGCCAACACACAAAAATTGATTCACAAATTTTTTGCTTACGTAATAAGCTCAGAGAAATACATGGTTCAAAATTCAAGTGAAAAGTGGCGAACCGATTTCATTTGAATTATAATATATCCTTTAATTTAGTTTTACATTTCTATTTTGGAAAGTAACTGTCCTTAATCAGAGATAATCAAAATGACGGCTAAACAATTTTTTTTCACTTACTTTCGCAAAAGCTATTCCACCCCACGAGTACTCAACTAATTCGAATAGATTACTTTATTTATTTGCCTCTTTAGGCAAAAGCCAATGCGACGAGCCCCAAAAAAACAATAAAAAATAAATAAAGCTCGAGCAAAAGAAAAGAAAGTAAACGTCGAGACGCGTCGATTGGGCCCAGCCTTCAATAAATACCAAATCATGCCCCCCCCCCCCCCCCACCGCCCCCTTCACGGCGCACAGGCACGGGCACAGTCGGGCATGGCACGGGGCGGGATGGTGGGGGCATTAGAATAGGGGTACAAACGCATGCGACGTCAATTTTAATAAGCACAGCAGACTAACTGCGAGTTGCGTTGTCAACTGGCTCTCATTCTCATTCTCTATCTCTGTCTCTCTCTCATTCTCCTCCTCCTCTCTCTCTCTCTTACTCTCTCTCTTTCTCTCTCTCTCTCTCTGTCTGTTTATTGTTGTGAAATCTGACAAAAGCTAACTGCCCATCATTTAGATATACATATGTCGAATGGACAATTGTTGCTGTATTGCCAATACCCTGTAAAAATGTTACGTATATATATACCTATATATATGCATATATATATGTTTATATATATTTATATATATATATATATACATTAACACCTTGTCAGCATCAACATGTTAATTGCAATCACAATTAAAGCTATGTTGACTAAATATTGATATTGATTTAATTGATTTTCATTCTTTCGTAATTTATGTTTCAGTAACCTACAATTAACTAAAGAACTAATTGAATTAAATTAATTCAGCTGTTAACTAATCCTGAAATGATAGATTAGATCTACAAGTGATTTTTGGCGTTGCATTTCTAGAGATCAAATCATTCTATTCTAGAGATCAAATCATGAATGTGAGGATCGGTTCACTTCAGTATTGTCAAAGTGACGTTAATGGGCAACCTTGCACTGAACTTACCATCGTTTTGGCATCCTTGTTTAATTCAATAAATAATAGGCACAGGATGTCATTTAGTCGAGCAATGCTGCACTACTTGTTGATCGTATGTACTTTATATAGATGAGTAGCGAAAAATGTTCACGTGACTCTGAATGATGGGTGTGCAGATATGCACAGGTCGCCTAGTCGCAGCCGATAAATGTGTATTTATTATGCAGACATATATGGATAACATACAAAGGTATATAATTGTGTTTAATATTAAGGTGCACAAACCATCCCATGGGGGACACCAATTCGAACACACAATCAGTTGGATATGTGCCAAGTCGCATCAATATAGCCGAGAGACTGTGAAAATGAGTACACCGATGCTGATCACGAATGTATATACTTCATGGAGGTCAGAGAAATCTCTTTCGATATAATTTGAAAAGGCCTAAGAACTTGAGTTGATTTAAAAAAAAAAAAAAAAAAAAAACATGATTGTTGCTCTTGTTTCATAATTAACATGATTTACAGTAATCAACTTGTCTTATCGTTTTTTCTTTGGCATGTTGTGTGGTCAGTATTTAGTGAGAACTACGCATTTGGATGACTCACCACACAGAAATGTCGAAGAAAATAAGTGCTAAATAATATTTAATGGGCAAATAATTTATTGGCAAATACTAAAAAAAAAAACGTCAGACAAACAACACCAAGCAAATTGTAAACTTCTTTTTGTACTCTTTCGCTCTCTCTCTCTCTCTCTCTCGCTGTCTCTCTCTCGCGATCTCTCGCGCTCTCTCTCTCTCTCGCACTCTCTCTCTCTCGCACTCTCTCTCTCTCGCACTCTCTCTCTCTCTCTCTCTCTCGCACTCTCTCTCTCTCTCTCGCACTCTCTCTCTCTCTCTCTCTCTCTCTCTCTCTCTCTCTCTCTGTCGTCTTTTCTCAGTCTTCCTTATGTATTAGATTTGTGTTTTGTGCCTCTAACATTTTGCGTTCTATATAATTTCATCTATTTGTTTACAACTCAGTAAATACATACACACGCACACGCACAGTCGATTTTTTATGCGCAAGCGCCACAAAATAGTAACAATAACAAAAGCAAATCGCAATAATAAAAGAAAAAATAAATAAATAAAAAAAAAAACGCTTCGCAAACGCACACAAAACACGCTCAAGGTTGAAAAACTTTGCTAATTTTCATTCAGACTGGCTGTGGCTTTTATCTGATCATATGTATTTAGAAATTTAGACGGTGTACAGTATGTCAAAAAAGTGTTTTTACAAAGGATTAGCGACAGTAGTAATGCGTTCTTGGAACTTCATGCCCATACAAAGTTGCCCAAATGCAAAGTATATTTGTTCATTATGATAGTTTATGGGAAAAACTACTTTTATTACTATTGTGAGCTGTCATTTTTTTGGAGACCTTCGTTATTTTATTACTAAAAACTTGTTGAAATTGATTTAAATGCAAATTATATTATATATATAAATATATTAAAAAGTTATATAGTTAATATGATAGGCAATATAAATTGGGACTGGATTTAGATAAAAACAACTGGGTATTTTTGAGTCGCGCAGTTTTTAAGGTGAATTTGTTGCAATTTACTTTGATTTGTTTGCATTCCAATTATTATTGCTTGATTGATTGCCTGATTGATATAAATTCGAGTCCAAACCTCAAAGTGTTGTGCTTTTTCTTTATTCTCTTTCGATTGAGGCGCCACCCTGCCAAAAAGCGCACAATAACCGATAAAAACAGCCTGTCGGCGGCGCATGAACGCCTCACGTGACAAGAAAACAAAAAACAAAAACAAAATAGAAACCAAAAGCAACAGCAATCAACAGCAGTAGCAGCACCAACAACAACAACAACAGCAACAATAAGTCATCGCTAAACGGCTGTCTGCTCGCTGTTTGTATTTGTATCTTTTCTTGTCTTTGGCACATTTCTGTGAGTCGCGCGCAGCATTTGACAGTTGACAATTTCGATTTGCAATGTACGTCACAGTTATAGTTATCATACCCATCCCCAGTCCCCCAATCCCCATTCCGCATCCCATGCGATCGCATCACAAACGTAGTAGTAATTAAAAAAAAAGAAGAAAAAAAACTGTTCACTCGCTTCTGGCACTGCAAAAGTAAACAAAATCTTATCAGCAACAAATAATTTGCTGTCGCCGTCGTCGTTGTCGTCGTTATAGGCCAACTGGCTCACACTGCTCACGCCCAACTCATAAAGATACGGACACAGTAAATATATATTTAACATCTAAACACAGACTCATACATACACAATTGAGGTTTGTCTCATCTCAGCCATTTGCCGTCTAGCGAATTTCACAACAAATCGCGAAATTTTAACATTGCTCGAAAATACACAAACATGCATCGTTTTTTAGGTTCCTGTGCGTTCTAAATAGTTTTTTTTATTTCTTTTTATTACAACATTTGTTGTTTTGAACCAGTTTTGTTTTGACTGTTAACTGAATAATCCACATTTGTATCTTTAGAACTCATCTTTCGACCCATTGTTTCAATAGCAGATGTATGATATAGTGACCCGATCATCTCTGATCTATGTACTGCATTCAGCATAAAGGCAAAAATATATATAATACTCAAAACTCAGAAAGACGAGCATGGCTATATCCATTCAGCTTGTGATGCTAATAAATATATATATATATATATATATATCGTGCGAAAACGAAAACAAAAAAGAATACTCTATGCAAGGGTATGAAACAATTTTTGGTATTACAAAGGATCCACACTATTTTGATTGCAAAGCTCTCAGTTTAAAATAATTTTAAAAAATTGAATCGTATGCTTAATATTTGCATTCTTGCAAAGTATTTTAAAAGTTGTAAACAAAATTTGTATAATTTGGATTTTTCTTTTCTCTTTTCTTTAATATTTTCGTTTCAATAGAATGTTGCTGTTTAAATTACCCCAATAAATCAATTGATAAAGTTATTTGTTGCTTACAAATGTACAAAAAAAAAAAACATAAAATGAAAGAATGCAAAAGATTTTGTAATATATTGCTTGCCAAAAACAAAATAAATATTCAACATATCAATAAAAAATTGTGCACATTTTTTTTGTTGAGCTCAGGAGTTTTGCGATTTGCGTAGAATATCTTATTTAATTAAAGGGAAACTAATTAACAATAAGTTAAGAAATTTAAATATATAAAAAATGTTAGGAATGTCATTAATTTGTTTACGTTTGTTTTGCATATTTGGGTATAACCCACGGTTCTCTTAATTGGTAGCCGTATTATTATGAACCACACTATATAGCTGATGTTATGTGCTGGTTTGGGGAACGGGGAATTACACCTCGTTGAATGTTTTATATTACATGATTTATTGATACGTTTCTTGGCCCACACACATGCATATACGATTTATTTTCATTAAATCTTGCACTTGTTGTTATGGACTTGTTGTCGTCATAGTTATTACAAGTGCGGCATACGAAAAAAAAGAAAAGAAAAAGAAAGAAAAAAACACTAGACAACATTTCATTTCACCGCCATCAAAAAAATACACAACAGCTATTTACACAGAAAAACACAGACACACACACACACAGACGTATGGACACACTTACACAAAGCCTCAAGGCAGACAGCATAAAAATAAAATATAATCTCTCTCGCTCATACTACTTGAATTGACAAACAAAAAACAAAATAGACAAAACACCAAAGTAGTTAAAACCGGTCAAATTTCGTTTGGTTGGAAGCTCTGTGTTTGCCATGCCAGCTAATGTCGCTCATTTGTTGTTGTTGTTGTTGTTGTTGCCCATATTTTTAATACCCTATCTGAAAGCACCGTAAAGCATATCAGCATATTATTTTTATATGTTTGTAACTAATCGCTCTGCGTAAAAAATATGTATTTCTCTATATTTTGTTAGAGTATTCGCTAGTCGAGTGCGCTTTTGTTGCTGCTGCGCAGGTTGTTTAGCTGAATTTGTTTGTTGAAACTGAATTATTTAGCTATGAATTGTGTCAAATATTTGATATACATAAGTAATTAAATTAAAGTAATTAACACACACACACACACTCAAATCGGCAATCAAGGTTAAATATTGAAAACAGTGCAATATTTCGATTTAACTTTTATTGCTAATCAATCATCAACTTTGGTTGGGAACACACCTCATAAACAAATATGCGTACAACATTATTGTGATCCGTTTAGAATGTTTTTTTTTCTAACCTGACATCCACATTCTTATCCTTATCAGGTTGTAGATATTGAAGAGCAGCTAACACTTATACCGAGCAACAAAAGAAGCATTGGTTATCTGTTAGATATTTTCTTTATCTATGAGATCATATGATTACCAGTACCAGTTGCCTACTTATATTTCTCAGAATGTTGCTCATACATAATACATAAATGTGTATACATGCTCCGGTATCAGCATTGAACTAGTTGTTCAAGTCAATTGACTTAGTTGTGTGCTTAGGAATGTCCATCTATATATGTATAATATATATTTATATATATATATAACTGTAACCGTTAATCGTTTGAAACTCAACAAGAACCACTAACCGAGACTGATTATATTATTATTATTAACCAAAACATCGTAGTGTTACAGCATAACGGCTTTTTAGGAGTGTATTAAACCGGAATTAAAACTTAAAATCGGAATCGAAATCTAGGTCCAAAATTGAAAATATTTTTAAATTTTTATTTGTCCCGAAAAGAGCGTATCGAAGCATTATTAGAGCCGATCCGTTATGTATGTGTATGTATTCGTGTTCAACCTAAATTTCCACACTATATAAACGGATACCGTATACAAATTTAAGAAAACACCAGAAACTTAACCGAAATCTTTATACTATAAATTAAATTATATTAATTTTCAAAGTTGGTACGTATACAAAGACGTAAGGATAACGTAAGGAAAGATTACGAAATCAAATACCGAAAATGAATTATATCGACTTTGGCTGTACTAAGATCTTCTTGGCATGATTAACTTAAGAATCGATAAACCAAAACTGCAAATCGAACACTTTTCAGATATTCAGATTTCGTTGAAAATTCATATATGTATGTGATACTTATGCACACAAGTCCATCACACATAACATACATACATATATACATACAGTTGGTGTTTACTTTTGCGAGTTGAACAGAATTGTTAGCATAACATGTAATTTTAGTCTAAAGTCCACGATTATGTTATATTTGCTAATATAGATTATGTAAGGAACCAAATCTACTTGAATCAAGTTCGTGCGCTTATCAGCATTAGCATGCGAGCTTTATTCTAATTTCAGGCAACTACAGCAACAGCAGAGTATGGTTAGAGGGGGTCGTGGTGGGTAGGGGGGAATGTGTTAATGGTATCTTGTTAGGGCATCATTTTTGCTATTCCCCTCTGGTGCCACGTGATGCAAGTGTCGACAAAGGGTGCGCATGTGAGATAGCCCGGAAATAATCAGAGACATTCTCTCTCCATAATCGTAGCCGCAGCATAGTCAAAATACATATGCACATACATGTGTGTTTGTGGTGTGTGTGTGTGTGTGTGTGTGTGTGTTATGTACAATTTGGATGAAATGATAACAAGCGCGCGACAAAACTAGTTTATTTTCAACTTGATA
Source organism: Drosophila macrothrix (assembly GCA_035042055.1). Lineage (NCBI taxonomy): Eukaryota > Metazoa > Arthropoda > Insecta > Diptera > Drosophilidae > Drosophila > Drosophila macrothrix. The sequence goes on along the minus strand of JAWNLX010000587.1, from coordinate 16,851,449 downwards.
CCCTTGCAGAAAGTATTTCAATATATCTGTCCGTTCTGCAATAGAGCGACATGAATTCTATATACATATACATACATTATAGATAAATTTTACATAACTTCAGTGCTGAACGGATTTCGATTTATTCTCTAATTTATTCTCAAATTTATGAATTAAATAAACCGGTCGAATCAAATCACCGTTTAAACTACATTCATTCAAATATGGAATTGTAATTCAAAACATGAGTCGTAGGCCTTTGTAGCTAGAAGAAGGTTGAGTGCTGAGTTTGTTATTCTGTAATATTCCATATGTTTTTAATACATTAACAAATTGATATATTTTATAATAGATACAAGATATATTAAAGTGTCTCAAACTCTGCTCTCTGTAAGTCAATCAATCAAGTTGCGGTTCTGATTTGACACCTCACAAAATACCTCTATGCGTTTGTATCGACATTAATTAGCTATGTATGTTTGGAAGAGTATTTAATTTTCGGCGCTGCCATTGTTTTTTTTTTTTTTTTTTTTTTGGTTTTTGCATACCTATCACAGTTGACAATCAGTTTTACCAATTCCCCAAACTCGTCAGTGCATCATCAGTGTTTCAATTGGATCATTGGGCAGTGCTTGACTGCTTGCCGCTGGGGGATAAAACACAATATTTGAATTGAATAAAGGCAAGGGGCTTATCAAAAACGAAATCAGAATCACAAACGAAAAACAACTAAGCACGTTCAAAATTCACACACTCGACGTGCTTTCTGCACGCAGCTAAAGGGTATATCTAAGTTCTATATACAAAAAAAAAAGAATCAAATACATATAGAAGAACATTTAACTAGATTTATGTGCACATTTACTTGCGTAAGCGATTTGCTTTTATTGGCCAACATGCAAGCCACGTGACCTAAAGCCAAATTCATTCAGTTGAATGCGTTATGCGATAGCCGTCAAATGTTTTCTCCCCATTCTGTCTCTATCTGCATGTGGCATGTCAAGTGCATGGTACTGTTAGCCACATCTGAATGCATGTGAATTGTGTAAGGATATATGCAGGATCGATTTCTTGACGTAAGCTGTTCAAGGGCTGCAATGAAAATGGAAATAATAATATAAAAGTGAGACAACGATGAAAATTCCACGATAAGTTAAATAAGTTGTAGAACAGTTAACAGTTTCAAATAATGTTAAGCAAACGGTTAACAGAGTAGAGCGCGTGCGCGGCTCTTATAAAAGTGCTTGCACGCTTCACGTACAGACTGTTAACGTTACGGTTATAGCTGCTACGGCTGCTGCTGCGGTCTGTTATGGCTGCTGCGGTCTGTTGCCTGTTGCCTGTTGTCTGTTGTCTGTTGTCTCTTGCCCGTACATGCGTTTGACAGCTGACCCGCTCGCGTCAATCGCTGTTGTGTGTGTTTTGTGTGTGTGTGTGTGTCGTATGCGTAATTTGTGTTATTGTGTGCGGCCACTCTTACTGTTGTTACTGCTGTTGAGTGGCTGTCACTTTGTTGTTGTTGCTGTTGTTGTTTTCGCTTGCCACAATAGATATAATTCAAAAACATACAGTCATAGAACTAAAGTACTATGGCAAGAATTATCGCTCAATTTAGTACTTTAGTTATCTCTGTATCGCATAGCAGCCATAGGCAGCAGCAATTACAACAAATTTAAGCAAATTAATGAACAAATTCTTGTTTTGATTTGTTTATTTTTTTTTTTATTGTATCGCTTGTACATAGTTGCCATTAAGCGTGCGCTTTGAAGTTATCATCCGCGATTTATTTGCTTTCCCATTTTATGAGCAACTATTGCGCTCGTAAATGATAAAAAAAAAAACGAAATAAAAAGCCAAACTATCTGTAAAACGTTTTCAATAACAACAAATTAAATACATACCTATTTTTATGTATCATTCATTTTCCTATGTTTGTTTTGAATTTGTTGTCATTGTTCAATCAAAACTATTCACATCGAATGCATCCCAAATTTTGATACTATGATAGTGATGGCCCTTTCTTTCAGAGTATCAAGTAGTCGGTTACTTAGACTACAACTTTCACATTTTTCTTGAAAAAAAAAAGAATGTTGAAAAGTCTTCTTGGCCTGCGGCTCGAATCTGTTTTGAACACATTCGAATTTGTTCACTTAATGTTTGTATTTGGTGTTAGCGTGTCGTCATTTCTTTTGGGAACCTGTCGCTATACATTTATGTATATATATGTATATATATATATATATATATATATTTCTATAAATATGTATATATACATGCACACATACATATATACATACAGATGTCCTATAAAGTCCACGATATGCGTTAATCGAAATAAATTGTACGAAATCGTGATTGGCCATTTAACATTATTTAAATTTTAAACTTGTTGTCTGCACATATATATGTATGTATTTGTAGGTACATAAAAAATATATCGGCATTAAGACTGAATGAAGAAAGGGCCGCCATATAGCTATATATACATTCCGTTATGGATTGTGCCAATTAAGTGCCTTGTTCGCAGAGAAAAAGAGACGCCTCGGCCAGTAAATATCCTGATATAATACTGGAGCTTGGAGTTAAATTGAATTGCAATCTTATACATTCTGTACCCATGCAGAGGAATAGTGAAATTTAGATGTGGGCAGGTGGACTCCGGTCTGCGAGAGCGTTTCATTTTCGGCATGCCTAAGATAGCCGTTTTTTCTCGTCAGGAAATCAAAAATTGTGGTTTCAACTTATTTAATGTATATATTATGTATATATATATATATATATATTTATATATATATAAATTATGGTTGCGTTCCGGTGGCGTAGGCATGATTTTGGGCCAGGGAGGGGTCTCTGAGAAAGTGTTGTGTGCTAATTGGATTAAAATCATCTTCAAGTTTCGTTGCAGCGACGACAAGTCATCAACGCATATTGTAAAATTTTTAAATCCCAAACTCGACTCTTCCTCCTTCTCCTCCTCCACCTGCCACCTCAACCAACCCCACCGCCCACGGCACCCCTTTGCCAATCTCGTATGTATAATTTATAACATTTTTTGTGACAGATGATCATCCATGATGATTACAGTTGTTCTCATATTTGCGTGATCTTTTGGCTGTACTTATTGTTGCTGTCGTTGTACTTAGCCATGAATGTATTATATTATACCCTACAATGCAAATGCGTGTCGACCAACTAACAAGAAAACAGCAGTAACAACTACAAAATACAGAAGCTCAAATCCGAGTTGGGTTCAAGGTTAAAACCTGTACTTATTAACGCGGTTTATTGTACTTTTGTAAACTGCAACCGACAAAACAGCCATTACAATAACTGAGTTGAACCCCAAGAACATTGGCGTCTATAATTATTTATACGATGTTTCATTTGTTTTGGAATTTTTCCATATTATAAGGCCAGGCCTGAAATCAACAGGAAATAACAAAAAAGGAACTCAAAAAAAAAAAAAAAAAACAACAACAAATACAATAAAGGCAATGTATTATTAGAAAATCGAAATTATCGTTTATCAATGTTACTATGTTGTGGTATTATAGTTAGACACTTTCGCTGATTCCTCAATGAACAGAACCACTTCTACTGCACAAACAAACTACAAATATAAGCTGTATTTGTGTAACTTGGTAAACTGGTTGAAGAATGATTATCGTGTTTCGCTCAAGCTTCAAAGAGAGCGCCATAACACATTTTCGTAGAAAAACAATTCTGTATGGGGGGAAGTCCATTTAAGCCAGTTTTAACATAAAGTTGTAGTTGTAGTAAAAATGTATTTAAAAAATGTAGTTAAAAATTTTAATTGTTTCCGAATTGAAATATAGCATTATTCTAGGAGTCATATCATTTTCAAAAAGACTAGACCTCTGAAAATGGGCTTAGTTTTGTTTGATCTGGTTGATGCCATCCCTTTTTGATCCCATTTCTCCTGACATATATCAAATTTAATTGTTTTTAAATTGAGAATTTGCTTCAAACTCGCACGTATTATTTCCGATATGCTTCTAATAAACTATTTTGTGTATTTTTGTCGAAATTACATGGTATCTTCTAGTCGGAAAATCTTTCGACTGCTACTGCTGCTGCGAAATGCTTAACATTAAATATGTCTATTAGTTTTTGCTTTGATTTAAAGTTCATTTCATTTCCATGGCTTTCAGTTAAGTTAAGTGCATGATGAGCTACAGTGTTAAAGTGGATCGCTTGGTATGTGATAAATGACGCTTTCTCTACTCTTAAGCCAAACAAGAGAGAAACGTTGCAGTCGGGCGTAACCGACTGTGAAATTCTTTGATACCACAACTAATACCAGCTGATAACAGGTAGCAAATAAGAGAATGGGTTTAGCCAAATCGTAAAATTTTGCCTTTCAAATTGCGGTAGATATAAGCTTTTGTGAATTGTCGGGGGAGGGAGTGGGTGTGGCTAAAAACATTGATAGAAGAGTTTCCTAGTAACCTTCCTTCCAAGTTTGGTAACTGTAGCCAAAATGGAGGACGATCTTAGTATTCTACCTCCCAAGTTTCCTAACTATAGCTCCCAAATTGCGGAAGACATAGGCTTTTATCATTTGCGGGGGCGAGAGTGGGTGTTTTGAAGAGTGTTACTTCAAATTTGGAGACTCTAGCTTCCAGATGGTGTGAGATATATGGTTTTATCGATTTACACTAATCGATCTCTTAGATGAGTTATTAGTAACATTCGTGGGGGCGGCGAGTGTGGCCGTTGTCTGGAAATGTATATGCCGCCCTTTGAAGGAGGTTACCAACAAATTACCATCCAAGTTTGGTGACTCTCTTTAAAATTGTGGGAGATATGTGGCTTTATCGATTTGCAATTATCGATCTTATCGATTTCCTAGCCCCTAATGGAAGTAGCACTCCAATTTGTATACTTTGTACGACGCGGGCACAGACCAGAATGTGATACCTTCGGTATCAAAGTATAAAAACCGGTGAAGACGTGAAAGAAAACTCATACTTTAAGAACAATTAATCATTGCTAATAATAAAGTGATTAAAGTTAACGATGCGTATGAGTAACATTGGCAGTGTTAATTTCTGGACACAGTGAGATGGAGAGAGACAGAGAGAGAGAGAGATAGAGATAAATAGAGAGCCGCATAGCGCCCTCTAGCGCCAGCGTGCGTCATTTGATATGTTTTGGCGCTGATCGCACATTCTCAACTGAATAGTACCCGAAAAGCGATCAACACGATGATAATGATGACGACGACAATAAAGACGACGACGAAGACGACGGCGTTCGTTGATTGTGATAATTATTTCGAGGTGCGCTGTTTTTTTTTCTTCTTTCTGATAGTTGGCTGAACTACAATTTACATATGGGCTATGTATGTATGCTGTATTTATTTAGCTACGCGCAATTTTTCTGTTGTTGTTTGCTTTTATCATTTGTGCCCAACCAAATGATACGTATGTATACATACATATATACATAAATACATACATATATACATAAATACATACATACATACATATGTAATTCTTTGGCCTGCATCGTGGAGCCCAAGCTCCATTTGAATTCTACCCAGCGAAAGTTCTCTTAATGGTTTTTATTTTGATACCCTTGTGCAGAGAGCATTATAGTTTTCTCATTAACAAAGCCATTTTCAAGCACCCAAAACATGTTTAATTTAATTTGAAAAAAATATGCATGTGAAACGATCGCATTTATGCTTCAAACTAGCATTATGTAAAAAAAAATCGTTCAAGTATGTGATGCATGTAAACAGTTGTCCAACTGGTCTGACAGGGTATGCAATATTCGATGTGCGGCCAAGGGCTGCACGTGCTTTCTTGTTTATCAACATTTTGTGCATTTGTTGTTGTGGTTTTTTTTTTTTTTTTTTTTTTTGTGGCACGGTGGGAGCAATGAAACGGCCTATAAGAATTTAACACCATAACTGTTGTTGTTATGTTACTGTTAACAGATCTCACTGTTGTTGTCGTGCTGCTCTGGGGCGTGAAGCGTGCATAGCAAGTTCAAATATTAATGTGTATATGCTTGTGTATGTGTATTTGAAAAGCCCAAAATTTTGAAAGTGCTCCAAGCACACTGCCCTTTGCAAAGACACATCATAAATATGCGAGCTGATTTGGATGTATGTATGAAATTTTAACAGGGATCACTTTGCACATTTTTGCTTTCTGCTTTCTGTCTGAAATTGACTGAAAATTGCGTAAAAAAAAAGATGGAGAGGGACAGAGATTGAGAGAGTGAGAGAGGGTGATAGGAAGGAGGGAGAAAGAGGCTTATGCTAAAGATGTTAATTAACAGCAAAAGCAGTTATTTGCTCTCCGATATCGATATTGGTTTCAATTGACTCGGCCGCCCACTCGTCGGTGGCCGTGCACGTTACTTATTTTTTTCTTTTTTTTTATCAATTTGCGCTTGCAAACCGAATCCGAATACGAATCGAAATACGACAACACGAACAGAAATCAGTGTGACCGAAGGGTCGCGCGCGCTTCGCTCACAAACACATTGAAGTCAATTAAACCCGTTGTCGTCACTCGCCATGAGCACGACGAGCGACCACGCGTACACTTGTTGTTGTTGCTCGCGCTGCTGCTGCTATCGTTGCTGTTGCTGCTGGTGCTGGTGCTGGTGCTGGTGCTGCTGCCGCTGCTACTGCTCTCTCGCTCTCTTTTAGCGATGCTCTACAGCGCCGGCGGAATTCGAAACCAACCAAGCACCGGGGCCCAGGCATCATTACGGATTGTCGTTCTTTAGGATTTTAGTTCATCGATCTCAGCGTAAGTGCTCGCAACACGACGCTCAAGTTGTGACTAAACGGTGTTTTTTTTTTACGCGCGCTTCGAAATTATTTTCACTTATTGTTATTATTCTGTTTTCAATAATATATATATATATATATATAAATGTACATATTTATTGAATTTTTTTTACTGTGAGTTTTGTAGGGTGTGCTTTACAGTATGTGTGCGTGTTTGTTGTTGTTGTTGTTATTGTTATTATTATTATTATTATTGTTGTTGTTGTTGCTGCTGCTGCTGCTGTCGCGCTGAATCAGCACCAACAACAATGAAAGAGCGACAACATCGAAAGTTGCAGCTTTGTTATCTATCGTTGCCTGTCGTCGCCGTCGCCGTCGGCTGATCGCCTTTCGATCGGGAGTATCTTTAATCGGCATGTCGCCGCAAATACAAACTATTTGTAAATGTCAATTTTGGCAAAGAGCTAAAAAAAAAAAAAAAACATATAAAACGGGCTTGCATCCGGAAAACTGTTTTCATGGAAAGCCGAAAACAGAAACGGAATTACAACATAACGAAACCGAAACCGAAACAAAATCGCGCCGAAAACGTCAACGAAACGAACGATCGGCTGTGGTGCTGTGGTTAAGCGGCTTTATCTTATCAGCGCCACCGCCAGCCACAGTGAGAGCAGCGCTGCGCAGCGCAGCGCAGAGCAGAGCAGAGCGCCTAGAGAAGCAGCGCCCCAGTCCAAAGCAATCGCAATCGCAATCGGAACCGCAACCGCAGCCGAACCCCTGGACAAAGCCCAAATAGAGGCAGACATAGTCACAGAAACAGCTATAGCCACAAACATTAAAAATATTCGCGTTCAAGATTTGATTCGGTTTGAGATTTGATTGAATTCAATTCGATACGATACGATTCGATTCAATTCTACAATTACGTATATTTGTCTTTGGAGTGCCATTCAATATTTTCATTTTGTTTTTGTTTTTAAAATATATATATAATAAATTAAAATTAGTGATTATAAGTTATTTATGTATGTATGCATGTATGTATGTGCGTATTTATATATATATATTATTATATATATATATAGGCGTCAAGTGCCATTTAATAATCAGTTCATAGAATTTGGCATTGGTTTTCATGCATTTATTTAGTAATGACAGTGATGTGAGCCTCTACGCACTTCATATGTTGCTTGGTGCCATGACACAATCAAGATTAACACTAAATGTTCCTTTGGATTGCACTGACTTGCTTGATCAATCAAACATACATACACCATATGAGATAACTCCTTTGTTGGTAAAGAAATCGGCATCTGCATCTCCGTAGAGCAACTGTCCTTAATCGGACAAAAACAGAACAAGGTTGAGACAATTGTTACTTGTTTTGTGAATCGAATAATTGAAATCAGTCAATTAAAAGCGTTTTTTTAACAGACCCTGGCAGATATTAATATCATATCAATCGCCAGGCTATTTTGTTTCCTGGTCTCTAAATGCTTTAAAATGAAAACAATTAGCATCGTTGTGGAAATAATTGTGATGGAAAAGTAAAAGGGCTGAGTGAACCAGTTCTGCAGCAATAAATACTCCACATGCATAACTGTAAAGTGAGGAAGAAATCAAAACTCTCAAGGTGGCCTCCAAAACTTGTTTCACAAACCTAAAAACGATAAATGCATTTAGCACACATCAGATCATTATTAGCATTCATTGTCATAATCATCGTGTTTGCCAACTTCTGGCAGCGGATTTCGGTGGCATTCTTAATTTGTATATACTATGTAATGGATGTGTGCAAGTTGATGACTATAAAAACCTTTTGCAGTCTTTAGTTTTAGTTCGTTTTTGTTTTTAACTTTTATGGTCTGAAAATTGTTTAAGCAATTGGACAGTAAATAGTTGGCATCTTCAAGATCCGCGTATAGGGTATCTGTCTGTCGATCAGTCGGGAGTAGAGAAAGCTTTCATATTATATATACGTATATTCTTACCTTCTTCGTCGTTTCGCTTTATCGGCTGTGCTCGGTTTCGCGCTACGTAAAAGCAAAAAAAAAAAAAAAAAAGAATAAAAATCAAATGCGAATTGAAAAAACAAAACAAACCAGCGAGCGATCATATAAAAATGTTAATTTCCAACGTCGCACGACTTGTGTGCGTTTTTGACTGTTAAACCAAAAAAAAAAAAATAATAATAAAAATAAATAAATAAAGAACGTTGCTTTCTGCTTTAATTTTACAGTTAATAAAGAAAAAACAACAACAACAACAAAGAAACACAAGCGTAAACATGTATTTATTATGAACATTAACTAATCAACCAACCAACCAACAAACCAACAACGACAACAACAACAACAACAACATGTACAAATAAAATGTACAAATAATTGTAATGCCAAATAATCACAAACAAAAAAAAAAAAATCTAATAACATCAATTAAACAATCAAAGTGACAATAATAATCAAATTAAATACAAAAGAAACGTGCCAACCACAAAGCAACCAAATATAATTTTATGAATTCATAAATAGAAGTTAAATTGTTTAAGAGCAACTCAACAACAACCAACAACTATTTTATTCAATGCTGCAAATGATTTATATGAATTTAAGATAAAATCAATTAAAGCAAGAACATATATGTATATATATATATAAAGAGTATATTGGGACAAATACAAAAACGGCAACAAAATGCGCTTCACCTACAATCAGTATAAATATTACGAGTCCGGCTATCGTATTCCATCCAAAATGCACAATCTGGGCCATCATCATGGCAATGGTACTGCCGGTAAAATCAACAGCAACAACAATAGCAACACCAATCATAGTAACAGCAGCAACAACAACAATGGCAGTGGCCATCATCACTACAATCACCACCACAACAACAGCAACAACCACAATAATTCCAATACAAATGCATACCAACATCATTACAAAAGCAATTTTGGTAAGCTGCGCTGCAACACAAACGAAACAGCGAATGTTGCATATCGAATACAATATTTCTCAGTTCGAAAATAAATTAAATAAAATAATAATAATATAAAAGACAAAGTGACAAGTAAGAACGGCTATCCTAGATATGCCGACGATTATATTGCCTGGTGGACCCAGTTCGGGATTTTAGACCGAGTGCCCCCTGCAAAAAGGCACAGAATTGATTGTACGCCATAGATAATGGTGGGATAATCAATTGGAATGTTTTGTTAATAATTTCAAATTCTACTAGTTTTATTTTCTTAAGTGAGTGCTCTAAAACGAAGTATTGGGTTTGATTAAGAACTATAATTCATTTACAAAGGAGAGGAGAGAGCAATAATAATAATAGTAATAGAATAACACTTATGCAATAAATGAATTCCATCATTCGTTAAATGTAAATCAATCAAAAATGATTATGCCAAACAAATATGATATGTCTGCTTATCCATTCGGGTCTTATTATGTTTCTCAGTTCGGTTACTGTGCGAAATTGGAAACGAATATCCAGAGATTATTTGTTCAACAAAGGCTTCTGAGCGACTGGCGCCTTCACATTGATAAGTGTTGTTTGCGTTTTGTAATTAAATCACATAAAATATATATGATTTGATTACTAGCTGCCTCCACTCCAGTTCAGATTCCATTCTTGTATATATATTAATTTATATATATATATACAGATATTATGTATATATTGTCGTTTGTCAAGATTATCAACGATAAGATTTAGGCCTGATGAAAGACCACAGGTAACGTTGACCCGTTGGTCAAGAAGTCTGCAGCATAATTTATAATATTATATAGAATACCGATCCATTTCTAAATCTACCCCATGTCCTCTAACCATAAGGAATTGTTTCACTTGCGCATTTTAATCTCCGATTTTATATATCCTAGAAAGAAAAATTCAGAATCAAAAATTATTTTGCGTTGCAAAATCGGTAGAGTTTTGAGAACGTTGTATCTGTCAACAATTTAAATGCTTTAAATTCTGAAAAGTATTCTGAGTATTCGACAATCGTTTTTTATTCAAAAATAGACCGTAAACCTTAAAATTTCTGAAGGAACTTGACTAGATACTAAATGTTATGCTACAAGTAATCATGTTCTTTTATTTAGAACCCAACTGTTTCCAACCAAAAACTTATCTTGAAAAAAGAATGGCGACCTTAACCGAATTGTGACAACAATTTTGCTTCTTGATTTGAGTTCAAAATTCTCCAAATTTATATTTATTGTTTATGTAAATCAATCTTCTGGCTTCTCGCTTTTAACTGTGTTGACTGTTGGCCCGGAGTCGTCGACTTTATTTAAGTTTGAATGTTTTTTTTTAAGTTTCAATTGTCGCAAAGCTTAATACAAAGCGCAAAGTGCAACAAATTGAATTGAATTAAACCGGTTTTTTGTATGCCAATTGAAGCCGTGGAAATTACATAAAGGCGACCCGAGAAGAAACACAAAAATCTTATCGCCGCGGAGATCACAGATAAACCGCGACTCGTCGTCGCCTGCCAGTGTGAAAAGGCGCGCTCTTTGTACAGGTGTAGGTATGTGCGTGTGTGTGCGTGTGTGTGCGTGTGTGTGTGTATGGGTATAGATGGGTGGTTTAGGTTCCGATTGTTATTGTCTTATCGCAGGCGCTTAGATAAAGGTGCCGCGTCAGTGGCAGGTACATATGTAGGTAAGATCAGCTAACGCTTTTTGTGGCTGAGGTAGTTGCGTTTCTCCAGCCAATATATTTGTATATATATATATATATATATTTTGTTGTTTATTGATTATGTTTTCGGAACTGGGCATAATGATCACACACACACACTCAAACACGTTTGTTGTGCGGCTTTGCACCTTTGGCGATTTTTACATGAGGCATTGCAGGCAGCGACAAAATAAAACATTTGTATTTACCACAAAACCAAGGAATCCTGACACACACACACACACATATACATATATACATTTTGATATTAGATTGTTTTGTTTTTGTGTTAATGTTGTTATTATTTGACGTTGGCAAATATTTGCCAAAACGCTTATCTTGTGGCCTAGATAAATAAAACATAATAATTACGATTTTAATTAATGTATGCTGACAAAATATTATTATTATTATTAATTTTCTATTTTTTTTCTATTCGAATGACAAGTACACTGATTTATATCTTATCTTGAAAACATTCAATGCTTAATTTATGCCATATCGAAATGTCGAAAATGTAGCCATGTCTTGTTCTACAGTGAAACCAAATTTTATGAATGCCCCGCTTATCTATAAGAAATATCTTTATGGGCTTGAGCAGCACCAGCACTTGACAACAATCGGAACAACAATTTCCAAACACACTTAATAACTGTTTGTGTATCTTAATTTGGTTTCCAAGCTTCTCAGAAGTGTAAACTTTTTATTGCTAACAACGCTCGAAAGTATTAATTACAATATTTACACCTTTCAAATGCGGTATGAACATTTTTTATGTGTCGTGAATTGCAAGATATCCGGTCGAATATTCAATATTTGGCAAACCCAAAATGATTTCCTCTTGAATATAATTTGTTGTCAATAAATAAATAGTTTTCAATTTTGAATATGCTCTGAGACTATAAATTATTTAAATAGAACACACTCTAAGAGTTTGTTTTGTCTTTGATTTGACTATATTGACGGGAATCAGAGTTGATTGCAAATAGTAATTATTATATTCCGATCGAAAACAAATTAAATCTCAAAAGTTTATCAAATACAAAATACGCAAATATGCTTAAGTGAGCATTTGCAATGCATCTCGGGGAATACTTTTATATATAGCATCCGATTAACAATCTGTAATTTTGCACGGCTTTTTATTTTCATTTATCCAATTCACATTGTTTTTCTTAGTACATAAATTGATTCATAAACAGCATATAAAGCAAATATTATGCATTTTTTCTTTTGCAAGTCAACAAATAATTTGATTTAAAATGGTCCTTCATTGAGGAAAGCTCTGAATCCAGATAGCTGAGACAGAAGTTCTGCAATGATAACAGTGCCACTTTTTTCTGCCACAACTGTATGTGCATTAATGCAGATTTGAGTGGGTCTCTTGATTAGCGCCGCCTTGGCCTTATCAGTAGAGCTATCTGCTCGATGTTGTTGTTGTCACTTTAACTGTGACTGTTGCTATTGCTATTGTTGCTGCTGCTACTGCTGCTGCTGCTGCTACTATTAGAGCAACTACAGCTACTATCTGCAACAGCGACGGCAACTGCAACTGGGCATTGATAATGCGAGAGAGACAACAACTGGCCTGCAGTTCTGTGGATGGGTGGATGGGTGTGTGCATGGGATGCGTTTGTTCATCCACCAACTCAAATTGAGCGTCAATTGAGCCTCCTAAACTGTCAGTCAGACTGCCTGCCCGCAACAATGGGGCGCAACTTGATGTGCAATTTACATGCACAATGACAGCTGCAAAATAATCGAGCTACTGCGACTAGGCAGCGAGTATATTTATGACAATGTGTTTATACGCATATATATCTACATATACAGACATGCACTCGAAGAAAAAAGCACTTACAAACGGGCATGCATTTTTTTGATATTTTGTTATTAAAAGTACAACTCATTATTGAATATATCCCAAATAAGTAAGCAAAAACGTTCTTAAATCAATTGCGAAATATTCATTGCAAACATTAAAAGGAGGACTCCTAAAATGTATATATTCCTGATCAACATCAACAGCCGAGATCAGGTCATTTGTCATTTAGTCGATAAGCCCCTTTCTCGAATATAAATACATATTCGTAGAGCTGTAGCCATCCAATTTATACATATATTAATAGCGTAAAGCCAAGTAATTCAAAATACAGCAGTTTTAAAATAAGAACAATCGTTCTCAATTGTGAGAACATTCTGCAAAACACAAATTTGTTGCCAATGTGGCAATGTGTGTAGTTGTAAAATATTCTCTGCGCTTTGTTTCTGCAAGTGTAGACGTATGTGGGGCTTGTGTGTCCCTGTGTGTCACAGAGCGGACATTGAGTTCAATGCACCCCGTATGCCTATATGCCTAGTGGCTGCTGGTACGGCTCCATCTCAGCATCGTTCCCGTTTACGGGGCATTATCAGCAGCCGGCAGCAGGCAGCAGGCAGCAGCAGCAGCAGCAGAGGCAGCAAGCAGCAAGCTGCGTTGCAAGCATCAAACCATTTTTGCATTGTATGTTTAAATGAAGCACTTGATTCGGTCTCGCCACATACACATACACATACACACATGCACACACATACATCTTTAATATTGTATCGCATTCAAACAAAAACATATTTATTGTCTTGATCTAATTGGACGGACAGCATGTTGCACAAAACTGCTGGATGCAATTGTGATTTCTATTCTTCTATCGTTATCATTGTGGAATTCTGGTTTGAACGGGTTTTATCTTGAGGTTATGACATACTTTGCTTGCTCAGCATCTCATCGCGTTTATCAGCAACAACAAAATATTTGCATACAAACTGCTGGAAAATTGTATCAGTTTTTCTTAAATATATACCTTTACTGCAAAAGATTGGACTTGCCAATAATATCAATATAAGTTAAGAAACGAATCCCGAGTTCATTAAATCGAAAATCTTAATTAATCAGAATATATCAAACAATAAACTTAATTAGATCTAATTTTTGATCAAAATAAACTAAGAGTAATCAATGCGATATTCATGATCATATTGTTATCTTATTTCATTCGCAGGGATGCGCATGACGATATCCACAAACTCGACAATGAGTCCTCGCATCCATCGCAAAGGCTTTCGGATACCATCGAAGAGACAGACGGGCAAGGGATTGCCCGGTAAATTGCACACCATTGCCAGGGTAAGCACACAACAGTTGAGCAACCGTTTGCCACTTGTACTTACATCTCATTCTTCTGCGATTGCTTCGATTGCTGCGGTTGGTTGGTTGGGTTGGTCAGACGGGGCCCGGGAAGCTGGTGCCGGGGAAGCGAATACCACAGCGACCGCATCCGCCGCCCTGTGACAATTCCAATGACAGTGGCCTGGGTTTCGATCAGCATACGGAGCTGCGAAATGGTTTAGCAGCAGCAACAACAACAACAACAACAACTGCTGCTGCTGCTGCTGTCGATGTCAGTAACAATGGTCCAAGCAGTAGCAGCAGGAGCAGCACCAGCAGCAACAGCAATCAGATCACAAATCTGGTGATAAATAGCGACTTGACTAACACAGTTGCCGCAGCAGCAGCAGCTGCAGCTGCAGCGGCCGCCAGCAACACATTGCAGCAGCATCACCAACAGCAGCAACAGCATGTACAGTTGCAGCAACAGCAACAGCAACATCAGCAGCAGCAGCAACATTCACCGCAGCAGCATTTAATACGCGCGATACCCGTTTCAAGGTGAGTCCATCTACTCTTTCAGCCGGTCAGCTGTTTAGCTACACACACACACACACACGCAGACACACACACACTCTCATTGCACTTGCTCTCATTTACACACACACACACACACACACACACAAAACACACACTGGTGTTAAATTGAGACGCTTCAGCAATCCGGCGCCTTTCACTGTTATTGTTTAACGCATTCGATTATATTATAAATAAATATTTAAAAAAATGAAGAAAAAAACAAATAGAAAATTCAATTTGTGAATTTATAGTTCCCAGTTGTCCAGTTGTCTGCTGGACTTGGCTTCGAAAGGAAGTGTTCTTAGTTTGTGTGGTTCTTGTGTCACCGTTGCAATAATACTTGTGATCCGCAATCCGATATATATATATACACATAATATATTTTATACATTGAATTCTCCATCGCACCACTTGACCCCAACGGGTTGAAAAACTCAAAAACGTATTTATTTAATAAAGGCTTAAATAATATTCCTGAAATCGCATACAGAAATTGTACAAATATTTAAAATGGGAATTCTCATTGCTGTATCAATTCAACATGTACGTTATTAAATACATTATTCACATGCTCACATCATTTAACACATCTATATATATATGTATATATATATATATATATATATAATTGCCCAGATCTTCAATAGTGAAGAAAAAAAACCAAAAATGTAATATTCAACACGCAAATATAATTTGTTTGACAGGTTTTTTTTGCGATGCATTTGGTTCATTGTAGGTCATGGTGAATGACTGCTTAGAGACTAGATTGTATTTGTTGTAGTTGGTCTGTCTCTGTGTGTGTGTGTGTGTGTGTGTGTGTGTGTGTGTTGTTGCCATAATGTGATTGCCACATATGTAATTACATGCTCGTAATCGCAGCGTAATCGCATTTCTTTGTATCTTATCAGTGCCATCAGCTGCAGCAGTTTTAAGTTGCCGGCCACACTTTTGAGAAGTGCGCTTATCACTGTCTATATATTTTTTGTTCTGACACAATGAGAATTGGTGAATAAGTATCGCTGTGATTTATATGATCAAAATGTCGAGTGTGTAAGTTAATTGCTTTATGGGCTTGAAGTGGGCGCTGCCAACTTGCTTATTTTTCATTCGATTTTCGCATTTACATTTTTCATTTGCACCTACTTTTTTATGATTTTGTTGTTGTTGTTGTGTGTGTGTGTGTGTGTGTGTGTGCAGCTAATTTGATTTGTATTCTGTCAGCCCTCCCCTCCTTCCCTCCCTCCCTCTCTCTCTCTCTCTGTCTCTCTGTCTCCCGCTTTCTCTCCGTGTCGTTCTTTGTGTCTTGGTGGCTGCAAACGGGCAATGACTTTGAGATGTAGACTGAATTAGTCAGCTCGGATATAGCCATGTCCGTCGCCTTGTTCTCAGCCCTCGTTTGAACTAAAAGAACATAATAAAAATATAATAAAATATTATACATACATACATACATGCGTTATGTATGAAAGTGTAAGGGTATTTAATCTTCGTCAGTCGTCAGTCGTCACTCGTCACTCGAATGATAACACAGCACTATTTAGCTTTGGCCTATGCACATTTGGGTTAGTCCACTATTTGGTATTTGTTTAGTTTATGTTTTTCTTTATAAGCCGTAGATTAAAAACCAAAGCCACTGTAATAATTTGTACTTCGTTACGCATACGCCGTGTGGCAATGGTAATCTTCTCATTTTCAACTGATAACATTTGCACTTGGATTTGGCTTGCATTCGGATTTCAAAGTTCAAAAATAGATTGCTATTGCAAAAGTGCACGTTCTGTAATATCAAATTATTATTATTATTAGGAGACGATTATTTCGAATTTCGAATTTCGAATAATTCCTTCTCTCCTTCTCCTCGCCCCCAAATATCAGCACTGTTCAAATTCTATGCCAATCAGATATTTATTGTTGTTTTCAAAACTAGTTATGAGTGTTGTTATGCGCTCCAACAGATAATCAACATCGGACGACTACCAATGCCTATAATAATGAAATGTGCTTTAATTTGTTTAGATTTCGATTTTAGAGATACTTAATTGTTATTGAATACTGTATTGAACAAGTTGACAAAAAATTGGTTGCAGCTTAGTTTGAGTTCATAGCAAAAATGTAACTGTTTTATGTGCTATGAACTCGTTCTCTTTGCAATTCTGTGGCAATGTGGCAATGTGGCAATGGCATTTTTGTGGGCAACAACAAGATTTGAACGGAAATTCGATTTGCATTCGAATGAACTACTTCAAGTTATATTATTATTCAAATGAAGTTCGCCTTCTTTCTCAATTCCCGATTGACTTTGTAATTGTGTGTGTGTGTGTGTGTGTGTGTGTGTGTGTGTGTGTGTGTGTGTGTGGCTTTTTATTCGTAATCGTATTCAATCCCAGCTCTTCAAATTGAATTGTGCAAATCACTTGATTTTCACTTTTCATGTGTTTTATTAGATTATTGATTTGACTCGCGGTATTTATTGATTATGATCGTTTAGTCGTTTAGTGTCTGTTTGTATTTGCTTTGCTTCTGTATGTATGTACGCATGTCGAGCAGAAATCTTTAATATTATATTGTTCCTTGTTTTTTATTTTTTCGCTGTGAAATCAAAATTAATTTAAATGATGTATACAAATCGAAACAACAAACAAATATTGTGATTAAATAGAAACTAAATATATACATATATATATATATACATATGTATATATATTTGTATATATATATATAATTATATGTATATTGTGTGTGTGAATATATGTATGTAAATAAATATGTATGTATGTAGATCGCATCATGCCAAGAAAATGCTCAACTATCTGGATGAAATCGAGTCGGACTCGTCGATATCAACATTTGTGGATGAAATAGCAACAGCTCACAGCAATGATGAGGACACTGGCTTTGGCACCGACAGCAACCAAACAATGACAACGTCAGCGGCAGCGACAACAGCCTCATCGTCATCATCTCCGTCTTCGTCTTCGTGTTCGTCTTCGTGTTCGTCAACGCCAACGCTGAGCTCAGAACTGTTTGGGGGCATCTTCAATACAAGCATGGGTCACAAAACTAACGAGTTGGCTGTTGCCAATGCCAATGCCAATGCCATTGCTGTACAACAGCAACAGCAGCAGCAGCAACAGCAGCAACAGCAGCAGCAGCAACAGCAACATTACCAGCAGCAACAGCAGCAATTTCATTATCCTGGATTACATTTGCAGCTACAGCACCAACAACAGCAACACCAGCAGCATGAGAGCAGCAGCAGTTGCAGCAGCAACAGTAGCAGCAGCAGCAGCAATGGCTCTGTCGGTGGAGGAGATGGTCGTGGTGGTGGCAAGCAATTAAAGCGCAAAAAATACGAATGCAATCAGGTGGAGCTCGACAACGATGATGCGTGCAGCGAGGATGAGTTTATACGCAAAATTGCCACAGTTGCTGCAGACAGTACTGACGTCAGCAGAGTCGTCAATACCGGCCCCAAAATCAACAACAAAATCCATTGCAGGATCGGCAGCAATCATCACAGCAATGAGCCAAAGTAAGCGGCCTTCTCTTTACAGAAAAATAGAACCAACTACAACATTCACAGGCAACAATTTAAACAAAATAACCAAAAATGGAAACAGCAGTAATAAAAAAAAAAACTCCTTTCGAAATTACATAAATATACTTTTTCAATATATGATCCATAAATATGCCAAAAGTCCATAATAGCCACAAAATGAAAAATTAGCAACATTTTCTTTGTTAAAAAAAAAAAAAATATTTTTTTAAATTATTTTCATTGTTTTTATTGAGAAAATATTAATATCAATGGACAGCATAAAATTGCCTCAAAAGTAGCAACAAAAAAAAAACAAAATTGTTTAGTAATTATCCGAAATGTGCTGAGCACTTTTGCCCAGATTCAATGGGTTCGAAATCGAAAAATATGTTATTTGACTTTTGTTGTATATTTTTGTATTTGTATTTATATTTATACTTGCTTGTGTGTGTGTTATTTAGCTCTCTATCTCTTTCCCTCTCTCTCTCTCTCTCTCTCTCTCTCTATCTATCGCTCTCTATCTATCGCTCTTTTTGTCTTGGTCTCTGTTTGTGTGTGTGTGTGTGAGTGTGTGTGTGGTAAACAAAATCAATCGTTAACAATAAGCACAAAATAAAGCCAATCAAATAGCATAAAATTCCAACAGAACAAAAACAATAACAATAACTGCAAAGTGCAGCTTTGATTTATCCACACTTTTATATTCATTTGTTTTCACTTGTTTTTTTTTTTTTGGCTGCCTATTTTCATAGCTTTTATGTTAATATACAAATATCAAAAAAAAAAAAAAAAAAAAAAATTATAAAATTAAAGAATGATTTTGTATTTTTGTTTGTTTTTCCGGTGTCTGTGTTTGTGTTTGTGTGTATTATACAGTGCATAAATCATTTCGATTGATGTGTGTGTGTCTGTGTGTGTGTGTCTGTGTGTGTGTGTGTGTGTGTGTGTGTGTGTGTTGTGCTTTACCAAGTTGTTTCATCCTGGCCAGCACATGTTGCACTAAATTCTTTGTCATAAATCATTTATACGCATACGCTAAACACACACATACTCGTGCATAGCATACTATATATACATATATATATATATATATTATCAAAACAAACAGCAAACAGTAGTGAAAAATTGAAAAAATTCCTAAAGAATCCAAGCAAAAGTTCACAATCCTAAGACAAACTACACTCAGGACTAAACAAATAAACCCGAGCGAATCAACAAAACCAGCCGGGGCCGCCTTTCATCCACATTTTTAAATCAGAATTGTAAATACTAAATTTAAAAAAATACTTGATTTTTTTTAAGAAGAAGAATTGCTACCGAAATTTATCTTTTTTTTTAGAGAAACCAATATTATTAGTAAAAATATAAATATATATATATATATATATATAGTAACGGTAACGTACATTTAGCAATTATAACAAAGATCATGGCTGGTTTTCAGGCCAAATTGTTTTCTCTGAGTGTAGTAATTGTATTTGAGACTGATTTGAACTATATTAATATATTCGATTCGATTTATGATGAGTCGAAGAGGCGGAGGCGGAGGAGGAGGAGTAGTAGTATCTCAATCAGGTGCTATCGTTTCTGTTTCTGATTGTGTGCTTGTTCAATTTGCCGCTTCACAGATTCATTGGAACGCGCACCGTGACGCGTGTGGCGAACAAGAGGCAACCGACGACGCCACTGAACAGCATCGCTAGCTCCAATGATGGCCATGTCCAACTGGAGATTGTGTCGCAGCCAGAGCAACAGCATCGCGCTCGCTACCAGACCGAGGGTAGCCGCGGCGCCGTCAAGGATCGCAGCGGCAATGGCTTCCCCATTGTCCGGCTAACCGGCTACGTTAAGTCCGCCGTGCTTCAGGTGTTCATTGGCACGGACATTGGACGCGTTGTGCCGCACATGTTCTATCAGGCGTGCAAGGTGGCAGGAAAGAATTCGACGCAGTGCAACGAGAAGAAGGTCGATGGCACCATGGTCATTGAGATTGACTTCAAGCCCGAAACGGACATGACCGTCACCTGCGATTGCGTTGGCATACTCAAGGTACGTTCATCCACACAATTCAAAAGCTAAACTAAATGAAACTAAATCATATTTGCCCTGTTGTCCTCTTGTAATCCTGCAGGAACGCAACGTCGATGTGGAGCATCGTTTCCCCGAGCACCTGGCGCAAAAGAACAAGAAGAAGTCAACACGTTGCCGCATGGTATTCCGCACTCAGCTAACAAAAGATGATGGCAGCACCGAAACGCTGCAGGTCTGCTCCAATCCCATCATATGCAGTAAGTATTCCTATTATATACGAGTATAACATATATATATATGTATATATTTATAATTTCTTTTATTTTACAGCTCAGCCACCCGGTGTTCCAGAGATTTGCAAGAAATCACTGAACTCTTGTCCCGTTGATGGCGGCTTGGAGCTGTTCATCATTGGCAAGAACTTTTTGAAGGACACACATGTTGTGTTCCAGGAGACGTACGACAGTGTCAATGGCGATGATCCCGCAACAGAAATAGCCGTACGCCAGCAGCTCATCGGTGGCACCGCTGCTCTTTGGGAGCAGAGCGTACTGCCCGACAAGGAGTATTTGCATCAGGTAAGTGCGCATATCAATATATAATATATATATATATAGAATTGAATATTGAATAATTATTATATTTGCCCTATGCATTTGTAGACGCATTTGATCTGCACAGTGCCGCCGTATTTGCATCAGAACCTGCTCAAGCCGGTCAGCGTACAGGTGTCCATTATATCGAGTGGCAAGAAGAGCGAACCGCACACCTTCAACTATACACCCAAGGGCAGCTATACGACACTAGCGGCGGCCAGCACGTTAAGTAGCACAATGCATAGCCAAGGTATTTATTTGTTAACTATTTCTATATATACATAAAAAAAAAAAATTTTAAAAAAGAAAAGAAAAAAAACATGAAGCAAAAACAAAAAATATATAGCCGAAGCCCTTGCAGGCATCATCAACCATCATAACCGTATCAATAGCGATTCAAAACACGATCACACGCACAAAAAAAAAAAACAAATAATAAAAAAAAAAGCACAAGAACATTAAAAAAAAAATATAAAAATAAAGAAACAACAATTTAAACCACAATCCGTCAGGCAGTCGTCGCAGGCAGGCCAGTTGAACGCACTTTAACGTTAACGTTAGTTTATTCAATAACTATGAAATACATATACATACGTATGTATACTCGTACATGCATACATACATACATATGTACATACATGCATACTTACATAATTACATATATGTATATACATCGTATATATGTAATACGTACATAAACGCGTTAACTCGTTTTACCACAGTTAGTTCGAAAAAAGAAAAAAAGAGACCAACAAAAACGAATCTCAAAATACTTTTCACTGTTTTATGTTTTATATATATATATATTTTTTTTATATAACCGCGCCTCTTGCCAAAGTTGCGAAAACACATTGATTAGTTAGCTTATTAGATACTTAGTAGAGCCATTTATAAAGCCATAAATGATAATATATATAATTTTAAAATACAACAATATAAAAAATCTGCTACAACAATTTTTATGCCTTCATGCGTTATTCTGTGGGCCAAAGATTAGTATTTCATATTTTATCCGGCCACCCTCGACTATTAAGCTAAGATGCGAGTAGATGCAGATGCGTAGATACAAATAGGCGGTTTAATGTATATTTCGTTAGAGTAAAGTAAAGTCAATGAATAGTTTCAATCAAGAATTAATTACTTGAGTGCAGTAATTGTATTTAAAAGCATAACAACAACTGATCAAAATAGAGTATTTTCAACTTAAAATCCACTAGCCACATTTTCTTGTGCACCAGATTTTTGGCAAAAACAATGCGAAGTTTTCAAAACCAATACTAAATAGAAATCTCATGTTACACATTTACAATTTCTAACGTTCAAAAATGCATCTAACAATACAAAATTCTAATGGGCCTCACTCAATCGATATTACACATTCATTAATATATATATATACATATATATATATATATATATATATAATTATTTGTGGATTCCAAATCATGAGTTAATCTATTATAAACATCATTCAACTGGGTTTGCCGAGCAATTGATTGCAACACGAAGACGAAGAAAGTCAGTTAAACAAGTTGTTTTCAGATTTCATGAATGACCCATAAAAGCAATTGCATCCCGAACACCACTAAAATGTTGCTTGCCTCGCCCTCCAATCGAATATATTGCCATTGACACAGAATAACGCATGGAAGCTATAACAAAATATGATCACATAATTATAATATTTAAGTAGCTACAAAATCAAAACAAGACAAAACAAAACAACAACAACCAACAAACACAATTAATATAATTAAGGTAAATAATATGCAATTCAAGTTAGGACACTGTGTTTTCACTGGGAAACATACACAAAATAAGAAAACAAAAAACAAAAAAAAAAAACTTAATATTTATGATAAAAAAAAAAACTGCAATCTGTAAAACGAGATGGCACAAAACTCTGCGACGCTTCAGAAAACTTTCTCGAAAGCTTTCAAATATGGAGAGTTTATACACTGCGCGAATATCTGGCTTCCTCTTCCTCAATTTCTCACTGAATCAACTGATGAACGAGGCCACTCGGAAACTGATCGAAACAACTCTGCGGTGTGAATGTACGAAATAATGTGGGCTTAGTTCATTTTGCCATTGCCTTTGCTTTTATTTTTGCTGTGGATCGTGAGACACCGATTCCCCGATCGATGATGCCGAAGAAATCCTTAATAGTATTCACATAACGATACTTAATAGTACTTTTCTCTATGAATTGAGGGCAACGCGTTGCTTGAGATTTCTTCGTTGAATATGTTTTCTGCTTAAACACATTAGTTTGGGAGCCGTTAACCTGCAGTTATCGGGGTTACTTTTTCTTTTAGCAGAGTCTTGTTGTGCATGTGTGTGTGTGTGTGTGTGTGTGTGTGAGTGTGTGCGTGCGTGCGTGCGTGCGTGCGTGTGTGTATGCGGATGTGGAGTGTGAATGGGAATGGGTGAATGCAAAGTGGGTGCTTATTGTATGAGGCATGCAGAGTTTTCTTGATCACGTTTCCAACGCACGAAGCCAGCGCCTGCAGCTAACGAAGACTCAACCGATAGCCGATAACCGATAATCGACAATCGATACATCCGATAACCGATAACCCGACACATCCGATAATCGATAGCCGATAACAAAAATGCAACAAATCAGCAGCAAGAGGAGATGCAGAAGAAGAAGAAAAAAGAAGAAGATGAAGAATATGATGATGAATATTAAAATAATGAGAGAAAAAAGAAGGCAGCCGTTCTAATTCTTGTTCAGGGCACCTGGCAGGAACTTTTTCGCAACACTAATTACAACAATTCAACAAATAAAAAAATTAAAAATATACATATATATATTTTTACTTTATTCTTCCTCCTCCCCTTCTCTTAGCAATTTAGGTGCTCAATATACTATATAGTCAAATATGTAACCATTTTGAGTGCTATAAAATGCAAAACCAAAACAAAACCAAACAAAAAAGAACACAAACAAAGAAACAATCTAGTCAAGAATATTCCCCAAAGTACAAAATCAAGATCCAAGTCAAATTAATCAAATAAGCCAGCTATATAAGGCAGCAATAAGATAAAAGCGCCACAGCTTACATGGAAATCAACAAATATTATATCCAAAGATATATCAATATATACATAGATATATATATATATGTTTATATATATACATATATATGCACACACGAATAAATATGATCACGGATCGACCCCCCCAAAATCAAAAAAAAAAACACACACCCAGACATTTAAAGTACGATTCTACAAAAAAAAAAAAAAGATGGTCAGGAATAACTGCAGGGAGCAGATGAAGAATCTACAGCGTTACGTCTACGAAAACTCAACTCAACACGGAACACAGCCCAGCCAGCCAGCAAACAGCAACAGCGCGAGAGAGTCACAGCAACAACATGGAGCCCTCTGCACCACTCGATTAGGGTACTGGTGATACAAAAAAAAAACAAAAAAAAAAAACAAAAACAAAAAAACCACAAATACCAACAAAATACTGAAATACTGAGAAAAACAAATATATATTGAACCATTGACCTCGTTTGACATTTCGTACATATTTATATGTCTACCATTATTATTAACTTTATACCTAGCTATACATACTACACACATACACCATAAATAACAGCGTTTCGCATATACTCGTACCTCGTATTTATACATACATATAGTATAGTATATAACATACCATATACCATATACCATATACCATATACCATATTCAAAATGCCCCATTAACTAACTGTCAAAAATCTTGTTTTCGATTCAGCATAAGACGTGGGCTAGATTCATAAACAGATGCATGTCTATGATACGAAATCGATCATTGAACTTGATCTGTTATCGATTCATTATCTATATTTATACAACTTCGTACTCATTTCAAAATATTATGTCATAGTAGTAAACTTGTAAAGATCATTATTTTAGTTGGAATTTAGTTTTCCAAACAATCAAAGTGACAGTTTTATGTAGCTTTAAATTGGCCAACCATTTGGAATGACGGGAAAGATGGTGATGATTAGTGATTAGTGGAATCATGAAGAGTTTAAGAACAACGAGTTTCGATTAGAATGGGGAAAAGTATACGCGTTGTATTTGTAAACAGCCAAAGCCTGGATTTATTATTATTATTATTATTATAGTTTGTTTTTTTGGGCTGGTCAGCTGCACAGTTTAGGGCATTTATAAGAAAGTTCTTTAAGAAGTAGTGATGGGACTCACCTAGAACGAGTGGAATTTTAAAAGCATTGCTCGCACTTCAGAGCCTCAGCATTACGCCTAGAGATATACCTCGACTACAAAACAAAATGTGCCCATGATATATAAGGTGGTGGTGCAGTTGAACTTAGTCCTTAATCCCACTTTGGTGAACTGATCGATCTGCAATGTGGGTGTGGGTGTGTGGTTAGTGTTAATGCTAATGTTAATGTTAATGTTGTTCTATCTTCTATGATAATAAGATGTTTATTTTTCTTCGCACTCCGACTATCATCTAGCATTCTCGTACTAACCAGACCAATTTATCCGACCTCACATAAAACTCATACATATACTTACATACATATATGATATATACACAAAAATATAATATATATATATACATATTTATATATATATATATATATATATATTTATTTAATATTAATAATAAACATAATGATAAAAACAAATCTAACTAGATTTTAATGATGCGCATACAAACGTATTTAAACTATAAGTGTAGTTCTTAAACATCTTATCTTTAAGCTGATGCCCTGGAAATTGCTTTGCGAGAACTGTCTGAAATCGAGCCTGACTGAGTTTAAGAATCTCTGTGTGTGTGTGTGTGTGTGTGTGTGTGTGTGTGTGTGTGTGTGTGTGTGTGTGTGGAGAGCGTAACGAAAGATGAATGTGAGAGAAATCGTGTTGTATGAGAGAGAGAGAGAGAGAGAGAGAGAGAGAGAGAGAGAGAGAGAGTTGAGAGTTGGTTTGTTCGTTTTAATATTCTTGTTGTTTTGCTTACGACTACTACAATTATTAGTAGTATTTTTCGATGGAGCACCTCGTGCATTTTGTGCCGTACTCGCCTCATGTGTGTAGCTTCTTCTTCTACTACTTTGTAAGTGTGGATCTTGTCATCGCTAAACATTTGCTTTTGGATTTGGATCGCAAGATGGCGTTTTATTTGGTCTAGCTTCATCGGTTGTTGGCTTCAGATCTTTTGTTGTGTGTGTTTGTGTGTGTGTGTGCAAGAGTGTGTGTGTGTATTTGATTTCTGAATTGGATAATTGATAGCCCTTGTGAGTTTGTGAATGCTGTCGATAATCAAAGCAATTTCCCAGAGACATACATACATACATATACCTATACATATATTTATAGCCTAATAAAGTCGTTTAATAACTAGCCTTTAATTTTGTAGGCCCTGTTGGGCCATAAGACTTAACCCACCAAGCCCCCAAACAAGCAATAGACACACCAAAGCCATGCCAACCTCCCCCTAGACACACACCCATCCACGACCGCCTTACTCCATCTATGACCGAAAAAAAAAAGAATTGATATATATATATATATATATATATACATATATGTATATAGTACTTAGAACCACCAACCATCCAAACATTGACTGAGTGCAGCGAATTGGTTTCTTCAAAAATAGAGAGCAATGTTTTTTATTTAATTTTTCATATTAGCTTTAAGCCTTCCTCTAAGTATGTAAGTTATAGGTTATAGTTGCACAAGCATTTGCTCTCTATTTCAAAGCCACCAAATTAGCTGACTGCCTCTTTTCTCTCTCCCTCTCCCTCTCACTTTCTCTGTCTCCATCTCCTTCTCTTTGTCTCCATTTATCTCTCTTTTTCTCTCTCTCTCTCTATCTCTGTCTCTCTGTCTCACGCCCCCTGTGTTTACACCCACTGCTAGAAGTAAGCGCTTTACTCAGTTGTAATAATTCCCCAACATTTTTTTTTTTTTATTATATTATACTTTTATATATAATTTCTTTATAATTTTTTGCTTAATATTTTTTTTTAGTTGATTCTCGACTCCCCGCCCCCGACCGAACCCCTCAACCAACCCAAAAAAAAAAAAAAAAAAACCAGAGAAAAAAAAGAAAACAAAAAGCCCATGAAAAACTACGCAAATGCCACAACCTGTGTACTAAATAAGTGTCTCTTGTTTTTGTAGATGTTGGCAGTTTCATGGACACCAGCAGTGCACCATCCACTGGCAACTCGGTCTGGACGAATAGTGGCAGCAATGCCGCCACTGGAGCGAACGTTGTCGAGACGAAGCATGAGCTTGATTTGGGCATGATGCCGCCACCGATAACCACACAAATACCGATGGGATTACGTCGATCCTCGTTGTCTGGGTCCACACCGATGATCACCGATCAGCAGCAACAACAGCAGCAACAGCAGCAGCAGCTGGTGCATCTTACCGCTGAGGCGGCACTGAAAAGTGAACTGCTCGATGAGAATAGTTCGCATAGTCCGCGCACCGCACAGGACAACAATGGCAGCCTCCACTCACCGGAGGCACTCATCAATCCATGCAGTCCCAATGCTCTACAATATCATGCACACTACGCACGCAAGAACAGCCTGGATGCGATCATGTACGATCAGTCGAATAGTATGCCCGGTTTTCCGGTTGCTGCCACAACGACCGTTGATCTGGATCCCGCCGCTGTCGCCGTCGCCGTTGAGCTGGCCGTCAAGCATGAGATTGTCAAGCATGTGGTGCAGCAGCATCAACAGCATCAGGCACCGGCACAGCAGCAACAGCAACAGCACAAGTTCATTGATGATCTAACCAAATCGACAACCGTTGTCAATAGTAATGGGACAAGTGAGCCGGCGCTCTTTACCACAGCAGCGGTGATTGATCATGCCCTAACCGATATTCTCCAACAGAAGGTGGGCGTTTTGTCGCACACATCTGGCACATCCGCGCCGAGTGTGCTGAAGCGCAGCCTTTCGATCAGTAGCAACAATTCAAATAGCTCCCATTCGAGCAGCGATACACAATCGCCAAATAGTTCGCCACTCACACAGGACATCATATTGAACTCGGAGCCGGCAGCAGCACTTGGCGCTAGCCTCCAACAATTGGCAACTGGGCCCGCGGTTGCTGGTGGAGGCGTCAACAGTGCCAGCGGCTCATTATCCACCGATATCATTATGAATCCAGCTGTCTCACCATCGACCATACTCTGTTCGGCAAATGGGGCAGCGACTGCCGTTGTGCCCAATATATTGGCTCCACATCAGGTGACGATGGCCAATTCGATATTGAATGACATTGCCATGCAGGCGAAGCCAACGCAACAAGATGCAGCGGTCGCTGCGCTCGCATTGAGCAACATTATGATGAGTCCACCAAATGCGGATGTCCACGATACACTGCCACCGACACCAGTTGTTATGCAACCGGAAGTGGCAGCCACAGCAACATCAACGGCAGTCAGCAACATGATTATTAAAGCAGCCGCCGATTTTATAACCACACAGGAGCAGGAGCAGCATCATTATCATCATCAACATCAACATCAACATCAGCAACAGCACCAGCAACAACACCAGCAGCAACATCAACACTTGCCACATCCACATCCACATGCGTCACAACAGCAGCAGGCGGGCAATGCAGCTGCCACCACGAATGATCCACTTGTGAATCTACTGTTAAATCATACAACGACCACAGAAACGGTTGCTGTGGAAGCGGCAGCAGCGGCGGCAGCAGCAGCCGCCGCTGCAGCTGTCTTTCCCACGCTGTCCGCTGTTCATTTGCCCGTTGTGCCACCCACACCACAAGAATCTCTCATTGTCGCCCTCGCCACGGAGAATGCGCTGCAGAAATCGGTTGCCACCGCTGCCGTAACCACAAATGGTGCCGTAATGACCCAACAGGCATCGGCGCCTAGCAGCGCCGGCAGCATTCTGCCAGCGGCCGTTGGTGCTGTCGCTGCTGCCGCTGCTGTTGCTGTGCAGCCACCGATACCTCAGGAGCTGACCACAATGTCCGATCAGGATCTAATCAGTTACATCAATCCGAGCACCTTCGATCAGCGTAAGTTTCTCTGGATAAGCCAGTAATCGGATAAAGTTATTCTAAATAATTTGTATAGTTATTTATTATAAAAAATAGCCAAAGAATTGCCAACATTAACTGATTAATTTATTGTTGCTTTCGATTAATAAGCGACGCCAGAATGCACTCAATTCGAGTGTATCCTCAATTCTTTCCGGTTGCAAATATCTCCTTAATTATACAAATATTCGAATAATATTCGAATTTCGACTAAAACAAATAAAAATAAATTCGTTTCTTGTTCTCTTTTTAGTTTAAACAGCAACTGATCAACAAATTAAACTATTGGGTTATTTTAATCAACTAAGGGGAAACCACACAGGCCTAATCCTAAGCGTATAAATAGATACACACAAACACACACACACACACACACACATCAACATTTTAATGTGGACAAAATTCAATGGTACAATTTTAAATATTTGGTAAGCAAAACTGATTACCACCAAAGAGAAAATGGCAACCGAAAGCGTTTCTCGCACACACACACACACAAGTACACACACTTTTGTAGTTTTTTAAGCTCACTTGTTAATTTTTAATTGATTTTTTCAACAAAAGTCAAATTATCTCAAAAATGATAACGACTGCCATATAAATACATGAATAAACTACGAGCAAGCGAACCAGCTAAATAATAATAATAATAAATAATAAACAGACGAAGCACAACAAAATAATTTAACTCGATATAAACATACATTATACATTAAAATGAAAACATTTAAATTATTGAAACCATTTTTTTTTTTGCTTTATTATCCCGAAACTTTTTTAAAGTTGAAGTCTGATTTGATATATGTACGTATGTACATATTAAACACCTATTTTTTCCTGCAAATATACAAGAATTTCTACACATTTTTTTTTTTTTTGCAAAATCAAATTTAAATTATCTATGTACATGTGTAAATATTTTTAGTAACGAATATGAATATGCGAAAATTCCAAAAGACTTTTTATTTAAAGAAAGAAAAAAAATAAAACCCTTTTTTTTCATACTGTTAAAGTTTTACATGTTTAAATTATATCGAAATGAAGATGAAAACAAAATATTATTATTATTAACATTATATTTTATTATTATTATTATTAAGACTATTATTACTGTTAATAGTTTCTAAATGTAGTCATAGTTTCGCATTACCATATAAAAAATGATTGTATATGTATATGTATATGTCCATGTATATGTACATGTATATATATATGTATATGTATTTGTATATGTATATGTATATGTATATGTATATGTATATGTATATGTATATGTATATGTATATGTCCATGTATATGTTCTAAATGTCTCCTTGTGTGTTTAAAGCGCATTAATTAGTATTACAATAAAATAATAAAAACAAGTGGCCCAGGAGAAAAAACTGTTCAGTTTGTTCAGACATTTAATTAAATAAAATAATTTCAACACCATTAATTATCAAAGGACAAAAGCCACAAATAAAACAAAATGAAATCAACCCTCTTAAATATGCATTTGTATAACTTTAACTAACGATTTGCTGTACGATATTTATACAGAAGAAAATGAACACAAATATTTATTATACCTATAATAATATTAAAGCATAGAATTTGATTTTAAAGACGAATTTCGCCGAGAATTAATAATGAATAATAGAAATAATAATAAAGCAGGCTGCTGAATAATTTTGAATAAACACACAAATAAAAAATAAAAAAAACAAATACCTAAGATTACTTTGAGCAAACACAATTCTGAAAGCTGAAATGTAATTTTCATAAATTTGAACAATCCTCAAACAATTAGGCAGTGTTCCGCACTGGTTCGAAAACCGGTAGCCCAATTAAAAAGCTTTTAGGTGTTATGGATGTAAACGTGTTAAACAATCTCAGAGATTGCATATATTCCTGATAATTACAAATATACATATATTATATGATGGGCATACACCCGATTTGTTGAACTAAGTACTTTATATAAGTAAGATATATATATATATATATACTTTTTTTTTTTTTGTATTTTGTATTATTGTTCGCCTACAACTGATCAAAGAGTCAAGAAAAAGGCTAATGCTCTAAAGAATTGTTAAATTTAGAAAACTTACATAACTATATCAACATATACATATGTACATATGTATATGTACATTTACAAATGAAAAAAACAAAACGATAAAACAAAGGTTAAATGTATTTTTGATGTCCTTATTGCTGCAAATGAAATTAAATATCGAATTTCAAGCGTATCAAATAAACATAATTGTTGTCAAATTGTTTGAATCAAAAGCGAGCGAGAAAGAAACAGCAATAGCACTTTCCCTTTCACGAAAACCCACTTGTAATTGTATCTAAAATGTGTTTTTCAAATTGGTTCAAGAACTCTTTTTGCTTTTGAACCTGCCACACTGTTGGAAGTTGTTGTTCATTGTCAACAGTGTAACTGGTAAAAGAAAGGTGCTACAAGAACTGGCTTGTGCTGCTTTGTTTGCAGTCTCTTTCCGTTTGCAGCTTGAATACGAAACTCGTCGTCTTGATGTGAATAAAATGAAAGTGAATAAAACAAAAAAAAAAAAACCAAAACAGATCCTCAACATCGTTGCTGACGTGTCAAACGTGTATTTATTGCGGAACGATTTACAATATAAATATATATTATATATATAATAGTATTTAGAATACGTGAACAACAATATATATGCAAATTGTTTGCTGTGATTGCAATTAGAATGCAAAATGAAACTCGGCTGTTGGCAGAGCGCAACGTGCACGATGCGATTGCCGTATCCAATCCGTGCTCACCGTTTGTATGGGATGTGTGGCGAAGTGCTGCTGATGCCACTGCTCAAAGTCCTGACGATTCAGGCGACTGGGAGACACAAATACAATGGTCAGACTTTGACGTTGCGATTCGCTAACCAATTGACCGCCACGCTGCATAAAAAGCAGCCTCGCCAGCTCGTCTGCGTCCCAATTATAGAAGCAACCGTGATGCTTGGCAAATATGTTGTATGCGGCAGCGTCGCCAATTAGTTGCTGCTCCAGTTGGTCCAGATTTTGCTGCTCCACGTCTACAGTGTCCAGCTGTGTATCGGTAATATCCTGCAGCACTTCCTGCAGCTCCTCAATGCTGCAAAATATGTCCGTATAGCTGTCACCCAATCGATCAAAGCTTTTGGCGAATTGTGATTGCAGCGCATTTGTGGCGGAGAGGACATCCCTGGGACGCAGTTCGATATGCTGCTTCTCGCAAACTCGCAACAGCCAGTCGAGCCGTAGAATATCGTTGGTGCGCGGTTGCTGCTGCATTAGACGCTCAACCAGATAGATCAGATCACCGGCTATGCAAATGCACTTCGGATCGTTGGGCAACGGATTCTGAACGATTGTGCCGCCATTCGTGGCGGCCAGCGTCTGCAGCTGCTGCTTGCTATTGCCACGAGCGCCACTCAATATGCAAAAGCTGAAGCCATCAAACAGCTGCGAACTGTGCTCCAGCGGCTGTACATCGTAGCGCTTCTCATAGGCCGCCAGGCCAAGGCGATTGCGTTCAGCGGGCGTTATCTTTTGACGCTTGCGTTCCGTGGTAAAGTCGTTAAGGCTCGCCTGTCGCTTGTTCAGCTTTTTAATGCCACCGCGACCCTGGAAAAGAGTTTTTGCAAAAATATCTATGTTACATATGCATATGGAAAACATATTATGTGCACACACAACTGGACAGCAAGACTAGGTATGCTGACAATAACTTGTACATTTTTTGGAATACCATCTCCAAAATACAATGTATTCATCTGTGAGTATGGCGATATTAAATTGTTTGGCACATTTCTTTGGTCTTCAAGTTCTCTACTGATTTTGTTTGTAAAAGGTAAGTTTTGAATATCTATCAAATAATCTTAAATGGGTGAAGGACATCAGTATAGGACTGAGGATAGAAAATAGAGCGTAAACTCTAGACTTAAGGAAAAAATTAACAATCAAGATTGAAGAAAACCTGATCAGCTAAAAATGATCAATTATAATTATAGCCCCGGCTTGCCACCAAGTTATTGTTATTATTCACACCTATTTGAATATTTTAATGTCCAGTTGTGTGTTATATTGACCGCCTTACCTGGCACAGTTCTGTGTACTCCTGCAGGGTCATGCATTCGTTCCACACTTTGTCATCACGCATGAGCTGCGTGCGTGGAAAGTGCAGCGATTTGGGCGTGAAATATGAACCATTTGGCGTTAAGTCAGCCGCCTTCACCTGCAATACGATTGACTTGTCGGGCTGGATCCAAACGTCCGGTGAGCCATCCTTCTCGTTGGGCTTATAGTGATACCACAACGGTGGCGGGTCTGTGCTCGCATTGCGCCAATGCGGACTCAGCTCGTGATGCAGCACGCTACGCTGGCGCGTATTGTTGGCCACACAGCCAATGCTGTAGACCTCATCGCGTTCCGTGTCGCCGCCGGGCTTCAATACGCCCAACAGAAACGATTCAATGAATGTCCGTTTACGATTGTAAAATCCACCAATGATCAGCACATCGAACTCGGTTATCAGACCTTCTATATACTGAGTAAGAGAGAGAGACAGATAGACAGAGAGTGGGAGAGAGAGAGAGAGAGAGAGAAATATGATAACAATCAAACAGCCAGACTCACATCTGCTTTGTCCTTGTACCAGCCACCGCCAACACGTACACCAGGCTTATAGATTGAGTTTTGCTTCTTGAGCACAATGCCCTCGGCATTGGAGTCGAGCATCTGTTGGAAGAGCGTATTGAAGTGCTCTAGCGAGGCAATTTTCTCGGCCTTCATTAGCTGGAGTACGCCCTGCTGTTCAGTGATTAACTCATGCAGCTTATGGACACGCTGCACATATGCCATATCGAGGAGACTCCCCCCATTCAAATAGAGTAGATCATAGACAACGAAACAGGGACGCCAGCTGCGATCCGGTTTTAAATGTTTGACATCTGTGTTTTCGCCTTTCTCGCGATAGCGCAACTGTTGCGTATCCCAGATCATCATCTCGCCATCGAGTATTATCGATTCCATGCCCAGGGGCAGCAGTGTTCGCAGCTGGGGCGTCAGTGTTCCATGTTCGTAGCTATCGCCAAAGCTTTTTGTGTAATCGGCACCATTGCGGGATAGATATTTAAATCGATTACGTGCGTAATGCAATTGAAAACGTTCACCATCCATTTTCCGTTCCATATAGAGGACATCCGATTGCATTAGATCCTCGATCTTGCCCGGAAACCGTTCGCACAGCATTGGACGTATTTGCTGGAAGGGCTCAATGAATGTGTTTAAATTGATGACAGCGCTGATATTGGCACTGCTGCTGCTGCTGGTGGCATTACCAGGCGTTGTCAGCGTTAGCTTGTCGTCAGCGAGCAGATTACAGATACGTTCCAGATCCGAGCAGCGCTGATACATGTCCTTCGCCATGGGATGCAGCAGACCGAATAACCGCTGCTCGCCAATCCCCAATCCCATCGATTTAAGCAGGATGCGTATCAGCCACTTTTGCTCCTGGGCCGATGCCAGCTCTGTAAAACGGATCAGCTCACGTTCCTTCACTAAATCGAGCAAGAATTCCCACTTGAAAACGTTTCGTTGCTTCTATATGATTCGAAATGGCTTACCAGTCGTATCCTCGCTGGCAATAAGATCGAGCATGTCGTGGACTTGCTTGAGTGTCAGGTTGCTGGGCTCGTTGTGGCATCGTGGCAATAGGACAGCGTGCACCACATCCGCATAGTCACGAAACGAGGAGAAACTTCGATGCTGCAAGCGAATCGCATCATCAGCTGATGATGACAATCAAGAAACGGATAACATTATTTGGATGAAGTCATCGCATCGATGTTAGTTGGCTGCTGCCACTCACAGTCCTTGGGTAGCTGGAGGACGCGTGTGTAGAGGCGTCCCAAGGCCGTTATCTGCAGGCCGTAATTGTCGCGTGAATTGTCCGCGCCGGGCAACAACAGACGCAGCACTGGGTAGAAACTGCTCTTGCCGTCTTCCGATTGCTTGGCAGTTAGGCCAGCATTCTGTCGGAATGCCTCGCGATGCTTGCAGAAGGAGTCGTAGTAACGCTTCAGGACGATCTCTTTGCGCTGCGTATTCTTTGCCACTTTAACCCTCTCCATCATTGTGCAAATGTCGCGAAATTTTATCGTGTCGGAGATGTCCATTTTAAATTATTGAATATGTTTTGATGATTTCATCAACAAAGCGAAATAAATAAAAATACCACATCGATGATTTCGATAAGCTATTGCTTAGAAGTCATTCTGTTTTTGGGGTGACCATATTGCCAGGCAATGCCTCAGACGTTTTGCAGCCCTGACAACAACAGTACATGTTTTTCGCGAATGGTAACAATTGTGTAGTTGTAAATATTAACAAAAATTAGAAAGAAGTAAAAAATGTTGTACTTGGAGGACTATCTGGAGAGTGAGTGCAATGGCG
Organism: Drosophila macrothrix; assembly: GCA_035042055.1. NCBI lineage: Eukaryota > Metazoa > Arthropoda > Insecta > Diptera > Drosophilidae > Drosophila > Drosophila macrothrix. The sequence goes on along the minus strand of JAWNLX010000587.1, from coordinate 16,815,588 downwards.
ATAGCGATGCCAAAAATGTATGCTACAATTATTTATATTCTAAATTACAGTGATTGAGCATCTGCCGCAGGAGTTGCGCGACCGTTTCACAGAAATGCGAGAACTTGATTTGGCTGTGCAAAGTAAGTTAATTGTAGCTGGAGGTTTTATTATGTAAAGTAAAGTATAATTCATTACTTATGATTCATCACACGCACATTCGCAGACAACATGGACTCGCTGGACAAGAAGTCGCGCATTTTCTTTCAGCAGTGCAAGCGAGGTGAATTGCAACACGATTCGATGGACAGCCTGCGCGGCGATTACTTTAAGGTGATGGAGGATGCCGATGAGAAGGTGGCAATTGCCACACATATCCACGAGCTGGTCGAGCGCTTTCTGCGACGGCTGGACAGCGAGCTGTTCAAATTCAAATGCGAACTGGAGGCGGACAACAATGGCATCACCGAGATTCTGGAGAAACGCTCGCTGGAACTGGATGGCAACAATTCGACGGCTGCAACGGCTCTGCTGCTGAGCATGAATCAGAAGGAGAATCGATTCTATAATCAAGCGAGCAGTGCGGTGAATAGCAATCTAATCGCTGGTAGCATCAACAGCGCCGCCGGCATCATCAGCACCACAGGCACTGTGGGTGGCAGTGGCACTGGCGGTGTCAGTAGCAGTGGCAGTCTGCTCGTCAGCAGCTCCGCTCTGAGCAGCCTGACCGGCAACATTGGTAGCAGCAGTGCAGGCGTCAGCAGCAGCACAGCCGTCAGCAGCAGTGGCCATCATCGACATCGCAAGCTGGAGAAGCGTCGCGAAACAATTTGCACCGTGCCCATGCCAGAGAAGCGATCCAATCTAAATCAATCGTTGCCAGTGGCGAGTGGCGGTCACAGTGGACATCACACTGCTGGTGCTCATCACAGTGGTGGTGGTCATCACACTGGCAGCCACAGCGGCGCCAGCCTTGTCATTCCGGTCGTTGGCAATCATGTGAACACGATCACCACCCACGTCGCCCTGCCCATGGTGGCTGGCAGTGGTGCCACAGGGAATGTGGTTAATGCCGCTGTTGTCGGCAATCTTGTGCGTCAGCTGCCCACAAATCTTGGCGCGCACAGCGTAATCGGCAACAGCAGCACCAGCACCAGCAGCAACAACTCTACAAATGTTGCCGCCGCCGTGGCAGCTGTTGCAGCAGCAGCTGCTGCTGGTGTCGCCGCCAGCAATAACGTGGCAGTGGGTGGTGGTGCAGCTGTTACCGGTGCTGGCGTGGGTGCCGGCGTTCAAGGTGTGCCCGGCAGCCATGTCGGCCATGGCAATGCGACGACGGTTAGCTACAATCTGCATCAGTTGGGCGGCGGTGCATCTGCATCGAGTGCCATTGCAGCAGCGGCGAGTCAAGCGATCGTTGCCACACAACAGATGCCGCAGGGACGACGCACGGCCAGCCTGAAGGCCAGCTTTGAGGCGATACATCATGTCGCTGGCGTCGCTGGCAGCAATGAGTTCTGGTCGGCAGCAGCAGCGGCCCAGCATAGCAGCTTGCAGCCAGCGACTGGAACGCTGGTCAGCGGCCAACATCAACATTCCCATCATCATCAGCAGCAGCAACAGTCGCAACAGCAGCAGCAACAACAACAGCCACAACAACAGCAACATCAACATCATCAGCAGCAGCAACAACAACAACAGCAACATCAGCATCATCATCATCAGCAGCAGCAACAACAACAACAACAACAACAGCAACAACAACATCATCATCATCATCATCATCAGCACCATCATCAGGAGAAGAAGCACAAGAAGTAAATGGAATTTACAAACTAAGTTGAACCAACTCTAAACATATTTTTTCCTGTTTTCTTTGATTGATTGCAGAAAGTTGAATGCCAACATCTCGATGCCTGGTGGCATCGCTGTCAAATTCTGGGATGGGTCGCCGGGCAACTCGATTGCATCGTCCACATCATCGATGAGCGTGGACTCTGTGGACATGCTGTTGAGTGGCACATCTGCTGCAGCTGTCATACCACATGCCAGCCAACTGCATCATCCCGCCACACATGGCGCACTCTCCCTTAATCCCGTCGCTGTCAATCAACAACAGCAGCAACAACAGCAGCAGCAGCAACAACAGCAACAACAACAACAACAACAACAGCAGCAGCAGCAGCAACAACAACAATTGGCAACTGGTCATGGCACAGTGGCTGCTGCTGCTGCTGGTGTGGCAGCCACTGCATCGTCCGTTGCCCTGCCGGTTGTGAATAGCGTCACAGCGACAGCCATTGGATTGCCGAACAGTACGCTGACACCGGGCGCCAATCTAACCATCAGCGATGCCGGGTTGGTTGTGGAGCAGACGCAGGAGGGCGAATGGTCGTACGATCCGAATGAGCCGCGCTATTGCACTTGCAACCAGGTGTCTTATGGCGATATGGTTGCCTGCGACAACGATGCCTGCCCCTACGAATGGTTCCACTATCCTTGCGTGGGCATCACCCAGCCGCCCAAAGGCAAATGGTATTGCCCCAAGTGCACCGCTTCCATGCGGCGACGAGGCAATCGCAAAAACTGACTTGCAGCTGCCACTGGATCGGGAGCTGCGACTGGGCCTGCGGCTGGTGCTGGTGCAGGAGCTACAGCTGCAGTGGCAGCTGGGGCATCAACTGGTTCAGTTTTGATGAAATCCTAATTCGTTAAAATCCAAATCGCTAAACCCTAACAAAAATAGGACATTATTCTTACAAATTTATGATTTTCTGCTCAGTATATATAAGCTCAAGATGTCTGAAATGAGTTAATAAACTAACTCATTCGTTTGCGCTATCAGCTTTTTGATAGCTTTATTTTCAATAATTAATAACACTAAGTTATTTCACTTTATAAACGTTATTTAATATATTTTTAAGCTGAATAAGCTGCAGACGCCGGCGGCTTAGCGAGCGCCCTTTTTTGAGGGAGAGCTGTTGAAAATATGTAATAGATCAATACAACATTCCGATTACTAATGTTAATGACAGCGATATCGATACTGCGCTCGATACCCCAACTTACGAATATATTGAATAAAAGTTCTTCTTAGTCTACCCGCCAAACCTAGTGCATCACTTTTTGCGGCTTTAAAACCCAACAAGAGCGAAAGAGAGCGCTGCACAAGGAGAGCTAAACGCCAGCTGCTGCAGCTAAACTACACTTTAGAGATTGTGCATATGTAACAACAACTATTTATGTTAAGCCGCACAGGCGACAAATTAATTACATATAGATCAACATCATTAATGCATCCATTGATTTCATCAGTTATCAGTTATTAATCTGCAGACATACATACTTATAGATTTCCGCACGGAATTGGGGAGTTTCATTGCCTTGAATTTAAATCACACAAACTGATTAAAATATCGATAGTTAGCTAGGGATATCGTATGGGTAAACTATTGCTGTCTTCAACTTGCCAATCGAATACTTATCGGCCATCGCTAGCATTGAGGTGACGGCATTGGCTTTGTGTCCAAAAACAAACTGCTTACAAAAGAAGTAGAAATATATATATTTTTGTGTGTTGCGCAAAACGCAGGACTGAAATCCGTAATTGTGTGGTGGAAAAAAGCAAATAGCAAACACGCAGTCAACTAAGCACTTATTTAGCGCTCCCCAAAGTTTGCAGATAACGGCCTCAAAATTGGCAAAATACGGAAAAACAAGAAAATGAGCTACAATGAGAAAAGTGAGCCCATCACAAAAGAGGAATGGCTGCAGCGACTCGAGCAGTTCCCCTTCAAGCAGGCGGACATGAATCGTCTCATCATGAACTACTTGGTCACAGGTGACACAGCATCCACATATATATTTTATATTTATTATTTTTTATAATATAATATATATAAATATATATTTATACGTGTGTATTGTGCAGAGGGCTTCAAGGAGGCTGCAGAGAAGTTCCAGCACGAAGCGGAACTGGAGCCGAGCGTTGAGCTGAGCAGCCTGGATGATCGCATCCTGATACGCGAGGCGGTGCAGGAGGGCCGCATTGAGGAGGCTACACATCTGGTGAATCAGCTGCACCCGAATCTGTTGGGCAGCGAGATCTATTTGTTTTTCCACTTGCAGCAGCTGCAACTGATCGAGCTAATCCGCGCTGGCAAAGTGGAGGAGGCACTCGTCTTTGCCCAGTCCAAGCTGTCGGAGTCGGGCGAGGAGATACGCTTCGAACTGGAGCGCACACTGGCCCTGCTGGCATTTGAGAAGCCACAGGAGAGCCCCTTTGCCGATCTGCTCGAGCAGTCGTATAGGCAAAAGATCGCCAGTGAGCTGAACGCGGCTATTTTGCGCAGCGAGCACAGCGAGGATTCGACGCCAAAGATGATGTTCCTGCTCAAGCTGATATTGTGGGCACAGTCCAAGCTCGACAGTCGCTCAATTTCCTATCCCAAGATGAAGGATCTGGAGACGGCCCAAGTGGAGCCCAAATAAATAAATGCTCGGGCCAGCGGGGGAAAACACAAATAATCATAAAATCTATAAGCATGTGGGCGGGCGTGTGGGCGGATGGTCAATTTTAGGCGTGGCAACTGCAGCTTGATTGTAAACGGAGCAAAGTAATACCATTTCTATAGAACTACCATGTCTAACTATCCATCTATCTATATCGATATCTATATATAAATGTATATTTTATAAATGAATGCATTAGGAATCTTTTGTTGCACTTTCAAAACAATGTGTGTGCGTGCGTGTGTGTGTATGTGTGTGTGTGTGTATGTATGTGTGTGAGTATGTGAAGAGCAATAAAAATACAACAAAAATTGTGTTTGCATTCATTGGGAGGCATTCACCAGCCAAAGAACAGATCCATCGCCTTGTTCATCAGGCCGGAACTCTTCTGGGGCACATTGTTCCTGTTGGGCGACACCTCACTGTCGTACTGGGCATTGTTGTATGATTCCTGGGCAAGCGGACGCACCTTTGGCCTATACACCGGTGTACCCTCGGCACCCAGCACTCGGGCGTTCTCCTTGTCGATGATGGTGTCGTCGGTGCAACGGGTTACGCCGACCATCACATTGCTGGCAATGATCTTTTGATTGTAGTTGAGGGCCTTGCCGCATTCGATGCGCGACGCAAAGCGGACGTGCATCCAGTTGCCATTCTGTGGTGCATTCACCACATCCTCAATTGTGCCGCACATCGCAAAATGATGCAGTATCATTGAATTGGCGCCGGGCGAGAAACCAAATATGGTTACCCAAAATTCAGCGCCACGTGCCTGTGGCGACATAGTGGCACCAAGTGGCGAGCACAGGGCACGCATCGAGGCATTCACCGCATTTGGTGCACTCGACACATACGAATCATTTAGCTGTGTCGTTGGCGGATGTCCGCTCTGATTTAGACTGTAGTTAGAGCTGTTCAATTGCGATGTTTGCAACATGGCCAAATTATTGCGTTGCTGCATGTTTGGTGTTGTTGTTGCTGTTGCTGTTGCAGCGGTGCGCAGCGTATCGAACAGTCCGAGCGTGGGCGGTCCAGCCTGATGACTAATGTTTGTCCTACCAGCACCAGCAGGGGTCCCACCAGAGCTGCCGGCAAAGAGCGAACGATTCGCAATCAAACCGGATCGATTGAAAGCCTGCGGATTGCTGTAGCTGGTCTCCTGTGGCGTGTTGCTGCCGGGAGATGTAGCTGCCGGGTGGGTTGGCATATACATTACCAATTGCAAATAGATTGGCAATTAGTTGGCTTACCAAAACTGACGCTGTAGCGTCCCAGTTTGGGGGAGAGCGTGTTGTTGTGGGGCGTCATTGTTTGGCCATCGCCCATGAGAAATGGCGGCAAATATTGGCTTTGATTGCTGCCCGGACTGCTGACGGGACTGCCCAGTGTCATCGGCTCCATTTACTTACAATTTAATTTAACTTTAAAAAAAAAGACAACAGCTACAACACTTAATCCAAGCCACAGAAGCACTTTTCAACAATTAATGAAATTTAAAAAAGATGCAAGGCAGTTTTGGAAGTGCTTTCACGTATACACAAGTGTTGCAAATGCACGCATCGATTATATATCGATAGTTCACATTTCGGGTGACCATTTGCATTTTGAGTGTTATTTAGCACATTGAGCAGCGCTCATATCGATAGTGTTGTAGTAGTACATCGATTATTTTCAGTTTCATTTTAGACATCACATACAACGGATCTGTCGGTCAAGCGCGTGTGACCTGTGTGTCTTAATTTACTTTTTTTTTGTGTTACTTTTCGACAGAACATACAAGACATATTTCCAAAAATACAAAAAAAGAAATCGACGCGTCGAACAGTGTGTGCCTATTTTGTTGTTACTGTGTTACCTGCCGTGTCCTAATTGAAATATTAATGCGCTCAAGTGCATTCGATAAGAGACTGCGTCCCTGCCCTTTACATAGCTCCACCAGTAATTATCATCACATCAAATAACGAATTGTGGTGCGTTGTTGTTGTTGTTGATCTTCTCGTTGATCTGCAAAGGGTGCTGCTAGCTGCGCTATGTGGAGTCCAACACATTGCAGTGTAACTGGTAAGTGCAGGTGTTTATCTCTCACTCCCTCACACTCACTCGCTCTCTGCCTGTCTGTTTGTCTTTAGTCAGCTGGTCACACTTGTAAATGCCATTGCATAAATAACAACTCAGAGATGACGCTCCCAAAAAAAATATCGCATTAAAACTTAAAACTGGTTTAGAGTGCCAGTCTCTCTCTTTCTCTCTCTATCTGCGCGTGTGTAATATTATTTAAACGCAAAGCCAATTGAATTACGTTAAATACTATTAATTGGTCGAATTGCGCATTATGCTTCTTATTGTCAAACAACAAAACAACTCACATACACACACACACACACATACATGTTAATTTGTATATATGTGGAAAATAGCATTACAAGTTATTGCTTCAAATTTGGTTGGCTGCTTTAAATTTCACTTTTCCTCAACAGCGCTGCTTGCTGCTAGTTTTCCCGGTTTTCTCTTTTTTTTTCGTTTTTAATTTGGGCCAGTATCAGTAAGTTGCTCTGATAAGATTATGTGGCATGTATTTATTTGGCATTTGCCATTTTCATTACTCATGCGATAAGTTTTCATCGTCTCTTACCTCATCGCGCAAAAACTTTCAAAACGAAACTTCCCCCTCCCTATCCCTACTTACTCGCACTCTCCCTGTCTCACTCTCCCCGCTATATTCTCATCTTTTCTTTGATTGATTTCTACTCGACGCGCTTTGCGGCGCATGGCGCGCATATTTGATTTATTTTGATTCCGCCTTTTCTTCTTTGTCGCATTCTTTCGCGTATGCTTTTGTACATTGTATTTGTATTTTCTTTTGTTGTTTTTTTTTTGCTCATTGAACTAAGCAGGTTTCTGTTGTTTTCTTTTGTGCTAGCACAAAATCAACATTCAAATTTCAGTTTCGTGATTCCTAACAAAATCGCAAATGCCAAAAAAAAAAAAAAAAAAGACCTGCGCAAATTACGCTTGCTGTTTCTCTATCTGCTCGCCCTCAGTCAAGTTTATAAAATGCATAATGCACATTGCATTTTATGTGCAAAATACAATTAATTTTAATGACCATTAGTGCAATATTTTGCTAATGCACATGTATTTGTACACACACACACGCATGTAGCCTACTGCTGCTGATGAATAAATAAATGTGACTCACTGAAGAGCGCACATTGTATATAAAACACATACACTGATTTACGCTGATAACCAGATAGGCACCTATTGTACATAGGCACAATTGGTACATATTGTACAGAGGTACAATTGGTACTTACTGTACAGAGGTACATTTGGTACACAGCTAGCTAGATTGATAATTTGTCTTGCCATTTGTGTGTACGTATTGTACATAGGTACAATTGGTACATATTGTACAGAGGTACATTTGGTACACAGCTAGATTGATCATTTGCCATTGTTTGTCCCTTTTGCGTCTGCCTTTCCACCTTGAACTTGCTGTACGTATGTATGTATGCATGTATGTTTGTATGTGTGTGTGTATAAAATGCACCTGTATTTGTAATATATTTGAATATTTGCACAGCTACAGCTCTAATCAAGCAATCCAAAATATCTAGACAAACCGCAACTTGAATGCTCTTTTAAGCGAATATTATTTATTATTAATTTTTCTTTGTTACACAAAATTTGATACGTGTACAAAAATTGAAGTGACTCCAATCATTCAAATTGTTTCGTTCTGGCCATATTATTGTGACCATAACAGCAATTGTCATCATCAGAGCCGTTGACGTCAATTAATAAACAAATCCGTTGGATTGTTGTTGTTGTTGTTGGAGCTGTTCTCTTGTATCTGTCTGCTGGCATTGTTTGCATTCTTGATAAGTGCGCCATCAACTATACCACCCCTCCCCCCACCGCTCACACCTTTCCTCCTTTAAGCCACCAACCGCACCGCACAGCCATCAGTTGGCAGAACATAAAATAATACAAGTATCTGTTTCTGTTTCTGTATTATTTGTCATAGTCATTGTATTAATATTTGCGCTTGAGATGAGCACACACCTTAAACACCCACACACCCACACACTCACTAACACTCACACACAGAGGCACGTAAAGAGATAGAACCACAAACACCTGTTTCTGATGCAAATTGTATACTCTTAAAAAGAACGATTTGAATGATTTACGAATGGAGCATTTCGATAAAATATTTAGCTTTCATTTGAATTTACAACTCAATGATTTTTGTTGAAAATAAAAATATTATTTTAAAAAGCTACAGCAATGATTTTGAGCTGATCGCATAAATAAAAGTCGTGCAACATTTATTCAGCTGAAATATTCCAGGAGCTCATTCAAAAACTAATAAAATAAAATACTCTGCAAACTGAATAGATTCCGCTCAATATTTGGGCAGTCAGCACAGAATAGTTTAACAAATCCAAATTTGTTTGTTTACACACGATATCTCGCCATATCCCTCAAAAGTTGAGTACATTTTGGAATGGACTTGCGTTAATTAAATTGATTGTTTGCTGTTTATCCTCTTATTTTTTAATGGGCATCTGGGTGGACTACTTGCTACAAACAGAATGTAATGACGCCACTCCCAACTGGCAACTGGCAAGTGGCAACTGGCACTCCCTTGGTATTTTCCCGTCCCCCTCCACCTTCGCCATGAGTTTTCCCCTTCTTTGGCATTGTACTTTTGTAATGCGTCCGTTCGTCGTCTGTTTTCAAAGTTTGCGGCTGTTTTTGAAAATTGCTGCTGCTGCTGCTGGTCCAATTGCGTGCGTGTTTTTAGCCATAAATTCTTGGAGGCCAGTCCGAGGAGTTACGGCAACAGCAACAGCAACAGTCTACCGTAAATATTGTGCAATTTTAAATAGACCACAAGCAACCATCAAACTAACCAATCAACCAAACAGACAAACAAACAAACAAACATTCCATTAAGCAACCACCAAGGAGAGAAAAACAAAGTTGCAACAACAACAACAATAACAGCAACAAGACACGCACATGGCCAATCCCAAAAAAAAAAATATATATATTATAAAAATAGGCAAACCGAAAATGAGATACCCTCACCGAAATTGTATTATATCGGCCATGTCTACATCGAGTCGGCTGGCAGGGAAGAACAGGAATGAATATACACATATATACTTGGTGGGATTGCGGATATCTTCTAAATTCCTGACACACTCAACGATCAACGATCCACGATCCTTGCAAGCGTATAAAATGTACAATTTTCGAAGCGAAAATTAGTTCGTTTAATGTGTTTTTTTTTTAAATTTTATTTTTGTTGTTTTCTACTTCAACTGAATGAATCGAATAGTTTGATTTAATCGCTGATTAAATGAATAATGCTTAAGTCAAGGAAAAGTGCTTTGCAGTAAATGATCTTAATTTAACAACAACAATCGAACAACAATGAATGTGTTCAAGTTATTTATTTACTTGAATTTCTGTACCAAAAATTATACAATATATATTCCAAGCCGATCAGATGCGATGGCTAATTTTACAAATATAAGCTTAATTCAAGAAGATAATGTTCATTTATTTGCCGATAAGCATTAATGGACGGACTCAGCTTGCATCGCAATTTGAGTACAACAGACTAGGTAAATATAATTATATATATATATATATAATATATATTGATATGCATATGCATATCTAGGCACACTTGTTGCAATTGTTGTTTGTTGCAAGTGGCAGTGTTGTCCGCTGAATGCACTTATGCGAAACAGTTACGTTTCATTGCCCCCGACCCAGTTGGCGACGATTCCCGGTGAAGCGAATGCATCGAATGCGAATGTGAATGCGAAACGGAATGAATGAATAAAACGGGTCTGAAATTGGATCTCAACTCAACTCAACTCAATTCACCTCAGCTCAGCTGAATTCCACTTAATTCCATTTCCATCAATTGATATCCAGTTTGAAGAGAAAAATCAAAGAAAAAAAAACAATAAACAAACTTTAGCTGCAAATGAGATGAAGATTCTTTTGACCTTTTGCATGCATATCAACATAACATCAGCAAGCAGTGCTTAAATTATCTCTACGTGTTCAAGCAACAATTCCAAATTCGACAACAACATGCATGAGAGAGAGGAAGAGAGCGAGAGAGAGAGAGAGAGAGAGAGAGAGGGAGAGAGATGTGCAAGAAACCGAAAAAGAATAAGAGATACCCTGCAGACATTGGCAGTGGCTTGCATCTCGAATCCCATGTGGTTTTTATAAATATATATATATATATCTACATATTTATGTATATATCGATCAAATCAAGTAGCCAGTATACCTGCCGATCTTAAGGAATATAAGTTTTCGTATAGCATGCGCAGATCAGGTTAATTTCACTTTGTTTATAACTACCCCGTTTCGCTTACCGATTATCGATACAAATCGATTACCGATAGCAATAAGAGTCACATTTATAATATATATCTAATCATGTTCATCGGCTGACATACGATTCAGCAACTATTCGAATATTCACAACGTGTATGGCTTGGGTTCAGGGTATCTGCTAATCGAGTATCTGCTCTCGCGACCCGAGGGCATTCCATATTTGATGGGAGGTGGTGCTGCCAACCGTGCATGCAATGCAGCAAATGCATCACAATATAATAATGCCATTCGAAAGAAAAGAAATTATGCGAATACGAATTATATGATATGAAAGATGATATGAAGTTAAATGAAATGAAAGGCCGCACAGAATTGCATTCGGGTTATTTTTCGTTCTGCGCTTTCTTCAACTTGGTTAAAAGAGGTTGTTTTTCTTTGTTGTTTTTTTGTTGTTTGTTTGTTTTGTTTTTTTTTCATGATGGAGCGCAATAAATCAGCATTTTCGCACGATCTCAGCTATTATTAATGTTGATGTTGTTGTGGTTGCTGTTTGCTGTTTGCAGCTGTAGTTTATGATATTGCGGCTAATTGTTGTTGAATGTTTATTATGAAATGCTGTTCTCTTAACGGGTTTCCAACTCTCGTGTTAACGTGTTTACACACTTTGCTTGTGCGAGCGGGCGAAAGATGAAAGATGAAAGATGAAAGAAAGCCAAAGAATTATAGAAATTACATAAGGAGCAGTCATTAATGTTCGGCAAGAGTTCAAATTGTGGAATGCCCTCAAGTATATACACATTAATACATATATATATATATATATGCCCGGAAGTCTGGAATGTTTAACAAGCTGAAATATGTATGTAACGGTACTTTTCACTTTGCTCTGGGAAACACAAAAAAAGAAGAAAAATAAAATCAAATAACAAGCAAACATAACAAATGACTAAGAAACAAACAATGCTCATCATCATCTACATAATTCAAATGGGCGACTGTGAACATTCACTCATTCATTCATTTATTAATTATAGCCTCGGGTATCACAGCAAGTGAAGCTAAAGATCAGACATACATATACAAATATATTAGGCATCTACCCAGGCTGTCACTCCACCATGCCTAGGCAAGTTAACATATAATTGAAGGGTAATATCCATTCAGTTGGCCAATTTTTAATAGCCACCAAAAAACGTAACAAAAAAAACAAAAAACAAAAGCAAAAGCACATTAAGACAAAGGCGCCGGCCGCTGACCATGCGCTGGTGACAATTAGGAAATACACATTTACCTGTCTATGTATGTGCACAGATATATATATATATATATATATATATATATATCATATAGATGTATATATGTATGTAAAGCGCGGTCCCAATGCCAACGGAAACTGAAGCAGTAAAATCAGCAACGAAAATAAAACGAAGCCAAGCACAGCGAATTTGAACACATTTGATTTCAATATATATATATATGTATATATATATATATATATATATAGATATAGATGTGTATATACATATATATTTGTGTGTGTGCGAGTATCTTGGACGTATATCTGGCTCTGGTTATCTGTGTGTATCTCAAATGCAACTGTAGCTGTAATTGAGTTGACCGAGCTCATTGGCTCATTAGCATGCATGCTAGCGAGGAGAGCAGTGACGCGACGAGGAGGAGCATTGGCCTCGCAACAGCAGCAGTAGCAGTAGCAGTTGTACCGTTTTCATCTCAATTCCTCTCTCACACACACTTTCGCTCTCTCTCTCTCTCTCGCTCTCTTGCACACGTCGAGCCAAGTGTCGAAAAGTAGAACGGCGAACTCTCAAAGTGCGTGTTGGGAATTTTTACATTGGTTTGGTGTAATGTGACTTTTACTGCTGCGCGCACAGTTGGAATTTTGTTGGAACTGAATCAGCAGCCAGCAGAGCCAATTGGCTGGCCACAGCAACGCGAAGGTGTTGCAGATGGAGCAGCAGCAACAATGGCTCCCCAATGTCGCACACACCCGCCCATCATCGTCATCATCGTCATCGTCGTCGTTTGCGCTGGCTTTGAATAAGGTCGCTTGGCGCTTAACGCTTAACGGTTCGCTGCCACTGTTAACAGTCGCGCAGTAAAGCCTCACTTTAATTGTTAGTATTTTTGGATTTTTCCTCTTCTTATTTTTCCTAATTTCGCTTGAGCGTTTTTAAACGCCCACAAAACGCGTGCAAGTTAATTGAATGAAATTGTACAGAAAGATGATAATGATGATGATGACAATGATGTCAAAGATGACGATGACGATGACGATTGCCAAATAATTGCAATTGACATGCAATTTTAACCGATTACATGGCACATAATCAATCTTGTAGAAATGTAATGCAAACTATCAGAATCAGAAAATTTGAGACTATTCACAGCGGAAAGGCAGCAACAACTGCAATAACAGCAATAACCACTTCACAATGATTTCATTGAAATTAATTAACCTCCAATGTTGACCTCCGCCAAGAGAAACACACAGAGGCCAGTAGAAAAGCCAAAAGTGCTAAACAAAAGTCAACAAATGCGACAATTGCCGGCAGCAGTTGCATTGTTGCCACTGCTTTGATACCCTGCAGCTGACTGAAAGGGTATTCAATTCAATTACCCAAGAAACTTGCAAACTCTATAATAAGTGCATTGAGAAAAGAAAAGCAAGCAAATTGAAATTTGAGAAAAACATATGTCAGATTAAGTATATATGTATATGTATATGTATATGTATATGAAGAAAATGTTTTTTTTTTTATATATCATCAAATATGGTAATCGACAACCAGTTGATCATTTTCAATGAGAAGACTGTGTGAGGGACTGGGTATGCCCGAGTCGAGTCATTATTACTTGTTGCTATTGTTCTTTGTCATTAACTAAGATACATGTGTGTGTGCGGGTCATGCGAACCATTCAAATAATTGACAATAAACAATAACTTATACATTTATGTACACCTATATATATATATATATATATACATTTATATATATATATATGTGCGTGACAAAACTCAAAATTCGAATAAATTATTATCGCCTTAGATATGCAAAGAACTTTATTGTGATAACAAATTTCTTTCAAATTCCGGGCATGCTTATGCATATACATCAATGTTGTTTCTTATAATGATGGGGGAAACAGTTAATTCTGATAACACGTAGCTGTAGTTTAAGTTTAAGTTGTTGTTGTTGTTGTAACGGTGTACTTGTAATGTTTATGTTGTATACCAAACATTTATTATTGAAGCAGGCCAACAAAAAGTTATTAGCAAACCGCCAAGATATTTATATGCTGTGTAATATTCAAGGCAAATATTGCTCATAGCTGGCTCATAATAAGCCTGAATCACTCACTCCCACCACCAACCACAAATGTTGACTGAGCAATATGGAATTCATTTCTTTGCTCGTTTTATGTACGTGTTATGCACACTGATGTTTGTTGATCTATTACTGTTGCCTCTGTGGCAATATGCTGATGCTTTTTTCTTCTTCTTTTTTCACAACTAAAGGAAAATAAAAATATATTACTTTGTGCCATAAACATAAACCCAACCTTGTTTTTGTATTTTGTTTTGTTTTTTTTTTGTCACTCGAAAAGTTGGCATTTGCAGCGATCTCCATTTCCATTTCATAGATAATGGATAATGGCCATTACTCAATGCTTAAGAATTTCACAATTCACCATTTTTGTTTTGCTGTTTGTTGTTGTGTATAAAGTTCAATGGTTTTTTATGTTGCGACTTTCACTTGCCTGTCTTGCAAATAGCTTGAAATATTAACTTGGACTGTGCAGTGAAATATCGAAATCTGTAATTAAATGCTACCATTTTAAAGGTCTTTGGAGCAGAAAGAACTTTAAACTTATCTCTAAACACTGCACTTCATTTAAAACCATATGTGTTTTAATGTTTATAGAGAATCCGCCCACACTTTTCCCTGAACAAAGCTGGCCAATACCTGCTGCATTTATATACACACACACACACACATATACGTGCGCAAGCTTGGTTTTTGTTTTATTGTTAAGCTGGAATGTGAGCAGGGAGAAAAAGTTGTTGAGGCTAAAATGCTGTTAGCTTTTTGCATGCAAATATTTCGTTTATTTCATACATGCATACACATACCTACATAAATAGACACATGCATACATACACACAGATATACATACACATTTCCATTTACATTTACATTTACATACATACAAGCATTGCTCGAAGATTGAGTCTTGACTTGTGCGGGTTTTTAGACAATGACTACCCACTATGCATTCACCTGCTCGCAATGTTTAATCTCACGCTCTCTCTTACACACACACACACACTCTCACACATACACAATATATCTTTTTCTCTCTCTCTCTCTCTCTCTCTTTGTCTCGCACACAGTTCATTGATGACGCCAGCGCGCTGCTCGCTTGGGCTTCTGTTTGCTCTCGACAAGCACTCAATTACGTGTCGAAAGTTTTTGTTTGCTAATCCCTCCCGTACATCCGTACCCCCTTTGCCCACCGTCCTCCGTCCTCCACCCACCGCTCGTCATTAACAGTTCGAAATGCGAACAGAGTATATATTGCAAATAAAAAAAATAAGAAAAAAAAGGGCAGACTACATTTGTCGATCGATCGACTCTTTATATAAAGTATCGATGATCGAATTGCGAACGATGAACAAATTCCAGCTCACATTCAGCAACAAATCCAACGTCCGACGCAAAAGCGGACAACAACAGCAGCAGCAGCAGCAGCTTAACTGTTTCGCTGCTCACTCTCAGACGCTCTTTGTTTTTGTTTTTGTCGGCAGTTTGGCATATTTTAGCATTTTGCCATTTACCTTATGCCTTTTGCCATTTGCCATTTCTATTTTGGTGGGCAGCCATTTGCATGTTTCGCATCGCTCAGCCCTGGCTGCTTCGCATGTGATCAGTGCTGGCATTTTAGCTTTTTTTCTTCTTTTTCTTCTTTTTTTTGCTAGACAGATACTTTGAGTTCTAATACACAATTCTTATTTGCCATTATTTATTACAAATAGCAGATAATGAAATGAACTCAATCACAATCTCGTGCTGCGGCCGGCAGCTTGAATCGTTCGACTGATGAAACCGGTTTGTTGATAGACATAGACATTGGCTTTATTCTATGCCCATCTATACATTCATCTAGTATTGCTATCAACTGTTTTTTCTTTTTCTTTCTTTTTTCGCCGGCTGTGTTTTTAGCCTCAATTAAATACAAAGTGTGTATATATATGCTATTTGTATATATATATATATAAATACACTTTGTAATTTATATATATACGCACAGGTGTATATGCACTTATAGCTTGGCTGACTGACTGGCGATGTTGTCGCAAAAACTTCCCAAATTGGCTTAAGTTATGTATGTATTTATGCATGTGTCTCTGTTTACATACATGTACACAAAACGAGCAAGTGGTGAATGCGGGTCCAAAGCAGAACTGTAAAAGCTGGCAAAAAAAAAAAACAAAAAAAAACAAATTGTTAATGTAATAATAATTATTATTGGGCGTTAAGACGCCCACAGTGGGCAGCAGGCACTTCTTTCACTCGTAATGAGCCAAACAGCTAAAAGGAAAGAGAAAAAGAAAAAGCCAAAGAAATGTGCATAAAAATGTTTTTGTTGTTGAACACTTTTCACTTTACGCCAAGTAATTGTTGCTGTTGCTGTTGTTGTTGTTGTTTTTGTTACGAGTCGGAAATTTGCGCAATTTGAGTTTCGCCAACAAAAAATGTGCAAAGCATATTGGAATTGTGTTATAATCAATGACCAATGTTCGCTGTGAATCGATTAATTCAAAAAGTATAAACAAAAACTGTTTTTGATTGAATTGATTGATTGAATGGAATTGCTCAACAATAATTGCCAAATACATAAATTCATTTTCATTTGGCAACTTTACTTTAAATCAATGGTTGCCTATTTTCAGCATAATACTTTCATCAATTCAATTCAAACTCACTCTTCAAATAGATGAGAATAAAAAACATAAAAAACGGCGTAACAAATATTAAAAAGAATAATAAAAATAATAAATATATTGATCAGAACTTTAAAAAGATTTTTAAAAAAAGATTTGGTTGGTTTAACAAGATCGTAAATATTAATAATTAAATATACCTTCTATTTCTACTTGAATTGATGATTTTTGATTTGCTGCAAATATTTGTTTTGCTTGTTTTTTTGCTGATCATCTGAGTCGTCCAAAAGTAATGTATTCCTGCTGAATTTATTATGGATATCTGAATATTTATGTGTGTGTGTGTGGCATAATTAGAGCTGCGAATTACCTATGCATATATGTAAGTGGACTGGAACCAGCGACCCAGCGACCCAGAGACTCACTCTCAAGTCTCAAATCTCCCCCAAACACAATGCTGCGACTTTCTGCGCACCACAAATACAACAATGCCAAAAGCTAAATTTTCTGCGGTTTCCATATCAGCCGGATGCTTTGGCTATAGCAATATATATTTATATATATATATATATATATATATATATAATTATATACATATATGGTTTTAAGTTTTGGATTTGTCGAGGTCACCAGCCGCTCTCTCAAGCAGTGAAACTCGAAACTCGACTCTTTTGGCTGACTTTTCGCCGGCTGAGATTGTGTGGCAAGGCAACAAACTGAGTCACTCAATTGCCCCCGCCCCAAAAAAACGAATTCGGAATTTTTGTATTGGATTATTGGGAACGCACTCGAAATCTTCTACTTCTTCTTCTTGTTCTTCTTGTTGATGCTGATAATTTGGCAGCTGCCGGAAATGAAGACGGACAAATCAAAATGAAGTCATTCCCTGCGGTGCCGGTTCGCTTCGCTATTTTTGGCTTACAACAGCTGTTAACAGCGGAAAATAAATAAATGAATTTTAAGTTGCGTGAGCCAAGAGATTATCTAAAAATGTACAACAGCAAACAAAGTTGACAAAGTTATTTACACTTGTTCAGATGATCATCTTCTCTAACAAATTCCCGGGGATTCCTATTTCGCCAAGCTTTGTCACCTTTTCTAAAATCAAAATCATTTTTAAGCTTATGATATCGATTCAAGTAATTACAAAATTTCGTTTCCAACAAGGTTATTTTATACATTTTGCGTTCTCAAGTTAATGACGATGATATGATGTTAACCGTTAACAGATCATAAAAGTGTTTCCCTCTTCAATAAATAAATAAATAATCAACTATCTCGTCGCTCACTTACATCACTGACTCGCCTTAGCTGCGAGCTGCCTCTCGTAACATAAATAAATAATTATATTTCATATTTAACTTTAGCTTTGTTATTGTTGTTCCTTGTTCTTAATCGTTTCTCTCTCTCTCTCTCTATCTCTATCTCTCTTTGTCCTATAGTTCAGCGTGCGCGAGGTCTTCTGACCAAGGGCAAGAATGGCACCAACAATTGCTTTGTCACGATTGCACTGGGCAAGGAGAAGTACCAGACATCGGTCAAGGACAAGGCCGAGAATAGCGTCAACTGGAACGAGGAGTGCGAGCTGTGAGTATCTAGATATTATTACAGATATATATGTATATATATATATCGTAAGGATCACATCATAATTTCTGTTTTGTTTTTTCTTTAGTAAAATTCCGGATCAGGGCAATCGAGCGGAACTGACGCTAACATGCCTGCATCGCAACAATCTGGGCATCGATGAGTTCCTTGGGCAGGCGACGCTGCCACTGAAGGACATGGACGTCTATGATCGTCCTCGGGCCAAGTGGTGCAAGCTGGAGAGCAAGCCGGGCAAGGAGAAGAAGAACAAGGAGCGCGGCGAACTGGAGGTGCGCATCGCATTCGTTGTCAAATCGGGTTCGCTGACCGATCTAAGCAAGAAGGACAAGCACAAGTCTTCCATTGGCCAGCTGGCCAGCTCTGTTGGTGGCAGTCTGCTCTCAATTGGCCAGGGCGAGAAGCGGAAGAGCATTAAGAAGCTGGCCGGTTCGCTTAGCTCCAAGTTGCACATACGCAGCAAGAAGAAGCACGACAAGGATGGCGATGACAGTGGCTCGTTTAGCGGCTCCTTTGCCAGCATCGGTACACCGAATAGCTCCACCGGTCTGGGCGTCATCGGTGGCGGTAGTGGTCGTAGGCGTGGCCAGCGCGCCGGCGAAGCCGATCCCGGCGTCATCAGCGAGGACGAGGATGAGTTTGTGTTCGACAATCTGTCGCACAAGAGCTCCGGCAGCTCACTGAACATACAGCGATCGGGTCTGCAGCCACCGGGAGCGATTACATCCTCATCCTCTGGCCATTTCGCGCCGCGCGTTCCATCGCCGCTGCTGATCAATGGCAATGGTGGTGGTGGTGGCCCCAAGGGCAAACTGAACGGAGGTAAGCCCAAATTGCAAGAGACACCCGATGAGGATGCCAAATCGATCGTTGCCGAAATGGAACAGCTTGAGCTCGATTTCAGCGTTCGTGCACGCACTCTGCCGCCTCCCTCGAAGCCGCCGCGCACCCCGTCGACGCCACAAGAGCTGCAAATGGAGCGTGAACGCGAGGGGGATGGTCAAGGTGATGGACGTGGCCAGGGACAAGGGCAAGAGCAGGGCCAGGGGCAAGGTCAGGGATTGGGACTGGGAGTGGGACTGGGGCAGGGGCTGGGGCAGGGGCAAGTGGAACCACCAGTGGCCGATGAATGGGAATCGAAACTGCATGGCGGCGGTAAATATTTAGAGATGGGCATCAGCAGCAGCGATTCCCTCAAGCGTCGCAGCTGGGAGACGCGCGTGCCGTTGCCAGCAACCAGCGAGGAGCCGCCACCGCTGCCAACTGCCAGCGCCTCTATCACCGCAACCTCCTCCTCCTCCTCCTCCAGTTCGTCAGACAGTGAGGACGAGCAGGAGCTGGAGCGGGAGCGGGTGCAGACGCAGAAGCAGCCAGTGCAGGTGGAGGTGCAAGTGTCACCGCCGCCCTCGGCTAAGGGGAGCAACATCAACAACAACCAGCAGCAGCAGAGGGAGAGCGTCAACTCTTCTTCGTCGCTGTTCTCGCCGGACGCGAACACACGCAACTTTGATTCGTTCAATGCGAGCTTCGCCAAGTTCGAGCAACGCAATAGCACCGCCATCTTTGCGGACGAGCCGCTCTCCAGATCCATATCCAAATCGAATTCACAGCTAGAGCAGCATGTAGTACTAAAGCCGCAGCCGCGTTTGCTAAATGGCGAACAGCAACCGGGCGTGGCCGAAGCAGAGGCAGAGGCAGAGGCGGAGACAGCACGTCAGCTGCGCGCCGAGGAGGATGCCCGGCTGGAGGCCGAGCTGCGTTTGAATGAGCAGCGGCTGCGCGAGGAGGAGGCGGCCATGCAGCAGGAGCTGCAGCTGCAGCGTGAGCTGGAGGAGCAGCGGCGTCGCGATGCCAAGCGCCGCGAGGAGGATCAAAGACTCTTGAGCTTTGCCAAGCGCTCCAGCTCGCTGGAGGAGCAACAGACACAGACACAAACACAGAAACAGTCGCAGCCAGCAGTGGAGGATCAGCAACTTATCGCTCCCGTTGCAATTCCGCTGGCGGTTGTGGCTGCTGCTGCCACTGATGATGTAGATCCAAGCATTGAGCACAACTTCCTAACGCCCGAGCAATCGCCGAAGGAGTTTAGCAGCATTGGCGGCGGCAGCGGCAGCGGCGAGCGCTGGGAGAAGCGATTGGGCAAATTTAAATACGGCAATAAGCGAGGTGAGCAGCTCTCCTGTTGTTGTATCCCCAACAAAACGAAACGATACGAAACGAAACGAACCGAAACGAATACAGAAAATACAAGAACATACAAGCAGACAGCATACAAAATACAGATCAAATCCAGATACAAATAGGAAGAAACCCAGCAAAACAAAACAAAAAAAAAAAAACAAAAAAAAAACAATACCTAGCCAACACTGTCCAGCCACTAATCCACCTAAACTGAACTCAACTCAAGTCAACTTAATTCACCTCAGTCTCTCTCGTATCTCTAATGCGGCGGCACGTGCGGGGAGTGCGGCATGTGTGTGCGGCATGTGTGTGTGCGTGTGTGTGCACAGTGTTGTGAAACGCTGGCAGATCCAATCGAATCAAGCTATTTTCCAAATCCGAGCTGTCATCTAAGTCGTCACTTTCCTAATCTGAAATCATTCTATTTTTGTTATCGCATTAAAGCGCCCTCTCTCTCTCTCTCTCTCTCTTTCACTCTCTGTCTCTCTCTCTCTCTCTCTTAAACTACATCACTCTCACTCTCTCTGTCTCTGTCCTGTGCACCTTAATTGAAACTCTTTTATTTTTGCAATTGCAGTTGGATTTGCTGTTAACAGCAAACATTCTCAACATTTTCGTACTATTTTGATTCAGTTTTGATTTTAATATTAAATAGCATTTCTATAAATAAATAAATAATTAGGAAAGTTTGTTTCGTTGAATAACTTCCAATTGAAAGGAAATCAGTTCTCAGCTCACAGCTCACAGCTCTCATTGTATGCATCTGTCGCGTCCTCTTCTGTAGTAATCGTATTTTGTGTGTTGTTAGTCGATCATCGATTGTAATCAAGTTTTGATGTCCACAGATAAACAGAACGATACGGATAGCAATTCACCCAGTCCCAAATCCACGGAGCGCATCATCATTGGCCACGAGAAGTCCGGTTCGCATGCGGAACGTCGCTCCGAGATCTCTGCACAGTTGTCCAAAAAATACGAGGGCAAATCCCGGGAGGTAAGGCCCAACATTGGTTGCCCAAAGTTGCTGTTGCCATTTCATATCTATTGACTTGCCTAACACTCTCTGTGTCTGTGTCTGTTTTAGGAGCTGATGCTGATTGCCAATGGAATGGAGAATGAGGCATTGCTGCAACGTCAGCGCGTCAAGGAGCTGGAGGACTATCTGGACAATTTGCTGTTGCGTGTGATGGAAACGCATCCGAAGATCTTGCAGAATCCCTATTCGCGCACCACATCGGCCAAAAGGTAGACAACTCCCCAACCCCAACCCATCTATCCCTCCTCTCCAATCCTGTCACTCTCCGTCTACTTCTTCCTCTCTCTCCCCCTCTCCCTCTATCTCTATCTCTATCTCTATCTCTATCTCTGTCTGTTCTTGTTTGTGTTTGTCTTGCGTTGTTATTCGTAACGCCGCACTTTAGGTCCCATCCAAGTCGCATGTTTACCACCAATTGCATTGTGTCTAACATTCTAATTTTTATTTTGTTTTTGTTTTTTTGTTTCTTATTTATGCAACAACAACAACATACGACAATATATACATTTATGTATTTCTCTTTATTTAGTTATAAAAATTACATCAATATGAATGACTTTTTAAAGTAAGTGCTGTGAATTTTGCGCATGTAGTTGCACGCACACTTAACAACAACAACAACAACAACAACAACAAACCACAACAAACAACAACAACAAGCAACAGCAATACAATATATGCACTCAAAAATACAACAGCTAAAAAAGACCAAGAACCAACACTATTGCGAGAGATATCAGATTCAGCAGCAGCATCAGCGGCAGCAACAACTACAACAATAATAAAAACCACACTACCAGCAACAACAACAACAACAACATCAACATCAACAACATCAACAGCAACTACAACAGAGAAACAAAAGAGTAAGAAATGTGCATTTGTCTGTCGCTAAAAATGTGTGTGTCCCAAAAAATGTGTTTCTCAACTGGTGCTCGGATGATTTTTACCACCTGACTGACTACCCCTACTCGAGTCTATCTCTCTCTCTCTCTCTCTCGCTCTCGCTCTCGCTCTCTCTGTCTAACGCTGATCATTTCTGATGGTTTCTCACTCTCATCATGCTTACTTGTTGATGTTGATAGTTTTTATTCGTGCTCTTTGCAAATCACACACACACATACACCCACCCACCCACCCACCCACTCACTCAGACGCCCACTTAACCTGCTGCTTTCTTTATTTCATAGTATCTGTTTTGACAAACTCACATTTGAGCTTAACGTTTACTTATCTAATTTTGTATTTTTGCAGCGGTTAAGTCTGGATGGCATCCAAACCTTGTTGGATGTGAGGAGGAAGGAGGAGCATAGATGAATGAATGAATATTAAGAAACTGATGCGCCGCCTTTATATGTGACATAGAAATCAAATGAACACCAAGTTGCCTTTTGTCATTAGAGAAATTCAAGTGCTTTCTTAATATACTGGTTTAGCATTACTTTTACACGAACTACTTTTACAACTCTTACCATTTAAGCAGTGTAATTTTTTTTTGTTTGTTTTTCACCACAAATAACTCCTAACAACTGGTTGGCCCAAAGCAAATATGTGTAGCGAGAACTTATTCCGTGTGTCTTTCGTTTCCCCTTTTCTTTTTTTTTTTTTGTTTTGTATATTTTTTTTTCGCTATTTCTGTATTCGAACGAAGAGCAGTGTGAAATTAAATTAAATTATTTGTAACATATAAAATGATTGTAAACAATTTGCTAGGCAATTGTAAAGCTTTGTTTCGATTCAACTAATCAATTGAAATTATCCAAAAGTATTTTTTATTTGCATTTCGAAATGTGTCCCGTTTTCTGTGAAAGAGTTCCGCAAGCCGGCTACGATTGAAACAATTTATAGTTAAGTAAGAACTAAATTATTTATGTACTAGATGTTAAGTGGAAAATGAGCAATAAGCGAGGAGAGAACTACATACAAGTTAAAAACGATAAATGATTTTACTTATTAAACAACAAATAATAAAAACACTTAATATTGATATTAACCATTCGACTTTTATTTGCATCAAATTATTATGCTTAAATGCATTGCAAGCAGTGCACTGCTTGCCAGGACTGCTTTCATCTATGACTCCCAGAAGAAGGCAATACTTTTCAAGGTTTTCGATTTGAACACATTCTGATTTCTACTGCTCCTTGACACACAATTTACCAGGTTCTGAACGGATGTGGTAGAGTTATAAGCAATTTTCTTATTTCCCTGGTTTGAAAAACAATCAGCCTTTAACGTACTCTTATTTGCTGGCCTAGGACAACCTGTGGTCCAAGAGATGTCCTTAGAGTCCTTAATATAGTCACGCTAAGCGCAACTTTTTTCAGCCATGCAGCAGGGCTTTCAAATGCTCAAATTGTAAGCCTAAAAGTATGCTACGCATTTTGGCACGCAGCAACTTAGCCAATACAGCAACCAAATGTGTGTCGCTGGTGATATGCGTGCTCATTTTCGCATGGTTGCATGTATGTATTAATATACACTTAAAAAAATATACGTTATTTTTTTCTGACGAATCACATAACAAACCATTATTTTTGCAATTTTCTTAAATGTTGAGTTCTCATATATTGTTTTGTATTCCCCATAATTCTTTTGAAAATATCTATTTTTAATTTGAAGAAAAAAGTGGCAAAAACTTTTAAAAAAAAATGACAACACCATTTTCGCATTCCTTTTTAGAAATCGTAGCGCAGAATTGCGCTTATTCTGCACGAATAAAGTGAAAGGAAACGCTAAAAGCTTTAAGGAAAACACTGAAAAAAGTTGACGAAACCGAGCCCGAGAGAACTCAAAAAAATTAATCAACAAAAGCAATATGAATGGTTTTATTTTTTTCGTTCATTTTCTAAATTATTCGTAAAAACTGTGCAAAAGTTAAAAATTTATAAAAGACATGCAATTGTCTCGATTAAGGACCGATTTATACAATTTAGCCTCTCTCGTCGATAGTCTATTTGAACGAAACTCTTTTTAGAGATAGAAGACAAGCAAAGATCAGATTTGAGCAAGTAGCAGCTCTAAGAAACGTGCTGAAACAGATAAACAAATAAAATATCTGCTTAAATAACAAGAGAAATTTGCAAATAAGGAATTACTAAGCGAGACAGAAGGCTTGGCAAGGAACGCAAATTGAAAGTCGCTAAAATTATTGCGAGAGCAGAGCAGTTAACCCGCTGAGCTGATGGCAACTCTTTCCAATAAAAACCTGAAAATATTGATGGGCCATTTGGGGTGTTCGATAATAATGCGCTGATGCCATTAATAATAAAAATTATGGGGCGTTTACAAGAGGTTGTCATGACAGTCGCCTGACATTTATGCAATTTTATGTGCGACGGCATACAAAGAGGCGGACAGCACAGGAGATGAGGACGAGAACGAGGACGAGGACGAGGACGAGGACGAGGACGAGGACGAGGACGAGGACGAGACGAGACGATGGGACGATGTCGTCAAATCCACCCCACTGGGCTGGGCAATGACAAGTCTATCAATTTTTCACACACTTATGACACGACAGCAGCGAAAGGCTGCAAAAGGAGCAGCCTGCTGCAAGGACGAGCGATTAAAATGCAGCGCATTTCGCTACCTTTCACCCTGGGCCGGGGCGAGAAAGGGCCCAAAAATGATATCAAAGATTGAGCCATGCAAAATGTAATTTCTTTTTTTTTTTGTTTTTGTTTTTTGGCTTCATTGCACAATTTTCGCGCATATCGCGTCGAGTAATTTACGAATCTTAAACGTCCTCATGAATTGCAACATCTTAAATTACAAATATCGACGGATTGGGCAGAGGTTGGACTCAACCCTTGACGGTGTGCATATCATCAAACTTCTTTTGTTGTCTTCGATATATTCTTGTTGTTCCTGTTGTTGTACACAGCCGATTTTAATACTTAAGATTCCAACAGTTGGTTGCAGAAAATAAGACTTGTAATCAGTTTTAAGTTGAACTAATAACAAATTCGGGACTTATGATTAATAACAATCAATAGCTGAAACTTTGGGTTCTCAGCAGCATTCGATTTTGGGGATTTTAATGAACAGAATCAAATATTATATAAACTTTATGTACTTAAGATCAGTTGATATCTTAAGTCCATAATGTAAGCGTTAGCTTTAACTTAAGACTACTTAAGACCATTCTTGTGATTAGTATTTGCTGGTGTAGAATTGATGTTTTAAGACTAGTTTAAGATCAATATTAACCGGTTCTTCTGCTGGGCACACACTGAATCATCCTGCTCGGCTTGAAATGTGCGCGAGAATTTCGTTAACTTAAGCATTGAGTTAGACAAGCCCAGACAGTCGGGCCAATGTCTGATGACAGTTACATCCCGATTGGTGTCATCCCAACTTGTAACATGCCAAAGCCAAGCGGAAGACACACAAAACAAAAAAAAAACAAAAAAAGAAAAACACAATTTGACAGCGCGGAAACTGTCGCAATAACAAGCGTTCTGCTTGGCCAAATGGGACACAACTAGATCAGAACAGATCGCCTGGGACTGGCAATGGGATAGGGACATCAGACAACAGACAGCGGACAGCGGACAACATGTTGATGAGTTAAGATTTTTACATGACAGAATTGTCACATGGGACCCGTGCCAACAAAAATTGAGATTTCATTATGAAGTTATTTTGATTTGGATTCTTTTTGTTTTCTTTTTTTTTTTCTTGTTTTTGAGTTTTCAAACTTAAAAAATATATATAAGTGCATATAGGAGCAGCCGCATGGACACATGTCAATCAAATGAAATTAACACGTCGTCATCGTCCTGATCATCCTGCATCCGACAGGGTCTAACTATGGGAAAAACTGGGATTAGCTTGGGGCGTATATGTCCTTGGTGGTGGTTGAGGCTCAAACGCTCAAACGCATTAGCAGCTAATGCAATTTTTTTTTTGCTTCTATTTTTTTTTGTGGATTTTTGTTTTTTTTAATTTGGGATTTTCAGTTTGGCGATTATTGCGGTTGATTGCATTTAACAGAGTTGATTTTCGCATGGAGCCAAAGTCCGCCAAATGGGATTACGCCGAATATCATTAATCAGTCAAGTGAATGTACATTTATGTATACATGTATGTGTGTAGCATATATGCATGCGGACAATGGGTGGATTGACATGCATCGCTGTGCTGTGCTGTGCGTTGCATAAGCAAATGCTTGACAGGCATGTGGCATGTTGATGTTGCACCCACAACGATAGATCCCTTCGACACGCGCTGCATGGCCTCGATCGCCATGTAATTATGTAATTACAGCCAGACCTGTGCACTCGTCTCTATCTGTGTACTATCTGTATATATATATATATATGTATATGGTATATGTATATGTAGATGTGTATATATAAAGCTGATGTGTCGTCCGGCTGTCGGTCGGCATCGTCGCATATCGCACTAATTGCATTAAATTGCTCTACACGGATCGAGAGCTGTGTCCAGCTGACGCTGCTTCTCGCTTAATGCTGCTCTTCTTTTTTCTTTTTTTATTTGTTTTTTTTTCTTTAATTTCTGTTTTTTTTATATATTTTTATTTATTTATTCCTCCCCCTGTTGGCTTGTGTGCCGTGTTATTGATATGGAGTGCGACAGTTTACGATAAGTTGCGTTTCTCGGCTGTTTCAACAATTTGGGACTATTGGTAAACATTCTAATTGAGTCCCCTACCCTATCCTGCCCACCCCTACCCATGCCCCTGCCCCTGCCCCCTGACTACGCTCACCCAAAACATTGTTGTAATTTCTTAATTTCACATTTTTGCTGCACGAATCGAACTGGTTGTTGTTGTTGTTGCTGTTGTTGTAGGTGTAATCATACACATCTCCCCGCCCTCCTCCCCCTCCGCCACTGGCCTCGCCAGGACTCGTTCAATTGTTTTTTAAATGGTATCGCCTAATTAAGTGAATTACGTTGTGTTCTGCTGTTGCATTGGGCACTTTATTGGTCATCATTATCCCCTGTTTGTTTTCAACTTAAATAACCCCAAATACCTAAAATACAAATATCAATTTTTCCTTTATCTGCATGATTTATGACATGTTTCTCTCATTATTTTCATCTTTTGTTTCCTATTAATTTCTATTGAAGTTTTGTAAAATCAGGTTTCTTATTATCGGAATTTAATATTACTATTCAGTTAAGCCCATATTTTGTGCAAGTGAAAGGCTATTTAATACATTTATATACATTGCATTTTTCATACAAAAATAAACTCTTTAAAAAGCTTCCAGCTCCTTGCCGTATTTGATTATCAACGCTTGTATTGGCTGCGATCTACACAGAGTTCCTCTGTGCTGCCAATTGGTCATTAAAAGTATATTAAATTTAAATTATACAATGCGTGTGTGGGGATGCTACAATAGACAATGTATACAATGTTGCATACGATGTCAGCCGTGGCATTTACATGAGTTCTGGAATGGAATGGGATGGGATCGGATCGGACGCAACGAATAAAGTAATTAGCCATGCAATATTTTTGGGCTGCACCCTCTGTGGGGTCGATATGGAAATTTACATTTGCCTTGATTGACAACTGATCTTTTGCTTTTTTTCTGTTCCGATTCCTCTGCCTGATGATGATCCTATGATCCTTTTGTTTTCGCGCAAACACTCATAAATGATGTTCATGTGCAGGGACAAGGCTTAAAAAAAATGAAAAATAAAAAACGTTTCCCACGTACCAAAAAAAAAAGAAAAATAATGTGGCTGTGCACCCTCAGCAGAGGAAGGAGACGAAGATGAGAAGAAAGCGAAATGTTTGTTGCAACCATAGCTAACAAGCCTGTAATTACTCGTCAAAGACTGTTGTTGCCCTGTAACACCTTAATGGACTTACAAGCCCAGAACGGGTAACAACTCCTACCCAGGCCCAGGCTGTGACTGCGACTGACTGTCACTGTCGCTGTTACCCCTAACGTCTGTCAAGAAATTTGCATAAAAAATGGAAAATCGAAAAGAAAACATAAACATAAACATAAATATAACACGCAAGAATTATAGATCCGGGGGGTTACACACATATTTCTGTTGTGACATCGCACACGAAAATATTTGTGAGCGCAACTAAAAAGGATTAAGCGTTATGCGCATAATCATCAAATGGATGTGTCTCTTTCAAAATTAGCATAGCTTAAGGACAGACACAGACAGACAGAGAGAGAGAGAGAGAGAGAGTGAGAGCCAGAGAATTGGGGAGAATCTCGTTAAAGGGGCTGGCCAAAATAGTTTGACGACAGCTCAATTATAGTTTAGGTAAGGCGCAAAGATTTGTAGCACTTAGGGTTGACCAAAAGCCGTCGACGAGAGTATAAAATAAAAAGGGGTTTACAAGTAAAAGCAGACAATGCAAATCTCAACTCAATTGTAAGTCGCTTAAGTCGCAACAGCAGCAGCAGCAGCAGCAGCAGCAGCAGCAGCAGCAGCAGCAGCAACAACTGCTGCAGGATATTTTTAAGGACACAGCTGCTGGTGCGACCTTATCGCCGCTACCTTATCTGCGCTCACGACACACAGCACAAAGCAACACAACTCTAAATGTGGCAATTAACTTAAAAGACGAGTGGACTCTGCCCCTGTCCCTGCCCCTGCCCCTGCTGCCACAAGAAACTATTGAAGAAGCGAGCTCGAGGCAGCGATGCGCGTAGCCAGCGCCAGCCTTTAAGTAGTTGCACTTCCGACAATTAGCCACGGCACAGGACACTGCACATCCTTGGCCACTTGCCACTTGCCACTTGTGGGAGTTGCGTGTGTAATGATTGCGGTTAAGTTTTGCCTTCCTTCAACTACGCTCAACTTTCTCAGGGTCACAGCTGGCTGATCACTCGTCGTCTTCACTGCGTCTATCTTCCTCTCCCTCTCTTTCTCTGCCTCTCTTTCCCTGCCTCTCTTTCCCTGCCTCTACACATAAGAAACATATTCAAGTCTAAAATTATTTGACTTAATGCAGAGTAAACCAATGCAACTGTGGCTGACAGCCCTTGAAAGCTGGCTGCAGGGTATTGGCCTAGTCGAGCACTCTCGACTCGAGCGCTCTTTCCTTGTCTCTTCTCTCCATTTTGGGCTATAATTGGTTTTTGGGCCGATTTGCGTTTTGTGTCGTGCAAAAGAATAAGCAAATGTCCAAGATCAGTGGCAACAACATCAGTACTCTACCCTAACCTCCCCTCCCCTCCCGTCCCCTGCCCTTCATTCGGAGCACTCTTTCCCCTAGCTGCGATTTGGTTTTAGGTAAAAGGATAATAGCCGCAACGCTTGTGCTTCTTCTGTCTGCCGTCCGGCTTGGCATTTAATCTTGGGTCGTCGGTCAGTTTTTGGCGCAGCTGCCAGCGCCACCACCACCAACAACAAGGATATTGCTCTAATTTAGTGACACGGAAGGACATGGTCCAGAGAGTGCAGATTTTTGGCACAATTTTGCAAGGAAATTGGCTCATCTTGGGTCAGGAGTGGCCGCACCGATGGATCTTTTGTTGTTGACCGAACGGCTAGGTCCGAGCACTTTCACGCTTCCTAAAGCGAGACGCACAGGATAAACGGGACACACAGGACACACAGCACACACAGCGTGGAACGTGAGCCAGATTGAGAGCAGGCCAATAAATCTGGTCGAGCATCAGCTACGCATCAGCAACAATGACAGCGCCATTGTTCGGCTCAAGAGCTCGCCGTGAGCTGCGTTGCTTCGGCATCTAGTTCGGCATCGAAAGGACTCGAAGCACAGCGGGCCCATAAAACCGGAGGCGCCAATTTGTGTGTCACTATGCAAATTTGGTGGCATGTTATGAAAGTCGCGCTAAATAACCAAAGGCACCTGCCGCGAGAAAGAGAGAGAGCCAAGTGAGCCCAGCGGGTCTATAAAGTTTGGGTGGCTAAGATCTAACAGGTTGCTAACGAACCTAACATAGAAGATACCAGATATATACTCTTCAATACAGATCCCTACAGAGCAAAAAAATAGAATCTAATTAGTACTCATATTTAAATGAAGGAAGTTTTGCAATCTAAATTGTAAAATGTCATGGATGAGATGGCACTTTCAGGCACTTTGAAGGACATTTGCTAGGATATCTATATATATCTCTATCTATGCGTATATTAAAGAAGTTATTAACTGAACTAACAAATCCTTTATTTGTACTTAGTAGTCTGCTTGGATATCTTTAAATATATAACTCCATCTATACGTTTATTAAAGCAGTTCTTTCGATTTTAAATTGAAAGTGAGCTACCAAAAACAGGACTTCTTTTTTGGGTCTGGTTGGGGTTAGCGCAATGAAGAGATCAAAGATCTTAACGCTTCAAGTGGCTGGGCATTCAATGCCAATCGGCCACTCCCAGCAATTAGACGGGGCCTGCTTCTCTGCACACACACACACAGATATATATATATATATATATGGATAGATAGCTCGTTGTCGTTTTTTACACATGTTCGATGGGCTGGTCGCAATCCAAGTGCAAAACTGTCGCACATAAATTTTAATTAACTTTATTTTTAATTGTTGCAAATTTATGGCAAAGGCAGGCAGCGCAAACAACGCCCGACCCAATGGCCAAATGGACCGAAGTGGTGCAAATGGAAATGGAAATGGCAAGGAGCAAAATGCGAGCGCTTTTGTGGGCAGAACAGAATGACAAACGAACAACAAGCGAGCAACAAACAGACAGATAAAGAACGGGCGCATCGCAAGACGGTAAATGCTCGAGCAGCAGCAGGATCATCAAGGATCCCTTTCAATTGTTTGCCAGGCCGACAATTTCTGCTCTAAATTATTTGCCATAATTTCTGGCTCGTCTTGTGCAATTTTCTTGCCTTGCGTTGCCCTGCCTTGCCTTGCCTTGCACCCCACACTACCCTCTGGCGTTCACCCTCTGCCACTGCGGCACGTCAGTCAGTCAGCCGCAGTGCCGCATCCTTTGCTTCCTTCGGCTTGCTAGCTGTAATTTACTTCCTCTTGTTGTACGTCTCCGACTCAGACTCAGACTCTGTCTCAGACTCCGACTCAGTCTCAGTCTATCTCTGTCTATCTGTCGCTGTCTGCTGCTGTCTGCTGCTCTCCCGTTGTGTCTGAGTGTGCCTGAGTGTGTGTGTGTGTGTGTGTGTGTGTGTGTGTGAGTGCTCTTCATTACGCTGGCCATTGTTTTGTCTTGTCTGCCTGCTAGTGCCTCATCCTTCGCAGCCTTCGCATCCCCAATGCAATTTCTGCTATTTTTTCTTCCTCTTCTTTTTTCGGCATGTTGTGTTCCAGTTTGCAGCCTTGCTTTTTCAGGGTCACACTCAGTACTCAGTAGTCAGTCCCCCCTCCTGCTCCGCTCTCTCTCTCGCTCTGTCTCTCTCTCTCTCTCTCTCTCTCTCTCATCTCTCTCTCTCTCTCGCAGCAGCATTGCGTTTTGTTTGAGATTGCCTTGTATTTGACAGTTGACAGTTGGTCGACTTTTGAGTATTAAAGTTATGAGCATAAACATGACATTTTCTTCAGGGCCCCGGGACTCGAGAGCAACTCTCATCCTTTTTGATTTTTATTCTATTTTCGTTTTTCTTCTTCCCCCACCCCCTTAATTTATATATATACATGTATATATATATATATATTTTTTTGCCAACTCATGGGCACGTTGGCAATCTCGAGAATTGGCCTGCCTTGTAGGCGTTTGTTCTACCTCATCTACTTAGTGGGTTTCCAATTCATAGCTTAAGGCGTAAAATGAGTTAGTTTTAAATGTAGTTTTTTTTTTAAATATTTGTTCCCATTTTTTTTTGTACAATTTTCCACGTAGTTTCCACAGCCTATTCAAAATGAGGTTATTTTAGGTTAGATATTTGTCTGGATAGGTTTATGCAATCTGCTCTTCAGCAAATTAATCCTGAATGACAAACACTTTCTCGAGCAGGCATATCTGATCCAATAAAGTACTTATCTATGGATAATAATGTGTTATATTTATTTCTAATTTTATATATTTTAAATATTCGATCACTATTTGGATCTTTTTTTTACCAATTTATATTTGAACGAAATTGAATTGCGCCCCTTAAAATTGTTAATGGGTTAATGAAGTTCCGATCGTGTTAACATGTCTACACACACACACACATGGGAATTTAGATTTAGAGTTGCACTTATGCAAAAGGCAAACAAAGCCGCGCGACAAACATTTGATACACTTTTCCCTTGCTCGGCATATGTACTATAGATGTACGCATTTCGTTTTTGGTTGCCTCTTTGACGGCGCAGCAAATCAAATATCGATAAATTTCGCATACAATGCAAAACAAAACGCATTAATCAAAATCAAACGGAGCGCAACAACAATAATAATAATAAAGCAAAGCATACACATTAAAAAAAAGAAAGGAAAGGGCTGCACTCTCTGCATGCAAAGAGCGGTCGGCTTAAATAGCCGAAGTGCAAACAGAGCAATCGGCGGCAATCGGCAAATGCGATTGCAAATGCGATTGCAAATGCGAATGCAAATGCGAATGCGAATGAGAGTGTGAAAGGCAAAGTTTATGCGCCAAAGTGCTGCCGGAGCATTAGCCACAGGCCATTGAGCATGCAAATCGACAGAGCGTGGGGCCGTTGCGAAGGGTATACAAACATTCACACACACACACACACATGCACATGTACATGTATGCAAAACGGATACGTTGGCGGAGGGGGGTAATGCAAAAGAGCAAATCTAAAGAGTGAAAGTCAAGTGCCTCTTCGTGACGCTCTCCACACACACACACACACACGCGCGCACACTCGCACACACATGCACACGCGAGCTGCCTGCAGTCGCAGAACGTTTAGCGAAAGAGAATTCATAAAAAAATAAATTTTAAAAAATTGAAGAACTGCAGTCAATTTGCATAGCGATCGTCACTCGAGCGGCCCTTGCTTAACTGCGTTTGCTCTCGGGATTTCTTCTTTCTTTTTGTTGTTTTTTTTGTGTGATCGGCTCGTTAATTAAGCGTTAAATCGTTTAGCACATAAAAAAAATAAAAATAAAAGAAAGAAAGGAAGAAAGAACCTCAGTTGTCGCATGTGAATAATGTAAATGGATTTTGAGTAGTTTTGTGTGTGTTTTGTTCTTTTTTGCTTTTTTTTCCATGTAAACCGCAGAAAATGTGCGGCTTATGATAATTTTTCAATGAGCCCATCGGGAGAGACAGTCAAGGAGACTCTCGGTAGACGCCCAGTCGGCAAGATGCTCGTCAAATCATATTAATCAACAGATCCTTAAAGGCATAACGGTCCCAAAATATACCAAAACACAATAAATGGCTGCGGGGCAGCGCATCTGATGCAATTCGGAGTCTGCATTCAAAATCCCATTTAATCCTTTTGTGCGGCTATGTAAACAGCATAAATCTCGCCGAAACAGAGAACGCGACGAGCGCAAAGGAAAGAAAGCCAACAAAAAGGAGGGCTGCTCAAATAAATCGCAAAAAGAAAACCAATATGCGAAACCCTTTCTGCTTTTTTTCTTCTTTTTGTGCAAAAACCAACCAAAAAGAGTTGAAAAGTTGAGAAATTTTTCGTATGTGTTTTTTGTTGTTGTTGTATTTTTGCGAGGCAAAGCATTCAATTAATTTACCTTTACCCCTTTGTTCTTTGGTTTCGCAAAGGCTGCAGCCGGGACCGATCACGAAGAATGGGCAGTAAAAGCAAACAAAAACAGCAACTTTCACCGCAAAAGCAAAAGAAAGAGAGAAAAAATAACAGAATAAAACGTGTGAAACTTATCAATGTAATCCTAAAATGGGTAAAAGCAATCTTTCAACACGCTAAAATATATGTGGAGTAATTAGGGAAAAAATATATTAATCCGATAGGGTTGGCAAATTTTGGGTGTCTTTTTGGTATAACCTATTAATTATTTGTAGGTAGAAGTTTAGTCTGACTATAAATCATAAGAGATTTCTGATTATAACTAACTAACTCTGAATTCAAAGAAATTATGAAGGCAACAACAAAAGTAATTTAAGATATACATACTTAAAATATCTCTAAGGGGTTGCATTGGGGATATCTGATTAAAATCTGTGAAACTGCAAATAAGGATCGGGCATCTATCATTTGAACAGCTGGCAGATGGAATTGTGCGATATCCGCGACTTCTCAAGATCGATGCACAACTAATCAATGGGGGGTTTAATCACTTACTTGACGATGAACTGATTGACACTGGCGATCTTCGTTGGCAGCGTTATCTGCTCGGCCGACCATCGTTGACAAGCCGGTCAAAGGTGATCGACTAGGCTTGATTTCGTGATAAATGATTTTGGCTCGACATTTGACCATATGCCACAGCAGTGCCACAGGACGATTGCTAATGTACAGGATCAGCACCTACTCAACATTTGTAACGTTTTTCAAATGCTTCCTGCGGAAGTTGCAACATTTTCAATTAACTTTTTCTCCTCTTCTTGTTCTTGTTATGTTGCATTTCTGTGGTCGCTAAATAGCCGCAATTAATACTCATATCAGACAGTAGGCAGGAAGTTGTGCAAGTTGTTAGCCTGGCTAATTAACGTGCCTGCCTCTGCCCCTCCATCGAGCAAGTGTCAAAGCCTGTTGCTGCAGCCAGGCCAAGCAAAAAATAAACAACAAAAAAACCACCGACCCCTAAATGCGACATTCAAATTGACCAGCGGCGAGTGGGGGTAGCGAAAGGAAACCCGACAACAACAGCAACAACAGCAACAGCGACCTCGACAATGACGATCACTTCCTTGAGGGAAAAGCAAATTTAATAACTTGGCAATTGCCGATAGAGATCTGGACGTCATTTGGTAAGCGACTGTGGGAATAAATACGCAACCCACCCCCCCCCCCCCCCCCCCCCCCAACAGACACACACACACACAAAAAAGAAACAAAAAAGAAAGAACCAGTCGATGACTTAAAGAATCCTTAGTCAATCCTTAGTCCTCTTGCCAGCTAAGGCTTTGATTGTAGCTGGCACTGGCAGAGCAAAAATGTAGGATTAAGAAAGATAATGAAAGGACAGCAGAAGAGAGCTTTAAGAAAGGGAAATATCCTGTAGAAATAGCTGCTATAGAGCAGTGGAAGTCAAGCCTTGAGATCGTATCAATGGCATCTCTCAATGAATCAGCGATTTGTGCTTTAAGTTGAGCTTTAAGTGAAGCTGTCAGTGAAGGTTTAGGGCACATTGAGAGACAGCGAGCGGTATAAAGCAACTATTAAAGAAAAGACTAAAGCAGAGAAAGAGAGAGCGAGAGAGAGCGAGAGGGAGAGAGAGAGAGAGTGCGCCGAACTCGGCTTGTATGCTGCTAGCGACAGGGTTTGCGGGGTGCGCTTGCGCAACAACCCCTAAATCTTGGACGGGCACGAGTATAAAACGCTGTCCGCTGCTCGGAGCCAATTCAGTTTGTCAGCGAACGCCGAGACGTGAGGAGAAATAGATAGAGAGAGAGAGAGTGCGAGAGAGAGAGAGAGAGACTAGCAGAGATCCAGTGAACAGGAGCGACAAACTCCGCTTACCCACATCCTCCACAGAGAACCATCGACATGCTGAAGTGGACGGCATCCACGCAACGATTGCACGAGATGCCCGTACAAAGCACAGCCGGGCAGGAGACGGCGAGGGCGGGGAGACGGCAGAGACGAGAGCGACGGGCCACCATTGCGAACAAGGAGAACGTGCCCCATGTGGGTGAGAGCAGTAACGGTTACATAAACAGGCACAGCTACAGCTCCACGCCCATGGCCATGCCGAGGGTGCGCAACAGTCCGCTGGTGTTGGCACCGCTCAGCGACATACGCAATGTGACGCCCGAGACGGTTGCCACACCATCTCCATCCGGTCGTCATCGTCGGGTGGTGCACAGTGTGCGCTATGCAACCACATTGCCACGCTACGAGGTCGAATATTCACCATCAACGGCCACATTGCCCAGCGGACAGCATTTGGCGTTGCGCGGCCTGCTGCCACTGGATCCGTTTCTGGAGCAGCCCCGCTATATGGCGGCCACACAGCAGCTGAAGCAGCGACGACTGGACGCCGATTTTCTGGCCACCATGGGGCAACAGCAGCAACAGCAGCAGCAGCAGCAACCTGCACTGGCCAGCAGAGCGCAGCAGTTGGTGCGTCCAGTGACGCCGCAGCCATCCACACAGATGGGCGATCAGACGCTGGACAAGCTCATCGATGCGATACTCGATTCGGCGTGCAAGGCGAACGGAACGAACGGCGGCAAGAAGAAGAGGCCGCGTAAGTCATTCAATTTGCGACGACGCACACTGGTCAAACAGCAGCTGGAGACGGAGTGCAGCGGTGCCATGTTATCGCCCTCGTATGCTGCCGGCGATGATCCGGCCAGTGATTTGAGCTTTGGTTTGCATCCGCCGCTGCCAAGTGCGACACCGGAGCCGGCATCACCGCTGTGCCGCTTGCCGCACAGTGTGCTGGTGCAGTTGCCGACGCCAACACACTTGGATACCTTCTGCCTGGAGACGCCCGTGCGTACGCTCAAAAGGAGCCGCGGACGGGAGGTGCAGCCAAAGATTGCCGAGTCACTGCCACTGAAGCGATACAAAGTGGACGCAAGCAATTACTTTGAGGTCGGCCTGGCGCTGCCTTCCTCCATTTATGTCTAGAGAGAGAGAGAGAGAGAGCGAGGGAGAGAGAGAGAGAGAGAGAGAAAGGAGGAGATAATGCGAGCTAGCCAACGCTGACAAACGGGGGAAAACGCTTAACTATGACGCTTATTTAGTACCTAAGTGGAATCTTAAATAATATATATATATATACATATATATATATATATAAATTTACATATTTCTTTTTTTTTTACTTTAGCATCCTGTACAGAAATTAGCATTTAAGTTAATTTTTTTTGCCGCTGCTGTTATGTAGTTTTTGTAAAGCACTTTTTTCATATTTATTTATTTATTCTTAAGAGAAACCAATTTTTTTTTTTACCATATAGCTATTTTTTTTTTGTTCAATATATTAATAAAACTCTGCAGTAAAATCAAATGAATGCATTTTTTCTTTCCTTCAAGGGAGCTATTTAAATAAATGAACTTAAATGTGTTTCTCATATTTGTACTTGATACAAATTCATGCATTTGTTTTATCTTCCATTATTTGTATATCGAATTTAAAAAATATCCAATTGAGTAAAAGTATCAATTAAAAGTATTAATGTGCTATTTGAAAAAAGCATAGATCTTCGTAGGGTTTGCCAATTGGTAGCTGTGCCTGCTCCTACTCCTTATGGGCTACCCGCTTCAAGACCACAATTAGGATGCACTTTCGGGTCACCCAAGTAACCAGTGCCAGGAAAACTTTGCTAAAATAACCGACTCAGCTCTTGGCAGGAACTTAATATGAGAAATAGCGGTGCTAAAATTATATTCCATTTGTGCAACATTTCTTGTCTTTTGGCGCATGTTACGTCAGTTGCTTCAGCTGTCAAAAACAGGGAAGTGTTGCGGCTTGTATTGTTTGTTGTTGCTGTTGTTGTTGCTGTTGTTGTTGCTGTTGTTGTTGCTGTTCTTGTTGCTGTTGCTTGACCAAGTGATTTGCTTTGCTTGTGTTCAAAATAGCAGCAGGTAGTCGATCAGTCGGATCAAAAGGACGCTCAGCAACTCAGCACGCCCCCGTTGCTCTCGACAACAACAGCTGCCAGCCGACTGATCTCAACGATCTCCCTCGCACCAGCAGCAACAGCAGCACCCTCACCCGGACCCGCTCCTCTCCTTTCCTGCTCCTTTTGCTGCTGTTATAGCTTGTGTTTTGGCTTAGCTCGTGCGACAGCCGTCGAGAGCATTTCACATGACACTTGTTAACACTTTGACGCCCTCGGAGCTCGGAGCGTGCGGCCTTTTCCTCTTGAGACAGAGACAGAGAGAGAGACAGAGAAAGAGAGAGAGAGAGAGAATGTTAGACGAGTGATGTTATTGTTGTTGTTGGGCTTCTGCGGAAAACCCGCAGCGGCCCGCTTAATCCGCAACAGAAACCTGTGCGCAGGTTGCCCCTGCCACAGCCACAGCCACTGCCACTGCCACTGCCAGTGCCTTTTGACCTGTCATCGGCTCTCACATTCTTGTGGGTTCGTCCCTAATTTGTTGCCCATTTAGCCTTTGAGCGGACGCGCGTTAATTGAATTATTTTTATTATATTCGGCTGCAGGCATTTCCCGGTAACAGTTCAACTGTTTTTCACTCATCTCTCCTGCCCCCGCAGTTTGCACTTGCTCCGTCAGCTCGCCAGCTGTGCTCACCCGCATCGCTTAACTAATTTCCCAAACACGAACACACACAGACAGACACAGACAGACACACACACACACACACATAACTAGACAGGTAACCCTTTAAGGAAAATTTACATTTTCCTTAGTTGTAAGAGCAGTCGGCACATTTCCGGCACATTTCCGTTCTTCTTCATTTGGCTTCTTTAGTTTTCGGGTGTCACTTGTCTAATCGATAAAATGCTGTTATTAATTGCTTGTAAATGTGATAAATAATTTGAGGAGTGCCAACGGGTGGGCTTTGAGCTGGTCACAGCTGACGGAGCAGCACTAAAAGATATTTATGTTAACTGCACAACACGAACAAAAACCGATCGCAAAAACCAAATAATATCTATTGAACTTTAAAAGAAGTTGGACACTTAACTGAAACTTAAGACTAATTTATAATTTCTGCGAATAAAAGATTAACGGGCACAAAGAAGAGTCGATAACTCGATTGATATCGATGTCAAATAAAATGGGAAAGAGCTTTAATGTTGTAAGCATGAAAGTATGTAATACATGCCAAGGATGAATTAATTTGTTTTGACTCTATTGGCAGTGGAGAAGCGTGTCCTTGTGCCTTATGTGAGGGACATTTCGAATCGTTTTGTGAATCAATCAATTGTTGTTTGATTGCAGTGCAGAATATGCAAATGATTCAAAGAAAAGGAAACGAATTCAAAGGACTTTTAATTGTGTGCATGCATGTGTGTCTGTGTGTCTGTGTGTGTGGTTATTATGCACTTAATCAACAGCTGGCCGCAGAAAGGAAGTGGCTGCCACAGCTCGAGGCGACGCTAAATGGAAAAGAACCCGTACTGCCAGATTGAACAACTGTTTGCCAGATTGCCAGATGCCAACTCGCGATCTTCGCGCACACCTTTTGATTGACAAACAAGCCGCTGGCGAATGGAACTGCTTGCCACTGCCACTGCTGCTGCCGCTTTTTTTTGTTGCCTCATGCCTGATGCCTTTACCTTTGCCTCTACCTTTTGATCTTTGCATTTCGCCTGGAGTCCATTTGCGCTTCTCAATTTGCGCTAATTTTGGCCGCAGGCGATGAACTTTCGCTCGCAGAAGCTGCTAGCTGCGATTGCCAGCTGAGACACAGCTCTTCTCCCCACAAGTACACACACACACACACACACACACACACACACACAGACAGACACACACACAGCGTCACGAAAAAAATGACATTTGGTGCTGACTGCTCCGCATCCTGTTTGGCCTAAGCCGGCTTAGAGAGCATCCTGCCATCCTAGCCTAGTGACTGTCAGCGAGGATGTAGCAATAATTGCCAAAATGTTATGCAAACAATGCCTAAGATTTCCAAATCCACAGGCTCAGTCACCGCGTGTGGCATCATGTGCCAGTGTGAAAATGTGGCAACAACAACAACAACAACAACAAAAAAACCATTAATATTCAAATCTGCCCGCCAACGTAGCACCCGAAAAATAAAACGCAAACAGGCCACAAAATGGGGTAGCAAATAATAGATACTCTTTCCTCGATTTAATACAATATCAATTAATTCTGCATATATATATATATATATATATATATATATATATATCAGTTGCATATGTGTTTAGATCTCGTCAAATCACTTCTCGAAATCTGAAATATGTTTGAGATTATGATCATAATTGAACTCGTAATGATCCCAATTGTAATTGCTGCATTTGATAGGGATATGTGTGTATGATTCCCGCCGATAAGCTGTATATATATATATATATGTATATATTGTGACTCTCTCTCAGACTAATATTAAATTCGAGTTGCTTTGTGATATAGTCGTTCTATCTGAACGATATATGCACCGCGGCTGTGCCAAGTTTCAGAAAGTTTCGCAGATAGCCAAGTACAGTAAGACCTGCTTAAATGGACGCGGCTCGTCCTGCATACCCTATGCATGCGCCACTCTCCACTCTCCACTGTCGCTGCGTTGCACACTTAGCCATTGAGTGGCAATACCCTTTGGTAAGGGCATTTGAATAATAAAATCAGAGCAAGGGTAGCTCAGCATCAGCGTAATTAGAATTCATTTTCATTTTCATTTGCCTGCGCAGCGACTAAAATCTGTTAATGATAAACAAATTTTGAAAATGAAAAGGGTTGCAACTCACTGCGATGCAGTTGCGACAGTTGCTGCCACAGTTGCTGCATTTTTTTTTTTTTTTTTTTTTTTTTTGGCAACCGCTGCGCTGCCGGCGGCGTTTTGCAAATTTTCAGCGCATTCAGCTAATTAGCTTAGCGCCCGCCCGATTCCCGATTCCCAATGCCCGATGTCAAAGTTGATGTTGATGTCGATGTTGGTGAAGTGTTGCCCACTTGGGATGGCAACGTCGTGTTGCAACGTCAGCTGCCAAGGGCCGAGCTGCTGCAAGTCAAAGTGCACACAGAGAATGGGGAATGGGAACGGGATCGGTTGAGAATGAGGCGCTTGCTGCTGTCGATGTTGCCACTGTTGATGAGTGGGCAGTTTGTTGTTGTTGTACGAAGAGTCATCCTGTGCTACAGTAGTCATTCGCAAATGAAAACAATTTGTATATTTGCCTATTACAAGCATTCTTAGCTTCTTCCAAACTTCTTTTCAAATATTCAATTAGAAAACCACTAAAATTTCAGTTTATTGTAATATTTATAATACTAATTAATTACTTGGAACTATTAACAATATGCGCATATGTATATATATATATCTATAAATATATCTATAAATAAATAATTAAAAATCATAAGTCCCAATTCAAGCTCGAATAGCAACAGTCAACGATGATTGACGGTGTATAAAATAAATATGATTTTGCCAAAATTGGAATAGTTTCTGTTGCGAGGCAGCAGAAATTCGAGTTGATTGTTTCAGTTCCAGCGAGGTATCACTGTAACTGCAACAATGACGCTGCAACTTTTGTGTTTTTGTGTTTGTGCAGCGCACATTCAAACAACAGTTGGCCAAAAAGGACGCGTGGCCAGCAGCTGCCAGTGTTGCCACACAGCGCCGCCGGTCATTACATATGCATAAGTGTGAACATGCCTCGCTCTCTGTGTGTGTTGCAAAAGTCAATGCAAATATGTGCAACAGCAGAGCTGAGTGCAGCTAATGATAACATGACACAATTATTGCCAGCAGCCAAGTTGCAAGCTTTTCTATCAGTTGTTGCAACTTGCAGCCCCGCAAAGCGTACAACACACACACACACTATACAGTTGCACGCTTTTGTGTGTTGCTGTTGCCGTAAAAATATTACAGCACGGGGTGGCAACAGGGCTACTCCTCATCATCATCATCATCATCATCATCATCATCGTCATCATCATCATCATCATCATCATATTCATATTTCCAATTCAACATTTACATACGATTCACATTTCTGCGAACGCGACGCATGCGCTGAACAACAAAAGAGTGCGACAGGGTGAGGCAGAGAGTGAGAGAGAGAGAGAGAGAGAGAGAGAGAGAGTGAGTCAGAGAGTGAGATAGAGTGAGTCAGAGAGTGAGAGAGAGAGAGAGAGAGGAACGCTTCCAGGCGATTACACGCGTGCCAGGTTCAAGAATTGGGTGAAAATTTACATTTTTTTGCGTTGAATGAAAAACAAATATGAAATGGGAAAAAACAGACAGGGAAATGGAAATGGAAAGGCGGCAGAAAGGGGGAAAAGCCTTGTACAGCATTCAAGGCACTCCATTTGGTTTTGGCTGCGTTTGTTATTGCTGTGCAGTGAAGTGGACAAGCGGAGCGGAACAGACCGGTGCGGAGAGGAGCGGAGCTTAAACGGTTCTGTAAATTGCTGACATTTGCCTGTCACTTTGTCAACTGACAGACAGCCAGTGCGACACAGGGCGGCGTGTGTGCCATTCTCTCCCTCTCCCTCTCCCTCTCTCTCTCGCTCTCTCACTCTCACCCTCTCTGTCTGCCTCTCATTTAACGGACACGCTCGCGCTCTGATTGACATCGAATTCGCACTTGACTTGCTGCGCCGCGTATTAAGTGAGCAGCCGTCGCATTGCGTCGCGTCCCGTCCCGGGCGGAATAGCTGACGGTTTGTGGAACGCCCCTGCGCAAGCGTCAGCGTTAATCGCGTAATGAAGCCAAAGCGTTTAGCAGTCGCTGCGTCGACGCACATTGGCCAGTCTGCATACAGTGCCACCTATGTTTGAAGCATTCAGCATTTAGCATTTATATATTGCTTCTCTTATCTTGTTGACTTTAAAAAGTCCACACAGTTTCGCAGAGATTTACAAAACACAAAACAGTGAAATAATATGAATAAACAAAAATAAAGTAAACGTAAAAAACATTAAAAAAAAAACAATGCATAAAACTTACATGTTTTTGAAAAGATTTTCAATTTAAATAAAATAAAATATACACATTTCTTAAAAGTAGAAATAAATTTAAAAAAGATTCTAGAATATGATACTTATTTATCGGCTATCCTACTACTACTACCATATTTATGTATCTATAAAATTTAAGCAAATACAGTTCCCAAAATGTTGTAAAAGATTTTAACAAATAAAAAATGGAAATTCAAATAAAAATAACAATTTGAAATACATGCGATTGATAGCATTATTTATCGTTAAATACTATTTAATATATAAATGGATATTTTAGGCCTTTCTACTTATATATATTTATATCGAAAAATCGATAACAACCGATAAGAGAAATAATGTTCAAAAATGATATTAAATGGATTTGGCTGTTTTTGGACATTTATTTGCAACTAAAAACCGCTGAAAAGAAAATGGTTTTTTAAATTTATTTTTTACTTGCTAGTTGCAAATGTAGAGCCACTGTAAACTGTTGACTAACTGTGCAACAACGCCAGGCCCACTGCGCCTGCGCCCGTGTCTGGTGCACGAACAACGAGCGAGGCACGGCGCACAGCGTTTGGGGTAAGTTCGAGGCAAGTTTAAGTCAGGCGCTAAGCTGAAGCAGGCACGGCATGCATAGAATTTTTATCTGATGGGCAAACAAAAACCGCAGTGGGTGCAAACCGAGAGGGAGAGAGAGACAGAGAGAGAGAGAGAGAGAGAGAGAGAGAGAGAGAGAGCGAGTGCGAGCGGGTGAGAGGGAGAGGGGTAATAGGTAGAGCCACCCTATTGACAGGGATTTAGATTTTGGGAATGGGATTCTGTTGGTGGCGGGGCACTTAGCACTCGGTATTTACATGCGACTCGTGCAACGTCATTGCCAAAACAATGCGACAATGAAACGCGC
The DNA here is from genome assembly GCA_035042055.1 of Drosophila macrothrix. NCBI lineage: Eukaryota > Metazoa > Arthropoda > Insecta > Diptera > Drosophilidae > Drosophila > Drosophila macrothrix. The sequence goes on along the minus strand of JAWNLX010000587.1, from coordinate 16,771,417 downwards.
CGCCAGCAATGTTAATTTATGCGCTATTAAAAGCGGCGCGGGGCACTTAACTCCTCGTTGCATTCAACATACTTGTTTTTTTTTTTTGTACTTGCTTTCTATTTTCGGTGTGTCTGCGAATGCTTTGGGCTAATTTCTGCCGGCGGCTTCAGTTACACTTTTTTTTTTTCTTTTTTTTTTGCTTTTCGTAATTGCCTGCACGTGATTCGTGGCCGCTGTTAAGGATCGTAAAGGATCTGGACATGTTGAGCGAGTTGCCGTTGCTGTTTATTATTATTATTTTTTATTTTTTTTTTTTTTGTGAGACTTTCCAGTGGCTCATTCATTTATCGTTGATTGGCCAAGCTGTCAACTGGTTGCCGCTAATGGGCGCAATTCTGAGAGAGTTCTGCGATTGATTTTGCCACTGTGACAAATTAAACGGCGCTCGTCTAATGAGCTCAGCCTTCCCAAAATTGCTGAATAACTGTTAAAAAGCCGCACAAAAAACCAACAACAAAAAAGAGAGAAAAGAATGGCAAATAGGAAAAATACACACAAAAGGCGCAACAAAAACCATTTTTCTTGCAATCGTAAAAAGTGTCGAAAAATTTACAACAAAAAAAGAAAGGGAAATTTGCTGTTTAGCAACCGCAGCGGGGAAAAAACCCTTGCAAAAATGTGTATTTTCTTTGTTGTTTTATACATTTTTTTTTTTTTTTTGGTCGAGGGTTTGTTTTTGCCATTCTTTGTAAGACAAACAAAGCGTTTTCGGCAGTTTTTCAAAGTCCACACTGAAAATGATGCCAAATGAAGCGTTTCGAATAGCGGCCCAAAGACGTGCCCAAAGATTTGCGAGAGGATCGAACATATTTCAAATACATTCAGATTCCACATCACTCAGTCATAGATCAACAACTGTGAACGCTTCAATCAATCTTTGATAGTTGACTATCTTAGAACTCTAATGATTCTCCACACATATAAAGCGCAAAGCGAAAAACCGTATATGGAATCAATTATCGTAATACAAATTCACACAAATTCAATGGGATCGTTCCAAATTGGTTATGGTTTATCATTTATTATTTATTATTATTTATTTCATTTAGATCAAAAATACATACGTAGCAAGTACATGAAACTAATAGCAGACTCCAAAAACCAACAATAATCTATAAGGAAAAGCGACACAACTTCATGTTACATCAAATATGTGTATGTATACATCATTGTATACATCATTTCTTTTAAAGTGACTTTAATCTGAAGACACTGAAGAAATGGTAACCTGCTGATGACTGTCGTCATCATTTATCCCTGGTAAGGATGAGCCTGGCTTCTTGTCTATTTCGTTCTTCAGCGGCTTATAACAGATAATGGCTGAGTTAATTCCTTGAGAAGCTTTAGCGCTACGTTCGACGTCAGCATCTTTTTCGAGGATTATGTTTATTCTTTATTTATTACATTTATTCATAATATTTAAGAACGGCCGTATAGCGAGGAATGAGTGTATTATATTATTATGTTCCTCTACGACTCTGTCGATCGTTTCAATGAACAAGAAAGAAAGCCAGACTCGCTCACTACTCTCCTCAATTTCATTATATGATATAATGTTGAGCAGTTTTTTGAGTATTCCGCAGTCAGTCATCGTAAAAATCAGGAATTAACACAAGTTTTTCACTGACCAAATACACAGAGGGATATAAACGTATTAACCAACCAATTTCTCGGGATTTTGATATCCTGTCAATATAAATAGGTGTGTCGATCTGAATAGATCGTTGATTGCACTCAGTGCACTCAGGGACCATCATCATCATCGTTGTCAAAGCCAGCTGTGGTTGTTGTTGATTCCATTGTTGTAGCTGTGGCTCAGTGCCACAGTGACCAGCCCACAGCTAATTGCAGTGAGTGGACAGGCAACGCCTATTGGGCTCTATCCAGTATTCGTCTGATTATTACAAATACCTTTTTGTTTCGAATACTCTGCTGCCCAAGTGTAAAGAGTGTATATTGTTGGCTTCACTGTCTGCTATTGCAGCTGAAGTATATATATATTTATATAGGACGATTACTAAGCAGTTTATGCAAATACAGCATTTGGAAAAATTGCAAAACAAATTGTTTGTTTTTGATCAGTGAGAAAAAATGTTGTTTTTTTTTTTTGATCCATTTACCAAAGAATTGAATTATTGACCCATAAATTAAATAAAATAAAATTCTTTGCATGTTTTTCGATTAGCCAACAAGTACTGAAAATTAAGAAGCTTCTTTAATGAAGCAATAACAATTTCTACAGCTTTACATGGCTTTTATGACCAGGAAATCGTTTTTTCCAACAGTTTCTCAATAATTTGTATTTTCTATATTGGGAACAGAGTAAAGCGCAGTCGTGTCTTTGATTGCCTCGATTGTATTTACTGTTACTGTACACCATAAAGAAACATAGGCACAAACATGCATAGATGTATATAAATATATGTGTTCATATAAACTATTCTATTTGGGCCACTTCAATCGGCATAATCTAAAACGTTGTGTTACACTTCTCATCTTCTGAGTGTGTGTGTGTGTGTGTGTGTGTGTGTGTGTGAGGCCGGAATGGTGGCACGTGGCATGCTGGTCGAGTGACCGCAACAATGGTCGCGTTTAATTACTGTTATTGTCGCACCCTTCGCAACTCATTTGCATTTACATTCGCATTGGGTACGATATGAGGGCGCGGGCGTCTTGGCGCATGCCGCACGCCGCATGCCGCATGCCGCATGCCACAAGGCAGCAGCTCGTAGCCGCATATGCCACGACAATGGAACATTAGCATTACCATAACAGTTGAGCTGCAATATTGCGTCCATTGCGACAATTGCGCATTCCGTGGAAAGAAACTTAAGCGTTTCTTCAGTTTCAGTTGCAGTTGCAGTTGCAGTTGCAGTTGTAATTTTCATCCATACTATTGCCCCGAGCAGCCAGCAATGAAATTTATGTAAATTAAATTAAAACTTCAACAAGCGGAACCAGTTCCATATGGCCTGGCTATCTCCGGCTATCTCTGGCTAACACCAACACGAGGACAATTGTGCATGACTTACAGGCCACATAAATTTCAAGCATCGACAATTGTCAGCACCCAAGTTTAGCTGTAAGGCGCCCCCTATCTCCTGCCCCCTACTCACTCTCGGTGCACGCGGAACCCTTGCCTCAGGCCAACACTTGAGATAAAGATCGCGATCGGGCAGCAACGGACAGGCGAACAGCGAACAGTGAACAAACTTCAGCTGCAAGCTATGAATATGGCTAAGAAGGCATGGTAAGAAATGGTTGATCACAGTTCGAGTTGGTTACGGTTTCCCATCGTTAATAGTTAATCGGTTATCGATTTGAAATCATTAAAGTTCATTTTGATACAGTTGATCAAAGTTATTCCTTTCGAGAAACTTAAGTAGCCTTATAAACAAATAATATATGGCCAATTTTGGATTCATTTTGCTATCGGCTAACAATGGATATCTTTCTTTGCTTACTCTTTGCAGCTTATCGATAAGAATAATACAATAAATTTGATCTGCATTGAAGTCTTCAGTTTTTTTGTAGTCTGTGAGAAAGTGAGAGACGATGGATATGGCTAAGTCGACACGGCTGTGGAAACTGATCAAGCATATATATATATATATATATATATCTATATATAACTTCTAAAGGACGCTTTCTTTTGCCGTAAACCTGTCACTAGCACTGAATACTATGACAAATCAATGTAGATCAGATCTGTGCAGCGAGTATCAACTTCCCGCAGCGTCAACTGTCGCCAGAACAACAACTATTGAACTAATCCTTTTCCAAGGATGCAGATTGACATCGCACTGTGATTGTGACAGCGTGTCGTTAGACGATGATTGGCCGATTGGCCGGTATCGGTGTATGGTATGGTATTGGTATCGAAATGTATTGACATTTATGAGGCATAAATTTTGTGCACTTTCTGCTTTCTCCGCTGGCAGGCCAATTAAGTGCAACGAATCGGGTCTGGGTTCGGAACGGGGATTGGGATTCGTTGCGAAAAATTTAAATACGCATCGTCTCCCATAGCATAGATAGAGGGGTGTTGGGCCATTGTCTCGGCTCTATGCGGCTGCCCCTGAGTGTCATCAAAACAATGTTTGCCGGCTAGTTTATGAGCTGTGCCTCATTTCTCATTTCTCATTTCTCATTTCTCATCATCGTCATCGCCATCTCATTGCAATTGCAATACGCATTTCCATTTCCATATGCATTTCTACCTATTTTCAATTTCACATTAATTTCTTTTCACTGTGCTTGCCATGCCAATCAAAATCATAAAGAGCATTTTTGCCTACGTCATTATGGAAACTGGCTGACCACGTCGAAAGGTCCGCAAAAATGTGCGAAAAGTCGTAAAAAAAATGTGACATTCAAACACACATAAGCACAAACACACACACAAACACACACACACACACACACACTCATATATATAAATATAGATTTTTTTTTTTGTTGGCTGGAGGGTCATAAAAAAACCAACAAACCTATTTTTTTGGTCAAGCACAACGACAGGGGGTCGAGTTAGTCCATCTGGGGTCGTCATCGCCTGTGCAAATCTTTCGAGTCTTGGAATATTAATTAATGGTTTTGCATGAGCTGCTGCTAGCTGCTGATCCTCATCTTAAGTCAGCAGGGCTTCCCATTCTTCATACTTATTGTTTATCTCGGCGACTATAAACACAAACAATGCCAAATACTTGTGGTGTATGTGTATTATGCATAAACTAATCAACAAAACTGCCCCTGGATAATCTTTGATGTGATCTGAGCAGCCAATCACTGCTTGTGGCAAATTTTGAAATATCTTTTCAACTCAAAATTGTAATCAAATTTAAACTGAATTGATTGAAGTCTATTTGATCTAAGACTACAAACAATCAATATTTATTTGTATGCATATAGACAAGCTTAGAGATATACTCAATCTATATTGTTGTACATTTGTAGATATACTCAATTTATATTGTTGTTCATCGATCATCCTTTATTGAAGGGGCAGACACACTTTTAGTGCATCCCAACTGGACTTTGGCATGTTTGTTTATTTATTTATTCAATCGACACAACAAATATGACAAGTAAGAAAAATTTAAATTAAATTAAATGTATGATAAAATGTATTATAAAATGTATTAAAAAACAAGAAATATTTATAATATGTTATGCAAATGTTGATCGATCGATGGCGTTTTAGAACACACTTAAAGTGGCCTCATTTGATCTTTGAACTTTCTGCATGGGTTAATTGTATTCAAATTTGTGTTTGAAGTTCCATTCTATTGCATTTCTTAACAAAATTTGTATGCAAATACTGATTGATCGTTTGATTGATTGTCTCCAGTTTGGGTTTGCGACCCTCCACCCAACACCTACCTTGCTCTGCTGTGCGGTAACTCATTGTGGTATTTCCTGTAATTAGGCTTGATGGCATATCCCTATCACTTGACCTTGAACAGCAACTGACCGGCAATCATTCAAATGATGTGTATTTTGCTCTGCGTAGCTGTCGATCCTGTTGATCCTGTCAAGCAGCAGCAGCAGCAGCAGCAGCAGCAGTGGCCGCAACAACAGCAACTCCTGCTGATTTCCCTCGCACTAATTATGATGTCAGAAATCGCTCGTCGCTGACCAACAGCCCGATGCTACCCACACCCAATCTGACACCACACACACACACACACACACACACACACACGCACACACACAGACATAGTCATACGCCGCCGCTTGACGGATTGATCATCGTGATTAATGATGTGGTCCTGTGGCATTGCGTGACAAGTTTGTTAGTAAATTGAACGTGCCACGGCATACAGCTTGGTGGTTTTTGGGTTTCCAATTGCTTGCAGCTTGTGGCAACACATTTGTTGTTTTGTTGTTGTTATTTTTTGTTGCGCTCGAAAATCGTTGAAATTGCATCATTAATCTTTGGCGACTGTACAAAACTTGCACTCAGTGCCATTATCCTTGGCCTTAGTAGATGTACTACGGCTGCAATGAGACCGAGTCGGACAGGCGGCAAGGATTCCCACGGCGATCTGCCAAATGGATTTTAATGAAGTTATCAATAAACTGTCCGCTGATTTCATTTTCTCGTTTTTGATCCCATCATAAAGTGTCCCCAAGAAGCAGCCGTGCGTGAATTTTGCCAGGCTCTGCTGTTGACCACAACAACAACAACAGCAGCCAGCAAATCAACGGGAAATTTATGCGAACGATCCTTCGAACACAATCGACCACATACATGTACATACATACATATATTCGGCATATCGAACGATCCTTCAGGATCGACGGACAGACGGACGGACGGACGAACCCTCGTCGTGTCCCTCTTTGCATATCGCCTGTGCTCTCGATCTTTTGCGTAGCATTTGTAATCTACCTCAAAGATTAATGAGATTTTACCGCAATTGACCATGGGTGATTTTGTATTTTAATGTTTTCATTTTTCATCTTTTTTAGTTCACGTTTCTTTTCTTTTTTGTGGATTTTTTATGGCTCGTTTAGAGATTGGTAAATAGGGCGCTTGTCTCGTAATTTACATGAAATTGCTTCATTTTCAGAGGCTGGCCGAGGCTGCCCTCTTTCTCATCATCTGTGGCAGCTAATCACACACACAAACATACAAATCTTGTTCCTTGGGAATTTGCATTAGATGCATTCCATTTTTATTTTCTTCGTTTTTTTTTTGTATTTGATATCGAACGATTGCTCATCATGTCAAATCAAAGCTTCGTCTGCAGCTGAATGGAAGCGGTGTGGTCTGTCGTCCTTCTTCTACTACTCCTGGGCAGCTGAGCAGCAGTTCAGCTGCTGTCCAAAATCGACACGCTCGCAAATTAGCCATGAAATTCCGATGCTGGACAGCAGCGCATTTCTTTCACTTTGCTTTCGTTTTGTTCGACTTTGACTTCCTTTGTTCCTCTTCTTCTTCGTCTTTTGGCGCAAAAATATGAAATTTTCTATAATTTTGATATGGTTAGTGATGTTATGAATGGTTAGACTGTTTGCTCTTCCAGGGGTATAAGTAGGTAAATTACTTTAGCGCAACTATTCGCCTTAAAATTATCACTTTGACTGGAACTCAAACTTAAAACTTGTCTTTGTTTTCATTGCTATTCTACGTTCAGTGTAGCAATGGACTTATTAATTAACCTATCTGGAAATAATCACTTTTCGCCATTGCAAATATCGAATATCGAACAGTTTATAATATTCTAAGAACAACTATTGACTTGCAAATATTAAATAAAACTTGTTAATAATTATGTATTGTAGAAATGTATTTAGTATAAGTTTAAATTATATATACCACATATCTTTTAATGGCTTCAAAGCCAACAACTGACCAGTTTGATAGTGAATTATTTGAACTTTTGCAATAGTTGTTCGTGGCTTCAAGTTAAATGTAGCTAAAAATAGTTTTATCTGGCTAATCTACGTCAACTGCTGCAAAACTGAATTGGATTTCAATATTTCGCTTAGGCCAACTGATCTCCATCTCTCAATGTGTTAGTTGAAATTCAGTGCTGATCCTACGGATATACATACATATGTATATAGTCCGGGTTGCATTCCACTGTGGAGCCTGCGGGACCTCGTAAATCAATTCAAAAATGTCATTCGACGACTTGCAATGCTGCTTAACAAGTTTTTTAGTTTTTTAGCTTTGGTTTTTTCTTTTCGAGCGAGTGCGCTTCAGTTGCTTAAATGTTTTTTTCTTTCTCTCTTTTTTTGGTATGTCAAATATTCCTTGAGGGCGCCGCAATGTCTGAGAAATTTTTGTGGGTTCGCTCGGGAACGCAGTTGCAGCAAATGATCATTCAAGGAGAAACAAAAAAAGAAGAAAAAAAACAGGACTGCAGTGCAGACCAACGTTGAAGACTTCTTCATTTGTTTTTTTTTTTTTTTTTGTTTTTTGGTGCGTTTTTTGAATAAGTTTTTCGGGTGCCTTGGCAACAGTCGAACCGGAGTCGCCGCACGGTTGCACGGCAAGAGAGACAATCCTTATTCTCTTTTTCGCCCGTTGTTTTCCTTTGGGTTTGTTTGCTTTTTTTTCGTTTGTTTTTTTTTTTTTGTTTTTGTGCTTGTCTCGCTGAGAAATGAGAAATGCAAATTCGGCGGTGACTAAAAAGTTGTTCAATTTGTAAGCAGATCGCACCGAAAACTGGAACTTGGCCAGCCAACAGAGAAAAGAAAAAAAACTGCACTAATTTGATATGTAGAAAACGCAGACGGGCAGTCGAGATATGCAGTTAGTTGTTGAAAAGGGTCGCAGTCGCTGGGCAAGCGCATTCACTGATCCTTGTGTCTCCTGTGGCTCGCGATCAAGGCAAAAAAAAAAATAAAAACACACACACAAAGTGTAAGTTTGCTCTTTGCTGCTCCTTTGAATGGTATTACTCGAATGACAAACATGTGCCAAGTACAGGGTATATAAATACCTTATACACAACTCTGCCTCTCTACTTAAGTATACATATATGTTCTTGATCAGCACAGAGTCCATATAGCTGCTATGTTGGTATAAAAGAGATGCCCATTTGGCATGCCCAAGTCCCATTTCCCACTATTTTTTTCTTTTTGATTTGAGGGTGCATAAAAAATGAATGCAGTCATTTCATTTTTTTTTTTTGGTCATTTATCAAATTTCAAGCAAATATCCACAACAATTGTCGCGACGACCAAAGCAGATCACATTCTCATTTTCATTTTCATTTTTGGTTTTTCGATTTTCGTTTTTCGTTTTTGATTTTCAATGTTCAATGTATTTTGAGAATTTTGTGTGTGCACTGCTGAAGTGAATATCAAAACAAAGGCTTTGCCCAACGGTGACGGTGCGCTCTCATCTCAAAATCGGGTGTCGATCCTTTGGATTCGGAATGGAACTGTCGATCCCATTTCTTGTCATTCGGGCGCGCGTTTTGTGTCTCGTTGTCAAGCTGTCAATCAAAATGCATCTTGCAATGCGCCTCATGTTGCCCAACCAACTAACAAAACTCAAACTCTCAGCTCTCAGCTCTCGCTCTCAGTTCTCAGCTCTCGATCTGATTCTCACTGGCTCCGCTTGGTATAAATCATGGTTTTGTCAGAGATTTGCATTTTTAATTTATCCACAGCAAATGCAAATCGTGCAAAAAATCCCACATTGTTTATCGCTTACAAGCAGAAATCAAGTTGATGCTAATTTTCACGATATTACCTTTTTCTGCCCATTAGTCAAATTTAACACCAATACACACACACACACACACACACACCCAGACACATACAGGGACAGAGAGAGACAGACAGACCGCATATGTCAAGGGGTTGTCAGATCTGTGATCCGATTTCGGTGGCCGAGTGTCAAATGCATTTGCAATTAGTTTGGCAAAATCGCCTCAGCCCCTCAACGCTCAACGATCAGCCCTCACCCCTTCTATCCATATATATATACATATATATATATATATATATTTACTGAGAAATTGAATTTATAAACGATTTAGATAAATTTGCAATATGCCTTGCAACAACAACAGCAACAAAGTGGTCCGCACACGTTACAAGCATATCAACCCCGAGGGGCAATGAGATAGCGGATAACCCTTCAATTCTTAATCCAAACTCGGCTCACTCCTTGTTTTTGCTAATTTTCATTTTTATGATGTGCAGAATACAAAAAATGGCAACAACAGCAAACAAAATCTGATTGAAATTCAAATCGAAAGCGCATCGAATGAAAATCATATTGATTACAGCAGTGAAAAGCATAAATATTGATCACAGATAAGTCGGCCAGAATTGATCAACTTTTTATTTGAGTTGACTAGAATAGGGGAAGATGATTTGTAGCATGGATGTGTGTTGTATATACATATATATATATATATACCTGCTTGTATGTAAATATTTGAAATGGCCTTGCAGAATTTGTAAAACGTTGATATAGAAATGCTGAGAAAGAAATACTAAGAATATAATCCAAGTTGCATCGGAATTCTGAGGCGCTTCCTTTGATGCGTTACAAACCGAACGACAAAGTTGGAATGCCTCGTCTGTTAGGGTATACAAACAGCTTCGATTTGGCACTATGCCTAATCAAACACTTGGCGAAATTATCAGATCTTCGTATTTGTGAATCAATCTGCTTGAAAATGATTTACTGTGTCCCTAATGCAATAACATCAATAAGTCATCGGCAAGCATTTCCGCTTGAGCGCTCAAGCTCAGCATAATTCCGCTCGTTAAATAAATGTGAATTATTTTATGCTTTCCATTTCCCATTTTAGATTTTCCATTTTCCATTCCATTCTCAAGCAGCTGAGCAAATACTAAATAGAAGCTCAATTGCAGCAGCAGCAGCAGCAGCAGCAGCAGCAGCAGCAGCAGCAGCAGCAGCAGCTGTGCACTCGAGTGAGTTGCCGTGACTTGACTTTAGTGCTGCAATCCTTGATGATTGTCAAGGACATTTCTACGAACTGCAGCCAAGAAACCACACCCCCACCCCCACCCACACCACCACCCCGACTGTGTCAGAGCAAATGGGAATCGTGTTGAGTCGAGGCGCCTTCATTCAATGATGATTTTTCGGGCCAGGTCGAAATGTTGTCCAAGTGCTCGTAAAATCAGAACATAGACAGCAGCGCATAAATTGTTGGCCAACAATTGGGCCAAAAACTCAACGTCCGCTGCTAATGCAAGGCACGAACGGGAATGCAGCGCAGCATCTGGACAAATATTGACCGAAGCTTCCTATACAACCATATATTTTTTTCTATATATATATACATATATCTTTCTCTTTGCCGGCTCGTAAATTGGCAGTGGATAACAGCCGCCTACGTACAAAGGGCTCAGGAGCGCAAAATCAATATCAAAGTGAAAGCAATGACCACTGTTCGCTGTCCGCTGTCCGTTGTCCGTTGTCCGCTCCAGCCTAAAGATCAGCGCTGGACAGAGACATTAGGCTACCGTTTGCTGCTCCTTCCACTTCTGCCTGGACTATTCTGTTGGTTCTCGTGCCGCATTTGAAATGAAAATAACAACACACGAGACAAATCTGGGCTAAGACACCTTGCGACGTTGTCTTGCCGCCGTGTGGGTTTTTCTTACCTTTCCTTTCTATTCTTTCAACTTTTTTTTTTGGTTTTTTTTTTGTCGTATTTTTAGTGTTCGGCAGCTGTTGACGCATTGTCTGACGGCAAAGCAAAGCTGGCCGGAACAAAGGACACGGCAGGTAAGGCACAGCGTCCAAAAGAGAGTGAGAGATAGAGAGAAAGAGAGGGAAAAGAAAAGGGGAAATGGTTCTAAGAGAGCGCAGCACATGTGCAGCTCTTAAGCGGGCGCCTCTAGCGGCGAGTAGCGGAAGCTATCCTAAATCATTGCAAAGAGAGTTTTCTGGAAAGTGCATCAAAGGAAATATCAAACGCACTTAAAACACTTGTTTTAAAGCCATTTGCAGCTTTAAGCGAACTTTAAAACCCAATATAGACTAAATTTAAATGTCAAGCATTCATATCTCTATAACAGATCCTCAGATTGCCATACGTTCCAATCAAAATCAATCGAATGAAGTTTCTAGTAACCCTAAAGGACAATGGACAATGACTTCTCCTCGTTTTGTCCACGCTTCTGGCTACTTTTATTAGTATCTGTGACACTCTGCATGCATACACCTCAAACAAAGAGAGAGAGAGACAGGGAGAGCACACACACTCTCTTCCACGGGCTCTCTTCACGTGTTTTGCACGATGGCTCGCGGTGGTTGATCGGTTTTGCCGAAGACGATAACGACAACGAACCCATAAACAGACACGAACGCGTGCATCGCTCCTCATTTCCGTTTGTTGCCTCGTGCGCTGCGAACGTACAAGCGGCGCGACTGCGCAATCGATCAACTAACCTAAGAACAGTTATTATTCCAAAGCTCTCAGTTCGTATTTTCTTTTTTTTTTTTTTTCGTTCGTTAACGGTGATAAAGTGTCAAAGATTTCTGGAAGCTGAAAGTGCTTTTTTTCAGCAGGAATACGAACACACACAAGGCGACATAGTCGCAAATTATATAGCATATATATATATATATATATCTATATATATATATAGAGAGAGAGAGAAAGAGCGCGCAACTCTACGGTTAACAGGTAAGCAAAATTCCTTCCGTTCCTTGCAGATCGTATTACAATGTTTGAATGAATGAGCATGGTCTAGATTAGTTCATAGATTGTAAGTAATCGATAGCGATATGTCTATCTTAGATCTCGGTCAAGTCTCAGCTTGGCAACACACACACACACACACGCACACACGCACACACACACACACACACACACACACACGCACACACATATTGCGCTCGCACCCATGCACCCATGCCCTATTTGTCTTTTGCTCTAGCTCTAATTTTAATTTAGCCCAGCAAAGAGAAAGAAGGTACAAAAAAAAACGAAGAAAAAAAACCCCTGAGACCTAACCCCTAGACCCACATATTCCTACCGTCCATAGATCACCGAGGAGGTGAAAAGGGGTGTTGCGCTGCTCTAATACATTTAATTTGTTGCTGTTTTTTTTCTTTTCATTTTTTTTTTTTTTTTTTGATCTCGTCCTTCTTTCTTGCCTTACTTTCTTCGCCGCCGCCGATGGCTTGCTACCCCGCGTGAGCTGCTAATCCTCGGGGCACAAGTCAGACCCCAGACGAGAGGGAGCGAGCCGGGATTTTTTTCCCTTTTTCTTTTTCGATTTTTGGTCATCAAAGAAAAATTTCAAAATCGAAGCGTTCGTAAGTAAATGGAAAAACATTTTTTTTGCTCACCTCGCTTCGCTGCATCTTGTCTGTGTGCTGTGTGCGCAATTTTCAATTTTCATCGGGGTGACGTTTATGGATTACATGAATACCCTATTTTCATGTTCTCCACTGTGTGTGTGTGTGTGTGTGTGTCGGTGTGTGTGCGGCTGGCAGCTAGATAAACAGAATAGCATTGAGAGCTCTGCTCGGACGATCCTTTCAAGCAGTTTCTCCTTTGGATTTGGCTGCTTGCAGAAATTGCATCATTATGATGGGGCGTAATTGTTTCACACACACACACACACACACGCATGCAGCGCAAAGATCCTTTCTGCACAAGGACTCGCTCAATTTTATGGTTTGCGGCTGCGGCAAAAGAAAAAAAACATATATACATATATATATATATATATATATATATATATATATATATGCGTATATAAATAAGGAATCTGTTCTGAAAATTAGCATAAGTATAATTTGAATTTTGAAAGGCAAACCTGAAATTGCAAGAGAACCAAACCACGAGGACAAAGAGGACGAAGAGTAGGAGCAGTTGCAGGACGAGTACGTAAGGAACTCGTTTGCGGCAAAAAATTAAGAAAAAAAGCAAAAAAACAATTTGCAAAATTTCTTGGTTTGTTGCCCATTGTCATGGACCGTTTCATTACTACTACATATAAAAACATGCTCGCATATATGTATATATATATATATATATATATATATAGGAGATGTACACATGCACAGACACGTACCTCCTTGGTTTCTTGCCCGTTTGCATCAAATTGTCAGCCAGTTTGGCAATGCCCAGAAACCCGTCGAGACGAGCGCTTGCGGCCAGCTGTCTGTCGGTCTGTCTGTCTTGGCCCAGATAACAGCCCAACTCCTCAAGCACTTTTTGTCATTATGAGATCTTATCTTATTAACTGATAAACTTTAATTTTGACACATTGATTTAAAATGAGTTCGATTTTAAGCAGGAAAGGGGAGGGGAGGGTAGCATTAACTAGCCGCATTAAGTTGGGGGTTGCATTTAGATGGCGACAAGTTCTGTTTGTGTGATGCAATTAGCTAGGCAGGACAAAAAAAAACATATATATATATATACTAAGATCCGTTCATACTTTATATATGATCTATGAAGTCATTTGAGGAAATTGCTTTAGATATAACAGCTGAGAGTAGGCATATAGTTAGGGGTAGTTAGTTTGCTAGCAAAATCCACAACAAATCGCTTTGTAATTAAATATTCCCATGTTAGCTATGCAAAGGCACTTTTAGATGGATCAGTTATTGACTGGTTAGATGCCGAGGTTAAGGCCAATCCAATCGGTTGCAACAATCCATTGCAGGGTATCTCTATTTCTTGTTGATTTTTGTTGTTGTTGCGGAATGCCATTTGATGCAATTGCCTGTTATTTGTTACTATTATGCTTATGCGCAGCTGGGCAAGGTCATGCCCACAATGACACGGATGCAACGGCACTCGAGCTCCAGTAATGGCGTCGAGGAGACGCGCGGCCGTCGGCGCAATAAGGCAATGCCCGGCGACGATGCCAACAAGGAGAACTTTGGTGTGCACTTCACGAGCAGCCCGTTTGGCAACAGCAGCCTGATTGCCCTGCAGGACCTGAGCAATGTGCATGGCAAGAGTCCGCAGCGTCGTAGCTTCAGTGAGGGTAGCGGACCACGTCAAGCGACGCCTCAACTGGCAGCGCTGCGCTGCCTGCCCCGCATTCCTGGCCAGGCACAAGCAGCAGCAGCAGCAGCAGCAGCAACAGCAACAGCAGCAGCCAGTCTGGAGGATTCACAATTGTCATCGGCGCGAATGGGTGATACCACATTGGATCGCATGCTGGACGCGATCATTGAGTCGGCGCGCAAAGAGGTCCGTTGCAAGCATCAAGCGGTGACATCTGCGTCAGCGTCAACGCTGGCGGATGGGGAGTGGAGCGAGAGCAGCGTCCACGAGATGGAGGTGCGCACACCCACACACCTGAAGCGGCAGCGTGTGGTGCGGCGCAAGAATCAGCAGAAGAGCAGCAAACAGCAGCACAGACGCAACGACAGTCAGGGCCAAGTGGCCAGTCAGAAGTTGGGGCAATTGGCAAGCAGACCACCCAGCTTGGAGCATATACCCAGCATTAAGCGCTGCCTCAGCTTCTCCTCGAGTTCCGCATCCAGCGATCTGGAGGATGACGAGCACTTTGCCAAACGCGGCTCCATGGCATCCTGTGCCTCCTCCTCCTCCTCCTCCTCCGCCTCCGCCTCCGCCTCCGCCACCTCCTCAGCCTTTGCCTCTGCTTGCACAAGCAATGGCGAGCATCAGCCACACCCACACCCACATCCACATGCAAGGGGCAGCATTGATTTGAGCATCGGCTACGATGCACAACAGCAACAATTAAATGTACATGGTGAGTTCCAGAGATGCCCTCTCAAAGTGCCGAGCTGCATTCACTCTTTTTGGTGACTGCAGCTCGATCTTGCTGCAAAAGAAATCGCTGCAACTGAAAAATATATTTATATTTATTTATTGCAGTTATACGCTGTCGCGATCTGCAGCGCACACACGGCACGGGCAGCATCAATGCGTACGTCAAGGTGGCCCTGGCAACGACCAACACCAGCACCATCAGCAGCACCACTACGAACAGCAGCAGCAACAACAGCAGCAGTGGCTGCGGAGCAGGCAACAACAGCTCGAGCCGCTTCCAGAGGACCGCCGTCCATCGCCATTCGAGTCGTCCGTATTTTGATGAGCGCTTTAGCTACCATCTCCAGGATGTTATGCCGTCCACGTCGCAGTCGCCGCAGTCGATGCAACTGCAGCTGGCCGTTTGGCATCGGGATCGTCATTTAAAGTGAGTACGAGTAAGGTCAACAGCAGTCATCCAAGTTAACCATGTACAACATCATAACGTAAGCTGTCTGCTCTGCACCAAAGTGCGTGTCATTCACCCCCAATTGACAGGACACACACATAGTGGGACTGCGTCGCCTGCCAGCCAAAAGGCTAAGGCGAAGTCCTTGCAGCGCCTTGGCTTGCCTTGATTTGCGCTCCAGTCTCTCAGTCTAATTGTAACGTTTTCCTGTAGCACACTTTGCCATTGTGCATTTGCTGCACATCAACAAATGCTGCGCCTCTTTAGGGGGTGCAAGGGGGGGGGGGGGGGGGTGCCAGGGGTGGTTGGTCTGCGTTGGATGTTGTTGTTGCTGCCTTTCCCTGCTGTAACTTCCACAATTACACACACACACACACACACACACACACACGCTCATCCAGCGCATGCGCTGTTAACCGTTTTGGCCACCGTCTCTAGGCCGCTTTCCAGCCAACTGTAACATTTTTGCCTGGGCTCCAGTTATTTGGGTTTTGCATTTTGCGTTTGCCTTTGGCTTTGGCTTTGCTCAGTGTGATTTTGGTTTTTGGTTTCGTTTTTGGACGTCGGGTTCGCTGCTGGTTGGCAGCTCAGTTCGAGTGTTTAGCTCGCGCGACGCAGACGCAAAATTCGGCGCTGGCTGGCAACGCTGCGGCCAATTAAATATAAAAAACGACAACGGCGTGTTAGCAGCTAACCAAAAACACCAACAACACCAGCAACACCAGCAACAACAACAACAAATGCGAAAAAATGTGTGTGCCTAAATATATAAAACAAAAAAGAAAAATATAATTTTTGCTCAAACTACATTTCAATGTACCTATGTATATATATGTATATAAATATATCTATATATATATATATATGTGTGTATATATGTATATATACGTTATGTATATACATTGTTTTTTTTTTTGTTTGTTGTTTTGCAGCAGCAGCAGCAATTGTGTTAAATGTGTGTGTTTATTTGCAATTTCGAAATTCGTTTCATTATGTTGGCCAGCCAAAAAGTATGCAACGCCAAATTATATAACTGTTTGTGTGTGCGTGCCAGTATTTCAGCTCGTTTCCATTTGAGTGTAGCATAATTTCAGGCATGCTGCTTATTAATTGTAGGCAGCCGTATTTGCATGTGTGTGTGCGTGTTGTGAGTGTGTGTGTGTGTGTGCGGTTGTTTGCGTGTGAATGTCGTTTTCAACGCGCACAGTGGCCAAATTAATTGAAATTCAAGGACATGACAACTGGCGCCCAACACACGCTTTTTCACCGTCTCACACACTCAGTCTATACATTCCGTCATTCTGTCATTCCGTCATTCCGTCAGTCCGTCACATCCGCTAGTCATTCCGCTTTATCGTTTATGCCAAATCGATAAGCGCGCTTCATTATGCAATGGCCACAGGTCAAATGCTATAAAATTCCCATTATGATTGTTTAAAGGCAACTATCTAAATGCACACCTGGGACATCTTACACACACACACACATATATATATATATATATATATACAGCTCACATTTGTGCATGCATGCATAATGATAAGCATTTGTTAGCATTTTTGTTACTGCCCATTTCCAAATGCCTCGTTAAACATTTTAAGCAAATTTGCTAAACGACAGTTTTTGCTAAATAATTCATTGGCCGCTTTTTGAGGCATGTGGCAAGGGTTGCCCAACCAGTCAAGCCTTTTTGGTAGTTTACTCGTCAGGTGGCAACAGTTTCTTTGCAGCCTTCTACATTTTTAATGCACTGGCCCCATTTGCGGGGGTGCGTGCTCGCTTGCCACCCAAAAAACGCTTCGCACTCTCCCCTTTTGCCTGGCCTATCCCCCCAACTGTCTGTCTGACAATTCTGATTGCAATCGCAAAACTTAAGCGCTGCTGCTGCTGCTGCTGCAAGCAGCAAATGAAAATCAATAAAACTGACCCAAATACTCGCGCGGGCAAAACTTCAGAGACAGAGCAAAAAAAAAACAAAAAACAAAAAACCAAAAAAAAAATAAAAACAAAAATTTAAAAAAAAAACAGTAAAAAATACAACAAAAAATAGATAAACTGAGGGCCAAGGCGCATTTCCGGGGCTTGAGTTGCGTTGCTGTGGATCTGTGGGAATGCCAGGCCAGGGACAGCTGTGACGGCCCGCTAATTGATTTATGTCACGTACCGCAGCTGCTCTGTGGCTGGGCAGCGAGAGGTGGGAACGGGGTGGTGGGTGCGAGGGGGGGGATAAGGTCGGCGGAAGTGTTTGTTACGAGCAAACGTGTAGAATTAGGAGGGAGGTGGGTGTGAGTGGGTGAGGGTGTTAGTGGATGCACAGTGGTTGTGCATATAAATAGTAAACAAAATGTCAGTGCAACGTGCCGCAAAAGCGTCCAAAATTGATCCTATCAAACCACACACATGCAAGCAATCAAAAATTCGCGGCTTGACCCGAACCCCAAAAACTCCTTATGTCGCCTTGGTCATATGCAAAACATTTCTACAGTGTTCGACAGCGTCGAATTGTTTATCTTTCTACTTTCTACTTTTTTCATACACTGAACCGATTAAAGGTGGCTAAATTGGGTATAATAAAGTTGTGCAGGCGAAAACATCTCTAAATTCATCAAATTCATATATATATATATATATATATATATATATTCCTGATCAGCATTAAACGCTGCATCGACTTAGACCATATCCGTCTGTATCGCTGTAAAATCTAGAGATTTGAATACATAAGTCTTACCATATTTTATTTTATTTTATCTATAATATTCCCCGTTTCCGTCAAGACCAATCAAGTCGACAATTTTATAGTTGTAGCTTTCTACTGATTCTGATCACCTGCAAGGAAAACGCTTGAGGAAAGTCGTATATTCATATTTATCATATCATACGTACTTATAAACAGAGCATTGTCAGGGTATCATCGAGTCGAGCGCTCTCGACTAGAGCTGGCTTACTTGTTTCTTTTTTATTTTTATTTTTAAAGGCTAGTCCAGCCATAAAAGTTGTACAGGGTTTGTTTGAATTGTTAGGTGCTTGAAGACCTGACAGCAAATTGGAAACTGCCCTAAAAAGGTCGGCTGCCGTTCGGCTATAAATGCCAACTATTTTGCGTGTGTGTGTGTGTGTGTGTGTGTGTGTGTGTGTGTGTGTGTGTGTGTGTGTGTGACTGCTATCTGCTAGATCTATTTGTGTATATAAAACACTGGCAAACCTTAAGCTTCACCATTGGCCCCAATTCTATCACGAATTGCAAGAGTGCTGAGAACTCCTTTAGCTTTCTTTAGAATCAATTTGGATTTAGTTTCCCAGCTGGCTGGTTGTACGTTTTTGTGGAAATGTTTTTCTTTGCTCAGGATAATAGTGCAAGTCACTTCCGCCACCAGCATTATCGGAGGGGGGTGGGTATTTTTCCCTTTCCCAAACCCTTTCGTTTTGCTGGCGCCTTCCTAATTGGTATTTTTAATGTTGGTGTAATACAATTCCATTTGTTAGCTATTATCTAATAATGAGAAATCAACCAATTACCCCCACCCTTCGTTGGGTGACGTTAGCTGGGTCTGGAGTTATCAACTGGCTATCAAGTATAGCCTCTATAATTTAGTTTGTGTTTTCTTCTTTTTTTGCTGTTCACTGATTGAGATTTATTTGGTGTTTCATCGTTTACAGAAGCAGTGAGTTCCTGGGCTGCCTCACATATCCATTGAGCGCTTTAGTGCAGCAGAGCCATTGCGCAACGGGATCGTACAAGTTGCACTCGCAGGGATGCCTTCATAGCTGCCGCATCAAATCGCACGCCGCCCAACCACCAGCCAACGTTACATTCACAAGCACCAGCGCCAGCCACCGTCGACATCTCGGGCAGGAGGAGGAGGAGCAGCAGCAGCAGGAGCAGGATAAGGAGCAGGAGCAGGTGCAGGAGCCGGAGCCCGAGAAGAAATCGCATTCCGGCATAGTTAGACCCACAGCAGTGGCCGTTATATCGAATATGTCAACGATGGCGGCACCAATGAAACCAAATGCCGCCGCCGCTGCCGCTGCTGCTGCTGTTGGCAGTGCTAGTGCTGGTGCTACTGCTATGAGTGATGATGTCATCAGCATCAGCATTGATAGCATGACAGTCGTTGGCAAGGATGATATACAAGTACAGCTGCAACAGCAACAGCAGCAGCCATCACATCATCAGCCGATGATGCTCAGCAAGAAGGCGCTGCATCAGCGCGATGCCGATGAGAATCTGTTTTTGCGTTTCCTCGAACTTGATCCGCCCGCTGATGGGAATGCGAATAGCACCACTGGCAATGGCACAGGCATCGGCACTGGCAACATCACTGGCTTTCCAGGCGGCGGCAGTGCGTCCAATGCTTCCAATGCCAATGCCAGCAATGCAAATCATATGAATGGCAGCAATACGCGCCGCTGCTCAACACTGGTCCAACGCCAGCCGACGGGTCGGACGCCGTTCACGATGACGAAACGTTTGACTAGGACGGAGGAGCGAGGATTTGGTTTCTCCATTGTGTGGACGCATCCGCCGCGAGTGGAGAAGGTCGAGGGTGGCCTGTCAGCGGATCGATGCGGCATATTGCCGGGCGACTATGTCATCTTTGTGGACAAGCACAATGTGGTCACGATGCCCGAGGCTGATGTTCTGAATTTGATACGATCGCAGGGCTCGTCCTTGACGTTGGAGATATTCAGAAGGTCAGGCGCGGGCGCCAGCATCGCCGGCACGCATCCCACCATCACGACGGCAACAGTCAATGCCATCAGCACCATCAGCACCAGCACCAACAATCACCAGCAGCAGCAGCAGCAGCAGTCCCAGCAGACACCAGTCCACATCCAGTCGCAGCAGTCTCAGCAACAGCGTCAGCAGCAACAGCAGCAGCAGCAGCAGCAGCTGTGTGGACTACTCAGCGAGGAGCAGACAACGAGCAGTGGTCCAGACCGTGTGGTGGTTCAGCGTACGGGAATTAGCGTCCAGCGTCCACAGCTATTGGGCAGCACGATGTCCAGACCGGCGACCGCCTGCTCCGGCACCAACTCATCCATTGAGGCGGCCAAGCGGCGACTGCATCTGCCTCAGGTTACGTTCAGCAAGGAGGTAGGAAAGGGCGTCATTGTCTAACCCCTAACCCCTAACCCCTAACCACTAATCCCAACCTCAGCCATGCACCTAATTTTTAGCTAAGCTTTTATTGAATTTGCCATTATTTTAAAGCATAAAAACATTTTTTTTTTTTTCTTTTACACTTTGTACATATTTTAAGCGCATTATTGTTAAGTTTTAACGTTTAAGTTTTTGTCATGTGGTTATATTTATATACACATATTTTGCTGCCCATTTTTTTTTAAGCCTGCTTCCCCCAACACACACACACACACACACACACACACACACACAACCATACACACACACACACACACACACAAATAAGTCCACGCCTCTCGCTTAACAATAAAATTTTTTTTCGGTTTTATGTGATTTTTACATTGAATTTTTTTCTATTTCTTTTGTATTTGGCTTTGTTTTGCTTCGCTTTTGGTTGGTCATATTTAGAAGAAAGGGTCAAAGGGGAGTTCGGAATGCTGGAAGCTGGAATCTGGCGTCCTTCGAGTGCCTTTGTCCAGACGAGCCTAATCAACTGCCACAACTTGTTTGCATTCGCTCTAGCGCCATTTTAATTGGATTTTTCATTTCTTTTTCATGTTTTGCAAAGCATAGTTTTGGGGGCTTCGAAGACTTTCTCGCTGCCTCTTTCTCTCTCTCTCTCTCTCTCTCTCTCTCTCTTTGTCTCTGTCTCTCTTTTAGAAGAAGAAATAACGTTTATCTTAGCCACGCCGAAGATTATATACTTTTACAGATCAGACTCAGACTTGTTAAAGTTTTCCGTTTCTCGACAGTCTGCGAATTGAATAATTTTGAAACTGTGTAGATATATATATAGATATATTTTAAGAGGCAGGTGGATTCCACAAGATTATTATTTACCCATTTACAAATCTGGCAGTAAAAGCTAAATAAAAGAATGCATGCAAAAATGATGGCAGACTGCCAAGCTTCACAACACAAATATAATACACCCTACAAGGATATATAAATTAGTTAATTTCTCGAAAACTCAGTTTGCATTAGATCGTATCTATAGAGAAGAATTCGGTTAACTGTACAGGAGCTGGTTTTAGCCATGAGAGAAGTGGCCTATTTGCATTTAATTTTATACAACTTTCAAATCCTTTCAATTCCTAATTTGTCGAAACTGAACTCAAACAGATATTCCAAAAGGTTGCTAAATATTGCGGCATAGTTTGTATAACAAATGCTTGGTATGCAGATCGTTCATTTAAGCTAACAAGCCCCTCTCCATCTCTCTCTCTCTCTCTCTCTCTCTTTCTCTCCCCCGCCCCACATTGATCGGCAGTCGATTGTGCCCATAACGGATAATCGACGTCGCTTTCTGCTGCAGCTGATCAGTCGGGAGCAGAACTTTACGGCTGCTCTACATTTTGGGGTGCAGCGTTTTGTGCAGCCTCTGTCGGATCGGAAGGATCTGATATCGCCGAACGATCATCGCACTCTGTTCCAGAACATCGATGAGCTGCTGCGCATTGCCGAGGACATACTGGAGCAGCTGTGCAGCAACGATCCGCAGGATCAGGAGCCGCACATGAACTTCGCCTCACGCGTCTACCTGTCCAAGACGACGGCGATCTGTGCGGCCTACAAGAAATACTGCAATGGCATCAAGCGGGCCGATTGCGTACTGGTCAATAAGTCGCGGCAGGCGGGCTCCGAGTTCATAGCGTTTATCACAGAGCCGGCTGTGCCACGGAAGCGACCCGATCTAACCATGTTCATACACCGACCGCTACAGCATTTCCGCGAAATTCTCAAGCTGATGCAGCTGCTCGCAAGCAACTGTCACGTCGATACGGAGGAGCACAAGAACTTTAGCACTGTGATCGGTGAGCTGCAGGCTGCCTATCGCGAGATAACCGTCAGCAGCGGCCTGATGGAGCCACTGGGCGAGGGTCGTCCACTATTGACCCTGCAGGATCTCGAGTCCCGGATGGTCTTCACCAAATGCAAACCGTTCACGTTGGCCGTGCAGGGCCGCCAATGGATATTCGGCGGTGATCTGTCCCGGGTCGAGGGTCGGTCAATTAAGCCATATTGGACGCTGCTCTTCAGCGACATCATTGTGTTTGCCAAGGTCAGTCGGGATCGGGTGCTGTTCATCACCGAGGAGCCCATACCCATTGCCAATGTGGTCGATTCCTGTTTTCACATGCGCAAGAAGAGTGAGTTCAATCTGAAACGCCAAACTTAACGCGTATTTCCAATCACTAATCTACAAACCATTCGATAGCTACCGAGTTTCGTCTCACTGTGGATCCCAATGGGCGACTGGCTGAAAGTCCGACGGGTTATTGTGCTCCGGACTTAACGCGCACGCCCAGGCGTGGCGCGAGGCGAAAAAGTCTGATCCTGCGCGCACCCTCACTAGAGCTAAAGGCCGTCTGGCAGAATCTGTTGCAGCGTCAAATGTGAGTCAAACTTAAGAACTGCCTTCATCATATTTAAGGCGTTCTTTGCGTACTGCAAAATCACCCTCAAAACCCCCATTGAATCCCTTCAACAGGAGCCATCCTTCAAATCACTCACAAAAATCAATTGGCACATTTTAGTGCCATTTTAGTAGACAGTAGACGAGTAGACATTTAAATTGACAATCTTTAGATTCGTCTGTAAACTGAGAAAACTATAGAGCTATATCATATCATAATAGGAGTAGTTAGTTCAAAATATATAATGGAGCAATGAGCTTCAACTATTAGCTACTAACTTGTTCTATTAGCAGAGTGAATTTTGTGTGCATTAAGTCAGCTTTTAGAGGGAAACTGTTTTGGAACACTTCATGGATGCGATTTGAAACTTTTTACGTTGTTTCGTTGCAGATTTTTGGTGAATGCCGCCTTGGGGTCAACACCACTGTCCAGTCCGCTGGACTCGCCGGATGTGCTGAACACGCTGGTGCCGCTGAGTGACATTGGGATGACCTCCGCATCGATGGGCTCCATGAAGCTGCCATCGCTGGACAGCATCAACTTGAAACAGCAGAAACAGCAGGTGCGTCTCTTTCGCAGCAAGCGTCTGGATAGCGCCGATTCCTATGAGAATCTGCAGCGTTTGGCCAGTGCACTGGTCCCGACGCCCCACACCGGCCCCTCCCCTGCCTCTGTCCGCAGTCACGCCCATGCCCATGCCCTTACCCATGTCCATGCTCGAATTACGGCCAGCACCCAAACGGCCCAAATATGTTCGGCATCGCTGCCATCGCGCACCACTTCACCCGCCCGACAGTCGGGCAGCTGCGGTGGTGGATCCATGCCCAACGGGGTTGGTGGTGCTGGTGCTGCTGTTGGGGGTGGTGTGGGTGATAGCTCGCTGCTGCGACGCTATAACACCAACAGCACCTGTTTGAGCAGCAGCATCGTTAGCCTGACAACTCAGCACACAGCTCAGACCCAAACGCAGATCTCGACACAGGCACAGACACAGACACAAAATTCGGTGCAATCTTTGCCCACCGTCAGCAGCAAGTGCCTTACAGCGATACCAGAGGCAAGCAGCGAGCCGGCAGCGATGTCGACAGCTCCGACACATGCCCGCAAGATGCTCGAGTTCAGTCTCAGTTCGGTGGGTCGGTCGTTTATCGATGAGTCCGCCCATCCGCATGGTCAGCAGGTGTCGCTGACCACACCGGAAACACCCACGCCGAATATATCGCCCAGTTCGCAGATGTGCAACTCGGATGCCTTCTCCAATGACTTTGTGCCGGCAACAACAGCAACAACAACAACAACAACATCTTCTGGCCGTGCCGCCAATATACCGTTAGCGGAATTCGGTGGCTCATGGGATTTGTTAGAGCTGGATCTGCAGCTGAACGAGGTGAATCTCGATCCGTGCTATGACACGGATGTCGAGGAATGCATCTTTCTGGGCGATGGCGTCGGCGGTGCCGGCTCCAGCGCCCAAACAACTGCCCAACACAATGACAGTGACGATGATGACGATGACGATGACGATGACGATGACGACGATAATGATGATAGCGTCGTTGTCGATGATCCATTTGGCATGCTGCCCACTAGACCGACGCCGCCGGACTCGCTGGATCTGTGATTTGACTTTTGGTTAAACGATACGGAAAAGCTAGCACTATTTTGAATTAATAACAATAATGAGCTTAGACAACCACCACTCAAACTGATGCTGACACAGCCCCAAAAACCAACTCTAATCTATATTAAACTAAACAGAAACTAACCTTCACCTGTCCCCTCCCCTTCCAACCACTCTCTCACTCTCTATCCCTTTCGCTGTCTCTCTGCCTCTCTCTCGGACTCGCTATATCTTCAAGAAGCTAACTGGTGCTGATCCGTTGCCTTTTTGCCCTGGTCTTCGTCCTTGTCTTACTCTCTTTGCTATTTGCTCAATCGCTCGCTTTGCCTTTGCTGCTATTGGTGGGTTAGGTTCCACGTTCAGTTTCGCATAGCTTTTATATATAGATATATATATATATATATATATGTGGAGAGAAAATACAGAGAATGCCTCATGCGATCCACACAAGTTGAGGCACCGATTTGGGCCATATGGCATTCACTACTTGCGTTCAATCATCAACATATATTACAAAAAAAACAACCAACGATCCTTAGCAAATGAGTGTGATCTATCTAACGAATGCCTTAATGGAAGATAACTGTAACTGTAACTGTAACCGTAACTGTAACTGTAACTGTAAAATTGAGCAAAATTAGTGAATATTAACATTTTAAATTCCATGCAGGAGTTACTTACACACATACATACATACTATATAGTATATAGTATATATACATAGGTACAGACTTTTGGCTTCTTATGAATGAACGACGAACGGACGAACATTATTGCAATTCTTGACGCTCTGTAAGGTTGATAAAAAATTATTGAATTGTCTTGGCATTGGTATTCAAGTCTTTTGTATAATCAAATTGTACAACATTTGTTGATAATCAATTATGAATTGTCTAACGGTTAATTACTAGATAGTACTCGTATTTATGGGCACTGCTTGAATATGCTCATTCGCATTCGCATTCGCATTCGATTTCCAGTTCTTTGATCAATCTACTCAATTTACAAGCAAACAAAAAAAACATATATATATATATATATATATATATATATATATAGTTAAAAAAAATCGAGTGCTGTTTTGAGTGTATTCAGCGCAGCGAATGCCCCATTATCGATTACGATTTCGATCAATATATATTTATGTATATACTCGTATCTCTATATATTGTATTGTACTCGTTCTCGTATTCGTCTACCCGTATTATCCACAGCCAATTGAGTGTAAATATCAAGAAAAACCAAAAATCGAATATGATGTATACATCAATATGTTTGTTAATTGAGAGACGATATTTACGCTAATGTAATGTATTTATGTGTCCTTCTAGATGAAAGCAATTCTCATATAGTTATTTCTAGCCTAGTATTTACTAGAGTAGTAGATAGTCAAATATACACATTTATACATATATAAATACATATGTCTATACATATGTACATATACAAACGCGCAGTTCCCCAAAACACGATATTCTAAAAAGAAAAAACACACACACAAACTTTGTTTTATATTCGTATTTACATTTAGCTATTACCTATTCGTAATAATCGTCTTATTAATTCGATTAAAATGTTTTTGCCAACACCCTTGAAAAGAATCAAAAAAACCAAAAAAAAACAAAACAAAAAATAAAATAAAATAAGCAAAATTAAGAAAAGAAAAAACATATAAATAATGCTTCCATTTTGTAGCCAAGCGCCAAATTGACAAGAAACTAAAAAATACTAAAAAAAAAAACCAAAACCAAAAACAAAAGATGAAACTATTAATGTTATTGTTGTTGTTATATTACCAAATTATGTCCATTGTCTAGTCCACATTTCGATTAGTGTGCTCCATTTTGGTCAAATTTTTGCTTACATTTAATATTAAGTTCAACGTTAGCCAACAAAAAATCTACCATAAGATTCTGCTGTTGAGTTGAAATCGTCATTTGTCTGTGTACATAGTATATACATACCTGCATACCCTAGAAAACCCCCTCCCCCCCCCCCCCTATATACGCAATATATGTATAATTGTAACTATAGCTATAACTGTAATTGTAACTGTAACTGTAACTGTAACTGTAACTGTAACTGTAACAGTAACAATCATTTGCTCAGTCTCAGCGCCAAGTCGTACACCACTCGAATGTATTCTAGAATCTATAATCGTTCTCGATAGGGCGACTATCTGACCCACTAAACTATATTATGTTTCGACACATACACACAAACAAACATACATCCATACATACATACATACATACTTACATACATACATACATACATACATACATACATACATCAATATACTATATACACTAACTTTGCGTCTCTGGCTAAGATATCGATGTCAATTATTTATGGTTATGACAAGCACTTTGTTGCCTTTTTAACTAGTCGTAATTAAACTAACACACACACACACACACACACACACACACACACACACACACACACACACACACACACACACATACACATACAATCATTTGAGTCTCTCGCAATGGCGAGCAATAAGGAAAAGCTCTCAATTTGGATTTGCAAATTGCATGCCAAAGTAATTTATAGTTCACTGTTAGCCAAGTAAAACTACAAGTTTGAGCCAAGTCATGTTCTGAGTTGCACTTTTCGTTCAATTTTGTGTACTTACCTTCTACTAAAAAGTAACAAATGACATGCGTAAATTTATAAAAAATGGAAGGGATAAATTGTCGTGAGTTGACAGTTGAGAGAAGGGATTAATTGTCGTGAGAACTAAGAATATGCCCTATATTTGAATGTATAATGTATTTAATACTTTTTGTTAACTTTTATTTTGTTGATAGATCGATTCGAATAGTTTTTCACATTCTCAAGCAATTTAGAGGTATTACTTTACCACTTATTTACTAAACAGCCAAGTTCTTAATTTGATACGAACGAATGTGATATTTTCATAAAACAATATTTTTACTAACTATTTGAATATGTAATGTAATTGAAAAATATAGTACTTTGTTATTTAATTATATTAGATGGATTTAAAATACTAAATATGCATACATATATAGAAAACAAAATGAGTAAAAATCATTTGTGAGCTAAATTCCATATTGTTTGCACCACTGTGCAGCCTCATTTGGTGAGTCGCCCTACCAGGCTGCATTATACAGATTTTGACTATGATTTGATGTAAACTTAAAGAACACAGTATGCACACATACTTTCATATTTTGATTTAATACACACAGATAAGAAAGTTGGCTGAAAGGAACCTAGTTCCCAACGTTCTTTCTCTAGTATTTCATATTGTAATGTATAATGTATTACGTATACGCCATGTGTGCGCGGCGCCCTAGTGAGCAAATTTGTGTTGCCGTAGCCGTAGTTGATTTATTTGCCCTTTGCATTAAGCTATATACCTAATATGTAATCTCTCATATATATTTATATATACACACGAAACAGACATCTACATTCATATGTATAATTGCGAGGCAAGTGGCGCTCTATGTATGTACTTAGAATGTACTCGAAACTTGAAACGAGTTTTTGTTATTGTTTCCTTTTTGATATATTCTTCCCAGAAAAGTGAAAAAATACGTATATTAGATTGAGACGAGTTAAGATTGCTTAACTCGCGTTGAGTTGAGTTGAGAAACGATGAATAATAAAAACCAAATGATTCTTTGACTAAAAACGCTTGTGATGTTCTTTTTATTTCAATTCCTACCAAAAAAAAAAAAAACAAAACAAAATAAAATAAAAACAAATACCAATTCTCCAACCAAATAAATAAAAAAAAATACCCACCGAGCACTCACTTTGTACCACTCTGTACGTTGCCCAAAATGTTCTAACTGTTCCACATATCAAAAAAAAAATATATTAAAAAAAAAAAATCAATTTCCCGGTCCCGGTTCATCCTGCGTTCAAAATTTATTGACCAGAAAAACCAACAAAAAAAAAAAAAAAAGAAAAAAAAATTGTTATATATATAGAAAAAAACCAAAATTGACAAATTAAAAATTGTGATGGACTCAATTTTATGTTTAAGTTCTATTGCAAACAACTTTTGTCGCTTCTGTCATTATAATCATCATTTCTTTAATTTGTTATCGTTATCGCTATCGTTATCGTAGTGTGAACCTCTTACAGTGCAAGCGTTTTTAATCAAAGATGGCCAAATCAACAAAAAAAAAAGTCATAATAATGTCGCGCGTTTTTATTGTTTCTGTTTCTCGAAAGACAAGCAAAATGAAAATAATACAAAAAGTCAAAGAGCCAAAAACGAATCCAAAATGCCAAAGACAAGAACAAAGAAATTAATTTTATGAAAATGACTAACAACAACTAAAAACGAAATGCAACAAAAAATCAAATAAGTTAACAATTCAATTTGAGCCCATCACAAACTTTTAATTTGCAAGCAACGTCGGGCAGCTGCAGCTCTGTGTGTGGGTCCAGGTGTGGTTTGGTTGTGGATGGTAGCTGGTAGATGGTAGGCGGAAGGTGGAGGGCTGTTGGATGGGGCAGGGCGGAATGCGTGATGAGGTGGCGTCACCTATAAAAAAAAAAAACACACACACACTCTCTCGCACACACACACACACACAATTTGTACATTCTAATAAAGCCGTGGGGGTGGCGAATCTTGCAGCCGCGCAGCACAAGCCATGGCCATGGCCATGCCGTGGAGCAGATCGAGCTGCTGATAGATGAGAAGTGCCGCATTCTCAACAAGACGGGCACACCCAAGTCGAGTGCACTGCATCTGGCCAACTGGATGAAGGGCCAGCTGGACAAGCAGCAGCAGCAGGCGCGTCTGGCAGCCGTTGCCCGCAGCTCCCAGGAGAATGTGAGCGCCGAGGATGAGCAGTTGATATTTAGCGATAGCGAACAGGACGAACGAATCACGTATTGGACGCGCCAGCAACTGGAGAAGCGCACCAAGGAGCTCAATCTGGCCAAAGAGAATGGCGCCTTGTCCGCCAAGCCAAACTTTGGCGGCAAACGACTCAGCGGCGTCGAGGAGCTCAGCATGAGCGCCATATCCGACATATACTCGGAGACCGAAGCAGAGGTGGACGTCGAGGTGGTGCCCAGCCAAATTAGTCAATCCCACAGCACCACATCGGACAGCCAGGTGAGTCCACAGACAAGCAAATCTCTGTAAATAGAGTTGGGTGTGGCAGCTATAAGCACAGGAGTCTCAAATATTCACAAATAGCCCTCAAATCGAATAAATTAAATCTCTTTTTTTTAAAATAATTTTCCAGTTTACCAAAACTAGTTAACAGCGAACAAGTAGAAACGCTTGCCTTCGTTCAACAATCCCAGAATAATGCTACTTTTTTTATTGCTGCTGTTCAGAAATACTTTATATTTTCAAGAAATATGTTTCTGTAAAGTTATTTCTAAAAAGTAGACAATTCTTACAAATGTATCGAGAAATCTCTCCCAGAACGCGTCCATAGTTTGAAGCCTAAAATTGATGAAAACAATTTCCGCTTTTATAAGAAACCCAAAAATATCATAATTGTTCTCGCTTTGTAAAAGTAGTTTATATCCAAATGCCTATTTGATCGTTCAGAAAAATTAGAAAACTTCATTGGAATTGAGACACAACGAATCTATTTAATCTACTTCTTCTACTTAAAAGATGCTCCTATTCTATTTAATTTACCTGAAGCGCAACCTCGTAGTTATAGTGAAACACTGAAAATGCACTTGCTAAACGCTTTCAGCCAGACCAATGTGCTTCACCAAGTTGGCTTTCGAAGTAACTCAGTCATTGTCGATTGGAAAAAGCGGGGACCACACCCAAAACTCTAGCCACTGTAGCCATTGTAGTATTTATTTAGATGGTATTGCTAGAGCTGGTATTTTGTATGTTTGATTGGCCGCCGATAGATCACCGTGCGCTCGAGTCCCATAGTGCTCGACAAGCTGGCCGTGTGCCGTCACTGCCACAAGAATTGCCAGCAGAATGCGGCGAACGGGGGACGTGGCATCGTTGGGGCAGCTGGTGGTGCAGCCGGTTCCTCGTCGCTGCTGTGCACATCGCTCAAGGTGCAGCACAGTCAATCTTCGCCGAATCGTTGCTGCAAGCTAAATGGAGCAGCAAGCAATGGGCCAGGCGATGGCACTGCCATCGCCACTGGCACTGGCACTGGCACTGGCACTGGCACTGGACGGGGCACCGGCAGCGTGACCAGCATGTCCAGCAGCACCATCACCGGTGAGCTGTCATCCAAGGTAGTCGCTAGCAGTAGTCGGCGCGAAACAGGCGACACCGAAAGCGATGTGGCCCAACTAATCACCGATGAACTGTCGCTGTCGCAATCAGAGGCAACCGATGACAGCGTCGGCGCCATGCCCAACAGCAGCAGCAGCAGCAGCGCCATTGTGGCCATCGTCGACACAAAGCTACGAGTTCTAGATCCGCAGCCACTGGCCAATGGTCATTGCTACGGCGTCCATACATCTGCCTCCGTCTCTGCATCTGCATCTGCATCTGCATCTGCATCCGCATCCGTTACTGCGTCCCCGCCCAAGGTGCAGCCACAACCGCCGCCACGTCGCACACGTGTGGTGGCCCACCTCAGCCAGGAGCCGGCGCGCCCACGGGCCAATCAGCAGGTCAAGGCCATTGTGACCATCACGGAAACGGCGCGCATTATGCGCAGCACCGAGCTACGTGCCACCACCAACACCGT
Source organism: Drosophila macrothrix (assembly GCA_035042055.1). Classification (NCBI taxonomy): domain Eukaryota; kingdom Metazoa; phylum Arthropoda; class Insecta; order Diptera; family Drosophilidae; genus Drosophila; species Drosophila macrothrix. The sequence goes on along the minus strand of JAWNLX010000587.1, from coordinate 16,739,839 downwards.
ATCCGGCTCGAACTCGGCTTCTATTTCCGGCTCACCAGGCAAATACGCTGCCTGTCACTGTCGCTGTGCTCCCGAGGATTTTACGCAGTCCCAACTCTCGCCGGACAAAATGGAGCAGCAAACATGCAAGCTGCTGGAGTCGCCCAAGCAGATGGCAACAGCTGTGCAGCGCCAGGAGGACGACCAGCTATCCTTGATGCTTATCGGACTGGCACAATTTGCGCCCGCTGCCCAGCTATGCGGTGCTGCTCACGAGATGGAACACAAGGCATCGGCGCCAACCATTGCTGTAGTTCCAGCCACACCGGATGCAATCCTCACCAAGACCAGCACAAATGTCTGGGATAATAGCAGTGGCGGTGCTCTCGATCATAGCACAGGCAATGGCACTGGCAGTGGCACTGGCACTGGCACAGGAACTGGAGCTGAAACAGAAACGAGTACAGGAGCAATAGCAGGTGCAACAACAAATACAGAAGCAACAACAACAACGGCAACCACATCGACAACAACAACGAAACAGCCGAGGCAGGCAATCATTGAGAACATACCGGAGGATTCGTGCGATGAGTCGCCTTTGGAGGAGGAGCCACCTTACCGGCCGATGAGCAATGCGCTGCGTCGCTATGGCACTATGTCCAGCCTGGAGAAGCTACCCTCCGACGAGGTGGACGACGATCTCGAGACGTATACACAGAATGGCCTCAACGATAACGATGCCGACAACGATGGCGACGATGACGACGACGATGATGATGATGTGGATGATGTGGACGACGTGGACGATGCATTGGCGGACAAGGCGCTGGCGCATAATCTAAATGAACTGGCGCCCGGCTGCTCCACGGCTGGGAGCAATCTCACCAATGGCGATGTACTGGCCAGCGGTGCATGGACGAATCGTGCCGGTGCCTTTGTCAGCGACAAGATGTCCTTCTTTGAGGAGTCGCGTGCATTCATTGACAAGTACTTGGGCCGCTGGAATGCCAATGAGGAGCAGCTGCATCTAACCGCCAATCAGACCGCGTCCGAGACGGATGAGCAGTTAGATGACTGCACCTCGGGTGCAACCAGTGGCGAGGAGGTCTGGGGCACGCCCACCAGCGGCGGCGACAACGATGACATGCAGCTAATCAACTCGGAGAACACGCATTCGGTGAGTGTCTATGGGTATAATGATATTCTGATCCCACAAAGTATATATATATATATTTATATATATTCGTAATCAGCATTAAAAGCCGACTCGACTTAACCATTCCCGTTCGTCTGTATGGGAGGCTACAAGAGTTAGACACTATTTGAAAAATAAGTTCACGTCAAGTTGATATCGTTTTATCGATAACTTTGTCCGCCTCCAAAACAAAAATATGTTAATCGATTATTGATAACAATAAGAGCCAAATCCTTTAAGCTACAGCTTTCCTATTTTGTGGGAATATACCTTGACATAATATTGCAGCAGGATCCGTTGATCCTCATAAGTCATCTGCTGGTCGAGCTCTCTCGACTAGAGCATTACATATTTGCTTGCAGCCATTCTATATAGGCAGATCTCTGCATATTTAATATATTTAATAATGTAATCTGTATGCAGTCACCCACCAAATCGAGCACCTCGCTGAACGATGACGACGACACGGAGCTAATGATGGATGAGTTGCTGATGGCGCCGCCAATGACGGCGAGCACCATTCGAGGATTATTGCCACGGTATGTTTACAAATGAGAGAGAGATAGAAACATAGAGAGAGAGAGAGAGAGAGAGAAAGAAAGAGCGAGCGAGAGAGAGAGAGAAAGAGATATAGCTAGATCTTTTTTATCTAACTAGCGCATTTGTTAGTGGCCTTAGTTAGACTACATGCATATATACAAATAAATATATGTAAAAACAACAAACAAAAAAACAAAAACAAAAACAAAATAACGCTGATTGATAGTTCTCTCATTAAGTAATTAAGTACATACATATATAGATGAACATAAATATATCTCCTCTTTCACATGTTTTTCTTTTTGTTGTTTTTTCTTTTTATTTATTCTTTTTGGTATTTTTTGTGTAGCTTTTACAGGTGTTTCTTGCGTTCTTTCTATAGCTCTATTCACATTGAAACCCACTCGATAACCATTTGAATTCAATTCGTTATTCATTTTTGTATACTTGATGCCAACACATTCTAAATATATATAAACATCATCCTGGGATAGCTTTATGGTATAGACCATTGATGAAAAATAGAAAACCAAAAAAAAATTTATAAATTAATTATATTAGTCCCATCATCTCTTTTGTAGTTGTTAGTGTCGAGTGTAATCATAGCTAATTATAAACGAGTATTTACTACATCTGTATTGTGCTATATACTACATTATTTATCTACATGTCGCTCAAATCAAAATTTGTATCATTCCATCACTATAAACAAATTCGAAAAAAAAAAATTCAAAAAATTCGTTGCATCTCATATCGTATATCGAATCGTATATCGTAACTTGTAATGCTTAGACGCCGTCTTGAGCCCCTGTTCGAGGAGGAGACCGAAAGCGACGAAGAGAAAACCCAACAGGACAGCGATGACATCAAAAAGGTGGGTCGTATTTAGAACCAAATCAATACAAAATCAAAATCAAAAACAAAAACAAAAACAAAAACAAAAAACAAAAATAAAAAACAAAATTACATACCGAATCAGCAAACAGATTAAAGCACTCGTTTCAAGTATCGTTTCAATATCACAACGTATTTGTTTTTGTGGCGCATGGCAACAGTGGCCGCACTGTGGCGCATGGCAATGCCGCAGCTGTGCCCACTGTACTCCTTCAATGATATTGAAGCTGTGTATGCGGCAAAAGCCGACACTTTAATACTCTTGCAGCTGCCCTACAAATATTCAAATATGCAAAATTCTATTGTTCAATTTTCTGAACTAAACATTCGTCGAATGTTGAATAACTTTTGAGTATATTCAAGGACTGTAAAGCATCTGCAATCCGTTGGTTTTTAATACGAAAACTTCTGAATCGTAACCCATAAAATTGTTAGTTGATGCCATTATTTTGTGTGTATGCTGCAAGTGTATATTAAAATGTTGCTCACACAGTGTGCTGCATGCATTGCAATCAATCAAACAATCAAACGAACGAATGCTACTTTGATTGATCTGCTCAATTATTGACTTTTATTTTCTCGTCTTTTTTCCATATGCAACAACAACAACAACAACCAACATAATAATAATAATAATCATCACAACAAAATGTGCTCCAACTGCTCATCACCATCCATCATCTATGTTGAACATCATGAATCGCTCAATCATCAATCACACACACACACACACGCACACGCACACAAACTCACATTGCGTACATCAAACATTAAACATCACAAACATCTCAATGTTTCACTCTATGTGTGTAAACTGTATTTATGCAACAACTTTGCTTGTCGAAAACTTTGCTTAAAACCTACCAAAAATCACTTGTATTTATTCTTGATATTTTTATATATATATATAATGTTGATTCCTTACTTACTGTATATGTATGCGTGTGTATAAAACTGAAAATATACAATATATATATGTGTATATATAGAAAGTCGTAGTGAAATTAGTGAAGCTTTAGCCAAACCTGCAATACTGCGAGCTCATAAACATCACACGCCAGGACAGAGACCCACAAGCGATTGAAAACGATAGACAATCAAAATGAATGAACCAAAAATAGAACCAATCAAATACCCAAAAAATTCAAAATCGATATCCAAATCGAATGAGACTCCAAAATTCCAAAAATCAACAAAAACAAAAGAAAAAATAATAATAAAAATAAAAACAAACCAAACCAAACCAAACCAAACCAAATCAAACCATTGAAAACGAACCACTCATAAACCACATCAACTGCAAGCTGGATGCTTTATCAAAACCAGAATTGATTAGTTGAATTCTATTCCCAACAATTGGTAGGGGGAAGCAACGACAAATGGCCACTACCTAGAGGATTTGGCTGGAAGTTCAAGCGACGAGGCAGCCCCAGCAGCGTCCAACAGCAAGAACAGCAACAGCAACAGCAACAACAACAACAACAACAACAAGCTGTATCAGGAGGATCCGGAAATGGATATGGATCTGGATCTAGATATGGATATGGATATGGATATGGATTTGGATGCGGAGCCACACTCCAGCGAGGAGCGTCTGCAACCGAATTTGGTCACACCACCATTGGGTCCGAGACCGTTGACCACCACCACAATGATTTTACCCACCACCGCCATAGTGGCGCCACCGCTAGTGGCCTCATCCTGCGAGTATCTACTCGAACAGCGCCCGTCTCTGCGCACGGCACCATCATCAACACTGATCACGACCACGACGACATTAACGACATCAACGACATACGCGATGTGCACGACGAGAACGACGACGATGACGACGACGACGATGATGATGATGAGTACGGCGATGCCGACTTTGAGCAGCAGAATCAAGGAACCAGCGACGACGGTGAGTCGAGCTCCCTCATCGACTACTACAACAATCAGCAGCGGGAGCGGCACTATCAACAGCGTCGCCAGAGTCATCGTCAAGCCACCGAGATTTATACCACCACCGCCGCCACCTCGTCGTCTATTGCTCACGCAGACAAATCTAAGCGCTGCAGCAACCAAAACGGTAAGATTAACAATCATCAAATCAATAAACGGCTTAAGCTCATCTTAAATCTGAATAATCGAGACTTTTGTGAAATGTTATTGCAGCAGCCACCTCAAAGAAAATCTGGCGCTACTGCTGACAGTGGCTACTCGGCGGATGTCGTCGACGCCGTCAACGCTTCGCCCACAACCGTTACCGGGTCAAGGACAACGCCTGTGAGTACCAGAATCTCTGCACAGTCAGTGGGATCAGCGGTGCCGTTGGCGGCTGCAGCACCGGTGCCCGTCCCAAAACGCCCATCGTCAACGATAATCGAGACCTGCCTGCTGGGTGCCGCAGCGCCGGCAGGCTCCACCACTTCATCAGCAACAGTCTCGAGGATAGCAAGGCCGATACGCCCGACCAGCAAACAGAGCAGCCCAGCTGCAGCGGCAACGGCAGCCGGAGCGGACGCAGTCGGTCCACGTTCGTCGGTCGCTGCCCCAATGCCGCACATTGGCTGCGGTCTAAGTCCAAGGCTGGAAATGCGTCTGGCACTCAACCACGACATCCTCGGGGACGAGGACTTGATCTGCTACGAGCCTGGTCCAGATCTAACAACTATTCTGGGGTACGTCCGATATCAGCCACTATTCAGTTTCAAATAATCTTAAGCCCATATTTCACATCAAATATCTCGCATCTCAAAGGATTTTGAAAAATCATTTCAAAGCTGATCTGAATCGAAAATAAAATGGTTTGATCAAATGATTTCTGCACCATTTGAAATGTGGATTAGATTGAAGACAATGGGTTGATTAATGTTTAAATATAATTGCTACATAAAAAAGAAAAAAGATTAGATTGAAGACAATATTGGCACCGTTGCGTGTCCGACTAGGAGATGCCCACCGAGCTGTACCCGGTCGAAACATAACGTAACATAACAAATACAAAGGATGTAGCTCCTTCTCTGTTTAGAATTGAATTGAATTGTTCATTGCGTTCATTGATCAGCTAATTGGTTTTCTATATAATGTGCGATAGGCGAAATGAGAACTAACTGTTTTGTTCGCATTGGCAGGCACGACCTCTCCACATTTCATCGACTGACGGGTCGCGATTTATTGAGTCGTTCAGCCACGAATCGGGTGCAGCCAAGAGAGGCTGTCATATCGTACTCTCAACAACGCAACTCCAAGATGGACACGCCGACGGTGAATCGGCGACCACGTCCCGCCCTGTCAACAGCCGGCAGTCATGTGTCCGGGGGACAGAGGAGTCACAGCAGCAGCAGCCACGGAAGTCCGCACGCCGGTGGTTCAGCTCGTGCCGCCGTCGGTCCACAACGCCCGCATCCAAATCCAAATACATGGAACAGTTTTGCATATGTGGGTCGAGCAGGCGGCGGGAGCGAAAGCGTCGCCGACAACAGCACAAGCTGCAGCAGCAACAACGGCGCGAGCAAATTAGGCGATCTGGAAATCTTAGCGAGACGCGAGAAGATATACTGCATGTCTCAATCGAGGAGTGGCTATCAAGTCAGGGCGACATCCGCGACAACAACAACGCAAATGACAACGATCCAGACGACGACGATGGCAACGAGACGCGACTGTTTCTTGCCAACGAGCCGAGCAGCAGCAGCAGTCTCTCTGACGAGGACGACGAGTACTATTTCGATGGACGCAGTGGCAGCAACAACAACAACAACAACAACAGCATCAACGACAACGACAACAACAATGACTGAAGCGTGCCTCGAAACGGAAGCGGGCAAATCGAATCGCCTGTAAGTGCCTTGCCACATGTGGCACTACTATCTTCAAATTCCATCTGAGATCCATACACACGACCCCCCACCAACCACCCCAACCCTCTTCACTCCACCTGCAGCATTAACTTTATCAAGCGCCGCAACAGCAACAGCAACAGCAGCAGCAGCAACCCCAATCACTCTGACAGCATATTCGCTAACGACTCTCAGCAACAGCAGCAACCGTTGCAGTTGCAGTTGCTGCCACCGTCGAGCAGCCAGCAGCTGCTTAGACAGTCTCAGTCAGCTCAGGGGCCGGACAACGCGGACATGGCACCAATGTCGCCGCGCAAAGACAACGTAAGTGCCAGCAAACCTAAGGCTGCAAATCTAATTTCCATTTCTAATTCGAAAAGAATCCAATTACACATTTCAATTTAAGCAAATCCAAATCATATTTATCAAAAATGTATTGTTCAAATTCGGCCATTAATTTAAGAACTGTTTCATTGAGTTCAGTTTCAGATTCGAGTCGGTTTGCAGCCTTGGTTAGCAAATTTCACAACCGAAAATCATCATCAGTGTTTTGAGTGAAAACGACTTGCACTTCGTCATAAATGCTAATGATGGTTTTTCGTATTACCTTTCTCATTTCTGTTGTTTGACTTGCTGCTAATTATGTTTAACTCCCGCAGGACAAACCCTCACTGAATCGCCGCCTGTGGAAGCAAATCACCAAACGAAGACGCACCAACTCCGTATCCCAGATAGTCGCTGGTTAGAAACCCAGCTACTCTACACACACTATCTCTCTCTCTCTTTCTCTCTTTCTCTGTGTTTCTCTGCCTCTGTCTCTCTCTCTCTGTCTCTCTCTTTCTTTCACATGTTTAGATAGATACGTATCTGCGAACAGATGTGTGATATTTGCCAGCGTAAAGCTTTCATTATTTTACGTTGTATATACATATATATTCATTCAGTTAAGAGTTAGTTTAGTATTCAGATTTCTCAAGAGAAAGAGAAAGAGAGAGAGTGAGAGTGAGAGTGGGGGAGAGAGATGCTTTACATTGGCGCTAGAGCAGTAACTGTGCAGCAACAAGTCAACCGAGAGAACTTGAAGCTTTCCCGTCCTGGCACCAAATCACAACCATTTCAGTGTATTTCCACTGCTATGCATTAGGCTACTTACTGCTGGTTGCCTTAGTCTGCCGTAGTCAATAGTGAATAGCAAAAGGCGCAGTTGCCACTGTAATGAGGAAAGTCAGAACTGGGAAATAGTTGAACAAATAGTCAAATATATCAATGTTCGATCCCAAAGGGTTTCCAATGTGTTAATGCAGTTTGTTACTGCAGCCACCAGGAAGGAGACGACAGTCGAATAGTTTAATAGCTGCCCAATGTGAATGGTGTGCAAATTGTTTTAGCTGATATTTAAATACATTGAGCGAAAATCCATCAAAACGAATACGATCAAACGACAATGAAGACGAAGACGAAGAAGAATTATGTAAAACTTATGCTAAGTTTTTTGATACAATTTGTAGGTAGTGAAAAAACCCAAAAACGAATGATGGACGCTACTAGTCTAATTGCGTCCAAGTCCAATGTGACTCCTGCCAAACAGCTGGGCAACAAATCGTACTAACTACAATAGCCAGGCCAAGACCACAAAGCCAAACAGAAAAAACAAAAAACAAAAAACCAAATAACTAAAAACAAATTAAAACAAATAAACAATGCTCTAACCTAGAAATATATGAACAGCCAAAAGCATATTAGAGAAAAATGAGACATCGAATGGAGTTGCCTGGAGGCAAAGCTTTATTAACTGTTATTTAACAAACACACATTTAGCAAACAGCTAATTGGGCGGGTCATAGGGCGCACACACACACACTCACACACACTCACACACACACACAATTGAGCCAAAAGAAATTTAGCAAATAATATTAATAAATACTAGTGAAGCATATGAAATATGTTTAGACTATTTTTTAGAGAGAATTATATTGCAATTGGTAGCAAGTTAAATTAGCTTAGGTTCACACTAGATTATCTATTGTGTATGAGAGGCTTTTGAATTGTGTTTCACTTTGTTTTCTTTTTCTTTTTTCTTTTTTTTTTTGTATCTTTGATTCGTTCCTTCATCAATTAACAATGAAATTGCCTTACGTATAATATTGACTATTTATTGTATTTGTAGCTTTAAAAAGAGAAGAGAAGAGAAACCTTATAACTTTATACATTTTATGGCATTTTGCAATTGTCATTTGTCCAGTAAAAGGTAAAAACCAACTTAAAAGTAAAAATTACATTTAAATCGTAATCGTAGTTGCAGTAAAGCAGTTAAAAATCAATTTTAAAAAAAATATCGCATTTTTCTCAACTATTTACAGCATATTTACATGCATTTTTGTCAGATACAGATCGGATACACACCCACACACACACACACACACACACACACACACAGTCAGTGTTGAGGACAGGTTGTTGAGAGAGGGGTATGGGGTGGGGGTTGGGGGAATGGATTATGAGTATACATATAGAAATCGTATGGATGTGCATTTCGTAGTTTATTTCACATTGAAATTGTTAAAAGCTAACAAATTATATGACATTAATGAAAACATGAATAAATTTAAAAACTGACAACAACAAATGATCAAGTACATTTATCAGCTTTAATAGGAATTCTAATAGATCTAATAGAAAGAAAAAAGACAAACCAAATACGTAGTTATATAATTGATATACATACATTAATAGATCGAACTATTAGGAATTTATCACTTTTAATCATTACGCAACACCAATAACAACAACCAGATGATGATGAATTTTAAATATGAATAAAAGGCGTATTTCGACTACAGCTAGAAAAATCGTCCCCTTGCAATCCCTCACCCAGCAGGGCAGGTGGGCTTTCAAATCTTTATCTTTTTTTTTTTTTGTCAAATTTCTTACAGTTAAAGTTTATACATAGATATTCACTAATTTACTTTATAAAATTAAAATTAAAACACTTTTGAAATCCAATTAAAAACATACACACACATTAAGGATTTCGTTGTTTTTGATCACTAAATTGTAAATTGATAAACTTAGCGAAATGAATTTTCCTCTTGAAGTTCAAAACTAAAATTCAATTATTTAAAAAAAAATAAATACAAAAAAAAACATGAAATTTAAAATAAATCAAACTCGAAAGAAAAAGTCAATTTAAATGTGGCGTTGTGTATCTTGTGCATCTTAAAAAAGCAAAAGTTGGTGCAGAATTCGACATTACATTAAAAAGCAGTGAAGTGAATCGCTTAAGGACATCCCGAGACATCTAAGAGGACTCCAAAAAAAATGCCAATCCGAACTGGAAACAATCGCAGATCATACAACTCTCGAAATACCATTTTAAGGACTGCCTGTAAACAGTGCGGCAATCGACGCTGATTAAGCTTTGAATATATGCAGTTTCCCACCATTGAATGGATTCCAGCTTTTTGTAGTCATCTGCAGCAATGAACGTATCCGGCTCTATATGCCAAAAATAGAAAAAAAAGAAGAAAAAAAACAAAAGATCTATCTATAGTTCTGATTGCACATCGCATCGCTGGCTACGAATAGCAACAACAATGGCAGCAACAAATTAATTGATAGGGCCCAACCCCAGTCAAAGCTTCAGCCCAGAACTCAGCTGCAGTCGCCGTCGCCGTCGCAGTCGCCGTCGCAGTTGCAGTTGGTGTCCCCCCCCCCAACATCGGTTGGTACGTGCAGTGAAATGCAGTTTTGAAGCGTGCCGAACACAAAACAAAAACAACAACAAAAAAGAAAACGAAAACAACAAAAATGTGGGAGAGGGTGCTCTCTTTGGGTGTCGTTGCTGCTGCTGCTGCTGCTGCAGTAGCTGGCGAGGTTCGTTTCAGTTCGCTTAGAGACCGAGGCGCCGCCGTCGCAGCTGTTTGCTACTGAGCTTTGGCGAGCTCAAAGCTGTCGACGCTCAGCTGAGCGCTCAGTTTGAAAACGAGTTTCGTGGCGAACGGTCGATCTGCGCCAGTCGTAGTCCGTTGCCGCAGTCGTAGTCCGCAGTTTCGCATTCGTGGCCCTAAACAATTTTACCGCTGCCTCTCTCGCCCAACTGTTTTGCATCAGCATCAGCATCTGTATGCGTATGTGTACGTGTACGTGTATGTGTGTGTGTGTGTGTGTGCATTGTTTATTTACATACATTACATGCTTATCCATTTGGCGTTTTAATTGGGCAGCGAGTGCAATTGTGTGTGTGTGGGGGCAACCGCTTAGTAAATATTAGTTTCTTTTATTTTTTTTTATTTTTTATTTTTTGGTTTTTTTTTTGTTGTGTTTTCCAAAAAAAAAACAAAAGTCTAAATAGACAAGAATAAAAAACTGCACTTTGAATAATGTATGTGTGTGTGTGTGTGTGTGAATTAAGCTGCATGTGAACTAACAGGAAACAACGAGCAATTAAACTGACGACGACGCGTTGGTTGACGTTGACGTTGACGCAGAAGCAGACGCAGACGCAGACGCAGACGCAGTACGCAATCGCAGCTAGAACCATGGAGCCCAAGACTGGCTAATTAAGGTCGTCATCGCTAGGTAAGTTGTGATCTGTCTCTTCCTCTCTCTCTCTCTCTTCCTCTCTTTCTATTCTTCTTCCTAATTATGCCACTGCTGCGAATGCTTCCGTTTGCCTTAGCCGTCATTGAAATTCACTTACAGCAGCAGCAGCAGCAGCATAAAGACAAAAGATATATAGCTACAAAGATACACATGTATATGTATCTGTGTGTGTGTGTGTGTGTGTGTATGCAGCTACTCACGGATACATGAAGGTGCATAGTGTATATATGTATATATGTCTATCTATCTATGTGTGTGCATAGTTCGTAGTCAAACGGTAAATATTGCCGGTGCTTAGGCTACAGCACCGCCCGTAACTCCCCAAGGCGAAATTTTGCAGCACGCACAGTGGTGCACATGCCATTTACAACTTATTGAAATCGCACAGTGCTCAAAATCGCTTAGCAGAAATGACAAACTGTTCAGATTAGCTTAGCAATTATAAGAAATTTGGCACTCTGGCCAAGAAATTGCATCTAAAAGCTAATTATCTCAAACGACCTTGAGAAATATTCAAAAATATTCAGTGGCAATTTATTTTATAAATAAACAAAAATTAAAAAAAAAAAAAAAAAAAAAAGCCCAAAAGCAATAACCTCTAAATTCACAAAAAGTAAAGTTTTTCCGACTAAAAACTTCTGACATCTGACTTGTGTAGTTTGTACTTTGCACCACTGTGCACGGCAAATGCGGCAAATCAAAATGACAGATAGACTGTGTAACTGCAGCTGTGTTATTCCACACTGGAGTTTAGTGTTAGCCAGTGAAAGCAGCGTCAAATCTGCGTCTACTGTATATGTATCTGTTTCTGTATCTGTATCTGTATCAGCAACTGTATCTGTATCTGTATCTATATCTGTATTTGTATCTGGAAAACTAAAATTGTTGCCAGCTGAGAACTTAAGTTGTGCTACTGCTGCTGTTGTTGCTAACATTCCATCAACATCATCTGAGAGCCATCAACAATAATAATTATCTAACTATCTGGCCGCATAACTATCTATTGATGCTTGTTGCTGAAGTTGTTGCTGCTGCTGCTGCTGCTGCTGCTGCTGCTGCTGCTGCTGCTGCCTCAAAGCCGCAACGGAAACGTGCCACTTGCTTTTAGATCGTTTTTTTTTTTTTTGGTCAGTCATTTTGCATCTGTATCTGTATCTGTTTGTTGTGTATCTTAAGGTCAAAAACCACAGCTGCTAAATGCATATTAAGTAATTTGAAACGAACCAAAACAACACCAGATAACACATCTATGCGGATGTGCGGATATGCGGACATACACATATAGATGTGTGCATAGACAGCAAGATAAATTGCCCAGTTAGTTGCTGTGCTGTTGTTGCTGTTGTTGTTGCTGTTGTTGCTGTTGTTGCTGTTGCTGTTGTGAACTCAACAAGTTTTAGTGCCAAAACGGCAAGTGCAAAAATCTATTGCGAAAATTGATTAACAGCAAACTGGTTAAAGATGAAGATGGAGAGCCATTACCTACCACCCGCCCCCTCCCCCCCCCTGGCTCCCTCCCCATTGTCCGTTCGTACAGATGTTTAAATTTTGTAAAATTACTGTTGAAAATATTTATTTTTAATTGAATCTCATATAAAAATCAAACGCAACGCAAACAGTTTAAAAGTGCCGACAAACAGTAATGATAATGATGATGATGATGATGATGATGATTACTGCGATGCTCATGATGGTTAGGATGACGATGATGATGATGGCTTTGTTGGCAGATGATCATTGGAACTTGGAACTTGTAGCTATTATTGTGATCGTACCGCTCTGGAATGGCGACAGCTTTTATTTATAATACTCTTGTCTAAAACGTATTGTTCGATTTTGTCACTTCATTTATGAAAAGCAAACTCATCCATAAATCCATAAATGTTCTAAGCTAGCAATAATAATAGAATCTATCTATCTGAATTTAATTTTGCTCAGATCCATCCGACTGCTTACTGCTGTACATATATGTATATTTATATATATATATATATATATGTATATATATCGAAGTCCAACGGATATGATCGTTTTATGTTAAATATAATTGACTGAGAAACATACATTTGATTGATTTTCTTGAGCAGTCCAAACAAGCATCTTGCGACTGTGATTGTGCTGCCAAAAGCCTATTAAAAAATCAATTTGATTTGCCACAACATTGTGGTCAGTATATATATATATATATAGATCTGGGAAGGGTATTGAATATTCGGCATTTCAAAGGAAGCTCTGCTATCTTGTTTTTGTTGATTTTTGTTTTATTTCTTATACATATATTTTTTTTGGCAACTTTTGTTAAACACATTTCACTGGACAACAGCCACTGAGTAAGTGATAAACTGGTTTCCCAGTTTATTGAATTTTATACATTTGCATCGCACGCAAAAGCGCTTCAAATGTTGAAATGTTGAAATATGTTGTTGTTGTTGTTGTTGTTGTTGTTTTCTTTTCTTATAATCATTTTTTTGATTTGTTCAATAACAAAACAGAAAACAACAAGATGGTTCTCCAGGCATGCTCATAAAACAGCTCAAGGTATTTGAACCCAACGACGCAAATAATATATATATACGCATATATATATATATAAATATATCTAAATAAAAGCTCACAATTCAATACTGGTCTACGGGCCAAAGGGGGCAGGGGGCAGGGCATAGCTGAGCAGGGCAAGACAACCCCAACCTCAACCCCTTATATGAAAGGTGTCAGCAGCAGCAGCAGCAGCAGCAGCTGTCTGAGGCTTAAGGTTCACATACATATATATACATATATATATCTGAGTATATATACAAAGCTAAAAAAAAAACAACAACAACAAAATTCAACAGCAGCATTCTTTATACTTATGTGTAAACAGGGTTCTATAATTCAGTTAAGCCTTGAACTGTATGAATTTTGTGTTCCCAAACAATTGTTCTCATTTGCTACTGCTGCTTGTTGTTGCTGTTGTTGTTGGACTTTCATGTGATTGCAGTGAGAGAGCTTAGAGCAGTGGCAGTGGCAGTGGCAGTGGCAGTGGCAGCTAGCTGAGAGCATTCTGATTGCTCGCCTTTCATTCACCTGGCAGTGGCCCATGCTGTTCAATTCCCATTCACATCGATGCGAGCTTCATGTTCCCGTCGTTCCACTCACTTTCATCTGAAACGATCTCATTCCCTTTATGGGACCTTTCTAAATTTCTTATTCGACTCGATCTCTGTCTCTCTCTCTCTGTCTCTCTCTCTGTCTCTGTCTCTGTCTCTGTCTCTCTCTCTGTCTCTGTGTGTGCGTGCACAGTGTGATAATATTACATTGATTTTTCACTCATTCCTAGCTGAAATTTGCGCTCATCCACTAATTGATGGGCTTTTCCAACTCATAACTGAAACCCAGTAATACATACATACATACACACATACACACATACACACATACATACATACATACATACATACATACATACATATAACAATTTATATAGAATGTATTTGCCTCAATCGTTTGCTGCTTGGACTCATTTGGCAGTTGGAATTTCAGCAAACTGTCTAAATATTTATGCATACTCACTGTTCTGGTAAATGTTCGCCAGTTGTTTTAGTTTTGATACAATTGTTTCCATTATAACTGTTTGTTTGGCTTATCAGAGTATCTATGCAGCCGTTGAACCGTTAAGCAGTCAACTTATCTGATCAATTGCCTTTGATAAACATCTTTTGTATGCTCTTCTCTTTCTTCCTTATCAAAACTTTCTTCATGCGATCTTAACAGCCATTTCCTACACTTATATATATATATATATATATATATATATAGTGGTCGTATGTGGGTATGCTTCAGATCTTGCTTAATGCTTTCCAGGGTACTTGAACTTCTTCTTCTTCTTCATCTACTGCGTCGTCGTCGTCGTCGTCGTCGTTGTTGTTGTTGTTGTTGTCTTCTGGCACCACTAACAATGGAACCCCACAGCGGTGACGATGGCTTTGACTGCTCTTTGGTTCTTTAGTACTTTGGAGTTCTTTGGTTCTGCTGCATTGTCTACAGCCAGAGATTATACTATACATAATAATTAGAATCATGCATAGCTGCCACTTACAGGGTGTGTAGTCATTGCTGTGTGTGTGTGTGTGTGTGTGTGAGTTCGCTGACTGACTGACTGACTGACTGTGACTGTGCCTAGAACCGTAGCTACTGAGCTGCGGGCTGGCAACTGGCAACTGGCAACTGGCAACTGGCAGCTGAGATCGTTGTTTGCTGCTCATAATCACATGCCATAGCCACCTAGAGCTGAAGACGCTGCCTACGTCTAATACACTCAGCCAAATACTGTATACACTCCACGAATTTGCTTTTATTTATTTTGCCAGAATTCTATAGTTGCATTGCATTTTTATTTAAGAATAAATATTTAAATATTTGAAATATTTAAGCAAAGTGTTGTTCATAAATATATATAAATGGTAAGCATCTATTTTTCTTTTTGTGTTAAGCTGTTCAATTTTCCGAAATTGGCATTTTCAACTAAAATTGGAAATAGTTTAACAATTCAATTTAGCGACATTTCGCTCAGTGTTGTTAGATTTGGCTATGGCTTGTCGCTCATTAAACATGGCTGCGTTTGTGCTAAGCAATAACAAAGCCAAAAAGAATCAAATAACGCAAACAGATTTTTGTTTTGTTCTCTATTTTGTTGCTGGTGTTGTAATTCTTTTCTATTTTTTTTGTTGTTGTTTTTTTTTTGGCCAACAGCAAATGGTCAAATCGTTACCAAATTGATTGCCGACAGAGTCGCGATTACTTCGATGTCCGATTGTACCACTGCCATTAATCAGAGCTCAGCAAATTGAATTCTGTGCATGTAGCTCTTCCTTAACAAAAGTCGACAAATTAACGTGTTTTTAATTGGGCCCCGGCCAACTGGAAGCACTAAAAGTAACAGCTAAAAGCTAAACACCAACAGCCAACAGACAACAGACAACAGACAACAGCCACACTCGAAGCATGCCACGGCAGCAGCACCACAAAATAAACCAACAACAATGGCCAATTGTCATACAGAGTCGTTGAACTCGCCGAGTTATGCGCCAAGTTAATTATGATAAACGCTTAGCGGACTCGGACTCCGACTCGGACTCGGACTCAGACTCTGGCTGAGATTGTGGCTGAGGCAGACGGACCTGCGCGGCGTTGATTAGCCGTGTTGCAAATGCCTCTCGATTTAACAATTACTAATTAATATGTATATATCTATATATATATATATATATATATACATAGATATGCATAAGCACACACATGTATATATATATATGAAGATAATTGCTATTTAGGATGATGCAGCTTGTGGCATGACCTTGACAAGGGCGCAGCTCGCTTAAAAACATGTTTACACAGAAACCGGTATCAGTTCCGACTGCCTCCCTTCTATACACTATATGTTTGTACAACAAGAAAAGTGTCATCCACTCATTATTTTTGTAGACTCTGGCAACGCTCCAAAGATTTTTATGTGACACCGTCCGCTGTCTACCATATTTTGGGGCGGGTCACGTGGCATGCCACTCATTACACAGTACACTGTCATAAATGAAATGCGACCCAACAATAATTCATCTTTTTATTACAAGTTTCTTTATCTTTTTTATTATATAAATATATATTTTATATACTATATATATGCTTGATCTGCATCACTAGTCGCGATAGTTCCTTAGTTGTAAAGCTGTTCTAATGAGACTTGGCACATAACCGATTTTGGACATATGTTGGAGTCGATCGGATTGCATCGCTATATCATCACATATAGGAACGATCGGTCTACAGATGCGATCTTCTGTGAAAAGATATTCGCAGCAAGCTCAAAAGTTATGCTTTTAGGATTTATTGCTCAACATCTGACTACTATATCATATACGATATATACATATATATATATATATAAGGGTATGTAATCTTCCGTGTGGCCGGCGATAGCCTGCTTCTCTGGATTTTCTTTTTAGTTTTGGATTAATATGCATTTTCAATTGCAACGCTCGACGATTGTGTTGCGTATGAAAGCGTGAAAACGCACTGATTTCAAACAGCAACTATCCATCCGATGAATAAACAGAATAATAAATACACACACTCACGCACATACATCTGATATATATATATATATATATATATATATATGTTTGTATATATTGATCAGGAAGGAGCTCAATACTGCTTTCATTCGCATATGAAAATATGTACATAATTTGATATCGCAACACCGAAATGGAGGTGTTATGATATGAATATTTTATACAACTTAGATGTTTCTAAACGATATGAAGATTCCCAGCTAGCTTTCTATAATTGCCAGTAGGCCGCAATATATGATCATAAGCTGATTGGTCGAAGCACACTGTAAAACTAAAAATCACCTAGATTATCAATAATTAATTAATTAATTAATTAAGAAAGTCACTTCGCACACCATATTTACTAGAAGCGCTTTAGTTTTTGAGTGGGAAAGGATTTTTTTTGGTAACTGTAGCATTTATGCAGCTAAAGCGCTGAGCCATAATATTTGGTAATGCATTTGACCGTAATTTGACTGTTTGAAACCACTGAGTTGACTCTAAGCAGCCCATTCAGAGGCCACTTAAACATTTAAACATTTAAGCATTTAAACAGCTCCCCAGCTGAGTTATGCCTATGCCCTATGCTAGGGATTTTTTGTTTAGTTTTAGCCTTATTTTGTTTTGTTTTTGTTTTTGTTTTTGTTTTTAGTTAGTTTTGATGCTCTGCGAGCCGTGTCGGAGTTCGTTGATTTCTTTTGTGTTGTCGATTGCATAATTTTTGCTTTAGTGTGCTGTGGTTTATGGTTGTATTGTTGTTGTTTCTGTTGGTTTTGCTGTTTTGTCTACCGTTTGATTTGTATTATTACTTAATTGCTTTGAACCTGAAAACACCTAACAAAAAAAAACCAAAAAAAAAAACCTAAAAAAACAACATAATCAAACACCTCCCATTTATTGTGACTGTATGCATATATTAATGAGCCACAATATTTACATATATTGTGTGTAAATTCATGTTTTTTTTTGTTTTTTTTGTTTTTTTCTTTGATGTAGCTTCTTTCTAAACGTAGAAAAACAAAACACGCGCCACAAAAAAGCCCCAAAAAAACAAAAAGAATTAATTTAAAACCAACAATCCCAGTTGGTTTCATTGTCACCAAAGCGTTGACATTGAAAATCGGGCCAAGAAAGAAAGAAGCGCGAGAAAAAAAGAGAAGAAAAAAGAGGAGCAGCAGCTGCAAAAGTGGTAGAAGAAGAAGCCGCAAAGAAAAGCTACGTTTTGGTAGCGTAGATGAAATGTGAGCAGCATAAGCATTGAGGCAAATGGGTCACAAAGCTAACCAGCTGTTGGGCAAGGGCCATTTGGAGACGTGCGTGAAATACGCGAGTTCGAGATGTGGCCAAAACATTGTATAACATCATTTGAATAAGTGACATGACTTAACTACAAGCAGAAGGAGAGTCAGGAAACTTGACATACATCGCGGGTTGCAAAACAAAAAGCATTATCTGACATTATTTGACATTCGTTTAGCCATCGGGGATTCTAATCATTTAGGCACATTGTATAAAAGTCTTAATCCAGAAAATAAATATATTCAAATGTGTATATATAAGTTAATAGTTGAGGTACGAACCAAGCAGCGGGTCCCTAACAGGACCAGAACCGTTTTGTGGCACAGAAGGCAGCAACTGAGGAACTGGGGATGATTTTAACCACTTGAAGTGATTTTAATCAAAAACAATTTCAGTTAATGGCAAGTAAAAGCCATTTAGAATGCTTACCAGTCTCTTGATGCGACTTTGTTAAACTAAGCTAGCTGAACTAGATATATGCGAAAGCGAACTTTGCCGATTTTTTGATCATGAGAAACAATCCTCAAAGTACAATTTATCACACACATTGGGAACAAATTTTTTAAGCACGGCTGAGATGGACACGCTCAACCCGACAAAGATTCCTAATCGCAGATTCTTAGAAGGGAGCACAATAGATCTAACAGGTCAAATATATAAATTGGGTAACAACTGCTTAAATTTTATATATGGAACTGCAACTCCAAAATACTTTTGAAAATATTGGCAGAGTCTGCCATGTCCTATGGGAATTTAGAAACTGCAGACCATTTCGAACTGATAGCGCTGAAAATGACTTTTTAAGCAAACTATAAATTATAAACTCAAAACGTATTTTGGCAAACACACATCACAATTTCAGGAGATCTAAAAATATATATCCGATGCAATCATGATAAACACAATCCGCTTGAATACACAAACCAGTTTAAATTCTATCACAAATATATATATATTTGTCAACTTTATTGAAGATACTATATCGAAGCTATTCTGAATAGATATTGGGAGATGTTGGGCAAGGCTCTATGATGAAATCCAAAACATTGGCAATGCTGTGTAATCCCAGTAGTTACGTGACCAGTTTCCAATATAAAGGTATATATAAATATATATATATATATATATATATATATATTTATTCATTTATTTATTTTTTGTATAATATTCGCTGACCAGGAAACTGGGTAAACCGAATACAAAAAGAATAAAAACGCTGCAATTACTCAAGTATTCTATATTCTATATGTATATCGAAAGCATTACTTATATAGGTACTATAACTTTTAGCTAATGTGTGTGTGTGTGTTGTTGTGTGTGGGTGTGTGTGGGTATTTGAGGCTGGAAGATGTTGGGCAAGGCCCAAATGAAGACGTGCGTGAAATACTCTTAAGACGCGCCCATTGTGGTAATGAGGTTGTTAGAGGCGATCGACGGCCTGCTAACAATGGTAACAAACAAAACCGACACGTTGTGATACGATATGGTATATGTACACACACACACACACACACACACACACACACATGCATACATATGGACATACGTGACATGGCTGAGTTATAAGAGGCTTAGCTATAGATTTATATAAGTTAGTTAGGCGGCAGTTGTTTGTGGGGAGACTTTTTGGCGAATGCCATTAAACAAATGGCCAAACGGCTCAAATCATGCGGCTGGCTTGCGTGTTGCAAGTGCTTCCTGCTTTTTTTCTTTTGCAAACATGCAACAGCACGCACTGGACACACAGAGCTAAGCAGAGAGAGAGAGACAGAGAGAGAGAGAGAGAGAGAGAGAGAGAGATGTGAAGTGATCGTGTGGGAGAGAAAAAGCGAGGTGGAGAAAGGGAGAGCGTGAGGCGCAACTTGTTTGGCCAGTAGACTGGATACGGGTTGCATACTCGATTTTGGGGCAGCAGAAAGTAAAACTCGCAACTTGCAACTCGCGACTCGCTGTTGCAATTGTTGTTGTTCTTGTTATTGTTGTTGCTGTTGTTGTTTTCGGGGTCCATGCCTGGGACGACTGCAGGTGACATACATTTTTCGGCAGCAAGTCCTAAAATAATTTTACTTTTTCTTGCCTGGCCAACTCGTTTCGACTCGTTTCGAACACCGCCTGGCTACTTTCTCTGCCCTGGCCAAAAGCGAACAACAGCAACAACAGCAACAACAGCAACAACAACAACAACAACAACAACAAACGTGTTCATCATTGTGGAATGCTTTCAGGTTTTTCTAGTTAGCATTTAGCACCTTGTTGTGGGGTCCAATTCAAGGTCGCGCTCTTTTCTCACCGCCAGCTGTCAAATTGCACACAACTAACCTCTCTCTCTCTCTCTCTCTCTCTCTCTCTCTCTCTCTCTGTTTCTCGAAATAAATGAGGAGAGTCTCAACAGCTGACAGGCAACATGGCAAGTGCCTTACTGTGTATATTCAATTATTGCGAATCCCCAAAATCCGTATCCAGTCAATGACATTTTGGCCTGAGCCAAATACATTCACCTTGCCTTCTCCATTCTCCATTCTCCATTCGCCAATCTCCAGTCTGTAGTCTCCACCTGTGTGTTGAACTCGAATTTTGAACTCTCCCATCTTTGGCTCGCAGCTGAGTTTCTTCAGGCGAGTCCGAGCTGCAATCGGATACTTGCAACAACAAACAGCAACAAATTCATCACTTGTCCAGTGTCGGGTGGCGGTGTACGTGGCAGGTTGCTGGTAATCGATACAACAGGGTCACCAGACCGCAGCTCTCTCGGATGCATTTCTTCTAGTTCCGCTGAAATCGCACACTGAAATGCACAACGTTAATATGGGTTTATATCCAATTTAGATCAGCTCTCGAAGTTGTTTAATAAAACTGTAAATTGAGAAAGCTTCCCTTGTGCATTGTGCATTTTTCTACATGCCACGCAACTGCACAACGTAGAAATAGAAATAATCATAATAATAACAATAAAAATAATAATAGCAAGAAATGTTCACATCTATTTATTTATTGTATCTAGTATCCATAATATCTACTATCCAAAATAACTATACACTGTTTGTTTCTCCAGTATTTATGGAGCTGACATTGTGTAGAAATTGATGAGGGTCGATTAAATAGCGGGTTGGGTTCAATGGGCCTAAATCCGATCAGGTTAACCTGGCTGCGGTTAAGATTAGTCCAAGCTTGTGGCTTGTGATAGGTCAGGTCTCTGGGATTTATGGTTTATACACCATTGTTGAGCACTGGCTTAGTTTAATCAACCAGAATTGTTTGCCTATGAATGCTAATTGATGTTTGGTGTGCAATCAGCTTAGCCGCCTGGCTGCCCATTCAGCCGTCCAATTTCATTGATGAAGTTACGGCTCGCCCCACCCACTCCAACACACACACACACACACACAGTAAACTCATATCTATCTGCCTGGCTGGGACAGCGAAGCCAAGGTGAGCCACATTTGGAGCACCGTTGCAATGCGAACCCACCCAGGCGAACAACAGCAGCAGCAACAGCAGCCGGCTGGGCGAACAAAATGTAGCCAAAAGTGACCAAAATACAAGCAAAAATGGCCAAATGAATTTAGCCGCATTGTTTTGTATTATTTTTGTTTACCCTTGCCGAGAATATTATAGTTTTGTCGTGCAATTTGTAACACAAACACCTCCTCAAGTTCGGAATAGAAATACTTCAGCGGAAGGGAGTAAAATAGATCGCAGCAAATATACAGAATTATACTACTATATCATAAAGCTGCCATAGATCGAGAGATGAGCCACTGCAAAGATAACCGAGTTAATCGAATCAAACTCATCAGTTGTGCTGCCAATGTCGGACTAAGTAATCGAATTACTCTTCGGGTTAACTGCGCTCTGCAAGGGTATGCAATTTTCGATGGACGGCTTTTTTTTAATTGTTTTTTTTTCTTTTTTGTGGGGGGGGTGGGGGGGGGTCTGCATATTTGACATGCCCAACAGCAGAAAAGAAACAAATCTAATCAACAACAGGCAGTTGTTGCTGTAGATGCAGTTGCAGATACAAATACATATTCAAGATACTTTTGCCGCTTGGGCCTGGGCGGCAATTGTTTAACTTGGCAACCGGTTGAATGCGAGTACTCTCGACTCGCGCAACTCGCAACGTGCAACTCGCAACGCGCAACTCGCAACTCGCAACGCGCACTCATACTTGTAATTGTAATTAAAAAGCGCGGCCGGGCAAAGCTAACGAGCCAAGTTAAGAGCATTGCGCATCTGTGTGGGACTTGGGATTGGATTGAATTGGATTGGATTGGATTGGATTGGTTTTGCTTTTTTGCTTTTTGGTTTGGATTGGTTTGGATGCGCGCGGCACTTGTCGACGATTTCCTGTCATTAGTTTTGCTGCATGTCAAGGTTGTTGCGGCAAGCCCAGCAGCAATCGCAACATCTTAACGATACTTGTGTGCAATTGCAATATACATATATAAATATATATATATATATATATATATATCGTAGATCGAGTAACTGGCTGCTGCCCACAGTTTCAGGTTTTGATTTGACGCGCGCAATTAAGGCTCAGTGCGCTAAACGTCTTTTCAAATGAAATGCAATCCAGTTATTATCCAAGTATGTGCACAAGAAAGCACCAAAGCAAAAGTTGCAGCTGGAAGTGCAACAAAAACAACAACAACAACAACGACAACAGCAACAACCATAATAACAACGACAACATTTTCATTTCTCTTCACTTTCTTCCACGGCAAGATCGCTGTGCAGACTCTTGTTGTTTGGCTTGGCAAAAAAAACAAAAAAAAAAAAAAAAAAAACTGGCACCTTTACTTATTTTTTTTTTCTCGTTGCAATGTGAAAAATGTGCGGCGCTATAACAAATTTATGAGCACCACTTGCCTGCTGTTGAGTTGCAGTTGCAAGTTGCAACACCAGCACTACCAGACCCCGTACCCAAGCAACAGGCTGCACCATAATTTTGTTGTTGTTGTTGTTGTTGTTGTTGTTGTCGCCTGTTTGTTTGTTTCGAGGGGGGCTGCGACAGGTTACCCCAGGTTGCGATTATTGGGCGACATATTCGGCATTCGGAATGCAACATTCGACACATGCAGCTGGGCAGCATTTCGATACTGACAGAGACAGACAAACAGCCAGCTGAGCAAGTGTCAGAGCGAGAGAGAGAGAGCGAGTTGGCTGCTTACAAAAATAGTTGCGTGAGAGAGGGATCAGCTTGTCCATTGTCATTGTTTTGATCGTATGATCAATCGTCTGATCTCATGACTGCTGCAGATGCAATAAAAAAAATAAAAAGAAAAATAAAAAAGAAAAAGGTTAATTGAAATGAAATCGAAAGCGCACCGCGGCCATATAGAGAACCACACTGAGACAAAGAGAGTGTGAGAGAGACAGAGAGAGAGAGAGAGAGAGAGAGAGAGAGAGAGAGACTGAGAAATTGGTAATCCTCTGGACTATTTAAGTCAGAGCCGAGACTTTGAGATTAGGCTTTTCATTCAAAACTATTTATTTTCAAAAATGTAATTTTTTTTTATGTTCAAATGTGAATCTTCAAATTGGTTTTAAGACCGGATTCCAAACATCAACTGAGCTAGTCTATTTCGTCTAACTGTCGAAATTCATAACGAAATTAAAACAAACTGCTTGTTAAAGTTAACTCGACGTTTAATTCAAGGAAATGTCCCAGTTAAGCATGAACACTTTCAATATTTGCATGTCATCCTTGTCAGGTTTGGCCGAGAGCAACTACAGACCAATAATTGTCTTTCAAGTGCCTATTAACTTGTCTTAAAGCTCATTGCAAAACAAGAAAAACAAACACTGTTTCTGTACTTAATAAGATTGATTTTATTATAAAATATCTTTAAAATAGTAACAAGAAAACTTCACATAAATATAACCGAAGTGGCAAGCCATTCTTGGATTCTTTCGGATTATTATCTTGCGGGACCAAGATTGCCCCAGTCTGCTTTTGTCAGTTATATTTTTACTCGCCCTGCGTCCCATTTGCTGGGGAACTCACTGAATATTCTGTGGTAAGCCACCTTTAGCTGTTTAATTGACGAATGATTTATAAAAGTAAATGGAAAAGTGGTGAATGGGGCATTTAATATACCCTAGATACGAGCTTAAATACTTCAGTTCAAGTATTGCATGCTGAACAATGGAAATGTGGCAACCCAAGCGGGCTAATGGGAATTAAGTGAGTATCATGCAAGCCCAACTTGCAGCTGGATCAATTGAACAAAGTGCACTGATAGGTTCACTTAAGGCACAAGCTGATAGCTCAACGATATAAAGATACTATATAAAAGATACACACACACACACACACACACACACATGCACAGTTGGCCGTAATTGAACCTGAGACGCAATGCAATTGTCATGCAAAAGTTCTAGAGAGTGTTCCAAAGGGGTCGGTTGGGTGTGGTGGCGTGGAGGGAGCGTCTATAACTGAGGTCTGGCCTGCAATTGACCCAATTCTCTGCAGTTGTTGTTGTTGTTGTTGCTGTTGCTGTTGTTTGCAAGTTGTTGCTTTTGCCATGTGCTTTTTGCAGTCATTAAGGCTGACAGCGATGCAGTGTGGTGCGATGTGGCTGACAGTGTTGTGTTCTATTCTGCTTGTGGTGCAGCGTGGTGCAGTGTTGTCTAGTGGGCTAGTAGGGCGCAAACTTAACAGCTGGCATTGATTGAAGCCTAATTAAAGTAAGAGACGCGCTCACTGACTAACTAGCAGATCTGGGCAGATCTCAGTGGTGGCAACTACTTGTATCTAGAGCAGCCACCAGCAGATATATGCCACAATAACACGTACATAAACTGATATATATATATATAGATATTTTACGTACATCATTTCTATTGCTGTCAAATTTGTGAGCTTTTTTTTTATTTTTTCATTGTAAATAATAATTCAGCGTTTTTTTTTTAAATTAACATTGACCGATTTTAAATTAAATGCTCGTGAGAACAAATAATCTTTTCAAGCAAGTACCAAGTCAGACATTTAACCGACTATATATATATATATAGATATATCTGTATCTTTAGCATGTAGTTAACTGTGTTAAACGCCCTTTGGGCTTATGCCGTTGGTTACAGGGTATAGCAAGAAATAGTAAAACGTTGCAGCCTCTTGTGACTTGCAAATGTAGAAAATCTGTGTAGAAATCTCTTTTTTTTCACTTTTCGCTTTGTGAGTGGCAAGAACAGCCCCAGAAAAAAAATAGCACAAAAACAACAATAACAACAACAAGAAGAAGAAGAACAACAACTGTAACAACAACAGCAGCGAGCTGCGGCGAGAAGAAAAGAGAGCCAATGAATGATCATAACTATCATTACGCTGATCATATGGTTTTATTGTCGAATTTGCCGTCGTGAAACTTGTTTATGTTGTTGTTGTTGTTGTTGTTGTTGTTCTTGTTCGGAATGAGTTTGTGCCACTTTTTTTCTTTTTCGTTTTCTTGAAGACAACAACAAAAAGAATTTCCGTAAACGGGGTCAACAGCGCGATTACAGCGAGACACACAACTCTTGGCCAATGCGTTTAATTTTTTTTGTTTTTGTGTTTTTTTTTTTTTAGTTTTTTATTTTTTATGTTGGCCAAGTGAAATGTGTTGGCATGACGATTTGTTGATGCTTTCGTTTTTTTTCTTTTTCTGCATAGCTGTAGCAGCGATCTGTTAATTGTACTTATACAACACTCAATCCAACACCTCCTCCCCCCCCCCCCCCCACCCACCCACCACACAGACACAGACAGAGTAGACTGTGAGAACCGATTTTCAATGTTGTGTGTTAAGGTTGAGGTTATCAGTGCAGCAGAAAACGTGTTGAAGCACACAATATCACAGCAAAGACAAGGACGCCCGAAATAACAATGTAAACACAATTGATAAACAACTAACTGGGCTAGTCGGGGGAGGGGCCGGTGCGCAGGGGGCGTGAAGGTAAAATGGAAAACCGATAGGCTCTGGCCCGAGTGGCTGACGGGCCCTTGGAGCATGCTATTGTCATCATTATATATCGTTATTATCATTATGATCATAATCAACAACAAGCATCGTGTGGTATTTGTTGTGTTTACACTTTTGAGTGCTTTCTGATAAGCGGAAACAATAAGCAACTTTTTTTTCTTTTTTTATTTATTTTTTTTTTTTGCTGAGGACCCCCCCTCTATATAAATAGGGTCGTTAATATGCGAGTCGAACATGCCTTAAGTGATTTAGATGCGAATCGCCACACACCCAAAAACACACACGCACACAAACACACACACACACACACACACACACACACGCACTCGATCAGAATTATCTGCCCCGACAAGTTATGGAATTTGTTAATAAATAACTGTAACTGCTTTTTTGTGGCCCGACGACTAACTAAAAGCTCGGCAGCGCTCGGCGTGTCGAATGCACGCTTCATTTTTTGGATTTTCAACAAATTGGGAATTTGCTTTGAGGCGTTCGTTTTAGTTAATGGATTGCCACCAAAGCTCCATCTGTGTCTGCCTTGAGAAACACGTAATTATGTGTGTGTGTGTGTGTGTGTGTGTGTGTGGATAGATTGATAATGATAGCAATGCTCATGGGTCTTGGGCAATCATGGAAATAGTATAATACAAAGCCAATCTGAACTTGTTGTTCTATATACAAATATATCGTCTTTTTTTCTATTAACAATAGTAGAATAGGACAGCAACTGGCAGTTAAAAGAACTGCAACTTGAAGACACCGAATGGGTTTATTAAATAAATCCATCACTAAAAACAATAAATCAAATTAAACCAATTTCAATCTCTTATTACAACTAGATTTACGACTTGGCCCAACAGATTTATTCAGCTCTTATGCAAGAGTAGCTAAAGCTGAATTTACTTCAAGCTCATTACATTATTTGATGACTTTATTGTGTGCATATCGGATTTCGCATTAAGCCATTCTAAATTGCTTACCGCCCGCCCACACAGCTGTTTAGCTGCGTCTAATGTTTGCCATAGCTGTTAGCTGTTAGCTGTTAGCGGGTAGAATTTAAATATGTAGGCATCAAAGTAATTAAATAATCCAAAATCCAAACCCATTGGCTTGACTTGATTGACTTGACTGCTAGTCAAACCTTGCGGCGCGCCCCTTTGCGCCAATATGCCCATCTTTGGGGGCAACAACTTGAAAATTGCCGAGTGCCAGCAATTAATGAAGATGGTAGAAAATTATAGATGATGTCATGTGTGTGTGTGTGTGTGCGCGTGTGTGTGCGTGTGTGTGTCTGTGGCTAGGCGAGGCGAGGCAAGGCGGCCTCCTTAGTCAATGCCAATTAATAGGGGGCACGATACAAAATGGTCACGCATGTGCCGCTTAAAGGCAGAGGGCCACTCCTGCCACTCTCAACTCCCATGCACAAACTTTCTGCAGCAGCAGCAGTGGGAGCAGTGGCAGCAGTGGGAGCAGTGGCAGCAGTCAGGAGCGCACCCAGAGCGTAACCCACGACAGCGAGCGCAGCGCTGAAGGTCGCACTCAGAATAAATTTTTGAAAGCTTTCGCAAATAGCAGTAGCAGTGGCAGTCGCAGTCGCAGTAGAAGTCGCAGTCGCAGTAGAAGTCGCAGTCGCAGCAGCAGTCGCTGCAGCAGCGACGCCACGCCGTCACCTGCTGTCTTATGTCTTATGCAACGCACGCGGCTTTCAGCTCGCAGTTCAGTTTGGCCGACTGGTGCGACAAGTGAAGATAGCACACCGCATAAACGGTAATCACAAAAGCCTCGCTGCGCAGCACATAAACTACATACATACGTATGTATTTGTATGTGTGTATGTGTGTGTGCATGTACAGCTACAATCTGTCAATTGTGCGCTGCAGTTTTTCCTTTCACTGCGCCGGCGCCAATTGCTCTTATTGCTGATAAGATAAAACAGCAGCGCCAAACAACAACAACAACAACAAAAATGTGAGAGAGCACAAGTGTGAGCACACAAAGAGACAGAGAGAGAGAGAGAGAGAGAGCCTTGATTGGTGCGTGCGTTGTTATTGTTATTACTCTGTGGATTGCTGCCGTCTGCCGCTATTATTAGGGAGTTACCGTTGCTTTATTATTGCCTGCCCGAAAGCTACTATTATTTGCCCGCGTGCGTGTGTGTGTGTGTTGTGTGTTGTGTGCGAGTGTGTGCTTTGCTGCTAGTATTGGTGTTGTGTAGTCGTGTTCGTGTTCTATGCATATTTTGCGCGTTTTTTGTTTTCAGTTTTGTTAACGTCGTCGTCGCCGCCGCTTCGCAACGCTGCTGCCAAAGCAGAGAGTCCGCCACAGCAGAACACAAAGAAGCAGCAGCAAAGGCAAGAACGTAAAATAAAAGAAAAGCAAAGAAAGGAAGACCAAAGCAAACACACCGCTAGCCGCAGTTAGTACGCAGTTCTAAGCACCATTTTTTTCAAGTTTACTTAAATGCGGACTATATTTTGTATATTTGTTTGTGTACGTGTTGTGTGTGTGTGTGTGTGTTTATTTTCTGTTTTAATGACAAGCTGCAAATTGTTGAACAATAACTGCACATAAAATATAAAAATACAAATAAAAAACAAAAACAGAAACAGAAAGAAAACAACAACAACAAAAAACTGCAGTAGCTGTGCACGAGTGCTGGCAAAACAAAACACAACGAAAAGTGGCACGCGAAATTCTAGCTACAAATAATGCCAATAAGAAAATGACCCTCATAGGGCCGCCCAAGTATACAGTTGGTACAAGTGAGTGAGCGGCTCTGAGAGTGAGTGTGAGTGAGTTTCGGTCAGTGTGAGAGAGTAAGTGAGCTATTGTTGACATTGCGGCAGGCAATTGTCATTTTGACAGCTTCCACAATTCCGATCGGCGAATGATGAATGACTCCAACAACAATAAAGTGGAACAAATTTGCTGCCAATCAGTGAGAGTTTCAACTGCTTTTTCTTTTTGTGATAACTTCGCATGAGATGCGACTATTCTCCGACTGCTATTATAATTGTTGTCATTCCTTTTATTTATTCATTTGTTTCGTTTTAATTTTTTTCTTCTTTTTGTTAATTTCAAATTCAATTTTGTTGTGCTTTGCTTGTGTTTATTTATCTGTTACTGGAAACAAGTGGAACTTGGGGGGCTTATGAGCCAACATTAGAAACTTTTGATAAAGCAACTTGTTATGATTGCATAATTAACACCGTTCATTATATCCTAAAACCTTCAGAGCTATATATTTATATATATATATATGTTTTCAGTTCCTGTTTCCATTGATCTGCGTACTAATGATATCGTGACTTTTTTCAATATTAACCATTCTCGACGATGTTTTTTTTTTTATTTCAATATAATAACTTGCACTTGACATCCATTATTAATATCTATCGTCATTATGTTAACAGAAGCTATAGTAATAAATATATGATTCCACTTTTTATTTATATTTTCACCCTGAAGCTAGAGTTATGCAATCGAGTTGTCTGTCTCACAATCGATTGCCATACTAAACGATATCTTGAGTAGCAAAGCCATTCAATTATGTGAAACAAATGGACTTGGCACCTGCATGGGCCATCCGCTTATGTGACCCAGTCTGGCTGAGTTTACAGTGGCATCCAGTCAACAACAACAACAACAACCAAAAGTGGCACAAATGGAAATTAGTCCGATAAAGGCCTGCTGAATGTTATTTAGCATCGGTTCTGGTATTAGTCACGAAACCGGCTGATAACTCGGCGCTTCATTTTTTCATTCTATTTTCCTATTCCAATTTCCTGTTTCGACTTACCTGCTTATTTTTTAGTCAGTGTAGATAATGTCACTGTGTTAACTTTTCCACAGGTGCTTGTGTTTCTTCTTTTTTTTTTTTTTTTGTTGTTTTTGTCTTTTTGCCCCTATAGTATTTAGTACTTGGCCAGAATTTGCATAGTTGTTGCTGCTGACTCGCGACTCGCTGGCGCTGGCGCTGGGGGAGACTGCATAATAAAACGCAGTGATGAGCATCAATAAAAATTCCGGCACGTCGGCACCAATTGTGATATCATCGCCCAAGTTTGGATGAGTCTGAAATCCCAGCTTCTTGACTTGTCGTCACCGTCTGCGTCTGCGTCTGCGTCTGCGTCTCCCTCACCGTTTCCGTTTTAGCCGTAACTGCAGTGCCAATGCCAATGGCAATGTCGTTGGATTTATTGCACAATATCTACATACAAATGAATGTATCTGAAAACAATCAAATAACATTTACACACAGCTAAATATAAGCCCGTGTTTCACTCCAAACAGCACAAAAATGCCAACACAAACCACAAATTGACTCTCAGGCTTATATTTATTTATACATGCACATCTACATGTGTACAAGTAAATATAATCAGTAATTCCTAAGCTCCGATTAATCATCAATCACTGAGTTGCTGTTGCTGTTGTTGTTTGCTGTTGTTTTTTATTTATTTTTTTACATTTTTTCTAGGGAAATTTCGTTGTGGTTTACCTCGTTTTTGGTGTTGTTGTTGTTGGTGTTTTTTTTTGTTTTTTTTTTTGCTGTATTTTTGGAATGTTTGCACTTCTGATTCGGCTTATTAGCGCAAGGTGCCCCCAAAAATGGTACTGAGCTGGTACTATAATTTAAAAAGCATACATACAATTAAATCGCACTGCGTGTGCATAACGGTAGAAAGTTGCCAATTTTGTGGCCAGTCCTAACGGTAATCGGTTGCGTCAATAAGGCACACATATATTATATACATATACATATATATATATATATATATATACATACAAACAGGGATATTTATAATGCCTCACATGCGAATGAAATGCCCCCAAATGAGCCATAAAACTAGACTGAAAGGTCATTCAATTAAATAAATTGCCCGTCATCAGCAGCTCCTTAAATTGTTGTGCTTATTTAATAGTGCCTATTTAGAGATTTAGTCAACTATTTTTAAACGGCCAAAGAATATATAATGAATTACGTGACTGGAATGTTGTTGAGTTATACAGCTCTTAACTATACATTTATAAATGTTACAGGTTGTTGGGATTTGAATTTGAATTTTGAATTTAGAATTTTGAATTTAGAATTTAGAATTTAGAATTTAGAATTTGATGTGACATCAGCATTATATATATTCTGACAGCATACAACTAATTTGAAAATGAAAAACAAATATCAATTTGAATGTCGATGGAAATATTACTCGATCGATTATCTCTCTCTCTCTCTCCCTCCCTCTCTCTCTCTCTCTCTCTCTCTCTCTCTCTCTCAGTCTCTCTTTGATATTTTACTGTGTTTAGCGCAAAACACGTTTCGGTTATTCTTTGAACAATATTCGCAAACGTTTTGCAAACAGCGCTCATCAGGAATATTCTTGAAATGCCATCAGCTATAATCATAACAAGCGCATAAAACTTTGTTCAACGATTCTGTAGACTTCGCTCAATAATCATTACCATAAAGTTATTGTATCTACATATACAGATAAGAATCTACATACAAAGTGTACATCCATCGCCAATGCTGTTCCGAGTTAATGGTGGAAGAAACATTTTAATTGCTTTCGATTACCTTAATCACTCAACCATTTAGCCCGCTCACATATAATTGCAAACTGAACATATATATATATATATATATATATGAGTTCTGGCAACTTTGTTAGTCGTTAGTTTGACGTTATAAAGATATCGCATACGTGCGACACATGCACTGTCAGTGTCTGATATGATAAGTAGATAGTTGGGATAGTTCTTTAGATCGACGGAAAAAGACTTGAAGTTTTGTTAGTTTCTGCCACCTGCCACCCTCAGCTCATCAGCTGTTTAAAGGTTCTTTTTTTAACTGCCAGAATCATAACAATGACACTTTTATGGAACGTGATGATTTTTCAAGAATTGTTTCGTTGGCGCCTTGTCGCTGCTTTGATAGCCGAGGAATTTTTATTCTTACTCATGTTTATTTCAAGTTTAACTAACTGACTATAAAAGCTTTAAATTTAACAACAAAAAACAAAAACCCCAAGCTCACACACATAGACACACACAGAGTGAGTTATGTGCTTTAATAGTGAAAAGAGTTAACAACAAAAATTGATAACCAAACTAATAAAAATGCTATGCTATATTTGTTTGGCACAAGTTGCGAGTTGCACGTTGCTCCGTTCCTAAAACTCAAATCGTTAAAATGACCAATAACAATACAAATTAGAATCAAAACAAAAACGCAGCCAAATATTGTGCAAATCTAAATTAGCCATTCTAAAAGTTGGGCTAATTTGTGCGCCAGCAAATCGCCAAATCGATTTACAGACGCTGCAAAGTATGTGTGATGTGAGGGGGGAAGAGGGGGTTGCATTGCCACTACCTGGCTGGGCGTCATTGTGGTGCAGATTGCAACAGTAAGTCGAACACGTGCCTCAAATGCAAATGCGAATAGTCGCATGTGTCCTGCAATTATTGCTGCGATACAGGCTATTAAATACCCTGCAATCCCAAGCACAACGTGGACTATTATCATCAAGAAAGTTAAATATGGCATAAGTTTGCCAAACAGTCAATTATAAAACGTATCCGATTATTGATCAGAAAAAAAGAGAACAACGTTTTTTCCCATCTACATTAAAATTGACATTTGTTTCTCATTTCCAAAGTTAGTTGTATGCCGTCAGCATATCTATAACGCCGATTATAATTAAATAAATAAATATTATTATCGATCAGCGGTAATTAAGTCAAGAGAAATGTAGTCTAGCGAAAGGAATTTATCATTATAAAATGATATACAGGCATTTTTACATTTTAATATTTATCTCAACGAACCTATTCGCCTCTTTGTATAATAAAAATACAAATAATAACAATAATACACGATAATCGTCAATCGATACTTATCGATATGCACCCCTCTTTGTTGTACATAGACGATAACTCGGTATCGGGTCAGGCATTGTTTGCCTGCATTGTTGCCACTGGGTTTAGTTAGTTTTGTGTGATTTGTGCTGCAATTGGGCGTAATTTGCATGGCCAATGAGTTGTGTGGCATCTGCTTGCCGCATTCAATTGCTGCTGCATACACTGACGCAACGCAACTGAAGTTTGAACCATGCCGTTGCACACAATCCAAAGGCCCTCCGGCCAACCGCTGCCCTCCTTCGCGGCCGCATTGTTTGCAAATTGAACGCACGCGACAAAAAAAACGCGCGCGACTCGCGTCTTCATCCACCAACCAAAATATCCGGGCCAATCTCTGTGTGTGTGTGTGTGTGTGTGTGTGTGTGTGTGTGTGTGTGTGTGTTTATCTGTTTGTATTGTGTCTGTCTGCATTGGTGTTTGTTTGCTCATTAATAGAGACAACAATTGGCGTTAAGCTTAACGCAAATAGCAACAAATTTAACGGGTTAATTGATAGTGGGGATGGCAAAAGAGACTCGTGACACGACTCCGATATTGACTGGGATAAAGTTGTAGTGATATACATATGTATATATGTACATGTGCATGCATATAGTATCCAAAAATGTGTACATATTCACAAAACAAGAAAACAAATACTTTATCTAATCTAAAAGAAACTGAATCATCAGCTCCGAAAGCTTAACGAATACACAAACTAAACTAAAGATACAACAAATCAGCCAGCGCACAAATATATGCGTATAGCATTTGCTGATTCATACTAACATATTCCATGACAAAGACTTTTTAATGTGTGACTATAATAAAGATTGCTTTATGATCGGTTGCAATTTTGCATGCTGTAAATATGTTTAACTTGATGGCTATTATCTCAAAGACAAACAATCATCTTTTACGACAGATATACATATATATATATATATATATATATATATAGCTAGTCACAAAACAGGTATTCGCTGCGGTTCGAAAGATTCCTGTTTCGATAATTTCTTTTTTTAGCTGCTACTTCGATAAACATTTACAAGCTTCGAATTGTTCGAGAGCCGCTCAAATTTCGATTAGAAAATACATAACAAATATCTATGTATATGGATAGAGTTGTGTGTGCTCAAACTAATGAACATTGAACTTCTACATCGATCTTAATTAGGACACTTGTTTACTTTTTGAAGTTATCTAGCCGAAATATCCTAATTAATCGATTTTCCATGCATCCAACTTGGCTGGCAAATATTTATCATGCTCGGATTACTATTTGATAGGTGCGATCGGTTCAAAAATTGCGAACTCTATATTCGCAACTGTATTTGTATTGTAGCGCTTAAGGTTTTGAGTTCTTTGGTGTTTAAGGTTATTTAACCAGTATTCAGTTTTGGCCACATCCGATAGCTATCAGACCTTACCTGGAGTGTCTGTGAGTGTTTCGAGTGTATTCACTTGTGGATCGTTCTGTTCTCATTGCCGTCATCGTCGTCGTCGTCGTCGTCGTCGGTGCTCCGATAAGAAGGCCATTCATTACACAAGGAATGCGTATGGGGGGGGGGGGGATGGCTTGGGCAACAGCTCCTCTGCCACCCCGCTGCCCGCTCAGCTCATCCATTGACACATAGATGGTGAATATGGAATTTTATCAGTTCTTTTGTAATCTCCCTCTCTCTCTCTCCCTCTGTCTCTCTCTCTCTCGCTCTCTCTCTCCCTCTCTCTGGGTTGATAAGAACGTTGACGTCTTTTCGTTTTGTTCGCATTGTACATATTTGGAGTAATCGTAATCAGCATTCGAATGATTTTCACTTGCAGATTTTGCAGCGCACAAATCGCACGCCATTTTGTAGCATGCTTCAGAAATATTACGAAACATTCTAGAGAGGGGCGTACGGAACAAGGAACTACAACAACAACAACTATACAACTATAACAACAACTAACGATAAGCAAATACGATCAGCAACTGCAGCAAGGAAGTCGAGCAACAAGCTAAAAACGGAAACTGAAACGGAAATCGAAAATAATCGAAAAATTGAAGGACGAGAATACCGCTAATTAAAAGTTAGCAAGCTGAAAGAGCGAGAAGCAGCTAGTGTGAGTGTGAGTGGGAGTGAGAGTCAGCAAGCAAGTGACGCCCCAAAAATGAGCAGCATGAAGGGCGGCTTCTCCACACTAAATCGCTGGTTTGGCCGCAAAACAGGTAAGTTAATCTCAATCTCAAATCTCCCTAATAAAAAAACTTATCGATCAACCTGTACATCTCTCTCTCTCTCTCTCTCTCTCTCTCTCTGCTTAGACAAATCTGGGGTCGCATCGAATGGAAAGTTATCGAAATCGACGACACAACTGCACCATATGTCCACAGATCAGGGCATGCACATCAATGAGGCTAGTCAGCTGGATTACAATCGGATTACGCCGCTGCCGGCGGCAACCAGCAACGCACCGTTTGAGCAGACGTTTCGCATCACTGTGCTCCTGCCCAAGGATCAGCTGTATGTGACACGACTGGGCGCCCGTGTGCCGCTCAGCAAACTGCTATCCCTGGTCTGTGACAACAAACAATTGGATGCCGATAAATACGAGTTGCGCAATCCGGGTAATAAAAACACTTTCACATCCCCAACACTGTCTAGAATACATATATTGCTTAAGGACCTTGTCGTTGTCCCACTTCTTCCTTTATGGATACAACTCTGGCAGCAATTTAGAGTAGTTTGCAGAGACTTTAGCAAGTTCTGCAAAGTTAAAACTGTCAACTGTCAACTGTCAACAGTCAACTAGGTCGAATCCAATCATTCCTTATCTAATTTGCGTTTCCTTGTCTTTAATCCCTCTATCACAGTGGATGCTAGTCAGGTGTACAGCTGCGAGTCGACAATTGGAGCCGTGGGTCTGTCGGAGATACGATTGTGCCACAAGTCCGAGTCATATGATAGCTTCAATGCCGATGCAATGCTCAAGTTTCAGCGCACGGTCGCCGCACGGGACTCGCTGAGCAGCAGCTCGGACTTCAGCAGCAGCCGGCACTCGCAATCGAAGCTAACGGCCAAGACGCCCAGTCCGTACAGTTCGAGCAACTCGCTCAACTCGATGGATTCGACGGGCATGAACTACACCCGGACACCGGTGGTGCCGCCGAAAGCGCTAGCTGTGGCCCCGCCGCCCCGCAAGAAGCGTGTCGCTCCGCGTCCACCCAACCAGCTGGTCATCCCCGAGCAATCGGTGGCCCAGTATCCAGCCACACAGACGCCGGCGCAGACACAGAGACAGAGACAGACACAGACACAGAACGCGGAGCCCGCATATGCGGTGATTGTGAAACGTCCCCAGATGTGCATGTCGACGCCAAATTTGGCCAGCACACCGGAACTGGAAATGGAAATGGAAACGGAAATGGAAATGGAATCGGAGTCGCTGCATCAGCTGGACTGCAATGGCAATAGTGCGAAGACACCGGATGCCACCGATGGTGGACACTATGCGACACTGGACCTCAAATCACTACCGGAGCCGACGCCGCGCAAGCGTCTAGTGCAGCTTAAGAAGAAGACGGCCCCAGCACCGCCACCCGATGGATTGGTCACGGGTGGAGCAGGAGCTGCAGCAGCTGCTGATACCATATCGCTGGCCTCCACAACGGCCTCCATAACGGATGTGTTGTCGACACCGCAGCCGGCGCCCAGAATAACCACGCCAATACCCGCACCCACATCCACATCCACATCCGCAACAACAACAGCAGCAGCCACTGCCACAACCATAACCACAACCACATCTATGGGGGCACCACCGCCGCTGCCGGCAAGCGCAGCGCCCCAGCTGCTGAATGGCAATCAGAATGTGTCCAAGGTGCTGTTGAATCGCACACCGACCCCGGAGCCGCGCTCGCTGAGCAGCGTCAACGGCGAGGAGGAGGACAACAATGATGCCGCCTCCAAGCAGGCCGACTCTGGCATTGGTGAGCCTCTGCCCTCCAGCACACCCTCACCGGAACCCGAACCCGAACACGAACACGAAACGGAAACTGAACTGGAACTGGTGACAGCACAGAGAAAGGCCGCATCCAAGTCTGTGTCCAGTTCGGATGATGATGAGGAGGCCATCAAGGTGTACAACTTCAAGACATCCAGTCAGAGCTCACACAAGCTGACAGCGACAACGCTCGCCGAGCTACGTCAGCTGGAGGTGGAGAGCGAGGAGAACGAGGAGGAGGCGCCACAATCCCCAACAAATGATGCACCAATGATGGCATCCACACCGGGCAGTGCCAGCGAACTGACATCGCTCTCATCGTGGAATTATGCTGGTGCCATATCGCCGCCGCCAGATTTCTCCGATGGCATGCAATGCGCCAAGAGCCCAGCTGGTTCGCCACTGGGCGAGATTGTCGATGAGCTGTCGTCCATTATACAGCAACAGCGCCTGGACACGCTCATCCGCCAGGCGCCGGAACAACCGCAAATCGAGGCAGCCAAACCGAATCGATTGGCCAACTTTAGCATTGCGACAATCAGTAATGGACACGGCACCAATGCCCCAACCAAAAGCAAGCACAGCCCCAGCTCTAGCTCCAGCTCCAGCTCCAGCTCGATCAGCAGCAGCAGCAACTGCTCGCCATCGATACAACGCGCCGACTCCTTTCAGTCGCAGCCAAATCGCCAAAACTTGAGCCTTCGTCTGCGCAGCTCCTCGCAGATCTCGCTCAACAAGCTCGATGGAAATCTGCAGCAGCAGCAGCAACAACAGCAGCAGCAGCAGCGTCGCTCCTCCAGTGAGCTGAGCATCGCCGAATCGCCATCGCTGCAGAGCTTGGAACTGATCAAGAATATATTGAGCAACTCGCGCAAGAACAGTCTCGCCGGCAGTCCGGATTCACAGTCAGAGCAGCAACTGCTGCAGCATCATCAGAAACCAAAGAGCAGATCCCAGACAGATGAGACCACCACAGTGGTGTCGCATCCATCTACAACACACGAGAATACGGCTGTGTCCACAGCTGTAGCTACGTCCGTAGGCACTACGCCGACCACAACTGTGGCCACACCTCCCAGCACGCCTGTCTCCACACTGGTGTCCCACCCAAAACCAAACACAATTGTGACCACGCCCATTACAACCCACACAACCGTGTCCCAAGTGGTGCTTAGGCCCGTTACCGGCAAGCCGGCAACCAAAGTGGAGTCCAAATCCGTAATCACAGTGGAGTCGACTTCAACGTCGTCAACCCCTCTCTCTAGTCTCATCCCATCCTCGACGAGAATCAACAGCAACAACAATAGCAACAACAACATCAACCCAGTTAGGGAGACCATAACAAGAGTCAATAACTCCACAGCAGCAGCAGTAGAAGAAGAAGCAGCAGCAGCAGCTCCAACTCCAACTCCAATTACAGTGGAATTGGCGCCGTCATCCAAGCCGCTGCCGCCCACCTATCGCTACTCCGGACCGCCGAGCATTAACTTTGCCACGTGGAGCGAGCGACCCAAGTCGCAGGTGGCCATCAAAAATGAGGGTGACTACATCTATGGCGGTGCCACAACGGCAACAATGAGAACACCAACAGCAGCAGCAACAACAGGAGCAGCAACAGCAACAACAACAACAACATCGCCGCCCGCCAAGCTAACAATTGAGGTGGCTTCGCCCATGCTGCGAATGGGCATACCACGAAAGGATTATCATGTGCCCATAACGGTTAAGCCGCTGCGCGATGCCAGCCAGGAGCGGGAGCAGGAAAGGGAGCAGGAGCGCGAACCCGACTGGGTAAAAGAGCATCAGCAGCAACAGCAGCAGCAGCAACAGCAGCTCAAGGAGACGGAGCAAAAGGAACCGCAAATCTTGCGCGAACAGCTAAAACCATCAACGCTGCCGCGACCAGCGAAAAGTAATCGTTATACAATGCCAGCGGGCAGCATCCAAATGCAGCCGAACAGCATCGGCAGCATCAGCAGCATCAGCAGCAACAGCAGCTCCCTGGAGAGGCAGCTGAGACAGCAGCAGCCACATCAGCCGGCAGAGATGCCAGCAGCACCTTTTGGCCAGAATACATTGAGGCGGACGGGCTTCAAGGAGCGCATGCTGGCCAAGGAGCAGCAGGAGAAAGAGAAGGCGCTAACCATGCGCGTCTCAGTCAATGGCACAACAACAGCAGCAGCAACAACTCAAGTAGCAGCAACAGCAGCAGCAACAACAGCAGCAGCAGCAACACAAGCAGCAGCAACAGCAACAGCAACAAAGCCAACAATCATGAGAAGCAGCAAACTGGAGCTAAAGCTGCAAACGGAAACGGAAGCAGCAACAGCGCCATTGCTGCAGGTTAAGCTGCGATCCACAGTCAACAGCAATGAAGTGGCCCTGAAGTCGGCGGCAAGAAGCACGCCCACGCCGCCAGCACCACCGCCACCAATGCTGGCGAAAGCAAAGCCGCAGATGCGCATCGGGAATGGGACGCCAACTTCACCGGATCCCCGCTCCCAGCTCCTGGATGCGATACGCAATTTCAAGCGCGACGAGTTGAATCGAGCCTAGAAAGAATTGAGAGCAACAACAAATAAATACAGAAAAAAACAAAAACAAAAACAAAAAGAAAAACAGAAACCAAAACATCAACTAAACAAATCGCTCGCAAATTGCAATTGGCAGAGAAAAAAAGTTATAGAAAAAAGAAGAAAGAGAAAAAGGTTCAAATACAATTGTTGTTCATAGAAATTATAGAAACAACAACAACAAAAAATCGGCAAATTGGCGAGCGATTAATGTTAATGGAAATGTGGAAACCGAAACGAAATGCACAAGGCAAAAGCACAAAAAAAACAAACAAACAAACAAAAATATTATTTTATACAAACAGAAATGTATTTTTTTTTTTTGTTGTTTCATTTGAATTTTTAATTTTTTAATTTTTTTTTTTTTTTTGGTTTTTTTGCTCTGAATTTGTATTTTTAATGATTATTATTTTTGTTTATTTTATGATTTCTTTTATAAATGTAAATAATTAACAAATGCAAAGTAAGCAAAATGTTGTTGTACATGAAGTTGTTTATATATATATTTTTTTAGTAACAATTTGTAATGCTTGGCGCGCTTTACCATAACATATCCATACATATATGAATATATACATACATGTATATATATATATATATATATCTATATATCAATTTTTTTAACTATTATTAATATTTGTTATGAACTATGTAATTTAATGCGACTTTTTTTTTAAATACTTTTTGTTTTAGTCCACAGTCGTCACAAGAACCCAAAAAGAGTAAAAAGCGTAAAAAGAGTAAAAAGCGTAAAAAGCGTAAAAAGAATAGAAAAAACACAAGCACAAAGCGAAGAAGGGAACGCTAATTGATACATATATACGTTATATGCCCATATATCATATATCTTGTATGTCATAGTGAATTATAGTAACCAATTTTCTAACCAATGGGACTGGTCTACTTAGTCGTGTCAAAAACAAAAAAAATAATAACAATAAAGAAAAGCAACAAGTTAATCCTATGTTTAAATGCAAATACAAAAACAACATTAATACCAACAAAATATCACAAAAGCAAAGCGAGCGATTAGCGAACGAATTGAAGCGTTAACTGATAAATGCTGATAAATTATTATAAATACTTACACACACACACAATATATATATATATATATATATATATATATATTGTGCGCTGCAATTAGCTATATTGTATTGATACATTAATAAATAAAATGCAAAACAAACGAATGAGGATTTTGTGATTGTGAAGGTTTTTTCTAAGCCGTCTTGGCTTCGTAGATAATGTCGTAATCCTAGCATGTAGTTGGATTCTGAAGCCGCAATATCCCTAGGCCAAGTTGCGAAAATTATAAACGTTTTGAAGCCATAACTCAACTATATCCTTAAGGATCTCGAAAGAATAAATATTATTGAACTTACATATATTTTTAGGCAATCAAGGATTTCCTGGAATCGCTGAACAAATGAGAAAAAAATCCTGAAAATTCGGTCTACATTGGCTATTTGACGGACTAATGGTAAGGACGAAAGTCTTTTCTTAAATTTAAACTGCTATGTCTGCCAAAAATGATCAGATTTCCAAATTATATTCAATGTTCTGCAGGCTTTCTTATATATATATACATCATCGACCCTAAAATTATGCTGCGTTTTACGTTGGTTCATTTAGCCAACACAACAACCTTGCTCAGCTCTGCAGCACCCTCGTCGATCAGCATCGATACAATATTGTATTGTCTGCTTAGTGATAAAAGTCCATAAACCAATAAATAAGCTCCTGAATCACATACAACACGTATCAAGCGATTAAATGGCATTCACAGTGCTTTAAATATTGCAATTAAAGCAAAATTATATTACTTTTTAATGGAAATACATGAAGCGCGCGCAACTAACTTGTCATGACGTCACCATTGACCATCGATAACCTAAGAACTCTATCGATAGCTGCGCAGTACAGTTTCGATATTGACACTGTTGTATTGAACATCCAGCGATACATCGATAAGTATTGTATAACTCCCAACTGTTGTGTTGAACAAACAGTAAAGAGACGAAAAGCCTTTCGACCAAATGTCTCAAATCCTGTTGAGAAACATCAAGCGAGTTGGCAATGCAGGAGCACTGCTCACCCACAGGTCCGTCACCAGCCCACTGACAACCGCTGCCGCCGTCGGCATCTCGCATCAACAGCTACACACAACGCCGGCATGCTGTGAGATACGGAAATTGGCCCGGCTGCGTGTGGTGGATAACAGTGATCTCGGCAAGCGTGCAATGGCCGAGGGTCGTCCGCCGCGTTGCATACACGTGTATAATAAACGGGGTGTGGGCCTCATCGGTGACAAGGTGCTGGTGGCGATCAAGGGCCAAATGAAGAAGGGCATCCTCGTGGGACTAAAGCAGAAGCAGCGACTGAAACAGCCCCAATTCGATAGCAACAATCTGGTCCTGATCGATGACAATGGCAGTCCATTGGGCACACGCATCCACGTGCCCATACCGACAGTGCTGCGCACCATACTGAAGGAGAAGACGCTGGCGAAGGGCGCCGACTACACCAAGGTGCTGGCCATAGCCAGTCGTTATGTTTAAGCTGATTTTTTCTACCAATTCTTTTTCTTTTTTTTGCTGTTCTCCGAATAAAAACACGATTGTTTGTTATAGTAATAAGTAGTATATTGGTTTGTTTATAATGTAATTTATCGATCAGCTAGTTTTAGTAGATGCCTAACGTATGTGTGTGTGTGTGTCGAGTGTGTGTGTGTATCGTGTATGTATATATATATATATATATATTTAAATGTATGTACATATGCGCGTTTCACTTGTGGTTTTAGTTTACAGTAATAGTTTCAGTTGCTTTTTCTTTTCATTTTCATTTTCTATATATGATAAGAGAAATGCACATTAAAGTTGCTCAGGTCTAGACAGATCCAAGACAGGAAACACAGCCGAACAGGCAACAGGAGCGACAACAGATCGCAATAGCGAGAGCGAGGCCAAATCAGTCAATCTCGCTCTGAGTGAGACAATGATCTCTCGCTCTTTCTCTCTCGTTCTCTCTCTCTCTGTGCGCTGTTCGGTTTTTAATTTGACCATTTGAATAAACAACAAAATGGAAAGTATCTAATTGTTTTGTTTTTTCTTTTTTGCATGCCTCCCATCAATGGGTAAGTAAGTACAGGTACAGCCTCCTCCTACTCCTAGTCGTCCTTCTTTCCGACGTTCCTTAAATGTTGCCAGCACTGTTGTAAAATTGGAAATTGTTGTAGTTGACCGGCGTCTTGGGACTGGGGCACATGTAGAGGAAGTCATCGTTTTGCAGCTGGGATTGGGTTAAATTTGGCTCGCTGGCGCTGCGATGGATTTTGGGCAGCGTGCGTAACATATTCTCCAGCATATTCAACAGCGGCCGGAAAGTGGCCGCTCCTTGGGATTGTATTTGATGCAGTCCTCGGATAGGCGCTTGAGCGCCTGCGGCGCATCCGAACGCACCTGGGTCATATCGGGTCGCAGCAGACCGCGACCGACCATAAACAGTATCTGATCCTTGTTGCTAATGTTGCGATAGGGCAGACACTCGGCCAGCAGCTCGTACATCACAATGCCAAAAGCATACACATCCGATTGGAACGAGTACGGATTGTGCTCCTGCATGCGTATCACCTCCGGTGCCATCCATAGAATGCTGCCCGTCGGCTGATTGGCCTGCTTCTCGCCGGACCAGCGCGTCTTCGCCGTGGCCAGACCGAAATCGCCAATCTTCACCGACAGATCCTCGTGCAGGAAAATGTTGTTCGTCTTGAGATCCCTGTAGATGAATGATATTGATTTTATATTTATATTTTGCAAAACAATATTAATAAATATATCAAATGAATATTTCAAAATAAAAAGAAAGGAATTGAGGATAGGCAAAAATGTTGTCCAGCTTAAAATCTTGTTGGTATTTTTGGTAGGAAAGAAAACCAATACAAAGGATTCGCTTGTGGCTTCTTTGGCTCGAAGCAGAAATGATATGGAACCATCATTTAAATAAACTGAGTGAATCTAAAGATATAAAATACTAACATAGTTATCCGTTCAGATGAACAAATTCACAGATGATAATCAAATGGATTTAAGACTTAAAC
This sequence comes from Drosophila macrothrix, assembly GCA_035042055.1. Classification (NCBI taxonomy): domain Eukaryota; kingdom Metazoa; phylum Arthropoda; class Insecta; order Diptera; family Drosophilidae; genus Drosophila; species Drosophila macrothrix. Next base: position 16,695,882 of record JAWNLX010000587.1, on the reverse strand, counting down.
AGCTTAACCATTTCTGCGTTGACTTCAAAAGATAGCAACAAATTGGCGAAAAGAGTGGGCGGGGGGATGGATATGGATCGATTTGGATCTGACCTGTGTATAATGTTCTTGGCATGCAGATAGTCCATGCCCTGGGCCACCTGGCGTCCAATGTCGATGAGCGTGTTGAGCTTGAACTTCGTCTCGTTGACATGGACGTGCTTGTAGAGACTGCTGCCCTCGCACCACTGGGTGACAATTGCCAGCGATGGCTTCGACACACAGCCCATGAATAGCAGAATGTTGCAGTGGCGCGTCTTCTTTAGCATGGCCACCTCGTTCTTGAATGCCTGCAACTGTGCCGGACTCGGCGTTTTCACTTTCAGCGTTTTCACGGCAACGGGTCCATGCCAATGGGCCCGATAAACGGTACCAAACGAACCCGAACCGATGCGTGGCCCAATTAAAATCTCCTCCGCTTGGATGTTCTACAAATCATCAAAACAATCGTTTAGTTGTTGTTGCTGTGATGATGGGGGATGCTGTGGTGGTGCTTACCCAGTTCTCCTCGGAGTTTTTGGCATCGCGCGAGAGCAGATTCTTGTTGCTCTCATCGGCGGAGCGGGCGCGAGGACGATTGTGCTTCAGTGTGCTGGTGGGCGATGACTGCGTTGAGTTTGCGTGATCCGTACAAGGATACTGCAGACGGAAGAGAGAGAGAGAGAGAAAAAAAAACGAGAGAGAGAGAGAGCGAGAGAGAGAGAGAGAGAGAAGGGGGAGAAGTAAAACGAAAAAAGGGCAAAGAAACATAATAAAATGGAAAAAAATTGCACAGATAAGTCATTTTGTCTATGGATACTCATTGATTAGTTGACTGGGAATTGTGCTAATCCGCAGTTATCACAAATCGATAATGGATACAATCGTCAACTGAGACATATTCATATTCAGGCTGGGCGTGATCAGGGTGTATCTGCTGAGGCGAGCTGCTGCTGATGTTGATGCTGATTATACTCACCGGCAATGGAGGCCGTGCCTGCATGATGAGGCTGCGCTGCGTCTCGGTGGTGAGGGGTCGTATGCTATTGATGCAGACATTCGGCGCCGAATTGGAGCGATCGTCCTGGCTGATGCGCGGCGGTCGACCCTGTCGGTTGGCAGAAGGTTTAGAGTTGCTGCTGATGTGGATGGTGGCGTTGGTGGTAGTCGTAGTCGTATTGCTGCTACTTCCACTGCTGCTGCATCTGCGACTGTTACTCACATTGAAACGTACCGCATTGCTGCGACCCACCGGCAGGCCGACTGAGTTCTCCGGATACGATGATAGCAAACACTCGTAGTAGCTGTCCACGGAGAAGGGCTGACAGAGCATCGGGACACGGCCGGCGCAGCGCTGATGGAATCGAAAATTGCACTGGCTGCAATAGAACCCCTGGAAGAGGAGATGGCGACATCCCTCGCAGAAGGCCAGCGTAAAGAATGTCTTGCGGATGAACTGATGCTTTATGTGCGGACCCAACGGGAATCGATCCAATAGTCGCACATAGATCTCCTCGACGTGCAGGGTGCCAATGTCCCGGTTCCACGGTATTATATTTCGTCCACTATGCGGCGTTGTGCTCACCTCGCACATGGACGGCTCCAGTTGTCGCAGGGTGAGCGCCTTCATCAGTGCATCGCACAATCGTGTACCGGCCACAACCTCGACGGAGGTGCGCTGCTGATTGGGCAAATGTGCGCGGAGCAGCACCTTTGGCTGGCGGGTAAGTGTGCCGGATTGGCTGGCCGTACCGGAGCCACCGCCACCGCCTCCACTGCCCCCAATGCCCATGGTGCTGCTGCTCACCAAACTGTCGCTCATCTCGTGGACATGTCGCGCCAATTGTCGCTGCTGTTGCAAGATTTGCGTTTGATTCTGATAATGCGGCTGATCCACAAGCTGCTGCTGCTGCTGATCCACAAGCTGCTGGTGCAGCTGCTGCTGGTGTTGAGCCACCTTTCTGTCCCTGTGGGCCTCCTCCTCCTGCGGACGCTGTGCGTGCAGCTGTTCCATCAACTCGTGCTCCTTGGCCTCCAACTCGTGTAGCTTCGATGTCAGCTCCTGGTATTCTATATGTGCAAAATGACAAAAGCAAGAAAAAAAACAAAATGTTAAATGTGGCTGAGGGAATAGATGGATGATGAAAGGATTGTTGTGTCCACCTGTTAAGTACATGGCTGGTGGCTCCTGAGATTGGCAAACTTAGCATGTGAGGGCATCAATGCTTTCGCGCGTCACATGCTTCACCAGCTGCACATTGTGCAGCTCATCGGCGAGTGGATCGTACAATTCGCTGTCACTTTCCGTTGATGCTTCGCTGGACATCTTGCGCCACTTGCAGTTTCCAGTTTGCACAATTCACTCAACTACTCTCTCTCTCTCACTCTCGCTCTCACTGTCTCTATTTTACAGCTGCCTTCTGACCATGACCCTGAACTTTGTTGTTGCTTCTGCTTCTGCTGCTGCTGCTATTTTTGCTTTGCTTCTTCGTTTTGTTCGCTTGTGTTTGTTTTGCGCTTGCGTTCAGAATTTGCAGGCTTGACACTGGATACCACCCACGTCCGCTGCTGCTGCTGTTGCATCCACATCGACTGGTGTACACAGTGCATATGCAGTATCAGCTGATAGGCAAAGGCTGCTGCTGCTGGCAGCCAGCGGCTGCATTTTTCTCACTTGTCCAACTTTTTAATTGATTAAAACGCGAACTGAGAATGCTTGTTTCTGTTTTTGCTTCTGCTTATGCGTCTGCTTCTGCTGCTGCGTTGCGTATATTGTAGAGTTGATAAGTTCAGCTCTGAACTGGTTCGATGGCACTTACATACAAAATAATCGACAACAACTTTATTACCTCCATGTCTCACGCACATCTATCGATAGTTTGCTATGAAAAAAGGCGCGAAATCAATAATGTAGATAAGAAACAAAAAATGTGCGAAATCAATAAGGTAGAGAAGAAACAACAATTGTGCAAATTGGACATTGAAAATTAACTAGTTGTTGCAACTATAAGCTTACAAGTAATCTATACTAGATGGACCGGCTGCACAATACCACGCTGTGTAATATAAACTATAAATGTAATGGTCTTATACCAAAAAGTTGAGTCGAGGTCAAAGAGCTAAATTTGAAATATTAGCGAACAGCGCCTGTGTGTATATCTATAATTTTTCAACCATTGCATATTTATACATAAAATGCACTTTAAAATATAGCCGCAGTCTATCGCTTGTCATTTTTCATTAATCGATAGTTGGCATATAGTTGTCGTGCAGACATTACGCAGCAAACCATCAAACATCTGTGCATAGCTGTGCCTATCGATATTAGCCGCATCAAATAAAGTAAAAACATGAATCATTTTCGAAATAATCTTAACAGATATACAACAATTTAAGATGTCAATTGTGTTAAAATTGAAAAATATTGTCAAATTGAACTTTACGATGCAACAAATCCATAACGTGTATTATCGAAATTTGACGCGCTTAAAACAATTGCTAAGGCAACACGAAAATCGGTTTGCATTGCTGCATTTTGCACATCCCCAATTTGTAACCAACACACATTGGCATTTTCACAGTACGCAAACGTTTGCAAATCGAGATTGGCTGCTCGGTCCAAACTCGCATCGAGCTGAAAAATTAATGCACCAACTAAATAGTAAATTCTGAAGCGGAGCCATGGACGAAGGTAAGGTAGTGTGCGCCCCATGATCGGGCATACCCGTAATATTCAATATTTTGTGTACTAAAACTATATCGTTCGTTTCGCCTCCCTCTCTCACGCTCTCTCTCATTTTCGCGGCGTTGGTGTTCCGCTAACGCTAACAGAATACTCGGCCGCATCTTCGGCCGGTGGCGGTGGCAGTGGCGGCGGTAAGAAGGCCGGCATGGGCAAGCAACACAATACGTTACCGTTATGGGGCAATGAGCGTCTATGAATCTGAATCCACTCATATTGGCAAACATACAAAGTTCCAGCTACTTCAAAGGTAACCCTCGCTACAGATTTTTTGCCGCCAAATTTTCCTATAAGCGTTTGTTAAAAAACAAAAAACCCCTACACACAAACAGTACACCTATTCAAACTGAAAACGTATCACGAGGTGGTCGACGAGATCTACTACCAGGTCAAACACATGGAGCCCTGGGAGCGGGGATCACGCAAAACGTCCGGCCAGACGGGCATGTGCGGCGGAGTGAGTTTATGAAATGTAGCGCTAATCGTTGGCGATTATCTCGTCCTCTCGACAGTTGGATAACAGAGCATCCCGTTTTGCTAATCCAAATCCCATTATTGCAGGTACGTGGCGTTGGCGCCGGCGGCATCGTGTCCACCGCCTATTGTCTGCTCTACAAACTGTACACGCTGCGACTGACCCGCAAGCAAGTGAATGGTCTACTCAATCACACTGACTCGGCCTACATACGGGCACTAGGTAGGTGTTGGTAAGTCGCATGAGTTCAGCCGTGTTTTCACTCATAGCTTGCTCCTGCTCCTCCCGCGTTTTCTGTTCTCTTTTTTTTCTCAATTTGTTTTTCACTTGAGTGTAGGCTAGTACGCCCCATTTGTGATTAAGCTCTTCGAAAATATAATTTCCTATTCAAAATATATATCGTATTCGAAACTCATTCAACAAGCAGATGAAAAGCGAGCAAAAAGAATATAACTGTCTGATATTGTGGTTGCTTGGCAACTGCATCAAACAGAAGCTTTAAATGGTGTTTGTTTGGTTTTTTTTATGTATAGTATTTTATTCTTGTCTGTTCTCTTTTAATCTACTACGGTTTCTATAGTCTTTTTATTCTTGTCTGTTCGCGATCATTGTCTTAATATTTAAAATGTAATTTGGTACAATTTAGATGTGCAACTTTATACTCTAACCCCCTCTAAAGAACTTGATTGCTCTCGATTGTGATATCTCAAGACACCCTTTTACTCGAGTAACCATTTTGTTAGTAGTGAAACGCTTTGGTTTCAGAGATAAAACTCCGACTCTACGACAAAATGCACAAAGAGTTTTGCTTAAGCACTTTTGGCTTAGCTGCGTACTAGTCCTATAACTGTTTGTCATATCATTGCTAATTTGTACTTATTTGTCGCTTGTTTTGTTTTGTTTGGTTTGAACCAACTTTTTTTGTTTTGGCTTAGGTTTTATGTACTTACGCTATACACAGCCGCCGGGAGATTTGTATGATTGGTATGAGGACTATCTGCAGGACGAGGAGGAGATTGATGTGAAAGCGGGCGGCGGCCAGGTGAGTCAACTGTATGAGCCACCAATCAATATGCACAACAATCTACGCAGCACTCGAATTATTAATATTAACGGCGGTCACATTTACACATATATGTAAATACCTTTTTTTTACGTTCTTATTTCCGTTCAGGTGGTGACCATTGGCCAAATGGTTTACCAGTTTATGACGAAACTGGACTGGTTCTCCACACTATTTCCACGTATACCGGTGCCCATCCAGAAGCAGATCGAGAAGAAAATTGAGCAATATTGTCGCGACCAGAGCATCACAATCAATCAGCTGAGCACGGGTCGGGGTCCCGTTGCAACGACAACGGCGCCAGCGACAGCAACCGTATCCGTTGGCACCAGCTGCGACGAGTACGAGTATGTCGGCGGGGGCAGCGCTGGAGTTTGGCACGCGCCGGTGGTGCCAGCGGCGGTTATCCGCCAGCCAACTATCGCAATGATCACGATGATCGCGACTATTATTATGGAGGAGGAGGAGGAGGAGGAGGACATGCGTCGGGCTCATCCTACGGGCGCAGTCGCGGCTACGACGATTACCCACCGGCTGCCACGAGCATGCCATACGCCAGCTCTGAGCGCGACAGAGACTATGGAGAGCAGCGGGATCACGGCGAGCGGCGACGCAGCAGCAAGCACAAGAAGAAGCACAAGCACAGGCAGAGCTCGCACAGTCGCAGCCGCAGCGCCAGCCGCAGTCGCAGTCATCGCAGCAGTCGCAGTGCCAGCCGCGGCCGTCAGCGTCACAGCGAGCGCAGCAAGCGCGAGGAGCGCAGCGACAGGCATCGCCACAACGATCACTACGATGAGCGGGACCGCGAGCGAGAGCGTGATAAAGAGCGAGAAAGAGAACGGGAGCGGCGCTATCGTTGAATTGGCTGATTCACAGTTATATTTATAGCAAACTCTGAGCAATGTTTGCAGTTGCTTTTTCCTTTTTTTTTCATCCTCTCTCCTTTCCACACCACCCCACCCCACCCTTTCCCGCCTCCGCACCACCCTTCCCCAACTTCACTAATTCATTATTATTAACTTCCAATCAGACTACAAATATTTAACTCAGGTTTAAACAGACACCCAACACACACACACACACACACATACACACACCACACATATATACACACATACACACACACATATACAGACAACAGCAGCAGAATGGCTATATTTTATAATTCATAACTCTAACTTTTAATGCTGAATGTACATTTTTCAAGTTGTGTTTTGATGCAAAATAAAAGTAACATTTGTTTAAGCTAACCGATTTCTCATTGCTGATTGCTCCGATTTTTGTTCAGTGTAATCGCAAACCAAACTATTCTCATTGATTTATATTTAATCCTTAAAGTATGCTATTCCAAAATTATCACCAATTTGAATCGAAATTTAAAAGAGCGCTGAGAGTAAACTATTAACTCTTTTTTTTGTTTTAAGCCCTAAAGCTTCATTTTATAAATAAGAACGAGATTATATATGTATAAATGAAAATACCCGAAAATATGTGAAACACTGTAGAGCAAAGGCAAAGCGTGCTGTTGTATTAAGAATGAAAAGACAATTGAAAATTGGACAAAAATGGGAATAAATATAAGTTGGAAACGCCTAAAAGGTGGCAACTCTTCGCATGCAAGCGCTAGATGAGAACTGGATTTGAATACAGCTTTTATGCGATTTAAAACCAATTATCAGCTGGATTAACTGTATAATTAACTAACGGGCATATGGGAAAACAATGCTAAAGTGCCTGCTATCTTTGACACGAGCCGGCGAAAACGTGCGAATGAAAAAAATTAGTGACGAACACATTATTGAATCAGCAAATTTCACATAAACATAAATTTAGCCGGCTGCTAGCAAATAACAAACAAATAATAAAATAAAAACGAAGAATGCTTAAAAGCAAACAGATAAATAAGGAACTGGCAACTTCTCGATAAACAATTGACAGGTGAGAGCGAAGTGTGCAGTCAATGAATTAATGCTAATATTTAACTAGACGAAATGCGCGCCCAAAATAAACAATATGTTTTATTGTTGCTGTTGAGAGAACTACATACACACATATGCATATAAAGACAGACATACATACATATATACTATACTTTCGTATATGTAGTGTATGTGTGTGTGTGTCTGTGTTAACAATAAAGCCAGCCTAGATTATTAAGTAGCTGCGGCTCAACTTCGAGCTCAGCTGAGGAGCTTCGAGCAGCTTTAAACAGCGGGCAAGCCTCCCATTCAGCTAGCTACATGCCGTAAACGATGTGTGAGAATTTCAGTCAGTCTCAGTCTGAAATCTGGAATCAAAAACAAAAACAACAAAAAATAATAATGAATTAAAAAGATATAAAGAAAACAGTTGCTTGTGCACAGTGAAACGCGAAACAAGCGCTGCCAGCGTCCCCGTCCGTCGCAGTCCGTCGAGTTCTCTTGTCCGCTCAGTCGTCGTTGACCGCGTCAACAAACGTGTTGCCATCGCCGTCGCAACGACGCGACCGTTACGAAAAAAAAAACAAAACGAAGGAAACGCAAAAAAGAACGGAAAAAGATCTGCGGGCCGAAAGGCTAAAACAGTTAAAAGAGTTGAAAATGTAATTTGCATGTGTTTCAAACAGCTGCTAAAATCCAAACAATCCACACACACATGCAAGCATACACACACACAGTGACATGCATTAAAGTGTTTGCAATTGATCAGTGTCAGCGCACATGGGAAAATGCAATGAATGAAACAACCAGGGCTGGCAACACACTTGCAAAACATTTTTGGCCGCACAAACCGCAAAACGATTTAACAATAAATTAATCTGCTGTCAAAAACAAAAATCACACACAAACCGCAAATGCTCACAAGAAAGTGGTTGTGGTGTGCGCAGCCCTCGAAATAAAATACATACATACATATACATATGTATATGTGTGTGAATACTCAAAGCAGCGATCGCACAATGCGCGCGTGCGTATTCGCATCAATCGCTTGCTTTTGCCATTTTCGTGTGCCAACAACACACAGATTGCATAAAGCTTCAGCTTTTAAATGTGTGAAGTGAATTGCATCCCTATTCACACTAACAACCATTTTATTTGATGGTGCGGCAAAAGCTTTTAATTGAAAGTTGACTGGAACCAGTTGATGATTTCGGTCACTGTGCCAGTTGTTGCAAGTAACAGCAACGACAAGCAAAAATATCAGAGAAAATAAATTAACTGAGACATTGGCAAGTGAGAACGAGAGAGACCGACAGCGAGAGAGAGAGAGAGAGAGCGAAAGAGAGAGAGAGAGAGATCGATGATTATCCTTCAGTTTGTTTAATGCTTGCCATTTCGTCAATTGCATTGACGTAATGTAATTCGCACACACACACACACACACACACACATACACAGCAACAACAACAACACTAAGATACTTACAGTCTATCGCAGGTGTGTAGCCCAAAGTGGTTTCGATTTCGCCGAGTAGACAACGGGTCGGCGGGGAATCAACAGCTTAACGTCGTATCAGCGTCAGCAGTAGCGTTAACGTCACTGACTTGATTGTCAAAAAAAAGCAACAAAAACAAAAACAAGAGAAGAGAATTGCACTTATTGTGTTGTTGCTGTTGCTGTAATTTTAATTGTGATTTGTTATTTATGCCGCTTGATGGGGCGGCAATTTCACTGCCAGCGACAACGCCGACGCCGCCCACAGCTTGTTGCATGACTGATCGTTAGTGTGCATGTACAGACGTGTACAGATGTAGGTGCGCCTTGTCTCTCTCTCTTCCTCTTCCACACTATCTCGATGTTGTTGTTGTTTTTTAATTTTATTTTCTGCCTGTGTTCGTTGGCTGTTGCGTCTGCGTCTGACAATATTCATGCGCGCGTCATGCTGTCGACGTCGGTCAACCGTCGGCGACTGACGTCACACAGCCACAGCGCGGCGCGAACAAAGTGCGATTTCGCACCATGGGCCACTGATCGTAAATTGTACAGTGGTCGCTCGATATTGGGAACGCTTCTTATCTTTATTTTTCAATATATAAATTATTAACCATGATATATTTTTCATATTTAAAGAAATAAATAAAGAACTATTTATGGGAGAAAAAACTTCAACAGGCACATTGCAAATCTCTTTGAAAACTAAAGTTTGAGTCTAGATTGCAATTTGTGGCAGTTGCCATTTTCGTCGCTCGCTCGACTACTGTGGCTGTAGGCTGGCTATTGATATTGATATTGAGCTGACATTACCTGTCCATTAACTGGCTGCTATCGATCATTGTCAACTCGCCGATTGGCCATTGGCAATGCTGTTGCTCATCATTTGGAGTCATTTGAAATGAGGAGCATGACAAATTGCCAACACGCTTTTAAGCGGCTTGTTGATTCATTGCTGAATTCCGCACTTGCCACTAACCACATGCACACACACCTGGCCATTCCAATAAGAATGCAACGTTTTTTCCCCCATCTTCAAATTTGCTGTTCGAACATATGAAATTTTAATGGGTATTCTTTTTAGCTAATTAATTTAGCAATTTCGTTTGATGGATGACTCAGAAGGATCACCTTTAGGCCCATAACACCATGCGATTTCCAATTGAAATTCTTTTTAATCCTCTGCGCTTTCTGACTTGGCAGCATTTGTTAAGAATTTTTGATACCGTCCAATTGCAATTGTTTATTTCTTCCCTGATCTAAGATCTTATGCTCTATCTTCTATCCTCAGTCCTCGACTGATGTCCCTGGTGTCCATTTAATATTATTTGCTAGATCTGTTAAGTCTTTATCATGGTGGATATATTCCAAGCATACCTTTTGCAAAGAAAATCAATAGAGAAACAATATTTTTACAAAATAATATGTTGTATTCCAGTCATGATTGCATTGTTATTGTTAGTGTTATTGTCTTCGCACATATTTTAATGTCCAGATGTGTACGTATTTAAATGGCACAGCCTTCATCAGGGCCACAGATATACATATATACATATATATATATTTATATATATATATATATGCACATATTATGTACCAGTAGTCACTGATAACATAAGCCTGCACATTTGTATCGGATGAGAGGATGAGTTGCTTATTATCATCAGAACAGGCTACCATCATAACTGCATCTGTATGTATTCCATGGTTGATTTATACGTCGTCATCATTCGCGACTCGACTCGATTCGAGGGAATACTTTATAATACATACATATGTATGTATTTTCTTTCAGAGGATTATTAATCATCAGGCGATGGGTTTGGAATTCTTTTTTTTATAAGCCTGTCACATATACATATGTATATATATAATATAATACAATAATATGTGCATTTACACGTTCTAGAAATTTAAAGATGTTATCTTAAAAATGGGATTTTTTTAATGTTTTTTATATTGTTTAATATATACTAGCGATTAGTTGGAATGACGTACTTAACTATTGGAAAAGTTATTTGATATCCATGCGAATACCCTGTGCTTGTGCCATAGAATGTCTAGATAGATCCATACTCCGTTAATTAGCTACTGTAATTATTTGTATTATTGCGACTCGTATGAAAATAGCAATTTACAGCAGTTATATTTAGCCATGTGAAAGTCAAGTGTTAATTTTGTATCTTTTTGTATCTATTTAGAGAAACAGACGAATGATTAACATATTAAAACTAGCAAATTTTTTCTTTTCTTTTCTTGTTTTTTTTTGTTTTTTTTTCCAATTCATTTTAATGTGTGATATTATTAAAAAAAAAAAGAACATCATTCGAGACAACGTAAAAAGCCAAATTTAACGAGTCGATGCGGATGCAGCTCAATTCTGCGATGCACTGTGAATCACAATTGTGGCCCACTGTGCGTCAGCATGTTTTTTTTTTTTTTTTTGTATATATATTTATAAGAAAAAAAAATAAAATATATATTTATGTATGAGCACGACGTCTGTCAGTCTGTCAGTCGCTCTGCATGTATGTGTGTGTCTACGTGTGTGTCTGTGTGTGTGCCTGTGTGTGTTTTTGTGCTTAAATGCAATTACGCGCTCAAGTTAAGAAAACTAGCAAAGCAATTGGAGCGCAACAACAAAAACGAAATACGAGTATAAATAAATAAATAAGCAGCAATAAGCGAGTGTGTGTGTGTGTGTGTGTGTGAGTGTGTGTGTACGTGCGGGATCATTGCACATTGCGTCAACGTTTCAAGATCACACTCAATTCCAATTCCAATTGGAGTTGCAGCCGCAATCGCAGCATAAAAAAAAAAAATACAAAAAAAATTGCCACTTTATAGCGGAGCTGGTCGCGGTAAGCGGGCAATGAGCAGCAATTACGAAAATTCAATACAACGGATTAAACACCGGCAACAGCAGCAGCAGCAGAACCACCTTTAAACTGCAGCAGCCAGCAGCAGCAGCAGCAGCAGCAGCCAGCAACATCATTCGCAGCCGCCGTCGTCGTCAGCAGCGTCACGCTGCCGCTGTCGCAGTTGACGTCGCCGTCGCAGTTGGATACCAAGTTTTATAGTCAGAGCGACAGTTTAGCGACGGCAGCGGCAGGTGTCATTTGAATTTGAAGTGCGCGGACGCGTAAAAATCGCAAAAAACCAAGTTTAAAACGCATGAAACGCAGACGCCAACGCCGACGCAACGCTGTAAACGCTGTACACACACACACACACACACACACACACACACAGAGACACATCACACACACACACACACACACACACACATAATACACATAGTGCGATGAGTGCGGGCCGCGACGGTGTACAAAATGCCGCGTACAAAACTGAAATCGCTAACAGAACCGAATCGGAAACAGAAACAGAAACCGAAACCGAAACCAAAACCAAAACTCAAACCAAAACCGATACCATGCTCAAGATAATGACAGCGATGCCGGCGTCAGCGACAGCGACAGCGCCAGCAACAGCGACAGCAACAGCGACCGAAACAGCGACAACGGTTAACGCTCAAAATAAATGCGCGACGGCAGCGCCAACGACTTTTAGTTATCAGAGAGCACCGGAGCGTTGCGCACGCCTCGAACAGACAGCAGCAGCACCAACAGACTTCCAAGAAGAAGAAGAAGAAGAAAAAGAAGAAGGAGCAGCAAAAGAGAGAGCAACAACAACAACAACAGCGTCGTCTCGTCTCTCTCAGCACAAGGCGCAACTGCGCGCAGCTTTCTTCAAGGATTTGCACGCTTTGACAGCACAACAACAACAACAGCAACAACAGCAGCCGGTGAGAGAGCGTGATAAAGCTGTCAATAGCACAGAGCACATAAGCCAGCTGATCAAAAAATATCAGGCAATGATTGTGCAGCAGCCAACAGAGACGTCGTCGCCGTCGCCGGCGCAGACGCACACGGAGTTGCAGGTGCAGCTGAAACCGGCAACGTTAGCAAATAGTGCTGCCAATTCCGATGAGGGCTGCAATGCGGGCGGTTTGAGTCCGTGCAGCAGCGACAATGAATGTGACATCAATGCGGCCGTTGCACGCCGCAAACCAAAAGTGACGCGCTGTGCGAGCAGCGACTCGGCGCTGGGACTGGAAGTCGAAGCGGATGATGTGAATATGGAAGTGATTGCGCCGACGCCGCAGCGACGCATGACGCTAACCGTTACCGATTTACCGTTGCGGCCAGCCCTTTTACCGCTAGCCGAACCAACAGCACTGCCCGACTCACCGCTAACATCACCAACCAGCGCCCATGCCATGGGTCTGGGCACGGCTGGTGTTGCTGCCGGCGGTGCTGTCGGTGTGCCGACCAAAGTGCTGCTGGAGGAGCGAGTGGTGGCGGCGGCACTGTCAGCGCCATCGGGCTCGCGACGCGAGTCGACGCAAAGCTGCATCAGTGAGCTGGGCGGAATGGCGGGGGTGCGTTATGTGCGAACGCCATCGGTGGTTGTCTCCGACTATTCGGATGATATAACTGCATGCGGCATTAGCATGGAGGAAATGGAATATTTTCGCTTGCAGCGTGCCCGCTGCCAGCGTCGCTGTTCGCTGGAGGCGAGCGCTGCCAATGTCGCTGGCGTCGCTGGCCGGGATGATGGCGGCCAGTCGGACGTGAGTGCTGCGAGCAGTTGCAGTAATCTGTATTATTGTGGCTCAACGATATCAGCACTCGATGGTGGCGAGTGCATCGTTAACGGGATACGCGTTGCACTTGCACGCAAATCGAGTCGCAGCAGCAGTGACGATGGCGAATTGGAAGTGCACGAGGAGCACGAGCACGAGCATGAGCACGAGCACGACCAGGACCAACAACAACAACAACAACAACAACAACAGCAACATCATCAGCAGCAGCAGCAGCAACAGGAACTGGAATTGGAACGGGAACGCGAGCTGAGCGAGCTTTTGGCTGGCACACAGCTTGGCGATGTCTCTAAGAAGGTAGGCAGCAGCAGCCGCAGGCAGCGCTGCAGCAGCAACGACGGCGACGGCAGCGTCACAAATATATAGGAAATCTCAATTAAGATAAAAGACACACACTTTTTAGCAAGTGGCTAGCTACTGGTCAGAGAGACAGGCAGAGAGAGAGAGAGAGAGAGAGACAGATACAGATGGACAGATAGAGAGAAAGAGAGAGGATGGCATAGGGGGGGGGGGGGGGGAGGGGGTTGGTTGGCTTGTGTGTGTGATCTGTGTAATATTTTCAGTTGTTGTTTAACTTTTGTATTCTTATTATAGTCTACTACTATATACATATATACATACATACATACATACATACATATATATATATATATATATAAATTTATACATATATATATATTTACAGTGGTTGCTCACTAATTGCCATTTCCAAATAATCCTAATTTCTAAGTAGTCAAGCAGATAGTCATCGAGAATTGTTATCAAAAATTACATTAGTGCTAAGGCAATTATAAATTGAATTGAATTGAATTTAATTTAATATTGGATATTCCGAAAAGTTTGGCAAAACTGAAAAAAAAGTCTTGTTTTCCTTTTCAAAAATTAAAGTTTCCGGCAATTAAAATTGATTAGCAAGATTTAATTTCCCACTGGCCGCTTTATGTACGGGTAATTTTTTTTTTTTTTTGTTTTATATGATAAATTTTCTAAATAGTATGTAGAGAGAGATAGAGAGAGAGCGAAAGAGAGAGAGAGAGCGAGAGATATTAGAGTTAGAGAGGGCTGGGGTGAGGAGTGGCGTGGAATGTGTTTGGGGAAGGGCGGGGGGGAGGGGGGGGGGCGACAAGTGTGTGCGGGTAATTAATTTGGCGCTTATCTTATCGCCATATGAGATTCCATTGCCGCGGAACGTACTAGTACAAGCCGTTTTTTATTTTCAGTATTTTTTCTTTTTGTTTTTGTTTTTGTTTTTGTTTCTTTTTTGTTTTCCTTTTTTTTGTATCTTATGACTTTCCGCCGACAAATGATGATGTTGAAAGCGGGTGCGCTGATAAAAAAAGTTCTGGCCCAGACTTCAAATATATATATATATATATATATATATTTAGAGTTGTGCTATCACACACACACGCACACACACACACACACACATACATACGCACACCAGCAACGACGGACGCTTATCTTAGTGATTAACTCTGTATATTGTAGTATTATAGATATATATATACATGCCTACATATATTTTTCCCCATACTTTTATATATATATTAACATATATATATATTCAACAATACAGCCAGCAGGTAAAACAACAACAACAACAGCAACAACAAAAATTATAGAAATTTGTTAAGTAAATAAATATTTGGATATACAAACTAATATATGTAATAAAATCATAATATAAATATTGAACAAACTATGCGCATGCGTTTAAAGGTCTATATATACACATATATCTTACATATATATATATATATATATATATATATATATATACACTATCTATGTATATATAGTATTTGCGCTTATCTGGACTTTACTCTTTTATTATCTATATAAGTTTATCTATATCTGTGGCATTTTTTATGTGCCTCCGCTGATGAGGGTCGAGCGTTCTCTGCGTGTCTCACACATGACTGCACATATACATATATATCTATATATCTATATATATATCTATATATATATAACCCTTAGATAGCAAGCGTCCCGATAGATTTCTATTAGCCCTGTATTGTCATATTAAGTTTTGACCTAAGCTCATTTGGAAATAAATAGAAACATCCGTAAAGATATCTCAGACTAAGCAACAATTGCCAAATTGCATATTGCTCACGAATTTGGGATTGGGATTCGGATTGGCAATTCGCCCTTATTTCTGCAAGTGCAAATAATTCTTGAACTATTAATATGTATATATATATATATATATCCGAATGCTATATAGTTCTGGGCTTTCACAGCTCAACATATTACCTATTTTCAGTTCAAATGATATTCGTTTGTTGTGTTTCGATTTCATTGTTCAGTTTTACTGGTATAAAATTAATCAATTGTTTTGTGTTTCTCAGGGACTGTGTCCAGTTATCCGTTATCTGTTCAGTAGTTTCAACTTATCGTTTCTCTGAAGTCTGAATTCTGACTTTTTCCAGTTTAAGTTTGTGATTAGCCTCCAAATAACTCAATTCAATCAATGTAAAATTCTTCATCTTCTTACGATTATAGAATGTGAAACATGGCTTTCAATGTTGATGAGTGTATCCATGAATGTACTCAGACTCAAACTCGTCCTTATCATCGGCCCAAGCCAGTGTTGTATATTAGCATTTCTTTTTATTTATCTTCATTCTGCTGCTCTCATTCGTATGATGCATTCAATTCTTGCTTAAGTCTTATATTATAGTCAGATTTATAATATGTACATATGGGCTTATGTCTATACTAGATTCGGACTTACGTATGTAGTTAATACGTCAATGTTATTTTTATAATAGCTTACGATATGGTTTTACAATTAAACTGAGCCGCTTTCGATATGAACGGATATATTTTTGCAGTTGCTGAAGGCTGTTTTCATTCCGATTAGATACGAGTTTTGCACTTTTCCCCGAGCACGAAATGCGGTTTTTGTTTTTCCAGAAATTCTGTCAAAATGATATATGTACAAGTACCATGGAATTGTACCAAATCTGTGTACCATCTCTATCATCCGAGGTGTATTTATTTTCTTGACATGCTTGAAGGAAGGGTCATATGATTGTGTGATGATATCTACTTTCTTTCCGTTCTTTCTGAGCTCATTTTATTGTCCTATGGATATCTTATATGACTGCCACACTTTGCACCCACATTTCCTGGCACAAAGTTGGACAGAGAAAGAGAAAGAGAGAGAGAGAGAGCGAGAGAGAGAGATATAGATAGAGAGAGAGAGAGAGAGGGGGGGTGGTTGAGCTAGTGAAACGGGCAGCATTTGTTTGGCTAACCATATTTTTGCATTCCATTTTGGAGATGCTGTCCGCCTGTCTGTCCGCCTGTCTGTCCGCCTGTCTGTCTGACTGCCTGTCTGTCTGACTGCCTGTCTGACTGTCTGTCCGTCTGTCTGGCTGACTGCCTCTCGAGATTGTGACGTGGGTTTCGTCGAGCCATTCAGACCGACGTTGATTACTTTAGATAAAGATTGCTCGCCTCTATTTGTGTGTGTGTGTGAGTGTGTGTGTGGGCGTCAAGGCAGCGAGCGCTGTGACGTCACTGGCGTCACCATTGTGACTTATGAAATACGGTCTCCAGTCGCGGTCATTAATAATGGCAAATCTTGGGTCTGACTAGCCCGGGGCCCCAAAATCATAAAACTTTACAGCAACATGCCAAATAAAACCAAATTGTAAAAAAAAAACAGCAAATCACAGATAAACTATCAGCCAGCAAGCCGAAGCTGATATACTCTTACAAGTCCATCGAATAACTTTAGTTTGAGGATCTACAATCTCAAATCAAAACTAGATTTAAGTTTTCTTTGTTTTTTCTTCGACTTGTTTACATTTGAATTAATTTGTACACGATTTTCGAATATATTCTTGATTTTTGGTTAGTTGATTATAAGTTGCAAATATCAAAATATTTCTACATTATTTTTTGTTTATGTGTCAAAAAGTATTATAACTGATAAAATTTGAACATTTTTCGTGTGGAATAATAATTTACTTTATTTATTTATTTATTTGTTTGTTTGTTTGTATAAGAAGATTACACCAGACATGATTATTCTATCAGCAAGTGATGGAAGACTTATTAGTAAAAGTCAACGACGGTAAGTGGGTAAACTACAATTAGTATTCCAGTACTAAGAAACCGAAGGACATTTTCATTATCTTAGTGCTGCTAGTAATTGATAGATCCATGAGATCAAGAATAAGGCGAACATTTGAAATATAAAGACTTGGAATACCATTGGGATCATCAAATTAGGTAAACTACAGTTTCTTAGATAATCCATACAAGCCAAGTGGATCGGGCAAGAAAAATAATAATAAATAAAATAAATGTCAGACGCAGCACTATTTATCCGAAATTTGCCTTTCTTCGCTCAGCAGATTCATTCCATAATTGCAAATCTTTAAAACCTCAAACTAGATTGAAATGTGATAAAAGAAAAGGCGCTATTTAAACTGTTCAGCTGTCAAAAGTGGCTCAAATCGAATCCGATTTGTTTTCTTTGTTTTGGTTTGGTCAGCGAAATTCGCTCAAATTTAAGGCCAACACTTTGGCATTTCGACTCTTCCATATATTATATAATATATGCATACATGTGCCCGCCCATGCTTAAACTCTATTTTGTTTTTTCCATAGATCACCGAGAGTGGAGGGGTTGATTAATCTGAATCTCAGCGCATATATCATCGAAATGTGTTCATATATCATCAGCTGTGTGACATGGAAATTTCGCTGTCTGACGTTTCACATAGCGATCATTTTGATGATGATGATGATCACGATGATGATGATGATGATGTGTCGCATAATACTCGGCATTATAATTGGTTAGCAGTGCTTTGGGACCTTCGTTTGGGGGTGCTGCATTGTTGTTGTTTGTTTTAATATATTTTATTTTTATTTATTTATTTTTGTTTTCATGGCATTTATAGTCGCGGCCATTCGTCAGTTGAACAGCCCATAGTTATGACAGCCGCAGTCGGCTCAGGCATATCTAATCAGTTCGTCGTCGCCGTCGCCGTCGCCGTCGCCGGCGCTCGACTTGGGGTTGGGGTTGGGGGTGGCTGGATGGATGGCTGGCTTTGAATTATGACGCCCGCTAATGGCGCGAGAAATCGATTAAGTTGATTGGGACAATGGCTGCGGTTGCAAGTGGGGCAGGTTTGAGGGAGTCTATAATATACATATATATATATATATATATATATATATATATATATATGTATATTTAGCGGGTCTCCGTTTCAGACTCCATTTCGGCCTGGGAGCACAGCCTCTGACGGCGGCTGCGTTGATTTCCGTTGACGTCAGCGGGGCCCCATCAGCAACCACCGTCGTGTGATCGTCAAAATAATTACATGATCGAGCGGGCGTCACTGTAAGCCTTTAAAAAAAACAACGGCAGCAACAACAATAGCAATGCCAAAGCAAATAAATAACAGCAAAAACCGCAAGTCAAGAGTGGCAAAGGCAAACAGCAAGAAACAACACCAACACCAACAACAAGAAGAAGAAGAAGAAGAAAGAAAGACAAGTAACACTGTTTGCTGGGGGGGGGGGGTGTGGGGTATTCACTGTGTGTGCAATTTGCGTCATTTGCCCTTGTCCGCTGCTGCTGCTGCTGCTGCTGCTGCTGCTGCTGCTGCTGCTTCAATACCCTACCCTTGGCACATTCAAGCCAAGTGTTGCCAGATGTGGTTTTTTATCGGTTCGCTTATCTTTCGCACTTTTTATACCCTTACAATCAAGCTGGAAGTCATTGATCTTGAAATTGACTGGCGCGTTTCGGAAACGTATCTGATAAATCAAGATATCAATCGAATATCGAAAAACAGAAACGATTGAAGCCATTCTGAAAGAGTCAATAAAATACAATCTGGTTTGAAGATCTCTTTTTGAGGATCTACCAAAATGCAATAATAAATATAAGTGTAATTCTAACAGTAGTTCAAAGTGCAGTTGGAGGCGTGATTCAAAGTATAGTTCAGGAAGTAGTTCAAAATGTATTTCTAGGGGTAGTTTAAGGTTCAGTTGAAGGTGTAGTTCAAGGTTCAGTTCAAGGTTCACTTGAAGGTGCAGTTCAAGGTGTAGTTCAAGGTTCAGTTGAAGATGCAGTTCAAGGATCAGTTGAAGGTGTAGTTCAAGGTGTAGTTCAAGGTGTAGTTCAAGGTTCAGTTGAAGATGCAGTTCAAGGATCAGTTCAAGGTTCAGTTCAAGGTTCAGTTCAAGGTTCAGTTCAAGGTTCAAGTGCGATTGCAACTGGTTTGCTCATATTTTTCTTTGATAAAAGTTTTCAAACATTTACTAAAATTGATGTTGATTAATTGGTTTTGTTAGTGTATTTGTCGTTTGATTTTGTTTGAATGCGTTGTTGCACATGTGTCTTGTGTTCTGCCAATTTGCAGTGAATCTGAATCTGGCTGAATGCGAGTCGAGTTGTCGTCGCCGGCAGATCAAATGCAATCCAAGTTGTTGGTTTTGTTGGCTCCTTGGGGAGTTGCGTGCCGGTTGCCGCCAGCATATTTGTCATTCCTGCGGCCGCCTTGTTGCAAGCTGCTGGCTGCTGTGCTTTTGCCACTTCTCTTCCGCACTTCCTGCCATTACGATTGCAACTGCAACTGCAACTGTAGCTGCAACAGCTGCTGTTTTGCTGTTGCTGTTGCTGCTCCGATTGCCTTAAAGGTTATGTCGCCTGTCATCCGACACCCAAACACAACGACGACGCTTTCAGCCGCAACAACAACTCACACTCGACGCTGAGGTGCATGCAACATGGGCCAGCGCAATCCATACTGCTGTGGGCTGCTTCTACACTGTTGCAAAAAGTTGATTTACCGTTTTGTAACCGTAGAACCCCGTCATTAACTGCGGTCTCCGATCTCTGAAAGCAAGGATATTTTAATTTCTCGAATTAAGGCTCGAATGGCAGCTTTGGGAAAAAGTTGAGAGACTCGTTAATTGAGTAAAAAGCACTCGTAATTTTCGTGAGTATTTTGTTACAGATTTACTTTTCGCAGTGTAGATTCGAAATTACGGCGACAACATTTTGTGGCATGCCACAAACAGACCATGCAACAGACATACGCAGACACTGCACAGCAATATAGGGGGAGAGGGTGGTCTAGGGGCAGGGGTAGGGTGAAGGTGGGGAGAGAGAGATAGAGGGAGAGCAAAGGCAGCATAGGAAATGTGCAACATGTTTCCCAATCGAAAATATTATCGTTTACCAGTTGGGCGCCAGTACAGTGAGGATTGCCTATTAGAACACTGAGACGAGCAGAGAAAACACCTTTTTAGTTTGACTACAATATATCCATAGTATTGCCAAAGATTTGACCGGAACTAACATCTTATGTCATCATATTATATAACTAATCAGTTAAATTCGATTCTGTTATATTGTGGCACATGGAATTATTCATAAAAACACAATAAAACCACAATATAAATTGCCCGTATTTAATAATATTCTTCTTCAATTTCAATTTCAAGTTACTCTACACTTACATAGAATACAAGTTTCAGGAAATTTCTATGTATAGTTATCAACTATCAACTATTCCATTTCCGGGAATATCTTTATCGCAATTATAAAGATGTATATCTTCTTCATACTGTTGGAAAAATCGAAATTAAAAAAAAAAAACATTCAACAAGTCCTAAGTCTCATTCCAAGTAAAAAAGACCTATTGGGAAGAAATTATGAAGAATTATACACATACAAGAAATTGTCGCAAGTTTTTCGGAAATTTGAGAGACACAAGGAAGAATTATTTGATCTAACAGATGATAGAGAATGCTTGTTATAATAACAATGTACACAGTACACAAATAGTACTAAAGTGTTCCGATAAGATTAGATAGCAGCAATTTCCGATCAATGTGTAAAGAAGAACACAAGCAGGAGGAGCAGCACCACTTGAGTAAAAAGTATACATCGATTGCATAGTCAAAAAAAAACCAAAAACCAAAAAAACACATCTAGAATTGTGTATGGTAAACGTTTAGTCTGAGATCAATTTCCTGACAACAATTACCAATGCTGTTGGGTGTCGCTGTTCCTGTTGTAGTTGTTGTGTGTGTGTGTCAAATGATCTGGAGTTTCCGATAGACGAGCTTATTTCATATGTATCGCTTTGTATCTGTTGCATGTGGCCAGTGGACAGTCGATATCTATGACAGCTATGAGCTATGAGCCCGACAGTCCCTGAGTGTTGTGTGCCTGCGTCTGGGTGTGTGTCTTGCTGCTGCTGCCTAGGTGCCAACTTGGGTGCCTTGGGTACATTGCTTGCCTCTTATCGGGTCGCCCCATCTGGCCTGACTTCATAAAACACTTAAACGAAGTCTTTCTCTCTCTCTTTCTCTCTCTCTACATCTTTCTCTCTCCATCTTTCTCTCTGTGTACGCACAGGCATGGCATTGGTGGATTTGAAGGAGGAGGGTGCAGTCAGGGGCACAGGCGTCAAGTGGGCAATTAATACCATACAAATATTGTGACAGGCCGCCACAGAGCCTGTCATAAAGTTAGCTGGCCCCAATGATCGCCCGGCACCGATTAGGCCAATGCCAATTTGCATATCGGACGGCGAGGAAAAACAGAAACAAAAACCGAAAAAGATAAAAAAAAAAAAAATAAAAAAAAGAAGAAATGAAAAGAAAAGAAATGAAAAGGAATGAAAAAAGAAACGAAGCATTATGCAAATCAAATGCATGCCAGCGCAATTTGCCGACGCAATTAGCAGCCTTGTTAAGGATCGCGACTCGATCCTAACCCAAAGCACCCAGCCCGGGAAGTTGGACAGTTGTCGCTATGCTTTTCATGTTTCAATCAGCGCCATTATTCCATCATGTTGTCGTCGCTGTCGTCGTCGTCGTCGTCGTCGTCGTCGTCGTCGTCGTCGTCGTTGTTGCTGTTCTTGTTGATGATGTACGCTGCGATCTGGGGCTGGGATTAAGCTGGGAGGATGTGACACTCACACATATATAAAATATATATACATATATATATATAAAGAGTGACAGCAACTGGGAAATTGCCATTCCGTCTGTTATACCCTCGCCGACCGCAGATCACGTGCTGACAACTAAAATTCATTATAATTAACCGAAAAAATATACAAAAGTAGCGACTGATTATTAGCAAGTATATATATACATATATATATATATATAAAGATCTTAGAGTGCCAAATTTTATTTATGATAATTACTTGTGAGTTTGATGTGAGCTGAATTTGTTCACAGAGCAACTCAAATTTGGATTTAATATTTGCTATGCCAGCTGTGCGCAAATATATTCCAACAAGCTGGGAAAGACTCGACTTGACAGACAACAGGACAATATAGAAGACATATACATCTGATCAAAGATGTTTCCTTTATATACATATATATATATATATATACATATATATACTAGCGTCCGCAAGGGTATCGAAAAGGCATCGCTTGGTGTTCGTTGCGGTTCGGCAGGTTCGTCGCAACATCTTCGGCCACTCCTCGGGCCTGCTACGATCGCTGTTGGCAATCTGTGGAAGCTTTACTTGTGGCTGCCGGCCAAGCGTTCAGTTTAGTTGCTCGTGCGCCGTTCCAAAGTCAACAAGCGATCGATCGTTCGCCAACTGTGTGCGTCGCGCGCGAACACACGTCTCTCGCTCACACACACACACACACACACACACACGCTCACACACACACACTCACACACACACACACACAAGCAAGACACGGACACGCTCTCTATCGCACACCACTTGCAGGCTGTGCGCGAATTCCGATTTCTCTTGAAATTTTTAGTTGCAAATCAATAAAAAAAAAATATTTAAAAAAGCGCAATAATTCATTATTATTATTATTTATTTATTTGCTTCTTTTTTTTTTTTTTGTTTGTTTGTTTATTATTTGTGGTTGTTTTGGCAGCATAATTGTTTTGTGTGAACGAGCACTGCCAGCGCAGTGGTTGCTGAAACGATTTTCGCAGCTAAGCAGCGTCCGCGCAGCCAGCAAGCCAAGTGAGTAAGAAAATAAAAAAAAAATTAAAGATATATATATATATATATATATGTATATATATAAGAGCAAGAGCAACAAATATCCCGAAGAGTTATCTACTTTGTGAGTTTTTGGCTGTTTGTTTGTTTGTTTGTTTTGTTAGCTTGAGAAACGCTGCGGCCCCAAATTGATTTTGTTGATTCTGCTCGCGGGCTTGTTAATTAAAAGTTATTTTTGCTGCGATTTATTAATTTGCAGTGTACACCCAACTAGCAGCCACCTGGCAGATACATTTCTTTCATCCATATATACATATATACCACACATGCCACATGCCACATATCTTATAATTTAAATTATAGATATTAATTTAATGGTTTTTCGGTTAGGTAATTGATTTTACAGCTTTAGCTCTGAAAATTATCACTTGCAAGCTAACAGATACATTTCTTACGGCTGTAGATACTTTGTTTGTTTTTTGTTGTTTTTTTTGCTTTGGGCTATTTATTTAATCTGTGAATTATTATTGTTAGCAATCTTGTTATCTGCAAGAGACTTTTGTAAGGGCTACATATACTTTACAGCAGAATTGATAAATTGGTGTGGATTTACATTTAATAGATACTTTTCAGATACTTTTATTTGAGTTTCAGCTACAGATACATTGAAATGTTCTAATGACTGGCTGAATGACAGTACAAACACTTTGCAATTAAATATGGCAAATATGAATTAGTGGAAAGCTTTTCCAAAACATATATCAATTGCAGTTATCCGCGAAATACTTTTCTATCCAGCAGATACTCTTCGCTAACTGCCTCTAACTGATTTTACATAATTTTCATTTGCATCATATCTATATCCATATATCTATACACCTATGGAAAAATAAATATCGCATATAAATTCACATTGCATACCCTTTTTTTCTGCTTCTTGTTAATGTTATTATTTAAACAATTTTGGCCGTTTCTATAAAATCAACGAATTTCCTAAAAATAAAATAAGCCGAAAAAATATTTGAAATAAAAGTAATGATTATGGCAAAAGTAGCAAAGATATCGAAGTAGATAATGACTCTTTTGAATGTTAATTTAATGATTTATTATCGCTTATATTTAAAATTAACTTTTCTTTCCTACATTTCTCATTCCCATTTCGTAGTTGCAACATATAATTATCTTCTTCAACTCTTTGATATTCTATGTCCATTTTATCCAAAATATACTGCTTAAGATTATTCATATTTTTGTCAATTCAATTCAATACAATATTGTGTAAATATATATGTTTAACAAAGATCTTTTTATTTATTTATTATTATTATTTTAATTAACAATTAATTCAACGATTTCTAGAAATGCTTTCTTATTTAAATATTTAAAAATACCAATTGAGCAGCATGTAGATACTTTACAAGCTGTGGCACTGCTAGTAACTTTCCCGGGTACTTTCGAAGCATTAAGATGTGTCTTGGGAATTTGCCAAAAAAAAAAAAGAAACACAAAATTATAAGTCTGTTTGAGTTACAACGTTAAGAACTTGGAGAGTCAAGAGTCAAGTTTAAGACTCGGCGATAAATTCTGAAATTGCGGCTAGTTAAAGATAGTTGAGGAGCTTAGAGCTTAGTGCTGTTGCAAAAAGGAAAACGAAACACTTCTAAGTGAAAGATACTGGTTTGGTCAGCGCTTAAAGATACTTTTCGTATCTATATGCCACGCAAACGGATTGACCCCTGCGAACGTGGACGGGCAACTTGGGCAACTTGGGCAACTTGGCAACTTAGCAGCTGGCAACTTGGCCACTGGCAACTACCATAAACAGCAGCCCGGCTGCAGTTGCAGTTGCAGTTGCGCTTTTATGGCCACTAAGCCACCAAGCCAACCTGGAAGCAGGCAGCTGGTAGCAGATTTTGTGGACTACATGCTACACTCAGCAAAATTGATTGCCTTCAACTTGCACTCAACCGAAGAAAATCGGGCAGCTCAACTTACTCAATTAATAATGCTATTTGATGACTTAGATGCTATTTGAAATCAAAAGAAAAAAAAGAAAGAAAAAAACAATGCCAAATTACAGGTTCTTATTTTATTTATGTGTAGTTAGAACTCTTAAATTAGCCTGTTCTGTCGAGCTCTACAAAGAATGTTTTCGAATGTTATTCGACATTATTTCTTGATGTCCAGAAACAAGTTTTTTGAGCGATTTAGGATTTGTTTTTTTTTTTATTTATGTTTTTTTGTCGAAGTGTAGTGCAGCAGGCAGGCAGACAGTGGGCTGAGCCTCGCTGCCTGCAACATTGCTGCTTGCCACATTAATCATTGCGGGCCAGCGATAAACTTTGACATCGATGCGTGCAGCAGAAGCGGCGGCAGCAGCCAAATGAAGCGATCTTCATAAATCAAAAGTAGCTAACTGGCTAAAGAGCAGACTTCCAGCCACCAGCCGCCGAGCCACCAGTGGCCAGCCTCAAGCCTCAAGCCTGAAGCCTCCAGTTTCCAGCCTACAGCCTACAGCTTCCAGCCTCCAAAGTTGCCTCAAAGCTACCAAGTGCTGCGTGCTGATCGGCGGCTTATTTGATTTATCGGCCTGGCCAGCGGTCGCCAACAAGTTAATTGAAAACGAGGCGTGACAGTGAAATTTGCCGCCGCACGCCAAGCTTACTTTTGTGGGAGTTGCAAGTTGTGTTGTCGAGGTGGGGCAGTGTCTTGCCACTTTACTGGTTAGCCGGTTGGCCATTTCAATTTTTCACCATTTCCCAAATGCGCCACTAAACTGACAGATTTGGCCATAATAAAAAACGAAAAATCCATGCAGCAGCAGCCGGCCGCTTGGCCGGGAAAATAAGTTGCCAACTTTAATTTATTGTGACATAACGGTATAATCTGACATAAATTATTGATAAGACGCCCGACCATAAAAGTACAAGACAGTTGGCTTATGCAACAACAACAACAACAACAACAGCAGCAACAGCAACAGCAACAGCAACAATAACAAACACAAAAATCACAACAACAACAACAACAGCAATGAGAAACAAACACATTTTGTGGCCAAAGTCGACGTTCAGTTGCTCTTATATCCAAAAACAAAAGAACAAATGAAAAAGAAAACAAAAAAGAAAAATTCTCCAGTCGGGAGAGCTCGACAAGGAGATACGCTCAAGCCAGCTGATAAATATATTTAAATCGCTTAAAACACGATTTTTCTTTATCTTTAAATCTTTCAAGGCAACCAAAAAAGTTGATAATTTATCTTGATAAATTATCAATCAATTGGAGGCCAATAACTTAAAATCCCAAAGCGTGAAAACTTATCGATCAAGTAAAACTAAGATTCCCAAAATTGCTGCCTCTGATATCTGTTTTGTACAAGATCGGATCGAGAATATATATAAGTACTGGCGATGCTGCATTCCGCCTGTTACATACGTCATACCCCATTGAGGGTATAGCAAAAATATTCTCTTTAAAGATCGCTTGAGAATCGAAAAACATCGAACAAAAAAATGAAAAAACTAGATTGATTTATTATTGAACACGAACAGCATCGATAACTTAACGATCAACGAAATGTGATCGTCTATTGAACAATTTTTTTATGTTCAGATATTGATCGGCAAAAAAATAAGAGCCATAAATTGAGCAGTAAAGTAGAAACTGATCAGCTTGATCTGTGATCG
The DNA here is from genome assembly GCA_035042055.1 of Drosophila macrothrix. Taxonomy (NCBI): domain Eukaryota; kingdom Metazoa; phylum Arthropoda; class Insecta; order Diptera; family Drosophilidae; genus Drosophila; species Drosophila macrothrix. The sequence goes on along the minus strand of JAWNLX010000587.1, from coordinate 16,668,836 downwards.
AAATGCTTTCAAGATTGATGATGACAATAGTCGTAATGATAATGGGTAGATCTGTTCGATTAAATGATATATATAAGCTGAAAAGCTAACGATCTGAACGATCTGGTAATCTATTACATATATTTCTGTACATTTCCGTTCAACATCGACTAATGATCGCCCATCGATCAACAGAAAACTATCATTATTTGTGAGTTCTCGAACAAATGAGATGAGAGCTGATAAAACTAAACAAATTTATGAGCCACAGACTTAAGAAATGATTTATGATCAACAAAGTTAGCTAGAACAACGAAGGATTTATTGATTTGAAGCGATAATCAAACAATTACCAAGAATTTAACTGAAATACGATCGAATCCAATGTTCAAATCTCTACAATAGCATCTAATCTTGGAGTTGAGCAGATATATGCATGTGATATATATATATATATATATATATATATATATATATATTTCAAATGGTAGCAATTGTGATATGAATTTTGATGCGCTCAAATTGTATTGCTCATCTCAGGCTGTGGTCAGGGTATAACAGCAACTTATGCTTATAAATCATTCGATTGACAAAAACGACAACAACAACAACAACTGCCTTTCTGTCTGTCTGTCTGGCTGGCTGGCTGGCTGGCTGGCTAGCTGCATGCAACGAGCTGTGCTGTGCTGTGCTGTGCTGTGGCAAAGTGTCTTTTTTTGGATCTATTATTTGACTTTTATGTGCGCATAAGTGCGGCAATATGACGACGACGACGACGACTGAAAGCGTCGTTGCCAACTGCGTGCAACATAAAGGCCAGTAAGAAAAAAGCCTGGCCAGGAGTCCAAGCAGCCAGTTTGGGGGCATCAACTTTTTGGACGAGTTTACGCAGCCAATTGCAATTGCAACTGGATCCGTGCAACTAACCAACTGGCAACTAGGCAACTGGGCAACTTGGCAACTAAGCAACTTGGCAACTTGGCAACTTTGCAACTTTGCAACTCCAGACTTTCGACTTTAGACTTCCCATTGCACTTTCATGTTAATTAACAAGAAATTTTGATCAGCTGCGATTGCACACATATCCATATATCCATATCCATATCCATATCCATATCCATATGGAAATCGAATTCAAACTCAAACAGAAACTGAAACTTCAATTGAAATTTTTTGATGCGGCTAAAAATGAAAAGAAAATCACAAGTGGAATGCTCAAGTCGAGGCAGCTCGACTATGAGATACCCACTATATTGAATAGAATAATAGATATCAAGAATATATAAAACCTTTTTGATTATGTTCAGGGTATAAAGAAACAGAGACTCGTATTTAGAAATGGCAGACAAAAGTGTTAATCTAAGTTTATTGTACAGTTGAATACCCTGCAAAATGAAGTAGAAATAAAGCGCCTACATAAATAGCTTATTACTTTCTTTTAAGTTTTTTTTGTTTTCTTTAACAAATTATTTGGTATACGAAATGTTGAAGCGGTCTTCGAAACATGCTTAACTATTTATCAGGAGAAATAAATAATATTCAATTTGCCTTGAATATGATACAATTAATTCGACGAAAGCACAGCAATTTACTTTTAAAAGCATGCTCGACTACGAATACCCTAAGGCCAAGCCTTTTACAGTCATAAATGGTTTCAAAATTGTATCGTGCAATGTGAGATATTTAAATATAAATGTAACTATTCTTTGAGATCTATTGTTGCGTCGACTTGAATTTTAATACCCTGTATATTTTTCGTTGTCTAATTGCAGGTATGTTGCACTTTGAGCGTAGTTAAAGCGAAGAGCGAACACTGAGCAAAACAAAAGACTTAAGCAAAAAACTTGCGGCAGGCAAAGAAAAAGGGCCCTGGCGCCACACGTGTGTTGCCGCGTTTATTGTTTTCCATCGTTGCGCACTTAACGCGTTTTGGGGAAGCAAAATGGCGTTGTTTCCCTCCTCCTCCCGTCCGCGCACGCTAATGGAGCAGCTGCTGGCGCGCAAAATCGAAGCAGCGGCCGCAGCCGGCAGTGGCGCTGGTTCGGCTAATGCTGCTTCCGGTTCCGGTTCCATTGCCGGTTCCAGTTCCATGCCGCTGCCAGCGTCACCGACCGCTGCTGCTGCCGCTGTCGGCAGCGGGGCTGCATCGATTGTGAGCCGACTGCGTCGCACCGATTCGCTGGACTCGACGAGCAGCCTGGGCTCACTGGCATTTGGCGAGGATGTCTGCCGCTGCGACGACTGTCTCCTGGGCATTGTCGATCTGTACGTGATCAGCGCTGCCGAGGCGGCCAAGAAGAAGGTAGGTGAAGCGCAGGTGGACCGCAGGTGGAGCGCAGGTTTTAGTTAACGCTGCCGTTTGCAAGCTGCTTCCATTCACACTCAATTAGCTTTAGTCGGCGGAGCGAGCGAAAGCTCGCGACTGGTTTGCAACTCGACTGAAACGATCGATTGAAAGCTTTGCAATTAAAGTCTTTTAGTTTTTTTTTTTTTTTGGCACGCGCGCTTGCTTCACAGCCGCAGCAGCAGCAGCATTTGATAGCTTTGGTCAAGACTGCTTCGGTCTCAGCTTCAGCGTCGTTGTTGTCGCATTGAATTATTATTGAACTGTTGGACCGGTCCGAAAGCTGGCATCGTTGTCGCCGACGCCGACGCCGATGCCGATGCCATTGACGTCACAGACTTTATGATGATGAGACGTACGCCTCGACGCTGACGCGCTTGGCCTTACCTGCGCGCGCACGAAAGATAATGAGAGCGCATTGAAAGCAGCAACAACAGCAACAGCAATAACAGAAGCAGTAACAGCAGCAGTAGCAGCAACTTTTACAGCGCAGCTCATGCGTTAAATACATGCTGCTGTTGTTGTATGAAAGCTAGGGGAAATTTCATTGAATAAAATGTAAAATCTGGCAGGCAATACGAGAGAGAGCGAGAGAGAGGGAGAGAGAGAGAGAGAGGAAGAGAAAGAGAAAGAGAGAGATAAAAAGGAAGTCAAGTTGAGATAAAAAGGAAGAAAAAAGAGCAAATTTGAGCGTATTTTACATGATTTAAAATTTAATAAATGGAGAAAGTGGCAGATCTAAAAGGCATACATATGTACATATACATATATAATGTATATATATATATATATATATATGTAAGAAATTAAGAGTGACATACTAAGCCAAATCAATTCAGCAAAGAAAAAGCAGACTTAGCCAGGAATCACTAGAATCAAATTACATGCCACGACGCTCTTCGCTGATTTCTCTTAAGCTTTAACTCACTTTTGCTTTTATCCTTTCATTCACGTTCATTCTGATGTTTACGCACTCTCTGTCTCTCTCTCGCTCTCTCGCCCTGCAGCGATATACGTCACTGACCCATGAATAAACAATTGAGCTCGCTGAGCAAGTGGAAAATGAGCTTTGCCCGGCGAGCCAACCAATGGCAAGCTTCACATTTACACTGTTTTTGTGTCTGTGCCCCTCGCAGCAACGCAGCCATTTCACCCACTCGCACAACTCTCGTTCTCGTTCTCGCTCTCACTCTTGATTTCTTTCTCTCTTTTCGTGCGCCGCTCGCTGCTTGCTTACAGTTATTGTTATCAGCTGCGCAAGTCCATTTGTAGTGAGGACTCCGCAGTGTTATTGAATATATCTGCTAATGATGGCGATGACTGCGTTACGTCGCTGCTCATCGCGGACGTTGCGTTGCGTTGCGTCGCTTCGCTTCGCTTCGCGTCGCGTAACATTGCGGCTGGCGCAGTGGCTCTGGCTCGGTGTGTCTGTCTCCCCCAACCAGTTGAGCTTTCGCAGCGATCGCGTGCGGCTGGGCTCTGTGTCTCTGCATCTGCCACTGTTATTTTGGCCACAGCTACAGCTACTGTCTGCTACTGTTACTGTCACTGTTACTGTTATCGTTACTATTACTGTTACTGTTGCGAATTTTCCTGTTGTCGCCGCGCGTTTTGTTTTTGTTTTTGTTTTGTTTCCTTTTTTCTCTTTTGATTTAAGCCAATGTCAGGCCCGCGTCGCAGCTGCAGCAACTCAAACAGAAACAGTAACTACAGCAACAGCAACAACAACAACACCGAAAACAAATACAAGAACAACAATAACAAAAGAAAATAAAAATAATATCAATAAACGAAACAAGAACAACTACATTCAATAACAACAATAACTTAAGCAGAGCTGTTTCAGACGCTTGCTGCTGCGGCTTGTGTTGTTCCAAAAAAAAAAAAAAAAAAACCAACACAAATATTCCAAAAACAAAAAACTGAAACAAAAAAATTAATTTAATTTTGCCTCGGCTCGCGTATTTGTGTGTTTTCATTTTGTCTTCTTATTTTATTGTTGTTTTTTTTCTTCTTTTTTTGTGAGTGTGCGTGTGTTATTTTTTTCCAATTGACTTGTACATACATATATGTACATATGTATGTATGTATGTATGTGTGTGTGTGCACATCACTTCTTGTTGCTGCTTGTTTAACATGAAAGCTTGCGTGCTGACAACCTTTATTTTGTTTCCCACTGCAAATGCTGGAAACACTGAGCGCTGTTGCAAGTTGCGCAGTTGCTTTGCTGAAGCTCTGCTGCTGCTGCATCATCGTCTTATTACTGCTGCTGTTGCCGCTGCCAGTGTAAAAAGTGTTAATTAAAGCACGCGCCAAGGCGACGCATGCCAAAAAAAAAAGAATTGCAAAAGGCGCGGGGGTTGCGAAAAGGTCTTAACGATTGGGTGCCGATGGCAGGGGCTACTCAAAGGGGGTGGCTGATATTCAGCTCTGCAATGAAATTAATTCAAGTTTGTGTAAACATTTCGACGACGTCCATGTAGAGAATGCTACGCACTTTGCATGTGCGTGGTGGAGGGGGGTAGAAAGATGTGTGTGTGTGTGTGTGTGTGTGTGTGTGTGTGTAGCTATTGTGAATTATATAATAATAGACGCGATCGTCTTTTGAGCGTGCTGTCGCATGTTTTATTCAACAATTTCATTTGCATCAATTTGGCAATTGAAGCTCATTTAGCTCCAGCGTCCCCAAAAATGGGCGACCCATGTCCATCTACTTTAAACACTCATACACACACACACACACACACACACACACCCTCCCGCAGCGCAGCTGCCCCTTTCACACTCGATTGCCACCATAATTGGCATCAATCGTTCAATACACATCCGCCCTGATCGCTCCATCGAACCAAACCAAACCAAACCACACCAAACCAGCCAACCAACCACCCATTGAACCACAACCACCACCCACACGATGACGTCCAACGAGCTACGTTCACTGCTCTACCCGCTCCTCTCTTCTCCCAACACTCTCTCAAGTCATTCCCTCCCCCTCCCTGTGTCCAGCTGGCCATTCTACCGCATTTTGTGCGTCAATAGCGACGCAATCGAAATAGAAAAAAAAAATAATAAAAAAAAAATAGTGTTTACTTTATTAATTTTAAGCTTTCGGCAGTTAAGAAACAACAACAAATACACACGCACACACACACTCACACACATAGAGAGCAAAATGAAAAAATAAAAAAGTAGCTTTTTTTTCTTTTTTTTTTTGTGTCATTGTTATGCGGCGTGAATGCCGCACATTAAGCGCAGTCCGGACTTAGACTCAGACGGGGGTAGCTGGATCAGGGTTGGAAGGGAAGCGTAGTGAGTTGAGATGGGGTGGTGTGGGTGAGGGTGAGGGTGGCTGGGTGGTAGCAGCAGCAGCAGCAGCAGCAGCAGCAAGAGGAATGCTGGGATCGTTAGATCGTTAGAGCTCTGACGTTACGTACCGCTCCACACCCAGATATATCCACTTGCACACGTTTCTCCAGACACATTTGTATATCTGTGTACATACCCAGATACAAGCTATAGTTTTGTGTGTTTCTACAACTATATCTACAACTATGTACATACAGATAGCTATATTGTATCTATATATATATACATATACATATACATACATATATATATATATCTATATCTATATCTATAGACATATCTGGGCGTATATCGAACTGTTGTCGTCGACGAAAATTTGTTTTTGTTTTTAATTAGATAACGAAAAAGTCAATTTGCCTTTTTCGACACTTTTCCCCACAATGTAATGCAGAGCGAAGAGAAAAGAAGAGGAAGAAAAGGGGGAGCAAGCGAATGTGAATGCAGACAAGGACAAGGACAAGAAGAGTGAGAGAGAAAGAGAAGAGATTACGATAAAGATAGAGACAGGTAGATATAGAAGAGATAGATGGATAAAGATTACAAATAATAATGACTGGAGTGAGACACAAATAAAGACAGTGAGAGAGAGATAGAGAGAGATAGAGATAGAGAGACATATACATTCAGCGAAATACTGAGACGAAGCGAAGAACTAATGAGATTGATAATGGAGGAGAACTTCTGTGAGTTCCGAGAAAAGCAGGAAGTTATTTAGTTATTTAGATGAAAGAAGAACAGAAGCTGACAGCAGAGGAATGCAAGTTAAGAAGAGAGAGAGAGAGGGAAAAATAAAAATATAGACAATGCTGGAGTTGAGAATTGTAGATTTTTATTCTCTGATCCAATTCAAAAGGTGCCGAGGCATGCAACAGGCAGGCAGAAGGAAGCATCTCCGATGCCATTGATTTCATAAAAGTGTAGAACACTCGCCCAATTTATATGTTGGATTTGTAATCGATTCAATATATTTCGAGCCTGATTTGGGGTATCTCCTAGTCTTATATATATATATATATACATGTATATATATGTCCAGGTCGCTACAAAGTCCAGCCAATTCTTGTGTATAGCCTTAAATTCAGATTGCGTGAGTCAAGGTCGCATTTCAGATTATCTAGACAAAGTATATATGTATATATATGTATATAGAGAGAGAGTATATGGGTGCGGCGGCAAATCGGGGCATTATTTGATATACTCTAGACCCTAGCAGAGTGTGGCAGTTCAAATTCGCTCAGTTCGTGTGTTCCTTTATCAGTTTGACGTTGCACATTGCTCAGTTTCGATTAAGCGCACTTCTTGCGAATAGTCTAGTATATTGGCTATTTACATACACGCATACACTCAGAAAAACAATCGCACTAAGCACAACAAATATAGCTGAAAACTGCAATGTTTTTCTATTTTTGTGTTAAACGAAATATTTCTAAAAATCTAAAAGATCAAAAAGAAAATTGTGTATTTGACGAACTCTGGGAATAAAAGACAGAATATTTTTCCTAGAAAATGCAGCTTGGAATTAAGAAATGAACAACTGGAAAGGATGTCATTTGTTCTCGGCCGTTTGGTTTTCTTCAAGTGCATAAATGTTTATATACTTATACTGATTGTTTATATGTACTAGACTGATTGTTTTCATAAATACGTTGGTGAGTGCGAATGTTTATATGGATGTTTATAAGCATGTCCAGAAGCATGCCCTGTGTACTTCCTTCCTTTTACTTTGCCAATCTCCTCTATCTCTATCTCTGTCTCGCGCTCCAGTTGCAACTGTATTTGACTGTTGCGTTGTATCTTTCATGATGATCGGCCTACTTATAGTCCCCATATTGTGGTCTATCTGCGGGCACACACACACACACACACACACACACACACACACACACATTCAACTGTTGATATGTATACATGTATGTATTATATACAAAAGTTGCCTCATTCAACGTCGCCGTTCCAAGGTTCCACAAGTTGTGGTTCGTTATCGCAACGAATAACTTTTGCAAATGACGTCAAATGTTTCGGAGCGAGAGAAATTACAGTGTACTACACTGTACAGTGTACAGTGGATCGCACACACAAATTATTTTCAATTTCAAAATAAACAAAAAGGCAAAAAAAAAAAATCAATTTCAAGATTCGAATTAAAGTGTTTGAAAATTAGATTTGGGTATAAATTAATTTTAAATGCTATACACTGAACATAATGAAAATGCTGAGCCACATAAACAAATTTGTGTGCAGCAAATGATTTATTTATGTTTTGCGAATTTGTTGAATTGCAAACAATGTTTTGTTTAAATCTTTTTCGCTTAAATAGCCATTATTTTTAATCTGAATTTGATATTTGCAAATTTTGCGACTGTCGTTTTTGTATTATTCACTGTATTTAACATTTATATATTAACTGTGTCTGCGTTTGTGTGTGTAACTGGATAGCTGGCTTGGTTGCTCTGTTGTGGTTGTGCTGGGAGCTGGTGTCGTTATTGGTGCTACCATTGCCATTATTATCATAATGCGGTTGTTCTTTCGCCTTGCCCCCAACACTGCTTGGGCCAGTTTAGTTCCGATTTGGGTTGGCTTAGCGATTGCTGCTGCTGTTAATGTTGCACAAATAGATATACACAGTACATAATTACCTAAGGCGGTTTTTTGTTGTTTTTTTTTTTGGTGGTTCGACAATTTTGCAAGTGGAGGCCTCTCGTCTGGCCGCAGATGGAGCTAAGCAAAGCAGTTGAGATGCCAGCACGCTCCTGCAATGCCTACTTAAATGCGTGCGCTTCGCTCTCTCTCTCTCTCTCTCTCTCTCTCTCTCTCTCTCCACGCTCGCTTCTCCCTCTGTCTCTCTCCCACTCCCATGTGTGTACGTATGTAGGCATTAAATTTAATCAATTTTGATTGATGTGTGCGCCAATGCAACAACTACAAAAGCAACAACGACAGCAACACGTCGACAACAACCCAAAATAAGCACCAGCCTGCTTTTGAGCTATGCAACAACGAATTGCCGATGCGCTTCTAGTCAAGATAATCACATAATCCACAGTAGCAGCATAATGTATCGACCATATAGTCCCCAGTTCCTCTGGGCAGGTAACAATAGTTTGATCTGACGGATAGTCGGCAACTGTTCACCCAACTGCCAAGTTCACAACCAGCTTTTGCGGATTGTCGGGCAAATATATAGTTCGTGCTTATCATAAAAGAGCATTATAGTCTAAAGAGCTAACAGCTAACAGCACTTGCCAGATTGTGTTGGGGTCAGGCGTTAATTGGAAGTGATTAATAATCTATCCATCCCATCTCTCTGCCCAACCTCGGTTCTAAGTCTAAGCCGAAAAGAGCGAGGATATTCTGCTTGTGTGTGTGTGTGTGTGTGTGCCTTAATAATTGTTAGAGTATTCATCAAGTCGGTGTTTGTTGGTAGGTTCGTTTGCCGTTTGTCGTTGGTGGGGTCAATTGTGGCTGGCTGCTAGCGATCAGCATTCAACATTCAGCATTTAGTGGCTTAGGCGCGAACAGGTTCGCAAATGCGCAGAAATCAATCAAGTCAAATGCAGCAAGCAGCAAGCAAGCAACAACAAGTCAACAACAACAACAACAACAACAAGTGACAAAAGTTGGCGACAGCCACTGATTCTTTCGATTCTTTTGATTCTCTGTGTAGTCGTTGTTTTTGGTCAGAAGCAGTGCGTCTAATGCGCAAGTCGCGGACGTCGCTCCGACGCCCGTCACATGTCGTGTAAAATGTCCGTGTGCGCAATCACACGACCGCCCGCAACAGCCGCCGTTAACGGCCAGAGCCCAACACCGACGTCACCGCCAACAACAACAACAACAACAACAACGACGACGACGACGCCAGTGACAACGCCAGTGACAACGCCAGTGACAACGCCAGTGACATCGCCACAGGTGCGCATCTACGAGGACTTTGATAGGATGAGCGCCAAGGAGGTCTACTATAATGAGGCCGGCAAGAAGGTGACAGTGAAGCTATTGCATTTCCCCGACGTCCTGCCCGAGGATATTGCGAAACTGCGCTTTGACGACGATGGCGATGCCGATGCCGATGCCGATGATGACGATGCCGATGCCGATGCCGATGTTGATGACGATGACGATGATCTCGATGACAGCAATGTGGGTCGCAACATCGGCAACAGCACCAGCAGCAGCAGCAGCAAAGTGCCGAATATCGATAGTGATGATGGCGGCAGTGAGACCGAAATGGCCCATGGAGCGACGGCAAGTGGCGGCAGCAATGCTGGCAGCAGCGGTGGCGCCACCAAAAAAATCTTTAGACGCAAACACTCCGGCAGCAATATGCAGCCACGCAAATGCAGCCTGGCCTTTGCCCAGGCACATGGCATTAAGCAGCGTGCCGAAAAGAAGCTATCGATGCCCACCATTAGCATCACAGCCAATATCGGTGAGCATGTCGGTCTATCTGGCGGGCGGAAACTGTCGCAGCAGCACTCGCATCCCATGATGATGATGTCGACGCCACGGCGCAGCCATTCGCCGTTGGGGCAGAGTCTGTGCCCCGGCTACATACAATACTCCAAGTCGCTGCTGGAGGTGCCCATGCCAAGGGACTATGGCTACGCCAGCAGCGATGATCTGAGCTCTGAATGGGACTCCGACGTGTCCACATCGGCGGGCACCTCCCCAACGGCAACGGGCTCCACAGGTTCCACAGCAAGCAGCACGAAGAAGGTAAGACGGATACTTTGGATGCTGCTGTGCTCCTTGCTGTGAAGCTATGTTATTCGTGTTTATCCGCTGTTATCCGACGTATTATGTGTATGTCTAGTATTATTGTGAGTGTTATCCGGAAAGTATCCGATTTATCCAGTGTTATCCAGCGTATTATGAGTATATCTAGTATTACTGAGTGTGTTGGTGTGCTATCCGGGGTTATCCGGAAATTATCCGATTTATCCGATGCTATCCAACGTATTCTGAGTATGTCTAATATCATTGAGAGTGTTATCCGTGGTTATCCGGAAAGTATCTGGAAATTATCCGATTTGTCGGGTGTTATTCAACGTATTCTGATTATGTCTAGTATTATTGAGTCTTATCCGGAAAGAATCCGATTGCCCGGGTGTACAACATCCGATTTATCCGTGATTGTCCGGTGTTATCCAATATTATGGAGTTCTTATCCGAAGTTAACCCAGAATCGAGTGACGCTGTTGTTTAACAGTTGACGCCATTAACCCCGCTTCTCGACATCAGTCGTGCTATACAGCATCATTGACCCCGAATTCAGCCATAACACGGCGACATCAGCAGTTATCTGATGTTGACAAACCCACACGAACCAAATAGTTGCTCTGTCATTGCCGTTATTAGACCGCTTTTAGATTTATCCGGCTGTTGTTCGGCATTATCCGATGCTTGTGTCGTACTATCCCGCAATTATCTGTGGCTTACACAAGAGTTGCTTAATCATCGTCGCTTTTCAATGAAACGTATGATTTAAGTGGCGCCATCTAACGAACAATTACGCCAGGCGATAGATGGCGCCAATGCACGAAATGCTCACATTTCAATTATATCAATATCCTTTCTCTGTCTGTTTGTCTTTGTTAGAGCTCCGGCTGGCGAAAGATACGAAACATTGTGCAATGGACGCCCTTCTTTCAAACGTACAAGAAGCAGCGGTATCCATGGGTGCAGCTGGCCGGTCATCAGGGCAACTTCAAGGCCGGTCCCGAGCCGGGCACCGTTCTCAAGAAACTCTGCCCCAAGGAGGAGGAGTGCTTTCAGGTGCTGATGCAGGATGTCCTGCGACCGTATGTCCCCGTCTACAAGGGTCAGGTGACCAGCGAGGATGGCGAACGTAAGTTCTGACTATCTAATTATGTATACGCTCGACGACTGATTGACCTCTTAGCTGATTAACTTACTCGACTAATTGATTGATTGACAGGCTAAATAATTTACTATTTGCTAGCTGAATAGTTAACTTAATGACAGATTAACTTACTGGTTAATTGTCAATCCAAGTAATTGATTGATGGATTAACTAATTGACTGACTGAATAGCTGACTGAATGACGAACTAATTGACTGACTGACTGAATGATTGACTAACTCTTTGCTAAGTAAATGATTGACTTACTCATAGACTACTGACTTACTGGTTAATTGTCTATCAATTATGATTGACTGATTATTACAAACTCATGTCCGGAGGTATCCAAATATATATTCTAACTGCCTGGCATTTTGCAGTCTATTTGCAGCTGCAGGATCTGTTGAGCGACTACGTGCAGCCGTGCGTTATGGACTGCAAGGTGGGCGTGCGCACCTATCTGGAGGAGGAGCTCTCCAAGGCCAAGGAGAAGCCGAAGCTGCGCAAAGACATGTACGACAAGATGATACAGATCGATGCAATGGCCCCCAATGCCGAGGAGCATGCCGCCAAGGCAGTGACCAAGCCACGCTATATGGTCTGGCGCGAGACCATCTCCAGCACCGCCACGCTGGGCTTTCGCATTGAGGTGAGTGCCTCTGCCCCCTCTTCATCTTGCCCACTTACTCATCACTCATCACTCAACTCTCTCGCTTTGCAGGGCATCAAGAAGAGCGACGGCACCAGTTCCAAAGATTTTAAAACGACCAAGTCACGCGAACAAATCAAATTGGCTTTCTCCGAGTTCCTCAGCGGCCATCCACATATTCTGGTAAGTTAATGCCAAAAAAAAAATAGAAACTGCGAGTTTGACCTTGTGAATGAACAATTCCAAGGACACATCGAAACTGTCCTCATTAAATTGGTTAAACATTTGTGAAAACATCAATTCAAATACGGATTCAAAGAGCGAAAGGGGGGATTATTTTTTGAGAATGCCATCGGTTTACATATAGAAATATTTAATCATATAGAAATTCTATTTTGCTTGTAATAAGTACACAATTTGGGACTTGATTGACGAATAATGAACGGTGATTGAAGAAGAATGAACGGTGATTGAAGAAGAATGAAGTATGATTGATATATATCCATGTGATGGACAAACTGCGCACTTAGTTAATTGTTGTGCTCGATATTGGATATTGGTTAATTGTGGCTAATGTTGCACATCATTTTACAGCCACGGTATATTCAACGCTTGCGGGCCATACGCGCCACCCTGGCCGTATCGGAGTTCTTCCAGACGCACGAGGTGATTGGGAGCTCGCTGCTGTTCGTCCACGATCAGACGCACGCAAGCGTTTGGCTTATTGATTTTGCCAAAACGGTGGCGCTGCCGGCTGAGATGCATATCGATCATTATGCGGCGTGGAAGGTGGGCAATCATGAGGATGGCTATTTGATTGGCATCAACAATCTCATTGACATATTCGTCGAGCTGCAGGCGGCCATCGAAACTGAGTCGGCATCTGGCACTGGTTCCGGTACTGGATCTGGTTCTGGGTCTGGATCTGGATCTGGATCTGGATCAGGATCTGGGTCGGTATCACCAGCGCCAGCATCATCATGCGGCAGCCAGGAGGAGCAGCAGCAGCCAGCGGCCAGCAAAATGTGAAAAAGCAATGGCAAAGCATGATAAAAATCTACACACATACATATATATATATATATATATATATATGTGCATACATGTAATCTGTAATCCATATAGCTAACGATGATACTGAAGCGTTCCATTGGGGCTGTGCCCCGTCAAGGACATTTCCTAGCACATTCCACAGAAGATGTGTTAAAGCAAAACGAATGAAAACAAAAATGATAAATCATTATAATTAACCCAATTCCCAAACTTAGCTTACCTGCAAACGCATACATACATACATAAATACATACATACATACACACACACACCTACATACATACATAGTATATATGTATACAATATTTTTTTTTATCTCCCTCTCTCTTTAACCCGTTAAGTTTAAAATCAAAGACTGAACAAAAATATGCGTATACCTACATAAACATAGATATATATATATATATATAAATATAAATATATATATATATATATATGTATATGTATTATTTCTCATATGTATGTACATCGACACATACACATACATATTTATATAAAATATAGTAGAAAATATTTGTTGTGCTCTTGCGTTGCTGTCTGTTGTAGATGTAATTGTAATTTATTTACGCAAATTTGCACAAGGAATCAATGCAAAGCGAATAATGTAACAACAACAACAACAAAACAAGTTCAAGAACTACTTACTTATAAATAATGTTATTAATTTTATGTTTATTTGATTACATACTAATAACTACGTACTAATTATGTGCACTATTAAAACTCATGTAAACCGTTCAACAAGTAAATTATTGTTTTCATTTAAATTGCGCGCGCGCCTCTCTCAGCAGCATCCCTGAAAGCAGGCAACAAAAATTAAATTATTTTGATGTCGTCTACTGTCTGTTAAAAATTTTCATAGCATACTTTTCGCTGCTGCCTGAAAGTGCCGCGATGCTGGTATTTAAATGGTATTTTTTGTCGTTTTCATTGCTCTTGCATTTGGCGTATTTCCACTTTGGCAGCTGTTGGTCACACTGTTTATTAGTTAGTTAATGTTTGTTGCTGCGCGGTTGGCACGACGCGCGTCTCTATGCGCACGCAGCGAAACAGTTAGATTGTTTTTTTTTTTGATTCTTCAAATGTTTGTTGTTGCATTTGCCGACGTCGCGCGATTTTGAGGTGCATTTTGAAAAAATCTCGTGACGTTTTTTTTTTTTTGTTTCATACTGAATAAAAGTGTGTGCTATTTTTTGTATTTGTTGGCAGTGCGTGTGTTGTTTCAGTTTAGTTGTTGCTGGATTTTGTATTTTTAAAAATAATACACTGAAGCGCATGGATACATGCACTTGTATGCACATGTCTATGTGTGTGTGTGTGTGTGTGAGCAGCAGCGGTGTCTGTGACTGCTAAAAAAGTTTCTGGTTTCGTTGGCGCGACAAGAGCAACGATAACAACAACAACAACGACAGCAGCAGCGGCAACAATAAATAAAACTTCAATATGCGCTGACCGGCCTTCGACGCAGAATATTAACAATATCCATACGAAAGTATATGTGTGTGTGTGTGTGGAGAAACAGCAGTAATAACAATAAGAGGCGCGGAGGGAGTTGGAGAAGCGAGCATCCCCTCTCATTCTCTCTCTCTCTCTCTCAAATCGTTGAGCACTCAGCTGTTAAAGGCAAAGGCTAAAATAGCTCAAATAATAATCACACACACGGACACACTTCAAAAATAGAGAGAGAGAAGAGAGCGCGCGCGGTAGAGTGACAGCGAGCATTCAAGCTTGAACCGTGTGCGTAAAGAAACCAACGAAAAAAAACAACAGCAACAACAACAAAAACAGCAAAACAAATATAACAAAAATCGTGATTATAAATGTTTTTTTTTTATTATTTTCTTGTGCTCTTGAAACGCGCTTTTGTTTTGTGTTGTTGTTGCTTTTGTTGGTTGAGCATTTAATCGAAAGGCTGTAAACAACACCAACAACAACAACAAATGGAAATTTAAAACTGAAACTCGACGAAACGTTGATTTTAATTTGTTTGCATATATATAAATATATATGTGTCTATATGTGTGTGTATATGGCGAAGACAAGTGCAATAAAAAAAGAAGAATAGCAACAAAAGCCAGCGACAACAAAATCAATATTCAAATTAAGCAGACAACAACAAAAATCAACAGCAGCAGCAGCAGCAGCAGCGGCAGCAGCCGCTATTCGACAACTTGTCGATAAGCCGAAAGATAACGACCCGCAACACGCTGCTAAAGAGCAAAACACACAGAGAGACAGACAGAGGCAAAGAGAGAGAGAGAGAGAGAAGAGCGCGAGAGAGTGCCGGAACAGCATCCCAAAACAAAAAAACAAAAAAAAAAATCACAAAATTGCAAAATAGAAAACCACCCAGCAACAAAAATGGGACGTCGCACGTATCTGAATCGAGCCTATGCAATTTCCTACCCTAGCCGCGTCGAGGGCTGGCTAGATGTGTGTGGTAAGCGTATACTATTGTAACCCCCACAAAAACCCCTCCCCCTACCCTTCTCCAATAGCACCCACAGCACCCTTACGCATTAGGGGATCATTGGCAAAATGGATTCTCAATTTGTGCATAATACGACTGTCAACTCCGTGCAATCTGATGAATATGCCACATTCAGCATTGGAAAATTCGAATGTTGCACAAAGATTTGTATGTGATACAGATACAGATACAGATTAAGCATCGTTAAAGTTTAACAATTACATATAAATTCTACGCTTAAGAGTGAAATATGTGGAGCATATTTTATCGAGATACAAACTTCGATGTCGGATTGGAAAATGGCAGCCAACATCTTTTACCACTTGAAAAATCTCAACTGTTTGGCTTTCGGTTCATAATTATAACAACTTCCTGGTGCTACTTATATAGTAGAAAAAACATATATATTGATTTTGATATTTGAAATTCTGTTGACAAAATAATGACTGAGCACATTCAAAGGTTTGTTTCTTTTTCGTCTTTTTTTTTTCATTTGTCACATTGGTGATCCACTGGTTTGGGAGAAAGTTAATAAGTTCACGTAATTGCATACAATAAAGAGTAAATCGCTATCTCGACACACACACACACACACACATCAACACCTGCCAGCGTTAACAGCAGTTGACCAGGCTGAAAGCGGATGTACGCTCCAATTTGATGGCCGAAAAGCGAAACAACAATCACAACAAACAATATCAAAGATACCTTTGACAGAGTGAGATAGCAAGAGAGAGAGAGTAAAGATTTGATATAAATTGCAGTTAAGAATTTACAAATTAGTAACGGAAACTAGAATTGACCTCACACAAATCTCGCCTGTTTCAATTCGTGTTGTTGAGCCACGAAATGATGAAATAATTATTGAAGCAACCATTTTAGGCCACTGCTTTTAAAGAGGCAAAATGCTTCAGTTGAGGTCAAAATATAATCAGTGCTGCATCTCAAAGCATTTAATAAAGATATAACTCATTTTATGGTGATACAATCGAAACCTCTTTAAAATCTTCAATATAAACGAAGATTTAATTCTCATCTGGGAATGTTTTCAAATACGATTATTTTCCAAATACTAAGCGTACTAAAATATATAATATAGCTTTTATAAATATTATTTAGCCGCAAGGAAACGCTGAGAAAACGTCACTATTATTCCACTACTATTATAATGATCAATTTAAACATTATTTAATAAAAAAAATCAATGTAAATAAATATAAAAATGATTAAATTTCAATTTGTGAATAAATTTTATAGCTATGCAAATTTTTATTGTTTAATTGTCTTCAATATTGATTGCTTGTGTTTAAATAAAATGTTCATAACTTACTTAACTATATTTTAAGTATTTTTTTTTGTAATATTTCTATATGTATTTACCGGCCATACCCATCCCGTAAGCCCGGCAACCAGAAATGCCAACTTCATTCCACGTTTTTGAGCTAAATCACCAAATTTCAAAAGTACTTCAATGATTATGCAATACTCGAGGCAATTCCAATGTTTTTTGTCACCTGTTATCAGTGAAACAGGAAGAAGAAAGAACGCATCGAGAGAGAGAGAGAAAAAAAAGAAGAAAATGAGAGGGAGAGTTAAAGAGAGTGAGAATTAGGCATGCCAAAAAGAAGTTATGAAAGAAAAGAGAGTCAGCAAATGACAACAGCCTATTTTCGGGGGAATTAGGGAGAAGAATCGAGAAAAGCAGCTTAAAGTAACGGCAGTTCCGTGGAGGTCAACAAAGATATAAACTTGTTAAATAACTGCAAAACAAAACTTTAATCATATTTTGACTGCTACTTTATTTGTGTTCCCATCTGTGTGTGCGTGTGTGTGTGTGTCTGTGTGTGTGTGTGTGTGTGTGTGTGTGTGTGTATTTGTTTTAAGGGTGACAACGCTCGCTCAGATATTGCGGATGCTGTTTGACTCTCTCGCTCTCTGCTTGTCTGCCTCTCTTTCCGTTGCCCTCTCTTTGAGCACCTGTGCAAATGCAAGCAATGCTGCTTGGCCTGGGAAAACTCAGCAGGGCTGTCTCTCAGCAACAACAAAAACAACAACAGCAGACAACTAACAACTCTGGGCAGGCTGTCACTATTTGCTGTTGTTCCTGTTGTTGTTGTTGTTTGCCGTTTTCCGTTTTCCGTTATCTACTATTAGCATTTGTACCTGTCGCTCATCCGCTTCACTTTTTTGCTGTCGTTGTTGCTGCTGTTGCTGTTCTTGTTGTTTTTGTTTTTGTTGTAGTTCGAGGGGTTGCTTGTTTTCACACACACACACACACACACACAAATCAGCGACGACTACACGTGCAGGCGACGAAAAGAAATAAATTTGTTTATGAGCTAACCTTGCATTTACTTTTAATGCTTTTCTAATGCATTTCTCATACATTTTTACCCAAAATTGGTTTATTACCCGTAAATTTATCTATATCTATAGCTATTGCTGTAGATAGTTTGTAAGCTGCCAAAAACTAAAGACTTGTGACACCAATTAAAATTTTATTGCGATATCTAATTGAGTGCCTCTCAAAATAAAACCCAAAATACGAAAATATTTAACTAATGCATTTCTTTGTTCTCAGAATCAAAATTCTTTGAGTTTTTATTACAAATTGTATAATTGCTTAAGTGCTAAATGGGAATTGAGATATATATCAAAAATGAGTAGTTATTAGAATTGTTTAACATAAAATTCGATTAATTATACTTAAAAATATAATAAACGAAATTAAAATATTATTATTATTAAGAATTTGTATTTACAAATTGAACAAATTTTTTCAATTAGCAAAGCTGCAAGCGTCAAGAACATTTTCCTTGCCAAAAGATCGAAACTCATTTGTACATTTTTGTTGCCTGGCTGGCAAAAGTGGTTGTTGTTATTGTTGTTGTGGGTGCTTCCCATCGATGAAGTCGAGTCGTGACATAAAGGCTTCAAGGCAGTCTCTCGCGGCAAGTGGCAAATGGCAAAAGCTCTTATTGCCATATTTGCCGCATATCGTTCGTTTCTTTATGGTTTTAAGGTTTTTTTTTTGTTTTTTTTTTGTTGTTTTTTTTTGCTGTTTTATTGTTATTCTTTTTTGCGCCCGCAGCGGAAGGAAGGTGTGTTTCGATGTGAGTGTGCGAGTTGTGTGTGTGTGTGCCGGTTGGTGTGTCAAGGTCATTTATGACATTCTAACAGCCTTTCGGCACTTTATGCCGCTTAGCCTTGCCTTTGAACACCCACACACACACACACACACACACACACACATACACACAGAGGGAGAAGTCTCAACTGGGTTTGGCCATTGCCCCCTGCTGCAGAGACCAGCTGTTGTTGTTGTTGCTGCTGCTTAATGCCCACTGGCTTGACATCATTTCTGTCATGTTTGTTGCCTGTCTGCCTGCGTTGTTTTAAGTTTGTTGGCCGCTTTCGCTTTGCATGTCACTTGACCGTCTTGGTTAACACGTCTTCGATTTTGTTTTTTTTTTTTTCATTTTTTTTTTTTTTTGCTTTTGGCTAAGTGGACTAACGTCTTGGTACGGTTCTTGGGCCACGCACCGCTCAGCTAAATAGCTTTTAGGCCATTTGGCATTTCTCCGCATACCCTGTAATTAATGTAATCAATGGCCAGTTGCTATTCATCATACGCAACGTATTAAACAAGTTATTTTTATTTATTAGGTAAAATCTAGAAAAAAATCTGGGTCAGATGTTTTCATTGCTTTATTTATTGTATTACAGTGAATAGTTTCGTCTATTGTAGTTTGTTCAAAAATTGTAATCTTAAACAATTTGCATCGCTGTAAAGTTGAAATTTAGGGCGTGGCAGCTGCCTCTCCGGGCCACACTGTGTGTATATGCCTCTGCATGACTCTCTCTCTCTCTCTCTATAGGGTATCGCTTAGTTGAGCACTCGTTTATTCTGATCTTTCGCTTCTTCTAAGCTCGTTCGAAACCCAGCCAAATGCGCGTTAAAGGAGATGAGAGCAAGAAAGCTTGCTAGAGCGAGAAAGAGAGAGACGCACACACAGAAAAAGAGTGGGAGAGAAGGAGAGCGAGATCGTAAACGTCGCCGCGACGATTGCCGATGGCGTCATTAGCGACGCGTCGCCGTGGCACAGTTTTTGTTTTTCTTTCATTTTTTTTTTTTTTTTTTTTTGTTGATGTTGCTTTTGTTTTTAGGCAAAGTGCAGCTGTCATTTTCGTTACCGTTGTTTAATTCTTTTTGTTTATGGTTCGATTTGGTTTATGGGTTAAACGACGCTGGCAGCGCCACCTGTCGGTACAAAGAAAGTTCAATGCGCTGTTTGCGGCTAGTTTTGCGACTGCAGTGCGAGCCAAAGAAAGGATGGAAGCCTAGAAAGTGAAACAACTTGCAAAAAAACAAAAAACAACAACAAAAAAACAGAATTCGGAACTCGAAAGAGAGACACAAAACACATTGCTGTTGTTGTTGCTGTTTTCGTTGTTGTTGTTGTTGTTGTTGTTGCATTTTCTATTTTCAAGTATTGGCTACAGAAGCTGCCACCTCGACCTCCTCCCATCTTCCCCGTCGCTAAATGTTGCCCAGCAACTTTCTATGAAAAAATTCACTTTTTCCTCAAGTGTGTGTGTGTGTGTGTGTGTGTGTTTGTGGTGGGGACGTCGTTTGTCGGCGACGACGCAACGTTTGTCTCAGTTCCAATCAGGCTTTATAGACACACTCCCAACCCGCATCTCCCCCGCATCACTCCCTCAGGCCCCTTTTCTTCCGCGTTGCCACAGTTTGTTGTTGTTTTTGGCAAACGTCAAACGTCGACATGGATTAACACGTTGCCGCCACGTCTGCGTCTCAGGTTTTTCCAATGCCCCAATAACAACAACAACAACGACGACTGCAACAACAGCAGCGACAAGAAACCAACATTAAGAAATATAAAGAAAAAAGGAAATTTGCAAAACCTGTTGATCGCATGAAATTATAGCCACCATATGCCAAACGAGATAGACGCACAGATTAACAGTAATGCAGAGGGGCATTTGTTAACTTGGCCAAAAGGAGCTTGGTTGCTCTGAGGGAAGCGGTTGGAGGGGGGGAGGTGGCTTGCAGTGATACATAATATCACATCAATTGCTGATCAATTGAAAACTGAAAGTCATTAAGCAAACAACAAAACAGAAACGAACAACTGAAAAATATTTAAATATCATCATTAAATATCAATCAGAAGTTCTCGAAATTACTATCGAGGCTTTCAGCCGTATTATTCATCTACACGCGAAAGAATTTCAATTGTGCTGTATTACAAGCAATTATAAATTCTTTTTCTTATATATATATATATATATATATATAAATGTAGATAAAATGTTCTTACAGATATTCAAATTACATGCAAATTATAATCTTATTTACTTAAGTAGAAGAAGAAGAAGAACTTGAAGAACTGGAAATCCTTGGGGTGTTACTATTATTACCATTAATCACTATCGATTTATGTGTGCCAAGTTGTAGTTTCTGGTCTTATCTGAATCAACTCAAATATTGAGTTATTATAAATATGTATATATATACATATGTACATATATATATGTATGTATGTCGAACGTTAGTTCTTTTAAATGGACTTGCTTCTCATGTTGATTTTTTGTCGTACATTATGATCTCATCCAACAGGTTGTTGGCTGCCATTTCTGCCAAATTATTTGTGTGTGTTGGCATGTAATAAGAAGAACTTGAGAAGAGCAAGAAGCAGCTGTACCAAGTTTCAGCAATGTATTCGAAATTGAAAGCCTAGATCAGAGTACCATTAAGAGTGATCGACTACACGAATACCCTGAAGATAAATCTCATATATATTCAAGCGAACGAAGCTGACAAAATTCTCGTACATCTCTAGTAAATAAATAAATGTTTACAGAATAATTATGAAAATATTACTTTACAGATGAATATTCAAAATTGTTTCTTTTTTTTATGCAATTTTTCGATTTAATCGAGGCTATAGCTCTTATAGTCTCTGAGCACGACTTGCTTATCAACTAGGCTGTTGATGCTGATCAAAAATATATAAAAATTTGTTTGCTTTCTGGTATCCGAAATGCTTGTTTTTAATGTGGTCAGGGTATAAACAGATTTAGACAGACAGATTTAGACATAGACGGACAGGTATAGAAAACATATATTTCAAATGCCAACAGGGCCATTGGAAAATCAACTGAGACAGTTCCAGTTACGATCAATGTATAATCTCAAATTTCTCATTATCCCATTTATTTATTTCTTCTTTCTTCAGAGGTATTTTCCTCCTCGAGATATTTCCTCACACCTAGTTTTCTTTCTATTCCAGCTTATTAGCATTTAGAGTCGATTGAGTAAAATACAAATTAACTTATCATTTCATACGATAAATGCCAGATTATTTTGTAGATTTGTCGTACTTCGATTCTTGAACATTTTAAGGTAATAGTTCCGTAGAATTACGTATCCGATTCTGATAAAAAATATAAAACTAAATTACATTTTTCCTTAGATCTGTTCAATTTAGAATTACTTTGCGTCTCAGTGTTTGATATTTAAAATTGTTCTCAAGATCAGACTGCTATATCATATACAAATTAATGAAATTGTTTAATTAATCGTCTTTTAGCTTTTATAAATCAATTATTAATAAGGGTATAATGGGTTTGTGCAAGAGTTTGTAACAGGCAGAAAGAAAGCATTTCCATTGCGATTGTATGAACAACTTTGTGATTTATCAAGATTTGGAGACAAGAGTATAAACATCGGACTACCATATCATATACATACAACATACAACATATATCAACAGTTTGACCCCGTCTTCGGAGCACCTTGGTTTCTATGAACGGAAGGCAACCATCTCTGAAATTATTCCATCAAATTACAAAATGTGGCACAAATCGTGAGCTGATCATATGCG
Source organism: Drosophila macrothrix (assembly GCA_035042055.1). Taxonomy (NCBI): domain Eukaryota; kingdom Metazoa; phylum Arthropoda; class Insecta; order Diptera; family Drosophilidae; genus Drosophila; species Drosophila macrothrix. Next base: position 16,646,201 of record JAWNLX010000587.1, on the reverse strand, counting down.
TAATATTACTTGCCAACAACATTTTATTCAATGCATGTGGCTCGCGCAACAAATTCGCGTGTCTTCTAGGAAATATTACAAAATTCCGTTGCGTATACGCCCTGAAAAACAGAAGAAGCTGAAGAAAAATTAAGACGCCGTTCGTTATTTGTGTGTTCGTTTCTTTAGTCTGATGAATTTTGCAATCGTTAAGATACAAACAAAAAATACAACAACAAGATAGCTCGACTATCAGATGCCCTGTACACTGTGGAAAATATATATATATATTACAACCTCAATTTTGTATTTCGAGTGTTCATATTTAGCTAGAAGTTTTAACAAATGAGAAGAGAAGTTATTGTTTTATGTACTGCGAGATGCCAACATTCGTATGCTACCCAATTGGAATCGCTTTCAGTGTGTACAGGGTACAAACATAAACAAAAAATCGCAGACTGGAGAAAAAAAAACAATCTATAAATGAATTGACAAATAAAAATGCGGCGCGACTTGATTCAGTTTCGGGCTTTGAGCTGATTACATGATGCGAAATTCAAGTTATGCTATAATTCTGCATTGTTTGTTCGCAGAGGGGGGGGGGGGGGGGGACTCAAGGCAGGGCGGGGCTCTCAACAAGCAATCGAAACAGCGACAGAGAGAGAGAGGGAGAGGGGGGCAAAGAGAGATCGACTCCGCTTTTGTTTGTTTGTTGTTGTTTTTTTGTTTTTTGCTCAGTATTTGCTCGGATTTTTTTGTCGATTTTTTTTCCAACATTACGTTTCGCATATTTCCCATAAACCTAATTAAAAGCTGTTGTTGTTGTTGTTGTTGTTGTTGTTGCATTTACGCAACTATTTGTGTTAGATTGCATGTTTATATGTGCGGAGAGACGGCCAAAGGGTTGCCGGTGGGGTGTTGGGGTAATGGAGTGGATCGAGACAGACACACACATGTTTGTACTTATGGGCTTCTGCTTTCTGGCTGCTGTGCTCTACGCACATTATGGCCCAAATCCAAAAATGCACATCCATAAACTTTAGATGCCACAAACACTAACCCCTCCCCCCATCCTCATGCCTCCACTCTAACTACACCCACTGCTGCTGCTGTTGTTCGTCTGTCAGTTTTTCACCCACACACACACACACACACACACACACATCTGAGAAGGTTGTGTTGTTTGTGTTGGTGGAGAGGGAAGCATATGTTTGGTGTTTTTTTTGTTGTTTTTTGTGGGTGGAAGGAGGTGCTGCATTGTGTGGCACAGCTGCTGTGACTATGCGGAAGTAGCTGCGTCACAGCTTTCATTGTTGTCGCCCTGCAACTTTTGGTTGTTGCTTTTCACGTTGGCGCCTGCCATGACAAAATGAAACACACATTTTTGATGGCCTACATGCTTGTCGAGGGTATTCTAATTTTGGCACTTAAACTGCAACGCACACATATATATATATATATATATATATATATATATATATATATGTGTGTTTGTGTGTCATTTTATATTGATTGATTTCAATAATAATATATCTGTGTGTGCATCTTGATCGAGTTTCCTTAAGCAAAGTCGAACGGATCGTAACACTATATCCCTGAGATTTGTATTATTCTTTTGCATGATCAATTTGGTTATTTTGAAACGCTAATTTCGAGCATAAAAGAAATAATTATGATTTGTACTTCAATTGAACGAACAACGATGATTTGCTGCGTGTATTGTATTATTTGCATATTTTGGCTGGAAGTATTTTCGTATATATATACGAGTATATATAAATATCTAGGGTATTTCGCCTTCGACAGCCAATAGCAAATTGGTTCTTTTGCTGTTTCTCGGTTATTCCTCTCCTTTTGGAATGAAAACGGCTTAGCTAAGAAACAGAGGAAGGGAAACAGAACAGAGACAAACTTGTTGCGTTGATCGTCACCATAGTTGAACACGCCCAATACCCCCCGCCCGCCTGCCCCAACACCTACCCCGATCAACCGCAACATATGTACACTCAGCCACACCCTCCCACACACAGCACACACACACACATGACGCATCGCATCGCATAAATTATTTTAAATTACTTTTAATTGGTAAAGTTTTTATTTTTTATTTGCTTCTTTTTTCTTTTTTTTTTTTTGGGTGCTTGATAATTTAATTGTGTTGCTCTTCTTGCGTTTTGTTAATTTGGCTGTAATCATAATTTGGGTGAAGTGTACTTTGACACTAGACCGACCAATAATCGAGTTTCAATTTCAATTTCAATTTGGCTTGATTTGATCGTGAAAGAGCTAAAAGATTTAGGATCATGATCTTTTCTTAATCAATCAATTAAATATCAAGCTTTCTGAACGACTCTTTATCTGTTAATGCAAACATTTGTTCTTAAATACACTTCTTCTTTTTTTTGGTTTATGAACACTTAAAGACTGGAGTTCCCCTGTTTTTAATTTAGAAAATTAATTTAAATTAAAATTAGCAAGAAAGAATGACAGACTTACACACACCGCAGATTAAATAGCCTTGCAGACCGGAATCAAACGGACGAAGTCTAAAGTTAATTCTTATTCGAAAATCGACCGATTATTTATATGGCAGATATATGATATAATCGTCCGATGTTAAAGATTTTCAGTTTCAGATAGGAGATCTTGACAAACCACAAAAAAAACCATTGAAATCGAAATATGTGTTTTGCCTACAGCAAGAAGTCAAACATATAACACATTTCATGCAGATAGCTTCAAAATTGAGCATCGGCAACACAATGCTGTTCAAGAATATATATTTATATATATACCCTATGATCAATGCGTTACAAGTGCCACCACAAAATTAGAATACCCTCTGCACAAAAATAAAAATAAAAATAGCCACAAGTGGATCTGTTCAACATAGCTGCAAAGTGAAATATGAAAGATTTGAGAAATGCAATATTCATGATAATCTGACGCAAAGCAAACACTCAGCAAAGCATAAATCTTCGACCTATTTATTTCTATAAATTGGGCTGATTTATTGAATTAGCCATATATGTGCCGTTAGTATATCTAGTTTCTGTATTTTGTGGACTTGTTTTATATCGTTCAATAGTTCTCTCACTATTTTTGCTGAGTAATAACTTAGCCAATGCTTATCGATAACGATTCCTTGCAGCTCCTTCCTAGCAGCAACTTGATCAGAATTATCTTCATACATGTATATAGTTTCTTCTGCTTTTTCTTTGTGCACTCCACTTGAAGCTCTTTGGGATTTATGCAGGGTATTTGCGGCTTCAGTAGTCGAGTATTGTGTTGCATTCTACCAGCATGCGCCCACCTGCCCCCGCCACACCCGCTACAGTAGAATGGTTTAGCTTGAAGCACGGCGCTTGGCGTTCACAAATTGTTGAAATTCTCACGAAGTAGTGCAGTATTATCTCGGCAGCTGTGATTAGCCAGCCGCACAAACCAGTGTTGGAAAATGTGCGATAGCGCGCTAATCGATAACTGATCGATAACAAAACGCTGCAACAACAAACTGACGCCTCTGCAGCCATTCGCTGTTCTGTGTGTGACGTAACCAACAAACAGCTGTTCTCTAAACAGTGACCAGTGACTGGAACGCTGCCGCTTGGCAGGTGGGCAAACTAAATGCCACGGCTGCTGCCCCCCCTCCTCGGCGGCCCGCTGCTGCCCTTGAGCGGAGGCCAGTGCAAAGCTCTATGCTGCTGCCGCTGCTGCTGCTGCTGCTGCTGCTGCTACTGTTGAAAAGCGCCTCGGCAAGTGCATTGAACTCGAAAGCGAGAAATTCTTATGCAAAAAGCAGCAGAAAAAAAATCATGAAGAAAACAAAAACAAAAAAAAGAGAAAAAAAGAAACAGCCAACGAACGTTTCAAAATTAACGCAAAGTTGCTGAGCAACGCTGACGTCGACGTCGACGTCGATGTCGATGTCGACTTCAAGTTGAGCTTCAGTTGTGGTCTTCGCACAATTACATACAATATTATTATTTATTACTATTATTATTATTATTTTTATTACTTGTGTTAAATGCGGCCAGACAGGCGCCGTAATTTGAATGTGGCGCGCCGTAGTCGTGTTGTGATGGATGCCACAAGAGCTGCCAATGCTGCCTCCCCTGACCTACCCTCCACCCTCTACCCTCTGCAGTAATTGCCCCCTTTTCCCATAGACCCCTGTTTGTAATAAGTACTTGCCCCCACGCACTGAGACGCCACATTGGCTTAGAGTTTATTACTACTGCTATACACTTACCAGACGAGAACTTCAATTTGTGCATTGAGTGTGTCTTTCTGTAATTAATATATATATATATATATATATAATATAATAACATAATTAATAGAAATAAACTAGTTCTGCTTATGGTATAAGACAGACTAAATATTACGTAACGCGAAGATTTGACTCGTTTTGAAATTATTTTCAAAAAAATCGTATAATGTTTTGAAAAGTATTGTTTATTTTTGTATATCTCCTTTACTGTACAAGAGTAAATATTGAGTTGGTCTGCGATTTAATTGTTTTTCTTAGTAAATTGGGGATTCATCATTACTCAACTCTTGTTTATTAAACAAAAACCCAAATAAATTAAATATAATTCTTTCTTTGTTTATGATAAGGGTTTAATTCTTTGTTTATGGCATTTAATGTGATGATCAAACATTCTATCAACATCTGATTACTATATTATATTTTCTCTTGCGGCCTTTATTATTGTTATATATTTATTTTGACTTTAATCTGACGACTATTTATTTACAATTTCTGTGTGACAAATCGTTTTCGTAGTTATTTTAGAAGACTCATATGTGCACAGATTACTTCAAAGGGTATTTAATCATCGGATATTCGCATCGTTTGATTTGACGTTTTTCTTCTTTTTTTTTTTTGGGTCGTGTTGGGTCGTCTCATCTCCACATCTCTATCCCACTCCCCAATTTATCTCTCTCTCTCTCTCTCTCTCTCTCTCGTTCTGTCGGTCTCTGCAAATTAAAACAGTTTTCCCTCGTTTTTTTTTTCTTTCATTTTTATTATTTATCTTGTTGTTGTTGTTGTTGTTACATTGTTATCGCATTCGCCGTCAAGAACGTGGAGGAACCGAAGTGAAACGAACTTTGAAATTTTTGCAGGGCCGCGCAACAAGTGAGCGTGAGGGAGGAGTGGGCCGCGAGGGAGGTGAGGGGCAAGGAGGTGGCGTAAAGGCGATGAGATTAAATTATTGAATCTGATGCGGGCAAGGCAAAAGGGAGTTGTTGACGAGGAGACGGAGCAGAGGTTAGTGTGAGGTGTGTGTGTGTGCGGAGGGGGAGGGGGATGGGGGGTAAGCAGTTACTTAGTTAAACTTGGTTGCCCATTGTCTGTTGCTGTTGTTGTTGTTCTTTTTCTTTTTTACTACTAATGCATACAGTTTTTCACAATTTTTCACAATTTTCCACACACACAGCACACAGCAACAGACAAACGGCATTTGACGCAGTTGCAGTTGCAATTGCAGATGCATTTCTAATTTGTTAGTACCGCTGTCTTATTAGCAACACGCATGCGTGCAACACCAGCTACAGCAGCAGCAGCAGCGGCGGCAACAAACAAATAATTGTGGGTTTGCCAAGGGGTATGGCTGTGTTGGTGGGTTGGGGAGGAGGGCTCCTCTGTTTTTTGCTTTTGTCATTTTCTTGTGCTTTCTCGCTGCGCGCGCACACAAAAATGGTATTTTTTTCATGGCGCCGCCTGAAAGCAGGCAATGTTTTTCCCGTTTTGCACAGTTAACTTCGCCGTTGGTTGCTAGATGGCGCCAGTGTATATGCAATAATTATTGACTTGGGGCAGTTAAACGAGGAACTCAACCAATATGAAGAGCCAATGCATTGACTACCACCACCTAGTGGTGACTAAGCTCATAAACAAAAAAAAACAGATGTTCGCTTATCATTTATGTACAAATGGTGCTTTAAAGAACACCTTCCACTGAGATTACTTTGTGAAGATTGAGCCTTTGTCATGATTTGATCTATAGAATTATGTGATAGGTTTTGCTGTAACACTCTGCTCCCCTAACTATTTTTGTCTTTCTTGTTACTTTCTCTTGTATCTATTTATCCAACATATGTTTATATCTTTCGTCTCTCTCTCTCTCTCTCTCTCTCTCTTCGCTCTTTTGCAGAAACGGAGGGCGAACTGACACGCCTAATAAAAACGCTGCCTTGGGGACCGCTGTACTGTGTGCTGCAGCAGGACGATCAAACATTTACCGCCTACTGCAGCGAGGAGATTTCGGTGAGTAGCCAGTTGCAAGTCACACGCAGCGTGCAACAAATACGATAACGATAAGAGAGTGCTGGCGAACGAGTTGCGTGCTGCAAGTTGCACGACACGCTTATAAGTATATAACTAATGGGTGCTGATTGGCGAATAAGTTTTAGATGCGAATCGAAAATAGCCAGTGACAGGAAATATGTTGCGAGCAACGACTAGCAAGTAACGATAAACGTATAGCGAGTGAGGAGTAACCAAATACGACTGGCGAGACAGTTGCGATTAGCGAATTACAAATTACGATAAACTTGCAACGATAAATTAGCAACGAAAGTTTAGAAGCGATTAAGAAATATTACTTACGAATGGTCAGCAACGAGTAACGAGTAACGATAGAATATAAAGAATTTACGAATGCTTCAGTAATAATCGGCGATCCAACTAGTAAGTAACGAGTAAAGTGTAACGTGCAATTTTTGGCGAGTGCAACATCTGTTAGTATCTGTTGGCTACATAGATTAACTTGACATACCACTATATATACACATATTTGTACATATATACATGTATTCTATCGCTCATCGTATATGTATGTTGTGCATCTGTTTTGTATCTCTTTTCCCCACGCTCTCTCTCTCTCTCTCTCTCTCTCTGTCTCTTGCACCCACTAACATGGACCATTAAACGCTACTAACTTGTAGATATTCCCGGCTACGCCCAAAAAGGAGCTAGAGGTGGGTAATGCTCAAACATACTAACTTACATATCAACTTACAATACTAACACAATTTCTGCCCATCTTGAAGTAAGTTAAACCATATTTTATTTATATTTATATATATACATATTTTCTTGGTGCAACAGCTGGGCGATGTGTGCTATGAGGATATACCGCGAGTGCGACTCGATCGCGTCCGGCGTCCAGCCAAGGCGCTGTGGGACGGTCCGCCCACACTGGCCGAGGAGAACGAGGACTCCGACTCGTGCCTGGGCTCTGGAATGAACGGCCTCAACGACATCGTGCTGAACACAACGCTCTACACTGGTCTAGGTATGTGGCAATTACAACTGACAAACAAAAAAAGAAGAAAACAATCTTCAACTTTTATTAGTTTCTAAAACATGCCCAGCTATGTGCAAAGTTCGTAAACTATAACTAATATAAAAAATATGCAAAATCAAGCAGCTTGCATAGGAAGTAAAAAAAAAAAACAAAAAAAAACGTTCAAAAAAACTTTAATGAGTATTTTGCACTTATAAAGTATTTTCCTTATTGGCGATTTTTATGGTTATAAGAAAGTATTTGCTTAAAAAGCGTGCTCTTGGTGGGGGGAGCTTATTGAGTTGACACCTTTTTGGACTGGCCTTTTGCGGTGTTAACCCCAACCCCTTCCGTTAGCTGTTGCGGTCAAGAGACGCCTTAATTGCATTGACCTACGACTTGGTTGCATCGGTAATTGCGAGTTTTGTCGTTGTTGTTGTTGTCGTGTTGGTTGAGGCTCTGTTACCGATCATATCATTACCCCCCTCGCTGCCCCCCAACACCGCCTCCCGCATCAACTGTCTGTGTGTGAAAAGGCACTCAGGAAATTTGTTTGTATCGTCGTCCGTCACGCTTGCCAGCACATTGAGCACAATAGCAACACAGAAAGAGAGAGAGAGAGAGAGCAATAGATAAGGAGAGGGGCAGAGGGGAGGGGTGGGTGGCAGCTGTGTACACCCGACACACGGCAACACAATGCCGAGCTGCTCGCTAATGATGACAATTCACGCGCGATTGAGCAGAGCTGCCCAGGCGACAAAAATTGGTCGCCTTAAAGCCAATCAGGCTTTAAAAACAGATTTGATTGATTTACAGTTGGCATTTTTCTCGCTGTCCTTGTTGGTCTCTCTATATTCGCATCATTTTTTGCGAATTTGCTAAGCGGAATGCTTGGAATTTGAAACATTTAGTTACACACTAAGCGCATTTGCATATTTAAATTTGAATTTGAATTTGAATTTGAATTTGAATTTGTAATGCAAATCAAGTGAACACATAGAAGAGGAGTGTACTCGACTGGGAGATACACTCGCTCTGCAATGCACTATATTTTGCATGACCAAGTCGGTTTTATATTTATATCGATACTTTGATAATGGGTAGGTTGGTGCGAACACGCCTTAAATGTCATATTTAATGTTTAATTATCGTTTTCGGTTATCGGTTGTCGGTTCATGTTATTTGGAAATTGATTATTACCTTCATTTCCTTCTTAAGCGTTGCACACGCTTTCATTCATTCATTCATTCATTTGCTCAATTGTTGGTCACTCATTGATTGCTGCTGTTGTTGTTGTTTGTTGTTGCTGCTAATGTTGTTAATGGCTGCGTATCAAGGCTGTTTGTGTTGCTATTGCTGCTGCTGCTGCTGCTGCTGCTGCTTGGCCAATTCAAATCTAAATAGCCACTGAAGCGGAGACTGCGCAGGCGTCGCTGCTCGACACCAAAACTGAAATGCAATTAAAACTGCGATTAGCTCAGCTTACTTTTTGCTGCTGCTGCTGCTGCTTCTTCTTGCGTTTACCTCTTCTTCTGCTGCTGCTGCTGCTGCCGCTGCTTCTTCTTATAGTACTACTTTTTCTTGCTGCAAATGTAAACAAAGTACACAACAGCAACAGCGACCAGAACACCGAAAACACTTGCAACGCTTTGTGCGTTTCCAACTTGTTTCGGCTGCCAAAACGTTCCATCAATGAACCGAGAACACTGACCGAGAGCGAGAGCGAGAGAGGAGAGAGAGAGAGAGAGAGAGAGCGCGCGATTGGCTGGCAGACAGTCAATGCGAGCACACAAACGTGTCTCATTTCCGTTGCGTTTCATTTTATTGCAAGTCAATGCACAGTGGGTCAAATATGCTCGAACTGTAGTTGCTTGTTTATTTGTTTTTTTTCTTCACCAAACCAGACTAAAAAATCCGCACACAAATTATTTAGTTTATGAAATAAATACTAAGTATGAGCATGATTGATATTCAGGTAATAACAACTAAACGATTTATATTTTGTAATGCAAGACGACGCATATAAATACGTTGCTGAGTGCCTCATTCATATTCATAAATATGTATTACATTGTTATTTATACATTTCACTTATTAGAAAGATGACTACAAAACTGTTTAAATTCCAATTGAATTTTGTTGCATGCTTTCTTCAGCAGCGTTCCACTGTGCCTAGATTATGGCCAGCTTTGGCGCTGCTGTCTTGCTCTTGCTGCGTTTCGGTTCGGTTCGATTCGTTTCAGTCCACTTTAAGCTTCCGGCGCAGGCGGTTGGGTTCGCTACTCGTTCGTCAGAACTCGCTTCGGTGTGTGTTATTTTATTATTTTTTTTTTGTGTGTTTGAGCACTTGCTGTTTAGTTTTTAGTGTTTTTTGTTTTTGTTTTTGTTTTTTTCTCTCTCTCTCTCTCTGTTGCGCTCGATTCACAGCTGAGTGGTGGCTGTTTTTTTTTTATTACTATTTTTTTTTTTACGACCAGTCTAAACAAATTTCCATAACACATATTTTTCAATTTTGTTATTGTGGGTGAATGATAAATTGCTGAGCGCAATATTTTTGTATTCGGTTGGAAAATATTTTGTAAAACCATGCGCGCTGCGGCGCGTTGCGAATTCGAAATGAAATGTTCTAAAAATAAGATGCAAACAACAAACAAACACACAACTAAAACCAAAACAACTAAAACAAAAACAAATCAACATACGAGGAGAGGCTAGGCGAGGCGAGGCGCACACAGCCCCCAAAAAACTGAGCGAAAAATCGCCAGTTCAAAACTGGGCAACAACAACAAAAACAACAACAGCAGCAACACACAAACACAAACACACACAGATACACACACACACACACACACACACAGCTCATCATCTTCAACCTCATCATCTGGGCTATAAATTTAGCAAAAGCAACGGAACCAAATTGTTCTACAAAGGAAAATGTATCAAAAACTGAAGAAAAAGAAACAAAAAAAACAAAAACAAAAACGCCCACAAACGCATGCGGCGCGATTTTTGTGCGCGTTTCTCAAAAAACGTCAAGTGAAAGAAAAGTGCAAAAAGAAAGACAAAGGAAAGAACAGAATAACAGCATAAAACTTGTGTGTAAAATGTAAAACTGAATTAGGGAAATGAGCGCTTGACACCAATGCACCAATACAGCAATACAGCAAGCAATGCAGGCATAGCGACGGCAATGGGTAAAGTTGCTGATGGATGGGGAGGGGCAGGGGCATTCTAAAGGCGTGGCAGCTGAGCGAAGCGCCCAAAAAGGTGGCCAAAAGACACCGGAAAGTCAATGTCTGTTTTTGTCGCTGCTTGCTGGTTGCTGCTGGTGTTAGTGTAAACCGTTTATAACCGCTAGAAGCACATCCGGATTAGCATTTCATACGAGACAAGTTTTGGTGAAAAGGGGCAGCGTGGTGGGAGGGGTGTGTATTTGTCTGTAGGCCTATGCAAATCAGAATGCCAAATTCTGTTGGTCAACTATGTCAGACGCATTTGGCCAAGTTAACAGCGCGCACACACAAAAACCGCTTAAAAGAAAGCGAAAAAAAAGAGAATTGGTGTAAAAAGCAAAAGCTTTAAAATCGCGCCAATTGACACCAATTAGTTAATTTGATGCACATGACCCACATTTTGTTTATAACAACAACTGCCAATCTAAATATAAAAATGAAAACAACAACAACAACAACAAACGAACAAAAACTGCATAAATACGCATTTTATGCATTTGGCCATTGTTGTTGTTGTTTGTTGTTGTTTGTTGTTGTTTGTTGTTGTTTGTTGTTGTTGTCGAAGCTGTGCGCTTGGCAAAACTTTCTTTTCTTTTTCATAGAAATAATTGAAAATACGTGTGTATCTTAAATGCATTAATCAAATGCACTAGTGCAACACCACACCACACCGCATAGCCTCCCCTTTGTGCCCCTGCCCCGTGGCAACGCTGCGTGAGAGCTGCGAGATTGTCCCAAAAGACAACAGATAACAACAAAAACAACAATTGCAACCACAGCACAGAATTCAAGTTTTAACCAGACAACTCAACACTCTCTCTCCCTCTCTCTCTCTCCCTAACCCTCTCTATATCTCTCTCTATCCCTCTCTCTCTTTTGATTGCACTCTTTTTTTACTATCAACACAACAGTTTTTGCACTTTGATTTTGAGATATTATTTATATTGCCCCAGACTTAAACGAACTTAATCGGATAATATTCAAGATGAAACTGTTTCCAAACTGTTATTTGGTTTTTATTTCATTAAATGCAGTTTCATAAATGTTTTAACTTGTCCCAAAACCCCTGAAACTACCTTCTTTGAGTACGAGTTACGTAAGCCGATATTATTCCATATATATATATATATATCGATAACGATTAACGAAAAGAAGTTTGAAATCAATTTATCAATAAAGCCTTTCTGCTTATTCAGAGATAAACTTGAACAATATCTGCCAATTGGTAATATTGTTTCTGGTCTTTCGCACTGACTGACAAATTAACTGATAGTTTGTGTTCTTCAGTCCAATATTTTTTGGATATATTGTTTTTGATTGGCAATATATTCGCCACTTTTTACGATACTCTATTTTATATTATTCTTGTAATAAATGCATAAATCGAATTGATGGTCGTTGTTCGTCATCATCCAGCATACGATTAGCTCATATTCCAATTGTGCTCAATTCTTTTCTCAATTGTACAATAATCCAACTTTGTTAATATATATTTCACTATTCATATTTGATCAGTAAGAAAACGATTCGAATTTCGTTGCTGGTTTTGAGTTTCAATCGGTTAATTTCGGTTTGATTTCCCGTCACAACAAAAGGGAATGTTGAATTTGAGTTCCGTTTCTGGTTCTGAATTTCGGTTTACTGGTTCCGGTTCCGGTTCCGCTTACGGTTTGGTTGCCCTGCTTTCGTGTGATGTCACGCTCCATAGTTCTTTCGAAATCTTCCCAAAAACGATCTATTCTTTAGTATTATGCGATTACTCTTCAGGTCTTTATATGACAAATCCTCCAATATTCTATGAGCTTATTATTATTATTATTATTATTGTTATTATTTTGTCAATAATTTGATGAGATTATTATTATTATTATTTATTTGCACTTGATGCATGCTTAGTCGCTTAAAGCCCATTCTGAAAATACTCTAACGCTTTTTTTGTTTTGTTTCTGGAGTTTTCAAAACGCCAATAGAAACAATGGGTGCTCCCTTTGTTTGGTGAGGTTCGGTAAGAAGGGGGGGGGGGTTGGGGTTTGGGTGTTAGGTGGAGGGGGGAGGGGGAGGCTGGGAGCTGCCATTGTCTGATGATGATGAATGCCATTGTCTGACTGCTGTTGTTGTTGTTGTTGTTGTCTGTATGACTCTGTTCAGCTGTCGCCTCGCTTGTTGCGGGTGAAATTGGCAATAATAAAAAAAACAGCAAAAAAAAAAATACACATAAAAACCAGCAGCAAGAAGAACGCGGCGTTTTGCTGTGCGTTTTGCTAGCGATTTTTTTTGTTTTTTTTTTTTGTTATATTTTTTTTTATCGCCAGCTGAGCTGTTATTGTTTGTTGCGCCTCTCTTTTTTCTCCGCTCTATGGAATTCAAAGGGATTGCACTCGATGTGGATGGGGATGTGGATGGGGATGGGGATGGGGATGGGGACTCAAAGTGTAGTCAACTCGAGACTGATGGCAGGTGCTGGCTGTGCGACAACGCTGCACTAGATACAAATGTATCTATGTATCTCTATCGAGAAGAGTTTCGCAGTTTGCATTTGATTAAAAGTGAATTTCGCTGTTGTATCCGTTACTTTGAAGTTGTTTGCGTTGTTTGTGTTGTTTGTGTTGTTTGTGTTGTTGCCGTTGTTGCTCAATTGAACCATTTAAGAGGCATTACTAAAAACAACAACACCAACAACAGCAACAATTAACAACGCCGCATATTCAGTAATTCATATGTCATAAATATCTGTCACTCACTCGTTCAGTATACGCTCTGTATATATTTATATATATATGTATATATATATATATATATATCTATATATGTGTGTGTGTGCATGTAAATTGCCCGTTCGCACTTTGCACAAAAACTGCGCGATGTCGTCATCATCATAATGATCAACATCAACATCAACATCAACAGCATTATTATCATCGTTGAAGCGTCTTGTGGGCCCCGTCGTGCAGTCGATCTACATATGGCAATTGTTTCCACTTCCAATTTGAGCTAGCCAATTATATAATAGACATACAAATACATAAACACATATTTATGCACACATACAATGAGCACTTGTGCCTGTGATTATTGACGAGTGTTTTGAGTCTATTTTTAATCAGAGCTAGCCAAGTATTCGCCAGCAAGTGTGATTACTACATACTTTCAATGATCTCTGCTCCTGAAAACTGCCCAATCTGCCCCAAAGGAGGCCAAAAAGCTTGAGTCTAAGATATGAATGATATCATGTGATAAGGTGGCAAGAAATTAAAGTCTAGAACTCTTGAGGAATGTGGAAAGATACGTAAATATTTCTAATCGATTCCAGTTCGAATTTTTTGTCGATTTTCAAAACAGATCCTTTCCATTCCATCCATTTATCGGTTAACATCATAATATCAAATGCTGAATAATGAAATCCATTCGCATTGAATTATGGAAAGTTTTCTTAGTGATAGCCAAGAATTTTCCTTTTATTATAATTACAATATTAAACTAAATTATTATTATGATTATAATCACAATATTAAACTATATTATTATGATTATAATTACAATATTAAACTGCCAACGGTCAAGTTTATTGTTAATTTTCCTTTTGACTCTCGAGTTTGCTGCTTTCTTCCTGTAAATATATATATATATATATATTTCAGCTGACAGCTTTTTCTAGATTTGCCACGATTCGTTCTCAAACAGTTTGTTGCATCTGTAAACATGTCCAGAGTCGCCTGCTCGTTGTGTTTATATTACAGTCCACTGAATCGCTTGAGCTTGCCCCTTTCACCCACCCCACACACATGCACGTCTAGCAAAGTTGGGAGTCGCGAGTCGGGAGTCGATCACAGTTAGTTGTAGCTAAATAGTTGAGTTGGCGAGGGGCCCAGGGTCACTTTTTGTTCAGATTTGATTTGTTTACACGAATGTTTATCACACCTTGAGATGCGTTTGAAATCATTTCCAAAAATACAAAAATTCCAATTGAACAGTTTCTGCTCTTCTCTCTCTCTCTCTCTCTCTCTCTCTCTCTGACTCTCTCGCTCTCTTTCACACTGGATTGCCCTGGCGAGAAATCAGATAAATTTAGCGAAAAAGAAAATAAAAATAAAAATAAGGAAAAATGATCGCGTAAACAACCAAACTGGGCAACAACTAACAACAACAATAAGTTCACACAATTCTGCCATAAAAAAAAAAAAAAAAAAAAAAAAACATACATAATGCCCAGCCGCGTAGCTGCCAAAGTCCGCCCCACTCCACACCCTTTTCCACCACTCGTTTCAAGGCAAAAACAAAGAGAGTCGAAGAAAGCGTGAGGGAGTCAGAAGAGATTGAGAGAGAGAGAGAGAGAGAGGGAGAGAGAGAGAGAGGGAGAGCGTGGAAGCATTAAACAGTTAAATTGCTTTATGTGCCCATTTCAACATCTGAGGCCCCGTTGGGCGCTACTTGGGCCCCAAAAGACACCTCCTCCCCCTACCCTACCCCTGCCCGACAAGCACAGCCGTAGTTAGTAGTTTTTTGCCCCTGCAAAATAATTTACATAATATGCAACACATGTTGACACGAATAACAGGCCAAAGTGGGCGGCAAGCAAAAAGATACAAATGGGCGGGCGGGGGGTAGGGGCTTTTCGGGAGGAGGAGGAGGAGGAGCAGCAAGTACTGTAAGGGCCCGCAAAATTGAGCGGCGCTTTCAACCCAGACTTGAGCTAAACTCGCCTCCCCCCCCCCCCCCCAGGCTGGCTACCTAAACACCAACAACCCACAACTCAGCTACTTGGAGGCAACAAACTAAACAAAACAAAACAAAACTGAGCAAAATAAAACTATCTTGAAACCAGTGTCCGAACCCCTCATTTTCCACAAGCAACTACAAGAAAATAGACCGCTCGCTGCAGCGTGTGAAAACTTGCGTTGCCAAGCATTGGGTGAAAAGCGTGTCTCAGTCGCAATCATAAAAAAATAATAATCATTTAGAATGCTCTAGTTGAATGAGCTCGACTAGCAGATACCACCTATTCGATGTGTTCCGTATGCAAATATGTTTTGGTTAACAAATATTATTATTAGCTTTATCAATTCACAGGCAACCTGAAATCGACTTTTTAAACAATTATTTATTTGTTTATGTATCTCTCATATCGACTCGACTCGACTGTTGATACAGATCAAGCATATATCTTTGTATATATATTCCTTATTTACAGCTTTATTATGAAGGTTTTTCCTGATTTTTAATGGGCGGATGCTATAAAAAGCAGCAGTCAAAGAGATAATTGTGTGTAAAAGCCATATAAGTTGGAGTTACATCGGAGTCTGAAACAATTGCAAAGAAAAAAAGATATAGCCCGATTTAGATTATAATCGTATGTGCATCAGTAAAATCTTTTTATCTTTTTATTTTGAAAATTCCAAAGGAGCCAATATTTCAAAATGTACAGAAAACAAATTTCTACATGGAGGGACGAGTTTCGAAATTTCATGATAATTGGGTTTTCGTAAGTGTAGATCTGTTTCAATATAACTTCTGGAATTCACTGAATAACTATGAACTTCTTCACATGTACTTTGAATATCTTCAAGCTTTGACGGCTTTTACTTTACTACTTATCTCTCCTCAGAAAACAGACATTATTAATTAGAATTAATACACAATTCAGTTCTCTGATAACTCTGAGAACCCGATGATATTTCTGTATGTTTTCCTAGGATTTTCCGAGCTTATATTTCTCATTCAATTAATCCCAATCTCGGAATTCTACATTTTCCAGTTCTAGTTCCCAAATCATCTCAATCGTCGTAATTCGAATAATTATTATTCAGAGTGGCAAATGTGCGATCATCAACATTAACAACTTGGCTCATCGTTGTACACTTTGCATAGATTAAGGAATTTTTTTTTTTTTTTTTACCAAATTAGAGCGACAAAATTGCGTAAAAAATGTTGCTGTTGGTTCTCAGCACAAAGAATACGCTGCTGGCGTGTTTGTTTTTTTTCTTCTGTTTTTTTTTTTTTTCTAACTGTATCATGATCATGATCATGATCACCGAGAATTATTTCAAGCATTTGGTTTGATCCGAGCTTGAGCTGTGTAAGCCCATTGAAATTCATGGCTTGTTTTGTGTTGTTTGCTTTTTCACTTTGAATAGAAAGACAATTGAAGACTTTTTTCACAAAGCGTCTCTCTCTCTCTCTCTCTCTCTCTCTCTCTCTCTCTCTCTATAAATGGGCTGTCCCCTAAAAAAAAAAAGAACCGCAAATATCCGTAACAAAAAAAAAAAAAAAAAAAGATGAAAAAATAGCCGACCGGACGAACTACAATAAACAACAATTTTCACTTTTTTTTTCTTTTTTTTTTGGTTTTTGTCATTTGCTGTCTTGACTGTTGTTGTTAATTAAATTTGACTGCGGCCAACGAGCGATCAACGACCACAGCAACAAAAATAACGAGTACCACTCGAAAACCCCCCAAATCCCCCACATCCCCTTGTGGTTAATGTTTTTCAGTTAACGTTTAGTGTGAGTAGATTGTTGTCTGTCTGTCTGCTGTTGCTGCTGTTGCTGCTGTTGCTGTTGTTGCTGTTGTTGCTGTTGTTGTCAGTCTTTGCATTGTTCTGAATGAATCACAAAAAAGGCAACACGCTTATGGCTAACCCACCCCACACAGAGCCAATGTCCCTTGTCGCCACCCGCTTTGAGCCAGCTGCAAACAACACCCCCAACACGCTGTACTTGCTCAGCACACACACACATAGAACACACACACACACAACAAGTACACACAGCTTTGGCTCTCTGTCTTCTGTCTTTTCATCTGCCTTTCCGTCTGTCTGTTCATTTGTCACGTCTCCCTCTCTCTCTGTCTCTCTCTCTCACTCACATTCACTTTATTCGCAATTCTTGCGTCTTGTCGTTCGTCTTGGTGCGTGTCGTTTGTTTGGTGAGTAACGGAATGGGAGGGGAGGGGGGTTGCCTTATGTATGGCATTATCGGCGCAATCATCGTGGTCCATTTTGATGATCATTGCTGGCAAAAGTCAATTATTCGACCGTGCAAATAAACTGCCCATAATGCTAGATATATATATATATATATGTATACATATATATATATGCATATATGTATCTCTTTCTGTTGCTCTTTTCTCCTTTGCTCTCAGTGTTTACATATATATATATATATATATATATATATATGTATATATGTATGCATCTCAACATCTTCATCATTTACCAATTCACCAATCTTGCTAAGCAATCTTGCCAATGCCAACGACCTTTAAAACACGGTAATCTCTCTCTCTCTCTCTCTCTGTGGTTCTCTCTCTCTCTCTCTCTCTCTCTCGCTCACTCACTCTCTCAATTTAGAATGCGCTTGCATAATGCTTCCATCATATGGTCGACTGACTGACTGCGACGCTGACAGCGACGCAAACTGCGACTGCAGGCAAGGTCTTTTATTCTATGCGACAATGCGACGATAAAAATGTTTCCCACGTCCTCCACGACGGCGAAAGAAAGCAGCAACAGATCCAAATGGCCACAAATTCCGGAATAATGGAGAACGCCCAATGCCGAGGGCGGCTCCATTCAAATAGCATTCGCATTTTGGCAAACACTCAAATCTCAAGCTTAATGATCTGAGTTTTTTTTTTTTAATATATATTTTATGATCCCCACTTATTCTAATTTCTCATTATAATAAGTGTGGCCTTAGTTTTTCTCACTACCAAATGAGCCATATAAAAAGAACTACTAAATTTTTTAAATACATAAACATCAGCATATATATGTATATATATACATACGAGTATATATATATAATTATATGTTTTTTGCTTTTCGGCTCTAGAACTAGCCACGTTCAAGGTTGTCATTATGCAGTCCAAGTCCTATTTTAGGACTCATTAATCATGTGTTGAAAATATATTGATAATCACAAGTTAATTCTGAAAATTGCCTGACTCAGATTGAGCTGTTCTCAGTTCTGTTTCAAAATCAACTTTATTTATATACGCATATTTCCAGCAAACCAGCAAACTCATGTGATATATGTATATGTAAAATCGTGGGCGAAGTACAAAATATCATTGATTATTTCAGCTTTTTACTAACTGGTCGGCGAACAAGCTGAAAGCGCAAACAATTTGCTTGCAAATGTTGCCGATTTTGTTGTTTTCCACAAATTCGTGCCACACTCGTTGATCACTTTCCAATTGACAATTGTAATTATCTTGATCCGTGCACATTATGCCGATAATTTGCTTGATTATTTTATTAGTTGATTATTCGACGCGAGTGTTGATTATTCTAAAAAATGCTTTTGAATTTTTAATCATTGTTGCGTGTGCGCTGCTCTTGTCAGCTGTGCAAACTTTATATTTAGCTGCGTAAGAAGAAGATCATTAACTAAATTAGTACAACGGGTTGCTGGTAATTGTGAAAAGTTCTGGATTTTTCTTGAAAAATACATTCATTTTGTGTGTTTTCGAATTAAAAGAAAAAAAACGAAGATTTCAACTGATTTTGATTTGCACGCTTTTCCGCTAACTGTTTATTTTTTTTTTAGCTCATCAGTTGAGCGAAGTTTAGCAGCAACCCTCGTAGAAAAAGATTTTCTTAAGACAGCTGCCGACGTAGCTGATGTAGACGCTGACGTCGCAGCGACGCGACGTGCAAAAATGCAGCGCTGCCAAATTATTCATTATGCTGCCACGGCCCACGCTAGCAAAAGACAATGATGCGACCCACCCCACCCCACCCCCCCCCCCCCTCCCGCACACCATCACATTGTTGTTGTGAATTGTATGTTGTGTGTGTGTGTGTGTGTGTGTGTGTGTGTGTGTTGCCATATTGTTGCATTAATCAGCATTAAGTTGGCTGCAGCTGAATGCGATGATTGCCGGATCGTCGCATCGCTTCGTTGCTTTATTTGGCGCATCCGCTGCGGCACTTTGTTCTACGCTGTACTTCTTCACACACACACACACACACACACACACATATATATATATATATGTATATATATATACGGTTTGCAGTCATATGTTTTTGGTCGATCCCATGACCATATGCGCACGTATATCAAATTCTGACCATTTCTGGCCATTGGCTCGCACTTCCGTTCAACACGGAGTCCTGTGTGTGTGTGTGTGTGTGTTGTGCACCTTGTGCAACGCTTCCAGGTGCGCCGTCGACGTCACGCTTCGTTGTGCTGAGAACAACTGCTTCTCTCTCTCTCTCTCTCTCTCTCCCAACTCTCTCACTCTCTGTGAGTGGAGAAAGTGAAGTGGCTGAGACGGCGAAATTTGTGTTTATTACCATAACTATAACCACAACTATAGAGATATATATATATATATACAAGTATAGATATAGATAGACATACAAATATGCGTTTGTGTAAAATCATCTGCATATATACATGTATATGGAGCGACCTCAGGCGAGAGCTCTTTTCTTTTTTTTTTTTCTTTCTTACTGGTTGTTGTTGTTGTTGTTGTTGTTTTGGGCTCACGCAGCTGAATTGGCGGGCAGAGTTGAGGAAGGAGTGGAGAAAAATGATTATGGAAAAGTGTGTTCATGGCAAAACGCACGCAACGCGACCAAAAGGAAAATTCATTAACCACAACGCAGCAGCAGCAGCAGCAACAACATTTGTGAAAAACCCGTACAACCAATAGAAATATGTGCGTGTGTGTCTGTGTGTGTGTGTGTTAGCAATGGCCTAGAATTCAAATTTTCTGCGTGAAAGCCCACGTCTAAATATGCATATTTTGTACAAATAATCGATATTGCTATCGAACAGGAGGCTAGCCATCCCAACCCATCTAAACTCTATATGATTTGTGTAACAGGCAAGTTGATTATCTTTGAATCGATAACCGATAAATATAGATCTTAAGCCTGGTTCACAGGTTCTTCATTTCCTCGTCGATTACCGACGATGGTTATCGATAAACCGCTAGCAGATCTCTCGCGAACGAACAGTAGCAAACGATAAGCATTTCGATTCATTACCATTCCGTTCCAACTCGTCTCGCTTAGGTCGCAGAACCAACGAGCGTAAAATTGTACAAGTTAAATGGAAAATATTTTGGCCAGACGACGATGACGATAACATTTTGTTTGCAGAAGTTCAGACGCAGACGCTGCGCAGTCGCGCGTGTGCAAGCAAAACAATCAAAAGGAAAAAGCAAAAAAAAAAAAAAAAGAAGAAAAAAAAACGAACACAAAAAAGTCAAACAAAAACATCAAAATTAGTTAACAATTTGCGGGGCACAGCAACCAACATAAGGTGGACTATGGGCGGCAGGGGTGAAACTAAGACTGCGACTGCGACTGCGACAGCGACTAGGGCTGGGTTCCGGGCACAGTCAGGGTCAAAACCTTTGGGCCTTAGCCAGCACGCCATAACCATAAATCTTAATTGTCAGCGCAGGCAAGCGAAACCGGCGACGTTGGCGCCGCTGCTTAGCCAGCTGCTGCTACTGCTGCTGGTGCTGCTGCTGGTGTGTCAGGGTGTCAGCAGAGTTAGTCAGGCAGTGAGTTAGTCAGTTAGTCAGTTAGCCACGCGGTGCGGCAGTTGTTCTGTTGGCTGCTGCGTCTTTCGTTTGCTAGTTACTCGTTGTTAATTATTAACGACTGTTACTACTCGTTACTGATTACCAATCAATCGTTACTCATCGCGAAACACGAACTCAAAGTGAAAGTTATTGCTCGTTACTTTTAAGTTTAAGTTACTCGTTACTCGCTATCCGTTCTTGACAACTAAAACTCGTTGCTCATTGCTCGTTGCTTATTATTCGATACTCGCTGCCCGTTGCTAGTTTCGAATCACGCAAAACCAACGAGTGCTCGCTATTCGTTACTCGGTCCCATCGATTAAAGCAACGAATGTCTTGCTATACTCTACAGGACAAGTGGATCAAGCAAATAATGCCACAGCAACGGTAAACAGACTAAGAAAACGCAACACAAACCAAAAACAAATAAACAAAAGCAAAAGGCAACTAAAAACAAGAATTCAAATACCAAAAAAATACCAAAAATACCAAGCAGCGAAAACGTACAAGAAAAACCCTAAAAAAAAAAAAAAAAAAAACAACAACAACAACAACAACAATAAACAAACAGAAACAACAACAAACACAACAATAAGAAGAGAATATCATTAACTGAAAATGAATTGCGGCGCACTGCGCTCTGCCAGCGACGATACGCAGCTGCAGACCAGAACGTCTACGCCGCAGCAGAAGCAGCAGCAGAAGCAGCAGCAGCAGCGCAGCAAGCAGCGACTGCAGCAGCAGCAGCAGCAGCAGCAGGAGCATCAACACCAACAACAACTTCAGCTTCAGCAGCAGGAATCGCAGCGCAAAATGCACTCAATGCCGCGGACGGGGACGACAACGTTGACGATGACGTCGGCACAGTCGCAGCAACAGCTGCAGCAGCAGCTGCAGTCGACGCCGACGGCGCAGTGTCGCGCTGTTGCCATGGAGCAGCCACTGCGGCGCAGCACAATGCCTGGCCGTGGGCGGGGCCTCGCCTCCTGTTTGCGCGGCGAACGTGATGATGCCCCAACGCCACCCATTCATGAGGTGCATTGCGAGCTGCAGCAGCTACAGTTGAATCAACAGCAACAGCAGCAGCAAGAAATACAACAACTACTAAACCGCCTACAACAGCAGGCTCTCTTGCGATCGTGTAGCGGCAGCATCAGCGGCAGCGCTGGTGGCAGCAACGTTATGCCTGCAACAGCAGCGCTTGAAGCAGCCGGCAGGAGTAAGTAGTCCCCAGTCCTTGAAAGTCTACTTGCAACAGGGGGTGGCAAGTTGTACGGCATGCATATAAATATACAAAAAAATAGTACCAATTGAATAATGAGTCATTAAACAGCTTTCTATAGCATGTCAAACATGTCAAAATTAAAAGTATATTTAAAAAAATAATAAAAAATAAACAAGATTATAATAAAAAATAACGGCTATGTTAGACATGCCGAAGATTACATACTCTTCCAAAGTAGTTAAAGAATCATCAACACTTAATTATAGATCATTATACAAGTGGCGAATAAGGGAATAATTTTAGTTATTTTCTATGCTGAATTACAACTGAATTTTGAGTAGAATTCGGGAGCAACTCGCCTGAGAAACTAACCGGAGTTGATGCCCCATTTGAGATATATGACGATAAAGGTAGACGTTGAGGGGGGCGTATGTTCGTTCAAAGCTGAAGTCATCAATTCGGTATTCAAAATTCAAATTCAAAATAAATAAATTCTTATCGATTCCGCATCGCAACGAATTAATCCCACTATATGTACAATATTCCCGAGAAAAATGACAATAAATAAGAAAAAGAAAAAAACAAAAATATTATGAACCAAGCGTTAGCAAAGGGGGAAGTGGGAAGGGGTAATGAGAATGAGAATGCGAATGAAAATGAAAAAGAAGCTCAATGAGAACATGAACTGGAAAAGTTGACAAACGTAGGTTCGTTAATGTAACATTTTTTGATGATACGCACTTCATGTGATGCCAATGACATCATCAATGAGTTGCTAGAGGGGGGAGGGGTGTCGGGCCATTGGCTTTGATGTCATTAGTTAGGCAGCCCCACAGAATTTACAGTTTGTTGTGCGCGCACAGTGCGAATAAGTGCGAGTGAATAATACAAAGCGGAATTGACGAGATGCGCTCAATTCGTAATGCTGATTGGGAAGCTGATGCGGCGACTGCTCCCCCCCCCCCCCCATCCCTCCCCGGCCTTCCCGATTTGCCCTTACGTTAATCGTTCTTGGCTAACGGTAGCTGCAGTTGCGCTGACCATGCAGCAATAATCCGTTTTAGTATGGTGCGAAACCAAACCTGTAAATAGACAACCGCTAGTCTCAGAGTCACTCAGAGGCGAACAATTAGACAGAGCGAAATGAGATGAAACGAAACGAAACGAAATGAAACGAGTTGAAATGAGATGGACTCAGCTGAAATGGAATGGAATGAGTTGCGTTGGGTTGGGTTGGCTTTAGTTGAATTTCCTTTGAAATGGCATTCAAGACAATTGCAACAACAACAACAAAAAAGAATAATAACAACAACAACAAGATTATCACACAGTCTCAATCATTCTGTTGAATTGAAGCAGTCAATGGGAATGAACAATTGCTTGCATCATCCAATGAGTCTCAACTTTACGACCTTTGTGGTTACTTTTTGTGTAACCAGCCAGCACTTCCTAATCGCAGTTACACTTTTCTTTTGTTTCTCCCTTTATTGTACCCTGTAAAAATGGCAGAGCATCTGAAAATCATCAAGTTCAAGCTTATAGGATCGAGAGTTCTTCAATTTGACATATACATGGATATTTTTGTATATGATATAATTCCAAATTATTTGTTGAGGTGTATTTTTGCAAGTGATTCTTAAAGCCATCAAAATATGATTTAGAATTAATAAGAAAAAAGAAGGAAGTGTGTTATTTTAGTCTGGATTTCAAAACATAAACGGCCGGCTTAATGAAATTTGATTTGCATATCAAAAGATTTTGCTGATCAAAAATATGGAGTCGGAGGCATCTCCTTCGATACGATACAAACTTGACGACCAAATTACAATAGCCTCCACATGGAAAAAGTGATTGTAAATAATTCTTTAAAATAAAGTTGAAATAATCGTTGCAAAAGCAACGGAGCAATAATGCTCCAATACATATACATGTGTGTATATCTTTTGAACTGAATACAGGATATGAGTCGAGTCCAGTTAGTCATTACAACTTCATGCCATGTTTCCATTCTGGCTGATCAGTGCGTCAGGGGTTTCTGTGCTCAGTTGCAAGCAACTCCATTGGAGTGCGGAAGAGGAGGGAGGCAACAACGACTCTTCCTCTCCTACTTCCTCTCTCTCTCTCTCTCTCTCTCTCTATCTATCTCTATCTCTATCTCGCTGTCTGTCTATCTCACGAAGGCCATTCGTGCCTCACCCCTTTGCTCCTGCTGCTGTTACTGCCAGTTGCTGTGTGCACGTATCTGTATCTTTGTATCTTCTTATCTGTATCTTTGTATCTGCGGCTGTGCATCTATACATGTATCTGTATGGGAGCGAGGCGTCTCTCTTTTGTATGCACACAACATGACTCGCGCTTGGCGCTGAATTGGCGCATTTTGTTGTTGCTGTTGTTGCAGTTGTTGCAGTTGTTGCTGTTGTTGCAGTTGTTGCTGTTGTTGTTGCCGTCTCGTTGGCTATTCATATTTTAGATTAATTGAAATGAATTCGAAACAAGTCGTTGCATCGCCTTGCAATTTGCACCCAATGCACAAAAGGTCATATGTAAATGGGTCGGGTTATTTGTGGGGTGTATTGTTTTTTCAGTTGCAACTACTGTAAACTAAGACCCGTTATCTGGTCATGCACAATTGATAATACTCTAACCTTCATGCTCATTCGCTCTCTCACTCTCTTACTCACTCACTCACCCACTCACTCTCTCTCTCTCTCTCTTTGTCTCTCTCTTGCAGGTGAGTACAAATCGAAGACACTGCCTCGAATACAATTTGATACGCCACTAAACGATACGTCATTGAACGAAGGTAAACTAATTCTTTGTTGGTTTTTGCGTAGATAAATTTTACAATTGAAAAACAAAAAACAAAAAAAAAAACGCCAATCTATAAAGAGATTAGAAATACGTCTACATAAGCAAAACATATATATGTATACAACATTTTACAACTTTAAGACTTTAGGCCTCAAAGTACAAACAATATTTAAGCATATCTTTTAATGGATGTGTATGCAAATAGTGTTTCCATGCCTATCGCTCTAAGGTTCCCCTAGGTTATTTATTTTGATAACAAGATTTATCAATCAATTAGATCAAACATGTCTCGTTTTTCCTTAAAGTCAAGAATTCCCTCAAAAGCTTTTGATTTTTTCTTTTACGAACATTCCAACATTGATGAATAATTTTACAGTAAAATACCCAACTAACCAACTATATATTATTTTTTTATGATCAAACATGAAAATAATTGGATAGTCACTCTCCAATAGTTTTTCATTTTGTTTCTTTCTAGTTTTTTTTTTTTTTTTGATAAACTCTACTTGTTTAATTTTCTTTCGTTGTTGACAATTAAAGAAAATACGAAAATGTTAAATTTTACTTTATCAATACAACTTCAAAGTCATTGACAATTTCACAGCTCTGTTATTTACCATATATATATAAATATATATGTATTTATGTACGTGTGTATATAATTATTAAATATAAACTTGATTACAAAGCTCGACATGTCTCGGCCTAATCTCTTTAATCACGATCCAAACGCTTATCTCAAAATGCGGCGGCCGCAATTATTGTTGCATACTTTGCAGCTTTCAAATTATTTGCATAGCATACATTGGGGCTGCCCGTCAGAATGTGTCTGAAGAGGGGCAAGCAGAGGCAGAGAAGAAATCGCTACATTAGTTTTATTCCCGCATTAACAGTTCATTGCGCCGCTGACATACACAAATGGAAATGCGATTGCGAATGGAAATGCCTTATTCCAAGCTTCATTAATAAGTCGCACAGTTCCGCAAAAGGTGCGCAATATAGCTGGATGGAGAGGAAGAGGCAAGGAGGCGAAACATGTCGCACACACGTAAAACACAAAAGTCACGCACTTCCGTTACACAGCAAGCTGCTCTGCTGCAGTGGAAGAGAGGGCGAGAGAGTGAAAAATGTACGCCTCTAATTTGCTTATTATAAGCTAGCTGCCTGTATTGTGCTCAAGTATCGCCTTATGTTACACACAAACACAAATGCAAATACATTCACTAAAAGTGTGTGTGTGTGTGTTGTGTACCTGCGCTCAATTAGATCAATTACGAGCCACATTGCCACTGACGCCCTTACACCGTATGCCGTATGCTGTATGCCTTTCGGCTCAGCGTCTCCTTCATTTACATACACACACATATATGTATACATTCTATGTGTGTGTGTAAGTGTGTTCCACTTGTACTCTTTCCAGTTGCTGTTGCCGTTGCTTGCCTTCAATTCCGTTTCTTTACAATGCATGCGCTGCGTTTGAGACAATCGGGCATATTGCTTGTACCCTTGACACGCAGGTATGCAGATGTATGTATGTACATATATGTACAATGTAATATGCCCTCTTTGCATCGTCAAAAATAACATGCTTGTGCATGCATATCTCTGCCTGTTTCATATCTGAGTTGTCACGGACACATACAGACATGCATGCAAAATCTTCCGATATGACGACAAAAGAACACCAGGAATTTTGTTTGTTTTGTTCGCATGTTCTCGCTTTGTCAACTAATCATACAATTCTCATTTTTGGAAGCTCTAATTTCTTTGTTCATCAATCGTAGATCACTTTCAATTGTAATTGCATATATACTTACTCAGATAGTGAATTGAATTTGTATATGCATATGCACATCTTTGTCAATTGCAGGGCATTTATTTGTTTGCATAGCTGAATCGGGATTAGTCGCTCTTGCACTCCTTGCACTTTATTTATTGCTCTCTTTTTTGCTTGCTTCTGGCTCTGTGTGTTGTGTCGACAATTTGGTTGGTTTGTCAACGCGCATGGGCAGCACTGTGTCTCTTTGGCAGCGTCGCTTGGCTACACTACGCACTCTCTTTTTGAATAGAACAGGGCTGCGACTTTTGTAAACTCTTAACTTGAAGAACATATGAGTCATTAGTTCGCTGGTGTTGAGATTAATAGTTGTTAACGATTGAAATAATTAAGTAAATATATATTACAGTATTGAATGTAAATAAACGAATTCGATTATAGAATTATATGACTTATTTTTCAAAGTTATTTTTCAACAATTCAAAAAGAACTCCCAATTGGTACATTTTCATCCCTGGCTTTGAGTACAAACAACGTCGATCGCGCTCTCTCTCTCTCTCTCTCTCTCTCGCTGCGTCTCTCACACTTTTATCGTAGCCATGCTGCTGCTTTGGAAACGGCTGCGTCGGCGGTAGCGTCAGTTGTGAGAAAAACGCGTCAGCGAGAGGTAGCCAAGCGGGAAGACGACGACGACAACGACGCGTTGCAATTTGTTTTCTGTTTTTTTTTTTCTATTTGTATGTTTGTTTGATGCGCTTGTGGTTTCGTTTTCAACATACAACATTTCTCTGTCTTACGTTTATCACGTTGTACTGTTAATCTGTCGTTCTTGCTTTGTTGCATTTTTTTCTATCGAAAGTATGTTTTTTTTTTGTTTTTGAATATTTGTGAAATGTTTGGGTTAAATTTAAACGGAGAAAAGTACGCATAGCTGCTTCGAGTGCTGTGGCATGCAGCGAAACGCCACAATAATATAATAACAACAACAACAACTGGCGACAACGACGCGTGAAAAACTGTAATAAAGCAACAGAAAAAAACGCGGAAATGCACTTGAGCGCATAATTTTTATAAGTCTCCAGCGACAACAAAAATAAAAACAAAACGAACAAAAAAACATAAAGAAAGAAATTACTTGTCAGCAAATTGCAGTAGTAGCCAAAGAAGAAGCCACAACAAACACAGAAAATTCTCTCAAACACACATAAATAAACATAAGCAATCTTCACACACACACGCACCTATATACACAGATATACATATAAAAATACCTTTGCCGTTTGGTCGCCTTCGTCCCGTCTCTTTTGCGAATGCGCGCGCGCGCCTGCGCTTTGTGTCGGAGTGTGTGTGTGTGTGTGTGTGTGAGGGAGAGAGAGAGAGCAATGATGAGCGCGGCGCCTGAGTGCGGCAGCAACAGGAACAACAATTAAAAAGCAAGCGCGCAAAAATGTTGCAGGCGCATTGTGACGCCAGCAGCACAACAACAACAACAGTAGCCAGAAGAAGCGCGGACAGCGGCGACAGCGTCACTGCAGCAGCGACGCCAACGCAGGAGGAGAAGACACAGCGTCGACGCTCCACATTTTATGTGCCGTTGCTTATCGAGGACGAGGATAAGACGGAGAGCAACGAGCAGGACGAGCAACGCCATCTAGCGTCACACAGCAGCAGCAGCAGCTCCAGTTTGAGCAGCAGCAGTGTAAAAAAGTCGACCAAAATCAAATCGAAGAAAATGTCGCCGCCCTGCGGCTTCAATTGGAGCATTACGGGCAGCGATGTTGCCGCACACTATTCCGACTCGGATGATGAGGAGGAACAACAGCAACAGCAGCAACGTCATCGACAACAATTGCTCAAAGCAGCAGCAGCCGCAGCAACAACAACGGCAACATCAACCTCAACAACAACGCCCGCTTCGAAGCTGAAGCGTTATGGAATTGTGTTGAATGTAATTAGTCTCAATGGTAGCGGCGACGTCGTCGTCGAAGAGAACGCTGGCGAACCCTTGCCCGATATGCCGCCAGATGGCGCCAGGTGTGCGCCACGCACTCATTTCAATGAAGATAACGACATTGTGATGGCAACGCCGCCCAAACAGCAGGCGCTCTCTCGCTCACGATCCCCCCCAGCTGACGTTGACGTCGACGCTGACGTTGACGTCGATGACGTCGACGATGAAGATGATGACTCAGAGATAAGCCGCATGCAGACGAACACCTCAACGCCGATTAAATTAATGAAATCGCGTTCGCGCACAAACATTTTGGCCGTGCCACTGCCAACAGTGGAACGCGGTCTGGCAACGACGCCAGCAGAAACGGCAACGAAAACCACAACAACGCTGATCACGCTGCGCGCCAAGGCGAAAACGCTGCCGCAGAATTTAACGGCTTCAGTTGCACTGCGCGAGGCGGCAGCACTGGACGATAATACAACAACAACGGCAACAACATCGTCGTCGCACTATAACAATAATAACAACAACTCAAACAAACAGCTGCATCAGCTGTTTGGATCGGGTTCCGGTTCTGGTTCAGTTTGCAGTGGTTCACCGTACAAATTGCAGAACAGCATCTCCGCCGCTTCGATCATCATCACGCACAGTTTTCCGCCCAAGAATCTGTTCCTGCTCAAATCGACGCCTAAATTGAGCACTGATGCCACGCCCCCTACGCCCACGCACCAGGCACAACAGACAACAACAGTTATCACATCGCCACCGGCCAAGAAATCGCTCAGTTTTATACGACGCGCCCATTCCACAAAATTATCGCGCAGCAATTCGCTGCTGAAGACCATCGGAGGAGGAGGAGGAGGTGTTGGAATAGGAGGAGGCGGATCAGCTGGCATGTCGAATGGTCTGGGCAGTAGCGGGGGGGCAGGTGTTGGGGGTGGAGGTGGATTGCACCATCGTCATTATGGCACATCGCTTTCGGCGTCGAGTAGCTGCGCCAGCGACGCAGGTGGCAGCTGGGGCAAACATTTCTATCAGAGCTACGATGTCTGCCCGCTGGGACTGGACGAGCTGAGCGCCTACTTTGAGACCGATCACTGCGAGCAGCTCATCTGCGAGCGTTTCATGATCAAGGATCTCCATCTGCACTCGACCACGACAACAACAACAACAGCAACAGCAAATACGAGTTGCATTGCGGCAACAGCAACTGGAGCAGAAACGGAAGGAGGAGGGGGAGGAGAAACGTCCACATCGGAGCAGCAGGACGATGATGCGGGACATCATTCCGGTAGGTGAAAAGGCGCAAAAAGAAAAAAGAAAATACAATACATATTGGATAAGGTTACAAAACCTGGAAACTCTAGTCAGCTACAGAGAGTGAGAGAGAGAGAGAGAGAGCTAGAGGGGGTGGCAGACAATGAGAGGCAGATACTGCGAAGCTTATGCTATAAGCTCTCCCTCACCTCCCCCCTCCCTCTATCAATTTCTCTCTTTCGCTGTGTGTTCGTGTTGTTCTCAAACACGTTCGTCACGACTCGTTAGTTTCTCACTTCCTGTTTCTGTTACTATTACGAACCCTTGATCAATCGATACCCCTACCACTGCCCATACCCTGTCCCTATTTGTCCTCCTTCTCTTTGCGGTGGTTGAAATGCGTCGCCAGTTTTTTCGTGTCTCCATTGCATGCTTTCCATTATTCGCTTCGTCGTTCCCTCCACCCCTTTCGCCCTTTCCATTTCCCCATCCCCTTCTCATCGATCGTGCGTTTCAGCGAAAAAGAAAAACAAAGCAATGATAAGATAAGCGAACACGATTTCGATTCTACACACGGCAAGTCCAAGCACCCCCCCCCCCCCCTCCGATACACTTCCAAACTCAGTTTGTTTTTTAAATATTTTTTTTTATCGATGTACTTCACACGTTCTTTCGTTTTTTTATTTTGTCTCCTACCTCCTACCCTCGTCGACTCCCGCACTCAGCCAAGCGTCTGCTAAGCCTTCCTGTTCTCTTTACCTATGCTACTCTTTATTTACACTTCCCTCCTTACTGCTGCTCCTTCTGCTGCTGCTGCTACTGTTGTCGTTGTCTTTATTTTTATTCAATGTTCGATCGTGCGTCTTTGCTTTTTGGAATGTATACTCACATACACACGCGCACACACATACAAATGTATGTATGTTTCTACATATTTATGTATTTGTTACACATGTAGCCCAATTGTGTGGCTCAATTGTTGCCCATTCTGGTGGCGCACGTTGGCCCTGAGCAGGCAACGAAGCGTCGCTCAATGGGCGTCAACTGGCAGACAGCACTGAAAAAAAAAGAAGAAAAGTAGTAAAACATTATTTGTTAACTTTTGTATTAAGTACAATTGTGATTCCCCATATTCCCCCGTATTCCACATAAGTATGTATGTATGTATGCATGTACACGGAGAGGTAAATGGCTTGATTATTTTGCCGTGAACAAATTCCATTGCAATTATGTTGATTATTATGCTGAATATTAGCCAACAATTGTGATATAATCACATTTGAATGGCTTGACATAAATTTGTGTTGTTGTTTTTGTTTGCATTATTAATTTCTTATTACAGATTTGTAAATGTTTTCTTCTACTCAAATGTTTATCTATTATTTGCTGTAAGCAAAACAAACGCAAATATGAATATAATAAATGGATTTCTCTCTCTCTTTCTTTCTCTCTTTCTCTCACCCCTTGAATAAATGATTTAATTGGTGTAGTTCAAATTCTAGGGAAATTTGCAACTGAAGTGGAGACAAACAGAAAATACAGTTAATGCTGTTATTTAATCCTATGTGTGTGTGCTTGTGCTTCTTCTTCTTAATACACGCACACACAAAAACACACGACACGCACACTTATGCATGTATTTAGTTCATTCAATTATTCCATTGTCCCGCGTCCAGCATTGGCTGCTTTTTACTGCTGCTGCTTGTTTTTGGTCTCTTTGGCTACAATTTCAATTTCATTGTGCGTTGCTATTGTTGTTGTTTTTACCTAGTTTTTTTTTTTTGCCGTTTTATTATGATTCACACAAGCGAATCGAGTGACACCCGCACCGAAAACCAGTTTGGGCTGTGGAACTGTGAGAGAGTGAAGTGAACGCAACCAAAGCTGAGAGCCAGAAGAGCGAGAGTAAAACGAAAGTGAGAGAGCACTGAATGAGAGAGCAAATGGTCAAACGGCAAACGGAACGCCAAACAAACGAGCCGCTTTATTTTCTCAAACTCCAAATTTGTTGTGGTTGTTGTTGTTGGCATTCTTCAGGCATATTAAGCCGTTTTTGTTGCTGTGATTATTTTTGTCGATATTGCGCGTTAAAAAAGAGAGAGAGAGAGAGAGAGATAAACAGAGAGTTTATGCGTTTGTGAGCAAACAGAGAGGGATAGAGAGATACTGCATTTGAGCACACTTGCAGTTTATTTGAAATTTGATAAGAGGAAAAAAAAACAGAAGAAAAAATTGCTTTGTAACAGCGACTCAGCTGAGCGATTCTCGATAAAGCCGCGCACACACACAAAGAAAACGCTTGATAGAAAGACACATGAGCAAACAATTGCTGGAAATGTGTTTTGAAATGCACTCACACACACACACACACACACACACACACACAGTCTCACACACATCTATACACTTACATATAGACAACATGCAAGTCTACTCAATAAATAATTGTTTATTGATTGATCCTCGACTAGTTCCACTCTTCATATCTATCCTGGCTTGGATCGCAATCGCCAATGGCATCTGTTGTGTTGACATTTTGTCCCCTTCCTTCCCAGTATGCCTTGTGCACATATTTCAAATTGGTTATATAAGGCTAAACAGGCACGTTTGTTCTCTTCTTAGATCTTGAGCATTATCATTGTCTCCATTTGCATTTAGATTCTTTCGGTAGTGTGAATTGTAAAGCGAAAAAATGGATTTATTATTACAGGGTATCTGTATTCCATTCAAGCATTTCTAACTACCATACATTTGTCAATCATGTTTTTCTTCTTCTTTTTTTTTTGTGTTTTTTGTTTGTCTTGTGTGCACTTTATCTTGTCTGCGATGCCATTCATTT
Organism: Drosophila macrothrix; assembly: GCA_035042055.1. NCBI lineage: Eukaryota > Metazoa > Arthropoda > Insecta > Diptera > Drosophilidae > Drosophila > Drosophila macrothrix. Next base: position 16,613,285 of record JAWNLX010000587.1, on the reverse strand, counting down.
ATCAGCTCGAACTCGAGACGGATCGTGTGAGATGTGCATAGAAAAAAAACACATTTGTTTAACGAACTGTTAATTGAGTTGACCTTATCGGCCAGGGCAGACAGGCCTGGCAAAACGAATCGCTCTATTCGTATTCGTATTCGGTATTCGTAATCGTATTCGATTTTCAATCCATTCCCATGCGTTTCCAACCGAAATCGGCTTGTCTTGTCTTGTTTATCGCTTTCACTGCCCCCACCCCCTCCTCCAGATCCCCTTCTAGCCCGCCCGCTCTGACTGCTGGTCACTGGCCTTAAACGAATTGAAATCCGTTTTGAAGCGCATACCAAATGTCGACGACGACAAAGATGAAATCATCTTTCAGCAGCAGCAGCAGCAGCAACAGTAACAAATCAGTTGATGAAGATCACGGAGATCTCTGGAGGTCGCTGCTCCTCCTCAACTTGGGCTCATCTTCATCGTCTTTTGTCGTTTTGACCAAAAGTGTATTACAGCCTGACTCATTTCCCCACCACCTTCATCTTCACCTTCACCTCCACCTCCACCTCTGTTGCTGTAATAGTCCCTGGCCTCGCCTTATGTGGCATTGATCGCGATCTCCAAAATAGAATTGGCAAGTGATGTGCCCAAAAAAAAAAAAAAAATAAAATAAAATAAATAGAAACAGAAACAAAAACAGACAAATGTAAACTGTATTTTTGCGTGCAGGCGACAAAACTCACCTAGTTGTTTTCTTAACTCATCATTCATTTCATAGTTTCAAGTTTCCAAATTCGCATTCGTTTTCCGATAAATGTTGAAAGAGCATTCGTAAAATATTGGTACTCATTGGTAAAACGAATCGTTGTCATTGTTATAATAAGCAATTTAATTTAGAACTCAACTCATTTAATGCGCCTTAAATTGATCGATAGTTGGTGTTTGACCTGCAAATATCTTCATATATTCGATTGATTTAATAACCGAAGTCTGAACCCAACCAACATACATAAATACAAATGTATGTTTTATGATTGCTTATAGAAAATGTGTTTATTGAACTCATTTTACTTGAGGATCATATCAGATACAGAGTCATAAAAATGATAAATAACTGTTCTGTTGTTGTGTGCTGATAAGCAGCTTGGAGGTCTATTAAGAATGGCTAAGAAACGGCTGAAGCGAGTCGTTTTTTCCTCCGTTTTTTTTTTCCGTTTTTTAATAAATACCAATTGAAATATGTGAAATGTCAAGTGCTGTGGGATATGATCTATAAATATAAATGCACAAACAAACAAACTAGAAAACATATCTACTCTATTTAATAATGAAGTTGCAGGCTGATAAAGAAAAATGAGATTAGAAAAACGAAAATAAAGCCGTCAATTTCGAAAATGTGTGTTTTGAAGAGAATTGAAAGCACGTCGTCGATAAAGTGGATGATTGCATCAATATATATGGTTGTTATAGAGCTAAACAAGACCAAACATTATTTGAAAGGTTTATCTGACTGGAATCTTATCGGAATATATATAACATATATATATATATATATATATATGTAACTTGCAAGATTGTTCAAATTTGAAGTTTAAGACTTACTTTTCGTGATGTTTTACTTTGCTTGATTGAGGCAACTCGCACCTAGAAATTACTGATAATTATTATAACTTGTCATCTCCAACAGCACAGCAACATGCCACTGCAACAGCTTCCTCTGCAATTATGCTGAGATCTATTGCAATCATAATCATGGCTGTAGAGTGGCAGTCAACAAGAAGTATTCATTAACTTGCTTCCTTGCCCCCTTGCCACTTTTGCTGCCTGCCTGCCTGCCTGCCTGCTTGCCTGCCCCCCTCTTTAAGCTTAGCTATTTGTGAGCTTTTGTAGGGTGCGCCATGTGTGTGTGTGTGTGTATCTTCTTTATTTATGGGGGCCTCGATTGTGGGCGTGGGCGTGGGCGGTGTTGGGTGCGTTATACAAATCATAATCATAATCTGCGCCATTTTTGTAACTGGGCCTATATATTTTACTTGGTCTATGTGTTTGTCGTTCTTCTCTCGTGTTGTTGTTGTTGTTGTACTCTCTTTTGCTTCCTCTTTGAGTCTTTTGTTTGTGGGCAGAGCAGCGACAAGCGCCTATTTGGGGTAGAAGATGTTCCAACGACTTTCGGATCTTGTATAGAAGTTGTATATAAATAGCAGGCAACACCAACAACAAAGCATGACACAATTTCATATAAGTAGCTGTGTGTACATGTATCTGTGTGTGTGTGTGTGTTGGGGTTGTGTGTTGGGGTTGTGTGTTGGGGTTGTGTGTTTTTGTCTCCTTTTGATGACAAATCGCAATGTTTGCATCGCTCTGGGCAGCTGCAAATGAAAATGAATCAACGTCGCCTCCAAAACGAGCGCAGCTCATCTAAAATGTATAAATCTCTGACGCTCTTTTGTGTCCAAACTCAACAAAAAAATATGAGGAGCAAGTGGCTGCTGCGTTGGGAGTTGGGCGGAGGGAGGAGGGAGGAGGTGAGAGGTGAGTGCTGTTGGGACTGGCTGCGTCACAAAATGATGTTTGCCTTGCCTTGGCTGATTGTGACTCAGATATTGAGAGTGGAGACGTAAATCAAAAAGGGCCAAGAAGCATGATGGCGATGCGGCTAATCAACTGCTAGCTGTGTTTTCTCTTGGCTGTTGGCTGTTAGCTGTTAGCTGCTGGCTGCTTGTGGCTGGCTGCTGGCTGGGTGGGCTGACAAGGTCGTTTCCATGTCTTTAATCTCTTGAGTTGCGTTTTGTTGTTGTTGTTGTTGTTATTGTGAGGGCGTTCACAAGAAACCACAAGAAGAAGAATGTGTGTAGAAACCAGTTTGCCAGCCTCAGTCAGTCAGTCGTCGAGAACAAGTAGATGAAGATGATGATGATGATGATGATGATGAAGATGAAGAGGCCTCGTTTACCTTTTTCGGGGCAGTTTGATGAATCATGAATCAACGATGAGTACCTGCAGTCTCCTCCTCTTCTCTTTGCGGCGGCTGCTGCTGTTGCTTCTAGGGGGCGTGGCAACAACAACCGGGGCAGGTGGTGATGTGCAGCAGCAGCAGCAGCAGCTGCTATGACTTGGGCTCCTTTCCTTTTGTTGTGTGTGTGTGTGTGTGTGTGTGTTTAGTGTGTGTTTGTGTGTTGTGTGGAGTGTGGAATCCAAGTCGACGAGCCAAGCCGAAACCGGTTGCTCTTATGCGGGTTTTACTCGGCCTTTGCATTTTTTACTTCTTCCTCTCTCTCTCTCTCTCCATCATCTATCTCTGTATTGACTTCCACCTCGCCATGTCTCGTTTGTCTTTGGCTCAAATTGAAATAACCACAAACGAAATTCCTGCAAGCCAATTGCTCAGCAGCCTAGGCTAAATATGCCCATAATACCCTTAATCCCCTAGCCCCTCCCAACGGTTTTAATTCCTTCCTCTTTTTTTCTCAACTCACACTGACAATTGCAAACAGTAAAAAATAGAAAACAACGCAAAAAAGAAAAATAACCAAACAAAAAACGTCATCTTTATTCTATGCAAGCAAAGTGATAAACACGATTCAGAGACTGGTTTAGAGACAAGTTTTAAAAATGCCGATGATTTAATCGGGAATGCACAAAAAACACTTCTAGATAATTAACCAAAGTGAATCAAATTAATATGTGCACGATTCTTTAGTAAGCACAGTTAATTTTCAACACAACTCTCATCGTGCGTGCATCGATAGCAAATTATCGATTATATAAATTGATCGATTTACAAGAAGAAAATAAGTCGGCTTATAACTTATACGATTTAAGCATGTTATAACCATGGGAAAGAACAATCTTAGGATACTTATCGGTCTAATGACGGGACACTGTTGACTAAGAAGTCACCTAACTAGACTAGGTATATATAGTGTATATAGCGATCTCTGCAGGTTCTATGAAAGAGAGGAGGAATCCTCTCGCACTAGCTAGAAGAAGATGTAACATCCTAGGGATTGAATTTTAGAGACATAGAAGACCTCAACCCAACAACGATCCTAGCATTCGTACGGGATCTGGGGCTGATGGAAGAGGGGGCACAATAGATCTAACAGGTCGCGGTGCAATGCCCTCCCCCCCCCCCCCCCCATAATAATAATAACTTATAAGATAGACAGAGATAGGTCAGGTTATGTTAGCAATTTATACTCAATACGAGTAGCATTAATCTGAGTTTGAATCTATTTACAAATCATCATATCATTTGATTAGTTGAATAGTTGATGGAGCTGCAGATCTCGTTCATTTGGATAACACCCCGTCATCGATGGCGATTGACTAATCACAATCGTTTCGCTCTCTCACTTACAGATACTTCATATGAGAAGGCCTGTCGCCGCGGCTCGGCGCCCACAACGCCCATCCTGGGCAGCAAACAGCATCAGCAGGAGCACAATGCCGCCTTCCGCTTCACCAACTTCTTTTCCAAAAGGTATGTTCTAATATAGTTAGTAAGTTGGAGCTGTAGCTGTAGCTGTACTACTGAATCCCATTGTCTTGTCACCTTCTCCGAATAGATCGAATCCCCTTAAACGCACCAAGTCAGTGACCAAATTGGAGCGCACCAAGCGCGGATCGGGCGGTCTGCGCGGCTCGCGTTCTCACGAGAGTCTACTCTCCAGCCATGCGGTCATGTCCACCATCGGTGAGTATTACAAGTACATAGTACATAGTATATAGTATATATATGGCAACGGCAACAGCTGCTTGTGCACCATTTAAGATTTGGCTATGGTTGAGTTTTCGGTTAAAGAAAATTACTCGGTTTGCATGATGAGAACTCGTCGGACTCGTTGGATCATTCAACTAGAGCACCAACTTGTTCCTATTTTCATTGCATTACTCAATTTTTACTCTCTCAACTTTCGCTTTACAAACGTACTCGTTGCTATTCATAAAATGTTCTCGTTATCCTTTTAACTACTTCGATAAGCTAACGAGTTAGCGTTAGACAGAAACTTACTTGAAATTCGTTAGTTCGTTTATCCTTATCCAATTTTCATGCTTGAGAAACTCAACCATTTTCAAATAGTTTTTGATATTTGGAATTGAATTCGCTTTATTCACTTGCTAATTGAACTTGTGCGATATTCGTTAAACTTACTCGTTGCTCTTCTCTTATCTGCTTCTCGCTTCTACCACACAGATTTGTCCTGCAGCGGAGCTGTGGGCGTGGCGCCCGTACACCAATCGGTGCTGGGTCGCCGGCATTGCTTTCAGGTGCGCGGCGGGCCGCGCGGCGAGCGTTACTATTCGTGTGGATCGCGACAGGAGCGAGACCTGTGGATCTACTCGCTGCGCAAGTCGATAGCACCGAATGCGGAGCACACTCGCCGCACCGACAACTCGCTGAAGCTGTGGGTGTACGAGGCAAAGAATCTGGCCGCCAAAAAGAAATACTTCTGTGAGCTGCAGCTGGACAAGACGCTGTACGGCAGGACGAGCGTGAAGCTGCAGACGGATCTGTTGTTCTGGGGCGAGTACTTTGACTTTCCGGATATACCCGAGATCAATGTGATCACCGTCAACGTTTTCCGTGAGATCGACAAGAAGAAGAAGCGAGACAAATACCAATTTGTCGGCTCGGTGAAGATACCAGTGCACGAGGTGACCTCACGCCTAATCTGCGAGGACTGGTATCCCATATTGAGCGACAAGACCGGCGATAGTCTCGGTCGCACCGGTCTCGGCAATAAGGATAAGGAGCGTGAGCTGTTGCCAACATTGCGGATTAAGTGCCGTTTCCAAAGCACCGACATTCTGCCCATCAATGTCTATGCCAATTTCCTGGCCTACCTCAAGGAGAACTACAAACGCGTCTGCGAAACTCTAGAGCCGGTGATTGGTGTCAAGGCCAAGGAGGATATTGGCCAGGCGCTGGTTCTGCTTATGCATGCCCAGGGACTGGCCGGCGCCTTCCTCACCGATGTCGTCGCCCTCGATCTGCTCCGCGTGGGCGATCAGCGTTTAACATTTCGCGGCAACTCGCTGGCCACCAAGAGCATGGAGGCATTCCTCAAACTAACCGGGGAACAGTACCTGCAGGACACACTCTCGGCGCCCATCAACGAGCTGATCCAATCGGAGCGCGACTGCGAAGTGGACCCCACCAAGACGACGGGCTCCTCGGCCGGCTCGCTGCAGCGTCAGCAGGCAGCGTTGCGTGGCGCTGTCCGCAGTGCCTGGCAGTGTATCTATGAGTCGCATAAGCATTTTCCGCCACAGCTGCGCGCCTGCTTTGCCACGTTCCGGGAGCGATTGCAGCAGCTGGGCCGCCAGGATATGGCCGATAATCTGATCTCGGCCAGCATATTTTTGCGCTTCCTATGCCCGGCGATACTGTCGCCGTCGCTGTTCAACATCACCAGCGAGCTGCCGTCGGCGCGTGCCACACGCAATCTGACGCTGGTCGCCAAAACGCTGCAGACTTTGGCGAATTTCACACGCTTCCAGGGCAAGGAAAACTTCATGGAGTTTCTCAATGATTTTCTCGAACAGGAGGCCGGACGCATGCAGCAGTTCCTCGAGTACATTTCCACACGGCCCGAGCACGCCACGCCCGACTCCATTCTGGACTGGGCGGGCTACATCGATCAGGGCAAACAGTTGTCCATCCTGCACAGCCTGCTCAGCGAGAGTCTGGCCAAGTTGCCAGAGGCGCGCCAGCACGAGCTCGATCCGCTGCAGCACATCCTGGACGACATCAGTCGTGCCAAAGAGCTAAACGGCGGACATGCCTTGGCATCGGGCTATCTGCCCACGGTTATGTCATCCACGCAAGAGAATCAGGAGAATCGTCAGCCCGAAATGGGTGTTGGTTTGGCGCCCAGCACATCCAGCAGCTCCTTGTTGCAGCACCAGCAGCAGCAGCAGCAGCAACAACAGCAACAGTTGCAGTCGCAGCAGCAACAGTTGCAGTTGCAGTCGCAGCAGCAGCAACAACAGCAGCAGCAGCCCCAGCAGCAGCAGCAATCAGCACAGTTGGCTCAACCTCAACATGCTGTGGTCAGTAAACCGCTGCCCGCGGAGCGGGGCATTATGCGTGGCGTTCTCACGCCCAGCGCACTCGAGAAGAACATTTTTCGCTACAATGATCCCACAGTGAATGTGCGACTCCAGCAACAGCAGCAGCAAAAGCAGCAGCAACAGTTGCAGCTGCTTTCCAATTCGCAGAGCTCGATTGCGGGCGCTGGTGTTGGTGGTAGTGTCTACATGAGCTCACCAGTGCTGCAGCATGCACAATCGCAGAGCTCGATGGCATCCTCGTCACTGAATGGCAGCAACAGTAATCTGTTGATGCCACAACAACATCAACAGCAGCAGCAACACTGTCCGCCGGCGCCGCAAACAAGCGCCTCCAGCACCATGGAGCGCATCGATCGATTGGGTCAGGGTGGTGGCTATCAGTACGTGGTCAATGGTAATGGCAATGATTATGACAGCTCCACCAGCGGCTCTCGGGCGCGCACCTTGCCACGCAACAATAACAACAGCAACAGCAACAGCAGCACCAACAACAACAATCAACACTGTAACAATAGTGTTGTCTTTGATGACATGCACGGCGAATTCATTCAAATCTCTGGCCTGGACACCAGTAGCGCCTTTGTGCGCAAATCTCCAACTCCTATGCTTAAGGCGTCAGCAGCTGGCGGTGTTGTTAGTGGTAATGGTGGCTGTGTTGCAGCGCCACGTGCTGCACGCATCAATCATCACAATTTGGACCTAAATCTGGGCATACCAGATCACTCTAGCAATTATCCGCGTGCACCGCTCAATCCCAACTCGAATATGCCCAAGAACCTCGAGGATCTCGATGATCTCTTCAAATACGCCGAGGAGCAGGAGGTGATTGTTGAACCACCGCCGCCCAATGCGCATCTCCACAACCACAATCACAATCACAACCATAGCAGCAGCAGCAGCAAGCAGCAGCTGTCGGCGAAGAGCAGCCACTGCAGCTCTGGCTATCAGAGCATCTCAACCAATCCCTCGCCCGCACAATCCTCCAGTCCCGTTGAGACTCAACTCCACCAGCAGCAACAGCAGCAACAGCAACAACAGCAGCAACAGCAGCAGCAGCAACAACAATCATCGCTTAAGCTTAGCGCGCCGCTTGCCTTTAAGAATCCCTCGTATCAGTTGCAGAGCATCAACAGCGGCAATGGCAACAACGGCGTCATCGTTGGCGGCTCCTCGTCGGCGTCGTCGAGTCGTGGCAATGCCACGCCCCAACAGGCATTTGGTGGGCGGCAGGTAAAGCCACTGGGCGCTGGTCTGGTTGCTGCACGCGCTGCCTTCCTTAACAATGGCGGCACCTTGGATGCGGCCACACTAACGCCCAGCTCCTCGGATGAGCAGCTCTCGGCGGATAATTATTATAGCTATGCAGCGGCAGCGGCTGCCGGCGCCACAGTCACTAACAAATTGGAGGCGCAACGCTCTCTGAGCGGCGGCAGCAGCTCCTCCAATTCGAGCAAACCCACGCACGCCTACGGTCGCCTCAATGGACCTGGACCCATCAAGCGTGAGGATGTCTATGGCAGCTCTGGCGGCATTGGTGTTGCCTATGCCATGTCCACGTCGCACCATCATCAGCAGCAGCAGCAGCAGCAACAACAACAGCAGCAGTTGCATCCACATACACATCACCACCAACAGCAGCAGCAGCAGCAGCAGCATCAGCAGCACCGTCAACAGCAGCAGCAGCAGCAGCAGCTGCAGGATCATAAGCAATATGCCAGCAGCACTGGCGGTGGCGGCGGGAGCAGCGCAGCCACATCCTCGACAGCGGTGGCACAGCGCAGGCTCAGCCTTGACTCGGCTCGAACGCTCTCCGACAGCAGCACCGATACGGAAGGTAAGCCCACTTGGACTGATTTATTTGAAGCGGATTATCTTATTCTCTCTCTCTCTCTCTCTCTCTCTATCTCTCTCTCTTTGACCAGGTCACTGCGCACAACTGCAGGAGGGCAAACGGCGTCGACAGCTACGCAGCAGCGGTGGCGGTGGTGGTGGTGGTGGTGCTGGCGCCTCAGAGTCATCTGGTCTGGGCATGAGCCTGGCCCTGGGCATGGGCAAGGGGTACGATCAGAATGGCGAGATTCAGCTGCTGCAGGAGACGCTCGACACGCTGCGACACACGCTCGATCGCGACGAGGCCGAGCTCCGTGACTCGAGCGATGAGCTGTTTGCATTGCAGCGACCTGGTGGCGCCAACGGCAACGGAGTTAGCAATCTGAGCATGCAGTCGGAGTCCACAATGCGCAGCATTATCGACAGGTGAGTGAGTGTGTTGGACTGCTCTCTCTCTCTCTCTCTCCTTCTCCCTCTCCCGCTCTCTATCTCTATCTCTCTTTCTCTATTGCTGTCTCGCTCAGACTCGCAACCAGCCATAACTAATATTAGGCAAACATTTTGCAGACTCATCACCATGGAGGAGGAGCTGCGGCGCGAGCAGCTCAAAATGTCGCTGGCGCTGTCGCACAAGCAGCGCGTCATCGAGGAGCAGGGACAGCAGATTGCGGCGCTAGACGCTGCCAACAGTCGGCTGCTGAGCGCTTTGACAGCGTTGCGTCAGCGCTACGAGACGCAGCAGCAGCAGCAGCAACAACAACAACAACAACAGCAGCAGCAACAGCAGCAGCAAGCACCAAAGAACCAGAAGCCACAGTGAGCGGTTACGCAGCGGTTACGGATGGAACGCAACGCAACGGAACGGAGCGGAGCGACGGCAAACGGGGTTAAGAATGAATGTAGAGCAGCTCGCTCGCCCCACCTCCTTGTATTACCCAATTAAGCACACACCCCCAACACAAACACACACAAACACACACACACACACACACAAGTTAAGGACACCGCCGTTGTCGTCGTTTTTTATTTTATTGTAATAAGAAACATTTTTGTTCACCATATTTTTTTTTTTGAGCGCCAACTTTTTTTTATTGCTATGCTATATAAATTATGCTACATATTTAATACATACTTCTATACATATACATTTATATATATATATATGTATTCATATACATTTATATATATATATATATATATATAATTATATATAATACATACATATTATAAATAATTTCTCAAGCTATGTTTAAACACAAACGCGTAAACAACAAAAATGGACGAAAACAGAACAAGTTAAGTTAATGAATAAAATTATAACCAAAGTTAGACAAATTTCAAATGTTTTTTATTATTTTCGGCGGACGAACTTCTCTCTTCCAGGTAAAAAGAACCATAGTTTTTCTAAATTCAAATTTATATTCGAAATCTTCGCCAATAATTGACCAAAGTTCGAATTTCTTCCAACATTATATTCATTCTGCATCAAAAGTTGAAAAGGCGTATTTTTTAAATTAAATCGAGAAATTCACTTTTTAAGTTCCGATTTTCAAATTCAATCGGTTATATATCCGCTGTTGTGAATAACGTGTCGAAAATGAAGATTCAATTATGGATTATCTTTATTATGCGCAAGTGCGTCTCTACTTGAAGTTGAAGAATTGAGAGCAGCTAAACTTAGTGGAATACAATAAAAACAAGTAAGAATGCTGTAGTCGAACCCAGCTGTTAAACATATTCTAAAACTATTGGCAAATTTCGCTATAATACGTTTTGCACCCAAATGTGAGCAGGTCTGCAAAGTGCACTCATTTCGTATATATCAACCTCAGGCACTGAAGAGTAAAAATATCGAAAAATAATTGATCCTAGCTGACTGGCAACAAACACGTGCATATATGTACATACATAAATACATATGTACATATATATACATATATACGTATACCCAATCGTAACGGGGGTCTGCAGAATATCCACAAAGACATATGAGAAATGAGATCAATATGAGAATATATTATCGACTATAACTTGGCTCTTTCTTATCCGATCTTGATGAAATTCGGGCAGTTGATCAACAAATTTAAATTTAAATGTATTGATAATCGAAAATCGAAAATCGGAGTCAGTTATCGATAAAAATAAAGCAAACTTGATCTGCGCCTGGCATACGAGAAACTATATTCCAAATTTGAAGTCTCTAGCTTTTATGGTCTCTGAGATCTGCGTGTTCATACAGACGGACAGACGGACATGGCTATATCGACTCGGCTGTTGACCATGATCAGGAATATATATACCTTATGGGGTCGGAGATGCTTCCTTCTGCCTGTTACATACATTTGCACACAACCATTATAACCTTTTTACCCACTTTGAATGTGTTGAGGGTATAAGAAGAGGGGACATAATACTTGTGTGACCAGAGCTTCTATATTAATCGGTATAGCGATATATAAGTATTAATCGCTGCTGTGAATTTGAAAACAGCAACTTAAACGGCAATTTCTCGGTTTCATTTCAAAAATACGAACAATTCAAATTCAAATTGTTATGCTTCGTCAGAAATTGATCCGCTTTCCGAATTACTTTCAACATTCTGAAAGTTCCTTTGTATGTATTAATTCTGCATCAAATCAATGGACTCCAACGAGTTGGCCGGCGACAGGATGCTGGCATCACAGATGGCAGCGCCGTAGGTTCGGCCACCATGGCCGCCATGGGGAGGATTGTGGCAACTCATTGCGTTACAATGGCGAGAAGGGGGGCTGAATAACAGCACTGCGCTGGTGTGCGCCTCGATGCCCAACAACAGGCTACGATTATAAGGTGAAGTGCAGGAATCTCGAATACAACAAGGTCATACGCCATCTACTCACTGGCAGTTCATCCGACCATCGATGTACTGGCCACCTCTGCGCACGCATCCAAGACGAATATCACGGCCAATGTGGCTGGGCAGGTAACCAATCCACAAATTAATGCTGGATCGCATGACTCCACAGTGCGATCTAAGCCTATGGGATCAGGCTGGCGGCAAGAGCGTTTGTACGCTAACCAATCACAAGAATTCGTTGCGCAGCATCCATTGCTGTAGATGTTCCCCTCCGCATCGCCTGTCAACATCAAACAGTGGCGCTGTGGCGAGCGCAACTTTGGCAGATCATCTCGGGCCAAAAGCGGACAAAACGATAAATGAGGATGATGAGGCCAGCGAGGAGACGCATCCGATCAACTGGCGGCCGGAGTTGCTCAAGCGTCGTAGATTCTAAGATATCCCTAGTTTCTGTTGTAAAATAAATTATGATCCAGCTTTTAATCCCACTTGGTTTCCTTTGTTTGTGATATATATATTTTATTTATTATATTTTATATATATCACAAACAGAGAACTCCAAGTGAGATTAAGCATTTCATGTTCCACAATTTGAAAGACTATTCCCAGCTTCTACAGTTGTTTCCCATCTCGAAAACAAGTGGATTTTTCTTTGTATTATACATATATTATAACGTATAGAAGAGGTATATATATATATATATATATACATATCTATAGCTCTGATCATCTTTTTGGGGTACCTGCTGCGAGTTCTTAAGTAATCAATCGCGATACACTGCTTAAATTGTTGGTATTATATTTGCTCTTTTTGTTTTTTGTTTTTTTTTGGTTTTTACACATAAATAATTGTAATCATCTTCTGCATAAATATCAATAGCATTTAGTATGTATATATTGTAAGGTGTTAAAATATTTCCTGTTTTTCCTTCCTTTCTTCAAACTAAACATTTGTTGTTTTTCTTTTTAATATTTTTATTGCTATAGTTAACAAAGTAAAAGCATTAACTGTTAAATTAATTGCTTCATTCTTCTTTCTTTTGCATTATCGTATTTAAAGGTTAATATTACGGTTTATTATAAGTAGGGCTTTCTAGTCATTTGCATAAATGTTATCATTAGCATTATCTTTATCATTTCATGTATTAAAATCACAAATAATTGTTGTTTGAAACAAATCTTTTGTTTTTTTTTTAATTAAACATATTTTTGTTTTTTTTTTCTTTCTTGTGTTTTTATCAATGTTTGTTTTGCTTTGTTTTTGTTACATGTAGGTAGTATATATGTATCATTACACAACTAAGTATACATATAAATTTATATATATATTTGAAATATCTCTCTCAACCGTTCGCTCCGTATTCTTTCCTCTCTTTCTACATGGTGTCAACTGCAAACAACTGTCCAAAAATAAACACCTTCTCCGATTCCTTCGTGGATTTTTTGTTTAGGGCGGTATTTGGATTTTTGAGTGTCCACCTGTGTTACATGACTGTTGCTTTATGTTTATAAATTTTTAATTGTTTATTTATTTTCGTTTTACCCCCATTCCCCTCCCGTTTTATCAACTCGTGTGACGGACATATGCGTATGCGTGTTATGCGAAACGTGCAACGCGTATTTACAGTAAGCAGACTTTCAGAGTCTGGCGCCGGTAATTTTCACTGTTGATAAGATTAACATATTTAGAATAGCACTAATATTATATTATGTATATATAAAAAAAAAAGAAACGCAACCACACACACACACACACACAGAAACACACACACACATATAAAAGCTAAAGCCTAAATTGAAATCGGTTGAAATCAATATGTATGCGTTTGTTTATATAGCATTCCAGCATTATTTCAATATTGTATGTTTATGTGTGTATGTAGAGAACACAACTTCGACTCGACTCGACTCTGACGTTGGCGTTGGCAACGCCGCCACCCAACCAACTGCCCAACCCGTCGACAGTATTTTGGAAGAGGGGAGTGGCCAGCAAGCAGCAGGCAGCAGGCAGCAGGCGTTTTGCATTTTTCGAGTGTGTTTGTGTGTGTGTTTAAGTATAGAACTTTTAAGTTTTTCCTCTCTGTGCGTTGTTGGTCACGGGGTGGGGTGGGGAGTGGCTGGCGAGTGCTGACCAGTGGAAGAGTTATGCCCTAAGCAGCTAGCTAAATATACACGTTAAATTTCTTTTTGATTACCTATCGCTGACATTTCATAATTTAAACACATGAATATTATTAGAAAATTAAAGTAAAATAAAAAGGAAAAGCAAAGAAATATATATATATTCAATAGCAAAACTGTTCGCGTATGCCAGAAAGTATATTTTTAACTGAGATGTTGACGATGTTTCTTTTCTTCTTTTTTCTTTTGCATAAGGTTGATGCCACAACAAATTTAGAAATACAAATAATCGATTTTGCTTTTCATTACTGATTATGCAGTTATTTCGCCGAGTGCTGCTGTTGGAAGTGTTTGTGGCCATTTTATTATTATTGTAGTTGTTGTTGTCCTCTATGTTCTGGAAGTTATAGCCGCCACGCCTCTTCGTGTCACGCCCTCGCTCGATATTTAAATATATATAGATATAGATAGAGACGCCTCCGTTACGTCGATACATACACACACATACACTCATCTAACCCTGACTCTGACCCATACACAATATCACGCTGAATATTCAAGTATTTGTTGTAGTAGTAGTTATATTGTTGGCTATTGTTGTTGTTGTTGCTGCTGTTGCAGTTGTTGCTGCTGTTGTTGTTGCTGCTGTTGTTGTTGTTGCTGTTGTTATTTGTTGATGGATTTTTTAGTTGTAGATTTTGATTGCCTTCTCGGAAAAGTTGAGTGAACTCCGCTTGCGGGACTTGTTAATGTGATCGAGCCCAAAGAACGGCATCTGTCCGCCCGTCCATGTGCGATACACCTCCAGATCGATCGGTGAATTATCATTGACATCGTTTGTGTGACCATTGGCAATGACAGCAAACTTATAATTCTCCCACTCCTTGTCGGGCACATTGAGGCGCTTCTGTATGCGCTGTTTGAGAGCACCGTACGGTTCGTTGTGGCGCGCCTTTATGAGAAATGGCACACCGAACGAATTGTAGAGATCCTTGCTGTAATGTGCCACCGGTATGAGTAGCTCATTCTCCGCCAGCTGTGTCTCCTCATTGGGTATCTCCTCGATCCGATAGATTTTCTGTGTGCCCTGGGCGGTTGTTATCGATTCGTTTGCCTTGATTAGCGTATCCAATGGTATATCGTCCTTGCAGATGGCAACAATCTTATGATTGCCAACCTTCATCAAACGCAACTTTTTGCGACTATTCTCGGCAAACGTGATCGATTTGGCCGCCTCATCCAACAGTCCCTTAACTGTGCCATTCTTATTCGGATAGAGGACCAGCTCCTTCTCCTCCTTCAAATCATTCGATACCCAAATGCATTTGAACAACTTTTTGTTATCCAGTTCATGAATGCTGAGCGACAGTCTCTGATAGAAAATACGCTTCGGCATGCTCTGCTTTGTGTATGATAGCAGATCCTTGATGTTGCCCTGCAATAATTTGTGAATATATAAATATATATATATAAGCAACTCTGATTATACTCACCTTGTAAGTGTAGGGCACCGCATTACCGGCGGTTTCCTTGAAGTTGCTGATGCACATGAAGAACTGAAGCTTTTGTGGATCCGTATTTAGTCGTTCGGCTACCGCATTCGTTAGCTGATCGTAGTTGTAGCGATTTGATAGCTCCAGTGTGAAGTCTGGCTCGTTGGGATTGCATTTGTCGCTGAAGATGATCTCGATGCGATAGACCAAATCCAGAAAGTAATCCTCAACTGTTGGCAGATCCAATTTGACATCAACATTCTCGCGCTCAAATATCAAAATGGGCCCCTGCAAATGATCCTGATGCATATAGAGGACACTCTCGATTGGCTCATTGATGTTGGGTATTTTCTTATCGGCATACTCATCGAACACGGTCAATTCGGTGTCCAGTTCAAAGCCGAGCTTCCGATTGATTTCGGGAACCAGTTCGCATAGGCGGCGATTTAATGGCTGCTGTGTGCAGCCAATGTAATTGAGACGCTTGTTGGGCGCATCATAATACTTGAGGAAGAGCAGCACATCGGTTTTGGGATTGAACGGCAACAGGGGCACAGTGCTGTCGGGCGGCGCCAGCTCAAGGAATATGACCCAGGGCTTCTGCGATGTGGGTATCTGTTCAATGGTGCGCGCACCCTCTGCCTCGAAGTCAAAGTACAGGAACTTTTGGGTTTGGGCGGTGCACATGTTCCACATGCGCATCCGATCCCGTGGCATCCCAAATGCCTTGACAAACATCTCGACCATCTCGTTAACGGTTTGGTTTTGCTTTAGCTTGAATGGGCGCTGGTGCGTCTTCTCCACATCGAAGAGACGTCGCTTCTGCTGTGCCTCAAAGTACTCCTCGAGTATAACGTGTATGGGCACATAAAGATTCGCCTCACTGCGCTCCTTACGACGTGCCATCTCGATGCGTTTCTCCAAATCGAGACGCTCAACCAGATCACTGGATATCTCACTCTCGGGTATATCTTCGAGTACACGATCCAGCTCCGATTGCCGTATATAGACGAGCATATAGGCATTGCTGCACTTGGCGTGAAACGAGATTTCATCATCCATGCCGCCATAGTTCTGTTCGATTGCCTCCTGTTTGCGGCAACTGGAGACGACATCGTCATCGAACTTATACCAACGGCCATCGGCTTTTGGATTGATGAAGACCACATAGTGGCCGCCGTGATTGTCTCCCGAATGCACCAATACGGCGTGCAGCACATAATCGGCCGGTGTCTTCTCACGTTCCGCCAGATAACGGTCCAGATTGATTTGCTCATAGAACTCGAAGCGATCGTTATACTTGATCGAGCAATCCGTTATCGGATCGTATTGGAAACGCATCAAGTGCAAATGCAGCACCGGCGGGAATGATGTGAATATGACGCCCTTGCTTGCCTCCTGCATGCAGCACATGCAACAAAAAAATTCAAATCAATAAATATTTCACAATATTTATAAATCAAATATGACTGATGATGAATCCATCTCATTTTACTACTTTTGACGGTATATGAATGACGCTGCTTAATGCTTACTAATATCAGTCAACCCAGTCAAATTCCCACCACACATATCGCTTTTCCTATGTAATTACATATATACAATACGAATATATATAAACATATATATACATAAATTTGGTTGAGCAATAAACATAATTCGTATATGTAATACAGGCGATAGTTGGGGTGGTAATTGGATAAGTGTTTGACTTGGAATTGAAGTTGGCGTTGGGGATGAGGGGGATTCACTTACCTGAAGACCATGGACACCGGCATCGTATTTGTTGTCACCCTCAAGCGTCTCGGATGCAACATAGTCCTGAAACGAATCGTAGATATTTTTCTTGTCTTTGATATTTAGCTGAATGTCGTAGAAGGTCTCGTAGCGTGTGCTATTATAGTCGACATTCTTGCATTTAATGTACGATGACATTTTGCCCTCGAACAGGCCAGGAATGGTGCCCTCGAGGCATGTGCCCTTCATCTTCGACTCGAGCTTGTCGAGCAGCACCCGTAGAAATTCCTGTACATCATGCTGCATAAAAGAATCGAGCGTCTCCCAACCGAACGATTTCGTTAGCTTCTTGGTGCCAACGGGACGATCGGCGAACTGCAGCTCATGGAAGACACGCTGCAGCGATAAGCCAACCGATTTGGTGCTATCATCCGCCTCGGTCGGTATGCGATAGACACTCAAGCGCAGCGAGTTCGTAAAATAGAGCGTCTGCAGCAGTGAGTTCATATAACAGGTGGCGCCCTGATTTTTGAGGCCCACATAGCCGGTATGTTTCTTGGAGTCCCACAATACGCCGTGCGGAGCATCAGCAATTACATGCACCTCGAGCGTAATGCTACCATTGTGCACATAGTATTTATCGGGATCCTGCAGCTCCTGCCATGTTATAAAATTCGAATAGCCATAATCGTTCTCCTTCGAGTAGAACAAATGCTTGATTTTCGCCCGTGTAAATGGCGGTGAATCGGCCTTGTGGCATTTGAGTCGCAGCTCGGCAATTGCGTTGCACGACCAGGTGGGCGAATCATTCTCGCCATTGCATTGCAGAAAGAATCCCAATGCTCGATCATTCGGTATGACCATTATCTTCCATGGCAGCATACGGACATAGACCGGCGGCGACAAATGCTGTTGCTTGATCTGTCCAACATTCTCCACGGTATAGGAGAATGTTGTCTCCGAACGGAATTGATCCTCCTTTGCGTCCTCGTCCATTGGTATCTCCTGCTCGTTCCCGAACGATGTCGAGCTGCTCTCCGCCAATAATTGCTGTGGTGGCACGTTGCCGTTCTCACTGGGTAGCTGCTGCTGCTGTTGTTGTTGCTGCTGTTGCGGTTGTTGTTGTTGTTGCTGTTGCAGCTGTGGATGTATTAGATTCTTAAATTTCGGCAATTGTGGCGGTGAGTTTGTCTGTTGTTGATTCTGTTGCTGTTGCTGTAGGTCACTTGTAATTATTTCGACCTCTTGGGTATCTTGGGTGTCCATTGCTTCGATAGACTGATCTGTATCAATGTCCATCGTATTCGGAACTAAAATTTTGGTGTTAATCGGCTACCACAAACGCCGCCGCTGCTGCTTGCTGCTGCTGATTTTGCCGCCGCCGTTTCTATTAATTTTTCCTTTCGAAGTGCTTTCGATTATATGTCAATTTTCCCATACACATATATATATAAATATACATATATGCATATATATATATAAATATATATATTTATTTTTTTTTAATGTTATCGCATTGACATTCGATTTCGATTTCGATTGCGTTTTGCTTGATGTTGCAGCAGCCGCCTGGGTGGAAAATGGGTAACAGGAGAAGGAGAAACATCGATAAATAAACATACAGAAATACAAAAACACAAACACACACACACGTACACGCACATATGTGCATGTGCACATATATAAATATATAAATGGATGTAAATATGTATGTGATGTGATGTGTGCGTGTGTGTTGGTCACAAGCTTGCAATTTTTTAAATGTGAACGCATCAATTGCATGTACATACATGCATGTATGTATATGCATGCTTATATATATACATATATCTATATACGAAATGAACATATGTATTTACTTTTCGTTTTGCACTTTTTCACTTGGTTTTATGCAATTACATACATTATGTACATATGTTGAAATTATTCACGCTAAGTGAAGTGCGCCGCATCGCTTTGTCCCAAAACACACACACACACACACACATACGCTTTAAAAGAAAGAACAAATACACACGCACACACACTCATTCACACGCACGCACGCACGCATCGAATACATTTACCCGTCTTTTTCATCGGTCGGGCATCAACTTAAAATTCAGCTCCACTCTGCTCCGCTCGCTCTGCTCCACACACGGATGCAATGAATTTTATTTATTCTGCTTACCTTCAAAGACGTCAAAAATATGGTATATGGTATATTTAGGCCTTGGCCGCAGGCTGGTTGGCTGGCAGGCAAGCAGCTTTAGGCTCAAATGCGAACGCAAGCGCCAACCGTCAAGAGGAAAAAAAAAAACTGCAAAATTTTCTTCGTATTTTTCTTTCCAACCTACACTTTTATTTATGGCGTTCTCTTCGATGTATGGTGCACGACGCTTTTTATTTTTTGGTAGCAAAAACAAAAAGTTGGAAACACAAATTTTAGTTAAACTGTCCCTATAATTTATAAAACACTTGTGACGTATTTCACTCGGCACTGCATTTGCGTTTTCGATTCATTTAAGGAAAGGTGCAAAATTTTACTTTAATCTAGCAACTGCTCTACTCAAAATGGCACTGCAACCCAAATGGAACCGACTTCTAAACGCTGTTATGTCAAAGAAGAACTGCAAAATACTACACTCAGCTATCGATAAGATTAATACTGTGATAGCAATAGTTTCGAAATTTTTGGTATCATCGAAACTTGCCACACTATCGATTGCATTCGATTAATTTTGCACTTAGGTTAACTCAAATTTTAAACATGCCGGCTTACAAATTGTTCTAATCAGCATAGCAAGATTTATTTAAGGGTGTGCTACATAACAGTTGCACATAATTATACATAAAAACTGAAGTGAAATCGTTAGTCGCAAAATTAGTTAGCTTAGAATAACCTAAAAGTTTTAGCAATCTTCCTTTAATAAAACAAATATATTATAAAAAAAAATAGCTGCCACTTAAGCAATGCTACTAATTAAGGTTTAACCAATCCAGTTTAATATGAAAAAAACAAGTCAATCGATATAATAAAATAAATATATTTGTATAATTTATAAAATCAACATGAATCGGTCGTCATTCGCTTGAGGTACATTTGATAACAAATTTGGTTACTTGATTAACAGGATTACATACATATACATATATATACAATTAATATAGAAATTGATCGATGATCGTCGCTTCGTCGTCATCATCGTCGTCTTCTAACTGGCCAGCTGCTTACGTTCCTGGAGCCGTTGACAACGCAAACAGACGCCAGCCGAGCTCGATTTCCAGCAATTGTGGTGGGCACAGGCACCGCACTGGGCACAGCGGTGCACCTTCCGCTGCCACGGATAGATGAGCGGGCGACTCTTACAGTGCTCACAAGAAAAGGCGCGACCCGTGCAGAGCTGCAAACAATTGATAGATAGTTGGTTTGAGAGATTGATCCAATTGATTGAGTCACAATTCAACTTTTGGGGCTTACCACGCAGTTGTAGACATGCTGTTCACTGAGTCCAATCAGTTGCTCAATGGAGCGGCTCATGCTCTTGTTTTGCACATCGACAAAATCACACATGGACCACATATCCGGGTCATTGGTAATATGCGCCGGCACCGCATCGAAGAACGCTTGCTCCCTAAAGAAAAAAAAAACCAATTAGAAGTAGAAGCAGGAATCAGGCAGAGACTGTTGCCGATGATCCACTCACCTGGTGGCAAAACGACAGGCGACAATTAAATCGCGTACATATCGCAACTGTTGGCGACGTCGTCGCGCCCGCGCCAGTTGCTTCTGTTTGACATAGAGCTGGGCATTCAGGTCGGGCACATGGAAGAGCGGAAATGTGTACATCTGTTCGATGAGGCGGTATGCGAACGAGCTAACCGCATAGCTGTGAAAGTCCCACGTCTGCAGGATTTTTGCCGGTATCGTCGACAATTGATTTCGATGGCAGCCGGTGCACAGATACTTGCCCAAATAGTTGCAATAGCGAAAGTGATGCTGATACTGCCGCGTCACATGCATGCCACAGCCGGCGCAACGATAATGTTGTCGCTGCAGCAACTGTGATCGACTCCCCGCCGGATGCTCGGTGAAGATGATCTGTTGACGCGGTGGTGCCCAGGTTTTGGTGCCGCGCGTCAGGCCCGCCTGTGCCTCATCGTTAGCCAGCAACTGTTGCTGCTGATATTGTGCCTCGGGCTTGGGCATGGGCAACAGCTGTTGTGGTGCATCCTGCTCGGACACCAACCATCGCAGGTCACCCAATTTGGGCAGCTGTTGATCCTTAAAGCGTGATATCAATTGCAGGCCAACTGCCTCAGCGCTGTTGCTGTTATTGTTGTTGCCACTGCTCCTGTGGTTGTTGTCGTTGTTGTTGCTATTGCCAGCGCTGGTCGCATTATGCTGCTCCACATAGGGCATGAGCAGGGCGTCCGCCTCTCTGGCAGCATTAGCTGTACTATCATTGTGCTGATCACCGCGTCTTGTCCACTTCACGTGCTCGATGGCCGCAATGCATGCCTCCGAGATGCGAAAATGGGCGTTTTCCTTTTCCAATTCGGTGTTGTTGTTGTGCGTATATCGCGACATTTGCAGAAATGCGGCAAAACTCTGATTGTCGATCTTATTGCCCGCACTACTGTGCTGGCTATCGCTGCTCAAACTGCAGGATGTTGTTGTGCTGCAATTTGCACTGCTCCCCTGACCCTGACACTGGCTGGCCACAATGTCTAGCGGCGCTGTTGCTAGCTGTGTGCTGCTGCTGGTGCCCGCCTCTGGCTGACAAGCGTAACTGTCGTCCAGCATGCTGATGCCCTCGAATAGCGACTGATGCTGCCGCTTGTCAAGCTTGCGTCCGTTGACCGGCAAAAAGTTGTCCAGCACACTGGTGGCCTCATCTTGCTGGCCCATTGCACGACGGTACCAGCTTGTGTAGACGGGCGGCGAACTAAACAGATTGCCAAGCACTCTATGGAATGGACTGCCACGCTTGATGCAGTTGTTTGTTGCTGTCGCTGTTGGTGTTGTTGCTGTCACTGTTGGTGTTGTGGTTTCTGGTTTTTTAGCTGGCGTTGTTGTTGGGCTCGTTTGATCCGTCCAGATCTTGATGTCGTCACAGTTGATCAGCTGTATGTGGCGCGGTGGCGACGGAGGCGTCTGACTGCAGCTGCTGGTGGTACTAATGCTGGAGCCGCTAAACGTCGCCACCTCGCCACGCGAGCAGAACGGCACCGGACGACTGCTCAGCGTTTGGCAACGCGGTCGCATTAACCCACTGCTGCCCGGCTCCCCCTGATAGAGGCAGGGTAAACTCTTGATACGTCGCAGTAAATGAGACGCCGATGCTGCAGGATGATTTAGATGTGGTAACTGGTCATCCTGCGCCTGCTGTTGCAGTTGCTGCTGCTGTGGATGCTGCTGCTGTTCCTCCTCGTGAACGACATGCAATCTGTGCGCAATGCTAAAATTTGGCTGCGAACTGGTCCGTCGATGGCGACCGCGCCTATTGAGCGGATCCAGCTGGCTGAGCAGGCTACTCTGGTCCAGCTCGATGGCCGTCAGGCAGACAAAGAGCGCCGCCGCATATCCGCTGTGACGCAAATAAGCCACATCTAGCTGATAGTACCCATCGAGCAGTTCCCTGTCCGCCACCAAGGATTGCATGCAACGCGACAGGCAACGTCCGCGCAGACAGCTCGTAATCCATTGGCGCAGAAAGTCCGGCACACTGATCGCAGCCACGTTCTGTGTGGAGGTGCATGGTAACGGCACCGATTGCTCCTCTGCGTGACGCAGAAACTCAAAGTCTTCAATCAGACGCTGTAAAATGATTGAATACATTAAAATGATGGTTTATGGTTTGTGGATAAAAATACCATAACTGTTGTTAAATGAGAGTTTTCCTCTTTGTGGGCACCAAAGTAAATTCAACTAAATTTAATCTTAGACAAGCGGTGTTGTGGGGCGTTGCAACTTGTGCTGCTTCTGCAACTTACCAGTATTCCAATGCCTGATGGCTGGAGCAGGCCGTGCTGTAGGATCTGTTGGCATGTCTGCACCAGCAGCTGGAAGCCGTCATCGCTTTTCGACTGGAACCAATAGTTTGTTGCCCGTCGCAGCTCCGACAGAAGCGTAGACAGCAGCGTTTGTTCTTGTTTCAGTTTGTTTTCGCGTTGTTGTTGTTGCTGCTGTTGTTGTTGATAATGAATGCGCCTGTGCGTGTCACAGCTCCAAACTGGTGGCGATGGCACAGCTGATGGTGATGATGGTGTTTGCGTTCCTGTTGTTGTTGCACTGTTGGACATTTCCATTAGTGTTGCTGTTCCTATTGCGGCTACGGTTAATCGATTGGGTTTCTCCACACATATTTGCCAATGTGTTTGTGTTGTTGCATTTTGATCTAGCACCTTTCTGCACTGGCGTTGCTCATCATCTTCGTGCGAACTATCGATATCAATATCAATTATCGAAACAAGTGCATTTATCAAAAAACAGCTGTGCTCCTGGCAACTCCCTCCTCCTACACCCATTATAAAGTTGACTTCGTACAATATCGGTCCCAAGTATCGATAACTTGCTCCGATCAATTACTTGCCTGTTTTAAAAACTATTTATTCATTTAAATTACTATTTTGCATTAAGACAAATAAACTCCACTGTAGAATTGTAACCCGTAAATGATTATTATTATTAATTCGTTAATTGGGTGGGAACGCCCATATAAATTTATATTTATTGAATTTACTTTTGTGTGATATTTAAATATGAAATCTGAAGCACAAATCATGTTTTTTTTGTTCATATGGATAACGAATAAATGTCTATTGGGTCTTCTTGTCATCTTTGCCGACCGACTTGCCGGTAGCTTCTTCCTTAAAGTGCAGGAAGACAAACGAGAACACAAAGACGCCGATCATCATGGAGAAGGCACTAGTATAATAGGGGAAAGCGCTAGGTATGAAGCGTTCATATTGCGTGTGCTCCAGCGGGCGCACCGACACCTGGGTCGTATTGTACAAATGGGTAAATCCGACCCGATCGTAGTCCACCTTGAATTGATAGACGCCATAGACATCGGGTATCTTGAAGCGGGCCTCGTAACTGCCGCCGGCCGTCTGTTTGAGGAATGTCCGCACGAACGGATCGATGCGCACAAATTCCAATTGTATATCGTCAGCCTTGAATGGCTGCCATTCGCCCTGGACTAGCTCCTCGATGCCAATCGTATAGACAACAGGATCGGTGATGGTGTATGCCTGCTCAGGCGGATCACGTTCCCCCACCTTATTGTGATGGACGGCCGAGACACGCAGTCGGCCACTCTCCCCAAACACCCACTGGCCGATGGACTCGGCGACGGCACGATTGCCCGCCACCTTGTGGAAAACACCGCTCTGGGCATACTGCACGGCCATCGTGAATGTCTCATCGGCGAAGAACTGCAGCGAACCGGAGAAAACGACTCGGGCATTATTGCGGGCCTGCAGGGCGGCAATTAGCAATGTGTTGCGGCCAACGGCGTGCGGATAATCCTTGACACTCGTCTCGGGATTGTAGCTGTAGGCGCTATTCTCTGCCGTCAGCACCTGCAGCACCAATGGATTCTCCTTGTCGGCTATGATACCGGTGCCGCGATAGAGCAATGGTGCCGCATCTGCTTGCCGATTGTGTTTGCCCACAACGCTCTCCGCCTTGATTAGATTCTTTGCGGATGTCAATATGCTTGTATGCATGCCAGCATCGCTGACATCGTAGTGCAGATGATCAATCACCGCCGCATTGTCCTCGTCCAGCTCGAAGCCGCACTCGGAGGCGAATTCACGGAGTGCATCGCCGGATCTTTCACTGCCAGCGACCAGTACATTGCCGCCATCATCAACGAATTGGGCCAGACGCTCCACGCTGATATCGCCGCCAAATTCCTCCACACTGGGCGCAAATATGATTAGATTCTTGTACAGGTATTCGCCATAGCGTGACAACAATAAACCCGAGTCATCAGCAAGCTTGTACGTCAGCTTAAATCCGCGATCTATGCGTGAAACAATAATAATAATATTAAAACACTGAATAAATACAATCAACAAAAAAATAACCAATATACTCTTTCCCCCTTTTTTTGGAAACAGAGTATATCAAAATCTTGTACACGTCAGAGGTTTTTTTGTGTCTGTATGTATGTGTTTGTTGCGTGCCGGTTACCTTGCAATGATTTGAAGAAAATTGAATGTGTCTCGCGGATAGCCAAGTTGTCCAGCAACACCAGAGTATTGGCATCGGCCTCCAGCACAGCATTGCAATGATTGATTGCCAAAATGGTAAATAGAAGAAGTTTCCACATTATGAAAATGCCAAATATGTCAAACGAGACTTTTCACAGCCAATGCCGATAAACCGATAATACACTTTAGCCGGCTTCAAATTCATATCGATGGTTTTACTCAATGCACAGAAGCCGATTGTCAGAATTGGTTATCGAAGAAACTGGTCAAATTAATAAATATTTTAAATTGATGTATTTATATTTCTGAATGATAGTTCAAATATAAATGTTATTTATTCATATAAATGCATACCATAATACAAATACTTATCGACTTTGTGGATTAGCGCACACTGAATGCACTAATTTCAAAAAGAGGTGCACACATTGTGCACAGTGTTGCCAGATTACTGCGCACACTTCGTGCCACACAATGAAAAGCTTGACATATATACATAAGCTTTCGCACTTGAAGTGTATCTAATTTAAAAGCGCTTGTTCGCGAATTCGAACTTAGTTTCAGTTGCAAAAAAGCTGGCGTCGCACGCGGACGCCGGAATACGGCGGATTTTACAACCATTAGTTGTTTCAGCGGCAACGACCACTCTACGTGCGCGCTCGTGGTTCTTTTTTTTTGTTTTTTTTTTTTTGTGAGTAGTGTTAAAAATATATAGTTAACATTCAGTTAAATATGAACGGCAGTGCAAATGATTTACAAATCAAGAGGAACAACAATAACAAGAAGAAGAACGCAAGGCATTTCCATCGCAGCAGCTACCACAACAATAACAACAACAAACACAACGGTAGCTTATAAACAAACGTGTGGGCAAATCCATAAAAGAGCAACAAGAACAAGAAGAAAAACGAAATTAAAAATTAAAAAAACAGTTCACAATTTGGCCTACGTAATTGAATTGAAATTGGAATTGAAGACATTGGAAAAGAAGAAAAACATATAAATCAACAGCAACAGCAATTCTATTTAAAGAGAAAATGCTGCCTGATTTAAATGCTGAGATGCTGATGTACTAATAACGATGAATTGTTGTTGCTAGCTGCTTTTAGGTGGTGGCAGCGGCATCTACTCCTTGCCTGTTTTTGTTGTTTTTTTTTGTATGTGTGTTTGTGTATAGATACATAGATACAAAAATAATCAAATTTAAATTGAAATTGGAAATGAATTCAAGCCAATTGAGAGTCAAATAGTGACAGTGCCCCCCTTGTATCCGTCCCAAAATGCAGCAGAAGCTAAATGAATGGTAATTAATGCATGCGCAGCGTCGCATTACCGTTGCTTGTCTGTCATGTGTGCGACAAACAGACAGACAAACAGAGCAAGAGAGAAAGTGTGTGTGTGAGTAATGAGCTAAAAAGAAGAAGCAGAAGAAGAGAAAGAAGAGGAAACAAAAGTGCAAGTGATTGTTGTTGCTGCTGCTGTTGCTGCTGCTGCTGCTAATTGTTAATGCTAATGTTGATGTTGATGTTTCGTGTGTCGATGTTAGTAGAACGCAATTTAAATTTATCGATCGACAAAAACTAAAAGATAGAACAACATCAGCAAGAAGTTTAATGTCATACTGAGGCTGCTTTGCCGGTCAACGACGCCGGCGAATAGCGGAACAAGGCCGCCAGTGTTGCTGTCAGTGCTGCAGTTGCCGTGAAAGTTCAACTTGGTCGTTGTGTGAAGGTGCAGCACCAGCACCAGCAAAAGTGAAATCTCAGCAGCGCTTCGCTCTTTCGTGTTTGTGTGTGTATGTTGTGTGTGTGTGTGTGTGAGTGTGCACATGTGAAACTGTAACAAACAAATAATAAATATATATATGGATATATATAGCTAACATCAAACTGCCAATTGCTTTTCTCTTGAAATTATTTTCAAAGTTCGCGTTCAGTCAAACGAAACAGATGAACTAATGGAATTAGTGAAGACAAAAAGAAAACAAACCATAAACAAAAATAAACACACGAAAATCAAAAACCATTACTAAAAACAACGTCAACAACTTTTCCCAATCACATACCTCAAAAAGAAGAAGTCGAGGAGTAACCGCAAAATAGATACGCTGAAACGTTGCGTTAGCGGCAGCAGCCAGCGAGGCGCTGGCAACAAATTGCGGTATGCATAATTTTTATACAGAATTCTTTAAGTGCATTTATATGTTTGCATCGGTGTTTGTATGTATGTATGTATGTATGTGAGCATGCATTACTATTTAGCTTGTAAGTTTGCCAAAATGCCAGACACTGCATAATAATATGCATTCAAGATGAAATTCGAAATGTAGTCCAAAGTCACAGTTAGACAGCAGTGCTGTCTGACTGCTGGCAGAGGCAGTGCGCATCCGGCGAACCGCATGCTTATCAAATCATTCACATATTCAAAACAAATGATTTGAAAGTTATATTTTTACATTTACATTTACATTTCGTTTAAATCCACAAATATGTGTGAAAATAGTGCATAATTTATTATTATTTTTCACTGTGCGCACCTTGTGCCAAAAAGGAGGCAGAAGATGTTTGAGCACTCTTACAAATGGGAGCATCAATAATAAATATAACCTGCAAATTAACTTTACTAAATGTTAGCAGTGATTAAACTGCAGACAGCTGATTGTGCAACAATTAACGTTGATCTAAGCAATGGACCCCTGAATATTAACAAGAAGAGGTGGTAATTAAACTGATAAAAAAAGAGTCGCATAACTTGCACACACACACACAACACGCAAACATACATGTACATGTATCGCCAAAAAGTGCTAAGAATAGATAGATGTCTGTGCTGTGCAGAGCTTTGAGTGAACGAGGGTCGCTTCAGCCGTATGAACGACGCGGAGTATTCAAGTATTGGCCAGCGTCTGTCTGAGTGTATGGTGTGTGAGTGTGCGCCCACGCTATTGGGGGTTAGTTATTTTTGGGAGCGACAACGAGATGATGATGACGATGCTTCTATACAAACGCACACACACAAACCGTCTAATACCCCCATAAACTTTGGAAGGATTTTTGCTTGTTAGTAGCGGGGATGCTTGGGATACTCGATTTTTTTTGCCTTTGTCTCTTTGCATCCACAGTGGTAATTTCAAAGTATTTCAATTTGGTCTATATATGGATGATTAAGCTTCCAAAAAAAAATATACTAAATTTTTTATTATTATTATCTTTAATTAGGGATATTTCACAATATATTTGCCTCGAAAGGAAAGCGTTCTAATTTACGAGCTTTCACTGTATTGGAAAACTCTGCGCCACAGTGTCACGCATATATCGCAGCACACACATAAAATCATACACACGCATATATATAAAGATACATACATCTATATATATATATATGTATATATACACATGTACACATGTATTTCCATGCAAATGTCAAAGCTGCCAACACTTTGCCAACACTCTCCCCTGCGGCGACCATTCGGCGGTGGCGAGTGTAGCGGATTTTGTCTGTACAGGAATTGTTTTTGCTACTGTTGTTGTTGTTGTTGCTGTTGCTGTGTTTATTTTTTTGGGTCTGGCATTCTACGCGTTTTCTAGCCTTAGAGCATGGGGATGCGACAGTGCTGCAAAGAGGTGCGTTTACGAGCGCTTTCTGAACGCACCGTTGTCAAACTCACCACCAATTGCCGGCTCTCTCTCACTTACTCACTCACTAATCCCGTTGTTCTGGGTCTCTCCCAACACCACCACCAAGTTATGTTTTGTTTTTGTTTTCGTTTTTGCCATAGCTTTTTGTTTTGCAAATTGTTCGGCCAAGCAATTGTACAATTTTGCAACACTTGAAATTTGGAGCGTGCAGCCTCTGCGGGCAAATACAAATTGCGCCACTCGGCATGTCGACAGTTCCTATCTTCATACAAATATGAATGTGCGTCCCAATACTAATACATATATTTATCCATATACATATATACGTACATACATTTCTATCTATTAATGTTTTGCCGCAATAACAGACAAGACATAAAGAAGAACAAATACCTTCCAGTAGTTGACTAGGAGTTTATCTAAGTTTACCGCATAAAATAATAATGAATAATTTGGCTCGTTGTATGGATGATGGATGAGTTGCATACTTAAAAATTTATTTGTATATTTACCACTTTTGAATCAAATAAATTCCAACTTATTTATTTTTGGTTTTTATGAAATTCATAAGAAATAAAAATAATAAATAATAAAAAAATAATAAAAACAGATGAAAACCAATTTTAAGGAAAAATAAAGATAGTTAAGTAAACATATTTATGTACATTTGTGTTGGTGTATACCTGCTTTCTAATCGTTTTTACAGGGTAATAGTCTGCATATGCTACAAACAATCAAGGCGAATATCTTTAGATAAGGCCTTAAGGCCTCTGCATTTCTTTTGTTTTCGCTGGCAAACGCAGATCGAGAATGTTTCCATCACTTCCACAAAGCTCTTATCTTATTATCTACTTCTAATAATAAATAGTAGTTGTTAATAAAAAAAATCAAATTTAAATTGTGTATTTAATACACAATAATGATAATAATAATTATTTAATAAAATAAAGACATGAACTGAATAGAAGAGTCTATTGCATAAGCAGCACCATAAAAGCAATCTAGTTTCCTGTTCAGGGTATTCAACTTTCGGTGCGTTCCAGTCATGCTTCGTTTCAGTTCGGCTCGGTTCGGTTAGCATTGTTATATGTTCCTTTGCGCCCTTTTCTCTTCTTAGTCTTCAGTCGCACAAGGAAGAAGAAGGACACGGAAGTTTGAGCGTCTTAGGATTGTTATTGTTTTGTGGGATTTCACTTCAAAAATATATCACATGTGTGTATACACACACAAAAGGATATGCTCACACACACACACACACACACACATACATTTATAGACAATAGTAGCATTCCTTGCATGAATCCTGTTTGGTTTTCATGCTTCGTCTGTTTCTGCCACATTCCATTCCAAGTAGACAAGACAAATACCAAAATGCGATGAAAGAAGTTGAGAAATTAAAAATGTTGTCCAATGCTGCTTCACCCACACAAACACATTAATGATTAGCATGGCGCAGGATAAAGTCTCCAAACTCAAAATGCATACATACAAACACATATACAAATGCACACACATAGTCTTCATATATATATGTATATATATATATATTTGCATATTTGGTATTCCGGCTTAAAATCAGTGAAAAATGTGAAACGAGCTACATTCGTTGACCCAAAAACAAACCAAATCGCACCCATAAGTCAACGAGCAGGAGATTGAAATGAGTAGCTAATGGATGAAGAGAAGGACATGCGGCATTAAGCAGCTCTCCTCTTCTTGTGCAAAATTCCTTCGACTGTTCCCTCGAGGTTCGTTTCATTTGGTACACAGTACTAAGGCAAAAAATATGTAAATCAGGGCATGAAGAGGAGGCAACTAAGCAGCCAAGAATGGCGGTAGAACCGAATCATTTTGTGGCATAGGAAAACAGACACACACAATAATATGGCAACAACTGAGAATCGAGGCCAAATGTCTCTTGGCCAGCTATAATCAGAAACGATTGAAGTGAGTTTAGGGGAAAGAAGAGACTCGGAATACTCTTGGAATACCTAACTATACAAGTCAGTAACGGAAGCTGCCGATTTTGTGACAACGCTAAGGAGGAAGAGGAATCTTCAAAGCTCATCATAGCAGATTGTGTTGCCCCAGCCAGAAGAAGACGAAGACGTAGTAGTATCCTAGGGAAATATGTTATAAACGGCAGATACCCTTGAAAACCTCAATCCTCAGGAGTTAATAGGCTCAGAAGGGTAGCCAATTAGTCTATCAAAGCATTATCCAGATAAGGCTAAAGGTGATTCCAATTGGATTCCAATGCGAGTTCAGATACTATGCGATTTAGTGTTGAGTAACTGTTGAGTTGTTAGCATGTTCCGTATCGACTCGAGGGGATATCCTTGTTGCTTCATTCTTCCTCTTTCGCTTCTGTTGCGTATTTGTAGCCTTGGCATATGCAATAGTTTATTTTAAAGTGGAATTGCCTTCATCATCATTGCCACCATGAAAAACCGACATCGACTTGTCACCGTGGCATGACCATAAAAGTTTTATTTTTTTTATTTTGCTGCCACAACTTTTTGTTGAATGCCTGCTTTATCTTTGTCTCTGTATATGTGTATCTTTGAGTGTATATCTTCGTGGCCTTTTAGCTGGTTTCCGTTCGACACACTGCTGTGATGTGGTGGTGATGCCATTGTTTTTATGACGCCACATTTAAGCAAACAAACACACACACACTGGACAATACGACAATATAGACGAAGCTGAGCTTTGGAAGGTCGGTTTTTATTTGATGACTGGATAGAGTCAACAAGATGTCGATTTGTTGCCTTAGCAGCTGTCAATCTGACTGGAAAACACTCTTATCGAAAAGCTCTCAACAGTTCAAACAGCGATTCCAGTCGACAATAATCAGGATAATCAAGCCAAGGCAAAAAGTCAAAGGTCGAACTGAGTTCACACGGCATAATAACATAAAGCTAACTCAAACACCGATGATCGGAAAACAGCCAATGCAATTATTCAATTCACAATTGGCTAAAATGCAACATGAACAAAAATACAGCTTGCTATTTTCTCAGACTTTTTTTTTTGTTTATGTGCTGAACTCATGGGTAAAAGTGTAGCAAAGTTGTCCAAATGCAAACAGGCAGAAATAATCATCTCCGACCCCATAAAGTATATATTTTCTTTTGCACCGGCATGTCCATGGACCTTAAATTTAAGTTCAATACAGTCACGATCGAAAACTTTCCCCGTTTCGCGAATATCGATAAATATCGATAGTAAAAAGACTACGAGGGAGCATAGTATTTTCAATCGCTGCATCTTTTGTGCTTCGTTTATTTGGGAATACTTCGAAGACGTTTGTAGAGCTGGATATACACATCTGTATGTTCCGTCATTAAACTCATCCCAAGTAACGCATTCCATTTGCAAGTTTCTTTTGTTCAACAATGAATATGAGATTAAATAATAACATTGTACTGCAAAAGGGAATTTGTGGGGCGGTCCACACACATTAGCAGCTCGTCAGACTGCACTTTGTTTACCTCTGTTGAAGCGCTCGTTCTTCACATATTTCCATGCATAAGCAGGCACATATACATATATATATCTGTATATACACGGATATGTATTTAAATGCAACTGCTAGGTTGGGAGGGGACACTCCCTCGTCCGGGCGAGCGCTAAAGCTTGACGCCAACGTGGAAGCGTTCGCATTTCGCTAGCATTAAAGTTTTTAATTGGTTTGGAGCACGAAACTATGTGCATATGTATATAAGGCCCCTTAGACTCGTTGAACGACCCCAAAAACAAAAGAAAAAAGCAACAACAAAACAAAACTTTAGACATTGTGCGAGCACCCATCAAGTTGCCCCAGAATGTGTGTGCTGTGCAATTATCCCAAAAGTAACCCGAAAGACCAACGATGCAAAGTAGTTACAGAACCCATAAACCATAAACCCATAAAGCATAACAGAAAACGGCGCATTTTATACAGTTTCTCCTACTAATAATGCCTTTATAATAACCCACAATTTAGATACCATTACGATACATATAATTCGTATTTTGCTCTGTTGTTTATATCATAATATGATTTGCTAAATAGAGTACACTGCCTCCCCAAGCTGGAACGATTTTCAGAAGCACTGTCTTGTTCAATCATTATACTCCTGCACTGGATATTATGCCCCTGTAGAGGGTATTATAATTTTGTATATCTATTTGTAACACATTAAAGTAATTGCAGTGATGCATCATTAGCCGAGTCTATAGTCTGTCTGTCTTTATGGAAAATACTCCCTCCGTTTTGAAGCTATCGTTATTATAAAACTTGTCGCATGTGTCGGAACTATCCGGATCAGATCACTATATCATATAGCTGCCATAGAAACAATCAGTCGAAAGATGAGTTCTTGTAAAAAGGTACTCATTTAAAAAGGTATCCGACACAAAATCCTAATATTAAGACAACAAATGATCAACATCGGAATAAATATATATATATATATATAGACATATGGTTTGGCACTTGTTTTGTTTGTCAATAAAAACAGCAATTAAATGTTAAGTTGCCTTTGCTCCTATGTGTATCTAACGATGTGTTCGCCGATTTGCTCGAGCTCCTCGGTCGTTGCGCAACACTGCCAGGACTCGTGAACGCCAAACGTGTAGATGGTCTCGTGAAAGTAAAGCTCACTTGGCATTATCAGGGCGGTGGGAAAGTCAAGATTGTTCATGGTATCGGGAAACTTTTCCATTTGCACACTGAAGCCAGAATATTGATAATATCGAGCACACTCCTTGCCCATGATCGGCTCCTCGTCGTGCGAATCGTTCGGAAAATTGTTGGCTGTGGTGAAGCGCATGCCCGGCTGATTGCTGTGTATATCCAGGAAGCGACCCGATTCCGGATGTAGGAATCGTCCCACAAAATGCAAAATGTTCGCATCAAAATCCTTATCAATGGCATAGCAGACATCGAAACCGGCCGTAATCGGTTTATTCTCAAACTGTCGCAATCGATCCCCAATAAAGGCCGGCACACGCATATCATATACGGTGTTGTCCACTGGCGAAAATCGACCCGTCGGCATCGACTCGTTGTCCGTCTCAACCGTATGCTCGGCGGCAATGACCAGTCGATGCTCCAGCACACCCTTGCGTCCCAACTTCTGGCCAGCCATATTGAAATAGCAATGATTGCTAATGTTTACGGGCGTTGGCTGATCTGTGCGCGCCTCGATTCGCATGTGAAAGCGATTGTCGTCGTCCATTGTGAAATGGAGTAGCACAATTAGATTGCCCGGATAGCCCTCGTGTCCATCGGTGGACGTGTGCCGCAGCGTAATGCCATCCGGTCGCAACATGTGTAGGTCCCAGATGATGCGATCGAAACCAATGAAACCACCATCGATCTGATGCTGATTTTTGAAATTTTTCGACACTCGCACCTTGCGTCGATCCATCACGAATTCGCCATTGGCCACCCGGTCAGCGACGCGTCCCAGCATGCAGCCAAATTGTAGATCCCGGTTCGCCTCATAGCCAGCGATATCGTCGAATCCAAGCACCACGTCCTCCACGTTGTGATATGCATCCGGGCATTTGATGCTCTGTATGCTTGCGCCCAGTTGGATAATCGCCACGGACAAATGACTAGAATTGCTGATCGTGTACCGTCGCACTACCTGCGCCCTCTCGGTGAACGGGTTGATGGCAATGCCAAAGATGTCCTCAACTACTTTCACCATAATGTTGTAATTTGGAAATTTTGCTTGGAAGTTTAGAAGTATTTTTTGTTGTGTAATTTTTGATTTTTCTCAATTTATTTTCAAATGTGACATTCTCACTCTCAGAATTAGTTGGACGTATGTATGTGGATTACAATAATCGATATACGATACTAAGGACTGCTAAGACTGGCCTTTCTGGGAAACATTCTAGATGAATGCCTAATTAATGTTTCAACACATTGTTGAAATATATATTGCTTGGAAATATATATTTTCATTCTCGATTAATTTGTATTCTTTGACAAAACTTCCACACAAAACATTGACTCTTACAGGTACTTATGATGTATTATTATACCCTTGTAGACGATATTATAATGTTCTCATGAAATATGTAACGCATTGAATGGGATGTCTGCGATTTCATAAAGTCAGCCATGACCGGTAGATAGGCGTTGACATACATGTCTCCCATTTATAATACAAGATAACAACATAGATGTGGAGTATTCAGTGCACTGCCAGTAGTGCTAGTCGGTCTGCAAAGGGTATGTAATCTTCGGCGTGACTGTGAAGATGACTGTTATTTCTTGTTATTTTTGGCCTCTGTGCAATTTGTGTTAAACAGGTTCAAGTTGGTTTGTGTGTAGATAAGTAAGCCAGTCGAATTGCATGCAGAAATTTATCTTATCAACTCAACTGGTTCTGCATGGTCAACTAACATCACTTTATACATACACACATATATATACATATATATATATATGTATATATATATATATTTAGAGTATAGAATATGAGTATGATTTATGATGTTAGGACAATGAGGTTGTTCCATTTAATCAAGAGCACTTTTTATTATTTTGCCAATAACCATGACAAGAATTATTGATGTGGATTCATTACAGTCATAACTGAATAATTCAATAGGTGTCTGCATGTATGGTGGCTTATCTAGTCCATGTAATTGCCATAAATTGCGACGCTTAAATCCAAATTGCTTCTATCTCTGTCAACTCTCTGTCTGTCTGTCTGCCCCTCGACTGGCTAATGCCACACACTAAATGACCATGGCTCATTGGGTACATTGTTAGCAACTGCCACCAACTGCAACGGCAACATCATCATTTCAGAGGCCGTGGGGAAGACAAACAGCTGCTGACAGAAGCCCCGTTTATCGAGTTGAATGTCAGGCCGTGTAAACCAGAAAAATGACCAGCTGCTCCAGTTCCAATTGGGCCCTGCTTTTATTATAACGTATATATATATAGTATATATGCGGCCGAAAGGTACAATTTGTGTACGCAACTTGGCGATAAAATTCATTTAATTGTTTCAGCAATGAATTTGCTATCGATGCAATTATTAATTATTCATCATGCCTTGCTTTGTATCCTCATAAATAATGCAGATATCCGCGATTCGATGTCAATTAAATTTATCGTTTCTAATATGCTTGATTGAGGATTTCGGTATTGATTTAATCGAATTATGATATTCACATGGCTCTGTTCTTCATCGTAAGTCTGTTTGTGCATATTAACTGACCAGATGTTTATTCGAATTTTGTTTCTACTCTTCTTTTGAACAATGTCAAAAACGGCGAGTTCTTTTTACAATTTTACAAAATTTGTGATTATTTTTCAGGAGCACTTAACGATCCGGGCATCCAATTTTGACCCAAACTAAATTTATAGCTACAAACATACATATATATATATATATATATATATAAATCTGTGTTGCACCAAATACTAACTTTTAGTTCATTTGGTATATTTTTAATTTTTTGGTAATGATAGTTTCAGTTGAGCCAAAAAAAATCATAGCTTTTGTTAAGGTTTTTCACAAAGAATGAAATAAGGGATAAGTATTTTGGTTAGAGATCGCTGACTTTCCTTAACAATTATGTATTCTATCTATACAACACTAAGTGCATTAAGATGTGCTTTTTTGTTGAACATATATTAACAATAAACTTAAGGGGGAGGAGTAATAAAGTTTTTTGACTACTTTAAAATGTTTCTTTCGTAAAACTTATAAGCTTAGGTACTTATATACGTCTCTGTCTATAAATAATAATAATAATAATAATAAATACCCATAAATGAAAGTCAACCTGATACGAATAGTACTTTCTGACTTATTTACACATATTTCGTATGTGTATACCTATTAAAAAATATTCAGCGTTCAAGGTCCGCTTCCTTATCGATTGATATTGCACTGCTTGAGTCATACACCTTATACTACTTGTATCAACCAGCACCAAATCATGTTCTTCTTCTATATATATATATATATTATTCTATATATATATATATATATAGAATTCAAGCACTTTCAAGGTGCACATATCAGAAGTGAGTTGAGTTTTCCTTAAAACTACCAATGTGAGGAACGCATTCCCCATTTGCATATTTGAATATATGTGTACAAATATACACCAGATTTTGGCTTGAATGTGTATATCAGGAATATACGAATATGGGTCTCTTGTCAACATTACATTACTACTCGCACTGAACTTGGAATGCTACAAGTAACGCAAGTGACTTCAAATTTATGCATGCACATATCTGTTACTTGCACCTGCCCCTTCCCTCCCCCAACACTTCGCTAAACCCACTAGGCGATTATGTTTGCTAGTTTGCTTTACATATGTTGTGCACCCTAGACCCATGAAATTTGTGTTTAAGGGGTATCATAGAAATGTATACGCTTGCATCAGTTTATATAAAATTGCTTTTCGAATAAATGGGAACTGCAACATCTGGATGAACATACTACGAAAATCTTTATACTTTCTAATCACAAAGAAATTGCATACCCATTTAACTGCGTGATTGCGGTGACTTCATGTTGAGTAACCGAGTACAGGGCATTCCCTAGTCGAGCAACTGGCGCATTTTTTTCATTTCATTATCGTGTTTGTTTGCTGTGTTGTAGAGTAGAAATCAACAACCTTAAGCTGTCCAAGTTTGTGCTGCGACCTGAGTTTGTGTCTAGGCGTTGCCGTAAACAATTTATAACTGCATGTACGAAATGATCCAAAGTACAACTAGGACTGTGACAGACTCTGTGAGTGACGGACAGACGGAGGAAGGGAAACGACTGCAGCATATGTATGTTGGGATGGGGATGGGGACGGTTGTATTTCAATTGTTTGAGGGATTAGTTTTACTTACTACTGTTGACTGCAGACAGTATAAATGATTTAAGTGAACCCAAACAAAGCTTTCTACACAAATAATGGTTCGAGGGAATCTTGATATATAACTAACATATATTTTGTATTACTTGAACATTAATCATTACATTCATTTATCATTTAACATTACGTATCGAATATATGCATTACTTATTTACTATCAACGAACATTTGAATTCGTTTTCACACGGAAGCGTCACTTATCTTATATCTTATACAAATTATTAGCCATAACATATGAGTTCGCCCGACTGCGATATATTCTTTTATCAGTGCAATGCCTGCTGATAACAGGTGGCAACTTATCTTTGATTTAAATTTGGTGATTCTGGCTCTAAAATTGTGGAAAATAAAGGCTGTCCTGACTCTTTGGGTGCGGAGTGTGTAAATAAATAAAATTCGTATCAGTCCTAGTAAAAGGGGCCCAGTAATTTATCGACTATCGACTAGGACTAGGAATCAATGGGTTTCTTGTATGAAATAACTATAGTTTTAACGATTTGCCTTCTTGCGGATTTGTGTGAGTTACGCAGCTTTAAAGATATGAGATTAACGATTTTATAGCCGTCCAGTGGACAAGGCATCCCAATATAACATTTTGTCTGATGCGGGCCCAGACAAAAATCGATATATTTTCAAAGCTTCAAATCTCTAGCCTTAAGAATGTCGCAAAAGGTTGCTATCATACGGACGGACAGTCGGACGAACACCTGGATATTTTTGATATTGTTCAAAACCAATATACTTGTGTAGCATATGACACAAAGATGCAACCTCGACAATTGTTTGTCAAAACTGGCCATTTTTCTGACTCTATGCATAAGATATATCTAAGATTCTCGAAAGTAATATGGAACATTAAATGTCAACTAAATGCAATTAATTTATGTTTATTTTATGCTTGGTTTGCAGATGCCTGGACTTGTGGTCTTCAGACGTCGCTGGTCTGTGGGCTCTGATGATCTGGTGGTGCCAGGTGCATTTCTGTTGGCGATGCACTTTATATGGTAAGCAGATCGATGTACATATATATGGTGCATATTGGTTGGTTTAATGATTGACTGTGTGTGTATTTCAGTTTTGTGCTTGTGGCCGTCTCGTTGGTGTTGTTTCACTACGACACAAGTGTTTTAAGTGTAAAACTATTGTTCTATCAACTAATAGGGTACTTGTTAATATTATTTTGTGAGTATGCTAATATCTATCTTATCTAATGACAGCCAGTTAGCTCGCAGCTGTTAACTGATTAATCAACTGGTTCAATCTCTCAATATGTCAATCCAATTCATTTCCCAACAGTTTCAATATGCGTAGAAATAGGCATTTGTGTGATCTCGATGCGCGGCAGCATTTTGGATTCCGAGGCGCGTACATCGATGAATATGTGGATATATCTCAAGAGTTGTAAGTTCTATTCATTTCTATTCAACTCAATTCAATTCAATTCAATCGACAAGTTTGTGACAAAATGCTTTTGTTGTTTTTATTGTTCGTCAGTGGTGATGCTATTTGATATTTCGTGGCTGGTCCTGGGCTCAATATGGTTGTCCAATTATTGTATTGAAGCGCCAATCGACGAGGCCAAGAAGATATTTATTGGTGAGTGAGAGGGTCTTTTTTTCTTTTAACAAACAAACAGTCATAATTGCAACTAAATTGTATTCAATTGTGTCTACAGCCATCGTCATATGCAACTGGACGCTGGTGCTCATCACGCTGATAACCATCTGGTGCACATTCGATGCAGCGGGTCGTTCCTGGGTCAAGATGAAGAAATACCAGCGCTCCATGCGTGAGACTGAATCGCGATTCAACTACAAGCGCAGCAACAGCATGAATCGCAACTGGCGGCAACGGTGTGTAAACACTGCTAAACTCAGACAAAAAATCGAACTACAATTTAGTAAATCACCATACCTTATTATTTAGAAAGTAGATTTCTCTCTAAATATCATGTTCTTTTGGTGTTAATTCTAGGGTCCTAGGATTTTTCTAAAATGTAGTCAACCAGTTTGCCTAATATCCAGCGTACTTATTTCAATGTGCATTGCTGATTTTTGATTACTTACATTGATTCTTAAACATTAGTAACATATACCACTTTAGAGTTAGTTTATAGACTAAACTAGGTAAACTATTTGGAAGGATTTTACAAAATAGAATCAACTCTGGCACTGATGCAATTCAGCATCCGAGCGAACATTATGAAACCTATCTGTGATATTCTAACCATTTCGATCTTGCATTCCTCTTGCCCCCTTTCCGGTTTGTGCAGCAAGGTGATGCGTGCATATCAGGACAGTTGGGATCATCGCTGTCGCCTGCTGTTCTGCTGCATGGGCTCATCGGAACGTAATCGAAACTCGTTTACGGATATTGCGCGACTCTTGAGCGATTTTTTTCGCGAACTAGATGTGGTGCCATCGGATGTGGTTGCCGGCCTGGTGCTATTGCGCAAGTTCCAGAGACTTGAGCGCGAAGCGATTGTCAGACAGCGCAAGAATGGCACCTACGAGTTCCTCAGCGGTGTGCCCATCACGGAGCGCACACAGTTCCTAGCACTCAACGATGCCAAAAACTATGACTTCTTTCAGACCGTCATACACTATATGTACTTTGCCCAGGGTGCCTACGGCTGGCCGATGTACGTCCTCATCAATCGCAGCAAAATGTGGCATCTACTGCCCGAACTTAAGTGAGTATTATAAAAAAAAAACGACGGATCGACGATCTACTGGGATTAAACAACTGCTTGTCCAATTTATGCTAGATGCTTTGGCTGCTGTTGCGGCAGTGGTGACAACGGTGAGGTTATTCAGGACAATTGCTGCTACTGCAATTATGCGGCATTGAAAAAGACACTGCAACTGGGCGACATTGATATTGTGTATGCCACATACCATGTGGATGTGGGCGAGACGCCCTTCTTTGTCGCCGTTGACTACACGCAAAGGAAGATTGTGATCAGCATTCGGGGCACGCTGAGCATGAAGGATATACTCACCGATCTGAATGCGGAGGGCGAGGTGCTGCCGCTGCAGCCGCCGCGTGACGATTGGCTGGGTCACAAGGGCATGGTGCAGGCGGCGATTTACATACGCAATAAACTGCTGGAGGAGAACCTCATTGAGCGTGCACTGCAGCGGAATGCGGAACGTTTAACCCACACCTTTGATCTGGTGCTGGTTGGTCACTCACTCGGCGCTGGCACTGCGGCCATATTGGCCATATTGCTGAAGCCGGATTATCCGACACTGCAATGCTTTAGCTATTCGCCGCCAGGCGGACTGCTTAGCATGCCAGCCGTGGAGTACTCCAAATCGTTTATAACATCCGTGGTGCTCGGCAAGGATGTGGTGCCGCGCATCGGCCTCAATCAAATGGAGGCACTGCGCGCAGATCTCATCAATGCCATACAGCGCAGTGTGGATCCCAAGGTGCGTTCGACTCTGTCCCGAGAGATTCACACATTGATTGATTGACTTCTTCTTTGTAATTTATTGAAACGGTAACTTTGTATAATATATATATATATATATACAGTGGAAGACCATTTCGTGTTCGGTACTCTGCTGTGGCTGTGGTCCTGAGCCCACCTCTGTCGTCCACATGTCCGGCCAGGATACGCACATCAATCAATACCAGGAGGTAAGCGCTGCTGACCCATATTGCATTTGACCCCACCTCCGGCTTACACGTTGCTTTATTGTATTTGTTGTCTTTTTGTTTTTTTTAGGAGCGAGGCACGGCACGCTCAACGAGCGCCCATCCGACGGACAGCTCAATAGCTTTAACACTGCACCAGCCCTTATATCCGCCCGGCCGCATCATACACATTGTGCGGCATCATCCCAAGCCTGATGAGTGAGTAAATGCTTCAGCAAAATATCTAAAATGATTTCACGCGACTCCCATTGGAATTTCACAAATTTGAATTTGACTTGAATTTTGATTTTCGATTTGGACTTTGGTTGTAATTCGTTTTCACAAAAAGCGCAAGATCCGCTTGACAATTGTGTGTGGTTGTGTGTGTGTGTGTGTGTGCGAGTGTGCATGTGTAAGTTATCAGCTATAACTCGGCAAGCTCCGTCATCAACACGATGCAAAACGGCGATCTACACGGCCTCCAGCTGAGTCATGGCCAATGGCGTCGGATTTGTTCAGATTGTTACTCATAGATAGCTTAAGCTGCGCACAGTGGGGCCAAATCGAAACACAATCATTGGTTGTGTTCGCATTCTTCTTCTAAAACAAGTGAAGACCCTTTGATGCGGTAATAATACATTTGAAGAAGACTCACTGATTGCAAATTATAACGTTTTGATTTTTAAGAGGATCATTAGCAGTAAAATAGGTCACATTTTGTACTGTTGAAAAATGGTTAAAATGCATTTAATTTTTTGATTTACTAGTAGGAGAGCCTCTATTTGATGTGGGTAAACAATGCATACAAATATAACAATAGCCGATTATATATGTGTATATTATGTAAATTACGTTGTTAAGTCACAACTAATCTAAGCTGAACAACATACAAATATTGTTCAAATTAGCACTTTAATAGATGTGAAGATAAGGTATACAAATACTTATTGCATTATAGTGGTTATAGTATATATATATATACAAATTAAGTGCGATTGGAATCTGCTCGTAGGCTATAATATTAATTAAAATGAACTCGATATGAAAGTCATTCCCATTTTTTGTTTGTGTTGTTAGCTCCCATCATGATTTTGTTTTTAAATACGTTTCCCCTTGTTGACAACCGTATCTATATCGTATATATCTATATTCGTATACCAATTTAACTATTTGCAACTATTTTCAGGCAAAAATACGACAGTGGTTGGAGGTAGGCCCGTTGCACAGCTGATCAATATACAAACATACATACATAATTACATGCATACATACATACGTACATATGTATGTATGTATATAACTGAAGAAAGCGATTTATCTGAAACCAACAACAAAAACAAACTCGAACTTGTCTTGTATTGTCTCTCTCTCTCTCTCTATCTCTCTCTTTCTTTGTCTCCCCCTCTCTCTGTCTCTGTCTCTCTGTATCGCTCTCTTTATGTGTTTGTCTCACACATTTTAGATAGTATGAACATGATTTCTGCAGTTCGTTCTTAATGTTTGCCGATTGCATGAGGCAATGCATGCTTTCTATTTAGGGCCCAACCTTTTATTCCCGTTCCTAAAAGCTCACTCGCTCTCTCCCTCTCTCTCTCTCTCTCTCCCTCTCTCTCTCTCTTTCTTTCTCTCTCTTTCCTTCTCGTTGTTTCGAGAAGATAATTTAAGTAACCAGCTGTATTTCGGCATTTAGAATTCTACCACTAAGCATGCAATACATTGTATGATTGTAGTATATTGTATGCTTAGTGAGTCTACAAAATTGAAGTTGTAATTTTCAATTGCGTTATTTTTTCCATACATTTCTGTTTCATTTAATTAGATTTGAAAACTATGTTTTTAAACAATTTTTAAATAAGTCCATAAAAATCATAAATCTTTAGATAAAGTTTATTACAATCAATTTGTATAGAAAGTTATACTTTTAAATATTCGAATTATGCGAAAATTAAGTTTAGAGTGATCATACAATTTGTATTTCATACACAACCGTCTTGATTTATGTTTGTTCTGGCAGCTGCATGACGACCCCAAAGGAATACCACCTACCCATACCCATACCCATACCCATTGCATAAACGAACCCATTCTTTTTCTCCTTTCTCGTTTCTCTCTCGTTTGCTGTATTTCGAATTAGCTCTAGCCGAATTTATGAATTGTAGTTGTCGTTTTAATTTCAACCACTGCATCGATATATATATATATATATATATAGATATAGATATTATATTATACGTATTATATAAACTACATACATAATTAGTATGTATGCATAACACTTTTTGTGACACATACTACTATTCTACATGGATATGTAACTATATTAACTATATTCAACTGACAGATATACTGATATGTATAGCAAAACAAAAATGCCCTTACTTGTATTACAGAAATGTGCTTAAGAGTCGAGAGCCCGTCTATCAGGCAATATGGGCCGATTCAACCGATTTCGATGAGGTGCTCATTTCACCTGTCATGCTGCAGGATCATATGCCCGATAAGGTTCTCGCCGCGCTCAAGAAGGTAATTGCGGAAGTTGATGACGAACGTACATCGGTGAATAGTTGTTCTACAGCCAGTTGATCACGTTGACCAAAATAATAATAATAATAATAATAATATTAATAACAATAATAATATTAATTAATACTAATGATGATGATGATGATGATGATGATGTCGGTGATGTTGTTGATGATGCTCGTGTACTCGCACAACTTGTCGTCGTTTTACTAGAACCATAGTAATAGCATAATTAGCGCACAATGACTTAGTTAGCCTATGGCTATACCAGCATACATACATATATACATACACACATAAATAAATATATACATACATACATACGCACACGCATACATACGTATATACATTACGTTACATTAATAGCAATAAGTGTGTATGTGATTTGTATTACGAGTAGCATAATGTTAAGGCGTCGAGCGTTAGCGTGTTACCCTAATCTCAACACTACCAAGACTACCAACAACAAAAAAACACATGATAGCACACGCTCCCACCCCTCAGACCCCACACTTGCCCTCAAGTAAGACACGCTTTCAAATCAGATACGAGCAATAACAGTAACAGCAACAGCAACAACAACAACACCCCAGCAATAACAAAGATAAATATAATTAATTATTGATTTAGTTAAGCGCTTCTTTGTATGATTTTGTTTGCTTAAATTATGTTTAAATTATTTGTATGTTAAACATTATTGCCAGCTATCATTTAATGTTGAACACCCAACGTGCAACACACGTCCAAGTCCCTATCTTAGCCCTCTCTTACACACACTTACTTACTTACATACATACATACGATGTGTGTATGTAATTATGTTTGGGTAAGCTTCTCATTGATCTAGTTGACTCTGTGACACAATTACCTATTTGAT
This sequence comes from Drosophila macrothrix, assembly GCA_035042055.1. Lineage (NCBI taxonomy): Eukaryota > Metazoa > Arthropoda > Insecta > Diptera > Drosophilidae > Drosophila > Drosophila macrothrix. Next base: position 16,568,432 of record JAWNLX010000587.1, on the reverse strand, counting down.
TGCCTATTTATTTTATTGCTTAAGTACTTGTAATTGTTTAATTGTCCACCAGTATAAACTATAAGTTACATTTGTATTTGCATTTCCTTGTCTCTGTTTTTTTATTATTATTATTATTTTGTTAATTTTATTGAATATACACGTACATGAATATGTATACACCAAATTTATTTGATTGCATTTTTCATTATTCAATGTATGTATCTTTATGAGAGGGGTCACGGGAAAGGGGCTTAAATACAAAGGTAAACGATGGCAACTACTGATCTCTTGGATAATATCGAATAATTGACTTATGAACTCAGCACATAAGCGATTATTAATTTGCCAACGAGTACAAATTATTCAGTAACTAGTTAGTTATTGGAATGGTCGCCTTGCAGAAACCCATGGAATTATCGTTTCGACTATTTGAAATGAAAAGAAGGAGTATATTTTTTTGTATTAATAAATAAATTGTGCTATTTTCAGAATTATCTTTTGTTCTTTATTTTATAATTTCATATGTGCTAAGTTTTTTGTTGCAACCTTTTTTTGGTAAGTTTAATTTGCAACACAAAATGAAACTCTCTGGATTATCACATTCTAAACACACACATAAATACATGCACACGTACATATGTATATAAAGATGTGTATATACATACACATATGTATACATACATATATAGTACACAAAATGCTGCATGGGCATGTTTCATTGTTGTAACGCTTTTGTACCGCTAATGTGCCAACAAGCGACTCGTGTTAAATCTTGCTAGTTATGCAATTCCAAAAATCCCTGCCGAAAGAAGTGCGAATTAATTCAAAGTACGTAGAGCAAAGTAGCAAAGTGTTCCCAGAGACCGTTTGCAAGGCGGATCCGAGAGAGGCTTTTTGAGCTATAGCTTGTAGTCCTTTATAGTCCTTCATATAGTACATAGAAACAATTGCATATGCATATATGAAGTTTTTAGCAACAATTTAAATTACTGTATATATCTATATATATATGTATATTTTGTTTCCTTGTTTTGTTGTTATGTTTCGTCAATATGATAACAACCGGTATTGCGCGGGGCAATCCGATAATGATTACCAAAATATTTAAATGACCAATGATGATGAGTAAAGGTCGTGTCATGTAGAGAACGTACCGTAAAGGCATGTACTGCTCGTAAATGCAAAGATAACACGACAATAACTACAACTACAACTACAAATACAACTATAACTACAACTACAACAACCAACAATACAACTACAACTTCGACAACACAAAATACCGATACCAGGTACAGCTGCCTACTACTTAAAAGACTATGTACTTAAACAACTTTCCATTTTGATCTCGTTAACAACAAATACCAAAAAAAAAAACAAAAAAAAAATCAAGTCTATTTTTCTCTCTCTCTCTCTCTCTTTCTCTCTCGCTCTACTTCTCTTTAGAAATATATATGCGACTTTCTCCCAAGCTAAATCTAACCTATAATTTTATAAATTTTTCTCTCATTACCTTCTAAAAAGAAATGAAAAAGAAACTGTCTAAATGTTATTGTACTCGTCACTGCTGTGTCCAACTTTAAAATGTGTTATGAACATAGCCACTAGTGTCACCACTTCCATTCCAAATCACTAATCCAGGTATTCTTAACCCTGATCAATGTACTTAATATTCTTTCAACTGTACTATTTACCGTATACATGTTATTTGTGGCAAGACCCTAAAGATATTAGCACCTGAATATTAAAAAAAAAATGATTTTTAGTCCCAACCCACCTTTATACTCAAAAATATTTTAATAATCTCTCTCTCTCTCTCTCTCTCTCTCTCTGTCTCTCTCTATATATATATCTCTCTGTCTGTCTCTCCGTCTTTCTATCTCGCTCACTCACGCACCCGCTGTCGCTTTCGCTCTCGCTCATTTTGCTTCCTATTGTACATACATACTTACATACGTAACTGTAAATTCCCGTCTGTGTATGTAACTGTGAAGCTGAATAGATCTGTACTATACCCACTACTACTACTACTACTACTACATATACATATATATATATACTCGTACATACATAAATATATATATTCTCTGAATGAATTATATTTCCAATTGAATCGGCAATTTGTAATCTTTACCCTCCCCTTTGTCATTTGCTCTTTCTCCATTTCTCTCTCGTTGCTGTTACCACAGGTTGTAACCACAAGTGGCCCGAGGAAGCCCCAACGCCAGATCTCGAATGCATTCTCCACCACATCCGCCGAGCATGAGCCGGAGCTGGTGCCAACGAATGGCAACGTTGAGGCGACAGAGCATTGGCAGCGGCCAGCTGATAGTTCCTATACAAATCTGAGCAACAGCGTCATGTTGACGCCAACGGCACAGCACAAACTCTGCCTGGAGACATCGTTCACCAATCTGCAGCATCAGCTGGAGCAGCGTGCACCAGTGCAGCCGACTGGCGGCAGCAAGGCCTCATCCATAGCGGGAAGCATCTTTGGGCGCAGCCAGCTGAGCTCCATAGCCACACCGTATGACATATCAAGCGGATTGGACGACAGCATCACAACGGTGACCATGCGCAAGAGTCCATCCTCCATGATCAGCGAGACGGCGACGGTGGTGGTGAATGCCGTCGAAGATGCCAGAGATACCGGTGATGCTGGCGACGTGCCTCGCCTGCGAGCGGTGGCCTTTGACATGGCCATAACGCCACCGCCAGCGCCACAACCACAATCATCACTACCACCGCCACTTTTCCAGCCATTGGCGCGTCAGCACTCGGAAAGAAAACCACGTTCGCTGCCACTGACGCAGGCGTTGCGTCGCGCATCGGTGGCTGGTCAGGGTGTCGATTTGCTGCACGACGACTGGTATGGTCTGGCCCCGTTGGCCAGCCCCGAAACACTCTCGGAGATCTCGAGTGTGTCGTCGCGCAGCAGCGTGCCCATCAGTCTGGCCAACAGCATTGAACGCTATCTGCAGCATATGGGCGTTGTCGGTTCGTCGGGTGCGCCCAAGGTGCCGCTGGAGGACATCTTTGAGTCGCAGCTGCATACACCAAAGGTGATGCGACGTGCGCCCAAGTTCACAGAGAATCTCTCTGGCTGCGCCGAGGACAATCGCAATCTGGACCAGTACAAGCGATTGGGTCGCGTTTTCGTTACATTTCCGCGCATCATTCCCGAATTAGGAGCGTCGAGAGCAGGCACTCACTTGCAACAACACTATTTGGACTCCAATTCCAGCGATGATAGCTTTGAGTCTGCGCACAGCCTGCAGCGATTGCAGCTGCCAGCGACTGTGGCATGCGCCGCCAGCTCCAAGTCAGCCGATCAACTGGACGAGGAGGGGACACGCCAGACCGTCAAGAAGCTAACGTTTAGCGACAGCAACATCCTCTCCGAGGAGCATTGCCTGCGCCTTTGTCCGCACTGTCCATGCCGGCGAACGGGGCTCGATTGCTGTACACGTCCACCGGAGCAGGATCATCAGCAGTGTGCGTTGGGAACGGAGGCGGCGTCGACTGCGGCAACTGTGGGCTCTACGGATACAAATAGCAGCTTCTATAGCGCCAACTCGAGCTCATCCTTGGAGCACTATGCGACGCCCAGTCGCCAGCTGCAATTAAAGTTGAACGGCGGTAATCGGCCCGTCGACGAGATACTCATACGTCCCGGCGTGCTCGAGTCACATTTTCCTGTTTATGGCGGCGGAGGCGATTGTGCTTCTGGCCAGCCAGAGACTCCGGCAATTGTGGCGCCCGCATCCCCATCCCCATTGAGCAACGGTAGTGGTGGCAAGCGGCCAGATGTGGTTGGTGGGCGTGTGCGCAAACGCCTTTCCTCCGAGGAGTTTGTGTTCACGCGCACCGATGATCTTCCCATTTTAGTACAAATCGGTGATAGGAATCGGGCTGGCGGAGGAGGACTCGGACATGGCTCGCCGGCCATACGCAAGCAGCGCCGGGGCGGCTGTGTGTATCCCGTTGGCAATAGCATACGCATTGCCGGTGCCGATGTGGATGCAGCTGCCGCTGTTGCTGCAACTGTTGCTAGTGCTGCTGCTACGTCTGCGACCGATTCCCCCTCGTCCATTAGTAAATTTTCCCGCACTCGCATCGCTGCGGCTGCGGCTGCGACAGCAAAAGCAGCAACAGCAGCAGCTGGAATAAATAACGAAAGTAATGTTTAAACAATTAGTATATACATACATATATAAAGATAAGCGTAGTTGAATGCAGTACCTAAGCAACCACAACCAAAAACTTATTCTATTTTACCTGCGTTATACACAAATAATACACATACAACAACAACAACAAGAATAGAGAACAAAACCTTATGAAAAACTAACATTTGGCTGGCATACCAAACAAAAATGCGGCATGTAAAACAGCGTTTAACATTGAATAAATGCAATATACATACATATACACATAAATATATTTTTTGTGCAGCTAGCTGATCAAATGAGGAGCGGCCCCGACGCAAAAAAAAGTTTTAATAAAATGTTTTGAAATAAAAAACGTTACAAAATCAATCTCATTTTTAACATTTATCGGTGCTTGATTACACAACGATATGGAATCGATATGTCATCGATAAGTGCGAAAAGCTGTTTACATTTTAAATTGAGTAACATTTTCTTATTTTCCTTTGGGGGTGGTGTTGATGACTTTCTCGCATGCAGCTCTGACCAGACTCAAATCATGTTTCAAATAAACAAACGCTTTCGCTACGAAGTATCGTATCATCGTATTTTTTTCTTTTACCAGGGGGAAATTATGATCCTTATACATAAATTTATTTGCAGTTTGCTGAATAGAGTAGGCTAGCATGGGCACATACCAGTGGCCAGTGGTTGCTGCATTGGCTAAACTTACTTGGAGGCTCGGAAAAAAAGTACAGCATACTTTTGAGCACGCAAACGAAATTTATTTAAAAACTTTTTTTTTTATGACTAGTCAAATTGGAAAGCCAAGAACTATCTGTGGTCCAAAGAACATCATGCTAGTCCTAATGGACAAGTTACGACCTATTTTCCTCATTTGGTTGTGTCCTTTGTTTGACACATTTTTACACCACACTGCGGATCGCTATTAGAGTCCTAGTTAACTCGCAAGCTTTCAGGAAGCCCGCCGCTTGACATGCAGCATTCTTCATTAAAATGGAAATTAATAACAAACAAGAAATATTTGTCAAATTGTATTACACATCTTTATTAAACTAGAATATATCTATCGTTCGTTTTTACTTATAAAACTCTAGATTCCTTTATAATAGCATAATGCATGCAATTCGATCAAGCATTTTTTTTATTTGTTTTTGTTATTGACTCTTAGAACTTAGGCTTAGGCCCCAACTTATGACTACAACCCGTTCACCGAGGTGACCGAGCTCCTGGGCTGCAGAGGGGAAAAAAACCAGTGACTAAAATAAATACAACACATACGCATACAATAAGGATATAGTAGGTAGCTAATAAAGAACTATATACATTGCCAGCTGATTGTCTAATTGGAGCTGGGTTGGGAAATAGGAAAAGCGGGCCGGGGAGGGGTGAGGCTATGGGTCAAGCTGCGGGTTAGGTTGGGTATAGGCTTACACGGCCAAGAAGTCACGAGGATCGCCAATTTTGGGACTTAGACGCACCACCACCTGATCATCGCCATCGCCCACTTCGAGGAACGAGTTCCAATCGGCAAGAAAATAGAAGCCATTCTTCTTTTTGGGTGGCAGTGGCTCTTGCGTAATGGGGTTGGGTCCAAACGAATCCGCCAGATCATCCAGCGAGCCGTTACGCGACTCCTCCGTCGTCGTTGACGAGGAGGAGGTGCTACCCTCTGTTGTGGTGCTGCCCTTGCCAATACTGCTCTCCGCTTCTATTTCTGCATCACTCAAGCCCAGATCGAGGCTAATACGAGTGGGTGATTGAGTTGTGATTGCCTCTTCCTCCAGGGCCGGAGCAGCTGTACTTGTGATGGTGGTGGTGGTGGTGGTGGTGCTATTGCTGTTGTCCACATTCACACTCTGTCTGCGTGGCTTTGTCGTGTCAATGCCCGGTGGCAGCGATTGCAAATAGCTGGCATCCGCCTGCGATTGCGTTTTGAGACTCACATTGAGCTGTTGCAGTTGTTGAAGATTGCTAATTAGTCGTTGGATCTCACTGAGGTTGTTATCCAGCTCCGGCTCCTCATGGGTCGACCTTGGCTCCGATTCGGGCTTGGCCAGCTGATAGTTGAGCTCACTAAATTCGGCCATCAAATCACCATCAAGAACACCGTCTTGTCCACTATCTATGGCCAGATCCATATCATCATCACTGCGGCGTCTGAAACCCAAACCCATTGAGTTAAAAGGCTGCTCAGTGGAGACACCAATACGATTGGCCGCCCGCTTAATAGCCGCCTCAATGATCTTGGTGGCACTGAAAATGGGCAGCTCCACACTATTCTCTGTGGTGGGTTGGATACGTGGCACTGCTGGCCTGCTGGTTGTTAGCGAGAACACCGCTGGCGAGGATGAGTCGTGAGTGGGAGATGGCGACGCTGATGCTGTTATTGGCGCACTTGTTGTTGTAGTGGTGGTGCTAGTGGTGGTGCTTGTTGTGGAACTGCTTGTTGGTTGAGCTTGCAATTGACTCTCCAACTGCTGGGATAGCTCATTGGGGAGCGCCACGCCCAGTTTTTGTAACTGTTGCGTATTGTACAGCAATTTTTGTAGCTCCGCCAAGTCACTTTGCTTAGGCGTGGCTGGCGTGGTTGATGCTGCCGGTAGTGGTGCAGTTGTCACCGTCTTATAGATGGGCTGCATATGCTGATAGCTTTGGCGCTCGCCATTGTCCTCCAGACTGCTGAAGAACTGCTGATAATGCTCAAAGTCCTGATCAACCCCACCAGCTTGGTGCTGACTGCGTTGTGGATGCGCCGGCTGCGACATGGCAAATTCGCGCAACTCCTCACTGGAACTGACATCCGGCTTGGCGGGCTTTGCTACCACCGGTTGCTTATAGACGGGCAGGTCCAGTTTCAGTTGCTCCTCCTGCCGCTGCTGGAGGCTCAGCTCCAACTCAGCAGCATCAGCAGCAGATGCTGGCTGAGCATAAACAATCTGTGTACCACTCAAACTTTTCACTTTCTGGCTGCGCACGGATGCGGCAGTGACCAGCTGTTGTGCTGTAGTCGGACGCGCCTCCTGCAACTGGACTCGCTCCAGCTCCTGCACCTTGCTGAGCAGCTTCTGCAGCTGCACATAATCTTGGGGCTGCACATCCTGCAGCAATCCATTGCTGCGCTCAAAACTATTCAATGGACGCTGGCGCTGCTTGGATGTGGTGGCTGCCGTTGAGATCTCCACGGTGCCCCGATCGAAAACGACCGGTGCTAAATTCTGCAGCTGAGCATAGTCATTGCTGGGCAGACCTTGGCTCCTCACCTGTTCGCTGACACCTGCAGCCACATTGCGTGTAATGAAGCCCGGAGTCGTCGGTTGCGGCTGCTGCAGTTGCTCCAACTGCTGTACACGTGTTATCAATGCCTCAAATTGGGCATGATCGACGGCAGCAGCAGCTTTTGTGGGTCGCGGTGTCGTTGTTGTAGTGCTGGTGGTGCTAGTGGTACTAGTGGTACTAGTGGTGCTGCTCTTCGCTGCCTTTTTTCTGTTGCGCGCCTGCTCGTAAAGCTGCTCCAGCTGGCTATCATCGCTGAGTAAGCGCTGCAGCTGCAACAGATCTGCAGCGCCCAAAGCTCCGGGCTCCAGGCCCAGGCCAAATCCTAATGCAGGCGACGGCGTCGGCTTTGGCTTTGGCTTTGGCCGCACTGTGGTGCTGCTGGCCGCCTTCTGCACCGCATTCGTCTGCTCCAGCTGCTGTAGTTGCCGCAATATCAACTGCAGTTCGCGCGCATCGTTGCTGGCTGGTCTGCGAGTTGTTGTTGTGGTTGTTGTTGTTATTGGCATCGGTGTGGTGGTGGTACTGCTCACACTAAAGCGATTGCTGAGCGCTTGGGTGCCTGGACTGGTTGCCTTGAGCACATTTTCCGGATTGATCTTGAGCTTCTCCAACTCCTGCAGATTCTGCAGCAGCTTGGACAGCTCATCAGTGGAGCTGGCTGGTCTCTGCTGGTTACCGGCATTCGCAAAATTAATATCAATATTGGGATCGATGCGACGACGTGGCTTCTTTGGCTCAACCAGTAATGGTGCGCCATGGGTGATCAGTTGAGCCGTGGGCAAAGATGTGGGTGGTGCTGCTGTTGTGGTTGTGGTTGTCGTACTTGTTGTAGTAGTTGTGCTCCTGGTGGTGCTAGCAGTGCGTGCTGCTTTCGCTTGCAGACGCTCCAGCTCTTGCAGATTTTCGAGCAGCTTGGCCAGCTCCGAATTGGTCTGTGGTGCAGGCAGCTTGGCGGTTGCTGTCGACAGCTGAGTGTGGGCGCCGGTTGGCTCCTCGGTGGGTCGGCCGTCAGCAGCGGCCGCAGACGCTTGAGATTTGCTCAGCGCTTTGGACGATTTGCGCACAATGCCAAAGCGGGTGAGATAACCCTCCACCTCGGGCTTGACGCGCAGCTCCTCGCCAATGTTGAGGGGCTTAAAATTGGAATAGGCATCTGGACGAATGCGGGCTCCCTGTAGGCCACGTAAGTCCGCGACAGCGACAACCGGCTGTGGTGCACTCTCTGCCGGGTAGTAATCATCGATGGCATAGCGCTTGTGTGTAGACTGTCCGCCACCACCGCCGCCACCCACAATGCCCAGACTCTCTAGTATGTCCGCCACTGGTTTCACCGTGCTGCTGCTGATTGTGTGGGCGACCACCGACGGCTTCGGCTTGCGGAGAAACTGCGCATTTTTCGCGCTGTAATGCGAGCTGAAGCGCTGAGCGGAAAACGGTGCCGCCACCGGACGGATCGCTGCCTGGGACTGGGCATAGTCGTATGTTTTCTTGGTGACTGGTTGGAACTCCATGCTGGGCTTGCTGTCCAGCGATGGTGTCAGCTGATACATGACGGGCGCCGGTGCCGGCGGATGATATGTTGTGGCAGTGGGTGCCGGGAATAGCTGCTTCTGCAGGTTGCTGCCATAGGCGGGCTTATAGGTGGTGGCGGCCACATCAGGATTGCCGCCGGGTATGGTGCTCCGTGGCAGAGCACTCGGATCGGGTGTCAAAAACTTGATGGGATTTGGTGGCGTATAGGCATCGATAACGCGCGTCACCGGCGGACGCGTATACAGCTCCTGCAGATTCTCCTCGGTGTTGTTGTCCGTATTGTAAGGCAGGACCAACATCAGGGCTCGCATACTGTCCGCCCGGCTCATGTCGCCCGCCTCTATGCTCTTCTCGTACTCCTCCCGCGTGACCTTCTCGTACAGCTCCTCGATCTCGCCGCTGCAAAAGAAGCTCATTTAGATTAATTCGGTATTTTTTGTTTTTTATTTTTGGTTTTTTTGGGTTATTGGTTTTTACCGTGTCAGCCTGGGCAGTGCCGGATCATTGGCCAATATTTTCTGCACTTCGTCAATGGTCTGTTCGATTTCACGCGGCTGAAAGAAGCTCTTGTCCAGCTGCTGCACAAAGTTGGCGCGACCATGTTGTCCCTGCTGCTGCTTTATTGTGGGCAACGCTTCAATCCAGCTCATCAGCATCGACAACTGGAGCAGCAGCAGCAGCAGCAGATGCAGCAGAGGCTGTGTGTGCACAGCTCTCATTCGCATTAAACTGCTCATTTTAGAGCTCTGCAATTGTAGAAGAAAGCGGCAAAATAAGTAATACGACAAACAGAAAAAAAAAATACAAAATACAACAACCTGAAATCAAGAATGTATTCGTAGAAGGTGCTCAAAAATGATAGGTTTTTTATTACAGAATCAATCTAGAAAGTAAACCAATTCGAGGTGGCATTCCCATTTAATTAGAAACCCTGCGTTTTCCAACTTGGCTTACAGCCCAATATTAACAGGCTGTGGATAAGTCACCACAGCTTTACTAAGTGATCAGAGTTGTAGTTGGTTGCAGAGTTCCATGACCATTTCCAGTTGCAGTCCGGTTCCCGAACACATTCCAGTACACACAACTTGCCAACTTGCTGCTTGTTATGCCTTGCTGCTTGCGGCGCAGTTGCAGAGGCCATTTAGAATGCACGACACGTAGTCAGTCGGTCGGCTCAGTTAGTTAGTCAGTTAAGAGACATTCAGTCAGTGCCAAATACTTTGACCATAAGCGTTGCCGGTTTGCGAGTGCATTTTTATTTTATGAGCTTTTTTTTTCTTTTTCATTTTTTTTCTTTTTCATTTTTCGTTTTTTTTTTTTTGTTTTTTCTTCATTTTGACAAGATTATCTAACAGTTTATTTCGCTAACGGCTTCGCTGCTGGACTCTAAAACATGTCAACGCCATCGTCCACGTAGACGATGGCCAGTAAAATTCGACGTTGCGACGTCGCTTTCTATGGCACTCATTAAATTTATGATTTAACTACGGTAATTAAGTGAAATCTAAATGGTTCGATAGGCTACAGCCTAGGAGTACTCGTACTACTTGCTCAGCCAGACGGCAATGGACCGTAAAAAAGTTGTTCCGCACAATCGAAGCAATGAGCTGGACAAGATCGACATCGCCATCGCCATCGCCATCGCCATCGTCATCGTCATCAATCTTGCGTCATATTTGGCCACGAGGATCTGTCCGTCTATTTTGCATAATAATTCACAATAAAATCGATTTAAATTTTTGACAGCCGCTACGCCTCCCCCCATTGCAACTACATATTTCTTATGGATTTCAGTAAAAGATTTCGCGTTTTTGTTGCTTAATCGACAGATGTGAAATTTGTACACTTGTCGTCGGGCTGTTTTGGCAATAAATTTTCAATTTTTCATTTCACACAAATTTCGGTTTTCCGTTTCGCGCTGAGCAAATTGTATGCCATTTGATTTAATAACTTGTGCATATATTTGGGACAACCAGGCAGCCAAAAACCGAGTGTATATTAACTACAACTGGCTAGTCGCTTGGCTGATTTGGCCAGTTGGCCAGCAAGTCACAATTAATACCTTGTATATGGATCAAAGCTGCAGTCAACTGGCAATGTCTGTGATAATAATGATATGTGATTCCAGTTAAGTGGCCGAGTTGGGGAAACCGCAAAACAAACGTCATTTAATGTTCGTCAGAAAGTGAACAACCAATTTTACCGTTCGCTTAATTAAATGCAATTTTCGCATTAAATAAAACAAAAATGTTCCATTATTTGATGAATTACTCCAATAAACGCAAAACAAAACTATTTTAGCTTGAGAAATAAATTACTTGTGTTACAACATGTAATGCGACAAATTATATGCTTTAGCTCAAATTTGATAATTTATTTATTTATTTCTTTTTTTCAACGCCTCTGTAATTTGTACAGCACATTTGAGCTTATGCAAGAGTTGTAACCAGCAAACGTTTAAGAATAACAATAAATTGTAGTTAATTTCAATCATTCACGTTGCATAATACAACATGCAACTTCCTAGCACAATTAAGTTTTTCCAGCAAAATTTTTTGCTACTTGCATATTTTTTTATTTGTTTTTTTTTTTTTTGTTTTTGGCCACACATGCAAAATTCGATAAACTTCAAACGTGTAAAAACTGTATTTAATTGAACAATCTCTCTGTGTGCGTGTATGTGTGTGTGTGTGTGTGTTACTTTGGCCACAATCAAAAGGCAAATCATTTGTTTCAATTGCGGCAACAAACATAATAACAACAGTAACAACTGCTAACACAAAATGTGAGCCAATCTTCGGTGAGTGCATTTCCAATCCGCCGGCAAAGACCACGGCGACGTCACTGAAGCGCATTAGACGTCAACGTCAACGTTGACTGCGCTGCTGCTGTTGCTGCTACCGCTCTGCGCATATGCATGCATGCGTGTGTGTGTGTGTGTGTGTGGCAACAATTAAGTTGCTATTAAGTAATTTTTTGCCGTTTGTTATTGCTATTAACATTATAGGCAACATACTTCACATGCTTATATAGCAATGTTTACTTACACATACAGATACAGATACAGATACAGATACAGATACAGATACAGATACATTGGTATGTGGCCTAGTCCCTGCCTGAAGCAATTTGCGTTATGATTGTTTGACATTTTAATTTCATTTTCATTTTCATTTCCATTTTCATTTTCATTTTATTCATAATTTAGTTTGTTATTTAACTTGACACATTGTTAAGACGCATTAGATGGAAGTGAAACTGTCGCAGTGCTTGGGGCCAGCCACCAACGTTGACATTTGTACATATGTAGTTGCCTCAAGTAGAAAACGTTTAAATTGTTTGAATTTGTCGTACACTTGGTATTACTTGACTGCTGGCTGAATTAATTGCTGAAGCACATGTTAGTTGACAATTATATTTAAGGTGCTCAGCATTCTGCTTCTATTCTATTTTGAATGCAAAGCATAGTATGTGATTTAAATACCTCTAACAATATGTGCTGGGAGCAGGGAAGGTAATGTTGGAAAACATCAGCAATTGTTGAATTTTATAATAGATATGCTTGTTGCGTATATCAATCACTCAGCAAGCCCTTGGACTGAAATTACTTTAGCCGTGAACTTTGCGTGCAGCTTTCTTGATGCCAAAACTCACTTGACCTCTGGCATAACTAGCCACAACAACAACAGCAACAATAACAACAACAACTACAACCACATCATCCACATCATTAACAATGCAATTTAAAGTAATCGCCAAGGCGTCACATTACGGGTAAAGTTGAGCACCAATTGACTTGTAGCTTTTGTGCCATTGTCCATTGTTATTTTGTTGTTGGACCCGCGACAGGGACAGAGAATGAGATTTAAACTGAGATACAGATAAATAGGTAGTCCACTTCATTAGTTTGCTTAGTTAATCAACAGCAGCCTGAGTACTTTTGAGAGTAATATTGTCTGTAATTAGAGTGACCTTCACGAGGCCGGCTTTGTTATTAAAGGTTCTTCAAGAAAAAAAAACTAAAAAACTTCAAAACTACGGCGCAGCAATCAGTTCAGTTTCTTGTTCGACTAAAGTGGGTTAAATAGATTAACATTAAGTGCACGGACCGCGCCCCTTAATCATCACCTGTGGAAGAAAGTTTGGTCTTTAAAGTGCGTCAAGTTAACATGATTTATACGATAGATTGTCAGATAACCTTGTCAATATTATTTATAACTTGAAAATCAGGTCAAAGATCTGTGATATTTGGTCATAAGTTAACCTCGATGTTTAGCTAAAAAACACTCGAATAGAACACTAAAGTTATAGATAAAAAGGAATGGCAGCAATGCTGTTTATATCTTTAATTTGATGCTCAGAACAACTAATGAATATTTAAAAACAAAACCTAATACAGATAATTAAATAAAAATTAATTTGAAGCGATTACAAAATACACATTTACAACATCAAATCATGTATAAAATATGTGTTGTCTGTTCACTAATTTTTCTGTAAAATCCAAACTAATTAAGATACAAACAAACATCTGGTTTTATATAACAGACAGCTTTTTCACAGTCAGGAATGAATTTTGCAATATTTAACAGATCAAAAGATTTGTCAAGTCGCAACTAAAAAAAAGTTGTTTTCCAAGTTATGTTTTAAACTGGATTCATTGGCAGTAAATGTATTTATTTATAACGTTTGCACAGATTTCGCTGACGGAAGAATTAAAGATTTGTAACACTGTCTTTCCGAACAAAAGACTTAAGGCACAAACCAACTGCAATTGTCATGTATTGTTGACAAGTGTTGAAGGTTTATTTTAACTGTTAGGGTCGCCTACTACCATTTCCACTGAAAATAATCGAGAAAGCGCCGCTGGGCTGCTAACTGATCACTGCTGGCTGCTGGCTGCTGGCTGCTGTCTGCTCTCACTTTAGTCAATTAGTCAGTGGCGACAAGTCGCGTGAAATTCATCAGCTACAAATCGCTGCGCTTCATTAGCCAACTGGCGGCAGAGACGCGGTGAGTCAGTGGGCAAGGCAGGGATATCAAAAAAGGAAAGAGATGGATAGACGAGGGGTGGTGGGGGAAGGGAACGAAGAAATGGAGATGGGCACGTAGAGCGAAAGAGACAAGGCTATTTACACGCACCACTTTTACTGCAACTTGTTACAAATGTTAGTTGCCTTTGGCTTTTTGGTTGATTTGCTTTTTTATTTTGTTGCTGGTTTTTACACGGGTTTTGCTGCTTTTGCAGCCTACTGGCTGGACTGGCTTTTAGTATGTGGCAAATTAGCAAGTTTTTGCTGCCGCTGCAGTTGCAGCTTGTGGTTGCCGCTGCTGCTGCTGCTGCTGACGGTGTTGCAGTTGCTCTGCTAAATTCTATTTAAGCCGAGTGGCCAGCGTATGACAAGTGAATGTTGTTTCGGGTGGCCAGGAAAAGAAACGCAGTTTCTATGCCAGGCTAAAAGCAAAAGCAAAAGCCAAAAGCCAAAAGCAAACCAAGTCAAGCAGTCCACTCCAACTTTGGGTCTGGTTTCAATTGCACTTAATGTTTATACCATGTTTATATACACGTACTGTTTAGCTATTTTCTTTTGTGCTTGTTTATTGATCATTTTATGCAGGTTTCTTTTGATATATAGTATATAGTATAGTATGTCTTTCGATATATTTGATTTTCACAACTTTTACCCAGTCAATTGATTTCTTAGCGTTAACAAAATATTAAGCGCATAAAGTTTTATTATTGTTTCTTTTATTGGCGGTTGCCTTATTTTTTTTTATAGCTGTTTCCTCATTTATTAACACAGGTGAAAGTGCCACAAAAAAAAAATTAAAAACAAATATGAAACACTTTTGGCTTTTAATGTTCACTTTTGCTTATTTAAATTGTTGTTGGGCCAGTTTTTTTTTTATTATTATTATTATTATGTTAATAACTATGAAAAGGCGTCACTGAAATTGTTGACATTAAGCTGTTTGTAGAGATTATTACACTGTCACCAATTGTATTTGTTCTCTTGTATCTACGGCATTTTTATCCATTTAGCTGATTTCAATAAACAAAAAGCGACTATCGAAGACATGCAGATCATTCATAATTTTCAAAGAGCTGATAATGACAAAATATTATATATTATATTATTATTATAATATTATTATATTATATAAAAGGGCCATGCATTATCAGAATATTTAAACAGAGCCTTTGAGCAATTGCAATCTGTTGTTCATTTGCATTTATGCAATTATATATGTATATACAGTAATGTCAAGGTCGTTTGAACGCTTATAAGCTGAGTCAAAATCAATGATTGCCATTTTTTCAATTACATTTTCAAAACTTTGGCGCTCCGATACGGCCTCTCCTTGCTGCCTGGGCACGTCTCCAAACAATTTTCACAATTTCGTTTGTTGGTTTTCGTTTTTTTTTTTGTGTGTGCTTTATTTATATTTTTCTCTCATATTTCTGGTGTTAAGCTTTCGATGCACAAGAAAACTAAAAACAACGAAAAAAAAGCAATAAAAAAAAAACACTTCAACGTCCAACGTACAAAATGTTGTATATGAGTATTTGAGCACGCGACTCCGGCTCCAAAAACCGAATTCGACAACGACAACGACTACGACTACGACTACGATAACAACATCGACATCGACAACGACAACGACAACGAGGTGAACGTGGAGTTGTTGGCTTGGCGCATGCGCGGCCTGTAGACCATTTTCAATGAGCGTTCAAAATATACTGAACGGGTTGGACTGACGCTAACAACGCGGCCGTCGCAGTCGACGCTCAACTGTCTCAGTCTCAGTCACTGTCGCCGTTGCCATCGCCATCGCCATCGCCATCGCCATCACCGTCGGCATCGCAGTCTCCTCAGGTGAAGTGCGTGCCCAAAAGAGAGCATTCAACATTGAGGCTTCTCTAGAAGCTCAAACTGGTGATGGGAATGCGTGTTGGATTTTGTTCATTTCGATTTGGATTCTGCGCCAAATTGATCACACTGCTCACCCAACTGTTAGCAGGTGTTTTGTGATTGTGCTTCTTCGATGTATCTGTGTGTTTGTGTGTTGTATTTATCTATTTTATATTAATTTTTTTCTGCTTGCTTACCTTGACCAAGTACACCTGCATGATATGTTGTGGCAGTATTTGATTAGGGGCCAGAGGGCAGGGACAGCGCTCGCGGACAAAGAGTGACATTCTATGAGACTGGTTTAAACAGCATCGCCATCTGCATCTTATGCAGTCTTAGCTGACATTTCACATTTCTCTGTGGCACGCATCATCGTTGTCTCTCTGCTCCCATTCGGGAATCTACTCATGACCACTTGATGCCAGACGCTTGTTGAAATTGATTTGGAATTTGATTACGATTACGATTACGATTGCGTTGTGTTTCGGTTTCGGCTTTTGTCTTTTGCCCAGGCCATTGTTGCATAATCAATGTACATATGTATGTATATATACGCGCTCATAGTATCATATCGAGTGGAAGGCTATATACATTAATAATAATATAAGCATATGTATGTATATATGCCGATCACATTGCATTGCGTTGGCTCTCGATGCACTCGAGTCTATAGATATACATGAACATATGTCTGTGTATGTGGAACTGGAGCATTTCGTGCATTTTGATTCGATTTGATTTGGCTCAAAATAACAATCAATTGAATTCAGTTAACGTTTAGTTCGATTTATGTTTGCTGCTCGCTCTTGCCTATAATGTTGAGAGCAAAGTGCGTTGAATATTAAGAAGAAGATTAAAAACTTTATTTATTCGCATTAAAGCAGAAATCTCTGACACTTAACCACATACATATTGTGTGTGTATTCTTGATCCGCATCAGCGAATGTGTTAGCATAAAATGCCAAATGTCATAAAGCAAATGTTTAACAAAGGCTAAAAGCTGGCTCTATTATTGTTGTCTTATTTGTTCAAAGTAATAACAATTAAATAGTAATAAAGCAAACAACCATAATTAAACAAGGAAAATGGCATTTTCAACTAGTCTTGAAGATTACTCAAACTTGTAAACAATAGATTTGATAAATGCTTCAGTCACCTTTAATGCCTTTGTAGCTTCAGCTGTTTAAATGGCCTGTAGACACATGAAAAACTAAACTATTTTGTGATTTGTGTGTTTTGTGTCACTTTTAGTGATATTTATTAAGTTCAAAAATGTCTGCATGTTTGCTATTTGTTCCACTTTTCCGCTCTTTTAGTTTTTGCATAATGCCATAATGCTGCTTGTCCTTGCCTAACACACACAAACACACACACATTCAAACAATGACACACCTTCCCTTACCTGCACTCTGGGGTTATTGCATATTTCCATGTGTGTGTGTGTGTGTGTGTGTGTGTGTTTGTGTGTGCTTTGCACGCCTTTGCTCGAAATAATTAAAAACGATTTTGGCAACGAATTTGTAACATTAACTTTTTTAACCTAGCATTTACTTGTGTACACCCGAACAAGAGCAACATAAATATGTTTACCATTCGGTTCGTTTCGGTCCCAGACCGTGTATGCCCTTTGTTGTCATTCATTTTTTGGTGACAACATTTGACACAATTTAACACTGACGCGGCAATTTCGTCCAAAAAGAAGATGAAATGCCAATCGCATCAGTGGTGCCTCAGTTAAATGTGTGCTTTGTCTAGATGCGTGCGGCTTGGTTTCGCTTGGATTTTTCATATCTTTGGCTTGACTTTGCCCGAGTTACCCCCAAGTTGCACACACGAGTTGCAACAGAGGTCGTCAAAATACACTGACACTTCATAAACCTGCAAGCAATTTCGTTTCTGCTCCAGCTGAAAAACAAAAACGCAAATTGCTTTACGATCTGGCTAAGTGCATGTGAAAACTCAAAAAACGCAAATTGCTTTACGATCTGACAAAGTGCATATGCGCAAAATAAACGTAATACTGCTTTAGTCTCGAGGGACCGACTATCAGACACCCTGGAAGCGTTATATCTTAAGAAAAAAAATGAATTGTGCTTAATGTGTGTGCGCTATTAGAGATCGTCTTGTATAAATTACGAAATTTTCTTAAATAAAAAGTTCCAAAATCGATCAATGAATTAAACTTGAATAAAACTACGAAGAAAACATATACATATCTACTTAATTGAATAAGCTATGCTTCATTCTGTCTGCACACCATCAGACTTCATATTAAGGCTTCGGGGTTACAGGGTATAAAATACCTGGTGTGGAGTCTGCGTAATCTTTGCACAGCGTTTTGCATCTATGATGAGCGACGGGCGTTGGTTTGTCACTCATCTTCAGTTGCTTGTTTTTGTGCTGCTTCTTGTTGTCGTTTTATTTATACTTTATTATTTTTTGTTATTGTTATTGTTATTGCTTTTACTTTATGCGGCCATTCACTTTCTCCGCATGCCTTTTATTTGGCTTTGCTGTTTGCTTTGCTAATTTCTGGCCGTGTTAAAAAGTGAAACAGCAAACAGAGAGAAGCTTGCCGCTGATTATGCATTGGCATATGCAAATTTTAAACGAAAATTATTCAATCGGCAGACAAAGTCTTACATAGTCTTCTAATAGCACCATTTTATGGAGCTAATTGTAATCCGCAGCAGCAATGGCTTGTGTTGATGACACCATTTGCCACAGATTGCATCATATCACATGGTAAATGTAAGCGCATTGCGTGCATTGTGCTCCAATTCCTGCGATAAGTAAGCATAAAGAAAACAACTAACAACAACAAGCGGCAAGCAATGCCAAGTTCGTTGCCTAAGTCTTTTGTTAGCGGGTCTCGAATTGATGTCAACGAAGCGCCAAGCGCCGCACTTAACGATGCGATCTTTCAACCCATTCACAGACCCATAAAGTGCCCAATCAATCAGCTGTGGCCCTAGGCAGGGGCGTGCGGCTGAGTACGACTCTCGCCCTTAGTGCTAAAGTCGCAGACAGTGCTAATTAATAAGGTCTGATCACAGTTATTTAATGCTTAATACGTATGCAGCCGAGTGCAGTTTAAACCCAAGTCAATATTGTGCCTGACTCGTCATCTTAGGTTGGTTTGGCTTCGTTGGGTTCGGCTTGCTTGTGAGCTGGCCAAGTGAAAGGCGGCCGGTGATTTTCATAAATGATTTGTAAAATTCAACTTATCGAAGATGAAAGTCACTTAGTCGTCGATTTAGAAACGAGTAAACGGCATATATATCTCTTCTATGATCATACCAGGAACCCTAATGTGTAACCAATAGCATATGTATTTTATAAATATGGAGAAATTAACTTTTCCTTTAGTTATATCCGTATATATTTATGTGTAGGACGAGTATATATATTTCATATATATTATATATTCTATTATATATATTAAATATATTAAGGTATACAATCTTCAGCGCACGTTATATAACGTTTTCATCTCGTTTTTATTATTGTTGCTTTTGCACATCTCTAAGTAAGCGCTCCTCAGCTAAGAAATCGAAATGAAATTATAATCTCTCAAGACGCAGCAGCAGCTTGTGAGTCGCTTACATAAAGCAAGACCGTTCCGAATCCAACCGACTGCAGACAAGCACACTTTGAACACACTGCAACTTACAGGCGTCCGGTGTCCGGTGTTCGGCGTCCACCAATCAAACAGGAAGGAAACACAGTGAAGCGTTCACTTTGCATATACAGCTTTTCAGAGTCGCGGCGACAGAAATCAAATTAAGGTATGGTCACAGTTTAATTTGCTTCATGCGTGAACGTTAATCTTAGTCATTTTAAATTAGTTTATTTTATTTATAAACATTTTGATTGCCAGCTGAAAACTAGGCGAAGGTTAAAATTGTTGGTATTAATTCGATTTGTTTTTATTTATGAGGGAACCAAAATAGAGTACAATAGTAAAATATATATAAATATAACTGTTTTCTATTTATTATTATTTTTTGAGAAAGTATTTCGCCTGTCACATTTTAGACTCTACAATTAAACATCAGGAAAATTGCCAATAGTTGATTGTTAACATATGTAAATAAATACACCTGCAAATTGGCGCCAGAATTCAAATTGAAGTGTCCATACCGATTTGCTAGTAAGCGTATATCGAAAGCAGTCCCAATCGATAGCAATCGATAACACAACTGAAATGTATGCCGTCAGCTGTTCTATTCGTTACATGTGTTCGTGTATATGTGACTGAATTTATTCGTAACCAAGCTACAAAATTGTGTACAAAACGCTCAAAAAGTTTCGACCAAGGAATAGTAAGCCCTGAGTAAAGTATAAATTTGGTTTTTGTTATACACACAAATACGAAAGAAGACTAAGTAAATTCCAACTCCATATACGGACTACGAACAAAGTGCGTCAAGTAACACTGTTCGTACGTATGTGTGTGTGTGTATTGTGTGTGTGTGTGTGTGTGTGTGGATTAGAGATGGTGAATAATACGATTTTGGGTTTATAATGACAATCAGGAATGTTGCATTTGAAACAGAAGCCCCTCTAAGAACTGGGTAGTACACTTATTCATTTACATATCCATTTTGCTCTAGATTCACATATAATTGTGAATATTTTGTTGACTTATTGTTCAATAGATGCAAATGTTTATCTCCCTCTTGAATAAGAAACGTGATTTCCTTTAATAACTTATACATTTATTAAATTTCACGTTAGTTCAACTTAAAGAATATAACAATATTATTAAACTGTTTGCTCTGTAATAACCCAATTTTTCATTATACCAGCAACTTTATTATTATAGAAACTAGAGACGGGCGCGAGATACCGTGACCCGTATAACAATTTCCAAAATAATCGGTCTGGGAGGGATCTAAAATAAATAGATAAATTCCAGGAGGTAGCGAGAAATAAGACAATTTTCGACAATCCGAGAACGCAAATAAAAACCCAGAACACAATTTTCAAAAATTTCGGAGAATTGAAAAAATTAAAAAATACGATTTTCTTCAACATCTTTCTAAAAAAAAATTGAATATTCCATTCCATTCATCTTCTACAAGTGCGCGTATTTTTAATATTGTTTTGAATACTTTTTAAAGTTTAAGCCAAAAAAAATTGAAATTAATATTAGATTATTTATGAAGAAAATGTCTTACGAAAAAAGAGGTCTGTTTTGGATCCCGCACAAAATTAGAAATTTTCGGAATTGCTAAGATGGGACTAAAGTAAAAATTTCCGGACGGGTTGGATCGGGATTGAATAATTATTCCCGCGCCCATCTCTAATAGGAACTGTACTGTGTGTAGCTAAAAAATACTTGTGATTGGTCACTGGCACGTAAACATCGCTCATCGCTAGTGGGCCTGTGTGTGAGAGCTGGTGAGTGAGTGTGTGTGTGTGTGCGTGCGGGTGTGTGAATGAAAAACTTGCAACTGTGAAAATATAACCAAAAATAAAGACGAACCTGTCTCTAGTGTGTTGACTCCCCGCCAGCGACATCGACGTAGCCATCAACAGCTGAGGGAGGAGTTGCAGTCGCAGCAGTTGGAGCAGGTAAGCACCCAGTGCGCATACCCCCACACACATTGCCCTGTTCGCCAACCAGTGCACTCAGCTGTGTCCTTCTGTTTAGAATTATAAATATTGCTTTCGCTTCGCAGCGGCAACTAGGGTGGCCATGGCGGACACGGCGACAGCAGCGACCACTGCGACGGCTTCAAAAAAAAAATATAGAAATAAAAAAAAATCACAGCAGCAGCAGCCACACAAATCGGAGTCAGAGCCAGCACAAGGAGCAGCATCTGTAGCAACAGTTAAGTCTACGGCTCATCAGCCCAATGGTCACGTTCAGGCCGATTCAGATTATGCTGATGTGACTCTCATCAATGGCATCATGCAGCAGGTGCAACTGTGTTACGGCCATGGCAAGGAAGAGGTCGAGTTGATGCCTGCCACGGCTCAAGTGGCTCCCACAGTCAATGGCCATGCCAATAAGAGCACTGCAATCAACAACAACAATCACATTAACGATAATAATAACATAAGCAGCAGCACCAACAGTAACAACAATAACGATGTCAACAGCATCATCAGCAGCAGTAACCGCAACAAGAACAACAACAACCATAGCAACAGCAACAACAGTCGTAACAGCAGCAGTAAAGCGAAAAACAACAATAAAACCCTGGCGACGGTCGAGGCAGCAGCAGATGTGGCAACCCAATGTGGGCAACAGAAGCATGAGCCGAAACAGGAACAGCAAACGACTGACGCAATTACGCTAGTAGCGACAAGTAAAAGCACTGCCAATACGCAAACAACTTCAGCAACAAAAACAAAGACAACAGCCATGGCCATTGCAACAAGAGGCAGCGTCCACGATGAGGCGCCCTCTACATCAGCAGCTGCCGCTGCAGCAGAGGCAGCCGCCGTCGCCGCCGCGACTCTGCTGCAACACCAGCTTCAGCTCGAACCTGCCATTTCAGCCGATGAGATTGTCTATAAGGAATATGAAGCCGAGCATCAAATGCATGTAAGACAATCACACAGTAGATTCCCCTAAGCAATTAAATATACAAAAATCTATCAGTCTGTATTCCAAGCAAAACTTCCAGCTATAAGCCAAGCACTGATTTGTTAAAAATGGTCAAACAATAGACTGGGTTATGTAAAAATATTGATAGTCAAGAGGCCATCAAAATATTCAATATCGGTAACAAGCTGAAAATGGAAGAAGGAAGAATCACCAGAACACTTCTTTTGCCACAGCTCGACTCTTACTGGGCAAAGATTAAGCACCCTGCGAAGCGCCTTTCTCAGTTAGCAAAATTGAGAACAACTAGGATTGCGAATTTTATTAAAGGTCCAATTGGATCCATATTTGATCTTGCGTATCACCACTGTGTCACAACGGACCAAGTCTGGCCTGTGTATGTCGGCGCTATAGTCCGACATTTGTCTACATCTAATCTATTTTAATGCTAAACATGATTCACTGTTCACTTTTGCAGGATATCATGCGTCTGATACAGGCGGAGCTGTCCGAGCCATATTCAATATACACGTACCGTTATTTCATTTACAATTGGCCAAAACTATGCTTCCTAGCCTCGCACGATAATCAATATGTGGGCGCTATTGTATGCAAGCTGGACATGCATATGAATGTGCGTCGCGGCTATATTGCAATGCTGGCGGTGCGCAAGGAATATCGCAAGCTCAAAATCGGCACAAGGCTGGTGACCAAGGCCATTGAGGTGAGTATCCGATTTCAATAGCAAATTAACTTAACAGATTTATCTAATCGATCGATCTAATATAATTACCAATGTGCAGGCAATGCTCGCTGACAATGCCGATGAGGTTGTGCTGGAAACGGAGATGCGTAACGAGCCAGCGCTGCGTCTGTATGAGAATTTGGGCTTTGTGCGTGATAAACGACTGTTTCGTTACTATCTGAACGGCGTGGATGCTCTGCGCCTGAAGCTCTGGTTTAGATGAGTCGCCGCCACAACTTTGGATGATGTCGTTGAAATTATTGTCTAGCGGCTGCCAAGCGAGAGCTTTCAATTGGATGCCTTCTTTCGACTATATCGTTAAAATCCAATGTTTTCCCTGGACTGGCTTCCATACTGTCCATACGAACAGGACTCTTGTTTGTTTATCTATGTATATATAAATATATATATATATATACATTAATTTTCTTAAGGCGTTTGCTTGTCGTTAAATTTGTTCTCATGTGGCACATGACAAACAATCTTCTGTACCTATTAACTAGGATTTAAAATTTTTTCTTTCTTTAATTAATGTATGTAAATTATTTTAATAATTTAAGCGTATGGCAACAAGAACTACAACAAGAAGAACAACAACCATAAGAATTAACACCAACAACAACAAATAAATACATTTTAACAAGAACCGAATAGAAACTCTAAATACATACATATGCAATACGTGATTTACATACTTATATAATTACGAGTACATAACAAAAACAAAAGCAAAAGCAAAAAACAACAAATAGGCAAAATGAGAAAGAACTACTGAATTGGATTAAAATGTAGATTAAAAACACAAACGATCTGAAAATTCGAGACGCATAAGCCACAAAAAACTAACACAAAACCACACGCGTAAATTATTTAGGAATATGTAACATGAACAACAACAACAACAGCAACACACACACACACAGCAAATACATATGTATATCAATCAAATGAACATTGAAATCAAACACACACACACACTTAAGAAAAAGGAAATGAAAAACAAATATATATATATATATATAGTGTTTTGTTATACATGCATAAATGACTCGTATTTGTATACATACTTACAAGAAATCAAATGCATACATATGTTGAATCGTATTGCGCGTGCTAATTTATAGCATTTTAACATTTACACATACATATATAGTGAAACAAAACAAAAAATAACAGATCATAGACAAGAAAATAAAACAAATGAAATAATAATATTAAAATGGCAGCAAGAGGCGCGTTGTTATCGATCAAGACTTTGCCCCAATTATACAAAATTACAAAACGATGAACAAATAATACAACAAAATGAATAAATTGAGCAATATTGAGAGTATAATCACTAATTGTCTGAATCGCTGTACGTCCTCCCAACAACCATGATAACAGTATTCTTATGTACGTATAAAGGTGACTAAATCCTTGCGTTTTCCCGCAAGGGCTTTAACTGGTTGAAGAATATTCAAATCATCCTGGTACTTTCCCAGATGGGATGGGGAAAATGTGGAAAATATTAAAAATCCGGCGGATATCCTTCGGGCCACTGATAGGCCGTCGCCTACAGTGTTGAATAAAGCAATAAAAAACACGAAATATCATTAAGACGATCAAATATCGGGACTGTTTTTAAAACAAAACTGCTCATAGCTCGGCCATATCCTAGTCTACCCTGCAAGTCCTGTGTCAAACGATTTGCTTTGGCTAAAGGTCATCAAAATTGTCCTCGTAGCTTGATTTTATAATTTCGATTCGTTCCCCTTCGCCCTGCGAATAAAGTTTTTTTTTTTTGTGTTTTTACATAGCCTCATAATCCTTGATGGTAGTTCGAAAGGATTGCACCTTGCAACTCCAGCACACTACGTGCTTCGAAAAATTTCGCCGAGTTTTAGTTATTTTTGTATAAAGAATTGGCCGTTTTTTTAATCTTATACCAAAAGTATGCTTTAAAAATTTGATTTGTGAAATGCTTATTCACCATTCAAGTTTGGCTGAGAATGCAAATTTGGCTGCTGATACAGAAAAGCTTGCAGTCATTCGGGATTCATATTCATATTTTCTACTTATCATCACAGCGTTTTTATTACTCCCACATTTTGAAAGCACATGTTTTTAGTTTTATTAAATAAACAATAAAAACAACTACAATACTTAACGCTGGTTGGAGGAGCCTAGCTGCAGCTGTACTCGGCTGCATTTAGGGCGTAACGCTTAACAATATGAACAACATTTAGTATAGTAAATCAGTGGTCAGAGTAGTGCTAGTACTTTCTAGTTATACTAATGTATGTATAGCTTATATACACTAAGCCCGGATTTGTCGAACATCTCGAAATGCCGCTGCCGTTTATCATCTGCTGCGCTTGGTCTTTGCTGTGGTCGTCGTTGTACTGGACTCGCGCAGTTCCTTCAATTCGGTGCGCGCAGCCGCCTTGATGTTCTGCACCTGCTGCCGCACTGTGGTGCTCTTGTAGTTGACGGGCGGTGATGCGGTCGTGGCCGCCTGGGATTTGTCAAATAGATCGCTGACCTCGACCATGCGCGGCCTGAAGAACATGTTGGGACGTATGACAGACTTCTCGGGATGCTTGAACAGATTGAGCAGACCCCAGGACTGATCCTGTCGCTCGTTCTCTGGCAGCGTTGAGTTCTCCACCTCGGACTCAAGCATCCAGGCGGCATTGCGCACCTCGATACGCAACCGTTCGCACTCCTCCAGGCTGACGTTCTTGCTAACATTCAGCAGCTGCTCGAGCGGATTCACAATGTACATGGCCGAATGATCGGGCTTGGCCAGTGCCCGACCCTCATTTAACGAAATGGCGCGATTGTGAAAATCGAACTGTGAATAGAATTCAAAGAATTGCAACAGCAATTCGCTCAGGTTGCTCGTATTTCGACTGCGAAAGCCCACGCTGTCCGTGTCTCGAGCGAAGGTGCAATTGATGCCATCCTCGGTAATCCGCACATCGGTTGCTTTCGCTGCCTTCACCAGCGCACCAATTGCCGGCAGTATGGGTTGGCGCAGCTGCTGCAGGAAGTACATGACCAGGCAAGTCAGCGAGAAGTTGCTGATCCAGCGTCCAGGCGAGGGATTTGTTAAGCCGCAGGACTGTGCCCAGCGGCGTATACTAAAGGTCAAAGGTCGCACGCGTGGATCCAACTCGCCAAACATATACAGCAGCTCGGACATATAGAAGCCAGTGCTAAAACGGCATAAATATATTACAAGTTAAAAAAAAACAATATACCAAGTTAAGAACGAGATTTAAGGATTCTTTGCAAAAGTGTATGACTATAAAAAAACTACATAAATAAGACAGAACAGCTCCAATTTGTTGCAAATATCACTCAATTTGAGTTGTTTGGTTATAAAGTTGTTACCATAAAGTTTGCGAATGCAAACACGTAGTTGGAAGAAGTTTTCAGAGTTTGGGATTCACGCTGCCCAGCGCGTAAGGGCGTGGCAGGCTAGTGTGTAGCTCCATTCAGAAAACTGACCACCTCCACATACCGGATATGGCTATGAATGCATTCAATTTAATCAGTAGTCCGTGTCCGTAATTAAAGCACCCATCAGTGATTTTGTGAATCATGGAGGAAGACGACTTTGGAAAGCTGATTCACCTGCCCCATGAGCAAAAGAGATGACAATACGATGGATGTAGGCTTTACACGGCATTTGGAAATCGGCAACAGGTTGTACTATCTTATCAGCGAAAGCTTTAGCATGCCTCACGCTTATCTTATCTTATCTGCTTCGTCCGCCAAACTGTTCGCTGTGTGTGGATGTTGTCATCGATTGAAAGTTTTCTTCTTGTTGTTGCTGTTCCTATTGTAGCTGAGGCAGATAGATATATCCACACATTTGGTCAGGTTGCTGGTGTTGCGTCCATTTCCAGAGCAGCCAAAACGATTTCAACGAACGAACCCAACGGAGCGGCCCCAACGCAACCATAAATATATTTTTTTTTTCTCGTGTAATAAACAATTAAAAGGTGACGATTATTAAAAAAAAATCTAACATTATTTGTGTTTCAAGAGTGATGCGTGACCCAAAAAAAAGAGTTTAGAAACTACAAAAATTCAAGAGATAAGCTACTTTTTTTTTCACCACTTCGAAACCTTGAAAAGTGTCCGAAAAAGTGTCTGACCCTCAACGATATATGAATAATGGGCCGATAGATAAAAAAAAATACAGTTGGTGCTTGAAAGGTCAAATCCCGATAGAAACATAAATAAATATATCAAAATATAGTTCAAAGCACATAAGTACTTCAGCTGAATGGAATGGAATTCACTGAATGTTGCAATAAGCACCTGTGTGTATTAATCATGTTGTGCATACAAATTGTGGCTCGAACAAAATGAACCAACTAATGATAACGCTATTTGCTAAACACACCGCTGCTGATAAGGCCAACTCACTTGCCAAGGCATGATTAATAGGGCGTTCTTTAATAGGGACGGCTTTTTTTTATGGTCAGCGGTGACTCAATCCGCGTTGCTAAATCGAAAGGAGTCGAAATTTTTATATAAAAAAAAATCAATTATAAATACAAAATGAATAAGTTTATAATATAGTTGTCGTATTTAAAGCCTCTACAAATCTCTATATAAACTATAACTAACTAATTATTGTTTTGTTGTCTGCTCCTGCAGTCTGTCAACATGGGCATTGGCTATGGCGCCGCCGACGAGCAGCTGGAGAAACAGATCGGCTGTGTGAAGTATACACTGTTCTGTTTCAATATCGTGGCATGGATGATATCAACGGCGCTGTTCGCCCTAACCGTGTGGCTGCGTGCCGAACCGGGCTTCAATGACTGGCTGCGCATATTGGAGGCGCAGTCGTTTTATATTGGCGTCTATGTGCTAATTGCGATCAGCATCATTATGATGGCAATTAGCTTCTTGGGCTGCCTCAGCGCACTCATGGAGAATACGCTGGCGCTGTTTGTGTTCATTGGCACCCAGATACTTGGATTTATTGCAACGGTTGCCGGATCTGCAATTCTGATGCAGTTTAGCACAAATGATTCGAGCTTGCAGCCGCTTTTGAATGTATCGCTGCGGAGATTTGTATCAACATCGGAGTACACGTACTCTAACTATGTGTTGACTATGATCCAGGAGAATATTGGGTGCTGCGGTGCCAGCGGTCCATGGGATTATTTGGATTTGCGACAACCGTTGCCCAGCTCCTGTCGCGACACTGTCAGTGGCAATGCCTTCTTCAGTGGCTGCGTGGACGAGCTGACCTGGTTCTTCGAAGGCAAGACCTCCTGGATTGTGGCACTGGCCATGGTAATGGCCATGCTATCGGTTATCTGCGGTGTCATGAGCTTCATTCTCGTCCAGGCCGTCAAGAAGGAGGAGGAGCAGGCCAGCAACTACAGACGCTAGACACCAAGCAAACCATCTAGTTAGCTAAGTTAAAAGACGCACCTAGACGCACCTAGGCGAGCGCACAGTGCAAAGAGTAATATACATGCTTAATAGATAATAAGTTTTTCAATTCGAACAATAAGTACATAAATACGTTCATAAACCAACAAAATAAATCCATCTTTGGCCCACTAAAGCTCAAAAACCCCGTTTAGCATTTATGGCATTTATTTCCAAACTGCAAATAAATGGATTAGTATCCAGGTAAAAACTAATCCAACAACAAAGTTTGGACAAATAAAAAACAAATAAGAAGAGTTCCATATTGTTTGGTTCTTGCCGAATTCAAATTTTTATAATTCTTCACAGGGGTTATTTTTTTTTTAGCTTCTATTACTTTCAGTCTCCTTCACATCCGCCATCTCCTTCACATTCTCCATCTCCTTCACAATCTTCATTTCCTCCATGTTCTCTACATCAACTACCTCCTTTACATACTCCATCTACTCCAACTCTTTATGTTCTTCATCTAAACCTCCACATTCTTCCTCTCCTCTACCTACTCCAACATGCCCAGCTTCTTTACATCCATCTATATATCTCCTCCACATTCTACACTGACTGCAACTTTTTCAGAGCCCGCAGCTCGTTCAACGTCATCTGCTACGTCCTCTACCTCACCCACCACTTCTCGAATAATGATTTATTGGCCGACAATAATGCGACTCCAATGTTCTAAATGTGCTCCCTTTATTTTTTAATTTTTGGTAATTTGCTTAAAGCATTTTGCTTATACGTGTTTCGATTCTTGAATTTAAAAACCACTTGTGGCTTTCCACCACGACAGCTAAAACATTGTAGCTGGCACAACTTAGTATTATAATATAATGCGAATAATATGCTTATAAATTGTTATTTCATAGTTGAGATGATGATAAATAGATGTTGTTCAGCTATGATAAACGATGGCTCGTAGGTATTACTTTTGGTCAAGATATTTTGTAAAACAATGCACAACGCGTCATTACTCAGTCGGATATAAAGATCAATATTAATATAATACATATGTGTGTATATAGCGTTTGCTACTCACAGATTGCTCATGGACAGATCCACCTCCAGGTTTAGATGCTCGTGATGGTACTTGATAATGGGCACGCGTGCCTGCAGAATCCGTCGCACATGGCAGACGCCGGGCAGAAACAAATGCAGCAAATCACCGATGCATTCCATTTGCCGCTGCGTCTGGGACCGTCCGTTACTCATGTTCTCTTTGGTGTGATAGATGAGGCGTGACGGTTCATTTGCACTCGTCTCCTGCCCATCGGTTATTGTTGTTTCGCCATCAAAGCGCAATATCAAATCCAAGTCACAGCCCATTTTGCCAAAGCCATTCACCGAGGAGCCGAAGGGCTGCGCCAGCGCGTCCGGAAACATGCCAGAGATAGCCTGCTGCACCTGTAGCGCTGCCAAAAATCGCATCCGTACACCCAAGTCATTTAAGCGTGTGTGCTCGTAAAGTTGAAGAATTTGTTGCTCAATACTCTCGGCACCGCGCAGCAGCTGCTGCAATTGTTCGTGGGTTGGCGGTCGGGTGCCGTCGATTGTGGCCAACGGCAGTGGATGCTGGTTGGCAGCCAATTTGGCCTGCCCTCGACGGCCAGATGCTGCTGCTCGAAACCACAGGAAGGGCGAACGAACCGGAACACCGCTGCCACTGCTGCCCAGCTCCGCATTGTAGGCACTTGAGTTGATGGCAGCGGCCGCCTCACCGGTGCTGGCATACTCTAGCAGCATATAGTGTAGCTCATCCTCGTGCGGCACACAATAGTGCTGGGCGATAACAATGTGTCCAAATCTGCTGCAGTAGTTATACAATTCCGTGTATGACCTCTCCGAGCTGACCTGCACCACAATGCTGCGCTGCGCCTGCTGATGCCGGCTTCCAATGAACTCCTCATAACTGGGCTTTCCTGTAGTAAATGGCAACTCATTAAACTAAAAAGGCGACGAACATTCATTTGTTTACCCACCTCTCGACTCGACCTCAGTGCCGGCGACAGCGCTCTGTTTTATGCAATATGTGCGCCAGAGTCGTAGCTGTTGTGCTCGGCGCATAAGGGTGTTCATGGCAAATGGCTAGAGCTATGCGGGCAACTGCAACATGTACTTGCAGTTATCGGCTTTCGAGCGGAATATTCCTCAAAACTGCACGATATTTTGTTTTTATTCGTATAGTTTTGAGGTTATAGGGCTGCAGCAATGAATTACCAGGGCTGATACATATACACATATATCGATATTTTCTAACTAACTGCTTTAATCGATAAGGATTTTGTGAATATTTTAAGTTTTGGCGCCAATTAAATGCCTTTGTACCAATTATACCTTTGCATGAGCATTGACTCTGTATCTCAACAACAAAAGAAAAATTAACAGCTATCATTTGCACATCGAAGATTGCATTCCCCATTAATTTATATGACCGACCGATTGCCTAGGTATATAATAAAATAATCTGATGTTAGTCATTCATTTTTTACTCAAGATATAAACACAAAATTCTACATAATTGCTCCGAGTTCTATTGGCACTGATAAGGTTCAAATTAAGGAAAATTAAAGAAAATCGAATTCCAGCCAACAAAATATTGTTATTAACAGACATTTGTAGACATTTAGTGATCTTTGAACTAACAATTTCATCCTTTTTTGGTCAAGAAATGTATTTTGTTATAAGTAAAAATTTAATTTTGGTTTTATTAAACTGTTTTGATACACATTTCAGTTAATAGTGTTATTACATATACATACAATGATTTTATTTTGTTCTTGAATGTGCTATCTGCCTTTTGTATAACTAGGTTAAATATATGCTTTATAAGTATGTACGTCCAAAAGTAAAACGCTTTGTATATTTTTAAAATATAACGCGCCGCAATGTCTTATGTGGTTTTCTTCTGTATTTTCTTTTTGTCGTATTGTTTCGTTATAGTTTTACTTAAACAACATTTGATTACATACCTATCAATATTATATATGTAATGGTATATATAATGCAGTTATTGCAGATATTTGTCGTAATAGATTATGAATTAGTGTTTATATTACTGTTGCTTATTTACTTTCTTATGAAAAATTGGGCTTGAGTTTGTTGTTATATTGTGGCTCGTGCGTTTGGTGGCTAATACATCTCTTGCGAATGTGACAGTGTGTGTGTGTGTTTACATACATATATATATATATATATATATATATATATTAAACATAAGGAATTTTATTATTTATTTTTTTTTTTGTGATATTGCAGAATGCGAACGCGACAAATCTTTCAATTTTTATGTTTTGTTTGCTTTGTGTGGTTTTTATTGATGTTTTTGATTGTTTTACTTATTATCTCAGTATCACATATGTTTCCTCAAAAAAAGCTAAGTATGTGCTTTGAGACGATACAAACCGTACGGAAACATATCTATTAACAATTACACAGGCTTTTTCATAGAACTAATAAATAGATAGAAAAAAAATTGCAAAAAGACTTTACACAAGAAAGGAACATATTAAAAGCAGGTTAATTTCATGAACTTAGATTATTAGTAATTTTAATTTAGCTAAAGCTGCAATGTATGCTGGGTTCGGTATCTGAGCGAGTGTGTGTGCGTGTGTGCATGTGTGTGTGTGTGTGGGAAGATCGCATTTAAATGCATGTGCTGGATTAAACATAACTATCCTTAGTGTTGACTTCAACATATACATTAAGTTATTTATCGTTAAATATTAGCAAAATGCACCCAAAATATTGCTCGCCACGTCTCCCAAAAACCCAGATTCCAAAAGTCTAGATATCATCTATGAGACGACCCTCAATTACCGAAGAGTGATGATAGTTGGGACGCGGTCTAAAGTCCTCGTTCTGTTCATTCAATTGTGTGGGCGATAGATCCACACCCGGGCAAGAGGGCGTCACCACAATCTGTTCATACTCGTGCATACGTTTCCTGTAATTAAGTTGAGTCATCAAATTAGTACAGACTTTTATTTTTATATCAAATCAAGCTTTATATTAAATTGTATTTTAATGAATGTGCCTTTTTAAATCATTTTATATTTCCGAGTTAGTCCTGCATTTATTTTCCACTTACCCGAAGCATCGGAAAATGACGCTTTTGAGCCAACCGAAAAAGTTGAACTCTGCGGTCAGGCCAGGCTTGAAGGCGGGATTAGCTGTGCCCACGTAGAACCACACGACAAATACGACCAAAAAACAGGTTAAGGCATAATACCAGTTCACAAGCAGCATTACCAGCAGCTTGGTGAGCGCCTGCTCGTTAGATTAGATAGATTAGATTAAGACGCACCTGCAAAGAGTTCACAAAGTTTATACTTACGCCCAGCAACGAAGCCCAGCGATTGCAGAAGCCTGAGTACCAGTTTTTCGTCTTGGAATGTATAGGCGGGCGAATGGGGGCGATGGGCTCATTCTCATCTCCTAACTCGCTGCCGGCCTGTGCCGTTGATGGATCGACGACCAAGTCAGTGCTGTCCGCCGTTGCTACGCCTTCGACTGCGACAGGCGAAGTGCTAGACGCTGGCGCATTGAAATCTACAATATTCTCCATAGGCACTGGTGGCAATGTCTGCGCTTGATGCATCGGTGAGTTCTGTGGACTTTGCAAGTTCTTGTGGCGCACCCGATCCGGAAAGAGCAAATCTAGATCATTCCCACCATCCGATACGCTGCCATAGCGACGAGTCTCATAGCTCGGACTCGAAGCCTGTATGCGGAAGCGCTCCTCGCGCTGCTCCTGTATGTCAAAAGTTTGCGCCAGTGCGAAATATGCGTAGTCTATACAAGCGTACGTCATCAGGAATGGCATCGTCACAATGGGCGCCAGAAAGTTAATGTCGCCTACGATAATGAAGGTGACGGTTACCACAGCCACAACGGCCATTGCGTACAGCGGCACCTTGTTCGGGCCGCGCTGTTTGTATTAAAAAGAAAAGAAATGAAACACTGTGTGAGCGAGAGGGAGACAGACGGACATGGGGCTATATGCTGTTTAAATACGCCTGCTTCAGCGCAATTCGCATTCCTACTTACACCCTTGCCGAGCAGGTCAATGCCGGGGATGACATTCTCCTTGGCAATGCTTTGCAGGACACGCGGCGTCCCGTACATGGCACCCAGGCAGGAGGACATGCTGGACACATAGATACCAGCGAGCAGCAAAAAGTGAACGGCCGAAACCTTCACGGAGATCATAAAGTCAGTGTATAACGTGACACGCTTGCATGTGGCACCCAAAAATAGCACAAACACCATATACAGAAATGTGCTGCAAAGAAAATCAGAGAATGAGAGAAGTGGAAATTGATTAACTATCATGGGGCAAGACTTACGATGTGCCAAAGGCGGCCAGCGTGCCATTGGGAATGTCCGTGGAGGGAGCACGCAAATCGCCGCTCATATTGATGCCGGATAGGACGCCGGTAACGGTTGGAAAGAATACGCCAAAGACACGAAACCATGAATAACCATTTTCATATTTTGGCCAAAGGTTTTCCACAAAGTTGCCGCTCATCCAACCATCGAAGCCATTATCTGCAATATGCAATATACAATGAGCTGTGAGTCAATTTAAAATTAAATTAATTTGAGTGTTACCCGGATCTTCGCCAATAAAGCTACCGACCATGAAATCCAGCGCTGAGATGAGCAGAATCATGAGCAGTATAAACTGCAATTTGATCACCCACTTGACGCCAGCCACATTAATGCAGCCGAGCAGCAGAACTGCTGCCGTTGCAAAACCACGAATTGCCCACTTGTTGCCCTCGAGTCCCACCAACCCGGCCATCGATTCGCCAAAGCCCATCACATTGAGTGCACAGCCAACGGCCTGTCCAAAACAGTACAGCAGACCGAGTGCCCCACCAAATCGGGAGCCCAACGTGTGTGCAATCAGAAAGTAAACACCGCCACTTTCCACGCGACACCGCTCACAGATCCCAATGGCCGAAAGTACACTAACCAAAGCAATAACCACGGTGCAGAATATAATGAGCACAGCATTTATGATGCCTGCCTGAGCGACAATCCAACCGGAGCGCAGGAATACAATAACACCGAACACATTGATCAGGCAGGAGGTAAAGACGCCATCCCAGGTGCCAAATAACACCGGTTGCGAGATGAAAAAGTTTGAGCGCCACCTGTTGAGCGACAGTAGCATTCACACAAATGAGGCGAGTTACATATGTAAAGATATATATATATATAATATATTTAATTTTTTTGTACTGACCAAGGTTTGTCGCCCTGTTCCCCGGCAAAGATTTCATTCGCGCCGGACGCATGATGACCGCCCGCTGCGTACGTGTACTCATTGCCAAGATCCACAAAGCCGCCAGTGTTGTTGTTGCTGCGTTGACGAAAATTGGCAACGGTTATCTCACCATCGTCGTCACCGCCAAGACCGAATCGCTGCCAATCAACGGTGCGTCTATTGCCGTTACTTTCTACGTTATTACTCATACTCTTGCTTGTTGTTGTCGACCCTCCTCCTTCCACCACCCCCGCTCCAACAGCTTTCGACAATAGTATTGTCGAATTGTTGCTGTTGTTTTTTCTTTTTTGGTTACCGTATTTATTGGCACTGCGTTCGCTCCGTTTGACTATGTGCGCGAGTTGACGAGTTGATTGCTAACTGCTCAAAGCCAATCGTAGCTACAAACTGATTTGTTATCCAATGGCCAGAAGTTTTTGTTGCTGTTGCTATATTTGTTTATGGTATCCAGAACGCATCCACGCAAGCAAATTGACCAAGTTGGATGTTTAGCGCCGATTTGGGTCACTTACAGCTCGCACGTGCAACAGCGTCATAAATAATAGTAAATTTATAGTGTCACTAAACAATTTGGCTGCGATTCTCAAATGCGCATAAAAATTAAATAAAAACACTTCTCTCATACACATGCATACATATATATAAACCTCGCGCAGCTCATCATCGATAACTTGCCGTTGAAATTGTCGTTGTGTTAGCGATAATAATCTGGCTGTCAGCGCGCGCTTATTTAGTTTCTGTGCCTACATTTTAAGATAAAAACAAGCATGCATAGAAAAGAGGTTAGTTAATAATTCATATTATTTAGATACTTTGGTTTTTAAATATTTGACTGATTTACTCTTCGAAATTAATATTCACCTTCGATAATGAACAAGATATCGATTACCTTTATAAATGCATGTAAACTCACTCGATGTATGGACATATGCATCGATGCTACGATTTTTTGATGCTCTAGATCCAAAACACATATCGATATATTTACATCCAAACATCGATTTCATCATCAGTCAAATATCTGGTTGCATGGAGATTCTTTTGCACGTGCTAATATAATTTGTTGGTTTATTTAAGCTTCGACAAAATGGGCAACAAACCGGGGAAATCGGTTAAGCCGAAAGCTAAGCCCAACAAGCAGGAGCACCCAACGACTTCTACCAAAACATCAAATGCAGACTCTGAAGCGACCGGCATTTGGAAAGATGCGCGTTTTCAGCATCTGCTGCCTGATCCGCGCTTTCGCGGCGTTCCAAAGGTGCAGCGCAAAGTTCAGATCGACAAGCGATTTCAGAGTATGTTCGATGATGAAAAGTTTAAGGTCAAGTACACCGTGGACAAGTACGGCAGGCCAGTGAACAAAACAAACGCTGAAGATTTGCGAAAATTCTACGAGCTTGACGACAACGAAAGCTCCGACGAGGATGTGAATGAGCAGGCGGAGAACAAGGCGAAAGCATCCAGTGAGGATGAGGAGCGTCGCGCCGAAGAGCTGGCAATCGCACGCGACGAGCTGTCCAACACTGCACCACAGCCAGACAGTAATGATAATGACACCGAACCGCCCAAGAATTTGCGCGAGGCTCTGACGAACCCAAATATTGATTATGCCCGTGGCGAGGGGCGCCTGATGACCGACTCCTCGGATGACGAGAGTAGCGATGAGGATGGCGAAGCAGGACCTGAGCTGCAGATCGATCATGTCTGGGGCGAGCTGGATATCGATGCAGAATGTACAGAGGAGTCCACTCGTCGTTTGGCCGTGTGCAACATGGACTGGGATCGCATACGTGCCGAGGACTTGATGGTGTTGCTCAGTTCATTTCTGCCGCCATGCGGCAGTGTTCTAAGTGTTAAGATCTATCCCTCCGAATATGGCAAGGCGCGCATGGCCGAGGAGGATGTGCACGGTCCCACGGAGCTGCTGAATGCCAAAGCCGAGAGTGATCTGAATGATTCGGATGAGGAGCTGGTGCGTGAACAGGACAGCGATGCCGAGGAGGGCGACGACTATCACATGGAAAAACTGCGCCAATATCAGTTAAATCGCTTGCGCTATTACTACGCCGTCGTGGAGTTCGACAGCGTCGGCACAGCGGAGAAGGTGTATCGCGAGTGCGATGGCATCGAATACGAGAGCTCTGCGACACGTGTGGATCTCCGCTTCATACCGGACAACACGAGCTTCGAGGAGGACATGCCTACCGATGACTGTTATGAGCTGCCCGATGCGAGCAACTATAAGCCGCGACAGTTCACAACGACGGCTCTGCAGCAGGCGAAAGTGGATTTAACCTGGGACGAGACGGCGCTAGACAGACGTGAACTCGGAGACAAGCTGTCCAGCGGCAAGGTAGAACAGTTAAATGATAAGGAGCTCCGTCAGATTGTTGCTTACAGCAGTGAGGAGGACGAAGACGAAGATGAAGTTGAAGCGGAAGTGGAAGTGGACGGGGAGAAGGAGCAAGACGTGGAACCGAAGCTAAATAAAACAGAACAAGTGCAGCCAGCGGCCGCTTCGAAGCGTCTCAAGCAAAAGGAGCGCATTGAAAAGTATAAAGATCTGCTAGCCGAAATCAATGCCCAGGAGAAACAATCGAAGGAGAAAGATTACGAAATGGAAATGTCCTGGAATGTTGATGAAGCCGCCAAACCGAATGAGGTCAAAGAACCTATGGGCAGCAGTAGCGGCAGTGGCAGCGGCTGCAAATCTCATCTGACACCCTTTGACCAGGTGCTGCAGAAGCGCAGCGAGAAGAATAAGCTGCTCAAGGAGCAGCGTCGTCGCATGAAATTGGAACTGCGTGGCATTGATCCCGATGAGGCAGCACCCCCCAGCGATGAGGATTTTATACCCGATGGCATTGATATGAACGATTCCTACTTTGCCGATGAGTTCGCCAATGGCGATTACGAGCAGCCCAAGAAGACTAAGAAGTCCAAGTCGCAGAAGCAAAAGCCCAACAAATCGACGCCGAAGGATGAGGAAGCGGAGGCGCAACTGGCGCTGCTGCTGGATGATAATGACGATGATGGGCAGCCCAAGCACCACTTCAGTCTGACCAAAATCCTAAAGGAAGAGCAGACGAGCAGCAGCAAACGCAAGCGACGCAAGCAGCTCAAGAAATCAAAGAGTGGCGATGGCAAGCCAGCGCACGACGATGATTTCAAGGTGGATCTCAATGATGAGCGCTTCAATGCCGTTTACGAGTCCCACGAGTACAACATTGATCCAACCAACTCCAATTACAAGGCCACCAAGGGAATGCAGCAGATAATTGGCGAGAAACTAAAGCGTCGCCACCAGCAACAGTCACATCCCGAGCAGCGCGCGAATAACGGCGAACTGGAGCCGGCACAGAAACGTTCCAAGCAGCAGCTGGAGCAGAGCGCGCTGGTAAAGAGTCTGAAGTTCAAGATCCAACAGCGGAAGGTGTAATTAATATGTGATTATAATATTTAAAATATGTAGATCTATCTAGTAATAAAGCTAACAATATTCACATAGTACTTATATATCCCAACCTTAACCACGGCAGAGAATATGACGGGAGGAGGGGGGATGGGGATGATGACAATTATGGAATGATATTACAAATTAATAATTATAATTAAAGTACTGGCCATAAATGGTGAGTGTGATGCGCGGATCCAGACATATCAGATCGGGCAGACAGATGCGTTGCTCCGACTCGTAGACGACCATCAGTTCGCAGAGGCGCGCCCAAATGGGATCGTAACGTTGCCGTATTAGCTGACAGTCGAGCTTGGGCCGTGTCATCGACTTGACAACGCTGCGAACGTGCTCGAACGGATCGTTTGGCTTGAGCAATGCCAGAAAGGGATTGCGACCAATGCACAACTCGTAGAGCACCAGGCCCAGCGACCAGATGTCCGATTTGAAATCACATTTGGCCCCACACATTATCTCTGGCGCCATGTAGAGCGGTGTGCCGAGCACCTGCCACGGCTGCTGCTTGGCGGGCGCATGCACATTCGATATGCCAAAGTCGGCGAACTTGACGCGATCATTCGCGTCCAGCAGCATGTTCTCCGGCTTGATGTCGCGATGGATTACGTGACGGATGTGCAGATACTCCAGGCCCATGATCATATCGCTAAAGTAACGCAATATACTCGACTGATCCAGCGCACCACCATCACCGCCAGCTGGCTTTGAGCTAGCCCGTTGGATAAGGTCGCGAATGGTGCCGTTGGGTGCATACTCCATCACAATATTGACAGTGCCCAGGTGCATGAAGGAGCGTATGAATTGCACAATATGCGGATGTCGCAGCTGTGAAATGATATAGATCTGACAATTTGACGCAATTAGTTAGCTGTCTGTCTCTGATAAGTAAGTAAGTGATATCTTATGGTGTACCTCCTCCTTAATTAGTGCTAGCTCACTCTTCGGATTTCGCACAATGATACGCTTGACGCACACTTTGCGCTGTTTTTGCCCCTCGCGTTGCAGGCAAAGGAAGACGCGTCCAAATGAGCCCTCGCCCAGCACCCGTACGGTCAACAGATTGGCATCACCCAGATTCATGGCGCAAAATTCGTATCTTTTTCTATATTATTTCGCATACAGCCCACAAGTTTACAGTTACATTTCATGCAGCGCGCGCAATCTCGATAACAAAGTATCACTGTTATCGAACTGGGCAAACAGAGTTCGTTTTCGTACATTTATCGAGAGCTTAGCGCGGGGTACTCACCTGGCAGGGTCGGCGCCGAAGTGAGCGGGGCTCGTCTGCCTTTATGAATCATTGATCGGCTAATAGGATTCAGTCCAGCAACACAATACAGTACATATAATTAAACTTTATTTGGAAAACCAAGTTATTTTTTTAATCATATTTTTTTCTTTTTTTTTAATGACATTTATTAGCAAACAGTAAATTATATACAAATTTGAAATTTTCAAGTTCATATATTTGCTAGAAAACATTTTTTGAAAACACACATATTTCCCATAGAACAAGTTGGACACGAGAATGTAAGATCATTTAGTTATTTGTTTTGTTTTCGCTCATTGTTTAATATGTATTTGCACACACACATAGAATTAATTGGTATTTTGCTAATTGGTTTACTTATCGATAATGTTTCTAGCGAATACTGCAATAGCACTAAACAAAACATGTTTACTAAACTTAAAAACAAGTTGTGGAAATATATCATGCAAAAGTTTCGTATTTCAAATTTTTAAAAATATATATAAAGAAACAGAGACAGAGAAATTAGTCATAATACTTAAGCCTAGTATAGTTGATACTCGGAGTTTTAACGTTTTTTGTTGTTCCATTTTCAATAACAAGATCCGCAATTATTATTACGTGTCTTGAGTTGTTGTTACATGATTTGAGTTTTTGGAAATAGCAGTTCAATATTCAATACAAATATTCATCACTAAAGAACTAAAGGCAAACCTAAACAATTAATTATTTAGTATATATAGATGTGTAGGTATATGGTATATATAGTATGTACTTTTAGATGTATGTAATTTATGTAAAACAACCCGAATCAGGGGTTTGCATTTTCTATTTTCATTCTGTTTTTTGGTACAGTTTATCTATGCTGGTTATACGACTTATGATGGCAGACAACATGCCATTTACGCCGCCTTCTTCTTCTTAAGCTTATTCTTAAGTAGGCCCGGCAGCAATGAGGCGCACGCACAAAGCGATAAGATGCCCATGGATGTCCATGAGAATGCCTCACTCGAACTGCTCATCTTCTGTAGCGTCTTGCCAGCCTGGATGGCAATCACAGACGGTGGCGCGACGCCGCAGAAGGTGCCTAGCGCGAAGATATGCAGAGGCACACCGATGACTGGTGAGGCGAGATTGATGAACCAGTTGGGTAGGATCGGGGTCATGCGCAGAAATAGCATATAGTTGAACAGACTGTCGCGATACTCCTCGACGTGACGAGACCATTCGCTTGTCTTCTTTGGCCAGAAGTGTCGGATGAGACGCCTTCCGACCAGATTGGACAGCGTGTAGCAGAGCGTGGCGCCCAGCGCCGAGCAGAAACAAATCAGGAACAGTGCGATGGGAAACTTGTACAGGAATCCAAGTAAGATTGACAGGAATAATGAGCCAGGAATGGCGAATGTTTGTAGGCTATATAAAACGCATTCAATTAAAGTTAACCAAATGGTCAATGTCAATAAAACAAAGAGTAAACAACACATGCATAAATACTTATTGCCAGGGGGCCTAAAACAGATCACCTGATAAAATGACAATTGGCTGGGCTAAAACCATAGACTATTTATAGTTAACTAACACACGTTGACAATGACATTATCATCATCGTTCCCACACACCTCACCGCCCGCGTATATCCCAAGAGCCCAAGACGTGCCAGCAAGCAAACGAACGATAACAGAAAATGGCATTAAAACGTTCTCTTTAGATACAATATATATATATATATATATACACATATTTTGTCTGTTTTTTCGTACGTATATTCAACAACGTGCGCTGCTACAGTCTTCGCTCAACAATTCCAATTTGCCAAATTATTCCAATAATGTTTATTTTCGTGAACATTGAAAAATTGTTCATCATTTTACTATCAGAAATTGAGAACTTGTTTAATAGGAATTTTTTTTAGAAATGTTAATTATTAGCTAATTGGTCAACTGTAAAAGAGAAGCGTTCAAATTAATTAGCGTTCACTGTGTTACATTTAGCGTCTGCTTTCTAGCTCAACATTTTAGGGGCCTCGTGTCAAAACACATACAAAAACAAATTTAACGGCTAGTCGAGTTTTATATTCGAAACCCAACACGAAATATCGTTGAAGAATAAATATATATATATATGTATATATATACATTTGCACATAACAAACAAATATGCACTACACAGACAGAATATTGCAAATACGTACGATACGTAATAATTAAGCAAGTAACATGTGGCAAGTGCTTTACAAATTCAGCAAAAACTCAACAAAAAGTGGTTGGTGAAATTGAAATTGCAAAGCCAGCTGCTTTGACTAATTACAAAGCAATAAACACTTCTACATACATATGTATTTACATATAGAAATACATGCACATTTTTGTGCTTTCATTGAAATGAATAAGAGGGACGCAAAAGAAAAACACAAAGAAAAAAAAGCAAACTGCTCTCAGCTGTTTTTGAGATTAGACACACAGGTTCACACACACACACGCGCAAACAGAACACGTCACAAATTGGTATGCATGCGTATGTGTGTGCGTGCTTGTATGTGTGTCGGGGCTTTCTTGTTTATAAACGTGCGTTGAATGGCCGAGAAGGCAATTCCACAAGAGCAAGAGATTTATGTATGTGTCAGCGTTCGGCTCTCTTTGGCTTTGGCAAGAGCAACAGCAGGAGAGACCCACACATACACACACACACACCACCACCACCACCATTGGTGACCAATGAAGAATGCAAAGTGCACTTGTCCCGTTCATCAGCTGATCTCGTGCATATTTCTCATTCTCAACACACAATCTCTGCTTTGTTGCTGTTGTTGTCGCCGTTCTTTATGTTATTTTGCTTCCGATTCGCAGCCGAAACGGCGACGTCGATGCCCAATGTTAATATGCGTGGCCGTGCATAATATTATAGAAATTGACATGTGCGTTAGTGTTTGTCTGTCTCATAGTGGTCGTCGTTGACCGTGAATCTGACTATGGCATACACACACACACACATACACACACTCACACACGCGCGCGGCACTCGTTTTTGGTCTAAACTATCCATTTGGAGAGTTATTTAAAAACAGGTCAAGGTTGGAAGTACGTGTTGAACACATGAAGCGTCAAGCGTGATGCGCAGGCGCTGTTATCTAATCAGGCAGGTGTTTCCTTGTGTGCGTGCGTGTATTAGTACAACAATAACAATAACAATACATTTGAATCGTATTAAATACGATTTAACGACTCAACTGACACTTAACTGAGTCGCATATTATCATTAATCTAGTTCTTTCGTTTAGCTAAATTAGTTTACAACTGCGACTCAATTGAACGAATGAGCGAACTAAAGAGAAAAACCAAAAGTGACTGCGGTGAATCACACACAATTTATGTAGAGTCTTCAACTAATTTACATGCATGCGTCAATTGTTTTGTTGTTTTCATATGAAAAGGATACAATACGTAGGCGACAACAACGCCGAACATCACTTCAAAGTAATACATGTCCTTATAGCGATCCAGGACTTTCGCTAGCATCTTAGCATCTTGTATATCACGTGGTATTTTCAAATGCTGCTTCTCAGTGCTGTAAAAAGTAAAAAGTAAAAAGTAACAACC
Source organism: Drosophila macrothrix (assembly GCA_035042055.1). Taxonomy (NCBI): domain Eukaryota; kingdom Metazoa; phylum Arthropoda; class Insecta; order Diptera; family Drosophilidae; genus Drosophila; species Drosophila macrothrix. Next base: position 16,525,206 of record JAWNLX010000587.1, on the reverse strand, counting down.
ACACACACACATACACAATTAGATACATTAAATACATTTGTAATACATGCACGAGAGTTGATCTGCGTGTGTGTGAATGCAAAGTGGCGTGACTTGAGTCAAGCACACAAGCTCAAAGCGCACCGCAAGCACAGCTGGTAACATTTTCAATAATATAAATCAAGTGTGTATATGTGTGTGTGTGTTTGTGTGTGTGATCAACTCGATACTCACGCGTTCAATTCGGGAAATATTGCATAGACATAGAACATGGCTAGCAGACTGGCAGCGAATATTGCAACAACAATGACTAGAGATTTCTTGGTTGCTTTTCGCTCGTCCGCAGACATTGCCTCTTTCTGTGGCGTTGTTGCTGCTGGCTGTTGTTCCTGTTGTTGCTGCGCCTGTTGTTGTTGTTGCGGTTGTTGAGTTTGCTGTTGTTGTTGTTTCGGTGGTTTATGCTTGCCATTTTGAGTGTTCCTCGCGCGCAGGTTTAGCATCTTATCAGCAATCTCTGATGAGCAAGAGTGAGAGGTCGCGATTAACAACGGAGGAGGGTGGGAAGGGGTTAAGGTGACTTACCGTTGTCGAGGCTGTTATCGCTAATAAGTTTCACGTTGCTGCTGGTGCTACTGCTGGTGTTCTCCGTTTTGCAAGACATTCTCGTGTCGGATCAAGCACTTTCTGCTTCCGCGTTTGCTTTTGTTTTGCAAGCTTTTCAGATTGAAACGCCTCTAAATGTATCAATTATTGTTCCGCTGTTGTTGTTGTTGTGAGTGTGAGTGTTTGCGCGCCAGCAATAGTCGCAACTATCTCTCTCTGTACAAATAAAAATTAATCGATAAGACACTGCTAAAAAAAAAAACACTGCCCTAACGCCAATTTGCGACAAAATTTTAAATTTTAATTAGGGCTGGTTACGCGCTTAAACAATGCATTCGTCCCGTATCTTTCAACAACTCATGTTTTTCAATTTATACTTATTAATTTAACAGCGAGCTCACTTCCACTTTTGTGTTTCGCGTAACACTCCTCTCAATGTGACCAGAGACGACCAACGACCAAAACACTAACTGTTTGGGCTTGAGCTGAGCAACACTAAAATACTAAAATACTGACGCGATATTCAGTGTTACAAATATAAGAAAACAGTGCGCACAACATGTTCTGTTGTTCTCTTACAGCTATGTTAACGTTTCAAATACCGCTGGGCTTTAGCATGACTTAAATTATTTTAATAGCCATCATTAACATATTTTAATACTCGGATAATGATCGGCATACATATAAATATATTTTGGCCAGACACACCACCCCCTCGCCCACCCCCCCAGCCACCATGCCATGCACAAAAATCGGAAAAGCCTTTATAATCCACTATTATTATATCGTGCAGCTTGCAGCACATTGAGAAAATATCTGCGACATCGCATAGACTCTTGATAAGCATCGAAATAACCAATTTTCTTGTTCACGTCCATTACCCCCCCCCCCCCCCCCCCCCAAATAACAACCTACAATTTAGAGGCGAGCTCACAAATTAAAAAAAAGAGGACGTTTACCCTCAACCCCCTAACCGCCCGCCAACCCTAAGCTCTGCAAGAAAGTCAATTGCAACATTCTCATTTGATTTTAATTTTGTTTTATTCACAACAAAAATATACATTTGACCCTCATTTAACCATTTTTAAAAAGTGGGTAATTTGTAATTTCGTTTTGTTTTTCTTTTTGTCGTGTGTTTTAAGAGCGACTGCGCTTTTTGTTTTTATATAAGTGTATGTGTATGTGTATATAGCTAAAGCTATTTCTTGGAACTCTCGACTCTCGTTTTTGTGTATTACATTCATTTATATTATAATCTAGATAGCCAATATGCTTTAATTTATAAAACTGTTCTTAAGAACTGTCCGCCATTTACATACCGTGTCTACCTGATATTGATCATATTGTTGATGTCTCTCAGAAATCCGCGTTACTTTACTCGAGCACTTTTCTAATGTATGTGGATGTGGCTATGTATGCTAATCTTCTTACAAATTTTATATTCTTATTCTTTTTTTTTGTTTGTTTTATTTCTTTTTTTTGTTTTGGCTCTTAGATGTTTTGTAAATGGGCGTCGTCTCTTCTAATATAGATTATCAGTGTTCGATGAGCGCGGCTTCTTCAGCTTTTCCAGATTCTTAATAACAATGTCGTGTAGTGAGGAATAGCGATTGCGCACCTCGCAAACCACCAGCCACAGGCTGAGATACTCCTTCTCGTCCAGCTCGACAACGGCGCGCCTGTAATCATCGATGTGCGGATACTTGGCCACCTTCGAGACAACCTTGGCACGGGTGAGAAAGTATCTCGATATCTGATCGAAAAAGGCGGCGGCCTCTGACTCAACAGTCTGGATCTCGGCCAGCGTATCCTCCTGAATTGAGACACCGAAATTGTTGCCATCCTCGATTTTGGGTATCATAAATGAAATCCACATTTTAAGCAGGTTCGCTGAGAAATGGACGTTAGTTACCATTATTTGATGAATGGATCAATATCGTTGATTACTTACAGTCCTCGACAAGCTTTCGTATGATGGGCTTCACCACCTTGATCATTTCACAGAGCGGCTTATTACACGGCACCGTGCCACTGGGTATACCCAATACCGCTGTGCCGGAAATGTTGTCATCTTTGCGGGCACGCTTGGGCACTGGGGAATCGTTGATAGTATCGCCGGCGCCGCCGCTATCGTGATTGTTGACCAATATGGGTGTCATTACCGGAATGTTCAGATCCTGATGAACCTCGCTAAAGTTGCGTTCATTGAACATGGGCGTAGCGAGAAGTTCATTCAGTTCCACGATTTTCTCGGGGAAACCTTTTGTAATTAGGATCTCCGCCTTCGTGATAAGGGAGTCCTTGTACTCCTGCACCTTGCTAATCGTATCCTTAGTCATTGTTATCGCTCACTGCACACACTAACCAAGCAACCAACTAACTTTCAGCCGTAACCAAATCACCAAATCACCGGTCGTTTTGCTGCTTATATTGCAAGAGTAGCGCGTGCTTCACGTTCTGCCACTTGCGTTGGATCGAAATCGAGTAATTGCTCGTCTGACAGCATGCACTATTCAAATAAACGAATGTATGCAATGCAGCGTTGTACAGTATGTATGTGTCTGTTTATGCTGTATTTGGAATACGCTTTTCGCCCATTACTTACCAAAAAAAACTCTTGAATGCTTTTAATGCGGCAGTCGGCTTGTCCACGCTTATATTTTATGACTCTGGGGAAATTTACAGTATTGTAAAACGCGAACTGTTCAAAACAGTGCTGCTGACGATACAAAAAGAGTGAACATTTACGATTAATCTTGTTTTTGATTTATTGCAGCGGGAAATAACGAATTTAATTATATGTTTATATCATTAACAATTTTGTCAGATTTTCGGCCCTTATTTTCCAAAAATAAACATATCTCTATTTGTATATCACGACCCAATATTTGCAAAAATTCGCTATAATTTACTATCGAATGGCGCACTATCGATATATCGATATGAGATCGATTCCCAGTGTGAGTAGCTCAGCACATAGCAGGAGTACGGACATGGGTAATAAACAAATAAAACAACATCTGGAGACGGCACAGAAGACGGGTGTGCTAAAAATCTCATTGCAACGACTGCAGGAGTTCCCACCGCAGCTGAAGACTTATCCCAATGTGCTGAAGACGCTGGATTTATCGCAGAATCGATTCGAGCACATACCCGACGAGCTGGGCCGCCTCACTCTGTTGAAGCATCTAAATCTGAGTGGCAATCGTCTGACCGATCTCAATGAGGTGGTGGGCGAACTGATTAAACTGGAGGTACTACTTCTAATGGACAACCTATTAACCAAGCTACCCAAGGCGCTGAGCAATTGCACGCATCTGAAAACGGTCAATCTGAGCAACAATCAGTTGAAGCACTTCCCATCAATGCTCTGCGGTCTGAAGCAGCTGGATGTGTTGGATTTGTCGCGTAATCAAATAACCGAAGTGCCCGCCGAGGTGGCGAATCTGTATGTGACCGAGCTGAACCTCAATCAGAACCAAATATCATCGGTAGCCGAAGAGATTGCCGATTGTCCCAAGCTTAAAACGCTGCGGCTCGAGGAGAACTGCTTGCAGGCGAGTGCGCTAACGCCACGCATACTCAAGGACTCCAAGATATGCAATCTGGCTGTTGATGGCAATCTGTTTAACTCCAAGCAGTTCACCGATCTCGACGGCTACGATGTCTACATGGAGCGCTACACGGCGGTCAAGAAGAAGATGTTCTAAACAATTGCGTTATAACTACATAAACTTATACAAACACATATATATACATATATATTTATAATAATATATATTTAATTTATTAGCTTAATTCTATGATTTCTGTGTAATTCCAAACAAAGAGAGTAAACATATTGCACTTCTAGAAACACCAACTCTGCCATACTCTGTTCTGTTCCCAGTGGAAGATTGAGTGGGATGTGACCAACTTTACATCTCTCGTCATATTCGCCAAATGTGGCTCACAGTTTGCCCTTAAGCAGTGGCTTCAAATGTGTTTGATAGGTTGCATTGACGGGCTCTTGGTTGAGTGGATTGCGACGCGCCTGTTCCATTAGGCGCTCGTAGACACGACCATCGTGACAGCCCAGTGTGGAGCCGAGCACGCGATCATCGAAATCAAAGCCATCGACAATGGCAACCGCATTGGGACGCAGTGCAGCCAGGAGTTGTTCGTAGCGCTGCTCCAGTTGCTGCAGCTGCTCAGCCCCAATGCTGTTCCACTTGAGCACGGCGCCCAATTGGCGCAGGCACGTGTCTAGCACAAACAGCTCCACCAGCTGCTGCAACACCTCGCCCAGCTGCGGATTGAGGCAACGCTTCAACTCCAACATTTGGCGCATGGAGTTGCGCACCAGTTGGACGTGTCCGTGCAGCGTTGCCGCCGCTATCAATCGTCGTCCGGCCAAATTTGTGGCCTGCTCTTCGGTGTGGCCACCGCGCGTGCGCTGCTCCAGCTGCCACTGCCATGCCTCACGCACCTGTTCCGTGGCACTAATCTCCAGCGCACGCGCCACATTCTCCAGCAGATCGCTGCCCCAGCTCAACTGCGCTGCATTGCGCAAATAGCAGATGCTGGCGGGCAGCTCCTTCTTCGCATTGGCATTGGCAAACTGGCGCATCAGAAAGCGAGCTGTCTGCAGCAGGAGCACAGTGTGCTCACCCTCGTAGGTGAAGGCAGCGCAGGCCAAGCCATGGATGCTGTCAAAGTTGGCCGAGGCCATATACCCATGGCCGCCGCACGATTTGCGCAGCACATCGATACCATCGACGGCGTCCTGGGTGCACACGGACTTTAAACAGCAGCTGAGAGCATGCAGCTCAGCCAGCTGATCCTCTCCTCCTCCAGGTGTTCCCTTCTCCTTCGCCGTTATCTGTTGCATGGTGCGCTGATAGAACGACCACAAATCATTTGCAGCGAGCCGATAGCAAACGCCGCGCGCAATTTCTGGCAGAATCTTCGCCTGCTGCGTCAAATGATTCAAGATTTGCGGCTCCGGTGCATTCGGCTCAATGGGACTCTGGCGACGCACGGCGGCATAGCTGGAAGCGGAAGCGGGTGGGTAAGATGGATTGAAAGGGGAAATCGTATATATTGATAGATTTGTTGGAGCACTTACCGAGTGGCTATGGTTGCCGCCTGGAGCAGCCCAAACATCACGTCGCGCACAATCATGACGCGCACAAAGACCATGGTGCCGTAGACGAGAAGCGGCTGCGATGCCTTCACGAATCGTCCATCGGCGAGCACTTGGGCATGCTGCATTAGCATCTGGTTGCGTGGTATGCGCACATTGCGAAAACCCAAGAAACCATTGTTGACACCGTTGGCGCCCAGCTTGGGCCCAATGTCACCCACATCGATGCCCGGCATCGGCTGGTGCGTCTGCTCATCCCTAATCCGCACCAGAAACTGCTGCAGTCCATGATGCTGTCCGCGTATGTACAGCTGTGCCAGCACCACAACCACATTGGCCGTGTGCCCCAATCCACCCGGCCACCACTTGTAGCCAGTCAACGTGGGTGTATTGAGGACAAACTCCTCCCGTTCCACATCGTAGTCGGCACGCGTCTCCAGGCCGCGTACATAGCTGCCATGGCCGAGTTCCGTTTGGGCATAGGTACCAATGATACCGTCCAGGCGCCAGGCGCGTCCCAGCCAAAGACGCTGTTGCTCCTCGTTGCCCTGATTCAGCAGTGTGCTTAGAAACATCGAGAAGTGGAGGCGCAGTGGAAAGCTCTGCTGGAACAGCGCCGTGCCCAATGGACCCGACAAGAGCTGTCGGTAATTGTGAAGTGCTTTTATGTCCATAGTCTCCTCATCGTCACGCCCCTGATGCTGATGCTCCTTCTCCTGATTGAGTCGTGTGCGCTGCCACTGACGCAATTTGGCTAGAAATTTGGTGCCCTTGGCAAGAGCATGCTCGTAGCGCTCCTTGTACGACATGCAGCTGGGATGCACTGCATCATCGAATTCGGGATCATCGAAGAAAAAGCGATCCAGCGCACGCCGCTCCTCCAGTTCGGCACGCCCCCCCGCCCACCATACGGCAAAATCTTCGCTGACTATTGTCGCCGCCTCGCGCTCCCGCCTCAGATCAATGCAGTCGCTCCACTTCTCCATTTGCAACAAGATTCGCTTTCACTTCTGAATGCAATCAAGTTGTGACTTCAACTGGTTGTTGGCTTTTGCAGACACAGTTGTTTGTTGTGTTTATGGCTCAACACTTATCAGCTGTTTGCATACATGAATATACACTGTATATGTATACGAATATATGTAAATGCTTGAGATAATTGTTCAACTTTGCACGCCATCTTAAGGTGATAACAGCCATTCAAGTGCGACATTAGTATCGGCCACTAAAGGTACCCGAGTCAATTTTAGAATCATCCCCCACAGTTCCCCACACCATCTCTGGCCATGTACATTTTTTTTGCGCAACCGACTGAATTCTTTTATTCGATAGCTAAAGCACAATCGATGTTGGTTTATAGGATTTGCAGCCAACATCAGGCATGGTCACACTGCAAATTGTTTGGCGGGCAAATTGGTAAATGTTAAGCTGCCGTCTCGCTTTAACTCATTGCTTGTATTCAAATGATATTTAAGTTCAGCAAAGCAAATAAACAAGTTTATGTTCAGCTTTGTAATTAATTTTCATTTTGTTTTCATTTATTATCGTATGTATATATAGAAAAAGCGACATAGACATTGTTTTTTTTTATATTTTGTTACTATATATAAGTAGGTGTATACTAATACGTCGAATACTTAATGAGTTGTTCCCGATTTAGAACCAGGCAACTTTAAATCAGCTCATTGTTTAAACTGGGCTATGGATTAACTATTTCGGTAACCGTTATTGTGGCTTGGACACCATTTAAAAGCCTAGAAAAAAAAACAACAAAAAAACAATGGCACGAGTACATAATATCAAACAGACATCGCATGTAAACATAAATATGTGTATAGTACTATATATATATTAATTGGATTTCATTGTTTATGCCACTCCCAAAAGCCAAACAGAGCCAATAATAGTCGGATCAGTTGTGATCTGAGTGTACATAGATGTACTATAATTACAATAACAACTGGGCATAAACTTAACAAAGAAGAAAATCTTGAACGATTTACTTGGACCATATATTTATATATATAGAAAGCTCTGTTGACCTTTTGGGAATAACATATGTACATATGTATTTAAGTGTAACTCTCGGTGCTATTCAGCAAAAATATGTATTTTATTTGATTTTTATTTGTATTTTTATTTATATATATATATTTTTATTTTTATTTTTTTTATTGTTTTAGCAGTTGTTAACATAATGTTACTTCATATCATAATTGTCCTGCTCTTATATCTCGTTGTGCTCAATTAACATAACAAACAGTTGCTATATTTTATGTAGACATACAAACAAACACATTCACACTGCCTGCATTACACATACATATACATATATATAATTATAAACATACACACACACACACACACACACAGAGAAATAGTATAGGGATTAACAATAATTTCCGAGATCTTCGTTATGCTTATTTGTTGAAACATATTCGTTCGTTATTCTTATTCTTCAACTTGCTAATTTGTTCAGCTACCGCTGCCACTTGCCAGGTGCCTGCCCAGCTTATCAACAGTTCGATTAAATCAAAATTGAAATTTATCTGCCGCTCGCAAAGAACATTGCAATATATACATATGTATATATATATATATATACATATACAAAGGTATATACATACATATCATACATACATATCCTCATTATCGATTTTCGTTATTTGAACATTATTGTTTCAGTTTTATAGTTAAGAGCTTACTACCCATCGTACATACATATATATCGCAACAACTCTGCTGTGCATACATACATACATACATACATACATACATCATTTCATATTTTAATATGCATATGCATATATTTTGTATAGATAGATTGCATCGTTTCATATTGTACTACAGACTTTGCACCAACATGTTCACACTAACCCATACACACACATACATACATACATACATACATACATACATACATACACACATACATACATACATACATACATGGATGCATGCGTATGCTTAACACTAAAGTTTACAAAAAGCGCACTAGCAAACTCTGTTCTAGCCTAGAATTATAGTTAAGAGCAAGCCGAACTGTTAATTGTGCCTGTGGGTTAATTAGTTTACAGTAAACTATTACTATAGTTGAGCTAAGCAAATAAATATACATATAAACATTGATGTACGTGATACGTCACCCGCCACTTACGCGTCAGATTTACAGAGTGTACAGTGATGCCCGTGAAGAGAAATGATCAGAATAAAGAGTCAATTATAATTATTAATCATAATAAACAGCATAATCGTAATAGTTAATAAATAAAGATTCTGGACAATCGTTTGACAATCATTTCACATTTGTTATTATATATATATATATATATATATACTATCATATTACATATCATATTACAGCTAAACTTCTCTCTTGCATTTCATTAACATAATTTCAACACATACTCGCAACATTCATACAAAAAAAAAAAAAAATGACAAAGAAAAACAATAAAAATCTCCATACATATATATATATATATAAACAAAAAGGAAAATTATAAAATTATTACAGTTATAGTTAAAATAAAATTAATAATGCTATTCACAACAGAGATAAAAATCTTTTCTTTTTTTGTTTCATTTTGCACGTTCAACATTAATAAATATATACAAATGTATTTGTATATGCATCTATTTAGGTATATTCGTTTTAACAAATGCAGGCTTTATATAGTAGTATATATTTAGTTTAGTATCGTGTATAGTATGGTACATTTGTACAAATATGCATTTGTATATAGAATTCAAATTAACATTTAGTATTACAATTATTGTTGCTTTACATACATACATATATAATTTCATAGAACTCTCGTTAATTCTCGGTTTTTTTTGGGCGTATCATATACATTCATAGAAACTACTAAAACTAATTTACTTAATTACTATTACTGTAATGTTATATGTATATATACATATATATATATAGATTTATAACTCTGTTGATTCTTGCTTTCCGCGTGCTTCTTGTTCGCTTCTTTTTTACTTTTGCATAACTATTTTCATTTCTTTTGTTTGTTTTAGTTTTGTTTTTGTTTTTGTTTTTGTTTTTTAGTGGCACAGCCACGTTTTGAACTTTAGGCCTTTCTTCTTACTCTGGCTTTGCCTCTGACCTCTGACCTCTGATCTCGGACCTCTGACCTCGTCCTCCTCGTTCGATGGTTCTGCTTCATTTTGTTGTTTATGTTTTCTTGTGTTTCTTGTGCGTGTTGGTGTGTGTTGGTGTGCTTGTTGCGGCGGGACGGGGCAGCATGATCAGCTGTGTGTGTTGTGTATGTGTGTGTTATGTGTGTGCGTGTGTAAAGGGAGTGACAAAGATAGATAGCGTGTGCGAGGGAGTTGACCGATAGACGAGGAACTGACGAATTTTCCCGTGATGATGATGATGATGACAACAACAACAACAACAACAGCAACAACGACGACGGCGACGAAAACGACGGCAACAACAACAACGACAACGACAACAACGACAGCGACAACAAATGGACATCAAAAACAATAAACAACAATAATTTGTAACTACAACAATAACTAGAGTGCGTTGAGCAGGCGACAACGACGACGACGCGTGCGTCTATTTGGTTTCATCCTGATCCATGGGCTCCTCGGAATCATCACGCGAAAGTGTTCTAAAATACACACAGCGAAAGAGAAAGATATATATATATATATATATATATATATATATGTATATTTTTTGACTCACCTGTGCAACGTCTGCATTGAGAGGCCAGCCATTGCATTGACCGTTTCAGATTCATCGTGCTCAATCTTGAGCGCATCCAGTGCGGAGAGGCAGACGGTGTGCTCCAGCAGCCGGACGCAGGGCCAATGCGTTTGCTAATGAAACAGAGAGAGAGAGAGAGAGAGAGAGAGAGAGGACAGTTATATGGATATATATATATATGTATAACTGATATGCACACCTGTATGGCAATCGTCTTCTGCAGCGTATTGATGGCATTCTGACAGGGCGGTCGCTCCAATTCGCCTTGGGCAATTGGTGCCGCCGGATCACCGAGCAGGGCGCGCACACACTCTTGCGCCGAATCACAAATTGCTGTCAGATCGTAGCCACCTTCGAGGGCCAGCACCACCTTGCCATTGGCCAGCTGGAGGAGTTCGCGCGTCATCAGGCCAAAGCATGCCGGCGATACATGATAGCCACCAAGTGGCGCTGGATGGCCGGTGGCCGCATCAAAGCCCGACGAGACAAGCACAATATCCGGATTAAAGCACTTGGCAATGGGCATCACAACGGTACGGAATGCAGCGATATATTCGGCATCGCCCAGCGGTGGATTCAATGCGCCCGACCAGGAGATATTCACATTATAGCCGATGCCAGCACCGGCGCCGCACTACAAACAAAAAACAAACATTAATAATTGATTAGAGAGAGAGAGAGAGAGAGAGAGAGAGAGAGAAAGAGAGTGTGTGTGTGTGTGTGAGAGAGAGAGAGACGTACCTCGGTGGGGCCGCCCGTGCCGGGAAAGAAGTTGCCATCATCGTGTCGATGTATGGAAAGATATAGAATGTCGGGACTTTGGTAGAATGCTTGCTGTGTGCCATTGCCATGATGCACATCCTGAAATTGGATTTGGTTTTGGAGAGAAACGCGTACAGATTAGAATTTGAGTGATTGTTTTGTTTTGAATGTTGAGTGAGTGTTTAACTTGCCCAATCAACGATGAGGATGCGCTTCATATCGGGCACACGCTGGCGCAACAGCTTGGCGGCAATGGCGATCGAATTGAAGAAACAGAAGCCCATGGCCAGATTGGCCTCCGCATGGTGGCCGGGCGGACGGACGACGGCGAAACCGTTGCGCAGATCACCTCTGGCCGTTTTAAAGGCCAAATCGATAACACAGCCGGCTGCCATACGGGCAGCGGTCGCCGTATGATGCTCATTCCATGTGGTATCCAGATCGACACCCAAGCCGCCGCATGCCAAACGCACAAAGCTTGCGGAGAGTGTGCTCTCCAGTTTGGGTCGCGTCAACTGGCCCTGATTGGAGCCAAATAGCATTGAATGCGCCTCCGTATGCACCGTCTGCAGCTCCTCCTGTGTGGCCTTGCGGGCACGCAATCGATCGCATCGCTTCACCAGATCCGTTTCATTCAATCGCGCCCAGACGCTCTGCAGCCGTCCGCTGTGCTCCGGATGCGATGCATTGTCACCGCAAATGCAGGCATGCTTCAGCATCAGCGGATCGTATGCCAGTCCCGTTGTGACCTTCTTGTGCGCTCCCACTGGACCGCTGCTCTCCAGCAGCGCAGACTGTTGTTGTTGCTGCTGCTGCTGCTGTTGCTGCTGTTGCTGTTGACGCAATTGGGCGGCATAAGCGTTGCCCAGCAACTGACGCTTGTGGGGCAGAGTTAGATTGACGGGCGGTATGTGATCGGCCGATGAGGATGTGGCAATCGGTGTCGGATGCTGTCCCGTATCGGGTATCTGGCTGAGGCCATGGCCCGGCACCAGCGGGCTGCTCAATGTGCGCGATAGCGGACGCATCAGGCCCTTGGTCATCTCCTCCTCCTGCTGCAGAAAGAGCAGTTCGCGCTGCTGTTGCAGATACTCCTGATCCCGTTGCTTGCTCGACTTGCTGCCCACCGCTGACGCTGTTGAGGCAGCGGCGGCGGCGGCAGCAGCAGCAGCAACAGCTGCCGCTCGATACGAGGCAGCTGCCAGTGCTTCGGGCAGATTCTGTGAGGTGCTCGTCGCAATTGTGTTGGTCAGCACCGTTTTGGGCGGCTTCTTCTTGTCGGTGAGATCCATCACGACAGCAGCATTATCATCATCGTCCTCCTCGCGCAGCTGCGGCTCCCGTATGGCGGCCACAACAGCAGCGGCGGCATCGCTGCGCGTCAGCACCTTCTGTCGCAGCTTCTGGGTGAGCACCTGATGCTCGTACGCCTGGCGTTCCGCCTGCGAATACAGATTGGAGTCAAACCGAATACATACACAGATGGATACCATGGATACCATGGATACCATGGATACTCACCTCGCTATTCTCGTAGTGCGTTTGCACCACATTCAGCTGGCCGGCGCCGGTTAGCATCGGATGTCCCAGTGGCAACGGTGCCGATTGGGTGCGTCCCAGCGGTCGATGGCCCTGTTTGTGTAGATGCACCTGGGCCACCTGGGCGTCCGTAATGGGCACATGGCCAGCACCAGGAACACCACCAGCACCAGCACCTGGACCACCACCACCACCGTGACCGTGACCATGGCCATGGCCATGTCCATGGCTGTGTGGATGCGTGTGCGGGGGATGCGGATGTGCATTATGCTGCTGCTGCTGCTGATGGCCGTACAGGGCATGGGCGTGGCTGTTGGTGGGCGGCAATGTGCCAGCGGCAGCTGCAGCGGCAGCGGCGGCAACAGCCACAGCGGCCGCATGGAGATTAACAGCGTTGGCACCACCGACACCACTTAGCTGCATATAGGACGAAGACGAGGGCAGAATTGTGGAGGCAGCATGTGCCTGCGGCGGCGCTGTATCCCCCACCAGCGATGCCTGCGACGAGGACGTCGATGTGGCCGATGCGGAACGTACAACTGGCGATGGCTGTGGCGCAATTCCAGTTGCCGGCATCATTGATAGCGACGGCGCCGGCTGTCGGCCAAATGGCATCGCGAGCGGATTGTAGTAGGTGGGCGGTGTCCCGGCAACGCCGACGCCAACACCAACGTTAACGGGCGATGGACCGCCGGCACCGGCAGCTGTGGCCGCCACATGCTGGCGCAGTGCCGCAAACATAACAAAATTGGCCTGGCCAGCCTGGGCCGCGTTGCTTAAATGTGGACGGCCAAGGGATATATTTGGCAGGGATGGTGAACTGAACAGGGGCAGATCGTTGATGTTGCTCCGCTGGCCGGGCTGATATTGGCTGCCCTCCTCGTTCTCCTCCTGGATGGGTGCGCTGGTCGGTGACCCTCTGCTGCCAACCACGCCCACCGACAACGTTGTCGACGATGGCGGTGAATTGGGCCCCGAGTCCGGTGTGCTGTTGCAGTCTTTAGTGACACGATTGTGGTTGGCGAGGGGCGGGGAGGGCGGAAGGGGGTGTTGATAAAAATAAATTTACAGTTAAATACAGATTTAATTAATGCTTGATTCATTTGATGTGAGTGAATGGTGAACGGTTTCTTATTCATGATCTTTGTTTTTTTTTTTGGCAGCAGAGCTGAGCTGAGACTTTTTGTCTTTTGGCCATGCGACGAGCAGCAGCAGCAGCAGCAGCAGCAGCTTAGGCAATTGGCAATCGGCAATTGGCAATAATCAGCGCAGGGGTTAATTTGATGTTAGAGGTTCAGTTAATAGACACAAACTGAACATTGAAATTCATACATTGCATGGAATATGCCGTTGGATCAGTGGTTGGTTAGATTATAATAATAGCAACAACAACAACAACAACAACAAACAAGAACAATAACAATAACAACATCAGCAATCATTATAACAAACAGCAATCAATATTAATTAGAGCGTGAAATATATCAATTTGCATTGATTTTCGCTGTAAATCCAGATTAACTATATAATTTGGAAAATTTTGCATAGAGTGAGTTCGTTGTGTGGGGAGAGAAAAACCAAATAGCGATCAATCTATTGATGCCGGATGCCGTTAAATAATATAACAAATTATCTGCAATTACAACATGTCGATAAGATTTCGATCTTGAGATACCCTGTAAGAGGTATCCTTCAAATATGCAAATTTTAGTTGGTTTTCTCAATGGAATTTATAAAGTGTAGACTTGAAATGCAAGTGCAACTCTAACAACAACAAAAAATATATATAAATATATATATATATATGTGTGATTCTAGGAATAATTCAAATAATCAATAATCAATAATTGCAAATGATTTGAAAGAGAAGTAAACAATTGAAAACCAATCGATAATTAAATGCGTACAAATTAAATGATTCGAGTACATAATCGATTCTCGATAATCGACATAATCGATAGCTTATCATGAGACACAGCTCAACAAGCAGAGAGAGAGAGAGCGAGAGAGAGAGCGAGAGAGAGAGAGAGCGAGAGAGAGAGAGAGAGCGAGAGAGAGAGAGAGAGAAACGATGACACCAACTGACCCGGCGACGAATTTTCCCGCAACTGCAACTTGTGCAACTGCAACTGAGCATATGATTGTTGTGTGTGTGTGTGTGTGTTGGTGTTGGTGTGTGTGTGTGTACACTATTGTCATACGTACTTGTGAGAACCGAGTTCTTTTGATGTCGACGCTGGGCAGCTTGCAGCAGGCGTTCGTGTCGCCGCGCCCCCGCCGGCCCACCGATGCGAGCTTTGCGCTCGATGACGCTCTGCTTGAGGCGGATCTTCAGCAGGTTCGGCTCCGATGCTGTGTTCACAGTAGGTTCATGGTTCAGATGATTCAAATACATATATACTAATGTCGATGTGTGTGTGTGTGTGTGTGTGTGTGTGTGTGTGTGTGTGTATGAACGAGTATTATATATGCTGACCCAACGGTCAGCTCAGATCGCTTCTAAGCCATTTCGTTAGTCACTTCAACCACATGCTTTATACCCTATATTAAAGATATTATTCTGCGACTAGCCTTAAAAACTTAAGTTGATTAATCAGTTACGAGTAATATATATATATATATATATATATATATATACATCGATAAATTGATAGTTGTTTAGCACAGATCAAGTCAGACACAGCTGGCTTTATTGTTAGGCGATTTGAAGCGATCTATAAAAAACCAATAGCTATATTTGTGGAACCACAAGAAACTGTCAATCTGTCATTGCCCGATGTCATTTGTCATTTGTCATTTGTCACATTGAACTAAACTTGACCTTCGCCTGATTAATGAATTTCTTCTTTCTTTTTTTGTTGGTTTAGTTTAACGAAAGTTCAACGAACTTCAACAACTAGTTCAAGTTAATAGCTTCTTTGGGCGATTTCAGTTACTTTCTGCTAGGCTCAAGGCTAAAACAGCTTTACAGTTTTGTTTAGTAGTCAACACGTGCGATGCAACACTGGCAACACTTGGCAACACTTGGCAACACTGGCAACACTTTACATGGCCAACTGGCAAATGGGCAAAACGTTTAGTTAGTCAAAGGATAGCAGCGATTCACATTTGATTGTTTTAAGTTGGCTAAGCTGGCTAAGTTGGATGCACACAGTTTCCACAGTTTATCCAATTCGCAACTTACCCGTCTTCCTCAGCGGAAAATCAGATTCATATTTGAGTAGTGAGGGTGGCGGCTGTGGTATTTTATACGGATGCGCGCTGGTCACCGTGCCCGCTGGCAATGATTCACCTGAGGAGCTCTTTACCACGCCGCTACACAGCGAGAGCGAGCGAGCGAGAGAGAGAGAGAGAGAGAGTTAGCTTAATAGTTACTGGTCTGTGTCACGCTGCTTACCGATTGCGATATGGCGATGTTGTTGTTGTGCCATTCGGTGCCACTGCCTGTGACTTGCGGCTCATAAGAAAGCACTGAAACCGAGAGAGAGAGAGAGAGAGAGAGGGGAGTGTGTGTGTGAGAGAGAGAGAGAGAGAGAGAGAGAGAGATGGCAACGGAAGTTCATTGTAAATAGTTACACTGAGTATCTGTTTGACTTCGGGACTCGCATTGGCGCTGCAATTCTCTTTGCGTTTCATCACTTCCCGCTCGCGTCTCTCCCGCTGCTGCTGCTGTTGTTGTTGTTGTTGCTGCTGGTGGTGATGATGCTGTTGTTGTTGTTGTTGTTGTTGTTGCTGCTGCTGCTGCTGCTGTTGCTGCTGCTGGCGATGCTGTTCCTCAACAACTGCTGCCGCCGTGATCATGCTCTGTTCCCGCAATTCCTGGAAAGCGC
Organism: Drosophila macrothrix; assembly: GCA_035042055.1. Classification (NCBI taxonomy): domain Eukaryota; kingdom Metazoa; phylum Arthropoda; class Insecta; order Diptera; family Drosophilidae; genus Drosophila; species Drosophila macrothrix. The sequence goes on along the minus strand of JAWNLX010000587.1, from coordinate 16,508,633 downwards.
CATGTGAATGCACCGCAAACTGAATAAATTACAGTAAGTTCAAGAGAGTTTTGTTGTTTGTTTCGGGGCAAAATAGAATTTTAAGTTTTTTTTTTATTTGTTGTATATTTATTATTGCAAAATGTTGATTGTCAGTAGTCGTTTGTAGTTGTTGCCGCTGCTACTGGCCAAGTGGTTGTTGTCTTTGTCTTTTTCGCTGTTGTTGTTATTGTTGTTGTTGTTGCTGCTGCTGTCGTTTAGTCATATCGCAGGGCGGCACTTCCGGCCAAGCGCCGGCAACTTGATAATTTATTGTTGTTCTTCTCTTTTTGTTTTATTTATTTATATTTTTTTTTTTTTGCTACCCACTCGCCACCGTTGCCAGTGACAACAATAATAAAAAAAAATCGTAGGGAACAAGACAATTAACACCGCGCCCGACTGGCACATACCCTGCGTTCAGACAAGCATCGCTTCCGCATCGATAATTATCGACTTTTGAGCAATCGAAATTGCCAAACAAAAAAAACCAACAAAGTTTTCTTGATCTCAAATCAATTTGTGTTTGTTTTTTTGTTGGTTATTCAAATGAATCAAAAAGTAATTTGTATCATATCAAGTCGTATATCGATAATCGATAATCGATACTAGCTCTCGGATACGCCTACATATATACCCCAGATTATCTGTGTGTGTGTGTCTGTATACGTTATAAGGTCAACTGATGTCCACCGTTTGGTGTTACCCCTTTTGAATAGAGTACAGGGTATATTGGAGGCCAATGGCAGCTCGATTATGATTCTATTCCGAATTGTATCGCCATTCTCGATGCTCTCCTCTCCTGCTGCTGTCGCTGCGTTGAGTTCTTCCTACTTCTTCTACTACTACTGGCTCTACTCACATGATATTTGTGCTCCAATTGCATTTTATGCTCCAGTTCCATTTGCTTCGTCTGCTCCTGATATGAGTTGAACAGACGCTGCTTCTGCAGCTCCTGGCTCTTTTTTAGCTGCAATCAACAGAGAGAGAGAGACAGCGAGATAAAGAGAGCTCAACAGAAAGACACAGATAGAGAGAGAGAGAGAGAGAGAGAGAGAGAAGAGAGAGAGTGCAAGAGTGAGCTTGATCGTGATGATGTTGTGGTCGATGTCAATGTCGTGGGCAGATCATTAAGTACTAGACCCGTGAGTAATTGCCGCGCAGATCATTGCAAAATGGTGGCAACAACAAGAAACGTGTGACGCATGGTTAACTTGATGATCGGCTAAGTAGATCTGCTTAGATCGTTTCAATTTTGATCCAAAAACTGACAACGATCGACGATTGTTTCAAGTCAAATTGCCAATTTTATTTATACAAGACACAACTGTTAAAATAAATACCACACTAAAGACAATAACAATAAACGATCTGCATCTTTAGCAATACTGTCCACGTCATATTAAAGTTTAAATATGATAACCACAATAACACTTTCAATTATGTTTAATCGATTTTTTGTACCCTTCTTCTTTTTTATTGGTTAAACCAAATTTACTTTTATTTTCTAAGCCCCATTTTTATACACGTGAGAGAGAGAGGGAGAGAGAGAGAGAGAGACGTCTCTGATACCATAAAGTATAGTAAAAACAACATCAAAACTAAAATTTTGATATCAATAGATTAATATTCGCTCTGCCTAATTTAACCATTATTTCTTGTTTAAACAAACATTAGATTTTATGCGAAAATTATGCACGATAAAGTTAATGATCTGCTAATCCAAGCATAAAAATCAAATATGATCAATTGTTTAAATTTCGAAGCAAATATATAAACAATAATATTAAATACCAACACTACATACATATTCATTCATCCATTCATTTTGAATTGTTCAGAAAAACTATTGCAATTTCATTGATGACATATTGAAATACACATTTCATGAAACATAGAAAAAAATAAAAAAATATATATAAACAAATTTGATGGCAAAAGGCGATCAATTCGATAATTGTTGCATTTGTTGGGCGCTGACTGAATCACAAACTGTGTTAAATTGGCTAGATGAATGCACAGTGTGTGATTCACTGTGACACACATACATGCAAACTAACACACAAACACACAGACAGACAGAGATGATCGCAGCTAAATATTCAGAAATGAATTAACTAAGCAAATCACGCGTCACAAATCATCAAAAGAGATCATAAGTTGACGGTTAACGGTTGACGATTGACGATTGATGATTGGCTGATTGGTGGTTGGTCGGCTGCTGTTGCACTTTTTGCTTTTGCCTATATTCTACTCTCGCATCGACTCTCTTCGCTGGCGTTTCAATCGCTCTTTTCTTTACGTACATGCTGTTGATATGTTTCCATGACCTTAACGCGCGCGACGCTTTGTCCAATTGGACAGACGAACACTAACACGCACACACACACACACACACACACAGTAATACGCGCATGCAATGGGCGCGAGAGGGAGAGAGACACCGAAAACGTTGTGTTGTTATATTGTTGTTGTTGTTGGTTTTTGTTTTCTAATTGGTTTTTTTTTGGATTGTATGTTTTTGTTGTTTTGGTTGGTTGTTATTAGACACTTTTTCATAAGCTTTTTGTGGCCACAGCAGCGTTTGAGCAAAAATTGTGAAAGAAAAGAAAAAAAAAAACAATATTTAAAAAGAATACTCAAAACTACACTAATAAATAATCTGTAGAAAAATGCGACGCTGTTGGCTTTATTTATTTATTTATTTTCTTTTTAATATATTTTTTTTGTTTTTTGTATTTGTTGCTTGCCTCTATTTGTCTTATGTTTAGAATTCGGTTTTGCTGGCGCTTTTAATAGTGTTTTTGCTTCTATTTTTTCTTCTTTTTTTTAATTTTATATTTGTTAAGAGCTGTGGATTTTTTGTTGTTGTTTGTTTTATAGTTTTGATTGACTTTGATTTTTCACAACGACGCGCAGCGCGGCGCGGCACGGCACGTTTAGAACTGCTGTTAGCTCGAATTGGTATTGGTTGAATTCCAATATATTATTTTGTGTTGTTTGTTCCAATTTGAATTGCGATTGATTGCGGCGCGGTCGGTCGACTTGTGCTGCTGCTGCGGCTGCGGCTGCTGCTGCTGTTGCGACTGTTGTTGCGTCTTTTTTCGTTTGGCTTTGGCATTCGTCGAACGCGCTTTCATTTCGGTTTCACTCAAGCGACTGGCGAACTGGCGCAAAAATCAAATATAAACACAAATTTAGATACAGTTATTCGCTAGCAGCGAGCGAGCGAGCGAACCAACGTTTGTGTGTGTGTGTTGCTCTCTGCTCGCCGTTTACGCTCTCTCTCTCTCTCTCTCTTTTTCTATCTCTCCTCTATCTATCTATCTTTCTAGCGTGGTCAGTGTTGAGGCGGCAGACAAACGGGCGTTTTTATACGCTCAGTGCAGCTGCAGCTGCAGCAGCAGCAGCAATAGCATTCACAGATCAACTATACACACACACACACATACACACACACACACACACACATACACATATACACACAAATGTATGCTGCTTCTACAACTAAGAATTCCCAGAAATTTTGCAGTTACACCTGATTTTGCCCCGCTATAGCTCGCGTTTACCCCTGTCAATGCTCACTCCCTAATTTACAGCCACTCACCCCACATTCAAAACCCACCACCCACCGCCGCCCACGACACTTGCCTTGCACAACTTTTTTGTTCAAAGCTTCGTTGGCAGCGCGTGCTATAATTATAAAAGGCCTGCGCTATAATTATAACACAGACACGCCCATATAAATAGAAACAAAAACTTGCCTTCTAACAATACATAACTACATACATACCTACATATGTACATCCATACATACCTACATACATACATACATACATACAGAATAAAAGTATGCCTATGGGGAACAAATTTGAGTTGGAAAACATTGAAAATGAGTAATATAATATTAAATGAATATGCATTGAATGCTTGGCAACTTTGAAATTATGATTAAATCATTGATAATGATAAATTGATGATCGATGTGATGTATAAGAAATATCAGCATTACAACGATTACCATTATCATTCGAATATATGTATGTATATTCGAGATTATTTATGACTTCATATTTACTAGGCATGTACATATTTCTTCAGTTTGGATGTGGGTATTCGTTTGTTGAGCAATGGACGGACGAGTCCGAGTGTGAGTTATGTGAACAAGTGTGTGGGTTCAAATAGGTACGCGATTATCTCTTTATATATATATATGTATGTATATGTATGTCAGCGATACTCATGTATCGCTTAAAGATCTATTTGGTAATGTGTATGTCTTTGGATCAAGAATTGAACAGTTCCCCATTTCCCACAAATACCACCCCCCCCCCCCCCCCTTCCCACGCCCGACCCCACCCAAACAGCCAAAAGCCCATTGTAGCTAATTTACAAATTGCTCGTGCCACAGATTCTTATAATATAACAACAACAACAACAACAAGAAAGAGCAACCAGCAAAATTATTCTATTTTTTTTTATAGTTATAGCTCTCGCTCTATCTCTATCTCTCTCTTTCTCTTGCTTCTTTCTATTTGTGTGTACATTGTATATATATATTTATATATATATACATGATATATACACATGATTTTTTTGTTTTTTGTTTTTTTGTTAAAAATAAAACCCACAGAGTTTATAAAACACAAAAATAAAAATAAATTCAAAGGAAAATGTAAAAATAACAAAAACGGCAAAGCGCTGAGGCGAAAGGCAAATGCAAATGGTGGGCGGCGGGATGGGGAGGGGGAGGGTGGAGGAGGGTAAGGGTATTGGTGGTCGAAGAGGCAACACTTTAGCAACTACAACAAGAACGGACCGACGATGATGATGATGATGATGACGACGAAGAAGAAGAACACTTGATCCAAAAATACGAAAATTCAAAAGAAAACAAAACACACACACACAAACACACATGGCCGCAATGCACAAAGTTACAACCCAAAAGCCCAAAAATAAAATCTGGCTATAAATTGTATGCAAGAAGGCAACAGTCAGAAATGGAACGGACGGCGGGCGGTTGCAGCAGGTGTGGGGGAGGCCTGCACATGTTGCTTGTTGCAGTTAGCCGCTCAACAAAGTTATCCACCCCTCAAGGCATCCCCCCTTGGCTCGTGCAGTAAAGGAGCTACAGTAAAGACTCGCTGTGAACGCACAAACTTGTTGCATGTGTTTGCCGGTTATTTCTAGCCAGGCAACACTTTCTTGTGCGCGTTCTCTCGCTCTCTCGCGCTCTCTCTCTCTCCTTTGTTCTCTTGGCTCGTGCATGGGATTTTTATTTTTAGCACAATTAAAAAGAAGAAAAGAAAGAAAAAAACAAAAACAGAATGCGCAAAATACTCATACATATTTTCGTAGAGAAAACAATAAATATAGAATCATTAAGTTGTACACGCGTTTATATTTAGAACCAGAAGAAACCCAAGCAGCAAACAATGCGAAACGAATTCTGTATACCCTAACCGCTTCAGGGCAAAGCGAAATATATTTTACAACCAATTGTAAATACCCTTTATTACAAGTAAAATATTTGGAAAATATTAATATATATATATCATGTGTATATATATGTATATAAATAATATATATAATCATGCAATAAGATAATTTGTTTAGTTTGCGTCAAGTGAATGCAATAGTTGATATGCTTGCTGTGCATTTTAGGGTATACAACGCGTATACTAAGTTATAGAGAAGGAAGGAAACGCCGAGCTCGGTTGGCAAATGAAACTGTGAATACACAGACACACACACACACACACACACACACACACACACACACACATACACACACACATACATATGTATAAATAAAGCAAGAACAGCAAAATAACAACAAGAAAAAAAAGCGCAAGCAAGGCGAAATAAGGAAAAATAATGAAAATATACGGCACACGACGATGCGGACATGAATGCTAATGATATGAATGCTGCTGCTGATGACACCGATCATAATGATGTCGATGTCGAAGTCGAGTGACTGGAAAACAAACGATGATGATCTGATATGCAGCTATGCGAGCTGGTCATCAGCAGCAGGGCCCCTGTCCTGATTGGCAGACAGACAGAACAGATTGGAATCGGGACAAAGATATGTGAAACTCAGGTGGTTGAATGGGATTGGTTGTTGTCCACTACGCAGTTGGAATCTATTTTCTGAGTGCGTTTTTTTTTTTTGTGTGTTAATATCGATTCAAATTAAGAGTCAACGGGAACAGATGCCAGCTGGCAACGAAACGATTAAGGATGCGACACAAAAGAGGAAATGTAAAAAATTGCAATCTCTGCAAGTTGTACATACAACATATGTGTATGTGTTTACCTCCAGGATCTGCTGATCAATGTCAACTTGATGCGGCTTTGGGTCCAGCGATAAAGTGCCTGGCGTTATGTGCAACAAACGCTCATCGTTTCCGACCTCCGGTGGCAGATCTGCAAGAAATGGACAGAGTAAACGAGAGTAAACATAATGAATGCATGTATTATGAGTATATCTTTGACTACATATGCATGTATGTATTAATGTATGTACACATGTTGCAATATGTGAAATGGAAAGCACTACGAGGCACTTAAGATTTACATCTATTTTACATACATACATATGCGTATATGATGAAAGATCATCAAAGTATTGTATCGCATTGAGAAAATGTTCAATAATTGAAACTCTGATCTTAAATCGATAATAATTTGGTTATCGAATTTTTTTTTTTTTATAGATGTTCTAATAAGTCTTTGCCACATTTATTAAAATTGAAATTCTCTTCACAATAATCAACATAATTTTTCTAATGACATCATTATGATGATCATCAGCATTATCATTATGATTATGATTATCGATAGACACGAACAACCCCAGCTTGTTTCTCATCTCTAACACGGCGCAGATAAAACCAAAGCAGACCAAAGCAAACATCAACAAAGCATATGAGATTGTGTGTGTGCGGGTGTGTGTGTGTGATTGTGTTATTGTGTGTGTGATTGTATAACCAAGGCTGCGCTTATCAGACGCTTTACCAAAAATACATTTAAAACGTATTTATGCTCTATGCTCTGTCTTTGTCTATCACACACCCACATTCTCTTTCATTCTCTCTTTGCGATACCCACTCTCTTTCCCTCACTATGCCACACCACGCTTCTAACAGTGCTTGGCTCCAAGCACGTCGAGGCCGAATTCCGAAAACAAGCCGAGCCAAGTTGCTTATGTGTGTGTGTGTGTGTGTTTGGTATTAGTATTGGTATTGGCTCTGTGGCTATTTTTAGAAAGCTTGTACAACTTTACAATGATTACATGGACCCGGCCCGAGCGCTTTTTCAGATAACCGCTCTCAATAATGTTAGCTGGCGCTGCTTCTCCGCCTTGCGAGCAGCGAGCACGTGACGAAGTCGACTTTGACTTTGACGTCGACGTTGATGTCAGCGACAAAGGCCACACAGCAGACCCAGACCCAGCAGCCACCAGTTCCGTTTCATCTGCAGGCAAACACCCTCCTCCTCCCCCTCTCCTCATTCACCTGCTGCTGCTACACGTTTTAGCAGGGAACAACTAATTTGATTTACTTTTCGCGGCGCACAAACAAATACCAAATAAACAAACGCAAAAAAAGAAAAAAAAAATAAAATACAGAAAATAAGAAAAAACTGACGACGCCTCGCCGCTGCTGCTGCGGCTGATTCTAATGGACACAAGGCAAAGTGCAGTAAAAACGGCATGTTCATTGATAAACTGGCAAAGCGTCAATCGAGTCAATAATCTGTTGGTCTTTTTCTCTCTCTCTCTCTCTCTCTCTTTCTCCCACGCATTCACGATTTTTCGCTTGTCTCTCCTCTCCCCATCTTTCTCATTCGCTTGTGTGCTTCGCCTCTCTCAGCAGCAGCAGCTGATCAGCAATTGGAAATTCTGTTGGGTTGGACTAATTGCGCGAACATTATGACTAAGCCAAATGTCCGATTCGATTACTGCTGCTGCTGCTTGAATAAGACAACAATTTTAATGTACAAAAAATTTGTCAGTCTGTCTGTGCATGTATGTATATGTATGTGTATGTGTATGTGTGTGTGTGCATGTGCTAGTTGGAGCTATTTTCACTGATTAAATGCTGGCTCTCTGACAGCGCAAAACTGCAAAAAATAAAATAATTAAATCAGCAACTAAATCAAAGTCTAGTTTTGGGGCTGTTGAGTGCTGACTGGCTGGCTAGCTATATATAGAGAGAGCGAAAGAGAGAGAGAGAGAGAGAGAGACAATAGCAAAAGGCAAAAAGAAAAAAATGTATGATATGCTGATTTTCGACGTTGAGTCAAATGCATGTGCATTTATCGCTGTGTGTATGCATGTGTGTGTGTATGGCAGTGTGTGTGTATAAATAAATCCACATACATATGTATGTATGTGTATCTATGCAAAAGGCTGACCGAATAGGCCGTGACCTGTTGTTCTATATATAGCCGCTATTATAAATCGTGCATAGCTATGGGAGTATAAATTTAGAAGCAGCAACATCGCTAGAATCACAAAAAGCAATAACAACAACAACAACTTAACAAAACTCACAGCACACATTGCACAGAAAGTTGATGAAAAGAAAAAACGAGAAAAAAAAAATCAAATTCAGTTCAATGCGCAAAACGGGTAGCCCCAAGCTACCCTGTATTGTGCAATTGTGCTGTTGTAGTTATTGCAGCATTATTATCTGCTGTATTACTTTTTTTTTGTATGTACATTTAAAGCACAGTTTAAATAATAGATTACCTCACTAACTAATACCCAACTGGAATTAAATTTTCCACCTGCTCTTGCATAGGGTATACATATGAATACATAACAAAAACACAAACACAGCAAGGAACATGCAAGCTGTCAGAGTTTAGAGAGAGCGAAAGCGAGTGCGAGAGCGAGAGTTTAAGAGAGCGAGCAAATTGGAGAGAGTATGTCGTCAGTCAGTCAATAAGAGCGAGCGAGCAACAGCTGCAGCTGATTGTGCGAGTGTGTGTGTCTCTCTGTGTGTGTGTGTGAGTTGTGTGACACTTGTAAGCAATATACTGTGCTGGCTGCGCTGCAGGTGCATGCAAAAAGTTTCTTGCCAACACACACACATAAATACATAAATACATATGCATGCTTATGAGAAAACGCGAGCGAGAGCGTAAATGTGTTGTTGTTGTTGGTTGTTCTGCTGCTGCTGCTCTGACTGCAATCAGCTGTTTGCAAGAAGTTTGAAAAAGACGCGTGTCGTCGTCGTTGTCGTCGTCAAGGTCAATTCTGTGTTGACATAGAAACCAATAAGAGAGCAGCAGCAGTAGGAAAACCACCAACAGAGAAACGAAACACAGCACGTGTTTACAACAAAACGTAAACGTAATTAAATTTGATGAGACTCAAGCAACGCTGACGGACTGGCTGGCATTGGGAATGAAACGGAAATCCAATTGGAAATTTTAATGACAAAACCCGATTCCGATTGCATGCAAACACTAACAATGAGGAGAGGAATGCGGATGGGTGCAAAGAATAAGAATAATAATAACACAACATAATAATAATAATAACCCGACCGACCCACTTCTCTTCTCTGCCTACTTTATTTTGAGTGATAGCAGGCGACAATTGTGTGCGTATGCCTGTGTGTATATTGAGTGCGTGTGTGTGTATGTGTGTGCGCTCGGCATGTGTGTGTATGTATGTGTTGGAAAAAATTTCCAGCGCTCGTCTAAAAATAGCCACACTTTGCGGCAACAGCAATTTTCGGGGGCCCCTGGGGCGGGCCATATATAATATGTGGGCGTGGCTCCGTTCAGTTTTGGCTTATTTCGAAGTTGTAGCTGAGAACCTTGTGTGTGTGTGTGTGTGTGTGTGTGTGTGAGCACTCCCGCCGCTCTCGCCATGTGCGTGTGCGTGTTTTGCTTGTGTGTCTGTGTTTCACCTTGACAAATGGAAAGCCAAAAAGCAACAGAAACAACAAAAACAATAGCAACAACAGCGCAGTTTAGAAATGATTACACACACACACACACACACACACATGAATAAAACAACTGTTAAAAGAGGTGGGGTGATGGGGGTGGGAGCTGTGTAAATTTGGGCTTTTGTGTATTACAAATGGCTATTTTGTGCCATACACATAAAGTTAACGATTAAATATAACTTTACAGATATTCCCCAAGTAGATATGCATCAATCTAATAATCTATGCAAACACACACACACACACACACACACACACATACACACGCATACTTGTTGAGACACAAACAAGGTCGAATTTGATATTCTTGGAAAGCAACCGTTACAATAACTGACAAGTGCTAGAATCAAACCTGGATGTGCCTGATTGTCTGTCTATGTGTGTGAGGAGGGGGTGTGTGTGTGGGTGGTGACCTTATACCGAAGGCAGGTGCGTGTAAATGATAAGTGTATGAGGCAAATGAATTGAGGAAGAATGTGTTTTTTGTCAACAATAACAATGGAATGCACACATTGACTGAGAGTCGTTTAAGACTTACTAATATATAATTATCACAAACAAATGACCTCGAGTGTACAAGTCCTTAAGTGCACACACACACACATTCATGTGTATGTAATAATATGATGTAATAATGTACGCACAGACATCAGCAGAATACATTTAATCAAAATACGCATAGCAATATTAAAAGGTTTTTCATCATTCAACGATTCATGTATATAAATATATAAATACATACACTCAAACAAATGTATCATTATCAACTACATATATATATATATGCGATCAATATAATACAATGGAAAATGTTAACAAAGATTACTTCAAATATAGTTAATAAATTATGAATATCTTATGTGAACATAAGCTATTAATACTGCAGATAAGTAAGATAAGATCTGTTATGGTACAGATGGCATAGCTCTAAAATGATTAACAAACAAATTCAAGTCCTTAAAACCACTCAAAATAATAAAACGGGAATAGTAGTGAAGTTAATATTTCTCAATATCAGATATGATGTGCGTGGATATATTATACTAGAATTGGCATTTTTGTGAAGTAGCACTACTATCATCCTATATATATATATACATATATATAAATATATATATATTTATATGTTGCATTGTTGCATCGGATACAATGCACATGGACGCAGACAACACTTAACATTTTCTATTTATTTTGTTTGTTTTTTATTCATAGGACACATAATAAGGTGTTGCAGATCAGAGAAGAGCAAGTGAGTTGTGTTGTTAAAATCAGCTTCAATTTGCTCATTCAATCTGCAGTTGCACGTGTCAATTATTGTAATAGCTTTAAAGGCACAATACAAGTAAAAGGGGAAAATGGGAAAGGGGCGGGAGGGGGAGGGGAAGACAAGGAAAAAGAAGACGAAGCACGATATAAAAAAAGGGCCGAAAGGTTGACGCCGGCGTCGTGGTCGCTGTCGCTGTTGTTACACATTTCAAAGGCAAGTAAATTTTTCTTAGGCTAAAAATAGAACAAAATCGATAAACGAATGTTGTTCGTGTTATTGTTATTGTTGGTCGGTCATACAAACAAACAAACAGACACACAGGCAGCGCCGGTAAAAAAAAACACACACATACACACAGAGAGAGATAGAGAGAGAGAGAAAGAGAGAGTTAGCAAGGAGAGCGCAGATTATTATAGCCCAGGCAGCAAATTGTTATTGCACGTGCTTGGCATTGACAGTGGCTAAAGCTTAAGCTAGTCAGCACCAGAGATGAGCATGTGTCGGCTTTATTATTATTATTATTAATCTATTTTATTCCATTTTTTTTTTTTTTTTGCATTATTGCACTACACTTGTGTTGTGTGTTTTCAGTTCTTCATTTCTGTTTTATTATTTATACAAATTTCGTTCTTTCTAAGCTTGTGCGGCATTTGCTTAACGCAAATATAATAAATATCTTTGACAAGCATTTGCAGACCATTTCATTTATTTGCATTTTTATTTAGCTTATTTATCTACTTGGAATCATTTTCAATATGATTGCATATTTTTTGGCTTTATCTTGGAATAATGCACGAGTTGTGAACACATCGTGCTTAGTCGTGCGATAATTTCTAGCCAGCACTGTTAAGGAACTTCCTTAAAACATCACACACACACACATATATACATATACCGTTTCTCTTACTTCTTCTCTCGCTCTCTCTCTCTGTCTCTCACGCAGTCAGCAGATGCAGCCGCAACCACTTGCTGGACTTTTCGTCTCCTGCTTTTTCTTCTGCTGTAGGGGTGGTGTCACCCGACCATGGACAATGTTCTTGTTGTTTAGCCACGTCTCTGCCCAATGCTAAGTCAGTCAAAGCAGCGTATTTTATTAACAGTTATTTTTGGAAGGCACACACACACCTCTCTTTCTCTCTCTTTGTATATATATATCTCTCTCTCTCTCTCTCTCTCCGCGTGTACGTGAGTGCTGTATACATTTTGAGTTATGTATGCGATTGTTATTACGCATAACATCCACCGACCCACCCACTACGCAACCACCCACCACCCAACCACCCAATCACCAACTACGACATTGACACTTTATTTACTTACCGCGTATTGGTATTCTATCGTCAGGACTAGACATTTTGCATGGATGGATGGATGGATCTGTAAGACAATATATATACACATATATATATATATATTTAGTTGTTAATAATCAAAAGTTTTAAGCTTAAATCTAATTCAGAATTAAAATACTCATATCCATAAGCAACAGAGCCAAATTAAAACTCTGTTCACTGCCAAATTAATCATTTCGTCTAAAACGTGTTGTCACAGATACAAATTTCCAGATAAAAAAAAAATGAAATAAATAAAAAAATTGAAGTATTCCAAATACCAGTTGGAGCATCATTCAGCTGCCAGTTGTTTCACATGCTTACAAATTCATTGAAAACAAAATATGTACACAAATAAACATCCAGAAACATACACACACACACACACGTACAACAACTGTAAGACAGATTAGCGGAGCACCAACAATGGAGAACACAACAACAGTAACCATTCCATTGAAAACGAATGGAAATGGCAGACTCACACTCTGATAAGACCAACAACGATCAGCCGCCTGTGCGAGAGCGAGAAAGAGAGAGACAGAGAAGAAGAGGGAGAGAGCAGGCGCTTTAATGATAGTCTTTTTTGCCTTGCTTTGCTTGTTCTTCTTCTTTGAACTTGCTCAGATTTCGGAAAATTTTGTGAATTGATAATCGGCCATTTTGTTGCTGTTATTGTTCGTTATATTTATTGTGTGTCGATATCTGTTGCTAATTTCGAATACTAACTTAATGACTTGAGTGTACCCCCCATACCCCACGCCGTTCCCAACCCACTCCACTTACTTCTAGTTGTGAATAGCTGCAATAGCAGCAATTACGCGAAAATTGCAATTTGCCAATGCAAGCAAAAACAAAAATAAATAAAAAAAAACCTTGATTTATGGGGAAATTAAAGGTACGCAGAACATAAATTATTTAGTAAAAAGCTTTGAAAAACTGTTTTTCGTAGTGTTTCTTGCACGTGAATTGGCAACATTTGTGAATGCAAAAATGCGATGGGGGTGGCCAACTTGCAGCAACAGGGACGGAGGGAAAGTGAGAAAGAGAAAGATAGACAGAGGGAGAGTGAGAGAGAGAGAGAGAGGGAAAGGAGCTACGTGCACTTAATGACTGCTATTTTTGAGGAATAATTCCAAGTGGGAGGGGGGTGACGAGTGGCGATGCGTTAGCCTCCAATTTCTCCCCATCCTTGACACGTTTGCTGCCACATTGACCTTCAGAGTGTTGCCACACACAAACAGAAACTTCACAAGAGAGCACACAGAGGGAGGCGAAAGCAACCAACACACCCACAATACTAATTAGACAAACAAACAGAAGCAGAAGTAGAAGGAGAAGATGAAGCGCAATTGAGTGAATATAGTTTATACAGTACTAAAATAAATAATAATTTAATATACACACACATCATACATACATATATACGTATACGTAAACATAAACAGCAAATCCAAATGGAATGTGTCCCCCTGTCACACTCTATCTCTCTCTCTACATTCGCCCATCAAGCGGTGAAATATGTAGTTAAATAAATGGCAGCAAAAGAAAAAAGAAATATTAAGAAAACCTATTAGATATATGCATAAATACACACAAGTAATCAAAAACTAATGCAGCACTGCAACAATTGAACGCCCTATAAATACCCTATTGTTTTTTTATTATTATAATTTATACATCTTAAAAACATTAAAAAAAACGTCGTGATTTGCTGACTAAACTAAGTAATAGAAGGAGTTCACAGAACGATCAACCCCTGTGCCTTGTCGCATAAGACTACAGGGTATATACAGGGAGCATTTGTTATATTGATAGGTTGCAGGCAAATAACCGGTATCTTTAGCATTGAAGCTATCGGGAATTTTAGCCAATGTAAGACTTTAAGAGGAATTTGCGAAATACATAAATACATACAGACATTTATGCATTCTGTATTTTGGCATTTCTGATTGGGGACATAAATATGTTGTTAAATGGACCGACATAAATGGGCAAGTCTCATTACATTAATTACCCTTTTTTCAACTTTTCCACTCTTCCAGACTCTCTTTTCAAACAATAAGAAAAAAGTGCATCAAGCTGCAGGGAGGGGGAGAGGGGTGGGATAGACGTCTACAAAGCTGTGCGTAAGGAATTCAAATGACATTTGACATCTTCGCTCTTGCTGCTGTCAATATACAATGCAGCCTATGAGAGAGAGAGAGAGAGACAGAGATAGAGAGAGCGCTGTCTGCCAAAAATGCGCATCTCACAAATACAACACACAGTGAATTCTATACTCTTTAGTTGCTGCTGTTATGCATGCTGTTAATTTGCAGCAGGAGGAACAGCAACAGCTTACGTACAGATCTCAATTGAAGAAATGCCGCTCGACGCTGACGTCTGTCAAAGCTTAAATGATGCGTTGTTGCCTGCATACGAATACAACAAAAAAAGAAGAAAAATGTTCTGCTACTGCTGAGCCGCCGTCGCCAATGTTGATAACTAAATGACAAAGTGAACTTAACCAGTTCAATGCGCTTCGCGTTGCTCCAGCAGATGCCGCAGTCGATGCTGCGATGGGAGCTTTTTTTTTGTTGTTGTGTGTGTGCCGCGGCAGCGCCGCCAACTTCATTACAAACAAATAGCGAGAGGCAAAAAATCACCAAATACATACAGAGCAATAACAACAACAATAATAGCAGCAGCAGCAGCAGCAGCAGCACTTCATTTAGCACGCACACACTTGTTACATAAATAACGGCGAAATGAGTGTGAGTAGCAAAAAAAACGAAGAAGAGGAAGAAAGGAAAACAACAAGACGAAAAAGAAGTCGTCGTCGTTATGCTGAACCTGAGAAACGACGGCTGCTCAGCGCACACACATACACACACACACATGCACGCCTGTGATCTAATAAGAATTTTTGTTGAATTGGACAAAAACATCCACATTCATATACAATACATACATACCTCCTCAACTCAAAGTGGCGCGAACTGTTCTGTTGTTATTCTTGTTGTTTTTGTTGATTTTTCTGCTGGTTGTTGCTGCTACTGCTGCTGCTTTTGTTGGTTGCTGGCAATGCGCGCAACGCACACGTTTCCAACAACAATCACAACAACAACAACAAATAAAACACAAAACTTTTCACAATGCGAAAAATATTATTAAACAAAAAAAAAATACTGTGGCACAAAAAATAAAAGTAACAGAAACTAAAGACAACGACTGCTCGCCCGTCGCTCTCTCTCTCTCTCACTCTCTCTTACGCCACTAGACTACAGCACACACAAATGTTCAATACGCGTATGTAGTGTGCGTGTGTGCGACGACAACGAAGAATTCACGACTTTTAGTGTGCGTGTGCTTTTTTTTTAATATTATTTGATTTTACTTTTTGTCACTCCACGTATTCACAAAGAGATTCGCATTCTTTTTGGTACTAGTGTTAGTAGTACTGGCACAACTAAAAAATGTACATATGTATTTTATGTACATCGGCTGCTTATATTTTTTCTTATTTTATATCTTTCTTGATTTGTTGTTGCTTGTTTGCTTGTATTTTCTATATATTCGCACTTGCTTTTCACCACTGCGACAGTTGTTGTTGTTGTTTATACTGCTGCCACTTTACTGCCACACGCGTAATTCGTTTGGTAAAAACATACAAAAAAAAATCAACAAAAAATTACCCAACACTAAGGTAACAACAGCTGTTCACTCCAGTTTTTTTTTTTTGGCTCGAACAACTTCTTTTCTAGCTCAAATCGAAATTGTGTGTCAATTTATATTTGTTGAGCACTTTTTGCTTGGGCGAAGCAAATGTGGGAAGAAACAACCGTCTCCGACAAAGAAGAGCGTAAAAATGAACAACAAATGAACAATATAATATGAGAGCGATTGGCATCGATACTTATCGATGAACAAACACTGATTAACGATACAAAACAATCGGCAGCCGATAAGCGAGAATTGTGCGGCAATCGGTGCCACCAAACTACAATGCAAACGCTTTTCAACACTAAACAAAGCATTGCATTTGCAAAGGCACGCGCGCGACGTTTGAATTGAAACAGATTTGTAAGCTTTAAGTAACGGACATTTATTCGTAAGAGAGAGAAAAAAAAAATGAATGAGCGATGAGAGTGTTGCGTTTATATATGTAGAATGATTGCAATGATTTGATCAAGGCAAGTCTTCAATAAAAACCATAGTGTCCATGATGATACGGATAATAGCCGCCATGATGGCCGCCATAATAGGGCACGGCATGCTGCACATACTCATAGCCGCCGTAGTAGGGACTGGCCAAACCGTAGCCGCCATAGTGTCCATGTCCATGTCCGCCATAACCGCCATAGCCGCCATAATGACCATAGCCAAAGCCATAAATGCCCCGCTTCTCCGTCTTCTTCACGTCGGCAATTCCAGACTCAACATCGACCGCATCCACTGCGGCTGCGGCGGCGGCGGGCTCAGCAATCGCCGCCAGGCAGCTGATCAGGCACATGGCCAGAATAACGGCAACGCACTGCAAAATTGCATTCAATTGTCATCAATTAGTCCTGTTTATAGTTGTTGCTGATCCTGCTGCTTACCAAATATTTCATGTTGATTGCTTTACTCCTTTTTTTCGTTTGTTTGTTTGTTTAATAATGCTGCGACTGCTGCTGCGGCAAAAGCTGATTTGTTGATTGTTTGTCAGCAGCTCGGCGTTTTTATACTTTGTGCTACAGTTAGCAATTATGCAAAAAAAAAAAAAAAAAAAAACAGAAAACAATAACAATAACAATAAGCAAATGCAACAGCGATTGTTGCAGTTTGCATGACGGCGCTAGAGATGGCCGCATATCATATTTATCAACGACCACGGCACGAGCACGTTGCACGTTGCACGCTGATCGGCTTCTTATAATATTAAGAAGAGTGAAAGAGAGAGAGAGAGAGAGAGAGAGAGACAGAGACAGAAGAAAGAAATAAATATTTATCATTTGTCGCATTTGATACAAAGTGAAGATTGATTGATTATTGCCTTCGTTTTAGCTGTCGTTTTTTGCAAACGTTTTTCAACACGAAAATGTACACGAGGCGCGCCAAATTCAAATATTGTGCAGCCCATCGCCTGTTGCTGCCCAAAAGGTCAGACACAGACCCGCCGAGCTGTGGGCGTTGCAACTAACGTTTTTTCTTCTATTTATCTGTTTTTTTTTTGGTTTTGTTGCGATTTTCCTGTCTCGTCAAGAACATTTTGGCTTGCGCAAAAGTTGATGATTGTTGTCCGGGCGGAAGATGGCATAAGTTTGTGGCAGCACCAGCCGCAGCAGCAGCAGCAATACGATCCACATGTGATCCACATACAGCAGTCGCGTATTGAGTGTCGCTTTCACTTGATATGCGATATGGTTGCTGCAACTTCTCGTGCAGCACACGCAACATGTTGACAAACCACAGCTTCGATAACAATTGGGGGCGCGGCACAACCGCCCGGGGCAGAGCCCAGCTACCCGTCCCGGTCAAATGGCAGAAACCCCGTGGGAAAAATCGTTTCCCAATGGCGAAATTGCTGTTGTTCATTAAACAACGATTTTAGCAACGCTTTTTTTTTGTTTGTAATTTTTTGCTTTAATTAAGTCAGCAGCAACAGAAAACTACAATAGGTATTAACTGAGCAAACAACAACAACAAGAAAACAGTTAACACAACAAACAGTTACCCAAAAAAAAAAAATTTAAGTTTTATTCTAATTATTTGTATGTGTATAAATAAATACAGTCTGAAACAAAGAAAATGAAAAAATGAAAGAGAAGATAAAAACTGCTGCTGAACTAAATAACCCACAGTTGCTGAGGCGATATTTACAGGGTATCAAGCCAAGTTCTTATTGCCTGCAGTTGTAAAACCGATTTCAGATTGCTGTCAGATCATTTTTGCAAAGAGATATACAAAAGAAAAACATGCTCTTATCGAAATAATCCAAGCTGCACGACTTCTCATCAGAGATAGGGGAGTGGGAGGGGGAGTGGGAGGGGGTGAGGTGGTTGTAGGGAGTGACAATACAAATGAAGGACCGACCTTGACTGCATCAGCTGCAATCGGTGAAGCTGCAACCGCAAATAGCCTATGAATGAGTCTAAAGCAGCAGCAGCAGCAGCAACAACAATAAGTGCAACATTGTTGAATGAAGCATAGAGAACAGCAACAGCAACAACAATTGGCAATTGGTTTGTTCACAAAGCCAAAAAGTGGGTGGAACACAGCCCGCCATTGTCTGCGTCTTGTTAATAATTGTTAATATTTAAAATGTACATTTAAAATGCATATTGCAAATGCTGCTGCTGCTGCTGCTACGGTTGCAGTTGCAGTTGCTCCACGCTGTGGGGTTAATGCACGCGACGATGCGCGACTCTGGCGGAAGTTGTCCAAAGACAGCTGGTCACGATGCCAATCGCAGCAATGGATTTGGTTGCCAATTTTGCTGCTGCTGCTGCAGCTGATGATGAATGATGATGATGACAACATTCGCCGATTGGCCCAATGCATTGAAAATGCTTGGCTTGCTGACGGCTGTTTGACTGATTTATGGCCGCATTGTTTAGCAGCATTCCAAGGTCAAAAGGCAGCGGGCACTTTTGGCCAAGATTACACAACACGACGTCAATTGGCAATTGCCAATGTTGCAATTTAACAATAGTGTACAATATTTATTACGCTTAACAAACATTATAAGTTATTAGGAGAAAAGGACATGATGTTTGTTTTTATGTTTTTGTTGTTTTTTTCTTCTGTTTTTAGTATTTCAGCTCCTTGGCCTTGTCGTGCGCCCCCTCGCCGAGCAGCTTCAGTTCCGCCTGCTGATCCATCACCTGTTTCTCCGGCCGGATCACCGTGAAGTAGTGATAATAGCGCATCCCAATCAAATATGTACCGTAGAGCGTTACGCCAATGCAGGCGTAGACGGCACCCCGATGCAGCTTGTCCAGCAGCGTGTTCGCATTCAACGGCTTCTTTTGCATCGTTTCGTTTAGCTTTGATTATGCTTGAATATTTGAATAAAAATATTACCTCACTTTAAATGTAATCATGAAACTCTTACTTTTAGTGATGTTCCACCAGGATATCGATTGCTCTGTGTGCGTGCGTGCGTGTGTGTATATCGATATTTAGAACTGGAACAAATGAACGGCTGTCACGTGTGTGGTACAAATGTACCCAAAACTAGTTAATTAACCGCACAGATTTGAGGTACATGTTTTGGCTTAGCTTTATTTTGGTTTTCTCTTTCTCTGTCTATACATGAAGTAATTGAGCCTTCTTTTCCAGATATTAAAGCAGTAGATAATATTAGAAAATAAATATCTGTTTTGGTACAATCCAGTGCCAATCGTGCCTCAGAAAAAATCTCTTATTGTTTTGCTTATAAAAAAAAGTTTATTGCCTATATATGCTTTAAGTAATTTAGCCTTTTCCGATATTAAAGCAAAAGACACATTAATAATTGGAAAATATTTAAAATATTTTGCTACCATTAAATTGAATTGAAGTGGCAATCGTGCCTCAACAAAAAAAAGGGAAGAATAAATCTCACCACTTTCGATAAATGCGTCTATCGATTTTTGCATAAATATTTGTTTACGAAGAGCAGCGAGTTGCTGCTGTTTGTTTTGCTTTTAATCATGATCTGCCGCTTGTGCCTGTGCGATCTGGATAATTCGGTGTCCATCTGCATATTCAGCGATGCCGAGCACGGTCTGCCCAAGGCCATTGCCAAATACTTGCAGCTTGAGGTAAGCTACAAACAGACACACACACACCACACACACACACACACATAGATGAAATCAAATATGTTTGGATTGGGATTGTTGTTGCAGGTGTCTGTGAATGATTGCGTCTCCACCAAGTTGTGCTCGCCATGCTGGCAATGTCTAAGCGATTTCGATCAGTTTTGCGCAATGGTCGCCGACAAGCAGCAATCGCTGCTGCTCAAAACGGAACCGGAACCGCCGCCCGAACCAGCCGTTGTTGTATGGAACACAGAGTCACCGATTGAATCGAAGCTGGCCTTCGTCGACGATATCAAGGATCACATACTGTGTGAGCCCGAGATCGATGTGCATGACACAGCGCAATCCTTTGAGAATGCGGGCAGCACCTGCAGCGACAACGTTGAGCCCGATAAGGATGCATTCGAGGCGGACTTCGAGCACGCAACGCTGACAGCAGCCACGCCCAAAAAGACCAGGGGACGCACGCGACTGGAGATGGCAGTGAGACCGTCATCACCGGCACCGTCATCGACCGCCAAAGCAAAGTCAACGGCAACGGCGAAGACGAAGGCAAAGCTGGTCAAGGTGCCAGTGACGTCGGCATCCTCGCAGCGCGAGTCGCGTGTGCGTTCACGCGAACTGCGACGCAATGCAGCCGCCGCCGAGGCAGACATGACACCGATGCCGGAGGCGCCGGCAAAAGCAATGAGGACAGCAACGGGAACAGCAACAGCAGCAGGAGCAGGAACAGCACCGAAACGTGGCCGACCCAAAGGTGTCAAGGGCAAGAGCAAGCTGCCCAAGCCATCAAAGGTGGCCCGGGCGCCCGAGCTGGAGGCGAAGCGCAGCAGCATCAAGGAAATGGATGACTATATAGCCGCCAATGTAAAATTGGATTGCTGCCTGTGTGCCGCGCCCCTGCTCAACTTCATCGATCTGAAGCGACACTTTCGGCTGCAGCACAACTGCACCGGTTACATGGAGTGCTGCAACAATCGGTATAAGAAGCGCACCCTGTACGTGGACCATCTGCACTATCACAAGGATCCGCAGTATTTTAGCTGCAAGCCGTGCCGCAAGAGCTTCCTCAATCGCAACAGCCAGGACATGCACATGCTGCGCTTCCACTCCGACCAGCAGCAGCTGGTCCATCAGTGCGTCACCTGCGGGGCGCGTTTCGCCAAAAAGTTTCTGCTCACCATGCACATCAAGGGGCACAAGGGACCCGAACGTCCCGAAGCCTGCGACAGCTGCATCAAAACGTGAGTTTTCTCTTCATCCTCTGCTTGTGGATCATCCTTTGACAGGCAGGCGGCGACAGAGGACGGATAGACGGAGTGACTCGGCTTTTAATGATATTCAAAACATTTATATATTTATACATTATCTGCTCGGATGTGCTTCCTTCTGCCTGTTATCCTTTTGATCCCTTTTGAATGGGCTTAATGAGAGAGGCATGAAAAAGTGGAATCGCTGAAATATGCACAGGATTTATAAATTTTGAATTATTATCTTTATTCATATTGAGCCAAGAGTTTCTCACAATTGATCCATCTATTAACTGTCTCTCTCTCTTTCTCTATCTATCTACTTGTCTCCCTCTAACTTAGGTTCCGCTCCAAACTGGAGTTGACGGCGCACGTGAAGCGCATGCATGCCTCGGACTTTACGCCCATCATCTGTGACATTTGCGGCGCCAATTTTCGGTCGAAGGCGAATTTTCTGATACACAAGAAGGCATTGCATCCGGATGGGCCAGTTGCGGAGGCACAGTGTCATCTGTGCAGCCGCTGGCTGCGGGATGAGCGCAGTCTGCGCAAACATTTGGCGCGGCACGATGATCGCGAGGGCGGCAACAAGTATCGCTGTGTTCTGTGCAGCGCCGAGAAGTCATCCCGTGTGGCACTGAGCAGTCACATGCGTTACCATCACTCGGCCAAGCGGCACAGCTGCACCCTGTGTGGCAAGGAATTCAAGCTGCCGCGTGCCCTAGCCGTAAGTCTGCCCATCTCCCCCATCTCTCTATCGAATCTGATCTGATCTGATCTGAAATGTAATCTGCATTGCAGGAGCACATGGCCACCCATACGGGCATTGATTTGTATTCGTGTGCGTTTTGCACGCGCACATTTAAATCGCACGCCAACATGCACAATCACAAAAAGAAAATGCATCCCAACGAATGGGTTCGGAAATATACGCAGCCCAGTGCCGCATCCGTGGCCGGCAACCACAGATCTACAGATGTCACCGACGACCTGGCCGAGACGGCGAACAACTTGAATGAGTCTCTACAGCCGCCGGTGGATCTGTTGAACGCGGAGGAAGAGGAGGACGAGGAGGAGCATGAGCAGCATGAGCAGCATGAGCAGCATGAGCAGCATGAGCAGCAGGTTGCACAAGCACAACCAGGTGCTGTTGCCTCCTACGAGTACATCAGCAGCACTGGGAGAGTCATCTGATCCATCTAAGCGCATTCCCCGGCAGATGAGTCCGTATATATATTCTACAAGCAAATTATTCGAATTTTGGCCAGTTTCATTTCTCTATGCAAATATGGAATTATTCACTATTGTATTTCAAATTTACCATGTACCGATTTCATTTTGGTTTTTTTCTTCCTGAAAATCCTACATGCTAAAGATTAGTTTAAAAGTGTCATAAGTCGGATGTGGATTCAAGGAACTAGTTTTTAAGCGACTGTTCCTTATTGTTTTTTGCAATTATCGACAAATATGTATATAATGTTAATTATAAAGCACATATGTATTACGATTCCATTGCTGATTATCCTTTTCAACTCCCAAATTGCCTAAATAAATAAGAAAATATGTATGTAGTTCACGGCACAGTTTGAGAGCCATTTGCCGTTTTCGGGTTCGCAGTTTGACAGTCACTGATACGACGCTTCGGCCATCTTTTATTATTTGTCAGCTATCAGCTGTCAGTTGGCAGCTGTCAGCTGGTTTTAAGCCGTAATTGTTAACTTTAGTTTATTGGCGAATACACAAATGCAAAATGAATTAGTTACTACAGTTATTTATATATAAATGTAAGTAGGTTTGTTTATGTTTTTATTGTTGATTGGCTTGAGTCGCTGAGTTGACCGCTAATTGTCCTCGTCGGTTTCGGCCAAAATGGTGCGTATCTTCATGAGCAGCTCCTTTTTGACAGCATCGGGGACGAGGGTGCGTGCCTTGGGCGTCACTTCCGATATAAGCTGATCCACGGACACACTGTTGTTGGCACTCTTCTCCAGCAGAATGTTGCGGCACAGCAGACGCACCTCGTTCCGCCAGCCGCACTCGGTGAGCCGGTTGCACAGTAAGTCCTTAATTTTTAAACGATCACCGGACATTATCGTATACTGATCAACTGTGTCGCAGATGGTCATGTTACTTTTTCCCTGAGTTTGCTATCGGCTTTTCCTGCGGCTATCCGCTAGGCTGATGATGCTATTGTCTTCGTAGAGGTGAGCAACTATCGATGACGGTTGCGTTTCACTGACGCTAACATTTCGATTGCCATCGATGCTTGTCATTTGATGAGCTGCTGTCAGACGACTTCTTTTTGACCAACGATTGTAAAGCTTACCACTCGCATTGAGTTCGGTGAGTTGATATGTATATACTTAATATTGTTGCTGTGAGACTGATAAGTGCAGAATTTCTGTGCAAAGTGTGCAGGGCGATTTACGGGCAATTAAACGCGTTCCACATCCTTCACGCCATCCGCCAGATACCGCTGTTTGAATTGTGTATCACATTGCTATCGATAGCTAATCGATTACTTGTGGTATTTTTCTGGTATCAGCATATTTAGCAGCAATTAGCATAGAGAATAGGTATTTTTGTGGCCATTGGCCACAGCAGCTGTTACGCGAACGAGAGAGAATAGTCCCAACCAAAAGCCGTCAAAATGCTGCGTACATTGTCACGCGTTAGTGAATTGCCAATTGTTGTAAAACAATTGCAAAAAGTACGTAACTGTAATGCAGCCGTTGCTGTTCCTAACAAAACCCTTGTCACTCTCACTAATACAAAGCAAGGCAGCAGCAACACAAGAAACAACAACAACTACAGGAACAACAACAACTACAGCAGCAGCAACAGCACCCACAACAACAACAATCATTGGACGACACGGCTGCAACAACAACAATTAGAAAATCATCAAAGATTTGCCAACAGACGCAGTTATTCATCGTCATTTTTCGGTTTATTCCAGAATGCAGCACAGTCTGGTGTCGCAAAGACCAACAACTATGCCACGGAGGCGACTGTGCAGGTTAATCGGGTAAGTAGATAGGCCAAATAGACCCCCTCCCACCCCCACCCTCGCTACTATTCATGTTCTCGCAAAAAGAAATTGCCGATTACATAATGTGTGCGTGTGTGTGTGTGTGTCTGTGTATCCCTATGTTTGTGCGCAAGCTTATGTGACCTGACTGCACAGAGTTGCATTTTTGTCGATTTGTCGATTAGTTGGCTGAATTGCAAGCCCCAAGGTCACAAGTCTGACACTCTTTCTCGCTGGCAGTGCGTGACCGACGTCGGCAGCGGCTGCGGCAGCGAAATGCACCTTATCAATATTACCGCTGCAGCAGATTCAACCCTACCCCCCACCCCCTCCCCCCACCCACCAACACCCCTCCGGTTATGCAAAACAAATAAATCGAATGCGCTTTAACAGCACTTTTGACGTCATACATTTGAAAATTTTATTATTTGTTGCGTGCCTTGTAAACTTTAAAATAATTCGATTAAACGGGGAAGGAGGGATCAAATGAGTTGCATTAAGTACACACTTAATCCATGCACACAGCAAAATAAGTGTGAAGACAATAACAATAAGAATAAAATATACCATATTATTGGGCCGCCATTATTTCCCAATGGAAAAGTCTCTGACTTAAGATGGCTGTTGACGCTGCAGTTAAATTGTTTGGCAAATTTCCCTGTTCAAAATGCATTTTGAGCTAAACAGCAAACTTTGTGCGATTTGCATAAAATGAAGAAAACTTGAACTTCTCCATATTCACTATAATAAAGGCTTAACTGAGCTATAAAATAATAATAATGTTAAAGGGGCCAAGCACATCACAGCAGGGCTGTAGATAGAAGATACAGAAAAGGAAAAAAACGATCCTTTTGAGATTGCCAGCGAAATTGGGAATGTTTACTCCTCACCAACTGCTCAACGGCGATTGGTGATTGCAAAGTTTGCTAGTGCGTTGGAATGTCCAGTAAAGTTCATTTGGTTAGAACAGCAAATTTCAGGATTGGGGGAAATACTTGGCATTGGTTCATAAGAAGTGGAACGGATCAGAGGCTGTAAGAAAATGGCACAACATTCTCTGGCTGCTTAAAAAACTGTAAGAATTGTAAATGTAAAGAATTCCATACTAAATTAACTAAAAAACCAGTCAATTATTGTCTGCACACCTATTTTACTGTCCAGGTGTGTATATATGTATATACACATATATAGATTTATATATGCATAAGCCAGAGTACATCAATTTCCCTTTCACACTTTCTGCTCTTTCTTTCTATGTGGCGTGTGATTGATTGATTGATTGATTGATGCGCAGCCGTTTAAACTGCATCGGCTGGACGAGGGACCCGAGATGACAGTGCAACTGACCAAGGAGGAGGCACTCAAATACTATACACAAATGCAAACGATACGACGCATTGAGACATCCGCTGGCAATCTGTACAAGGAGAAGATCATTCGCGGCTTTTGCCACCTGTATTCGGGCCAGGAGGCGTGCGCCGTTGGCATGAAGGCGGCGATGCGCGATGTCGATAACATAATATCCGCCTATCGTGTGCATGGCTGGACCTATCTGATGGGTGTATCCCCGCTGGGTGTCCTCGCCGAACTGACGGGCATGAAGAGCGGTTGTGCACGCGGCAAGGGCGGCTCTATGCACATGTATTCCCCAAATTTCTATGGCGGCAACGGCATTGTCGGAGCCCAAGTGCCCCTCGGCGCCGGCGTTGGCCTCGCCTGCAAATACAAGGGCAACGGCGGCATGTGCCTGGCTCTATATGGCGATGGTGCTGCCAATCAGGGACAGGTCTTTGAGGCCTATAACATGGCCTATCTGTGGAAGCTGCCGGTCATCTTTGTCTGCGAGAACAACAACTATGGTGCGGCATCGAAACTCGAATCAAATACCAAAGATTCTCAATTCAAAGCGTTAAATTGTTAAAATGTCATTGTATTTATATGTTGCAGGCATGGGCACCAGTTCGGAGCGCGCTTCGTGCAACACGGATTATTATACGCGCGGCGATGCTCTGCCCGGCATTTGGGTGGACGGCATGGATGTGTTGGCTGTGCGCAGTGCCACCGAGTTTGCCATCAAGTATGTGAACACACATGGGCCACTGGTTATGGAGACGAATACGTATCGGTATTCGGGACATTCGATGTCCGACCCTGGAACATCGTATCGTACGCGCGAGGAAATCCAGGAGGTGCGCCAGAAGCGTGATCCGATTACCTCCTTCAAGGAGATGTGCATTGAGCTGGGCCTCATTACCACCGATGAAGTTAAGGTGGGTGCATCAATTTACCTGTTTTGATTTTTGTGTTTCATTGTCTTGTTGCATTTTATGAACACTATTCTGCATGCAGGCCATTGATCTGAAGGTGCGCAAGGAAGTGGATGAAGCTACTGCCTTGGCCAAGTCCGACACTGAGCTGGCCCTTAGCCATTTGTGGACCGATGTCTACTCTCATAATTTGGAGAAAAAGATACGCGGCACTAACGGTTTCGATATAGATCACATCCAGGAGCGTAAGGGTGTCAATCATTAGAAGAATCCAAAATACAGCGAATCGATAAAATGATACACACACCCACACACCGAACACACACACATAAAACACACAGCAAGCGAAATCTCTAGATCTTAAGCCCAAAAGTTCATTTTAGAAAAACAATTATTATTATTTTTTTTTTCACTGCGTTTAGACGAGTTGATATGCATAAGTCTTGTGGTGAATCATGTTTATCCGTATCATGTATGACGACGAAACGCGAAAAGAGAATACCGTTGAAGTCGTAGAAATGCAGTTAAATAGATTGAAAAAGACACATAACGTAGTTAACCACGAATTGTGCACACCCTGCCTTTCCCGCAATACACACACACACACACACACACACACACTCAACCACTCAGCATGGGTCAGTGGCAATAGCAAAAGATATTATATGAACGTGTTCAATACGGTTAAAGCCAAGTGTATATTGTTTAAATATAAAATATACATCCATTCAGTCATAATCATAATTTGTTAAACTCTTTCTGAACTTTTATGGGTCGATTATGGGTCGTATGTGATCAGTATATATAAATAATGAACTCGGTTGTAACTTTGCAAAGAAACGATCTCAGTGAAGTTTGTGCCAGGTCAGATGGGAAACAAATCTTTGCCAACAAATTGTCAAGCATTCATGTCGATTTGTTGTTGAAATAATACCAATTAAATATGATGCAGTTTTGCGATTGTGATAAGATTGTCCAAATGGGAAAAGCGACAAGTTTGGACCAACATAATTATACAAATTAAAACTACAGCTGTAATCGAAACTTCAAAAGTGCCACAAAGAAACAGATGAAAGGCATAATATTGATAGATATAGATCATAATATTGATATTGCGCAGTTTGGGCATAAGCTCGATATGGTAAATTAAATGCAAGAATCATATAATTCATCAAAAGAATATTTAGAATCGTAATCACACTAAAAAAGTATTTCTTGAATCACATATTTGCTTAGGCATTTTACATATTTTGTTTTCCAGTAAAAATTCGATCAATAATTCATAATTTTTAAAATCTTTCAAGCCATATTGTGAATAGTTAGCTGCACATGAATCTTATGCGATTTACCTTAAGCTCACATCCAAAACGTAAGTCTGAGATCCTTTTTACAAAAAGAATGTGGCCAAAAGTAAGTTTAGATACTTTTTATTTTTTGCTTGTTAAATAGTCGTTCGAGGATGAACATTTACTGGCTGTTGCTAAAGAGGGGCTTGTGGCAAAATGTAAAAGTCCAAGTTGGCTCCTGTATTACCTATCCCTCCAAGGGATGAGACGCTGTCTCGGATCTGGGCACCAGCGGTTTCATTTCTGGCCAAAAGCAGCGATGAGCCGAAAGTATCGCTAAGAATTTGAGCAACAAAATTAAGAAATATAGTTTAAATAAAGCATAAAAACATATATTTTGACAGTAGCTGGTAAATTATTTTAAATGGGAGCAATCAAATATTTGCATTAGCTGATATTTTACTAGTTTATTAATTTGGGTGAACTTGAAAGATTAATTGTATTTCTTCATTTTGTTGTTCAGATTCTTAAACAGGCGTTCAACTTGCTGCCGCCTTTTCGTGCTGCTCTGCTTTTTTCAAACTTAACAATTCAAAATAATTAATAAAACAACCATCTTTGCCAGTTAGCCTTGCAAAGAGCTTTTCTATGCTACCGAAATGTCTCCTGCTTGAGCTTTTTGTGCCTGCCACCTGCGAGAGCTTGAAAGCTGCGTTGGTGGTGCTTTGGCGCGTGCCTGTGCAGCAGCAGAGAATGTGAGAGCTTTGCTTGAGAATTTGTGCAGGCACCTGTGCTATGCTAAAAGCTACTTGCTGCTATTTTCTCCCCTCTCTCATTCTCAGTCCCGCTCGCTCCCCTCTTTCTTTCCCTCTCTCTCTTTCGGTCCTATGGTATGGTGTAGAAATTCCTCAAATCGAGTGCGACGCGTTCCGTTCATTTATCAAGCCAGCTGCTGCTCACATCGCCGTCCCCCCACACCATCTCACACACACACACAACATTAGGGAGCTTCAGCACCTGTAAACTACCCCGCTGGCCCATTGTATGCCTGCTGCGAGGCGGTGTTCAATTCAATCTCCTGCGTTATTCAGTCTGCTCGCGATGCTCTGTCGTTGATCTTCACGTGCGCTGCGACGGAATCCGTGGTGCTGTCCGATCTAATAAATTTGTTTTGATTTGGCCGCGTGCTGCGTGGATGTTGAATATTGTGAATGCTGAATGTTTTCAATATGTTTAATAATAAACGATCATTTCACCGTTGATTGTCGTTGGCAAAGGTCCATCATATATATATATGTATGTAAATATATATATATATAAATAAATAAATATCTATATGGTATTTAAATATTATGCTATATTATTATTTTTTTTATTTGTGATTGATTGTTATTGATAATTTTTAATAGCCAAGTTTATACGATTCTAATTAAATGGCTCTAGCTTCCTTGGGTATGTAAGTATGTATTTATTATTAACGGTTTTGAAAAATGTCAAATTAGATATCTTAGTTTGATTAGATCGAATGCATTCACATTTTATTTGAATGCTCTCACACGTATTTGATCTCAGACCAATTATTTTTTAAATACTTTCTCTTCTTTTGTATTCTTTGCTTTTATTCACTTTTAAACTTTGTGATTATATTTAATTTTGATAGGCGCCCCTTTCAAAGGCGCTTCATTAAATTTATTATGTGTTTAGATTGTTTTTGTGAATTTTTTCCTCATTTTCATTTTCATTTTCGACGTTTTCTTTTCATACAATTTTATTTCCACACATTTTGCATTTCCTTTTTTTTGTTTTAGTTTTTCATTTTCAATTTGTTATTTTTACTAGTTTTATGCTGGCGCATATTTGGCACACATATTACCGCCTCGTGTGAATAGTTTCACTGACATTTTCCATATTTTCTATTTTACTCGCTGACACCTAAAAATAGTGATAAATACTTCTGAAAAGGTATATTGATTCTGTGAAAATGTATGTGATGATTACAAGTGTATGAATACTCAAAAACCACAGGGGGCTATGACCTTTGACATGGGACTAGACTTGAATTTGGACTTGAATTGAGCTTTCTGGTTTTAACATTTATAGAAATAAGAATTGTGTGCAGAGTGACAACATGCCGAGCTCTCTCGACTAGAAGACTCTGATTTTTTTTTTTGTTTTTTTTTTTTTCATATTCCCTGTCACATATTTTCAGCATAAATATGAAAATAAGTCAAGTTTCAGTTGTGCGTAGTTTCAATGAATACTTTTTTCAAGTTGAATACACACACACAAATATCCATAGCTGAGTTGTGCTATAATTTATGGTATATATATGTATATATACAATAATGATCATAATAATCAATCAACAAATATTTTGAGAGCTTTGCGAAACATTTCTCAAGGCAAAATCATGTGTTGCGCATAATTCGGTTAATTTATTTATCTAACTTAATGCTCAACATGATTGAGCAATTATGATTGAAGTGAAGTGTTGGAACAGTTAAAGGGTGCAAATACAATTTATATACACATTTACATGGTCACATACATATGTATGCATATACAGGTGTCGGTGTATATATATATGTGTATGTGTTTGTGTGTTTGTGAATTGTCAATTGTCAATTGTCTTTCGAGTGGCATACTTGAGTGGCACTTGGCTTGTGGAAGTTTTGTATGCATGTGCATAAGTAGTTAATACATACACACATATATACATGCATACATACATACAGAGAATACATATGTGCTTCATGTGGTCCACAGAAGTGCTCCCCATACTTATACGCATCACATGGAGCGCAGCTGATTGGCATTTTTTGGTATTTCCGCTACATTTGCATACCCGAATTTGAAATGACCCCCGTGTGGAGAGCGCAAGATCTGATATATGTATATATATATATAAGATCTGAAATGTTTATATATATATACATTTATATTGTATGTACATTTGTATGTATATGAATATAGTCATTGTTCAAATAATGACAAAAAGGCATAACAAAGTGTCGCACTGCGCTCTTTGGAGCGTTTTTCTTATTTTTATTTCAATTGATATTGTAATTTATATGCTGAGAGATCGGTAAGATTTTCTCTCCAACACATACAGCTTTGTATTCCCCTAGCCATGAGCATTTAAATGAAGAATATATTATCAGCATTGACATTCCGCAATTTTGTTTGACTTTGAAGCGTGAATTTATGCACTGGGAAAAAGAAAAACGCGTTTTTTTTTTTTTTTAAATCGCCCTAAAATGAAAATCATGCAGACAACTAGAAAAAAAGGTTTTGGTTTATGAAAATCATTTCTGAAATGAAGAAACTCAAAGCATTTGTTGCTGGAAAAACACCACTTTTCGTTTTCAAAATATACTTTCTGAATAATAGGTTGAGTTATCCTTGGCGTCAATACTATTGCCATTTTCTTTAGGATTGATCAATTCATAGGAGTCGGCAGCAATCTTCTTATATTGTAGATAGTTTAGCATTTTGACAACTAAAATGGCAATATTTGTCAAACAAAAAAAGCTTACAAAATGTTAATAGCGGAATCAATCAATCAATCAATCATGGAATTGATACCCATTTTGAGTTGAACGCATGTTGCTTTCTGTTGTAAATGTGACTCAAATTTTTGCTATGTAACAATCTGGCGACCGTCGTTAAGCTTATCTTAAGTTTTGCTTGTACTCAAATATTAATTTTACAATAGTTCTGACTATAAAAACCTTTGATTCCTCAACATCGTTATCTTGTTTGTATACGCTGTGAAACTGTAAAATTGGATCGAGCAAATCCAAAACTTTCTGTCGCGTTTTTTTTGTTTTGTGTAATTTGATGTTATATAAATCATGGTTTGGTAAAATTGTGCATTCATGTTTCAAGGTAAATTGGGACAAATTTGAGCTAAGATTTGTATCATTCAAAATATGTGTGCTAAGGGCATGCCTATATATATATATATATATATATACGAGTATATATATATGAAATTTGCCATGTTGTATGGATGTAGCTGTATGATCTTGATTGCGTTGAAAGCATTTGCTTGAAATGCCAGATAAGTAGGTATATGCTAGATTAAATGTTAATATCCATTGTAAGCACATTGCGTATACGCAACGCAAAATATCATATACACATATATATATATATATATATACATGTGTATGTATTTAGTCGGCATATTTGCGCATGTGTGTATTTATGTGCACACATACACATAAGTGCGTACAAACTTGTGTACAACATACACTTTAATGTTGCACTCAAATTACACAAATGCTTTCAATTTCTCCAACCGCAAGCAAAGTGCTGCTGTGGCGGTGGGCGGGTTGCAGGGGCATGGGGCAGGGGGCAGGGGGCAGGGGCATTTGTAAGATTGTGTAAGCCAAGGAAAAGTGGCAAACGAGAGCTAATCCCGTTTCTAATAAATATACATAGGCACATCCACATGGAACTCATTGAGCAATTGAATAATTGAACAATAATGTGGCTGGTGTCGTCTTTTGTGCAACATCATCTCATCAAATGGTGTCGTTCTAGATTTTTTGGGTGTACGCTTCAATGCTACACATTCATTTTTGTATTTATTATTATTAATTAAAGCCCCGTGTTGTACAATTGACAATGACAACTCTTCGCAGTGCGATCTGCTTCGAATATCTTGAATATAAAATGATGATTTCTCATCTTTAGAATTTCTTTTTGTTTGTGATTCAGCTTCAGCTGGTTATTTATGTTGCTGCTATTTGGTTATGTTTTTTTTAATTTTTTTTTTTTACTTTGCTCAATTTCAACAATTTGTACAATTATAACAAATACTCATGATGCGACCTTGAATCAAAATAGATTTTTATACGCGACGCTCGCCAATCTCCGCACGTCACCAAATATCCTATCTAAAAGTCCAAATGAATATTTCTGGCCCGTTTTTGTGTGCGATTCTTTGGTTCTGAGAGCGTTCTTCTTTTTCTTCTGTTATGCTATTTTTTTGCTGTTTTCTTTTTTTTTTTTGGTTTTTATGTTTTGTTTTTTTGTTTTAGTTTTTACTTTCATATTTTGTGTTGAAAGCTTTTCCAAAATAGTCGTGAGCCACATATGCAGTTGTTCTAAAATGGAAATGCCTTTTGCAGCAGATAAAATTGAACTGAACTCAAGTGGCGCACACAAGGAATCGGAATATATATATATAAATTTGTATTCAGCGCAAATGGATATGAAGTGAACCAAGAAATTGAATTGTATGCTTTGTAAATTTTAATGAAATAAATGCGGAAATTGCTACAGCAATCCCAAGTTTACGATTGCAAAATGTTCAGCTTTCAGAAATATTTGTTTGTGTTTTTGATAGGCTGGTAAAAAAAATAAATAATAATAATAAAAATAGAATTAATGGGTTTATAAATGCGTACCAGCTTGTAGGAAATTTAGTGCGGAATTTATACACTGAATGCATTAAAAGTTGTTGAAATGGCTATAATGGAGCAGTGCTAATAAAGTACAATTAAGTCTGTATCTGTATCCGTTTGTATGGATGGGCCGATCTCAAAGACTATAAGTTCTTGTATACCAATCGCAGATCAAGTTTATCGCTGATTCACACTGTTTGACGAATATCGATAAACATCGATTACAGATAATAGTTGAAAGCGATAATTTTAATGAAAGGAAATTATTTAAAACTGCGCCTTGTGTTGATTATCAATCTGGATAAAACCTTTCATATGCAAATTTTTATACATGTTCAAAATGTTTGCATTGACCTTACAAAAATGGTTTAGCATTAAATATGCATTAAATATGTTTGCAACGTTCTACCTCTTATGGTTATAGCCAACTCGTTATAGTTGTTTTTATTGTTGATATTGGATTAGTCTCATCTTGTAAATGTTGCAAAAATACAAGAGCAATTTGCCTGTTTCCAATCTGTTTTGTATATGCATCTAAATTGAACGTTTGTATAACAGCGGAGTTTATATATGGTCTATTAATTGCTCGGGAATGATAGAAGCAAACATTTACATTCACTGGCAGAATCTATATTTTATTATTGATTTTGAAAATCATTCAAACGAATACGTCTAAGTCGACTTGGCTCTTGTTTAACATCAGTATGTAATATAGGAATCTGTACACATTTAGAAGTCGCGATATGACAGCAAACTCACCCAAAAAAGGCAAAACATACAAAAACAAAAACTTAAAAAACAAAACAAGTAACAATCGATCAGAAATCGATGTAAATCGACATTCGGGAAACGGGACAATTATCGATGGAATTAAATAAGTTTGAAATGCTCGGGGTATACGAGAACTTAGAAATAAATAATTAATTCACTTTTAATGGGTTCAGGATAGACAAAAAAAAAAAACAATTGAAGCTTATCAAATTGAACTGTGCAGTTTTTTCGCTTTAAAAATTATAATTTGATATTAATCGCCTCGCTGTCGCTCCAGTTAGGCTTATAGCAATCAATTTATAGCTAGATATGACATGCATAATTATTTATGAATGTTTATGCTTGTTATCCGTGGAAAATCGGGGCAATGACGGAGAATCTACTGCAATTAAATTTGAAATTGACTTGCAAACAACTCGACCAGATGTCAAAAGCGATAAAAACTGGTCAAATGATCTGTGATCAGTGCAATATGCGGACGACTTTGTAGCCCGTATTATTTATATATAGAAGCCAACAGCCAACAGGAGATGCCAAAAATAAACACAGATAAAAGCGGAATTGCTGAAAACGGAAATGCGTGCAACACAGCAAAAGTGAGAGAGGGAGAGAGAAACAGACAGAGAGAGAGAGAGAGAGAGAGAGGGGGAGAGAGATTGAGTTGCAAAAATAAACTTGAAGATAAGACTGATTTAAATAAAGTGTTTTTCACAGAGATTCAAGCGTTTGACAGTGCCTCAATAAAAATAGAATTATTATTATTAACAAGCTACTCACAAAAATTGAGTTACTTTGACTAAGTCATAACACTAAAATAATGTAAGAAACCATTCAAAACATCTTAAATTTTTTTTGGAAATGGGGTCGTATATTTCTTGCATTGGGATGCCGTCACAGGAATATCCCGTTGGCAATCCATCGCATCGCTAGCCATCGAAACCGAAACCATTCAGCTATCTTGGTTGGCCACCTTCAGAAAGCCTACATGCAGCTTATCAGCGCGGTTGGCAATTGGCGGTCGCAAGTGGCCTGTGCTGCAACCGAGCTATTTATCCTAAAGGCCAAGTCAATCGATCTCTGCAACGATCATCGGATTTGTATCGTTTCCTGCGTGCCGTTGCCACACGCGTCCTCGAATCTATGGCGGATCACTTCAAACCGTCCAAAGTGACCAACACAATTGACATCCACACCAGTCCGGGAGCAAACCAATAAGCTCCTATTAAGAATGATTGAAAACTTTGGCTGTGATCACATCTATGCCATGCGGTGTGTATATCGAGATCAATTCATTAGAAGTGCTGTCGATCTTTTGCTTGAGGACAGATACGAGACACGCATCGATGCCAAGTCGTTGTTTCGTCTCTTGTCCGAGCACAAAGACTTTCGCCATGTTCTGTTCCAAAGCGTATCGTTATCAAAATGTGCAAATTTGAAGATAGTAATATTACCCATTAAGCACTGATGGGTCCTGTGTTAATATGTATATGAAATATTTGTACTTTCAAGCAAAATATAAATTTATAAATTATAATTGTAATTCCGATGAGACTTGTTTGTTGCTTGTTGCGTATACGTAACCAAACGAGAATACAGCAAATACAAAATATCAAATTAGGCAGTTGGAAAACAATGCCAGCAAATAATAGATGTGTCCATGTATTGCTGTGTGTGTGTGTGTGTGTGTGTGTGTGCATATATATGTATGTATTCATGTGCGTTAGGGTTTTACTGTTCCATTAGGCAGACCATGGCCCAAATCAGCCCGATGACTCAAGTGGAAAGTGTGTCCGAAAATCCGACATTGCCAGAATATGATAGATAGGTTCCAATTTGCTGCTGGTACATGTAAATGTTGTATTTTTGGAGTACTTCTGCTGCACATTTGAATCAGTGATTGAATGCAAAGCTGCAAGTTGAAATTAAATATGTTCTAGTTTTAATGTAAAATTTTTCCATTAAACGATGATTTTTGAACTTATCCGATCTCGATCACATTTCTCCAGTTGCTAAATAATGTGCCAATGTATATTGTAAATTAATGTGGAGTCTCTGCATTAATTGTGGCTTTTATTG
The DNA here is from genome assembly GCA_035042055.1 of Drosophila macrothrix. Classification (NCBI taxonomy): domain Eukaryota; kingdom Metazoa; phylum Arthropoda; class Insecta; order Diptera; family Drosophilidae; genus Drosophila; species Drosophila macrothrix. The sequence goes on along the minus strand of JAWNLX010000587.1, from coordinate 16,472,176 downwards.
CTCTCGGAATGGGTATCTATCGATATTTGAGAATCGAGGAAAGTTATCGATGAAATAATCTTGATCCCTGCGGGAAATACGATAAGAAACTAACTGAAAAATCGTTGCTTAAAATACAATAGAAATTACAAACTGTCAGTTTTACAAGCAGTTATATTAATGTGTATTGCAAAGAGGCATTTATATGCTGCACAACAATCGAAGTATATATTGATATTGATTAAGATATCTTTCAAAATGGAGAAAGCAGATCTATAATCGTATTTTGTTATGGCAAGTGTAAGTGGCACTCAATTAAAATGAACTATAAACGGATATTGTGTGCGCTGAGGCGATATGGTGCCATAATTTACAATGTGCGCATCGAAAGTATTAAATCAAAATGGAAATGCAATAAAGCGGTAAGCGCTAAATAATTGACATGTCGCCCGCTTCGCAAACAAAACGCAATTTAATTTAATTTGCCAATGTTGTCAGACCAAATATACCCAGTGTACACATATATATATATATATATATATATATGTATACAAGCCAATAAACAAACCTACAACTGCTGTGGCATAATCTCGCTTCAGTTGCAGCATTTTCAGGTAGACGCATATGTGTCTCTATGTGTGTGTGTGTGTGTGTGTATTTATTTAAAACTCATATCGTGCATAGGCACGTCGTGGCACGTGCTTGGCTTAAAAAATTACAAAATTAAAACAGAAATAAAAAATCGCAAATCACAAGTGCAAAATTTATGCACGTGACGAATTTGGTTGACCCGGCTAAAAGCGTACACGACGAACTCAGCCAAAATGTAGCATTAAACGATTAATTATTCTGATTTAAATGTCATCCTGACAAAAACAAACAACAGAGGGGACAGTACAGATATAGATATATGTATATATAAATATATATGACGTTTATAAAGGGAATACGTTAAATACATAAGTGGATTAGGCTGCTCCAAAAAATGTTTACGCATTGAATACACTTTGGGCATCATCACAGATCACCGTGATACGAGCTGAAATTCTCAAGAACTTAATAATAATAGCCTTGGTAGCTAATTTAGTGGATTAACTTGCTAGTCTTAAATTCATTTTAGTCAATGCATTTAAATATGACTCAACTTATTTTCAGCTTAATAGCTTATAGAAGACTTAGGCAGATAGATGTATGGCAGATAGATATTTTAGAATAACTAAACGAATTTCGTTTTTATTTTCTTCTTATTTCAGTAAATAAATTAAAGCAAGTGAATCACAATATTTATTGTCAAATATATTTTTGATAATGATTTTTGACTATACATATTCATATTATATCTGTATATTGTATAGTAAGTTCATGTTGATAATTGATTTTTTAAAAATCAAGTTGCATAAGCCAACTTTAATACCATGCTTTCAATAAGTGTTGTCGGAGAGAAACGGATTTTTGGTATTAAGAAGTATTCAACAAAAGCTTAACAAGTTTTTCGAATATTACTTTTTCTTCCATTTAGTCATTCATTAATTCACCTTAAGCTTTTACAATTAATGAATAATTCATATCATCTATCTAGAATGCATTGGATAGAAGCAAAAAAGTTGACAATATAAAATACATTAGGCAAGACGTCGCAATTAAATTCCAGATGCATTTGGTACTGTAAACCTTCGCATTTAACTATGCTTCTCACGTATTCCAAGTAGATTTTTGCACTTTAATTACCCAAATCAAATGGAAATACAAGTTGTTATGCAACAATGTATATTTTTTATGCACCCTAAGCTTGGCTGCAATTCGTTATTGTATGCGTGAGAAAGACTTTTTGTCCACTAAAAGGTTATAAAAGAGAGAACAGCCACGAGACAATTAAACATAAGTAAACTGCGGCCATATACCAGCTGCAGCGCTCATAATTTCACACATCCACACACATACACACACACACACTCCTATTAGTGGTCTTCTGCACGCTTGGCCCTCGCCGCTGTACGTTTTCCAGCGTGTCCACCTGGACGTATACGTAATTAATTTCAGTATAATCTCTTACGCATAATAAAATAACGGACAAACATGTAACAAAAAAAAAAACAAATAAAGAAAAAAAAAATAATAATAATAATAATAATGAGGGAAACAACAACAACAGCAGCAGGCATCATCATCATACGAGTACATTTGTCCCAGTGTCCACTGTCCATGGAGTGGAGCACGCTTCGGGACAGTGCCATGAAAATGGCCAGCAATCGCCTGCAATTAATTGACACTGAATTAATTTTCATTGAATTAAATTATATATACGTGCATACACTTGCATATGCATATACATATACTAAATGGTATTCAGCCGGCTTCGCACGGGCCGAATGATTTCATTTTTTTTTTCTTCCTTACCAATTGTATATAATTAGTAAATCAGTTGCCGCTTTGCAAATGGGTTTCATGACAATCGCACGAATTGGCGTTTTTACTTATTCTGTGAGCTTAGTGATTGAATTTGAGCCCATTATCGTGAAAATTATAGCAGCAGCTGTTTTAGCACAGGAATTGATTGGCCATCGGCAGTCAGCTTAAACAATTTTATCTATGTATATTAATAGATGCGTAATTTTTTTTAGCGCCGGGAATCCAAAAATAAAACGAAAAATATAAAAAGATTGCCAGCGGCAGTCCAACCCCTTGATCCGCGTCATCTTTCAATCTATTTCCTAAATGATGAAAAATATTTGTTGTTTGGCTTTCAGAGCGATTTTTATGAGGTTCTGCAAAATTTTTGTTTATAAACAAAATTTATAGAAACACCCAATTGACGGAGATTGGAAGCAAATGATGGCAATATAATAAAAACAAAGGCAACAACCATAACAACAACATTGGCAACATCAGTAACAATAACACACAGCAAATGGATGCCGGGCAACAAGAAATGCAAAGTCAATATAAACTGTATAAATAAACCCGGCCACCCACAGATACATTTGTATCTACATAAAAGCAACGCGAAGCTTGCGAAATGTAATGAAACAATCCACATTAAATTTTGCCTTCTCGCTGTGGAAACCGAATATACATATATATAAAAGTGAATAATGAATATTCAATTCGAAATCGCTTGACAATTAGATACTCTCACAAGCCGGATTAAATCAATATATCTATATAAAAATTAATTTGAACACAAATATATTCATTTACAATTCTAAAAACTACCAAAGAAGAAGTTCATCAGTTGGTTGGTTTCATTCATTAAGATAAATGAAATTGAAAAGACTTAAGCCGTTAGGCATACATATCTAAAAAAGTACTAAATGTATGTAAAAAATACCCTTGTTGCCGGAGCTGGTGCTGCACTTTGGCTAAAAGCTGAATGACAGTGTTGCCATTGCTTTCAATAGCGCATACGAAAATTGGTGGCAACAATGTTTGTTGTTTGTTGTGCTTGGCGCGATATGAGAATAAGAATGAGATTCATACTGGCTTCAGCATGTGCAACAATGTTTTTATTTGCCAGCGTTTATTTTTAGTTACTTTTTTTTGTATAAATTTAAGTTTCCTTGTTATACTCTAAACAATACTGGTACAAGGGTATATGGGATCGTCCGTCCATATGTATGTTCGCTAAAATCGATATCGATAAAATCAACAAGTTCAAATCGATAAAACTACGCAATTTTTTTCGGCACCCGTAAAGCTAGCAAGCTGCAAATGTGCATTCGTTTTTAGTCCGATAAAGTGCTAAATTGTTGATCGATATCGATAACATCGACAAGTGCCAATCGATAAAGCCACGCTTGGGCCAAGCCTTGAGCTTCAGTTACCAAAATTGGAAGGTACTTTAATGACAGCCCTTTTTCGATGGCTGTCGCTTCATCCCTTCGTAATCGGCTTGCATGGCACTAATAATAGAACAATCCGCAGTCGGCTATGCCCGACTGTTGGGTCGCACTTGTTTTTTGCTTTCTTCTGACAAGGTTTCTCTCCTGCCAGAACGGCGTTTGGCGTCGAAATAACTTTCTTAATAAACGCAAGTTTGCAAGAAGAGAGGACACACGACCCAACAACTAGACACGACCCTACAGCTACACACACACACACACACACACACACACACACAGCCATACTCCATATCCATAGTTTGCTGTCTGCGCATTTTCGTGACGCTTTTTGTTATGGCGTGGAGTTTTCCTTGTAACGTTTTCATTTTATTGCAGCGTAGATTAGAGTTGGAAAATTGTTAAATTTTCATTACATTTTTTTCTCGTTGCATTTTTATTTTAATTTGTGTTAACCACACCTCTTGCTGCTGCTCCTTCGACTTCTTTGTCCAATTTGCGGCACAATTTGCATTCTGTCTATGTCTTGCATCCTTTCGTCCCCATTTTAACTTCCTAATTACTTTCAATTTCTTTTTTGGTGCCATCTCATTTTCGAATGCTTTAAATAAAAAAAATAAAAATAAATAAGAATCCAAGAAAAACAAAGCAAATAAACCAACCAAAGCCTTTTCAAAATAAATGAATTAGATAAATGAATTAGGGAACCAAACCATAGTTGAGGGAAAAATATTAAGAAAGGGTTTTTATATAATTATTTACTTATTTTACTCTAATAAAATTTAAAGAACCGCCAGAGTCTGGTAATTTTGCATGGCAATTTTGATTGCGCCTTAAAGGTGTCGGAACCGAAGCTGTAAGCAGCTCAGCTTGCAACAAAATGTTGAAAGCAGTTGCTGCACCAGTCGGCAGGTACTTCGCGCATTTCAATCCTAAACGTTGTCATCGCTGTCGGCAACTTGCTGCAAATTATGCGATGCGCTTCCAATTTGCCGCTGGCTGTGTCACGTGTTAATATTACACACACACACACACATATATATATATACTCGCACTTTCATGAGTATGATAGCGTTATAAAATTTAATTAATGCGCAGGTAATGCAGAAATAGCAGCAGAAAGTGGCAACAGGCGACAACAAACTTGTTTAAGCCGTGACGCAGATGCCCCCTGGGACTTTGGCTGGTTATGGCATTTACCAATAGGATTCGCATTTTCATAGAGTAGTTGCTCCTGTTGGCGATGTTGCCTCTAAAGTGCTTTGTTAATTAGCCAACTGGCGATGCTGCCTTCCAGCAATAATTTGCGCCCGCAAGTATGCAACACATTTAGCGCCAACTTGTGGCCTGGGCCCAAGCAGCTAACACGCTTTGTGTGGTTGCCTGTGTATGTGCGCTTGAGTGCGTGCCTGCATTGTATTTCGCACACTATTTGTCAATGTCAGGATAGCACACAAACACGCTAACATACACACACACACACACACACACAAACACACCCAAACACACCGAAAAACGCACTTACGCACACAAAAAGTGCTGTGGCAGTCAACAACTACTTTGGTGTGGACGCAGCTGCGTCGCGTTTCGCTAAATGTTAATGCAGCCAGTAACCTAAAGAGTGGGATCATTATCAACCCATGCCCCACAGTCTCTCTCTCGCTCTCTCTCTTTCTCTCGCTGTCACTCTCCTTCTCTTTTTCTCTCGGTCTTTGTTTCTCCTACCCTCTGCTGTTGTGTGTCCCCCGAGCGCTTTGACTGGCCAACCGTTTGCCCAAACCTGTTAATCAAAAGCAATGCTCAAAATGTCGCTCATTTGGTATTTGGTGGCAGTGAAAGGCACCAGCCTGGGGATGTGGCAAAAAGGGTAAATGGGTTGGCTTTGGCAGCTATCAATGATGTATCAATCAGCGCTAAAACAACAAATGTCAGCCAGACACAATAGCCCTGCAGCGGACTAAAAGTCCAGCCATCTGTGCCATGATTAACCAGTGCTCGCCAACCAAACCAAACATTAGCCTGAACATGAAAGCTTAAATTGTAGTGCGATGAGTTCGAACAGAGCCTGTTTTTCACGATTTATATTTGATATAACTACTCCAGCACTAAGCACTCGAGATGGTAACTAACTAACCCAATTCCTTGAAGCAATAACTCCAATAACTTGGCCCAACTTTAGTGTTAAGAAAATTATGAAAATCTTTAAAATATACGTGACTTTGATGTTGTTTCACTAAGCTTAATACATTTTTTTCAACTTAATATTAATTGTTGAGTCTGTTCAATTATGCTTTTGTGCTTAGAAATTTGTCTAAGAGTATTAGGAATTTACTCATGATTAGTTCTAGAAACTTTAATTTTGCTCATATTTTTCAATTGATAACTTGATGAGCATATTTATTTATAGCTAATTTTTACGGTTCGCACATATATCTTTTGATTTTCAGTTATTTGATATGAATGGGTCGTTTGACTCCTTATATGGCTAGCTATTCAATTTTGTATTTGCCAATAAAAAATGCACTTTAAAATCGTTGCGCAATTTAACGATACTTAAGTGCGTCAGTTAAAAAATCTATGCGAGCTGCTGCTCAAAAATAACTTCAAATGCCTTTCAGAGCTAAAGTGGAATAACAAATTTTTCGTCAGCATTTTTTTAATATATATTTGCTAAGTACTTATATATCAAACTAATATGCTGAACACCCGAACAGACACAGACACAGGCCCTAATACACACACACACACACACACACACAGGCATTTTTAGAGGAAAATCTATTTGGTCTGGGTTCTCGACGCGCCCTAAACTATGCAACACATTTCGTTTACATGTTTGTGCGATGCATTTGATGCCCTGTCCTCCCAAAAGTTGGTAGGGTATATTATTTTTCAGCTGGCAAAGAGATCTATTAATGATTGTAAATGATTGTTTTTGTAATTAATTTAAGTTTAGATTCAAACAAATGTTAGACTTCAAATATGCCCGAACTATCTTCGGAAAACTCCCATAAATTTAACGCAGTCTTGGCCTAAAACGATGGCATTTTTATTGCAGTTATGAGCTTTTTCTTTGGAGGCAATAGAGTATATTTCAGTTGAAAGCTTCTGGCCGAAACCAAGTTGTTTTTTCTTTGCTGACTCGCTGACAGAGTCGTTTGATGCGGCGTCTGTGTGCACCTTGAGCACAGAGCTGGAGCAGCAGTCAGAGCAAAGCGTAAAGCAGCGACCTGAAATGTATGCGAATTTGCATAGAAAATAGACAGTTTGGAAAATTGCATTCCATGTTGATAACTTAAGGCCAAAGCAGGCGTTGTCAACGACTCGGACTGTGTGCGTTGTGCAATTCGTTTGTTTGGCCATGGATAGGTATATGTCCTGATTGTCCTGATTCTCGTCGACAGCTGCAACTGAAACGGCTGAATCGGCACGCAATGCATGTGCATAAATAACATGTTTAAGTTTTATTGCAATGACTATGGACAGTGGCCAACCAACTCCTGCGCTTGTCATCCCAATTTATAAAGGACATTCCGCCCAACTTGCACTTACAAACACTGTCTGGCCACACCTCGAGCCAAATACAATTTAGCACATAGCCAAAGAACCGTTGAAATTGAAGTTGATGTGCCGTCAGAGATTGTGGTGTCAATGGCGACTCTTCCATGGCCATTGCTTTGCTGGTCTCTCATCTGTTTTTCTTCAATTGCAAGAATGCAATGTGAAATCAATTTCACAAATACCCCAATATATGTTCTGCCTTCTTGCTATATCATATATAATATTATTATCGCCTATATTTTCTTTTTTTTCATTCTGGAGAATAGTTTGAGTGATTACACAATTAATTATATTATTTTGTAGGAGTTTAGTTTGCAATAACTTTCTAGTAGTTTGGCAAGTTGAATTGTAAAAATAATAAAAATAAAGTCGCCCATAATATGTTCCATATTAGATTTTTTGTATGATAGTCTTAAAGACGCGTCGACACACTGCTCCTCTCAATGTCGCCAAGCGCAGCATCTGTGGCTTCAAAAAAAAGGGGGACTGATGCAAATACCATGGAGATGATACTGGTTGTTTGTTTGAAGAGAGCTGGCTAAATGCAGTGGATGCACCACTGCCAGACTGGCTGAATGGCTGTTTGGCTGGCTGGCTGGCTGGCTGGGAAACTCGTCAGGTTGCTCGACATGATATGCCTGTAACTATTTGACTTTATTTTGCTGCTGCTGCTGCTGTTGCTGTTGCTGCTGTTACTGTTGCTGCTGTTACTGTTGCTGTTGCTGTTGCTGCACGCCGTGTAAACACAGAGACAGTCCTAAAGCGGAAAACAGACTAAGCAACTGAAAGCGATATACAAAACTACACAAACATAAAGGAAAATATAAAGTAAATTACAGTAAGAAAGTTCAAGTTTTGAGTGGCTATGTTAGTACAGAATATACCCTTTAACATCTGTTTGTGCTCAGCTAATATATACACACCAAAAGACACGCTTAAAGCTGCCCTCGAATTCTAGATTCCTTCCTTTTATTAATTAGAACATCAACGAATAATATGACAAAGTACATTTCACTACTTGCAATATGATTATGTTGAACACCTTCATTTTTCCTTCTATAATTTGACGACTTTGGTCAGCATTCGCATCGCCAGCAAAACTATTATTGTTTTTTGTTGTCGAGGGTATAGAAAAATGTGAACTTGAGCTGACCGCTATATTTGCTCAAGTCGACTGGGCTCATTTTTAATTTAAAGTTGGCTCTAAGCGATGCTTAAATGTTGGCGTATCAGGCAAACGAGTGCCATGCTTAAGGACATTTTCAACTGAAAAATTTAAAGTTCTAAAATTGCAAGCCAATTAGGTAGGAAAGCTAAAACGTGCGTTGGTTTTAGCTTGAGAAAATGGCACACCCACTTGACTTGTTGTTCCTAGTGCTTGTTGTTGTTGTTGTTGTTGCTGTTGTGGATGCTGCTGCTTCTGTTGCTGTTGCTGCTGTGCTGGTTGTTGCTGTAACCACTGAGCAACTCACTAATTATGCAAAAATTAGTTGCATCTCGAGCAACAAAACAAAATAAAAATAAGAAAGTAAAAGATTCTAAAAAGAATCTGGAACACGGTCTGGCAGCTACGACACATAAAAATAAGTAAGAATGCTGTAGTCGAGTGAGCTCGACTATGATATAACCTGGACCCAGCTGCTGAACATATTCCAATTTAATTGTCAAATTTCCCTCTAACAGTTTTGCCTGGAACTGCTCTCATTTCTTGTGGCAGGCAGAGGTACTGAAAAGTAACACTTTCAAGACCGAACTTAAACCAAGCGATATATATATATATATATATATATATATATATATAATAATAATAATGTGGCGCTGCAGAATACAACAAGATATCTTGTCGTCCCTTTCTCACAATATGAAAACATATTTTCGACTACAACTTGGATGTTTCCTATCCGATCTCGATGAAACTTGTTCAATTATTAGCAGTTAGCTGATTAATTAGAAGTCTCTGGCCTTTGACTTTGGCTTATAATCGATATAAACTGTTTACTGATGTCTCAGATACTTCCCTCTGCCTGTGCCATACATTTGCTCAAAATCATTATACCCTTTTTACCCAATTTTCAATGGGTTTAGTGTGTAAAAAGCCAAAGCTGAAAATGTTGCCTCTTCCACCAGTTGTGGGCTCTACTGTATTTATTTTTTTTCGCACGTAGCCACAGAGCGCGTGTGCCTGCGCGTGTGTATGGTGTGTGTATTTGTGTGTGTGCTAATTTAGGCATCCTTTGTTGTCGCCTGCGTGAATGACACACAGTGTTGGGCGCACAGCGTGGGAGTGCACAAAAAATGCCCGACTCCCGTTTGTTGTTTCAGTCTCGCAAAAAAAAGAAGCAGCACGAGCATAAAATATAAAAAAAAAAACAAATAAAAATAAACAACAATACGGCTTTGTCTGAGGGCAGTGGAGGGAGGGAGGGGGTGGGGTGGGGTAATTATGTTGCAGCTGCAGCTGCAACAGTTACAGCAGCGGAATAGTAAATGGCTCATGCGACTGCGTTCCACCGACTCCATGCCGACTTCCCTATAAACCTCCCACTTCCCACTTCCCATTTGCCACTCTCCATTCCCTACCACCCATCTTCTACACAGATGCATTGCCCATTACCCTGAGGTATTTGTGGTGTCGCTCATGCATTCATTCATATTCATTTCCATTCACTCATTCATTGATAACCCAGTCGTTGCCTGCTAATAGACTCAACAATAGAAACAATGGCATTCAATATGGCTAATTAGCGTCGCAAACGGTATTAATTCTCAAGCTTCTCCATTTTAAATAACGGCTATAAAGTAACAATATATTTTGCATTGGACTTGCAGCTGAAGATCTACGAAAAATATATGAAACATGGAATCAATAAGAGCTCGACGACGATATACGCTGGACACAGCATGGGGCATGGCTATATCGTCTCGGCTGTGCATCCTGATCAGGAATTATAATACTTGATCGGGTCGGCTACATAAAAAATGATACCAATTTTTAATGGGTTTACGGTATAATCAAGTTTTGTTTTTCCCCATTAAAATTAAAGATGTTCATCCACTTTTTTGAGAGAGCATTTTTTGTTGCATATCGCAGCGCGGACTGCGGATTTTTAGGAATTTCACTGTCTCCCATCGTTTCGTTGGCAAGTGCAAAAACAATGACATCATTTTATTGCTCGCTAATCATCGACTATATCGGAAGCTTCCATCTTGACTCCAAATGATTTATGGTTCCCGCATGGATTGGCATTGCTACAATGCAGGCGGAGTTGCGGTGGCAACACAAAAAGCATCTGCTCCAAAGTCAAATAGCGTATATATATATATATATATGTGTGTGTGTGTGTGCTTTTAGATTCTTCGCTTGAATTTGCTGTAGATTTTGCAACTGACACCCGGCTATTTGTCTTGAATTACTTTCCGACTTGCACTTTGCACTTCCCATAAACACCCACACACAGACATAACGAGGCTCACACAAACAGAAATACATACAAATGCACTTATTTATTTGGTTTCCAATTTCGGCTTTCGCCTTTTGGTTTTTGTATATTACAAACAAAATGTATTGAACAAAATACAGATCCCCTCCCCCCACCCGAACACGTTCGACATTTGCCGCAGCAGAGAAATTGCGCGTAAAATAAAACTTCAATTTCAGCAATAACAACAATGCAGCAGTAGCTGTTGTAGAACAACAGCTGCAGGGTGGCAAGTAAACGGCAGCAAACAAAAAAGAAGGAATTGAAAAGCGTTTTAAAAACAATAAAAGTGGCAAATTCACAGCCACACCACGCGACCCCCACAACCCCCCCAACCCCGCCAACCCATACAACCCATGTCCAGACTCTTTGCGAAAATTCACAAATATTTCCAGTACGTGGCACTTTCTGTTTAAATACATGTACATATGGGTATGTATGTGTGTGTGTGGCTGTGTGTAGTGCACTTGAACTGTAGAAACAACATTTACAACAACGACGCGTGTTAATGTTGTACGTGGCAAACACAAAAGCGATATTCGTTGCATTAACCAAGCGAAACAACAGGAAAAGTCAAAAATTTTCACGTTGCTATTGCTGCTGCGCTGCTATAGGAATTAAATTGCACTTCCTCCAACAGAGTGAAAAGCGAGAAAATGTTGTTGATTTCATGTAAACATCTTTGTGCACCTTGCAACACATTTTCGAACAGAGCGATTTATAAAATCATCCGCTGAATAATTGCAAGAGATACTGACGATTTGCCATGCATATCTTTATTTTTATCATGAATAGATTTAGATAGCCATAATATATCTAAGAGGTCGCTGTCCAAGATGGCCCCCAAATAGTATATGAAAATGTACAAACATCATTTGATATGCTCGTATTTAAATTAAAGTTGCTTAAATTTAATTCTTTTGGTTGATAACAGTTGAGTCATCAAACTATTGTATTTTTAATTTGACTTGCCAATTTGGCAGGCTTAAAATGTATATTATTTAATAGTCAGCTGCCTAGTCGCAGTCCGATTTCATCTTCTCGTCTCGTTTTATGTTTAAGCACCATTTTCCATCCATGTATATATGCAGACGATCAATGGGTTAACTTCAATTGGATTTTTGTTTTAATTATCAGTCTCTGTAGCTCTCTGTATCTTTTCGACTCTGTGCGCTGGGAATTTGTGGTGTGCATGTGGGCGTGGCAGCTGCTGACCGAAGTGCATTAGGAATTACCATTGCAAACGGAATTGCAATCTGCATCGGAATCAAGAAGTTCAAGTGCCTAGTCCAACTACATCCCTCTTCCTCCGCAACGACTGGTGGGGCAGCTGCAGCGGCGCCAAACGAGAAGGAGACAGCAGGCAGCAGGCATCAGGCAGCAGGCAGCAGGATGACGACGCTGACAGCGACGTCGACAGCGATGCCAGGCGATGGCATTGGCGCTGCAAAAATGTTTTCGGATGCGGATGTGGCGGAAGTGCGGCACGTTGTGCAACGCATTTTGGTGCCGTGCGTTTTTGTTATTGGACTATTGGGAAATTCAGTGAGCATTTATGTTTTGACGCGGTAAGTGCACTTGTATGCGATGCTCTTGCTGATGTTGCTGCTGTTGGTAGAACTCCTGTTGTTGTTGTTGTTGTTGCTGCTGCTGTTTCTGTTGTTGTTATTTTTATTGTTATTGTTCCATGGATTATGGCCAAGCGGACAACTTGATTCAAATGTAACTGTATGTGTGTGTGGGTGTAGATTTTATGCATTTTATGTTTATGATGCGTGTTGCAGAGCCAACAACTGAAAAACAGGTACGCAGCATATTAGAAAAGGCATTTAATTGTTGTCATCTAGCTGGCACTCTAAATTATTTCATTGCCCAAAATGCAGCAGCTGCAACAACAGCAACAGCAACAGCAACAACAACAACATCAGCAACGACAACAGCAACAGCAACAGCAATAATAACAATAATAATAAAAGCAACAATTTCAAGTGCCAAAATGCTAACGGCTCTGAGATAAGAGTCAACAGAAGGGTTTGCGTTTTAAAATGCTGCAAATATGCAACTAGACAAAGCTTGCTGCACTAAGATACACTCGTCAGGCGGCTCTTAAAAATGAGTTCAGTTTTGATAAGACAGTGATTTTCATTTTTTCATTTTCCAAGTGGAAATGGCAGCCTGAAATGCAATAGTGCAACTGCTGCCACATGACGAGTTATCTGTACTCAAGTTGCCCTAAAAAACGAGTTCACTTTTGATTAGTCCGTGTTTTTTTAATATATATTTTTTTTAATTTTCCAATTAGAAACGAAAGTTTTAAATGCAATTGTGCAAATTTTGCTAAGTGAACGAGATATTTGTATTGACAACTATATCAGATAGCTCACATAATTCAGTAAAAATGTGATTTTTTACCATGTGTCTTGATCAGCGACTTGCCAAAGCAGGTCTCTAAAAATATCTATAAATATCTAAAAGTGTATATAAAAACGGATCATATTATTCAATTGGAAATCTAAATACTGGTCTTTCAGTCACTTAAAAGAAATTTAAATAATTCAAATTCTCCGATTTATACAGCTACATTTGAGCCACAAACATCCGAGACTCATTATTGTGTTATTAAATTTAGTAAGCTTGTTGTTGAGCATCGCGACGTGGCTCGACTTGGCCAACTGCAGTCATAGCCAATAGCCAATAGCCAAATATGAACAGTTAGGTTTTATTGCGCATTCGTTGGTTTTATGACCCTGTAGACAATTGCCTGAAATTTCGTCTGCTTTTTCCTTACTCACTAGGTTCGAGCCACCCAGCATAGAGCCCGTTTTTTGGGCCATTTGGTTATTGAAATTACTGTTGCATTCGATATTGTTGCAATGCATGATGCTCTAACGGTTGTTGGCATATTTCCACAAGCGAAAACAAACAGTTTACTTTTATGCTTATTTTTATTTTGATCTCTATTTATTCATTTTTTTCCTGTTTTTTGTATTTGTATTTTGACCGGTTTTGTTTAGAAAGCGCATGAGGTGCACCACAAACATTTACCTATCGGCTTTGGCAATTACGGACATTGCGTACCTGACCTTTGTATTAATATTATCACTCAAACACTATGAATATATCAAGTACCACTGTGAGCTCTATTGGCGACTCTATGGCTTTGTAATGTGGCTGTGCGATGCATGTGGTAAGTAAGGACGGTGGAGAAGTGCACCCTTCCAAAAGGTATTACGAGAACGTATAAATCATTTATAATTGATAAAGGCATAGTTTAAAATAAGTTAAGATATTTGTCTTTTGGGATACAAACATCAAAGAATATCGATTGAAAAATATACATTGAAAATCATGTGCAAATGCGAGTCATGATGCAGTTATACAAATGATGCAACAAACATTCGATTTGCTTTTATGAGTGTATCGACATTTTATCGAACTGCCTGAACGAGTAGTTCAAGTTTCAGCTCTCTAGATTTCGGGATGGAAATGCCTGTGTTGGCAGAGCATAAAATGTAATGCGTTGCAAGAATATAAGTGCGTAACAAAGGGGCACAATAAACACGACAAATATAAAAAGCAAAGTCCAAGGATAGCTTGGAAATCAAGTTCAAGATCAAGCTAAGTTCTCATTTATCAAAGAGAGGGTTTTTGTTCTGGGAACTATAAGCATATTAATATGTAAGCATTTAATAAACTTACTATGTGTGCGATATACTCGTATGTATACATATGTTAAAGCTTTAGTTTACTAACTACAATGCGACTAGAGCGCTTTTGACTAAACTGACAGGCCGTGAGACATGAGTTACGAAAGTTTTTTTTGAATGAGTGGGCAGCGGCGAGTGGTGTCAGATTGCGGCATTAATAACAGTTGGATTGTACGAGTTCATGTTCAACAACCATTTACTGATATCTGCTTGTGTTTGAACTCTATTCAATATACACACACACACACACACACACACACACATATGGACACATGGACACATGGACACACGCACACGTACAGCGTACATCTCAATTTACATAGCCGTGTGCTTTACCATCGAGCGATTTATTGCGATACGCTATCCGCTCAAAAGACAAACATTCTGCACAGAATCGCTGGCCAAGAAGGTAATAGCAGGTGAGTGGCCATCGTTGGATGGGTTTGATGGGTTATGTGATGTGGCTGTGGCTATGGCCCGGACACAAGCATTGAAGCCAGCCTTTGTATTGTTTTCACAGCCGTCGCACTCTTCTGTCTGCTGACCACGCTATCGACGGCATTCGAGCACACATATGACATCGATTGGAAATTGATTGATGGCGCGTATAGGCCCTGTAATCAGACGCTGGCAAATGTATCACCCACACCGGCGCAGCCAACGCCGGGAACTGCCTGGCATGTGGATGAAAATGCCAGCATGTCCAACACATCGCCCTCCAATGTGGAGCCGCCATTGTATTTCGGCAGCGGCGCTGGTGAGTCGGGTAAGTAGTAAAGCGTCTTCGATACGGTTAGCACCTTTAAATAAGTTACTTTCCCTGTTAACATCCTATTCTCTGTCTTCGCTTTTTTCCTGCAGACCACATTCCAAGCAGGCAGCGTCGCTTACCAGTACCCACGTCCGCCTTTGTGGGCGTGACTGCACCAGCCACCGAGCCAGCACCAGCAGCGGCTACGGTCAGCTTCCTGCATTTGTCACGTGCCAGACGCAACGAAGAAAACTACGACAACGATGCCAACTTTAAAAACAATTACAGTAACAACAGCAACAAGAACAACAAGAACAACAATAACAACAAGAACAACAATAACAGTAGCGCATTCGAATTTAACGTAACGGAATACTGTCAAAACGTAAGCGAATAATTAAAGTGGAAGGTAAAAAAAAGCAGTAAATTCGACTGTGAAATACTCTGTTATTTGTGAAATAACAGACCAAAGCTAGATCTTTGATGATAGTTATCAAAATTGGTTCTCAAATAGACTTTTGATTTGTCCAATTCTAGTTGCTTGATTTATTATGAAAACAAATAATAATATTGATAATTATCATGATCAACTGTTCACAACTTCAGATGACTGTCTACGCAAATGATCTGTCGAGTTTGGGCCAGAATGCGCTGTACATTAACATTTGGAGTGTGTACTCGTTGATTGTGTTTGTGCTGCTGCCGCTACTCGTCTTGGCCACCTTCAACTGTTTCCTAATTCTGCTCGTGCACCGCTCGAAGAGCGTTCGAGGGGATCTAACCAATGCCAGCAGCATGCGACGCACCAAGGTAAGTACCCACTAAGTCTGCTTGGCAAACTATTCATAGTATTAAGCAACTAACATACACAGTTGCATCTGTGCGAAAAGATCGATAGCAATTGTAGCTAACATAAACTTGACACAAACGAGCAATAAACTTATTCTGACTATGAACTTTAAGATGTTTAAGATAATATGTAATCCCTTCTCTATATTTCTCTTTCTATCTCTCTCTCTCTCTCTCTCTCTCTCTCTCGTTTGTCTCTTCCGCATAGCGCAAGTCGACGTCGGGGCTAACGGGCAGTGTTTCACAGGAGAATCGGGTGACTATCACCCTGATTGCTGTTGTGCTGCTGTTCATCGTGTGCCAATTGCCGTGGGCAATCTATTTGATACTGGTGCAGTATATGGATATAGAATTGAATATACAAAGGATTGCCGGCAATGTGTGCAATCTGCTCGTTGCCATCAATGCGGCAGCGAATTTTTTCTTATACTGCGTGCTGTCGGACAAGTACCGCAAGACGGTGCGTGAGCTCATTACCGGCTACCGCTATCATCATCGGCATGCACGCAACAATTTCAGCCTCTATATGCCGCACACGACGACAACGACAAACGGCGACAGTGCCAGTGGTGGTGCAAGTGGTGGTGCAAGTGGTTATGGCAGCTATCGCAATGCAAACAGTCGACGTTGTCGCCCAACGGGTCGTCTAATTGCGTGAGTTACGAACAAGTTGAGTTGATCTCACACTGAACTGACTTGAACAACACTTTGTTTTTCTATATTTGTATAATTCTATTTTGAATTTTTGTTCCTGTTGCACCGTAGATAAGGCGTGTCTAATTATACAATTCGAATGCTATACAATCCTTAACTATGTGGTAGTCTAAGCCGACCAATACACACATATAAATATTGAAACCTTGTTTTATATGCTACCATACATTTGTGCCATAATGTGATGATTATAGTTTTTATGATATGTAGTTATCCTAATCGTAATTGTTGTTGTCTTAAGCCTCATAAATGTAGCCTCAATACTAAATACAATTGAGAACACTATTCACTTAGCTCATTGTATCTTCGATTATGTAAAGCTCAAATGACCTGTAATATAAATCAAAGACTTTGTCATTTTTTTTAACTTTAATCCGCAAGTGTGAAAAAAGATCAAAGATTGCAAAACACTAGATTGGAAAACACTCAACTACCAAACAGACATAACTAGATTTATATATGTTTGAATACTTACAACCTAAGAAGTAGCTTAGCTGTTAGCTTGTAAGACTCACAAATGGAATCGCAACCAACACGAAAAAAAAAAAATGAAATGTTTTTTTTTCAACTTGAGTAAAAATATAATATAATATAATATTTGTTAATTGCATAAGAAAATGTCAGAAATTTACAAATAATAAAATTGTAGAGATATATTATCATTTAACTATATCATTTAACTCCACTTCGTTTTTTTATTTTTATTTTTTAATTTTATACATATCGTATATAATAAATGAAATTGCAACAAAATGACGGCGATACTTTTGTGAATTAAAGCAAAAGTAATGTATTTACATACAGTACATTCCAGGCAACAATTCCATACAGTTTTCAGCTATTGTTTCGTTCGAACATTTGGAATGCGGTCAAAAGTATGTAATGGGATTGATTGAGATTTGCTGCAAAGTTATGGAAACTTAACAATGGCGAGGACACAAAACTTGTGCTTAACGGGCTCGCCAGATAGAGCCAGTCATGCTACTCACACACACACACACAGACACATATTTGGTTTGTAAGAAACATTTGAGGTTTACTGTATTTGTTTTTGTGCTGCTGGTGTACGTGTGTGTGTGTGTGTGTGTGTGTGTGTGTTTCCGTGCTTGCATTTGAGCACACAAGAAATTGCTTACACACACACACACACACACACACACACATTTTGTAAATACAATTCACAGTGATGAG
The DNA here is from genome assembly GCA_035042055.1 of Drosophila macrothrix. Taxonomy (NCBI): domain Eukaryota; kingdom Metazoa; phylum Arthropoda; class Insecta; order Diptera; family Drosophilidae; genus Drosophila; species Drosophila macrothrix. The sequence goes on along the minus strand of JAWNLX010000587.1, from coordinate 16,454,109 downwards.
CCAAAAAAATAAAAAATAAGAAGAATGTCAACTACAACAATTGCGTGAGCGTGTGCATTAAGAGTGTCAGTTGCCTAGCTGTGCGCTGCCCTGTTGTTGCCCACTGCTCGCTCGTCTCTTTGCCATTCAACACCAGTCGCTTCGCTTGGTTCCCTTTAGACCATACGCTGGTGCCTTTTCTCTGCTCGTGTTCATGAAAAATTACAAGTCAGCGTCACAATTGAAATATTTCCGCCTTAACGAACAGAAATCCGCAATCGAAAATAGTTATCTTGCCATTGGAATTTGCAGAGAAATATGGCTGTGGCAAATAGAAACTGCCAACTGGCAACTGGCAACTGGCTCGACTGGTAACTGGGCGTAGTCGGATGTGCCACCAGCACCAGCATCACCAACAGCAGCCAGCAAACGCTGTACAAAAAAACATTTGCCTGTATCACCCATATTGGCGCATATTGTGTGTGGATTATGTGTGCCTCTGCTTTTTGGGTGCGCCGTGAAAGCCTCGTCTGCCCATTTTCAAACAGCTTTGTGTGGTCCGAAATTTCCATATTTGATTGTTTTGGTGCGCCAGCACAACAACAACAACAACAACAGCAACAACAAAAACAGTTAAAAAGTAGGGAAACGGCAACAACGTCTGTTTATTGAAAATATCACATAAAATTCGCTTCTCTGCAGATAGGCGACTGCAATGTGGCATTCTTTTGGCCGCATACCGAAATCGGCAACAACACGAATCATATGCGATATAAACTTATTGCATAATATTTGATGGTAAATACAGTTAGGCTTTCGTTGTTCAACTTTAACTTAACTGTCCAAGTATATCAAATGTATTACTTTATGGAAATTCTTTTGGACTGTTGGGCGGAAGATTCAGCAATTAGTCTCGATTAATCAAAAACTTGAATAGAATTGAATAATTAAAGCGGTATCAGTTGGTGGGTTTTATTGCACAGCTGGACGCAGTGTTGCAGAATTCTGTATACAGCATATAAAGAATGCATTGCATTTAACGTACACTGTTTTATACACACCAGCGTACACACACACACACTCACACACATCAGTACAGGCAAACACAACAAATGCGAAACAATAGCAAGGCGAGCCAAACAACAAAAAAATTAAGTACGCATGACAAAGCGAAATGCGGATAATGCTATACAACAACAATGCCATCAACAACAGCGAAAGTAATTCAGAGTGCTGCTCTCACAAATGCTCGACTGCGTGATACCCTCCACAAAAGCTAGGCAAATGCATAGATGAGATGACCGACTGAACTAGAAGTCTGCATCTGCGTATACTTAATATCACAGATGATGCTTTCGTTTGTGTTTATCCAACTGTATTATGCCCTTGTTAACCGTTCAACGCGTACAGGGTATTAAAAAACTTTAAAATATCAACGAAATGTTTATGTATGTAGCTGTCAAAAAGTTGTTGCAACAATAACTTTTTCATATGCAAAGCCGTCGTTGATATGTCAAATGGAAAGAGACATATATAGCGGCATACATGGCCAGAGAGAGAGAGAGAGCGAGAGGGAGAGAGAGAGAGAGAGAGACATTTATCAGTTGTTTACAGTACACAGCCCTGGGAGATTGATGGCGTTATTAATGCAGAAGCAGTGAAGCAATACGGCAAATTCCTCAAACACGAGGATTAGTAAACTTTCGGGAATCCATTGCCAAGGCTTAAGCCGAAAAGCGTTTAGGAATGTCAAAAGATTAACTATTTTAGCTAAATAAAAAAAGAAACGTCTCTTATAATATGCAGCTTTCTAAAAAGGCATCTGTTAAAAACTTGACTCTTTTAATTAAATACAAGACATGTTGTAAAATATTATGCATTGTTAAATGAGTGGAAAACCTCTCTTAAACTCATCTCTTTTTCCTCACTGTCGTCAGTTTATCTAGGTAGCTATTGGAAGAATTATGTATGAATTGTAGGATATCTCCAATCCGAGCAGTCTCGGTGAACATGTTGACTTTTCTTTTGATTAGTTATTGATGTGTGTTCGTTTTTGGTTGATAAATAAATATTACAATAATCTATTTCAATTGTTAGTTTGCATTCGAACAGTTCCCATATTTCATGGGAATTTTATGCATTTTCAAATACAGCTGACATTTTTTATTATCGCCAGTGTTAATTTTGTTGTTTTTGTTGTCGGCGGGCGCCATTTATTTATTTATTTATATATAGCGATTTGTTTGGAACGGTTCTATTTTTATTGTGCAGGTTGAAATGTTTTGACCAACAAAGCCATAAAATGTGCATGGCAAATTTTACAATTGAGCCTCGTAAAATTTTACGTAAATTGCCAAAGCGTCAAATGTGCTGCAAAGAAAAAAAGTGGCGGAAATAACAATTGATGAGGTTGGTGGTACGGTGGAGGGGAGGGATGCAGCGTAGGGGTTGCCAAACAGTTTGCGGTTGAAGGCAGTTAGCCAAATAAATGTACAACTAGATAAACCAGCCGTTGAAACGGCTTCTAGTTGTAGTTGTATGCACAACACACACACATGCACACGCACACGCACACACACACACGCACACACATCCGCAAGAGCTTGGCAAATAATGTGCGGCTGAGCCGAAAAGGAGGCAGCAGAAACCGCAACCCGTTCGTCGCCCTTGCGGCCCCCTTTTATCAACAGCTGCTTATGTGTTTGTTTTTCATTTTATGGGTTGTGTGTGTGTGTGTGTGTGTGTGTGTGTGTGCATCAGTATGTGTGTATTGTTTGGGCAATTTGCTTTTCTTACTCTTTTGCATTTTCATTGAATGAGGACATTTTGTTTCATTAGTTGTGCATTGCGGCCTCAGCCCATAAATAAGTCACAAATTTGTTTGTTTATCATATACACTATCACACACACACACACACACACATTTATATATATATATATACATACATACATACACATTGTCTGACATCAAATATTTTTAATTAACAATTGGCTGTGTCCCAAAATGGAGTTAGACCTTATTTAATCACACAACCACATGCGCAATACTACACACACACACACACACACACACACACACACACAATCACACACCCACGCATATATATGTGTGATGCTTGCTTTCTTATATTTTTGTGCCGAAAATTTGCTTAATTAAAAATAACAAGTGGCAGCAAAACAGTAAAGCAAACAACCGCAGAGCTACAACCAAAACTTTGTTTAATGGTTAGTTAAGCGTTTAATTTGCACAGGGTCTTCGCCTTTATTTTGGGGCAAGTGGAATCAGAGGCAGTTGGTGTGGCAGGCATAATGGTTAGTGTTGTGCGTTTGAGACCCACCCATTGTCAGCTCAGTCAGTGTCGACGACTTTTTAAAATCATCCATAAGCCACATATAGGAGTGGTAAGGGTAGCGCAGTTGCCTTGTGTGATTTTCTTTTCCGTTTTTTTTTTTTTTTTTTAGCCGGCTTTGTGAAGTGATCCCTGCGGCTTTTTGCCAGCGGCTCAAGTTTTCTTTTAATGTAATTTAATTTCTGTGTTGATTTTGTTGTTGTTGCTGATTCTTTTGGGTATTGGCTTACAGAACGGTTAATCGATTTGAGCTCGTGTAACAAAATCATTTTAGTACTCAGTATTCACAACAGCTTTGTTACATATACACATATATCGGATACGAATTATGGCGCTAAATAGACTTAAATTTGTTTTAGACAAACAGTCAAATTTGACAAGCAGCTATTCGAATTATTTGATAAAATAAAACATTATTCAAAACTAAACATAATTGTAAAGCTTAGCTTATAATCTGATATTTAATTTTGTATTTTATGCATTTATTTGATATAATGCGGTTCCCTTTGTGGGAGTTGTTTTTGCCTTTTAAAAATGTTTACAGCGAGTTCTTACATGGACTAATTAGAAATACATACCCAAGTTTGCATCAAATCAGAAATTTAATCGATTATAAATTGGCATGCTCGTATACATTTGCAATTAGCCAACGGATGGATCAAATCAATTTAGCCCACAAGCCGAACGACATCAAATGCAATTTACATTCCTGTTAACTTTAAATAGTGCAAATGTTGAGATCCGAAAAGCAAATCGTTGAAATTGTTGTGATTGCGGCTGCTAAATCGAATCCATATAAAATGTCATGTTTTGATTAGCAGACTCTGGTTGAAGACTAAAGCAGCGATTGGCCAAAAGTTTGACTCGTTGCTAACCAATCGGATGACATGGATACAATTGAATGTTCTTAGTTTTTGTTGTTTTCGCTGATATTGATGCAGTGAAAGAAAAATGGAAATGCTTTACGGCCAACGGCATAAGCGGCTTACAATTGGCCGCACTAAAATAATTTCAGTGTTAATTCTATTTAAAACTAAATCTGCTCCTGCTGCTGTCACTGTGGCCGAAAACTTTCGACGCCAGCAGAGAGCGTCAGGATAATGCCAATTAGATGGGCATGTGCACAAGTGGCGTATCGTGGGGGCGGGTATGGATGGGTGGGGGAGGGGGACAGTAAAAAGTTGTCAATTGTTGGGAATTTGAGAATTGTGCGGGATGCGACCGCAAAACATTTGCCGATTAGCCACGCTGATTATGCAATTTTCTTTAATCTCTTTGAGCAGCTAAAATTTCCAAATGTTTCCAAACAGAAATAAAGTGGAATTCAAATGCATACCGTATGCAAACTGTGCAATACTCTGTTATCAGATTAATATAAGCTTTAATAGCTTTTTATTTAACTTTCTTGATTGTTTTAAGTTGGCTGTGTTATTTTTATACCCTGAACCCCTTCAAAATGGGTAAAAAGGGTATAATGGTTTTGTGCAAATGTATGTAACAGACGGTAGAAAGCATATCCGACCCGATAAAGTAAATATATTCTTAATCAGGATCAACAGCCGAGTCTATATAGCCGTGTCCGTCCGGCTGTCCGTCTGTATCCGATTATCAGAGCTAGAGACTTCAAATTTGGAATATAGGCTCTCGTATACCCGGCACAGATCAAGGTTGCTTTATTTGATCGATAACTGCGTTTCCGTTTTTCGAATATCGATACATTTCGATATCCGATACCAATAAATGCCACAATTTTAAAAGCAGATGCTTTTAATTAATATATAATATGCATATCCATATTACGATTGCCTGCACATATGTATGTATGTATGTATGTATGTATGTATGTATGTATGTATGTATGTATGTATGTATATGCATGCATTTCTCGCCAGCCAGGATCAGTTCGGGTTTGTGGATAAAAGCATGCGCTGCATTCATTTTTTGTACTCTTCAGTGCCTTTGCTTGCTAAAGAAATGAGTGCACTTGCAGACCTGCTCACATTTGGGTGCAAGACTATTGAAAGACAAATTTCCCAATAACAGTTGAATATATTTAGGGTATATCGTAGTCGAGCTCACTTGACTACGGCATTCCTACTTGTTATGAATATGTTTATTGATTATAAAAGTGCGTGATAAGTTTTCTTCAAAACTATAGTGTGTTGACTTAATTGTTTTTTTTATTATTTAATTCGGTGGTTCTCTTAGGTCGCTTAAAATAAAATAGAATATAAATCATTAACGAGCTGATTGAATTAATCATAATCAATGGCATTAATAACCATAACCTTTGACGATCTTTGATTATGCTTCGCGGCACTGAACCTGAATATCTTTACACTTTATCTGGGGTTGTTTAACAAACCAATACAGCCATCTTCCCTTTGCAAACATAGTGTAATAATAAAAAAGCAAACTCCAAATGATTGACAGGCCGCGGGCAGTGAGTGAATATTCCAGACAAAATTATGCACTTTAAATAAGTTTTTGCGTTTAGTCATTATTCAATTAAAATTCACAGCGACAAACCAACAAGCAAGCGATGGGTGGTTGGGGCAATGAGCCGCGGTGTCCTTGTATTGTGCAGAATTCCAGCTTTTTGCTCATAATATAATACAAAATAATATAATTTCTTGCCGCAGGCCCCAAAATGTTATTGGCTGACAAAAGAGCGCCTCGATGTGCCGATGTTTATGTCGATGATGAGGATGCGAATGGGATTGGGAATGGGAATGAGCACGCCAAAGATGCTGTGAAGTAGTCGACAAGGAAGATGGAAGATGAAAAAATTGAAGAGCAGACCCGGGACAGTAACTGTCTCCGGCTGACAGCTAACAACGTTAGCAACAAGCTGCAAGCCGGCCAGTTCGAGCCAGTTCTGGCTCTGTCAAGTCTCAGCTGTCAGGCAGCGACATTCCGGCACTGTTTACATTGCCGAAGATGGGATGTGCGAGAAATCCCAAGAACCGCTCCGCTCCGCTCTGCTCTGCTTTGCTCCCACTCCTTTTCTCTACGCAAAAACTTGAGTTGTTCGCAAGTTTTATGGGCCGGTAGTAGCACAAATTTAACTTTTTAATTAAAGCCACGCAATTGTTTGGACGGTGCTGCCGCCCGGCAATAAACCAGACAAAAGAAGCCGCACAATGCACTCCGAGTAAAAAGGCAACAGCAGCAGATACAGACACAACACCAACAACAAAGAACAGCCATACACTGCAGGCCGGAGTCCACAGGCTCACAATTATATATATTTTGATTTAAAATTTAAAAAGTCGACGAATTTGTGCATGGGACCCAAATGATATGATGATAGTCCGATGTTCATAATACTCTAATAATACAGTAGCTTAATCCGATTATCTTGGTAAACAAAGCACAGAAACAGATAGACTGAAAAGGCTTTATTGGCTTGATTCTCGATTCTTATGATGAGATCCGACATTTCTTTCTTTCAAGCGTTACATTCTTCACGTGAATCTTATAACACCAACATCAGTAATAAATTTGCACCAGCGCAGCAGACAAACTTGACACGAAAGGAAAAAACTCAAGAGCAAAAAATTGTAAGAATTCTTTTATTGACAGTGATCGACTGGGGAAAACACTTAAGTGTCGTATTGACAATTATGAAATGTATGTATTGTGTGTGCTCCAGCCAAGAGTGCTCTGCTCGACTGGCAAGAAGTGCTATACTTTCACTCAGCAATCACATTGCTATTTAAAGTCCACACAATCGAAGCCAATTATTAATGGCCTAATAATAGAAGTTATATTTTTATAATCGTATATATAACATTTTGATTTGGTTTGCTATATCAAAGATAAATAAGCACGGCTGTCAGAGATTTATCAGGTGAAAATATTACGTTTACGCATCTTTTGTTAAGCGAAATGACCACTGCAAACCTAAATTGTAAATGGCCAATGTATTATCCATCGAATGGTAATAAGTCAACAATCGAAAGACATGGCAAATATTTTGAAAACTAGTAGATAAACAGGCAGAGCAACATTAGCAGAGAGTGTTGAATTGAATTATTGAATTATATCCGATTTGATTTGCACAAACTAACAAACGAAAGACCTACTTTTACTAAAAACTTTATTGGACTTAAGTGAGTGGCAGTTGAGCCAAAGCAGCATATTGGTCGGGTTATTGGCAATGATGTTTTCCTTGATTGTGCTTAGTGGTTTAGTTCTCATACCCTAAAAGAGGGTATTATAATATTGTTGCTGCATTTGTAGCACATTTAAGTCGACGTCTACCAGCCCATAAGGTATATATATTCTTGGCCAGCATCACTAACCGATCGGATATATCCGTCTCTGTCTGTCCGTTCTCTGCATTTATATACACTTTATTACATGGTTATATGATTAAGATAAAGATATATTATTAACAATTCAAAAAAGACTATACAATTACGCATGAGCAAGTATACCAAGCCAATTTTCAAGTCTCTAACTGGCCTCGACCTTCGGTAAAAGAGTAGACATATTTGGGGGAAACAGACGAGTACAAAATTTTAATGAGGATCTATGTGTCGTAGATAGTTGATGAGCTGCAAAATAAATGAATGCACATGAAGACTGTTGAGGGAACATGGCATTAATAAATACACTTATTTGCTTGAGTTCGTAATTTAATTTACTGCGTGGCTAAACAAATTGTGCCCAAAGTGCAAATTGTGTCTTTAATTTGTGGTGGCTGGCAGCCTGAGGCTTTAGTTACGGCTTAACATCTATCAAATGTGGCTGGACGATTGCCGTTAATTATATATTTATGCAAACACACACAATATGTATAAATAAATGCGTTAATGTATGTTTATTTACGGCGCTGAGGCCACTCGATTTATGTTTATTATTATAATTTATTGCGCACATTATATTTCATTTAGACAGGGAGGGTCTCCGGCGGTGACCAACTTGTTTATCCTTTAGTTTAAGTCATTAATTAAGTGGCGCTCGTTGGTTACTAATTAAAATTAAAAGTGCTACTTAATTGGCAGCAACAGCTGCTCTTAAAGCCGCTCACGCCCCCACAGCACCGACCACAGGTCTCTCGCATAGAATTGTGAACGGCTCTCGTCTCGTTCTAATTTGGTTGATTGCCTATTAAATGGCATATTTGCAGGCAATTTAAAAGCGTTTTATGCCGCACAAATTAAACATTTAGCTGGAAAAATCCTTCTGTGCCCCTTGTTTAGTTAACTGTATTTTCTATAGGTCACTGAGCTGTTTTTTGTTTTGAGTATATTGCATTGAGCGAGTGCAACCAATCAAAATTCCTGTGATAAAATCAAATTTTCATGGCTCTTGAGAGCATTTCCCTTACATTTCATTCCATACTTTCATGCATTTGTTTTCGGGCTTGGGTTTGGTTTTGGGTGTGGGTTTTTTTTTTGTTGGGTTGTGCTGTAGTTTAGGTGTTTACCAGCGCTTTAGCTCGGCCTGTGGGCTTCGTATTTTTGTTGGCCCTCGCACTAGCTGGCCACAAAGGCAAATGGCAAATGGCAAATGGCAAATTTGTACCAGCTGAAGTTTCCTCTTTGTTTGTTCCACACACCCGCAGATACACAAAGAGTTTTTGGCCTTGTGCGTAGGTTTTTTTATGGACGCTTTTGGATTTTTTGATATTGTCCAACTTCGTTTAATTTTGATTCACTTGAAATGGAAATTTTTGTTGGCCACTTTGGCTAGTAACATTTTGATAGGCATTTTAGTTAGCTGACTTTTGTGAAAGCAAAAGAATATTTGTATCGTTATAGTTTTGTAAATTATTGGCCTCAAAATGTTGTTTGTATATAAAAATAAAGATTATTTATTAAGTCAGTGATGACCAATCGACCCGCTTTCTTTTCGATTGAAATCCATTTTTTCAGCACTCATACATACATCAATTTATACACAGATGCATACATGCACAGTGAGCTCTGTATATGTATATATATGAGCCATCCGTCGATGCGCAGCTGGTCAGTTGGCCTGCACACTAGACACAATTCTGATAGAAAGTGGAAAATTTGAAACAATAACTTTTACGAATGTCAGTGTAAGCTCACATGGAAAATTTGCATGCGCCGCACAGCACAAAAGGAACATACACACACACACACACACACACACACACACACACACACACACACATACAACACCAATACATACAGACACAAATTGGTTCAACAGTGAAAAAAGTCAAATTAAGTTTTTTTTATAGGAAAAATGCAGCCGCTCAAGGCGAATAGTAGTTTGAGTTTGTCGAAACGATACGTTAGCGAATGTGTACAAAAAAATGTATACAAAAAAATACACACATATATGCAGATGTATGAATGATTTTCATTTTTTATTTTTGTGGTATACTTTGGCTTGTAGTTTTTGTTAGTTGTGTGCTTAATGCAAAGAGCATTGTGCAATTTACACTGCTAGAGTCAAACAATTTAAGGTTCCCTAATGAAATTAAAGTTTGCAATACTAATAATGGAAGCTGCAAATTGTCTGAAATTGCCGCGTATTAAATAAATATTTAATATTCAATCACTTGCAATTTTGATGAATTTCTGAAATTCTGCAATTCTGAAATTCAATGACTACATTGGAACTAATATGACTTTTCTATCAGTTTTTTTTTTCATATTTATGAGTTATTGTTCCATAAGTTATGAATCAAAATAAGTAAGCTTTATAATTTCTTGAAATATTTTACAAATTGTTTATTCGTTTTTTTTTTTACAATTTTTTTTTACCATATTTACTACACAGAATAATACAAGAAGAAGAAAAAATCGATTGATTGAAATTAAAGTGGTGGTAGTAAAAGTTGGTAGATTTTGGAATACATTTTTTTAAACAATGAGAAAAGTTAAGAACGCATTGAATAAAATAGAAACAGTTTATTTGAATTGAAAAATTGAGCTTGGACTTGGAATGTTGCGTGCAACAACTGCGCTGCGTGTGTTTAATGTGCCGTGCATTGAGTGTTTGTAAAGGCGCAGCATATTTTGCTCATTAATCGCCAAGTTGCATTCGCTGAACTTATGTACACACATATGCATTTAAGTGGCATGCACTGGGAATGACTTTTGCGGTATCGCTTATGAACTATTGCGGTCTACACACTCAAATACAAACTCGGAGGGGCAACAGTGGCAACAGATTTTGTGCGTGTGGTCGTGGCTGATGTCGAACAAAACCACATGCAGTGACCATGCAAAGTCAGTGCTGATAATTTATTAAGCTTGGCCAAGTGAACTGCAGTCTATTAGAAGCGCGTTAGCCAAACAGGCCAACGGGCAAACAGGTGAGTTACTTTGAATGGAAGCTGCGCTTCAGTTTGTTAGCTGGCTTGTGTCAGGGCCGCAGTCAATAAAAGTCAGTGGAAGTCAGTGGTTCAGGCAAGTTGATGATTAATGCAACTTGAAATGCAGAATTGCTCGCAACGATAGCCAAATGAAAGTTGCGCTTCTTCTTGCCACATCTAACCAAACAAAGTTCATGTTTCAGTTGGGGCAAAAACTTTTTGCAATACTCCACACTCCATGCCGACCGCAGAGGGCACCACTGATAGCATCGTGGCAGCCAGCTGGGCTCCCTGGGCAAGCACAGAGAGCAACTCAACAGTTGCACTTGTCTTTGGTTTGTAGGTTTATAATCAAATCCGTTGCCGGTTGTGCCCTGTCTGCTGTGTGATGCCTGCTGTAGGTTGCTCCAAGCCCAGGCCCAACCAACTCTGTGGGAAACGGTAAAGTTGTCTCCAAGTGTCTTGTCTCTGGGCCTTGGGCTTTCCTTTCTATATAGCATAATGCTGCTTCTGCTTCTGCTGCTGCTTCTGCTGCTGCTACTGTGGCTGCTGCTACTGTTGCTGCTGCTGGCATGCTTACTTAGCAATCTTTCCTACATATATATATTATGTGGCAATGGAAAGGATGTGGTGAAGTTGAGTGTTGTGGCCGGGAATCGGCTCGGCACCCTTTTCACAGTTTGGCGAAAAATGATTAATGCGATTTGAACTTTAAATTTACATTGTGTTCATGATATTCAGTTGAATTTATGAGCGTTGTTTGAGTTTGTAAATGAGTCACTCATTTAATGCCCTTAACAAGCCCCATCTCCATCCCGTCTCCAGTACAACTAACTATACAAGTAAACTTGCCCAGTCACAGCGGGAGACTTTTGCCACTTCAAGTTGCCTAAAGTGACATGGGGCTAGGGGGCAAGGGGGCAAGGGGGGCAAGGGGGCAAAGGGATTCCTTTACGCTTTGCCACCGGCAAAACGGAATTAATGATTGTATTTCATTCACTTTGGTATTTTGGCCTCGTTCACTGTTCATATCATAGATTAAATGAGTTATCTGTTTGGCTTCCCCACTCTGCCGCATGCCGCATGCCGCATGCCGCATGCTGTTTCTTGTTGGTCAATTCAGCCAAATAAGTGGTTATTATTATACACCCTGTGAATTCAAAACGGCAGAGAATATAAGCTACAACCAAATTGTGCGAATGATACGAATCGGTTTATAATGGGAAATGATAGAAACTGAGAATTGACCTATACCAGTTAATCTAAACGGTAACTTGCAAATCTCAGACAAAAGTGTTTTCATGTCATTTTCATGTTATGCCAATTTAGTTGCATTTTGGCTGGCCTTAGCCTTTAACCTTAGAATTGGCTTAGACTTGGACAGTGCAGCTTGTGGATTACCGTTGTTATGCGCTTGCTTCATTTTTTGTCTCAATAATACCGATTTGTGCGTCTCTTGTATGAGAAACAAAGAAATTTACAAGAGGCTTACAAATTCACACATACACACACACACACACACACAAGCACACACGCACACGCACACACACACACACACGCTGTGCAAAACCAGTCGCATGTGCATAAATTCATTGTCAAAATGACAACGACGACGACGTCAACATCAAATGAATGAATGAATGTGCCGCCTATGGACAGGCCCTGTATCCTGTGTCCTGTTTACTGTGTCCTGCGTCCTGCATGTGCGTGTGTGTGTTGCTGTCGCGTGCCATGGTCAACATGTGTAGTCGTTGACGGCCCTTTAGGCTAAAGGAACAAGAAACTCACACACCGACACACACACACACACACACACACACACACACACACTCGCACTAGGACACATTAGGTCGCATAAATCTTTCAACTTTTGTTTGATCGAACGAAAAAAGAACGGCGCTTTTTTGCATATACTATTTGGCATCGTGAGGTGTGTGATGCCCATTTGGTTAGCCTTTTTTTTCTTTTCTTTTAATTTCTTTGTTTTTTTCCTTTTTTGTTTTTGCCTTCATAAATTTTGGCAAGCTCAGCCGGAGAAAACAGCAAGAAAACTGACAGTTTAGTCATCCTCCTTGCTGCACTTTCGGACTGAAGACAGCAGCCATCATCCAGCTGCTAATAGCTTAAAGCGATCTCTATTTGTTTGGTATACAAGCAAAATGTGTTCAGTAGAAGACAGCAACATTTTTCGATTCCAATTTGGAAAAGTGTCATCTGTCATAGAAGGTTGTTCGGTAAGATTTAATGCAACTAGGCTAAATACTGATTTTTATTGAAATCCTGTTTATTAATGCCATTTCCTTATACTGTTTAATTGTTATTTTTGGTACACATTCAATTTGTTTTCAGTACATCTGTTGGTCGGGCACTTGCAACTAGATCAGCTTTGGTTTTGTGTTAGCTTATTTGTTGAACTCCGGCAAATTCATCAGCTGCACAAATAAGTTCTTGAAATGGGCAATGTGCAAACAACTTGGTAGCCAGTTGTCCAACCGTCCAACTGTCCAGCTGCCCAGTTGACCAGCTCACCGGTTGAAAAGTTGACAATTTGACTAAGCTAAACTCTCTGAAGTGAAGCAACTGCTGCCTGATTGCTGAATAGAGAGTGGAGGGGAGCGCAGTTGGTAACTGTTCATGTTGCTATATAGACAGCCTTCATTTTAATTGCCAAAGTTTTGCAGGCATACAGCTGCCTCAGGTGCTCAAAATTTCGGGCATTTGAGTTGTTTGATGGGCGACACAGACGCGTTTTTATGGTCGCCCATTAAGTATACGACATGTGGGCGCAGCATTCAGATGACATAACGCTCCTGAATAATGCACAACAATTACGCACTAAAGTGTACATCATATTTGAGCTTATTTACTACCAGAAACGATAGAGCCATACCATATCTCTCTTCCCCGCCATTTCGCGCCGCATCCAACCGTTTATCCATCTATTTGTCGATGGCCTGAAGCTGCAGCAAATTTCATGCTAAACTTGCATCAACTAAACTGCAAAAATCAAAGAATTTCATGCATGAACACAATATGCATGTGTGTGCATGTTGCATGTTGCATGTTGCATGTTGCATGTGTGTGTGTGTGTGTGCGTGCGTGACCATTTCCAGCTAACTGATGGAGTGTATGCAGCAGTCCCGGTATGCACTACTGCTGCCCGATTTATGTGCTTCCGTACTTTGTACAAATTAAAATTGCAAAATCCTCTTGCTGCACTTATGAAATACAATTTTGTTGGCATCCACAATGCCAGAATTCTAGCTGGCAGATACCGACGCTACAACCAGTTTTAATAGTAGTAGTAGTAGTAGTAGTAGTAGTAGCATAAGTCATCTCTCATAGCCGTAGGCAATTGAGAGCTCTGCAATGTTATTATAGAGAAATTTGTGTAATTCATCGTTTTAGCCAACGGCTCGGTGCCAAAGTGTAGACAACATTAAACTGAAAAATTCATTTTGGCCATTTTTATTTGATTTTATGATTATGTCGAGCTGTCACCATCATCGTCCTCGGCACTCTGCTCCTTCATCACGTCTGAGTTGATGCAAATTGAATTAGACGGCAGACTAAGTGCCCAATTAATTGGTCGAATTGTATGCTTCAAATTGAAACAAACAAGCATCTCAGTCATCTTATCATAATTCGTCCCCATAAATCTGAGACTTCTCATCACAATGCATACAATTTGTTGTCTATTTTCTATTTTCGTGAACCTTGAGCTCGTTACAATTGGTTGTCTTGCCTTAAAAGTACATAAATCAGGAGAAGCAAAGACTACAAAATCTTGATTTAAAAAATATTACACAAATACGGACACCAATATGGTCCAAATGTGCATGGCTTCTGTGTATGTATAGGCGTATCTTAATCCCAAGGCAATCAAATGAATAACAAATTTATTCTCAAATTTGGCCATTCATTCTCAAATTTAGTCAACTGGTCTTCTCCTACAACTGTTTAACAAAAATGTTTCTTAAATTGGCCTGATGCTCAAGTGAATTGTTTTAAAACTGCTCTGCTAAATACACTGTACGAATCGAATTTAAAAAGCGACTTAACAAATATTATCTTCTTTTTGTTTTTTATTTTTACGATTCTTACGTTACTTAAAACTTTCAAAATTTCACTTGTGCGTCCGATTTTTCAATATGAATATGGTTCTTCTGGATAAAATAGAATCTGTACAAATACAATTTCTGCTTGCTTGCCTTAGCTGGAATACAAATAATAGGCTTAAAGTCGCATTTTGTGATTGGTATCGTTGGGCCAGTATTCTCCGTCCAATTAAATAAGTATATTTGTAATGTACTAACGATCTAAAATTAATATCTTGTTTTCGCAATACCAATTCAATTGTGTCACGGATTCTGTTTTGCACATGAGAAAGTCATATCCATTCATTCGTATTCATTATAATGATTCCACAAATGAAGCATAGATCAAATCAACACAACAGTCACAATTCGAGCAATATGCAATAAAAAATGATTTTGGTTTGAAGCCAGCTGGCTTTTTGATTTATATTTACAATATTTATGATTGAATTGAGTTTGATTTCTTATTTATTTCTTTTTTTATTTGTTAAAACTGTACTGCGTTATGTCTGAGTACTGTTCTGTTTCTGAGCTTTTTCATTTTAACTGTGAAGAAGGAGTGGTGTTGCTTTTGTGCTGGCGACAAAATGACAAATTCAAATGGCCAACCAATTGACAGACAATTTGTGGCTGCTTTCTTGCGCGACCACCGCACTCACTTCCCGTCCAGGCCAACACATAAGTCTTTGTCCATGTTCATTTCGCCATTTGACTGTGCAATTGTCCAGCTGTCCAGCTGTCCAATAGTCGAGCTGCGTTCCTCGCTGTGGTTGCTTTGTATTGTTTGATTGTTGGGTTTGTTTGTTTGCTTTGTGGCTTACTTAACACAATTAATTAGTTAATGCCATGCTTTGGCGTCAAATTTATTGCTATTTGCGCTTGTGTATTTGACGAGCATTGCCTGTTCCGATTGCTGAAGTGGTTGTTGTTGTTCGTGTTTTTGTAATTGCTCCTAATTACTGGCGCTGCGATTGCTGTTGTGGAGGGCTTCTGCACTGTCTAGCTCCCCATCGCCTCCCCCTAGACCGCGCTTCAACATTGTCCCTGGCAACTTATGCAAATGCGGTCTGGGACTCATCATCTGTCTGCTGCCTGATTGTGGCAGCGTTTCGCACTCCTTTCGCAGGGCTGCCTGTTACCCGATTCGTGTATATAATTTACATAAATATCTAATTGTTGCTATTGTTGTTGCTGCTTGTTGCTTGTTACACTTACTGTAATCATGCTTAATTGTTTTCGTTGGCATTTCGTGTTCCAATGCTCATGATTGACAGTTTGTGCTTTAGTGGTTTTATGGCAACACCGGGCCAGAAAACCGCCAAAACCGCCGAACCGCTGTCACTTTACTGCTCACTATTTTGCCTCCCTGACACATTTTAAGGGCCTTTAAGTGTTTAATGACACCAGCATTGGCATCGACACTTCGGGCGTGAGTACTGCGAGAATATTTCATAAATTCAATTAAGCAAATTGTATTCAGTTATGGCTGAAAGTACATGGCCAATAAGCAATATCATATGTCATGATTGTTGCGCTAGTGATTGGTACCATTAGGCAGTACTCTTAAGATAATAAGCTACATAAATTCCCAATTGTTGGCCAAATAGAGACACAAGACAATTTCAACTTGATATTAATCACAAAGACTCTCCCAGATATCTGATATTCGAATAGTATCTGCCCACAATGAATCCATCACATTTTAACTAACTGTTTAATATATTCAACTTAAGCCAAAAAACTAATAATTCGAACTAAAGAATATACTTTTTCGTCTCTTTAAGGTTAAAGTGTGAAAAATACAATAAAAAAGAAATTAATGTCGGCCTTCGCCCACACAATAGTTCAATGACAAGCTCTTGAAAATATGTTTAGCTAAATTAGACTATTATTTTGTGATAAAATCCATAATCTTACAGTAATTTAAAAATAAGATATAATGTTCGCTGATAGCCTAGCTTCACATACAATTATGGTATTGACTGCAGCTCTTTATGATTGTTTGCTTACGTAACGTAAATTTG
The DNA here is from genome assembly GCA_035042055.1 of Drosophila macrothrix. NCBI lineage: Eukaryota > Metazoa > Arthropoda > Insecta > Diptera > Drosophilidae > Drosophila > Drosophila macrothrix. Next base: position 16,437,356 of record JAWNLX010000587.1, on the reverse strand, counting down.
CAGTATGTCTATTGCAATTGGTTATTTAGTTTATTCCTGTACGCTGCACTTCGTTGCGATGTAAGCCTCTTAGGCGGCAGCTATTTACAGTGTTCAAGCGAACTTCCATACACATTTGGGGACGGAAACTTTTTTGTAATGCTGCTAATGCTTCCCCCTGTTGGTCCCCTTAATCAAATTAAACTCAAGCTTATAATGCACTCATGCAGTGGCTGATAAATAAATCTGACCATAAAAACGTTCGCGTATATTTGGAAAGATTTAATACCCTTGCAGAAGGAACTCACATTTACATCCGAAAAGGCATTTGTTCTTGTGATTGTTATATATAACATGTGATGCGATCTTGATAATTATTTGACAAAGCTTTCAAAGTATTGGGAATATATATATATATATATATATATATATATATATATATAAAGTTGCTCATGCAAGAAATCGGACATTATCGAATCAAATGTTGATATTGATAAGAAAATGTGTATTTTACCTATTCGACTAGTCACTTTCGAAGCGTTACATACTTTGCGTCAAAGTCACAATACCCTCAGCAAGGGTATGTAACAGAGCATGAGTATGAAGTGAAGTAGACTTAACAATCGCTCGAAATTCAGTTTATGATAAATATGGGATGAACTTAAATGAAATGCGAAGTTCTCTCATATGCATATTTGCACCAAGCACGGCATTGTTTTACTCTGACAACTGGCTGAAGTATGTCTATATATATATATATATATATATATATGTGTGTGTGTGTGTGTCTGTCATCATATATGTAGATGGCCTTACCATAGATCAATGCCAGCTGCACTGACATTTGATATTTACCTTTTAATATTATTAATATTATTAAAATGAGCAGCAGCGAGCGCCAGACTCGTATGCAAACACTGAGCAACCCAACCAAATGTGTTGCCAGGTTACCCAACTGCTTCTGTCTCTACGAGTACGTTTGTGTTCGTGTGGTTTTATGGGTGTGGGTGTGTGCTGACTGATATTCACGGTTTAACGATGGGTGCTGGCATACGCAAATGAAGTTCTTGTGGCTGCCACAATTAAGTCCAGGCTTTGGTGACTGCTATTTTGCCTTTATCAGCAACCAAGCCGACACACACTATTATTACTGTTGTTGTTGCTGCTGTTGCAGGCGTTGTTGTTGTTGTTGTTGGCTGTCTGCCATTCAATGAAGCCTGGCCCTCCTTGGACTGTAACAAATAAATATTAAAAAATAACCTACATAAAGATGAGCTGCAATAATCTCAGTGTGTTTTTGGGCTGTTTTATTTTTTAATTATATGCCTTTTAATGTTGTTGTTAATTTTGTTTGTTATTTGTTATCCGGCGATTGCCACTCTGCGTGTAACTACGTGTTGCCACTAAGTAGACAATACAATAATGCGTACTGATTACTCTCTGCGCCCTGCGGTATGCAATATAATTATACGACTCGAATCGCTGTGTGGTTGGCTAAGAAATGTCAACAACGTTAACTTTTCATTATTCTTTGTGTTGCTGCTGCTGTTGTTGTTGCTGTTGCTGTTGTTGTTGCTGTTGACGCTCAAGGCTTCACTTGTGCGTAATTGTACGACTGGCAATGACAGGAATTGTTGTGTCGGATAGGCTTAAAGCACAGCTACTTAGTTTTGTGCAGTTGCCAGAAATACACCTGCAGCAATGCGAGCAGACGCATTCACATTATCAACCGATGTTGGCAATTCACGCGATAAGCGCGAATGCATCGCCCATGGCAAAAACAGCAGCTGCAACTACAACAATAATAACCAAAGGATTGCCTCATATCGGTCTTGTAAGTTGTCAGCAGCAGTGAAATGCATGCAATTTTAATTATGTTGTCGACATCTTAAACAATTCGCACGCCGATTAACTCAACTAATCTGGCACTGTTAAATAAATATTGTTAAAAAATGCATTCGAGGCTTCAGAGTTGAAGTATTGCTTAAGTGCTTACAGAACTATAATTAATTAAAACAAATCAGTGAAGTGGAAACCATATCAATGAAACAAGCTGCAAATTAATTTTCACATAAATCCTTAAGCCATATAAATAAATAGCAGCACATCGAATTTAATATCCTTTGCTTTCCGACTTCCTTATGGACCTCGGCTTATTTCGGAAAAAATATAAATATGCCTAATTAATTATCCCACAAACAAACATTATAATATCCCTCCATGGGAAGGCAACTGAATTATTATTATTATTACACATTGAACCCACTGAAAATTGGTAAAAAGTATATAATGGTTTTGTGCAAATTTATGTAAGAGGCAGAAGGAAGCATCTCCAATCCAAAAAGTTGTTTTTTTCATTGATAGGATCAACAGCAGAGTCAATTGAGCTATGAACACGCAGATCTCAATGACTATAATGTATCGTATACCCCGCACACATTAAGCTTGCATAATTTGATCGATAACTGCATTAGTTTCTCAAATATCGATACATTTTATTATCGATATACTGCAAAAAATTTCATCAAGATCGAAAGAATAGTCCAAGTCGAAAATATATTCTCATATTGATCGCATTACCATCCAGGAGATGAAAGCATTTTGTCTCTGCACGATAATCGATAAATATTATTTTTTCAGTATCTGGTTAGATTTAAGGAAATATGTACAGAGTATGACATAGTCTAGCTCTTTCAACTTCAGCATTCATATTAGTTTTTGTTTATTTTTGTTACTGTTTTTTTTTTTTTTTATTATTTTATTCAACTATCTAATTACATGAGCATGGATACATGGGCCTATAAGTGCATTATTATTTGAAATATCTGTAAAACAAATTGTTAGAAGAGGATGTATTGTGCTCTCCTGGCAGCACTCGTGGCTTTGTCAACATTTGCCTTCATTCTTATGTTAAATGTGTGTTGCCAACTTGCGACACACGATTGCCTACATAAGGGACCCTTGCAACAACCCCTCTGACCAAGACGCCAAAGAGTACTCTTATAACGAATGACCCTTGTTGTTTCTGCTACACGTATAGACGCGTGTAGAGCTCGCGGCTGACAAATGGCATTTTTTTTTTGTTTGTCAAGTCAAAGCGGGCAGTGGAAGCAGTCACAGCAAGAACAAGAACAAGAACAGCAACAGAAACAGCAACAGAAACAGCAACAGCAGCAGCACCACACCCGTTGCAAGTGCACTTCAAAGTTATCAAAGTATGCTTCAAGGCTTGCCCAAGTGCGTGGGTCGTTTGCTCTCAGTATTTTTTTATTTTTATTTTTTTTTTATGCGTGTGTGTTTGTGTGTGAGTGCTTGTGTTAGTCAGTCAGATAGTCAGTCAGGCAGTCATTCAATGCTCGCTGGACGCTCCGCTAGCGTAACTGTTTTGCTTGCTTGGCTAACGAACGTTTTGAGTTATGCGATGCGTTAAACAACAGTAAACGCTTTCAGACAGTTTGCTTATGTTGCTCTTGCTCTCGTTGCTGTCGTCGTTGTTGTTGTTTTTGTAGCTGTTGTTGCTGTTATTGTCTTTGGTGGATCAGTATTTGCATAACGATTTTGACGCTGTTTCTGTTTCTGTTTCTGTTTCTGTTTCTGTCTTTGACTTTGACTTTGACTCTGACTCTCTTTGCATTGCAGCGGTTCTCTTAAATAGCCCACATGAAACTACCACAGCAGCACTAGCGGCGCACACTCACCACGTGTTGAATTACGAGCTGCTCTCTCTCTCTGCTCTTTCGCTCCCTCCTCTGCGTCTCCTGGCTCGCTGTTTTTAACCTGTCGCGCGCAAATAAACTCAACCATTTTGCTTGACCAGGTGCACAATGCCAAAGCTTATATTGTGCATCATTGTGACATGCACAATCCTTCCCCACCCCTGCCCCCGCGCAATTATCTCATGAAACATTGCCCCACTTCCCATAATATTGCTTCTTATCGGAACTGTGCTTCGCGCAATTGCCGAAATGGTTGGAGTTGTCAGAGCATATCTCTTTCAACGCCGATCCTTTCTTTTTGTAATGACAAACTTAATAAATTGCACCCAAACAACCTTTTCCTTTTTTGCAGTAGGTCGGAAATATTCCAAAATATTCAGATGCATTGAGAAACCCAAACCTCTAAAGTAATATTTTCATACAAATTATATGGCAAATGTTAAGTTTTGTTCACCCATTTTTATGCAGTTCAGGTTATGAAAATATTGTATTCTTAGAGATGTTTGTCAACTGAGTTGTCTAAAGTGAGGCTTACAGATGAGTTTAAAGTGAAGAACTGAAGGCAATAAAGTGAGATGTGCACATATGAAACGAAGAACCGACATAAAAAGACTCTGTTGCCGGCATTACAATTAAAAGGCAACCAGTTGATGGTCGAACATAAAAGCTAACTAGCTGGCAACACTGGCATTATTCTGGACTTACTTCTTGCTGTAATCGTTGCACGCTCTTTTTGGGCTGTTGCTCGCCGAACAACTGAGCAGTGCGGTTAAGTGGAAAATGTTTGGAGGGGGATTGGTGTGTGTGTGTGTGTGTGTGTGGAGGGTGGGCGTTGGCGTTGGCGTTGCCGTATGCGTATGCGTATGCGTAATGCGCATATGTGTTTATAAAACAGCGGCTATGTCAACGTCATCATTGACGCTCGGAACGTGCCAATGAGCTGTGTGACCATTTCGTTTTATGAGTATATATCTGCTAATGACTCAATTTGGCGACGACAGCAGCGGCAGTGCGCGGCGGAGTGGGGGAGCGGAAAAAAAGCAAGTAATGTCGAGAGTGTGACCGGGAGCGTGCTAGGCGACCATTGTGATATATACACCTAAACAATTAACTGTTTACACACGCACGCTCCCACAACAAAAGATGACAATTGATGAGCAAATACACTTACTTTCTATTCTCTATTCTCTATTCTCGACTAATACGCGGCTACTTTCACTCCGGACCTAGTGCGAGACTAGCGAATCGCATATTGCTGAAAGTATCAAAATAATATGGCTTACACAGTTTTCAATTTAAAACTAGAGATTAAAACTGAGATTATCATCTATATCTATATTGTTGGCAGTCTTGTGAGTTTTGTCGTTTCGAATCGACCGAACAAATATTAGCCAACCACGCCAGTCCTTAACAATTGAGTAAACCCATCAGAGCTGGCGTAATGCAATCGTAAAGTTAGATTACTTAATGTTTTCCAAGGCTAATGACTTCTGATGAGCCCCCTCCCTACCACCAATAAGTTCTTCTCAGTTTTGTTTCTAGCAAATATTACTCAGCGGTATCAGAGTATTACGCAGTTGGTTAATGATTATTAAAACAATATAATTTAGTACATTAAAAAGACTTTTGTCTTAATAACTTAAGTATTTATTATAAGCACAATATATGTAACTAATAAAAAATATAATAATCGAACAATATCAGGCATTAATACTAACACAACTGGCGTTGAGTCAGGACTGCTGTGTTTTATACTGATACTTTGGTAGCTGGCACTCTGATGTTTGTGTTGACATTTACATTCAGCTAGTATTGACATTGAAAAGTACTGGCACTTTGATATTGTGACCACTTCTTCTTTTGCGGAATGTTCGAAATCCACCCAAGCCAGCAAAGCAATTGCGTTGGCCGCGCATACTTAGCTCAAATTGCTCTTTTGCACTACAAACAATGAGCGCTGCTGCTGCGCCAGCTTCTGCTGTTTCTCGTACTCCTGCTGCTGCTTTTGGTCATCCAGCATGCGGCCTCCATCTAAAGCGTCGTCTAAGTAAGTATGTCGCTTCCGTTTCCTTCGCCATTATCGGTGGGCCAAGGAGCGTTAGGTTAGCCCCACAAGCACATTGTTGTCACAAAGTGCTGACACAAAGCGGTAGATAGCGAGGGAGGGATACAGTGATACAGTTTCCAATACAGACACAAATACACACCCAAGCACACACACACACAAACACACACACACACACACACACAGAAACGAACACATGCATCAGTGGCCATTATCGTGTGCTCCTTAAAAGCACACAGCGAAAAGCACTGAAAAAGTTGTCTAAAAGCAAAGCCAAGTGAACGGCAGCACAATGAAATGCTTTGCTCAATAAATAGTCAAAACCAGTAAGAACAACAACAACAACAACAACAATAACAATAGAAACAAGAGAAATAAGAGAAACAACAACAACAAACACAACAACAGCTTTGTGTGGCTTCACTTTGAATGTGTTGCTGCTTTATCGCAACCAATTCGCAATTCGATTTGCTTTTGTGTGAGCCGCGTCGTATGCGTAATGTGTATGCCCGCTTCTATGCTTGGCTTTCTTTATGAGTGTGTGTGTGTGTGTGTGTGTAAGTGTAGCCATATCGGTGTCTCACAGTCGCGACACAATCGCAATTTAGCGCCGATTTTATGGCCCCTAGGTGCAAGCGCCGGCAAGATCTGGCATAATGGAAATTACTTGATTATCGTATACACGTCGCCAATCGCTCAGTACGCAATACAACACAACAGGACAGCAAAGTAGAGAATTGGATAGGATAGCTAGTTAATAAACTCCCTCTCACTATTGCTTGTTTGCGACGCATTCAGTGTGAATTCTATTAAAATTATTGAAGTCGATTTGACCCCACAGATAGAGACTGTCCGGCATTGGTAGCACCAACCCAACCACCACCCACCATACATCACTGTACTGCCCCGCCTTTTTGGAATGTTCGTCTGTTTGATTGTCCACTGCTTCGACCCCCCCACCACCACCCCACCTGCTCGGCAATTTTATTGGCTTTGACGGCAGGACCGGACAGGGTCATTAACGGCTGCTCGTTAATTTCAATCTCATTCTGTCCGATGACCTGTTTGGGGCCAGTAAATATATGTAATTAAATAAACTGGCTAACGTTTAGCAACTTTCGCAACGCCATTTCGATTAGTCGAAACGGGTTAAGTTTTGTGGGCCGATAGCATTGTGATTGATACTTTACCCATATATTTCAACTAATCTCGAGTCTGCTTCGTCCCAATTACCGAACCTAATCTAGAGTACACATGAGAACATAATGTGAAAAGGAATTTATTGCAAATATTGAGATTGCCAATGCATAATCAAGCAGTAAAAAAAGCTTTCACACCATATGCTGTCGATCTTTGGTATTGCTGCATAAATATTTTATGTTTTGGACAGATCCAATCCGTCGCTCCGAGATTGGAAATGCTGTGTTTGAAAAATTATGTTGTCATATCATCCTTATGTTTTATCCTTTATTCTGACGCTTGACGCATACAATTTCCCATATATTCGGTACAGTTGCATTTCATTTAAGTTGCTGATTGGATTATTTATAAATCGGAGTTTTTCTGATAGCTCATCTCATTATGCTGAGTACGAAATGTGCTTAAGAATTATTTAAAAAGCGTATTAAGAAAGGGAAGAAAATTGATGGGTATGACAGCTTTCAGTGTGTGAAAAGTGCATGGCTCCTGCAAATGTATTTTCTACGTGCGTGCGTGCGTGCATATGTGTGTGTGCGTGTGCGTGTGTGTGTGTGTGTGTGTGTGTGTAGGTTTGTGAATAGCTTCTTAAATTTCCGGTTTTTGACGTGCCAATTTTACGCCGTTTTCAGCAAGTTGGAAAACTTTTAGCGCGCCAACAAAACTAAATAAATAAATGCGCCCTTGCACACACACTGTGCAAAAAAGTTGGGCGATGTAAGTAAAGCATATACATATAGACATACATGTGTCTGAGAGCGGTATAAAAAATACGTTGCAAATAAATACAAGTGTCTGTGTCTGGCTGTTTGTGATATTGTGTGCGTCGCTGTTATGCATGGAAATAAAACTTTTCCATAATTTTGTATAAGAAAAGTTTTGCGTTGTGCCACATAGTTGCAAGTGCTTCCTGCTGATTTTTCTTGAGCCGAGTTTTTTTTTTTTTTTTGTTTCTACTATAATTTTTTTTTACTCGCTTCATGCCGGCATTTTCATTTGTGTGGAACTAGACCCAAGTGGTAGCCGCCTGCAGTTGCGGCGCAAAACTTTGCACAGCCTGTGAATTAATTATAAGATGAACTGGGCAAAAAGAAACTGAGGCCAGCTTCAAGACGAAGTCCAATTTTCAGAACCCAATGCCCAGCACCCTACAACCAGCACCCACTGCTCAGTATCTGGTAGCCAAAGTCAAGCGCAACCCGTCAACCAACTCTGTTGGTCTCATTGAACGCAAACTTTTAATCCAAACGATAAGAACTTTGAAGTGTGAGGTGTGTGGGCATAGTAAAAGAGAAGCTTGCTCCACAGTCGCCATTATCCATAAGAATGCTGAGCAACTAGCACTTGCTCCACTCCACCTGAATACGATCGGATCAACTATTCCTCTGACCTCATTATGTCACCGTCAACTCATAATGTTGGTCGGTCTCAAGGCAAATCTTTTATTTGCAATTCTGAATAGTTTTGACTTTCAATGGAATTAACCGTTTTTGTCCATTTGCAAATTTAAGGACATTTTTGAAGACAAATGCCGAAAAACTCTAGAAGCAAGATTTGTAAGGAGCTATATAATAAATGTGAGAAATTTGTTGTTTTTTTTCTTTTGGGATAAATTAATGGCCTTGGCAGCCTCAGTCATTTTCGTCTAAATAAGTAAATACGATATTTTGTTAATATCATAAAGATTAGTTGCTTTAGTACTTATGTTATCTTGATTATGTGTAAGCTAGTTTTGTTCGTAATAGGGTATCTGTGGCGCTCTGTGCTAGAGTAAGCCTAAGAGTGAAACAGTGAGAGAGAGAGAGAGAGAGAGAGAGAGAGAGAGATGAAGGGTAACGAACGAGAAATTAATATAAAAGTGATACGTGGAACGTTTGAGCAGTGCATGCGATTGGAGGGCTTCTGCAGCAGCAATCCAATAATATTAAAGTGCAAATGTCAACTAAAATGAACGTCCGAGCAGCGGTCGCTTCAAGTGCGCTCCATTGGCTTTCAATTAAGATTCAGCTTCTTTGTGTTTCAATCATCATTTGCGAGCAAAACAAATTTTCGCACATCTAGTAGCACATGTCATGTCCACACAGGATACATACATATATACATAAGTAGAGAGACAGAGCGACAGAGTGAGAGAGAGAGAGAGAGAGAGATAGACTAAAGCGAATGTGTGTGTGCGAAAGAGAGGGCGACCGAGAGTAATATGTAGATTTGTGCGCTCGGCGTGACGTGCGGGCAACTTTTGCATTGTGTCACAGCTTGTCTATGGGCCGACCGGAAATGGCGGCTAACATGTTGCCAAATGGCAACACAAAATGTTCGACGTGTGTCTGTATCTGTGACTGCGTCTGCGTCTGCGTGTGTGTATCTGTGTGTGTGCGTGTGTGCGCCTGTGTGTGCAACACAAATGCAATTTGTATAATTGACTGTGACTGTAGCCTCTGCTCGGCTCGGCTTAGCTAGTATTCTCGGCTTGGCTCTGATGCTCTTCCTAGGGACACACATTCGACTATGGAAATATATGAGTGTGTCAGTGTGTGTGTGCGTGTGTGTGTGTGTGTGTGTGCGTGTGTGTGTGTCTGTTGCTATATATTTAAACAATTTGTACAGCTAAATGGGCTGCTGCAGCGGGTGCTGTTGCTCTGCCAGTTGCATTTTAGTTTTGGTGCGGTTTTTGGCTCTAGAAAGGTCTTTGAATCTTTTGCCGTGGTTACCCTTTTCCTGTCCCCCTCCCTGTCCCTATCTTTGTCGATGCGATGTTGTCGAGTTTTTGTTGCTATTTGTTTGTGGTCAAAAGCAATTAAAAAGAGATTTACAAGCTTAGCAACGTTTGGATTGCCATACAGTGTAACTGAGATGACATTTATGCTGAGCACAATATAAATAAAACATAAATATGCGTAAATGCTGAAAATGTGGAAATATTCAGTTGAAATGAATTGCGGAAAGTACGCATTCATATGATTTAATGATTGGCTCCCTCCCATTCACAAGTAACATTTTAAAAATTTTGAATTTAAATCTCATCATTGTAAAAGCGCTCAAAGCAATTTGTTGTTCTTCTAACGAGATTTAGAGAAAGACAGAGAGAGAAACAGAGAGAGAGACAGAGAGAGAGAGGGACAGAGTCGGCCAGCTATTCAAATTCAATTGGCTCGTTTGACGAGCGGCTGCGTTGTCGATTTGCATTCTAATTCGTATTAAAAGCGACTTTAAGATATTTACATAGCAATTAATAAATGTCATTATTACCAGCAGTAACAAGGACAACAGCAACAACAACAACAACAACACAATAATGTTAACCGTCAGCGACAGCGGACAAAAACAAGTGCCAGGACAATGACGCAGCAGGAACTGGAGAGGCTGCAACTAAAAAAGGTACATGTAAATGTTGGACAAAAGCCTAAAAGCAACAATAAGGACAAGAATGAAATGTAATAAAACGAAATGACAGGCGCCGCAGGAGGGGGTAAATTTTAAAGAAGGCAACAGCCAAAGAATCAGTCAAACATTTGCAAGTATATATATTTAAAGTTACATAGTACATATGTCTGTACTTGTATACTGAATGAATGCATGTACAAATTAAAAATACCAACTCAAAAAATCACAAAAAGTCAAATTAAAAGTACGCATAATTCAGCATAATGAAAAGAGACCAAATAAGCAGAGATGCGTGTATAAATCTAATTATGCGTAAATGTCCACAACTTTTCCCAATCGTTTTCTTCCCCCAGTGCCCCAAAGTTTCAATGTTCTCATCTTGGGCGCCACTCCCCAGCCAATGGGGTTATTTGCAATTTTCTAAATTACGTATAGAGTTTTGATATTCTGATGCCCTTCGCTCGTTGCATATTGCCCTTCGACGTTTAGTTTACCTAACTGAGACTATTTCAAGCTTAATTTATAAAGTAATATCAACATTAACAAATCATTCGATCGTGATCCGTGTAAGTTATGAATAAGTAATATTTTCAAAATCTGTACAAAAATTCTTTGGCGCATCTCCTTTGGTGTGAGACCTTCATCAATGCTAAGAAAATGTAATTCAATTGTCTTTAAATTATTTTTTCTATGACTAAATAACAGAAGATTTTCTAAATAGTGTTAGATTATTTTATACATTTTTACATAATTGGCTAATTGTCTGCTCTATATATAATGTGTTTATTAACTTTTTAGATTATAGGTGTCTGGCTGGAAATGTGAAAAATATTTCATAAGTTTTCGATGCATATACCAAAGACCCAATCACTCCTACATAAAACTAATTCGGCAGTTTGATCCGTCGGGAAGTCTGTCAATTTCGGTGAACTAAATTGCTTGCTGGCAGCCCACGGTCATATTGAAGGTAAGACACAAAAAGAATTACAATTAGAAACTACTGCTTGGTTTTGTTATTGCTCGTTTTTTGTATTTTTTTATTTCTTCATAAACATTTGCTACGTTTCATTCGTTGCTTCATCTTCTATGGCTGGGGCCTTTTCAATATAGTTTCTTGTTTTCCCTAGCATATTATAATGTAATTTGTATGCATTGAGCATGACAAACAAAAAGACAACCCATGCAGCCAGCCCAGTCTCGAGCTGGAGCAGGCAGCCAATCATTAAAGGGTTCCTGCAACGCATTTGAGGAGTTGTAGTGACAGTAAAAGCGGTGGGACAACTGCAGAGACAACTGCATCAGCAACTTCTCTCATTGGACGCTGAACCTGCAAGTCATTGCAGCTTATAGACACACACACACACACACCAAACACACACCACACACACATAAGCACATGCTTTTGAGCATGCAAGCAAATATGCAATACATTTTTAAAAATTAAAATTAGTTTTGCTTGCACATCCTTTATTGCATTGCAATGATGTCGTTTGACAATACTAAGTTAAGGTGGTGCATTGATGCACCCACAGAACGGCAACAATCGATTTATTACAACTTACATTGAGCCCACTTAACTTGTGTAGAGTTTTCTCGGCTTATGATTGTAAATGAGTGCGTAAACCCAATCCGTTAACGAGTTCGAGCTATTTAAGCAAAATCATCTATGAAAACGTTGTTTGTTTGTTTGTTTGTCTCTGAGTAGACCTAACAGAATATAATATTTTTAAATTGGAATCTAAATAGCTTTACCAACTTTTCCAGCACAAAAATTGAATTATGATCCCATCCGGTTTTTCAGATAACGAATTGATGAAAAAAAACGGATAAAAATCTATGAAAATCTGATAATCCCCTTCTAAAATTAATCAGAATTTGTAGGCAAAAAATTTAAAATGCAGATTACTGATAACCTAATTTAATGGTTGAGCCACGCTATCCTAGTCTTTGCTTTTCGCAATCCCGTACAGTTTTGACGGATAGAATCCTTTACTGCAATATTAATGAGCTATGAAATGCTGGGTGTTGATTTAGTGCTCTGTTCATATTTAGTTATTTTCGACACTGCATCTTTCTAGTGTTCGACCCGTACAAGTATGTGAATTGCGTGGCAGGTCACAAATGGCATTTACTCTCTCCATAAAACATGGCTGGCCTCGGGCCTTGAAACGAAACCCACAAGCTGAGCTGCTGTTGTTGCTGCAGTTGCTCTTGGCAACTTACAACCTGCATGCACGCGGCAGCAATCGGTGGAATCTACACGCACGGTGGTCGGTTGCCATAGCTATCGTTAGCTCCATCGCGTATTGCCATCCCTTTCTCTTCTCTACTTTTTTATTTTATTTTTTGGAGTGAGGGTCAGTCAGAGATGGTGGTTCACTGCCTGGTAGTTCGCAGTGTGTGCTAAAGCTGCTAACTTTTGCGCAAGTGCCACATAGAAAAACTTTACACAAAGATTATTTAGTTGGACTCCGTGCAGCCGAGCACCAAATACGTTTCAAATAAATAATATATGTATGTTTGTATGTGGATACAAATGTATGTATACCACTCGCATTCAATAACTGCAGCTACAGCTCCCAGCTTCATCAGAGGTATGTACATATGTCCATCCTAACCTAAGGAATTATGTGGCTTAAACAACAAAAACCAACTAAATTGCATTAATTATTTGTATAATTCATATTCAGAAAATAATCGCATTCTAAGTAGACAAAATCTAAATAGGTATTGCAGAAATGGCTATAATATATATAACTGGTTCAGTTAGAACAGTAGAGTGGAGAGATCAGCAAGTGTTTGTACAGGGAATAGAGACAAACCAGCAATTGCCTGGCTCTCAGTTTTGAAACTCTTACGGTTGTTGTGCATATTGACGGTATCACAATAAAAAGCTGGCGATAAAGCACATTCTATGGCCGAGAGGATAGTCATACAAAAATTTGGTGCGTTCTTTAGCTTATTATTTATGTCAGAGTGCACCACTTTCCTTGTCCCATTGGCCATTTATACCTCCCACATGCACTGCGAGTGCATAATAAAGCAGCAGGCAGAGGAGGGCAGCCCGCAATTCGTATGACATTCCCAGTGACAATATGAAAGAAAATTCGATACAGAGAAAGAGAGAGAGAGACAGAGTGAGAAAGTATTTACAAAGAATGGCAAGGCACAGGTCGCATTCCAGGCGGCGAAAGCTGCAGTTAAAGCCAAAGCCTAAGCTGAAAGCTGGAGCTGCAGCTAAATCAAGACGATATGAGAGATAAGGAAAGCGATAGCTTGCCATAGCCTTGGCAAGCAGGTCACATTGCACATTGCACATTGCACATTGCATATTGCTCAACAGTTTGGAGCATCTCGTTGCCGTCTGATGGTCGGTTGGCTTGCAATTTAGATGAATTTGTATTTGGCTTGCGCAGGCCACAGAATGCAGAAAGCGCCGTTAGCTAGGAGGCTGCCAGGACCACTGTGCTGACGTCTACACTAAATTGAATGGATGTTTTCCCCTGTATGTATATATATATATATATATATATATGTGTGTGTGTGTGTGTAACATGTGTTGGAAGTTGTACGTGCATTTTCTGGCTGGCCTTAAAACAACAACTGGGTAAACGCGTTCACTTTCAGCTAAAGTGCAGTTGCCAAGCGAATCTGAGCGACTGCTGAGGGGGCCCACATTTAGATATAAACTATTTGTTGGTACTGGCGCTGCTTGAAGCAATTCGACCTTTTGTTAACGTAGACGTTGCAACAAAGAAAAGAAAACAAAGAAACCAAAACAAAGGACAACAACAAGCATAACCAAGAACACAGTTCGGATCTTGCATTACTTATGCCCACAGTTAGAGCCAAGTGATGTCATTGTTAAGGCCAGCACAACAGTTTGCAGCACTGCACTGCAACTTGCGACCGAATGCTGCACCTTGCAAATGACACAAGTCGTGCAAGTGTCCTCAGTATGAAAGTGGTCATCTATGTGTTATGTTTGCCAACTGCGACTCAAATGATTGGATACGTTCGCAATGACATCGAAAAGGGCATTTGCCTCTGTCCTTTAAACGCCTGCTGCTCGTCTCTCTCTTGGTCTTTGCATTTGGCTTTTGGCTCTTTCGCACGATTTGTTTTGTGCTTCTTGACGCTTTGTGGGCTCATTTGAGAGTAAGTGCCATATTTTGATTTGCAATTGTTTGGCAAACTGCTTCCATCTGACCGGCAGGCCAGACAAGTCGCAAATCGACCACCGGCCACCCAAACCACCGCAGAGCTGCTTTAATTGCTGGCTGTGCAGGTTTTCAGCATGCTGCTATCTTTGACATGCCTTCTGATTGAATTAGTGCAGAAATAAGCGCTTGCATGAATGCTATTTGGATGATTTTTTTTGCAGTGTGACCAAACCAAAAAAATGTATGTAAAATATCGATATTAAGCTTGTATCATCTCATTAAATTGTTTGAACTAAATTAGTTTTTACGCTAGTACAACCGGGATATATTTATGACAATGTTAAGCCCTTAATAATTTATGATTAGCATCCTACAGTAAATAAGCGCGGTTATTGATGAAATTTTATTATTATTTTAACATTAGTTGTAGGGTGAAGGAGGACTACAATATACTTATATAATATACAAATTAAAACAAAGTACGGTCATGATTGGAATGCATAAAAAACTATTTATTTTTACATTAGTTAGAGGGTGAAGGAGGACTGCATTATATTTTGTATAGGAAAATAACAAACAAGAAGCGATCAAAGCTATCTGGCAGCCTTGTTGCCATTGCCGCGATACTATTGCGAGCAAATAATCGAGTCAGTAAGGATATCGGGAATGTATCGATATCTGATCGGCATCGAGACACTTGGTTACAGCCAGCGGTGAAAGAAAGAAGACGTAGAAGAAAGAAGAATAACATACCGATGTATATCGCTAAGCCATCCACTATAATACGATATATAACACAATATCTAAACATAATATCTAAATTTATATAAAATAAAATCTGTTGTTGATGATATAGCAAAAAAGAAAAAAACAAACAAAAAATAAATAAATATAAAGGCCGATTTGTTACAGTATGTCAAGACATCGTTTGGACACAGGAAAGAATGCATCTATTCTCATTTAATTTGCGAAAACAATATTTTCTTATTGACATTTATATTTGTTATAATATTTGGGAAATAAATAAATAGATAACATCGTCGACACATTTATGAAAATAAAACATTAATGTAAAATTAACTTATTAGTCGAAAATGTATATTAGAAGTACTGCAAGCTTAAATTTATTATCCAGCAGAGGAAAAATCGGCCTAACAATTGGAAATACTAATACTTCTTCGAATAAATGATTTAAATGTACATCGGCATACAATTGTCGAAAAAGCTATATGCCACGCCCACATCCACACCCAGACAGGACGAGCTGGTAAGCTGGTTTATATGATACACCCG
Organism: Drosophila macrothrix; assembly: GCA_035042055.1. Taxonomy (NCBI): domain Eukaryota; kingdom Metazoa; phylum Arthropoda; class Insecta; order Diptera; family Drosophilidae; genus Drosophila; species Drosophila macrothrix. Next base: position 16,421,559 of record JAWNLX010000587.1, on the reverse strand, counting down.
ATAGACATATGTTTGCATATACTCGCATGTATATTGTTACAAACATATATTTTGTTGAAGTAATCGTAAAACATGAAATTTTATTATAAGTTACAACAGGAAAGCAAACATAAATTAAGCTAGGTAAACAGACAGAGCACTGTTCAATATACAGGCAGGCGGTTTGGGGAAGGGGCTGGTAGTAGGCGTGCTAACGTCGCTTGCACAAGAAAAAACGAATGATTTGTGGCAGTTGTTGCAATATTGCATGCATCGCTACTGTTGCTATCCGTCTGCTACTGCATCTGTTAGTTTGGATGCGGTAAGATTAAGACGACTTTTGAATGCTCAAAATACATCGGCCCGTTTGACCCGTTGCAACACATGATCAAAAGAGACCCCACTCAGAGGGCCCACTCAGACGTTGCGCAATAACTAACTGAGATAAGTCGATTGGAGATATGGTTCACAGGGTATTTAATCTGTTCCCGGCAGGTGCTAGGCGAGAGCCGGAATAGTGATTTGAAGTTGAATTTGCCCGAAGTCTGTTGGCGTGATAGCCAGTCTCCGGTTAGAGTGCGGATTACTGCAATACACCTAACACGCCAAAGATTGCAAGGTTTCACGCTGTGCTATTGGCCAGTTTTTGCAGTTGTGTCCTGGAGATACGCTGCTGCTAATGTTGGGGTTATTTTTTTTTCCCTTTTTCAAAACATTTGGTAACATATGTTAGCAATAACGTGCTCAACGGGATAACTATCTATCCATTGCCACTCGCCTGGCCTAGAGAGCCATTATTGCATAAAGTTTTACTTGAATCATGGCCAGGTTGAGCTTCTAAATAAGTCTGTTTCCCAAATTCTTAGCCGAAAGTTTTAAAAATGCGAAGCGGGTAACCGACAACAAACTAGAGGCACTTTCGCCACTTTCACAGCATGTGGCATGTTTCACAGCCCACCGCTTGCTGCTCACCGCCCAGCGGTTCTCACCACATTTCCGATTAGGATTCTCAGCACCAGTTCGCACTTTATTTCATTTATCGAACATTTAACAAAAAATCATGTCTCCAGACTGAATCGTTTCACTTGTGGCCGATTGCCACCAGCTTGTCACATAACTATTAAAAATAATTTGTAAATATGTTTATTGAACTTTAAAAGAATATATTTGTAAGAGTTTAAAGAATTAACACATTTTAACCAGATCTACAGAGCAAATTGGCTAGGAAATGGCGGCGAATATATGGAAAGATATTTGAAAAGGCAGGCGTTGTATTGATTTGTTTCATTACCATAGCAACGCCACACAGACAGGCAAAAATGTTGTTGACTTATGTTTTGAGTAAATTAAAAACGCATGTCAATTTTTGACATTTATCTCTGCTTAGGAGTTACTTGGCACTCGCTTCCATAAATGCCGCAGCTATTATATGCTGCGTCAATGAATTTGTTCTGTCATCGTTTTGTTTTTGGCTTTATTTTGCCAATTGCCAGCGCCACGTCCTCTGTCTCCTACTAAAGCTTTTAACAGACTTTCCGCGTTGGGAAGCGCTTATCGATCGCTCTCTAAAGCGAAGCAAACCTTTGTGGCTCAGCTCTTAGATGGAAACTCCTTAGAAAGAAATAAATAAATAAAAAGCTGTGAAACATCTCGCAACATTTTTGGCATACAAAGTTTTTGGCTAATATTTAAAATTTAATTACCTTTTTTAAACGATTATTTAATGAAATTAACTAATGCGTAACATGGAGTTTTTGAAAAAATTATACTTTCAATTTTATAAGGAGAAAAGTTGCGCATTTAATTTCATTCAATTTCGCAGAAAGTATACATATTTTTGTCAGCAGAGACCGTCCAAGGATATATTGCAGTTATTTATTTCGAGCGCACAAACAAAACTCGAGCTCCACACAAGTTAACAGTGAATTAACAGTGTGGATTTCAGTACAAATTCGGCTGTCAAAAATGTTGTGAGCTGTTTGTGAGCAGTCGCCATGTCACCACTTTATATAGCTACATGTGCGATGGTCATGGCAAGCACTTGACGTATTTGTTGCTGGATTCTTCTATTCGGTTCTCTCAGTGTCCCAGTGTCCCAGTGTCCCAACTCCCAACTCTCTACTCCCATCACCCAATCCTGTTGTATAGCTCTTGCTGTGTAACTGTGTGCCGTCTTAGGGTCTTGTCGCCTGTCGCCTGTCGTTTGTCGTTTGCATTTGTGTTTCATTTTATAAAATTAAATGCCATAAAATATGCCGCATCTGACGCCCGACAGATGTATTCAAATTGCCGAGGAAAAAAAATGGAATATAAAAATAGTGTAAGCGGTACAAATTTGCGGCCAAAGGACGTGCACTTTTTTTTGATACAGGGTTTCATTCTGAAAGGATATTAATCTGTTATTTTTTAATATATTATTCAAACAAACTTCCATCATTATTCTTGTACCCCGAAGTAAAAAGGACATAAGGGTTTTCTGCAAATTTATGTAACAGGCAAAAGGAAGCATCCGAACCCATAATGTAGACGGCCCGATGTGACAACTTCCGTAAAACTTGGAATATACATTATTATATTTCATTTCGATCGATATTTGTCTCCTTTAATACGTATCGATACATATCGATTTCCGATAGCAATACAAGCTTCATTATCAAGATCGGATAAGAAACACCCAAAACTTATTATCATATTGATCTCATATCTATTCAGCAGATGCAAGCATTTTGTCTATGCATAATTATGGGCGAACATGTGTGAGAAGGGGATGGCACGATAATCGATAAATATTCTGCAGCGCCCCAAAATCGACTATTCCGTGGATGCGGTGATTTTGGTTCGGACTTAAAAACATGAGATGCCATCGTTTTTTGCGAGAGCAATCCCACACCTGGTTAGATTTGAGGAAATATATCAATAAGACTGTAATAATATATTTAACAACTGGGTACAGGGTGTGACATAGTCGAGCTCACTTAATTCACCAATTTTACTTATCATTTATGTAAAGAAGTGTGGAGCTTAACATTTTCAATGTAATTCAAAAGCACTAAACAGTATTTTGTTATCGGAGAAACCCCTGTCAAATATTTATGTATTTTATGACTGTGCATAAATTGGGTAACTGGAATTTTGGCTACTGACTATTGGCAATCCGAAGAGAACTTTTAATATGAGCGACAGCCAAAATGTAAGTAAAATTAAATATGGATTTGGAGTCAATACAGCTTGCTTTTAATCTGGCCCATTAGAGACGAATTAGGCCATTGAAGTTTTTTCGGTATTCTTGGCAGCGAACAACACCCTTATTCGTATTAAAGCAGCGCATTAGGCATTTGCTCAAAATGTTAAAGAGAATTATGAACGCTTACAAATCCGAACTGAAATTGAATTTCTACTGATGTTACTCGATCTTAGCGCGACCTATGGGTGTTATTTGAAACTGATCAAAAGCCGCGTTACGTTCTCAAAGAAAGTGTTTAATACTGATTCCGACATTTAACGGTTGCTGGGAGGTGACTGATATATAAAATATAATATAATATAGATATATGAAATATAATTTTTTAAGAAAAATGCAAAACCAGCTGCACAACAATATCAAGCGGAAGGAGAAGTAGAACAACAACAACAGCAACAGCAACAGCAAAAACATTAGAAAGGAACTCATAAAACACGAAGAGACGAGGATAATCAACGCACACTAAGCACTTTGGCAACTGCTCGCCAAAAGTGTCGTCTCTTAATAAATGTAAATGTGGCCAAGTATGAGCAATTATAGAATGGTAATTTACATTAAAATTTGATGTACTTGCCGAACACTCTACGATCTCTGCTTCCACACACACAGTCTCCAACTGTGAGTAAGTGCGGCATAAATTTTGTTTTTCTCTCAATTTGAATACTTTGTTCGTGAAGGCAAAACGTGTAGGTTTTGTCCATCGTCCATGCATAGAGAGAGGGAAGAAGTAAACAGAAGAGAGTGAAAGAGAGCAAGAGAGAGAGAGAGAGACAGAGAGAGAGAGATATATATAGAGAGAATACGCCGACCATCGCATTAAGTGCACATTTTGGCACCGAATCCCGCATGGGAAAGCTTTTGCGTGAGATTGTTAAATATTTTAAGAGCCTATAAAATCGCCTCAAGCATATCCGAAGGAAACAGAAGTTCGATTTAAGGAATTTTTATGTACACATGTACTTTAAAAAGATATACGATGCAAAAGAACATACCTTTCAAATCAGAATTGACTAATTTCGATTTGGTTTAGCTATTATAACAGATTAGACAGAGTATGCAAAAGTGAGTAACAGTAAAAATAGTTGCAACCACAAAGCTTAAGCCTATTATCTTTTTTTATTTATTTTATTTTTATTATTACTTTTTTTTTTTTTTGGGTATCATTGCGCTGGCATAATGACGCCTGTTGTCATTTTGTGCGGCCGTCGACCAAGGGAAACACTCATTCGCACAGCTGTCTTATTATTGTTCCTCTTGTTGGCACACAGTACTGTGTGTGTGTGTGTGTGTGTGTGTGTGTATTTGTGTGCAGACATTGTAAGTGAGTACTAGAGTGACTGTGTACAGTGCCTAACTAGCAGGAAGTCATTAAATTGTTTAGCGCCTTTAATGCGCCCCACATCTTCTACAATGGCCAATGTCTGTCCAGCAACATCGTCGCAGCCAGCAACAGGAACAACAGCAACAGAAACAGCAACACAGAATGATGTCAGTGCCGACGCTTGCTTGCAGCTGGCTGGGCCAATTAGCATAGGCTGCTTTAGAGAGGGTATCCTATGCTGAAACGTGTTCGCCACATCAGAAAGAAAAGAAGCAAAAAAATACACTCAACAAAAACTGATATACTTACTTATGATTGTGGATTTACGCAAAACTAAAAATAACATTGCCTTTCAACGAATTTAGTTTGTAGCCTGAAGGGTTTGGCTGAGAAAACTTGTACCCTTGGTCAAATAAAATGAAATATTTCACTCTTTTAATTTATTTACAGAGCAAATCATCTGTCTAACCAGCTATTCGGATATCAGGTTTCCGTTGTGTTTTTATATGCCCTTTTAAATAATGGCCAAACAAACTTTATTTGACGACATCGAAAGATGAGAAATCGAAGGGATCTTTGCACTTCATAAATATCCTACTCGTAATCGTCATATAAAATGCATATAAATATAAATGTTAAGCAAATATTTGTTGATTTGTTTTAACCGATGCAGACAAAAAGCCGCACAAAACTTTTTATTGCTCATTCGCAGTGTTACCGCCTTCCCAGATCCAGCACCAGCACCAGCCCCAATACCCAACGACTAACCGTCAGTCGTTAAGGCAATCGCGGCAACCCCTTTGAGCAATCAGCCATTCGGTTTGCTTATCACAATCGTTGTGGGTGTGCCGTGGAAGGCTCAACTTCATCATTTTTATACCCTCTAACGCATACTTGGATGTTTCAAAATGGGTATTATGAGATTGAAAATATCCAATATACATATAAATGACATTCAATAAATGTATACAAATGTACTCTTACAAGTTTAATTATGCGTCTGTCCGAATACTAGTTAGCAAGGAAACACTCATTTGTCATTTTAAATATTCCTGCAAACTCACTAACAACTTTATCAACTAATTACTTCTAAATTATAGTAATATTTGTCATTTACATATAATTTTGTTTGCAAATGTGTATGAACATTGGAACAATCGATCAGATCGCATTATAGACACAACTTGTAGGGGCAGTGCCTTATCTAATGTCACAACGATTGGGTTACGGGGTATCTATTGGCTGGACAGTCTCATCAACTGATTTATTATTTGTTTTATTTTTATTTCCAGTATGCCTCGATATTTGTCAGTCAGTAAAACTTTCGAGCGTTATTTAGCCATAAGAAATCAAACTTTCTTAATTAACTTTCTTTAGCATCGTCGACATCGCCGTCAAAGTCGAAGGCAGATAGACAAAGTTAAGTGGGTTATGGCAGTCGATAAAAAAGAAAGAAACAAAAAAAAAAGCAAAAAGGTTTACATATATGTATATACAAATATAAAATATATGTAGATATGTATGTTAAATTAAAAGGGTGGCCCTAATTTTGGTTCATGTTTGAAAATGTGATTCGTCTTGGTTGTCCTTTGCCTCATTCGAATGTTATATCACGTGTGAACCATCCGGTGGGTAGGTGCGAAAGGGGCTGGGGCATGCAGCATGGGGCGTCTTTGGGTTTGTTAAGGTGACGGAGGAGCGTCGGGTTGGGAATATTTTATTTTTCAGCCTGTTGTATCAAAAGTTTTATTGATTTTCAAGTTTGAATGATAACTTTGAAAGAATTTCGCTTTTGTGTGTCTGTGTACCAAATTGTTAAATTGCTTGTTATTGACAAATGCAAGTGCAGTTTGTGTGTGTGGGTGTGTGTGTGTGCGTGTGCGTGGGTATGTTGGGCACTCGTTAGAGTTGGCACTGTGGGATCCCTTTGCTGGTACGTCTCGCGCGTCGTTGTGCCCAAAGTTATCAATTCCAATTATATAACCAAAAATAATTTGAAAACTTTTCGGCACTTTTGCAAAAGACCAACACACACACACACACACGCATATAAGCACACACATACACACACACAAGCACACTTATGACTTTATAAGTTTATACTTGTTACCTGCGACTTGTCAAGTATTTGACTTAATCTCTGCGCACTCAGCTCGATGGCGCATTGAAGTTTTCACTCAACTTTCAAGTTGCATTTCTTAGCTGTCACACTGCAACGCAGAGACAAAGACAGCGCATAGATGGAGAAAGAGATGGAGAGACAGGCAGGCGATGAGTATTTTTCCTCTGTGACATGTTTAACAGCTATGTAAATCAATGGTTTTCATAACTTTTAGTTTTCCTTGTTGAAGTGCTCCTCAGGTTTTTATACCCTGAACCCATTAAATACGCTGAAATGGGGTACACTGATGTTGTGCAAAAGTATGTAACAGTGTATATAAATTCTTGATCAGCATCAACAGCACACTAAATGTAGAAATAAATGGATCTCAGCGACTTCGCCAGTTTCACAAAAATGGATACAAGTCAATTACCGATAGCAATAAAAGACAATTTTAACGACAGAACATTCCAATGCATATAAAATATACCTTTGGCAAAATAAATAGAATATGCATTTTTATCGGTTGATCGGTTGTTGAATATTGTTTTTTTTTTTACTTTCTTTCGTTATATCTTATCGTGTATTTCTTGTATTTCGATATTGGGTATCATCGGAGTCAGATTGCGAACTGCGTTTTGTGTTATTTTATAGATTAACTCGGAGGTCAAAAGAGTGGTTAGATTGCCAGACCAGTCAAATTCATAAAGGGACCATTATAGCCTTATATAAGACGATTATGTGGGTAAAAATAGACCAATGCTTAGCATTTAAGCATTTGTTTTTTCGGTGTCAGACCGTCTGACGACAAAAAGCTCGCTGCACATCAATTGCTTAGTTTGCTAAGGCACTGGCAACTCCATGTAGGCCATCACAGAAGTGAATTGAATTCGATCACCTCGCACTGTTTTCAAGTGATGGCGTTTAGTGGTGATGTCATTGAATGAGCTTAAATTGAGCGTTGAGCGTGATTGGTAATCGACTGGCTTCTGTTCGAGTACCTTCTCTTCTTTCTACTCTTCTCTCTTCTCACCCTGCTGCTGTTCCACCTTGACAGTAAACCCGAAAAAAAACTTTAATGTAACTTTGTTGTAGTTGGCAAAAAGGAACTGGCTACATGGTTTACCCGCATGCAACCTCAGGCAAAGTTTGACTGCAACTTTTGTTGCGTGCGGCTGCCATTAAACAGCTATCTATACATTAAGCTAAGAAGGTGTGTGTGTCTGTGTGTGTGCGCGCCTTGTGGTGAATGGAGTGTACACTATTGCTCAGGCTTGCTCAGGTGAGCGCCTGATGACATCACGCTTGGTATTTTTTATGTTTCTTGGCAAAGGCAAATAGCAGTGGAAATTGAAAATTCACGTTTTAATTTTATGTTTTTGTTATTGCATCAAAAGTTGAAAATACGTCAGTTTGAAAAAAATAATTGCGAAACACGGTTACAAACTGTATATACTGAGTCTTGGTTAGTTTGCATGCTCGCTGACATAACGAAGAATATATTCCACGTTTGGGTTCTCTAGTTATTGTCTTTCCACAACTGTCGAAGACATGGACAGATGGACATTGCTATATATGTATACATAAATGTGCCCATATACCGTCGGTAGAAAAAGAAGAAGCAAGAAACACTATGGGAGAGGTGTGAGAAACCACTCGACATCTTGTTGACAATGTAAATAATGCGGCTAAGGGCGACGGATGGCCAGCGTTGTGAGGGCCGTTTGGGCCGTGGTTGGCGAGATATAAGTGCGGCAAGCGGCAAGCGGCAAGCGGCAAGGATTCAAGTGCATGTGTTTGCAGTGACGTTGATAAGCCGCAAAAGTGTCATAAAAAATAAGCAACTGCCGCAACGGCAGCGACGGCAACGACGGCAACGACGGCAGCACCAACGACAGCAACGACAACGATGAAGGCAACGACAAAAAGCTCTGTTGCTCTGTCGCAGTTGCTGCCAGGCGCTGGCGCTGGCGTCAGCGTTTTGTTTTGGTCATGCTAAGCAACTTTTTGGAGCTGGCAACGATGTCTGACGCTTTCTGTGCGCAGTTACGAGAATTTATAAAATTCACATTGACGCTGCAAGTGTCATTTATCAACGTGTCACTGGCACACGCCCATGCATACAGTGACATAGAGAGCGAGTGTGAGCACGAGAGAGAGCGAGACAGAGAGACAAATAGAGAGAGAGAGAGAGTGAAAATATGAGGGAGAGCAATGCAGGGATGCAAAAGAGGGTTGCTGAAAAGCTGTGTGAACCGAAACACTTTTCCAATAACAGTTGAGATGAGGTCCCTAGTAATGAAAATGTCAACAAATAGTCACAAACACATACAACTCTTATTTTCAAGTATTCAAATTGTGGTTATTCCTTGTTAACTCAATGTCTGCATGGACAACTATCGGTATATGATGAGATTCATTTGATTTGATCACGATTTGGTATGTCTGCTAATGGGTAAAAGTTTTGTCTTCCACTTCAAAGGCATTCGCATACCTATTCGAGCGCTATACTTCAAAAAAGGGAATTAAATTAAAACAAACTGTTGCCAGTTAACAGCTCCAATCACTAAACTTTGGCCATAATTATTATTTAACATAAATTTAGTGAAATATGTAATTAAAACACGACAAAGAAGGCAATTAATTTCTTCTGTATTTTTAGCGGTTCTTAATTTATTCTATTTTCTTAAACTTTAAAATAAACTCGAGAATACTCAGTTTTTACTTTAGTTGTTTGCGTGTTCTCAGAAATTCTTCGAACTCATCTCGAATTCGCGTTGCGGCCAAATTAAATGTCCGCCCACGTGAAACTTTTCGCACTTGGCCCTAGATTTTCAACTGCTTTTGTGTTATGACAATTATAATTGTACTTTTCCACATTTGTTGCATATGCGTGTGTTTGTGTGTGCATTTCTTGGAAAGTAGCATTTACGAGTGGAAATTGTAGCAAACGTTTTGTGGGTCTGTCGGCATGTGTGGACATGATATGGGTGTAGTAGAGTAGCCTTGTTGCACTTTTCCCCCAAAAAACACAGTAACTGAAAGCTGCATCAAATAAAGTAGTTAAATTAAATTATCTGTGTGCATGTGTGTGTGTGTGTGTGTGTGTGTGTGTGTGTGCCCATGAGGTTGCCTTAAGTAGACATAGATATTAAGACAAAAAAACAAAGCGTCGCAGCTGTTCGTAGCTGCCTTCCAAAACCTGGTAAAGTTTTTTTGGCCTGAGAAATGGCGCCGTCGGGCGTTGGGCTGTGGGCGTGAGCCAAAGTTGCAGTCCAAATGAAATATGTTCTGTGGCACGGCGAAAATCGCAGCCAAAATACGGAAACCATCCAAAAGAGAGATAGATGGGGTGAGAGATAGAGAGAGAGAGGGAGGCAGAGAACGAAGGAAAGAAAGAGAGGAGAGAGTGAATCAAAAAGCGTTGCGAGCAAGTTTTGGCTACAGAAATTTATAAGATTTATATTTAATTGTTGTTTTTGGCTTTTGCGGCAGCTTGCGCACGTCTGCCATTGCTTTCTGCTGTGTACTTTGAGTTTGGCAAACAAATTAATTAACGAAATTAAATGGCAAATGACAAATGACAACGCACGTAAAAAGTCTTGCCAACGGACAAACGTACCCTTGGCACAGCCAACCCCACAACCACACAGACAAATCAACTGGAAATGGCAAAACCATTGAACTATGCAACCGCAAACAGAAACATTCATCTAACTGCAAAATCAAAATTACTGTGAAAGTCATAATCAGAATCCGCATCTCAATGCATGCAATCAAATCCTGATTATGCCAAGTGCAAACAGTTATATGTATTTTACATACCATTGGCAAGCGGAGTCCAACTGCTCACATCTGTGCTATTTGTTAAAATTACTAATTGTTAATCAATCAATATTCATTAATAACAAATCATATATTATTAGTAAGGCGAATTATAATACAGGTAACTGGTCAGCTTGGTTATCTTTCTATGGTTTCAATGCTTTCTTCCATTCAGTTATTCTGCTCAATAATACAGTGTATCCTAAATTGGACCGGAGTTATCTAATGCAATGCGTTCTAGAGTCATAATGTTCTCCACAAGGGTATTATATAAATCCATAAGTACACATTTATTTATATTTTTTCTCAACTCAAAACCGCCAACCGTAGCAAATCGTTATGGTACCGGGAAAGTATGCAATGCAGAGCAGATGCGAACTGAAGTGAAGTGAACTGAACTGCGATTTACCATGGACTAGCAATTACAAATTAATTGGTAAGTAATGCTGCATGTTGTGGCCACAATGGTTCATGCCGCTAATGATGATCATAATCACAACAAATCACAACGATAATCAGCATTGCCATCATTGACATCACCTGCTGATGACTCCGAAGATACAATTATTTTATCTGAGTCGTGCAATTATGAAAGCATTTATCAAGTGATCACAATGAATTATATATATATATATATATATATATATGTGTGTGTGTGTGTGCTTGTCTCAAATTTTCAAATTCTGATAAACGGCTTAACCGATTTAAGATTGATAACTGTGCTCGCTGTGTCAAATTATTTTAATTAATATAATTTAATTTAATTATTTTTTCAGCCTTGTGCTACCTTTCCAAAAGTATTCAGCTTTCCAATTATTTACATTTTAAGTTGAGCTCCTTAATCCCTATGAGAAACGAACTACTTTGAATTATTGATTATGTGCATTAATTTACACAGCTTTCTCGACTATAGCATTCTTACATTGTCAAAAGCCCAAACCAAATTGAGTTGGTAGTCCTGTAACTTGCACTGTGCAGCTCTGTGGTCTGCAGACATGTTTGGTAATATAGTTACCCACATATTAGACGCCACAAAAGCCACGACCACACTTTTAATTAAAGTGAAAACTATGAAAATTTGAAAAATAATTCCCAAAAAACCAAAAGTCTAGTCTGATCTAGTGCAAATAAAAACAAGTAAGAATGCTGTACCCGAGTGAGCTCGACTGCGATATACCCTCAACCCAGATTATCTTGCCCCATTTTTCTCACACATGCACGCTCATATTTATGTATACATTTATTTATTTTATTTATTGTAATGAGATGAATATGAGAATATTTGTATAAATATTATAATTTATCTTTATGATCTTTATGAAATTCGGCCGGCTTATTATATATTCATAATAAATCTTTGCCTTTATTGTGGCCTTTATTGCGTTGAAAATGTGTCGGTGTTCGTACTTTATGAGATCGGAGAACATGTTACATACTATGGGACGACTTCGTTATTCCTTCTTACCAATTTTTAATGAGTCCAGGATATACAAACCAAATCAGGGGATGTCCAAAAAAAGGAGTACGCAAAACCCCAAAAAGTTGTACATGTAGCTGTTGGTGAGGGCAGCTAAGAAGAAGGTGCGAGTCCTCTGTGTAGTAATGGTTCATGTTTATGTTTGTACTTCTTTTTGTGCTGATAGTGTGTGTGTGTGTGGTAATTTACATGATTTATTCAGTTATAATAAACCGCAAGAGCTGCTAAGGCAACAGAAGCTGCAACAGAGCAGGCACACGTCGAAGGGCAGACTATACACACAAACACACACAAACACACACAAACACACACACACATTGGCACCGATACACAGACAAAAACATGCAAGGCAAACAAATGCCAATGTGCAACGGTGCGTATGAAGGCAAATGGCAAACTTGCAACCACAAAAGGCAACAAGCAAAGCCAGGATATTGCTATTGCAACAGTAGCTGGTCGGAAATATGCAATGCCCAAATAGCTAAGAAAATGATTTGCCGAATTGAATTGGCATTAACTATGTGGCGTATGTACTATGTGGATATTACTCGAAGGGAGCCAAGACCTTGGCTGCATTCAAGTGCAGCAAATCCCACATCAAAAGCTACTTCTGCCTAACTTCAAACAATTAAAGAATCACCATCCCCATCCATAAAGGAATGAATCAGTTTTAATGTTATCAATTTAACAATGTTCTTCGTATCTCAACAAATCGCAAGAAATCAATGTTCTTCTGAGCCAAGCGAATCTATGCAAGGTAATGTAGAAAAATGCGTGGGTTATTTAATTGTAATTTGATTTCTATACAAAATAGTTAGCCTTATTTCCGTATTTTTGTGGCTGGTGTGTAACGAAGCGTGTTTTGGGTATTTACTTTATGGTTTTCATCATAACTCGCAAATGGGAGCAACAAGAATAGTGCCGAATGCTATTTATTTCTTTTTTATTATGCTGAGCTGATCTTTTTGGCTTTGGTGCTGCAAGCATTTGCTGTGTTAGTTTCGTATGTTGCTGCTATTGTTGTTGTTTTTAGTATATTTGTTTCGGGAATCAATGTGTTGCCATGCTCTGGCAATTAATTGCTTTCAAATCCTTTTATCCAGCAGATTTGGTCAATTTATTTTGTACAGTTTTTGCTGCCGCTCAACACAAATACACGTCATCTAAGCCGCATTTTTACGTATGTGTGTCTATATACTATATATGTCAATATATATGTACAGTGTGTGTGTACATATATGTATGTGCATATAAATGTATATGCATTTGAGTGGGTGATTTTTTTTCTGCTCAGTTTTTGGCCTCAATTTATTACATACATGTTTAGTTTATTGTTTTTTAATGGCGCTTACTTTCAATTTGAGCATCGTAATAAATTTCGCATTACTGACGGGCTCGGAGTTCGAGCTCAGTCCTTTCTTGGCATTCGGTTTTGGTAGCTGTAGAGTTTAGGCTGGCAAGTACAAGTTGTGTATTGATTGACTTTGCATGACTCAGATGCGAAGAGAAATTGTGCAAGGAGCGATCGCATTTATTATACTCTAGCAAATGGATTTAAAGCTTTGAGCGTGATAATTACTTTCTTAAAATATACCTTATTATTTCTTATTGTTGTCAATGTCAAATTTCAGAAGAAAACCTTTAAAGCGAAAAATGTAAGCGAAATTATATATTTTGCGCAAGCAAAAAATTAAAAAGCGAAACAAGAAACAAAAAACAAAAAACTAAAAAAGGAACAACAGAAAAGCTGACAATCTGAAACAAATATTGCATAATATTATTGCATTGTGAGGACAAAAAGGAGGCGTGGCCGCGGTGTTTAAGGAGCCACAACCACAATGGCAATTCGCGCTTGGCTTTTTCGCTGCCAGGTCATTTCTTTTTTTCACTTCTACTCTTCCCTCTGATTCTGTTTTCACATTTCTTTCCTCGAACGTCACTTTGGTCTGTGGTCTATGTTTTTAATATTTATATTATCGTCCTCCTGTTCCAGCTCACGGTCTTCGTAGCCGTTGTTGTCAACGCCATAATAAAGCTGGAGCTTAGTTTCTTCTGGAGATGCTCCTGTTGCTGCTCCTGCTTCTGCTCCTGCTTCTGGTCCTGCTTCTGCTCCTGCTCCTGCTTCTGTTCCCGATCCCGCTTCTGCGATGGCGAATGCAGCGAGATAGTACTTTGCACTCTGCAAAGCGTCTCCCGGGTCGTTTAGTTTTCTTTGGCTCTTTGGTTTTGTGTGCTAATTACCATAATTAAGCAAAGGCCAGGCTTTAGTCGCCTTTTGTGGCCAGGCCAGCAAAATAATAATGAGCGCATCCAGATTCGTTTCACTCGCAGGCAACGCAACACACGTAAAAATGGCTGACCATCGTACAATAATCTCAATTTTTTCTATACGTTTAAAATCTTTCCTCTTTTTTTGTTTTTTGTTTTTTTTCCTAGCTTTTTTGGCTCTGGTTCTTTGCTATTCCGTTTTTTATGCATTATTCTTATGCTTATGTTGATTATGACGTTTTAATGGGTTTAGTGGGGCGACGAATACAACGCGGAGCAAGGCAACAGCTTAAGCTGACAACAAAAGCACAGCACAAAAAAAAGAAGGAAAAAGCGAAGAAAAAAAAATAGCAAAAAAAAAACTTGATAAGCTGTTAAGGCACATTAGGAAAGCACAAAGCTATGCATTTTGTTGTTTAACTTTGCGAGAAGACAAACTGCCAATAAATAATCAAAATGCCATTTACACATTCTGAACTGTTGTGTTATTTTCTCCTTTTTATAATTTCTTTTTTAAGCAAACGATTCTTTGAATGTGGCTAAAAATTGACTCGGCATTTTCTATTGCTTATTTGTTGTTGTTTTTTTTTTTTTTGTGGAAAAAAAAACTATTAGCAAATATGTTTCGACAGCAACTTGGTTTAGTTGCTCGATCAAATCTATGTCAGACACATTGTTAACACTTTTGTGCCACTCCCGGTGACGTCTGGCAAATCGGTAACACGTCTTACATATATATAACTCGAAGTGTACATTCTGCATTAAAACAAAAATTGTGGAAGTTCCTTTGACGGTTGAGTCTCATCACAAGGATGGCCGTTCCACGTCGGGCTACATCGCAGTTGATTACGTTCGTGCGACGATTTCAGTTGTTCATAATCGCTTTGTAGTTTTGGCATTGTTGCTATAAAATAAATATAGCGAACAAATTAAATAAAATGTTGCTCGTTGCATTCTCTTGTTCACTGTTAGACTTTTATCTCTTAAGTGTTCCATTCCGTGAGTTTGAGTGACAGCTGTTGACAGAGAATGTCGCGCATACGCAGCGTATGACAGCTTATGTGGGGGTTGGACAAAAAAAAAAAGAAAAAAAAAGATGAAAATTCCACAAAAGCAGGCAGTCAGGCAGCCTGGCAGCCAGGCTGGCAAACTGTGTCGACTCATTGCGACAAAGTCATGACAAAATACCGGAAGAAGCTCCACTTGAAAAAATTCCACTTCCATTGCTGTTGTGCTGTAAGTGAGGGCCACCGAGCAATGTTGATTAACGATCACTGTGGCATGCAACGCAGCAACAGCAACAGCAACAACAGCAGCACCAGCAGCAACAACACCATCAGCAGCATCAGCATCAGCAGCAGCAGCAGCAGCTACAGCCAGATGAAAGTCAAAGGGCAAACTACTTACATACTTATTATTATAACTGTGAGTTGTCGTCGTATTTGTACTTGTTTGTTGTTGCTTTTGTTGTTTTGTTGTTTTGTTGTGTTGGCAGCACACGCATTAAGTGGCGTAAATTCTTTGGCCCAGAAGAAAAACATTTTCATTCCAAGGCGTGTGTGTTTTTTACGGGGAGAGGTTGTGAGGTAGGAAACGGCAGTTGTTTGAACTTATCTATATTGTTTTGCCATATTGTTTTCTTATGCCATGTGTGTCGCAACGCTTTCTCTCTCTCTCTCTCTCTCTCTCTCTCTCTCTCTCTCTTTCTCTATCGCCGACACGTTTTGTTCATGCTATCTCTTTCTCTGTGTATGTAGTTACTTGAAAGTCCTTTTGTCTTTAGCAAATTTGCTTTACTTGCGCTGGCATTCATTGAATTTTTGTTGTGCTGTTGCTGCTGGTACTGTGCCATTTTCAAATGCCTCAGCCCTACGCTTTTTTCCACGTAACTCTTTCCCTTGTCCACTCCCTTTCCTCCTTCCTTCTCCCAATTCCTCCCTATCGCTCTCTCTTTATCTCTGTCTGCCCGTCTCTCTTACGCATCGTACGTGTCTATTATTGGTATTTGCTGAATGAATGGATTGTACGTGCCCGAAGGCATTCGCATATCTTTGCCCCATGCATTGCACGAGGAAACTGCTGCTGCTTCTGTTTGGGCTCCTGCTACGACTCCGCCTTTCCGTTGTACGCGTGCCTCCGCTGCTTACCACACATTATATGTATACATTATGTATATATATATATATATGTGTATATAAACATATATGAATATATATTTATATATAGATAGCGATATCTCTTTTATGCTGCCTCTCCTTATGTGCGGTTTCATTTTGCGGTTAAAATCTAAGCGATTTTACATTGTTATTGTTATGACAACACCCAGAAATGCATACATCGCTGTTGAGACATATACTTATATATGCATATATATATATATATATAATGCATATAAATAATATAAATATACATACGCAGATAAACCAGTGTGTCTTATTTATATATGCGTTTATTTGTTGATAGCGAATTTTTGTTTATTTATGTATGCATATGCATTGTGGCAATATTCATTAATTTGCTGATAAAATACGCCCACACGTTGTGCGTGTTGAGGGGGTGTCATCACTTAGCTTAATTTCTCATGGAATTTACACAAATACGCACAATAATTGGTTGGCAAATAAGTGCACAAAGGTAGGCAACACATTTTGTAAGCTGCGCATTGCGGCCAGTGTTGGCTAGTCTCCGAATTGTATGTGTGGTAGTCAAAGATTCTTAAGCGTTCATGATTAAGGAAATAAACTGGAATAAAATGCAGATTGAATTTGTGGGCGGCAACGTTGCTGACGTTGCCAACAACAACGACAACGACAAGAACAACTACAACGGCAACGAAGCAAGATTAGTCCAAGTCGCCACACATCCCATCCAGACACAACAATGGAATGTAAAAAATATATAAAATATGCAAGTAATGCACAAAATACGAATACAAACTCCCAACGTGCCGGCCAGCAGCTGCAATAGTAGTAAGTGGAGGCCAAGTGAGCTCCCGATGCCGATCCAATCCTCAGCTCAGCTCGTCAAGTCGTCTCTGCATATATCTGTGAATATACATATATATGTATATATAAATATATATATATATGTGTGTGGATATATACATACATATTCGCTGTGCTATGTGTTGATGTGCATAAGTGCGATATGTGTAGCTTGACGTTATTCAACACTGACAACAGGCGTCGTAACACTGCAATGGCGTTGGCGTTAACGGCGCCTTAACGTTTCTCATACTGAAAGTGCCAGTGACTGTGGAAGGTGTCGAAGTGGAAGGGAAAAGGGAAAAGGGGAAGGCGAAGGCGAAGGCGAAGGCGATGGGGAAAGGAACGGGGAGCGCTTGGCAGGGCTAAGTCGACGTGATCGCATGCGAATGTGATTGTGCGGCTGCATTATATATTTGGTGCATTTTAAATCGGATTACTTAAAGCAGCAAGCAGCATCCGCATCAGCAAAGTGAGGCGGATTTTCCTTGCCTTAGCTTTCTCGCTGCATGCCACACGCTGCCAACAACAACAACAACCAGCAGCACAATAACCACAACAGCAGCTACTGACTGCTCGTGACTGCCTTTGCTGGGCGTTATTTACAAACGGAAAATCGTTTATTTTTATTTGCAGCTTACAGTTTTCGATGTTACTTTGCTAAATATTTGCCAAAACTGAATGCGTCACATTGATTGACACGTGCCACGTTGCCGTCAACCAGCAGCGTTGCCGCACTGCAGCACTAATGTGCCACCAACATTGGTATTCGCTTGACAATTGGCCTGAGGCTCGGCATATAAAATTTACCATATCCATGGTATAATGTACATTTTACAGTCTATGGTATAATGAACTTATAAATCGTCCTAAAAACGAAAAGCTCATATTTATTTACTTCTTAGTTTTTTCATTTCATTTAATTTTATTTCGATTTTCAGCATAAGAAGTAATTCATGTGAGCTATTGCACATAAATGTTTTAGGCCGAAATGTATATTAATATGCATACTCGTAAGTTAAGGATTTACTAGAGAAATTGTGCATAACCTTCTAATCGAATTAAATCCATTCCACCTAACGAAAATTGATTATAAATTTCTCACTGCTCACATACGAATACTTTCAGTGAGTTGTGCAATGCTGAAATAGAAAATGTTGATTAATTAGTGAGCGTGGCATATGCAGTTATGGACATCCCATCAATCTAAATCAGTGCATTGTGGTTGCAACAAACAACAAACAACAAACTGCAAACTACAGCGGAAATAGAAGTGCGGCATAAGTGCACATCCGGCAAAGGTGCCGGTCACAGTCACAGTCGCCGCATGCAACGCGTAAATTGTGCGCAACATTTCTATGTATGTCTGCCTCTTACTCTGTATAAGCATATAAATATATATTTTATCTGTGTGTGTGCATGATTTTAATAACCAGATTTGCACATTGCTGCTGCTGCTATGCTGCTGCTGTAACCAAATTCAAAATCCACAAACGTATTGCGAACGCAAAACCCTTTGCCATTTTTCACTCTTGTCTCTGTGGTGCGCTTATCTATTGCCATTTGTAATAATATTTGAGAGGCCACAGTGCAACAGTTGCATTTCCACATTCGTATCGTATTCACCTGTGACTCACACACAGACTGCAGCTATGGTTAGCAGCTAAACCCACTAAACCCGCGACCGAGCGTCACCCAACCGTAATCATTAAGCGAATTGATGGGTGGTTAAGTTATTTCAACTGCAACTGCAAGCTGACTGACTTTTCTCCCAGCATCACTCCCATCTACGCCTCACATTCGCCATCTCTATCGCGCCTCTTCTTGCATAACAATTTTTGACCAGTCCCCCTGGCGGCTACTAGATCGTGGCCGGGCTAAGCGCATCAGCGCTGATACGGGGTCCAAAGGAAGTGGTTGCGTCGCTTTCTGGGGTTGCACGCTACCGGTAATAACATTAGCAGACAAAGAGGCTTCTGCGGTCGCTTCAAGGACACGCCTGAATGCATTCCCAATAGTGGGCAATGCAACACTAAACACAACGAGCCCCAACATGGACCGAGCCTTTACCATGCAGCACTGCAGTTTTCGCAGTTTGTCCTCTTTTTATGCACTGTCTGCAGTTACGAGCTTTTGTGTTGCATCACTCTCTTGTTCTACCCTGTCTGGCATCTACAACATACATGGCCATTGATTACATTTCTAGGCCATTGACTATCCAATGTTGTTAACTACAATATTATTCTTGCATTATTCTAGCGCAACTTAAAACGAGTGTTTTTCTATTCCGTTTTTATTGGAGGAAAGTTACAGAAATAATATAGGCCTATACAACAATGATATGTACATGATGTATTGCATAGTATTTAGCTCCTTTTCAAACTATTTTTACATTGAACAATTTATCTCTGATGACTTAGTTCTGCTGCATTAAAGGCTTCTATGAATCTTTACACTTTAGTTAGCAATGATTTAATGACAATGCAATTTGGCTATGTAAAATATAAAAGCTCATAAAAATCAAATCGAAAATGTATGCAAAAGTCACTTAAATCAAAGTCCCAAAGTAACAACCACAATATCCGTGCGAAAGTTTTGAAAAAAACAATATTTATTTAAGATTTTAAAAACATTATTAATGAATAGTGTGAAATTTCATTCAGACTGGTGGCTTTAACTGATCGATCTGATTTAGGTGGTATTTGTATCATATGGTGCTCTAGCGAATTCTTTTACGAAGCTCTTTTCTGTTGAGCTGTGTGCGTTTTGTCGTTTTGTGACACTTTCACTTTGTCTCATTCTATCCGTATTCTCTTTCATCCACGCAATGCACATGATGGCATTCATGAATCCCAATTGGGAATGGATGTTTCTTCGAAACGAATTGCACGGTTTGCTGCACGTTTGAAACTGTGATTAATTTCCGGCTGGTTGGCGATAAAACTGCTTTGGTTCATCAATATCTGGTTACAACTTCCCTGGCCACATCTTTTAACCCCTACACCTCTCTACACCTCGCTCGCTCTCTCTCGCCCTCTACCTGCCCCTCTACCAGCCACCCACCTGCTGCGTGTGCGCATCCAAATAAAACCAATCATTTTGTGCAAAATGTCAAACACTGCGAATTCTCCCAAACCGATTCGTTGGCCCAGTGCAACTTGCATTTGGGTCAATGATGTTGTGCTTTCGTTTTTAATGGTTTTTGTTCTGTTTTTTTTGTTGTGTTTTTTTATGTGTTGTGCAACAATATTGCATATTGTATATGCACATATATGTTTACTTGCAAATAAATAAATCAATAGAGCACTTTCCCGTCCCCCACTTCCGGCTCTCAAAGCGAACACGCGAGCGACTAATGAAATATGCCAGCAAAGCAAGCAACGGCCAGCAAACTAATATTGACAGGACAGCATGTCCCAAAATGGATCTGTTATGGTATTTTCGCTATGGCTATATGGATATTATAATCTTTCGGCCCTAATGCACTTGCATAGCATTCTTGCAACATTCACACACATATACACGTGCATATATATATATTTTGTGGCAACAGCCAAATACATTTGGCTTGCGGCAATCAACTTGAATATACAAACATAAATAGGAAAGTGCTCAGAACGCACACTTGAAGCCACAAAAATCATGCGTCTCGTATTGGCCGTCCTTATGCCTGGCATATTATCAGAATATTTGAGCTAGCCAGCTAGCCAGCTAGCGAGCAGTTGGGGGAGCTGGAGCGTCAAGTGCTGGGCGTTTTGGCGACGGGTATCTGTTCTTGATTTGCCTCTCGTTGTCAGATTGATTTTCTCTATTATGGCTCAATGGCATGCCGTAGTTGACGTTCTGCTCTCTGGTTGCATAAATATAAATTCCCAACAGCTCAAGCCACAAAATTCTTTTGTTCAGCAATTGAAGTGTACAATGCTTCCAATTGGTCATTGCACATAAGATTTTAATAGCATCGCTTCTCATGAGTCTCTGTCTCTGTCTCTGACAGCCAAATCATAAAAATCGAATATTTGCCAAGCAAGCATCCGTCTTTTATCCGATGTAGTTGCAAAATTATGTAAAACTACTTGGTAGAAACTCTCGCATGCCTATATCACTAAGTATTATTTAATATAGATATCTATAAATCAATTTTATTCGTTACTTCTTAGAGGATCTATCAACAATTACATATCAGTTGAATGTTCAGCAACAATCCATGAGCTAACTGAGAGGAACAAAGCACTTAAGCATATTTATATTTATTTCTATTCAGATATGGTTAAGAATACTTTATTTGATTCTGTCAGTGTTATCTCCTGAGAATTTGGCAGTACAACGATGTATCAAGCGAGGGTGCCCTGGGGTCCTGGATCAACCGCAATGCAAATGTATGGCTTAACTTATGAATGAAGTAAACAATGCGTGCCACTCATGGGACATACATATTAAACCAAATTGCCTTACAATTATTTTCGTATATCGACCCACTCCTCTGCGATCTTCGGGTGGAATTGGTAGAAGTGTTTGGTTTCATAGACGACCCCATTATCTTTGAGTGCAAGACTTCAGAAATCGCAGCGATATGCTTGAGTTACAGCCTCATTTTTCGTGTCCCCTGTGTGCCCATAAAAGCATGCTTCAATTATTTTGCTTGGAAACAGCTCAGAGAGTGCAGCAACCTTTTGTTTTTGATTTGTGTGCCTTTAAGCACTAAAAATGTATTACGTGTTTAGGGTATTGGTGTATGCAACGCAGTTTAAACGTATCTCAATTATTATCAAGTTCAGCCCGATGGCAGACCAAAACGCAATCGCAGTTTCGACCAAAATCGGAAAAGCATTCATGATTGTAATCAAAAAGATAACAAATTGAAGAAATCCGAGCAACGTTTCCCTTCCAGCAGAATGCTGAAAAAGGTTCAAAAGGTTGCGGCATACTTTGACATTCTGGCGCATGTTGAATCAAGTGAAAACCCAATTACACGTGCTCCCAATCTAGACGCTTTGCTGGCGACAAACCGAATTGTGCAGACAAGTTAACATGCTGGCCAACCCGACTGCAACATGCACCATGTAGCATGCACCACCAAGCATCTAACTTTTACCTTCACCCACAGCGGCTGTTCTGATTATTACAACACAGCCAGCTGCAGGTAAGTGTGTGTGTGTGTGTGTGTGTGAGAGTATCTGCATCTGTAGTCGAGCGAGTGTATCTAACGACTGTCAGTAGGTGTGTTGAATGTGGGTTGGGCGTTGTTTGATGTGCAAGCAAATTATTACTTAAGCGGCTTAAACTTGTTGAAGTGTTACCCGTTTTCGTTATTCGCTGTGGTTTTCGCTTTGTGGCTTCTAAATGATAAAGACATCACACAAGTACATAAATATATCGTGTATGTACCTATACATAAATATATATATAGTGAAGGAAAGGAAAGAGAATTTAATTGGCCAACGTTTACGCCGGGCAAAAGTATATAACAAGCAGAAGGATGCATGTCTGACCCCACAGAGTAGATAAATGCTTGATCAGCATAACCAGTCGAGTCGATCTAGCCATGTCCATGTATTGAAACAATTTGAATCATAATAATAATAATAATAATTTTGTGTAACTTGTCTACTATGTCCAGTGTCATAAACTCAAATTCAAATCGGGAAACACGAAGGATTTTTAGTATGTAAACAAAAAACATGTTGCGAGTAAGGTAACATCATTAACTTTATACACTTAAACCACTTATGACGACCAAATTGAATAACCATTGTGTACTACGTGCCATAAATTATTGTCGATACTCGTATTAATTCGCTTATGTCGTATTGAAACACAGGCAAAACAATGCCACAAATTTGAAATTATATGTCGAACGTTCTTTAAGATGGCTTCCAAATGCCCAAAGTGGCAGAAAATTTTGATTAATGTCCTATGTGGGTATTCTTACAACGTGCCAATATCGTGTGTGGTGACATGTCAGCATCATTAGCAGAACAATGCCACAGGCTAAAAGCCAACAAATTGTTTTTTTCCTCAGAAATAACAGGGAGGAGCAGCAAAGAGTTGCTGTTGTTGTAACAATAACAACAAAACCAAAGAAAATATAGCTAAACGAAACAATAACAACGACAACAAAAATAATAAAAATAATGATGATAATATCAGTAGCAACCACATGAGCACCAGCAGCTGTTTTATTTACCACTGCTTTTGACCACAAGAAGAATGTGGCACGTGCGCAATAAACTAGGACGCCATAAGAAAAACGAAGCGCCAGTTTACAATGAGGGGATCATGATGGATCGTGTTGGATCAGATATGATAATATGGTCCAAATGTTTGATCATACAGCCCGAATTGATGGACCCATTCAAACCAATGCCAATGGTCGCAAACAAACTTTCATGGCAAAAGCAGAGCAGAGCAATATACTCCAGAAAGGCGATTAATCATAGCACCGCAGTTCTTGTTGAGGAATCTAAATGGGAATTAGCTAATTATACAGTCATACAACAGATCGCCAATATGTAACCCAGCAGCTTGTAGCTCCAAGCGAACTGGGTCAGTTTACATATTACCCGTCTTCGATCACCATCTGGATAACCATGACCACAGATCTCAGGGTAGCAGTGCCATTACATGGAAGCGACACAAAGGTTGGTATCTCGCTATTCAATCTCCGGCTTAAACTTATTTGTATATTAAATGCTATATTCAAGTAATGGTTTCTTAGTATACATTTTTGTATTTGGAAATGAGTTTGTTAACGGTACGAGTCATTTAAGATGGGTAAATTGAGTTCGAAACAGCGCGTCATCATTACAAACTTCCCTTCCGACACACACACACACACACATGGCTGCCTTTGTTGCGCCTATGATAATGCGATATCAAACTCTAAATCGGGTTGCCATCAAAAGACTTTACGCCACATTACCCTCAACGCGGAATCGTCCTTCCGAATAATGGATTCGCTCAGCTTAACTTAAAAGCAAAGAGTTTCCATATTTTTTTCCATTTCTCTAGCTTCAATTATATTGCACGTACTATTTGCATAGGCCAATGAGAAGGAGAGAGAGACAAGCGTTAACAGCTAAGTGAAATAACCCTCTGCAGGAATGTAATCAACGAAACTTTGAAGAAAGGTAATTATGTATCTTATCAGTTGACTTGATCACACTTAACACAAAATCATTTATTGACAATTTATTTTGTTAATTAACTTTTTTTTATGTGTTTGTTCTAGCTCGATCTGTTTTTATTTCTTACAGTCTTAAAATAAGTTCAGGCCGAGTAAGCAAAAATACTGAAAATAAAAGATTAGTCCGCGAAAAAACCAAAAATATAATGTGTGTGACTTTATTTACTTTTTAATTTCTTTATTCCATATATATCTAATTACACGACCTTAAAATTAATTCCTTTGAAGCATTCAAGCATGCAAAATATGCTTACATGATTACCATCTACAAAACAGAATGTGAATCCTCAAGGCGCAAGAAATCTCGAGTTATGCGTTGGAGTATGTAAATATAATGATCTGGTGTACTTGATTACTAAAGGAATTGTCTGCAAGAGTGCACTTTGAATATTAAGCGTTCAGCCTCAAATTGAACGAGTGGGTTATGAATTCGAATTGAATTTGACAGAATACAACGCTATATTCTACATATTAGATATGTTTCCCCTTCTGCGTTCAGCATTTAAATTCATTCGAAATTTTTTATTTGGAACACCACATTCTGCTTACACCAATTGAAGGTAATTTTATTGTATTTTATTGGAGCTCACTTTTGCAAACCTCTATTTACATTTAAAAGTTTAGGTTGGCGCTGCACTTATAGAAATTTCAAGTGTATAAAATACTATATATACAATCAGAAATGTGTCGATTCGAAGAATTCAATTTATTCAATTGATTTGATAATGGCCACTGAGGGGAAACCAAATCTGTGCGGCCATCGGCTAGGCGGCTCGGAGCTTTGGGTGGTGCATCAGGTAAGCAACGGGGAAACGATGGCGCACCTGGCCCTCAAATACGGTACGACAATTGGGCAAATCTGTCGAGCCAATCGCATGCATTGGCAGGACATCTTGCAGACGCGACGCCACATTTGGCTGCCGGCTACTGTTGGCCCACAACAGGCGCCGGTGGAGACGAAAGATCAACTGCATAGTGAGTGGCTGGTAAGGAGAATGGCGGTCTTTCCAGATTATAATCAAGTGTCGGTTTTACCGCCGCATTTCTATCGCCAGAGTGCGCCCAATCTGGATGACTTTGCCGACGAATGTGACCCGCTGCTGATTACCACTGCAATAGCGCATCCTGCATCTTGAAAGTTGGTGCAATTAGTTGGTGAACCTAGCTGCAACTGCTCCTGGTAGACTTTGCAGCTTTGCAGCTGCGTCACATCCTGTCTGGGCTGGCTGCCTCCAGCTGCAGACGACCACAAAGTAAAAGCAAGCAAGTTTTATCCGCTCAGCGAAATTATGGGCGGATTTTCAATTATCATCACATTTTGTTGCAAGCGTGGGTCTCGCGAATATTGCCTACGATTTGGCAACGGACTGAGTCCTCAATGAGCTATTTGAGAAATCATAAAAATCGCAAATCTACATTTTTTTCATATTGTCCACGAATTAAATGACAAAAAGAATGTCAATATATATAAGGCTATAATGTTAATAATAATAATAATAATAATAATAATCTAAAAGGATATCTCAATTCGGTTAAGATGATAGTTCCATCGTTTACATTAAATACATTTCTTGCAATTTTTGTCGCACAGCGGAAATAAAAGAAAAACGCTAACAGCAGTCCCATTGGCAGGGTTCTTTTCACTCTCTCTCTCTCTCTCTCTCTCTCTCTCTCTCTCTCTCTCTCTCTCTGTATGTCTCCTTCTATGTCTCGACCTGCTCCCCGCCATGGGCTACTTCCCAACGACCTCCTGTGAATGCCATCGCCTACCACTGCGTTGATTAGAAACCCCAAAGCGCTGCCAGCTGTCGTCGCTCGCTACAAAATTGGCTTTTAATTTCTGCAGAACTAAATTTGCCACAAACAGGATGCAATTAAGACATTCAAATTCACGATTCGAGTGTAGCGCATTGTGCGACGCGACACGCGTTCGATGCGATGCAATGCGATGCCCTATCGAGCGTATGGGGCACGTGCAACGGCTGAGATAAGCATGCCGGCCACTGGCGGGGCACCGGTGTTGACCTCGGCACACACTCAAAGTAGAATATTAACTAATCTGTGTGCGGCACTTAAGCATAACGACGTTTGCAATGAAGCAATCCTGCCACTTTTCGGCAACACAGCCCTCAAGCTTCCCAACCGCCAAAAAACATAAAACGTACAGGTAAAAGTGCCATAGCAATATGTACCTGACTACGCAACTACCCTGTAGTCAGCCCAAAATACATGCAATCATAGTGACTTAATTGTATACGCTTGAATGTTAAAAAATAATAAATAGCTTTGGCAATGGCTATGCTTATTATTTGCTGTAGGTATCCAGTAGTTGTGTTAAGTAAGGTATAATAATGCAAAAAATGATTAAATTAAATATCATTGTGGCTACGCAAGAATTTTCCAATTAGAAGCTGTTTGGTATAATTATTCTATTTTCAAGAGTGTTTTATTGATTAAAATTGATTAATCGGAATCGTCGTGAATAACTTATATGTTACAAACATGTGGATAACTTCAAGATACCCTTGTTAAACAATGCTAACGGGCATAGGGTATCAAAAGAAGTCGAATGAGAGGGGTCTAAAAAGGGCAGCGCCGAGACTTATGCGTACGTGCTCGTGTGATAAATTCACTTTTTCCGTCTGGCAGCCGAGCAGCAGGACAATCCGTGGCATTGATAGACACCAAGATGGACAAGGACGAGGGGCAGCGAGGGGGATTGGACGTGTGGCGGAATAGCAGAAGGATGGATGCTCAATGTGGGGTGGCGACCAGTGCAGGTAGAACAGCCGTCAAACGTAGCGGAACGCCGGTGTCAAAAAGGAAGTGCCAAAAAACGGAATACGGAAAAAAATGTCATAAGCGCAGACTGCGTTGGGCATGACGTAAACGACGTGAACGACAACGATGAGCACGAGGATGAGCCTAGCAATGGCAATGGGGTGTGCGGGGGGATCGAATCAGAATGAGAATATGAGAATGAATACCATGGATGGTCACATTTTGTGCCTTTTTGACAGACACAACTTTGGAATTGCTCTGATTATGCTGGGGCAGCGGGGGCAACGTGGGCAACGGATGCGGGCCACAGCGGACTCAGCTCAATGGCATGTTGACAATGATAACGAAGTTGGCCCTGACTGCGTTTAGCATTCGGATAGCGGTATAAGACTAGCGATGAGGGATGAGGGAAGAGGGAAGAGGGATTTGTGTGCTGGCATCGAAAAATAATAGAAAAAAAGGCAAGAAAACACAAAACAGACTGAACAAAAATATCAAATGTCGCATGCCAACATTAATATTTCATGAGAAATCATAGTTTGGTGATGCGTATAATTCGAAGGAATTGCAATCTGAATTAATTTCAAATGCTTGGACCCATGAGCTCAGGTATTTCATACGCATCATTTTGACAATCTAGTCGGAAACTTGTTGCCAAAGTATTCAAGGCAGCTGTCAGGCTGTCAGGCAGTCCTTGTTGTTGTTGGCCACAAAGTTTTCAGTATTTTTGCATCATGAAACTTTGCCCCGAACAGGACATCAATATGAATGCGTATCGAATTTAATGCCTGTGCTGCCTGTGCAGCAACTGCAGCAGCTGCAGCAGCTGCAGCAGCAATCGATGGCCACAAAGTGCATTTTGCACATGTGGCATGTGGATTCAATTTTGTGCAGCATAAGCCAAGCTGCCCCTGCTGCTGTTACTGAAAAAGTTTTGCAAGTGAAACTCATTTATTTGCTTTACGCCGTGACGGTTGAACCATGTAATTATACACAGACAGGCTCCAATACCCTACCATATTCTGCAAGCCCCTCTTTTGCTTTTGACTTCCACCACTGTTTCTAATTCCTTTGCTGCCCGAGAGACTTATGAAATATGACAGTTTTGCACACCAAGGACAACTTTTGCACCGCCTTTCAAATAGAAATTATTAGAAAGTTTTAAGCGAAAGCGAAAATCGGAGAAACGCGTTTTCCTGCTGGATAAGTTGCCCATGAGATAAGTGCGAATTCGAAATTGTGAGCGGCC
This sequence comes from Drosophila macrothrix, assembly GCA_035042055.1. Lineage (NCBI taxonomy): Eukaryota > Metazoa > Arthropoda > Insecta > Diptera > Drosophilidae > Drosophila > Drosophila macrothrix. The sequence continues at coordinate 16,393,147 of JAWNLX010000587.1, read as the reverse complement.
TGACAAAGAGAACACCATAAGAGACGAAAGAGAGAGAGAGAGAGAGAGAGAGAGGTATAACTGCTAATATATATGTATGTATATATATTGAACATTTCGAAATTTGGTCGAGGTTTTGATTTATGTCTGTTGGCAAGCCGCCCGCTAAATATAGATAAAGAAAGCGATAGCGATAAAGAGATTGAAAATATTGGGAATTAGCACCTAAGAAATGAATGCATGTATGGACAATCAAATGGTTAGAGACATTGTGGAAGACGCCATTTGGTTGTCTACCCAACAAATTTAAAACTTAATGATTACACTTGGGAACTCAAGTCAATGGTACAGGTTCAAAATGCCGGCTCGGTATGAGTTGTATTTAAAGTAATGTTGAGAATGTGAGATTCATTCATACTCACTCACTTATTCGGTAATTCGTTCATTTTGTTTGCTGATGTATCCATTTACAAATTCGAACAATAGCCTGGACTTCGATTTCGCCTGCGTCTTACCAACTTACTTAATTGTTTCGCGATGGATAATCAATGGCCATCGGGCCTGGCCACCCACTGCGAATTGAGAATGGGGCAATGGATGGACGGCAATTGTACAATAATTCCTACTTATTGCAGTGCAGATGCTACATGCAAGTAATTATAAATTGAATTAAAAGACACACATTGCAAGCGCCTTTTCCTGTTGCTTGAGCTTAATTAAAATTCATTACGTACCCATATACGTACATACAGATATACATGTATATATAGTTTGCCATTCAGTTCAGCAGCGGCGCAACAGAGGGTATCTGGGAGTATCTGGCTACAGGGCGAGCAATATGTTTAAAATGCTGTAAAAATATTTGACAAGCAGCTTTACGAGCGAGCCGTAAAAATATTTTCCCAGTCGACTATGCAATGTGGCTGCTATCTCTCTCTCTCTCTCTCTCTCTCTCTCTCTTCCCTCTCTCTCTGCTCGCCACTCATGTCTATTAACTGCTCGAGCAACTAAAACTAATGCATGCATAGAGCATGCATACTTACAGCTAAGCCGGGGGTGGTAGTTGCTCGGTGTGTGTGTGTGTGCATGTGTGTGTGTGTGTGTGTGAGTGGCGAGAATGCAGAGGCAGTGTGAGACGGACGGTATGTGTGTTTGGATGCAAATGCATTTGCTAAGTCCCAAACAAAACAAAGGACTGGAAAATACTTACTAAATGCATCAAATACTAAAAACCAAATGAATTTTCTACTGGAGTATGATCGACTAAAGCATGATCATTGTGCGATTGAATATAGAATGTTGTGTCGGGAGGATACTTGAGCTATATAGCAGTCGCTATTGCACGCATGCCGAACAATGAATTCATTTTTAAATTAACCTCGATCGGAAAGCAGTGAAGCTTTTTGCTGAGCTTGCAGATTGTATATATGGATACATGTTAGGAATTGATCTTGCTGGCAGATGTGTACTATAAATGGATACACTTTCTGATAATATTCGTACTCTCAAAGCGCTACGAGAATTTTGAGCGAGTTATAATAGCCAATGCCAAGGAGTTCGCATAAAAAATGCAAGCGCAACTTGTCGACTTGAATTGTTGTTGTCATTTCGCAGCACCCTTTTTCATTTTGTTGTTGTTTTTGCTGTAGCCGTACTTTATCGCTCAAGCATATATGAGTGTTGTGTGTTTGTTTGTCTACGTCTGCATGTGTGTGTGTGTGTGTGGGTGTGGGTGTGAGGGTGTGCGTATATATGTGAAGCACCCAACAAGCAGAGCCAAGCATAGCAAAGCATAGTTTTAAGCGCAAATCAAAATGATTGATGATGATGGCCGCCATGCAGCAGAACTCCAGCCCTAACAGTTATTCTGGGCGGCTGGTGGGAGCTGAGCTGAGCTGAGCTGAGCAGAGCAGACTACAACAAACACTTGACAGTTATGGCTGCTGATATATAGCAAATAAACTAAATAAATCCCATTTTGTGTAATGTCATTTTTGTGCCATTTTACTTGCAAGGGCGTGAAACATGGACACCCACCCGAATGCATTTGTATACACACAGACATACATATATATATATATATGTGTATGTATATACTCGTATATGTATACATGAGCTATGAGCTATGGTTAAGAGCGTGCAGCCATTGTTTTCAATTGCAAATTGACGCTGCCCAAAGGATGCAACACTTTTTTTTGTCCCTCTGTGCCGTTGCTTAAGTGCCTCACATAACACACAAATATAATATATTTATTTGCATATATACATGTAAATTATGCATTGGAGTTAGTTTAAGCCTGAATGCACACCTTTGTCATTGGCACTACATAATAGCTGTCAAAACACACAGACACACACACACAGCACACATCACACAAATCAGCCAAAAGGTTTACCCTTATGCCGAATTGTTAGGCTAAGAGCATATTTGCCAAATGCACTTTGGCTGCCCTTTGCTCGTGTGGAAGCGATTTTGTTGGGCTGCTGTCTCATTAGGTAGCCACGCAGCTGCGGTGTCCGCAGTATTGCGGATAAACACAAGCACTTCTTAAACAACAGAGACACCCACACACACACACACACACACACACCCACACCGGTGCACAGTGGAGCATCAGCATAAGCAGCCTGGCTGCCTCTATTGTAACTCGTGCAATTGTTCTTGCCCCACACACATCTGATTAACCTCGAAAGGGCATCCGAGAATTAATCTACTACTTAAAGCTCCCATATACTGAATAATTAGCATGACTGTGTAGGTTTTACTGCTTGCCAGTTGTGACCCCTATGAAAAAGCTAAAAACGCAAATTTATAATCGTATATCTCTGAATATTTCATATCATATTAAATTAGTTGGAAACAGTCAATGGAAACAAGCAATAGGATTACATTTCAACTTTGACATCAAACAAAAAAAGGGAAGAAACCCCGAATTAGTGTTACATTGTTTGAAACATTAAAGTCACTACAATATATTTGACAGCAGTTTAACGAAAAGTTTGCGAAACAGATCCCAAAATAACAACATTCCTGTCCACCTGGCTTATATTCAGAGAGAACTGCATAATTAAATTAGCTGCGAACTATTTTTAACGAAGTTGAATTGTCACAGCAGAACAAGAACACATTTGTTTCCCTTTTGTTGGCTTAATTTTGTGGCTTTGTTTTTGTGTTTTTGTCAGATTCGGCACTTTGAGCTAATTTTATATATAGCAATTCTCTATGGTTTCTTCACTCATGTTGTAAAAGCTTTCAAGATTTTATTATTCTTTTTTTTTTGACAAGCATTCTGTGATTATGGCTTAGTGTTGGTCCCCAATCACTAATCAGACAGGCAGTCAGTCGGTCGGTCAGTCAGTCAGTCACTGAGTGAGGAACAACTGTTTTGCTTATAGGAAAGGGAGAGTTTTCAGCTTAGGAGTGATTGACGTGTAGTTTGTTGTGTTCCGCAGTGCGATGTCTGCTGAACATCTTATTTTTATTTTTATTTTATAGATTAAGTCTTAGCATAAACCAAGCTGCGCTTCGAAAGCATGTTAATTGCACAAAATCTTATTTCATCAGATTTTATACAATATTAAAGAGGATAAGGGCAGTTAAACTGTCATATTAAGTGTAATACATTTTGTTATACAATAGTCCAGTAAAAATGTTGGCCGATATTTCGCCGTTCAATTTACGAGGTGGATATATAAATATTAACACATTTAACTGTGCACACACCGACAAACATACATAATTACAGTTGCATAGACATAACACAATTCAAATTACATCCACGGCCATTTGTGGCGACACCCCAACATATCATGTGGCACACACACGCACACGCACAACATGTATGGACATTGTTTTTGGTGTGTATGCGACAAGCCCTCAAATTCCTTTGGGGCTTTGCCCGAGTGCAATGTCTGTCAACACTAATTGTTGGCTGCTGTCGCTGCTGTCTTTAGTTACAATAATATTCTCTCCGTAGGTGGATGTGTATGTGAATGTGAAGGGGGTTGGGCTTGTTTGTGCAAATCCTGCTCACATGCACGCGCACACGCACACACTCAAAAATAGGCACCCACATCCATGTACACACATACATGTAGAGAACTGTGTCACATAAACGCAATCAAGAGATCCACATCAGCAATGGCAACACTTCGTCCTCTTCCTCATCTTCTTTTGCTTCTGCTGCTGCTCGTAGCTGTTTTTGTCATTAGCTGTGGCACCCCAAGACGTTGCCAACTGAGACTGTGGCCCGCGGACTTTGGCCATAGTCATAGTGCTCGCTTTCGGGTGCGAACAGAACACAGATACACAAATAGTACTGTTGGCCCGTTTACAACATGATGCATATAGGCATGAATACATATGCTTAATTAAATTGGGTCAAAGCAGTTAACTCACTTGTCTTTGGATTATGTTTGTATCTCACCTAATCTTGGCCTGAGTTGTGCCATAGTTCAGCTTTAGCTTCGGTAATAGTTCCCGTTAAGCATTATATGCTACTGCGCACATGCAGATACACATACATGTACCTATGTACATACATATATGCATGCATATGTTGCCTGCTATCCAGTTCATATAGCTTCAACTATTAACTTAAAGTTGAAGTTGGACTTTTGTAAATATAACAAATTGCCGTTGTGTTTCGCGCCACATAAAATCATATTATTGTCTGCAGTTCGGAGCGACCGCAAAATATTGTCTTTTGCAAGTTTATTAAAAGTTTTCACAGCAAGAACAACGAACATCGGCGTCAACTAGCTAACTAAGTGCTCTCCAAGTCCCGACCAAGACTTGTTAGTTGGCTAAAAACTTTTGACCTGTTGCCATACATACTCGGACATTCTTAAGCTATTGCATAGCAATGTACACACACAAGCATAGCAAAACAAAGCAACTTTGGAATTTTCTCAACTTTGTCAGCGTATTAGCTAAATTGGTTAATTAATTCCAATGTGTCGCTTGTTCAGTAACTGTGGCTGTGACTCTAGCTCCTGCAATAACATCAAACTTTTTCTTTTGATATATCGTTTTAGAGTTCGGAATCATTGTGTGGTGGTTTCCGGCAAGCGGACCACATCATGGCCGATAGCTGCGATAGCCGGTTTCAATATGGGCTAGAGTCCCATATTTACTATAACTAAGTTTCGCAAAATCGAAAAGCAGCTCATTCATAACTGAATAAAGCCACGCTTCTTGTTGCCATCGCCATGCCTAGCCTAAGCTACACTAAGAACTGCGAGTCGCTAAAAGTGTTGATTGTTTTTCAACCCTTAATCAGTTAAAGCACTTTCAAAGATGACTAAAGTGTCTTGTAAATCATTTAGCTGCAGCAAATAGTTGTTCCTCTAAACATCTGGTGTATCCCTTTTAGTTGCAGTCTGCTACAAACCCAGCTGCAGTATTTGCTGGGCAACTATTTTTGCTTCGATATATGTACACATTTTGGTTGGCTTAAGTTATCCTAATCACTCACTGTATGCACGTCTCTTTAATTTTCCCACAACGTAAGCAGCTTTTGCATTCGTTTTTTGGCCAAAGCTCCTCGTTGCGGTCTTCCGTTGCCGGTCAACAAATGCCGGCAACTTGAAAGCAAGAGAAAACATGCCTAATCCAAATGAAAGCAAGCAGCTCAGCTGCCATTGATAAGGCCAACTGCTAGGCAACTGATCCGACTGAGTTTCAGCGGGCCAATGCGATAATCAAAATAATAAATAGAAACACAGCTTTACATTCTTTCGGCCTTTTTTTTTGTTTATTTTGTTTGTTTTGTCTGTTTTTGTGAGCCTTAAGATTTCTGTTGAAGTCGTATTCCGGCTTAATTCAATGTAGTACTGCTAGTTCGTTGGGGTTTTTGCTTCGAGCCCAACACTGATGGCAACTCAGAGCTGCACCTGTCAAATGCCTTAGGTTCATTTGATTTTGGGGCACTGCCTGGGACTTGGCATCTCTGAAATCCCTTGGACTTTGGACTGCTCGTTGCTGGCATGCATTTAAATTTTGTGGTCGCCTTTGCTTGCAAGCTTGCAAGAAAACATTTTGCCTTCTGCAATTTACAGTGAAATTTTATGCATAATTCCCGTTATGACACTTGTGGTGCTCACAATCACATTGCAATGTCACTGTGTCGGTGTGTGCATGCTGATACAAATGCGGTTACAGATACAGAATACAGATACAGCTACAACTATATACACAGCTACAGCTACAGATGCAGATGCAGATGCAGATGCAGATGCAGAGAAACATTCAAGTTTACAGATGCATTTGCAGATGCTGGCCACAGATTCAAATGCTTCAATATTTGTACAACGACAGCAGCCAAACAGTCGAGCAGCATACTAATTTATGTTATCAGAACACTCAAATCAACCACCAAATTCCAAAGTTCGTCACTTATTTCGCATTGTTGTCAATCTTGTTCCTGTTTCTGGGTATACCGGTCTTGGGCAAATGTGTGTAACAGGCTGACGGAAGCATCTCCGACGCCATGAAGTATTAATATTTTTGATCAGGATCAACAGCCGAATCGATCAAGTTTATATTATTTCATCGATAACTGTCTCTGTTACGCAAATATCGATATATATCGATTTACCATAGCAATGAAAGCCATAGTAAAGGCAAAGACTTCTTATTAATATATAATATATATATATAATATATATATTAATTTATAATATATAATATATATATTAATTTATAATATATAATATATTTCATCGATAACTGTCTCTGTTGCGCAAATATCGATATATATCGATTTACGATGGCAATGAAAGCCATAGTAGAGGCAAAGACTGCTTATTAATATATAATAAGCATTAACATATTTTTGATCAACCGCCCAAATTTCATCAAGATCGGATAAGAAACACCCAAGTCACATTATATATAAATATATTCTCTTATTAATCTTATTTCAATGGGGCAATAAAACCAGAATATATTTAAGAGCTGAGTTTAGGATATTTCGAAGTCAATCTCACCCGATTATGGTGTTCTTACTTGTTTGAAGATGCTGCTGTGTTGTTGCTGTGGGTGCCAAATAATTTAGATTGATGCCCTGTTATCGTTGCAATGTTGACATGTCGAGCGATGTCAGCATCGAAATGCAGATGACACGTGTGGCAAATACTTATTAAATAACAGCATCTATTGCTGCAAATACATACATATGTATGCATATACCAAAAACACGAGTGAGCATATTTCTGCGTGTTGCACAAAACAATGGCATATACATTTGTTGCAACCATCGACTACTAACTAAATAACAGTATCTATAAATGTGTACCTGTGTACATACAATTCATGTGTATGTATGTACGAAGCTGCAATAACAATAATAATAATAATAATATCGAAATCAACACGGTGAATGTGTAAACACATCTGGTTTTACAGCTTATTTGTATTTGTATCTATATATACGTCTTCGACGGACTACATGAGTAAGTAACAGTATCTAGAGTTGCAGTATCTTTGCTTCTACATAAACTGAATCTGTCCGACAAGCACTTAATAAAACCATATACATGCACTTAGAAAAAAAGTCGACCTGTACTTTAGAAAATCGACATACTTTTGGTGCTAATGGCAACTCACCGAAAAGTTGTGTCCTTCGAAGAACCAAAGTTTTTCTGTCATGAGAGTAAACTTCTAATAATATCTCCGGGATTTCAAAAATGATTATTTCGACAAACAGAAAAGCAGCCGTTCTAATTGTAAGAAATTTGTTTTCGTTTGCTTAAAAATTATTTCTAAAAACAAGGACAAATTTCTAGTTTTCTATGTGATTTTCATTTCAAGGCGATTTTCTAAATTTCCGGACAATTTCTTATCTGAGTGTACCATATATAGAATTTACACCTTTATGTGGAAATTCAAATTTATAGTCCAAACACACATATATCTCTGCTGAATACATTATTAGCTTTGTAACTATCTCTACGCAATATAATATATATGGGTATGTATTGTATCAGGCTCTAACAAAACAACAATATGCAAATACCACGTACACCTTTAAAGAGCTCCGATAAAAACTCACTCATATTGCAAACATACAGTTCGCAAAATATATTCGCATATGTTTACAGAAAATGCTTGCTTGGCAACTGCTGCAAAAGGCGTCGGGGTTTAAAACAGTGAAACTTAAATTGGAAATAACAATTGTGATTTGATGCGCTGCTATCAAATCGGAGATACATAAAGACACACATATGTAGGTAGCATTTCCATGCGTTGGCTAGAGCTAAATACAGAGCATCTTCTAGCCGGATACTCTGCTGCTGAATGTGTACAGCAATAGATATACATAAATACAAAGTGTTCAGTGTCAGATAGCTTAAGATATAACCATGGATAAGTAATTGTCGGTTTATAAGCACACGCATAGAAAAAGTGAACTAAAATTTGATTGCACTAAACAAAATGAGATACTGACAACCAGAGACACAAATTAAAATCCAAGCACAGACTGCAAGTGCGGAAACATGTCTACATTTCTAGAATGGGGCTGGCATTCAAGAAGTGTTTGCTAAAATAGATTATTGTACTAAATACACAAGCAGACGTAACATATTTTCTGTTCATTTCATTCATTATTTGTAGTCCGAATAGAAAAACAAAACGTATTTTAAAGTGGCAAATTAGCATATCAATCGAACTGAATGTGATCACAATGTACTATTTATATCTAAGTCTATCACTCAGCAATGATCATGTATGTGTGTAGTAACTGTGTTTGTATCACTGTTTGTATCTTTATCACTATCAATATTTCCATTGGTATATGCGTCTATTTTTGTCACTAGACAAGAACATAGTCGCAGGGACTGAAACGCGAGCCGAAGCGAATCCAATGAATATATATGAATTAATATTAAAGTGTACACACTCGTAATTGCAAACTGTACGGCCAAGTGCCTGTAAGCCTTTGTTATCCGTTAAGTCTTCGTTAACGCGCCTGTTTCCTTTGATTTTTACAATTTCAATTAGCGCTTAGCGCGCTGCCTGCCAAATGCCTGTGCTGTGGCTGAGGGCGGTAGCAATGAGGTGTTCCCAGCGAGTGTGTGTGGTGTGGAGGGGGTGGATGGTTTGGGAATTTGTTGCGGCAACTGTGAGTCGGCTGTGGCTGCTGCAAGGATTTACGGCCACTGATTATTACATAACAGGCAGAAATAAAGTTCAACATTTGACGCACAAAATTTATGTTAATTTTACGGGAGCTGCCAGCGATTTGGAGTCATGTCGGCAGCAACACGATTTGTGGGTGTGGCACCTATTTGGGGGTCGAAACGAGTCGAGTAGAGTCGAGTAGACTCGAGTCGAGCCCAGCAGAATTGCTTATTGTGTCGTTGCGAGTGTGGGACAGCCAGCTAATCATGGTGGGCAGCCTGATTGCTCCCTTGTTCGCCTGCTTAAACTCATAACGAAACAAGCTCTATATATGTTAGAGCTGTTATTCAGTTAGGCTGTAGATAAATGCGCCCACTTGGATAAAAACGATTACAAACGTAACTAAATACGGTCTGTGTAAACATATATATATGCAGCAAACGTTGTTAAGAACATCATCTGGGATCGAATTGGGGAATAAACTATATGCACAATTTTGAACCAGTGCTTCAAAGTTCAAGCTCTGGTTGAGTACTTTAAAATATAAATAGTTTAAGCAGTTTTAGATTCCAAATGATGAGACTAATGTGATCTTTGAAATGCTTACACAAATACTCGCAAATTGAATAGCAAATCATTGTATTCACATTAGGTCAGCAGCTTTCAAGGTATTATATTATTATTATCAGTACAACAATTGCAGCGTTTACAAATATCGTTCGATAAATTGCTTACATAGAAACTATAAGTACTGACATTATATTCAGATGTCAGCCCAAATATCATATCATACATACATATATTAAATTGAACAAAATAGATACCCCTCTGTTCATTTCATCTCACTTAACCCGCGCACTCGCAGAATATGTTCTGAGTTGTTGATTGCATATGTGTGACTGTGTGTGTGTGTGAGTGTGTGTGTGTGTGTGAAAATTTGACAAATTGCTGTTACTGATAGCTGTGACCAAAACAAAAATCCAAATAAATTGAAATTCACAAGAACCGACCGTTTGGGGCTTTAGCTCAAAATGTTCAGAATTGGATTGATAATGCTGATCGGAGACCCGTGCAGACAGTGTAGGGCAGACGATGAGAGAGTGTGAGAGAGATAGAGAGAGACAGAGATATGGTATTTGCCAGATCCGGCGTAAGCAGGTGCAGCTGACCAGTGACGCAGTGCCACCAATCGTCGATCAACAACCATCAGTTGTCCATCGTCCATCGGCGCGACGATCACCAAATCAAAAAAACCCGCCTGACACCGCTTGGCACAGCTAACAGAGCAGCTCGCATCTCATCTTTTCTCTCTGTGCGTGCGTGTGTGTGTGTGTGTGTGTGTGTGTGTGTGTGTGTGGCACATGTGCTACGACTGATCGCAACGGCGGCAACATATGGCTGTCTACTGTCGCCGTTGTTGTTCTTATTGGTGCTGTTGTTGTTGCTGTTAATGACGCCGGCAATGAGTTAGATAAGCGAAGATCGAAACGGCTGCAGAAGTGTCCACTACGATCGATTTCATCAAATGAATGCCTAATTATTCCCACAGGGATCTTAGTGTTGTTGCTTGCTGTTGTTCCGTAGAATACATATGCATATATACGTATAGACAGACACGTACGTATCCACAAATGTATCTATACGCATATTGAGTATCAGTCCAAGTTTGCACTCGAGTGTGCCTGGAGCCCAGTTTGGACAGCTCGTCGACAAATCGACTGACATAAATATTTGGACAGGCGCTGGGATCAGCTCATTTGCTGACATGGAGTTCTTTGCAACGGGCGGTTTTCAGCAGCTCTACAACGATCTAGAGGAGTCGGCCGCGACTCAAGACTTTGGGCAGCAGTATCTGATGCAGGAGCCGCAGTCCTTGGATTTTTGCTATGCGGATGTTAACTTTGGCAATGGCTACGAGACAAATAGCATGGATTATTACGGCATCACAACACTCGACAGCAACAACAACTATACCAATAACAACACTCCAACCAACAACAACAACAATAACAGCGATAACTACAGTAACTGCAACAACGATAGCAACTATAGAAGCAGTAATAGCAGCGTGGAACACGAGCTGCCCTTCGATTTTGACGACCCAGAGCTGGCGATTGCGTCCATTTTGGGTGCTTCGTCATCCCCGCCAGATCTCAGCGATTGGGAGCAGCGGCTGCTGGATCACTTTGTGGAGATACCTGAGCTCACTACCATACTGCCAGAGCGCACACCGCTCTGCACGGACATGTGCGATGATTTCCTGCAGGAGAGCAACAATAATCTGCGCCTGGCCCCGTCTATCTCACCCGTAGCGACGACGGCAACGGCAACGGCGATGGTGGCAACACCAACGATGGTGGCGCCACTGCAGCTCAGTGAAAATGCCGCTGGGGAGAAGGGCTATCTGTGCACATTTGGCAACTGCGAAAAGCTGTACGCCAAGCCCGCCCACCTCAAGGCGCACATGCGCCGTCATTTGGGCGAGAAGCCGTATGCCTGCAGCTGGCCAGAGTGCAGCTGGCGCTTCTCGCGCTCCGATGAGCTCGCCCGACACCGACGCTCCCATTCGGGCGTCAAGCCGTACAAGTGCGACTATTGCGCCAAGTGCTTCGCCCGATCTGACCACCTGACCAAGCACCGCAAGGTTCACGAGCGACGACTGCTGGCCGCCACCCGATCTGGCAAGCTGCTGCCGAACGGACCACTGCCACAGAGCGTATATGCGGTGCGTCCGGGTCGCAAACGCAAAAATCAGCTGTGACACTCAGCTCCGAGGGTTGCTTCATTTAGATGTGTTGTTTGAGCAAATGTTGGACACTTTTTTTTTGTTACAAATAAGTCAAAATATCATTAAATATTCGTACGCAATTTTAGTACAAATAGACTAAACGTTTTGAGTGAAAACCAATTGAATTGCTTTGTGAAACTATTCAATATAATTAGGTAAGAATGTGGAGCTGGCTAATTACAGCTTTCAAATTGACTTTAAAGCTGCAAACTGTAAAATATGACAATTCCAGCGAACTGTGTGGATTATATTCTTGCTTATTTAAGATTTGATACTTTGTTTTTAATACTTAATAAGTAGTAATGGCCTGCAAACGAAAATGCATTTAATATATAAAGTTATTTGGTTTGTTATTGCCTCGTATTAATTTTGGACCAACAAGGGACCATCTCTACTCAGCAGCCAACAGACAAGAAGGAACAGCAAGGAACAGTTAAAATGAGAAGGCTGCTTTCCGCCTTGTTGTCATAAAACTAATTTAAAGGCCAAGTATTGTCAGCGAGTAGCTGATATACGTATGAATGTATGTATGTAAATGTGGGTATGCAATTGTGCTGCTGCTGAAGTAATCTCAGCTATGGGCTGGTCGTTTATCTTTGATGTCGACTGGAACGCTCGCTGTTGCTCTATCTCTCTTAATGGCAGGAGTTGTGTGTGAGTCAGCATGGTAATTAAGTTGTTTTTATTTTTATTATTATTCTCACACCAACGACGCCACTCAACTTGGGCTTGGACCAAGTTGCAACTGCTCCGGCTCCAACTGCGGCTCCGATACCAGTTGCTCCTCGAAGTCGTATCCTTTATGCGCTGTCATATTGCATACTTTACGGCTTTCAGCGCGAGTGCTTTTGTACATTTCAAGAATATTTACAACGCGACTTGCTTATTGTATAATGGCATTTACTTTACAAAAACGTCGACGTCGACGTCGACGTCGCATCTCTGCCATAGCCATTGTCTTGGTGCGTCAGCTGTTCTTTCCCTTTTTGCCCTCATCTTCTCCTGCACAAATATATTCAACAATTATTGCTCACCCATCGCCCATCGCCCATCGCCCATCGCTTGCTATTAACTCGTTTACTCCACTCCATTCGATTCCATGGCAACCCTGCTAACCCCCATCCCTTAAATGCCTGCAGCTCATTAGGGCGAGCTATGTAACTGCCGGCATTGCATCTGCAACCAACAACAACAGCAACCAGAGGGGAAAGAACAAGAACAAGAACAAGAACAAGAACAGCACCAAGTACTGCTTATTCGTAAGTAATTAGCATAAAAATAAATACCACTCATTAAGTCATGTTGTTTTTATCTATTCACCATTTGATATCGCATGCTGTCGACAGAGACAGAGACAGAGACAGCAACAAAGACTTAAGTGGCGTCTGCAAGATGTGAAGAAGGGCTTGAAATTGGAGCTAGCGGATTGAGGGGGTGGCAGCTGGCAGCTGTTAACTTGGATGCTTGTGTACTTGTGAGTGGAGCTGTTTGAACTGTACCAAGTTCTTTAATTTAAGTTCACTAGCTTTTCTGAGCATTTACTTTAATGAAGAGGTTCGCTTAAGCGCAATGAGGCAGTGCCAATCGAATTCAAAAAAGTACACAATTATGTATTCATACACAGAGAAGTATATTTTGTAATTAAGTTTCGAATTAATTTTGTATAGGTATCTTTTCAAACATTTTAGTTGAAAAACTTACAATATTAGACAATAAGGATATGGGAATTACGTCCAAAAGTCAGAAATATTTATTTATAGGGTTGCCTAGTAAGTAGTAAGTATTAACTATTGTAAGTAGTCTATACATATTTAAGAAGAGAAGGACGCGAAATACAAAACAAAATTGAATTTGTTCTAAATTTATTTATATATATATTTATATGATTTCGTTTCTTTTTGTAAATCTAAAGCATGTACATAACTATTTGGTAATTAAATTTTAATTAGGTGGCTATACATGTATTTTGTTGTGGCTTAAATAAACATCTTCTAAGAAATTCATCGCTGCCTGTTTATCTAAAATTCAAAACCAACTCAGTTGCACAAGTGCACAGTGAAACTGGAAACCCCTCTGGCCAAATTAAATTATGTTATCGCATCTGGAACAGCAACTGTAACTGTAGCTTAAAGATAGTTTTGGACTTTAGCTCCTGGTTAAAGCAGTTTGTTCATATTTCAATTGTCATTTTAATTAGATGCCCTGAACCGAAAGTCACATAACTTTGGCCAATACCAACCCAGCATATACTGTAGCACGGGCATAGATACACCCACACACCACACACACACACACACACACACACATACACACACTTACTTTGTAGTAGAAGACAAAGCGCGACGTTGTAAGAGAATTCAATTAAATGTTCATCAAAAACTACAACAAAAATGGCGCACACAGTAACAGATACATTGAAACACAGATATCTACAGAGCCGAACAAACAATGGGAACGATGATGGCAACGAAAACTAGATGATGATGATGCTGATGATGCTGATGATGGCGATGATGGCAATGATGAAGGAGCAGAGAAGTGTGGTCGGGGCTCCAGCTATGACTGTGACTGTGACTGTGACTCTGACTTTGGCGCTGTAATCAGCGAGAGGTGCGCAGCAAGCGGAAAGCCAACGAGACGACGCGCACAAAAGTTATAAAATACCAGATAGATAGTAATTGCACCAGCTTCCTCACTCTCTCCTCCCTCCTCCCTCTCCCCACCCTCTCCCCATTGCCCTGCCGCACTGCGTTAAGTTTATGTGTGTGAGTGTGAATAGCTGATGAAAAAAGCAGGAAACTGGAAATTACAAATGATACGGAAATAATGCGATATCATGAATCATTTCTATGAGAATCGAGACTTTGATTCTATTGGGCAAATGATGCGGTGTCTCACTTAGCCTCCTTTCCTTACTCCCTCTCTATATCGTATATATATATTTATATAATTATTTTCCTTCATTTATGCCGAGCGGCTTTTTATTGAATGCCACAGCTCTGACAATTGAATGCATGTGCAACAATTTGCACGTTTGGGGCAACCAAAAAATATGCATTGCCGTAGTCCAACGGGCGACGACCACAGACACATAATGTCAACAATATTGTAGGCCATCGATAAAGAAACTGGACAGCTGGCATCCACTTCTATTTCCATACCCCTGGTAATGTCCACTCCAAAGGGCATTCCAAAGGCGGTTCTGCTTAATGCAGTGGTATATTTATTTGCTTCCTCTCTATATTTATCTAGGTATTATCGGTTTGACAGCTCCTCTTTAGGGGTATATGTTCAACAATTCAAGTTTCTTGCAGGAAATTGGCTTCTTAGACACATACAACTAGACAGGCAGACATAATATGCAATAAAAATACTCTTCTATCTTCGGTTTCAGAAGATTACATAAATGGATGAATTATCAAAGAAGTGTGATATGAATGATGCTTCGTCTGTAGTATTTCAGGTCCCGATCTAAACTATACACACATTATAAGATGTGTCTCCTTGTGGCAATTATATGCACTTCTTAAACTCCCTTACCAAACTTCAATAATGATTAAATATTACGAACGAAGGTTGCAGACACAAATGTCAGCAATGACAATAAGATGCATCACTTTTATCAATAGTAATTTTAGCAAAATAATCGTTTATAATCGTTCTATGACCAGTTCTATAATATAAGCTAAGACATACTATGGCTGTACACTTTGAAGATTGTGGCAAGTTTGATTTGGTGATTGTTGTATTCATTTCTTCTCCTTTCTTTCTGCCATGCAATCCGGAAAGATCAAGCAACGCCCATTTTGAAAGGGTATAACTTTAGTGCTCGTCGTTGTATGCAATTTTCTTAAGTCAATTTTATGTCATGTGGCAAGTGGCAATTGTCTGTTAAATGCCGCCCCCAGGCTGTCGGCAGCATTCCCACATTAAAGTCAATTTTCGGACAGCAAACGCTGCTTCGAGATGCTAATGAACTTAAGTAATGGGGCAATGTTAGCCGCTGCTCCTTTGAAACGGAGGCAGGCATAGGGCGGGTCGGGTTGCTCAGGTTGCTTAGGTCGCCCGGCGGTGACTTCAGGTGCCACGTTTAACAATTTGCAGCCTTAATGTGGCACCAAAGTGTTAAACTCCAGGCCCCATAAGTTCTAGACAAAATGGCCCGGCCCTTTTATGTATGGCCCATGTACGTGCCGAGCCGGGCTTTCAACAGCGCTGGATGTTGGGGTGCTTAATTATGAGGGGCCAACCCTTGCTATTAAAACAACAGAAGCAATATCTTATGTGGATGCCACGCACCCAGCGGCATGCCCCAGGGATGTTGAAATCAAAGAGAGCGACAGAGGCAGAGATATATACATTCGCAATTGGATATCGACGAAAAAATGCAGCTCATTTCGTGAGTGGAATTGGTCGACTTTAAAGTGTAATTTTTGTGGTTACATTTGCTAAACATAAATCTAATGGATATTAATACAAGTTAAGGCACATGCCCTAACCAAGCCGACTACATACGAACCCACTCCACTCCACTCCACTCCACTCCACTGTTCTGTTCTGTTCGTACGTGTATATTTTACGTGCCAGGACCGTTGGGTTTGGGGTTTCAGATTGCGGGGTCGTCTGGAGTTCAGTGTTTGGGATCTTTCAAGGTTTACTGTGCTGCGCTCATCTCACTACCGATTTCTAGCATTTGTACAGAGCCCATTGCTGGTATATTATAATTCAACTCGAATGCGTATATATATATATATATATATATAGGTATATATATATATATATATGTGTGTGCGTGTGTGTGTTTTTGGGACTGCTACTGGTTTACATTAACTTGCTGCCAACATCAAAATATTTCAATTTTGCAGTTCGCTTTGCGGCTGTTTGGCATTTCAATGTTCTTTAACGGTTTATTCCTTGATCCGGTGCTTAGAGGGGGCCGGGCGGGGTTGTAACATATCTACTTTAATGTCATAAAGAAGCCATATCCGGTTTGTGTATGAGATTTTATGCGCTTTACGCATTGGCAAAGCAAACAAGCGCTCATTTAAATTAGATCAGTGGCAAAGGTTTTCGGTCAGATTTGGCCAAAAGGCTTTTGGCCCCAAATGGCTGCTGAAAATCTATCTAAGTGCATGTGTGTGTATGTATGTATGTGTTAAATACGAGCTTGCGAATATAGCAGTTGGAGCTGGCTCAAATTAATGACTGCTATGTCTGCATGTGCCTCGCAAAACCAGAGAATACGCGAGTGGGAGAGAGAGACAGAGAGAGAGAGAGAGAGAAAGAAAGCGCGAGAGAGAGATTAAGGCAGTTATAAATAACTTTGGCTTTAAATTTAGCTGAGGGTCAATCTCTTAATTGAGGCATTCAGTACGATTTCACTCAGGCGCTGCCTGCGGCGCGCGAGTCGAACTTTGATTAAAAAGTTCGCACATCAGCAGGAGAATGAGTAAGGGATTACAAGCGAGAGGCAGAGAGAGAAAGAGACAGAGAGAGAAAGATAGAGTGAGTGATATGGCAATGACACTCGGTCCCAAAAATAATACAAAGCGATAGTTTGTTGTAATCAATGTGGGTTTTTGGCTTGCGCAACGGCAATAATACCAATAACAACAGAAACAGTAACAACAAATCTAAGAACTGAGGCAGCAAAAGCAACAACAAAGTTGCAAGCGAGCACATAAATAACTGACTTGGCGCTGGGCACCCATCCCGCAGTAGGTCGCCAAACGTCAATGGAATACAAATTTTAAAGCATCCGGGCATCCTCCAGCAGGAGCTGAGAGGAGAAGCAGAGCGGCAGATGACAGCCAGGCGGCTGCGGTTGCGGATATAGATAGTAGAAATAGATACGGATGCGTTTTGTATATAAATACATACTTACACACAAAATATGACTGTGAATTCGGGTCTTTGACAATAATTTGACTTTCAGGCCCAATCACAACGCTAACTGAGATCCTAACCAAAGGGCCTGGCAGGTTTGAGAAATGGGCACAAAGCAGAAAACTGAGAAAACCCAACGAGCTGTGAGTAGTACTACGTAGGTAAGGTAAGACTTACCTTCATTACGAATGCAAAATGATCTATAAGACATGATTTCATTGCGAACGAACTAAATGTTTACCTGTTTCGTAGCGTCGGAAGTTTGGAAAATGTGTTGAAAAATATAAAAAAGGCTGAACAAAGGCAAGATAATTATAAATTAATTTTTACACAACTAACGAAATGAGGTATGTATAATCTTGAATGGAAATTCTCGAAAATGTGTATTTAATTATCCAACGAATAAAGTTGTATTTTTCTGATAAGATGGACGACAACTTTGATTATCTTATAAGATGCTGGAGCAATGGTATTACAAGAACGGAAAATAAATGACCAAAGCAAGAAAGATGGGTTACCAGCAAACCATGTAGGAAAAATGTCGATAAGTGAAAATAGAAAACAAGAAAACGTGCACAAATCTAATTTCCAAACAACACGCGCAGAGGCAAACAAAAAAATTGAAAGAAAAGAAAAAATTTATACATATAAGAAGAAGTGAAGAAGAAGACTTGGAAGCAGACTATCAACGACAACTGCAACAACAACAAGAATACTGCCAGACCTAAGATGACACCGACGTCAACGGCGTAAAAATTGAAATGAAAATAGACGCAACACAAGCAACATAAGCAATAACAACAACAACAACAACAACAACGACCACACTTTGACAATAACAACAACAAAATGAAACTTTTCAATATCCGCATCCGCTCATGAATAATAATTTATAATGGCAGCCGTTCGCTGCTAGTGTCGCTGCTGCTCGCATTGTAAGCACCATCGGTGGGTGGCCTGGGTGGCCTGGGTGGCACCACGCAGTAGGACGAGGTCACGGAGTAACCACCGCCAGCCACCATATTACTAAACTGACGCAAATAAAGAGGAAAGCGCTTGTTAAGCCCACTGAAATGCCCGTGGAAAAGCAATCCCCACTAACTAAATGTTGCCACACTGACGAGGCAACCAGGTATGGCCTTATATATGTACATACGAGTATACAAGAATTTTAGTATTTATTTTGGCATACATATTTGTGGGTTCATTTGCTTGTCGCAATGGATTTGAATGGTCTGTCAATGAGGCGTTGCTGCTTTCAGCTATTTAGCACAACTGTACCTGGAAGTGCGCATTGTATACATATATGCCGATTGTGCGTTTAAAACAGATTATGGAGAGAATCTGTCAGTGTTCGCAACTCGCACTTGAATATCTTTTATAATCCTCTCAGCCTAAGAAGACATTTTTTGGCATCGTGCTGGCTCATTGCTCGTCATTGCTGACATTGGCAATTCCCATCGATTTGGTTGCGCAGCGATAATGATAAAACTTTTTCGCAGCGACTTAAAAATCAGAGCCACTTGCCACGTGCCACACTCGCTTAATTCCTTGGCAGCTCTCCGACTCTCCATTAACCGCACATCAAATTCTTATTAGCGCCCATTGCCAGCGCTCAATTTCAATTGATTCGTTTTGCCAGATGCCAAAACTTTTCCAATCAACCCCCCACACCAACCCACGCCACATCACTCCATTTTCCCATACAATCCTTCTTGGGCCGCCCCTTTTCTTACGAGCTCTTCTTCGCCTTCTTCTTCTTCGCCGTTGCTCTTTTTGATATGTTTCCATTTTTCCCATCGTTGCGTGCACGCTAAAAAACCCAATTAAACGCGCCATTAAATTATTTCGCAATTTGCATATATTTCGTATTTCGACTCAATAAAATTTTACACCTGAGCGCAAGCTAACACACACACACACACACACACACACTCAAGCACACCTTCCATCCCGGCAATTTGGCAAGTTTTTCTCTTTTTGGTATACTTGTTATTTTGTATTTTTTTATCATGTATTTTATTTTAGCTGGCATTTATTTTATTTGTATTTCCCCAATTGTTGCTCAGTTTGATCCTATTTAATTTGCTCTTTGTTTTGTGCGGCTGGTTTTTTTCCAGGCTTGTGCGTTTTGGGATATAATAAGTTTATTGAAAAATGTAGTTACTTTCTTTGAGGATGGCATTTGTAATACACTTAATTAAGGTTGATATTAATATTGAAACGTTATCCATCCGGATGTCATACATGCGTACATATCTCGTCGCACAACATCACTGTCCGCCCCTTGACGGTTGTCCCAATAAATGACCCAGAATATGCATATATATGTATGTATATGTAATTCAGCAATTGTTTACTCCTTTCTGGTGTATTTATAGTACTTATTCTTTTTTCTTAATTTAACTGTTTTGCCAACGCCCCCAGAAGCCAAAAACCAGCCCCCATCAACCCACATAGTGCAATGCAGGCAAAGCCGCGCGCATAAAATAAATAAATACAAAAAGAATCGTCTACATGAGGCGCATATTTAATTTCCCAAGTAGTCCAACCCCAAGCCCCAAACCTCGCGGATCCTGTCACAAAAGGATTTCCCCGGCCTGCTTTTGGCTTGGGTTGTTCAGTTATTTTTATTTTATTTTTTTTATTTAAGCTGTGCTTGTGACTTTCTTCTTTTTTCTTTTTTTTTTGGTGTTTTGTATTTTATTATTCGTTTTGAGCCTTTCTCATAGGTTATGCTGGTGTTTTTAAATTTCATTTTTGCATACTTTTTGTATTTCTTTTATTATTAATCGCATGTTTACACACCAGAAACGCACTGTGCATGACCGTGTATATGTGTGCGTGCGTGTGTGTGGGTCTTTTGTGTCTGTGTGTATGTGTGCATGGTGGGTCACAGATTCTTTAAATTTCCAAACACGCAACGGGCGATGTTGTTCAACTTGATTTTTCCTTCTGAGCGCGGGGATAATGAAGTGTGTTCATAAATCACATTAATTGCCAGCTAGATGGTGTTGTCAGCATTCAATATGGCCACGCCTAAGCACACATGCAGAAGAATTACATATACATGTATATATAGATCGAAAAAAATAATGATTGTGTTAACATACAGGTAGATAAGGAGAAGGACACAGTTCAGGGATGAGTGCAAATCAGTGTTCAATTAAAATTTTACTGTGGCAAAGTTGTTAAAATGTAATTTAAAATTGACAAAAGGCAACAACAACACCAAGTTCAATTGAAAGAACAACTAAACAAACTAAACCAATTAAAACGCCGAAACCAACCACGAAAAATGGGAAAAGAGAGCGCACAGCAAGAAACACAGATTGAGAGAGTGAGATGGAAAAAGAGAGAGAGAGAGAGAGAGGGAATGAAAGAAGATGGATGGAGGGACGCTGCCAGAAGTAAAAGCATCCGCAAAATCAGTTGGCAATAGGTGGATAGACACTCAAATATACACATACATACACACATGTAGTCTGTAGTATTGTGTAGTATTGTCACGTGCCACGCCCACATGCCCAGTGTCTAATAAAGTTGAAAAGTAATTCCTCTTTAGTTACACAAATTGCCAAACAAACAAATTCGCCAAATGCAACAAAAAAATATTACTCACAGCCTCATACATACACACACACACACAAACACATATATATATATATATATATATATAGACAGTTGGCAACCACATGGTGCAACCACACACACACAAGTGTGTTTCATTAGAAGATAGCCAACACAAGGCCCACTGCAAAAGTCTGTGGCAGCGTCACAGCTTGCACTTCCAGCTTTAGCGCCAGTTTCAGCTGCAGCCAAAATCAAACACCACCCAACTCTCCACGAACAAGGCCACCTTCGGGACAGCGATTAGCCAAAGAAAAACTAAAAGTATTTTATCCCTGCAGGATAAACAAAAAAAAAAATCAACAACAGCAACAACAGCAACAAAAATTCGTGTAAGTGTGCCGAAAATATAACTGCTTTTAGTTGCCACTTCCGTTTTAATAGACCGCGCAACGCGACCGCAATGGCTGAAAACCACTTCGGTCGAATTGGGCAACGACAGCAACTGCTGGCCGAGCATATTGACTATCGGTTGAAAGTCAGTGAATGCACTTGAAATTGAAACGGAAATGAAAATGCATATTGATACTACGGCCGACTTTTAGACACACAATTGATTTGTGCTGGCAAATTTCAATTTAAAAGTTGTTACACTGGACTGAAAGGCATGATTGTACAACACTGAAAATATAAACTGAATTAAATAATAATATACAATATTATGGCTTTATTATTATCAATTTCATTCAATTTTTGTCGCATTCACATATTTTAGTCTACGCTGATTTTTCAATAATTAATAAAGCACGTTTCGCATCGAAACTGAATTTGACATTTGATAAAAAGTGCACTGTAAACAGTTACACTGACAGTGTGAATTTCCCAAAAAAGAAACATTGACATCAGCAGCATAAACAGTCTGTATAATCATACCGAACTCAGAGACTGTAAGGGCTGGATACTTGAGTTTGGGAGAAAGGCTCTCACATTTATCGATAACAATGCTCATTTCCAGTTTTTAAGATTCGGACGCGTACGGCTTATGATGTGGTAAAGTATTGGGTTCAGCGTATCTCCAAGTCGAGATAGAAGGACTCTCACTTATTTTCATTGTGTAAGCTAGACATTTTCAATTTAGTTAGCGCAGTGCGAGCACTTTGAATTGCGGTGATATTAACATAATGGCAGGATAGTGAGTGCGATTACGAGAGAGATTGAGACAGAGATGGAGACAACTGGACACTTTGGCCGAGCGGAAGTGCTGTCCCTACCGGAAACACATTTCCAAATTTCTCGTGTGTGACGTAATATGAGCGACTTCCGTTTTCACTTTGAGCATCCGGTGTGTAACAGAGCGGAGTGCTTTTGTCCACTAGCTACCACAACACAGATCGTCAAACTGACCGCACACTGCAACAAATGGACGAAGAGTGATGACACCAAAGTACAAATAATACGAAAAAAATTCTGCATTTTTTGAATAATTTAAAATTTCACATATAAAAATACCCAGTTAAATAGTAAAAGATAATACGATCTATGATACATGTACCTGGTACATGATACATTCTAGCTACCTTTACTTGGTTATATGTTTACATTATCCCAAGACTTTAATAGATTACTTCTTAAGGTTTCATATATTTTATATAGATGCGCATTACTTCTTTTTTTCAGTGTAGGGCTATGGGTTTTCAACAAGGTATTTATATTTTGTCGAAAATTAAGTTTTCGAGCTAAAATACCTAATAATAATTAATATAGTGTATAGCCGAGGATAGCAGCCAAAGTCCCAAAGATCCCCAACATAGAAATGGAACAAGTTTGAGGTACGAGTATTAGTTGGGGTCAACGTCAACATCGTCGTCACCGTAATCGTCAGCCTCGTCTTCATCATTGCTGTCTCTGGCTCCATGTTAGCCCTTAAATTATTCATGTGCATTCGGCTGTGGGTGGCAACAGGGCCAATGCCATTTTCCATGTGTTTTTCACGTGTTTTAATTAGTTTTCTAGAGTTC
Source organism: Drosophila macrothrix (assembly GCA_035042055.1). Taxonomy (NCBI): domain Eukaryota; kingdom Metazoa; phylum Arthropoda; class Insecta; order Diptera; family Drosophilidae; genus Drosophila; species Drosophila macrothrix. The sequence continues at coordinate 16,369,782 of JAWNLX010000587.1, read as the reverse complement.
ATCAACTGAGAGCACTCACCCACTAAGAGCACCAGCACCCTCTGCCCTGCGCATTCCACAAAAGTTGTGAGTTATGGCGCCCGTCTAAGGCAACGTCCTCGCAAATAATGAACATCACAAATCAACAGCTCGTCATTAACACACAACGCCTTGCCAGGTCCAAGAAGGCACACTATTCCCATGGAAGGATCTACTTTTTTTTGTGTCTCTCTCTGTCTCTCTCTCTCTCTCTCCCTCTCTTTGGTGTGGCGGCCCTGCCATAAATTTTCAACTCAGTGGAGCAAACTGTAGGGTCGTACAGGTGACAGCCTGTGAACTGTTCGGTACAAGTAATTATAGAAGCTGTTGACCAGATTAATTGCCCCTGTGTGAATGAAGTGTACGAGTCACACACGCATACAATAACATATATGTATATGTCCATAAATGTGTGCCTTCGGCTTGACAAGTTTCGATTGTAAGCTTTGCTCGAAATAGATATGAGACACTTTTGTGCCTTAACGCCTACCACATTCCCCACATATATTTGAATCGACATTTTGTGCAGGTAGGGGCAGACTGTGTTCACTGAACTGACTGCCTAAAGTAAAAACAACTTATTCCAAATTGATGCTTCGATTTCGTTTTTAGACAACTAACAACAACTAAGCTTTCCAGGAAGAGCTACATGATAAAGTTGTATGATTCAAGATTATTTATGTACAACTATCATCCGATGACGAATATATCTCAATATTTATTTCATTGCTTCAAGCTTTGCCTTCTGTAAGACCATAGCGATAGAGTAGTCTACTCCAGTACACGAGTAGCCTCGGGCTGCGCTGCAGCAATGTGAGGCAAGTCTATGGCCATAGTGGGCGGGCAGCTGATAATGTGGTGCACAAACAAGGGCCACTACCCACTCCACTCGCACTTCAGCGTTTATTTGATTTTAAAAAGCACAAAGTAAACAAAAAGCAGCAGTGAATCGCATTGAATTGAGCAAACAGTACACATAAAACACCAGCTCAAATTAAGAGTGTTCGGCTACAAGATATCCTTTTAAATTCTATATTCACACTTGATCCTACTTAACTGCATTTGAAATCAATCATCTAAAATATCCATCCCTCAGTGTCAGTCAGCTACTCCTGCTGAAAGAAAGATGATATTTAAACGTTGTTTATTGGTGGTCTTAAAATGTTAAGTTACGTTAAAACAAAAAAAAACTTTTGATTTACATATATGTATATTTTGATAATTTTTTCAACAATTATTTTAATTAATTGTGATGGCCCTGGATATTCCGTAAAGAAGGATGGATTCTGAATTGAATACTTAATGAAGGCAGTTTCTCGAAAAGGTCACAATATTATTTTAATTAGGCAAATTAAATATTCTGCGTATTTTTTGTTTAAATGCGTAGCAATCAAAAATAAATGATATTTTTCACAGACACATCTGCTTACCTTACTTTATTCACAACGATTGATTTATTCTAGTTCTTCAAGTTGGCGATTACACGATTAATATCGATTCATTTCGATATCAATACTATGAACAGATTTTAACTACGCCACTAGCCTGCTACCTAAATTAGAAGTGGCCTGCTGCAAATATTACAATTATAATGTTATGGCACAAGAGCACATAGGAACACTTATACATAACAGATAAGTTCATTGTTGCATTACAAAAATTTTTGCTTTTGGTATGCATTTTTTTTAAATATAAGGCAAAGCAAATGCGAGTGATACCCTTGGGATAAATCCAATCAGACTCAATCAATTTGCCAACTAGCACGAAATGTGGAGTTATAAATTAAAAAAAAAATACATCCGTAATTTCTTTCACATATTTGTGCGCACTGTACACACTGCACACACACAGACATACATACACACAAACATACATACATATATAAACGCACTTGCATAATTATGATTAATTTGATGTTATGCAGCACATTTTCCTGCAGGCAAACTGCACAAACAGAAACAGAAACTGAATACAACAAAACAAAACTACAGAAAACGAGGTGAAAATTTGAAATCGCCTTTTTAAACGTTGTTCTGTATTTCCAATTCAAAAAAAAAAAAAAAATGGCAATGTTGATTTTCGCATAAGTGAAAAGTCACATAAGTTTTTAATTTATACAGGTGCTTTAAATGACATATTAATTGATTTTAATTACATTTTTCAAGCATTCCTTTATATTATGGAATTTAAAAAATAGCAAGCACTCAATCAATTGACTGGTTGTTTGCATATGCGTTTTAACAAGATAACTGGTCAATCATCAAAGGCTTTTGTTCAAACTTTTAAAACTTTCTTTCAGACAAAGTCTAACTTACATTTAATTCGCTGAATAATACAAATGATAGTTATTCGTAAAAAACAAAAATAAGAAGAAAAACTGTGCATTGCATCCAACATAGCCGCTTGCTTTGGATACTATGTTGTTTTGCATTTATGAAATGGAATCTCATTTATATTTGCGATTACGAAAATGAGAGCACAGCTGGTTTCCTGCTGCTTTCTACAGTGCCAAATTGCATTTTAATGAGTCGCGAGACTCGCAAAAACCTTGCGGCTAACCCGATAATAATGCAAAAAGTGTTCGCAACTGAACAATGCCAACATTATTTGATTTCCATTAATTATTTTTGTAATTGCCAACGAATGTGAGTGTGCCTGTGTCAGTGTGTGAGTAAATGACAGTGGTTGGATCAAATATTCTGGTAATTCATTTGGTTTTTTTACTGTCAAAACTGTCAAAGGATTTTTCGCCGTTTCTCATAAATAACATGTTTGTATGAAGGTAATTTGATGTTATACGTCTCTGAAGTTAATCTATGCTATTTACTATCTTGACGAATTTTATTTCAATATGCACATTTCCAATAAAAACCTTACATCAAATTGAAACTTAGAGACTGGCACCGCCTCTGCGTCCAAAGATATATTTCATGAATTATTAACGATATTATGCTTTCGCTAATTATTTTCAATTCGAAGCGACATAAGAACGGTTGTTTTTTAATTACCCCATTAATCTAGCCACAATTGCCCGTTATACCCACCTAGCAACATTAAATTTCAATTTTGTTTACTATTTTTGTGTCGGTGCAGCTTGGCGGTGTTGCCAAAGCTGCCAACATGCAGCGTCAGCAATATACTCGTATGCTGAATGCTGAAAAAAGTAGCCAGTGTTCAGTGACTAATTTTAATGAACATTTTATGCGGATATCAAATACAAAACCCATTGCCGAATATGAGCACAAAGTACATGCATATTTTTAAGCTAAACAACTTCCCCGAAATTGTTTGTGCATTGTGGGCGTGTCTCTAAATGGCAGGCAAGTAAATCATAGCGACAGCAACAGTAAAAACAACAACTCGATTTGCTGAATTGGTTGCGCAACAAAATGAGTGCCAACTGCCGCAACAATGAAGTTTATGTTTTTTAATTAAAATTTGCTACCCAAAGAATTTGAATGTGTGCGTTTGATTGTGTGTGTGTGCGTGTGTGTGTGTGTGCGAGGGGGTGGCAGAGTGTGTGTGCTTCTGTTTGGCTTGTTGTTATTTCTTGCTTCGCATTTATCATGAATGAAATTTTATATAGAACGACCACATTATGCGCAGGTGTGCCCAGGTGCGCATGTGGCTATTTAAAAATGGTCAGCGGTCATAAATTTAACGCGAGCATCCCCTCCACTGTCACACCCTATTCAGACCGTTGTCGACCGCAAATATATATATATGTATATATATATATATATGTGAGTGTGTGTAAGTGAAATGAAATCAAGCGTACTGGGTGGGCTTGCAGCAATTTAGAACATTGTGTTTATGGCTGATGTTCATGTCCTTTCGCCATCTCATTTAATGCGTTTTTAAGGTTTGCTAAACTGTGAGTGTCTGTCACAGACACAGATACACACACACACACACGCTCACATCCGCTACACCCCATTCTATATACATATGTATTAAAATATTGATAACATCTCATCACAAGTATTTCCAAGCTACCGTTTCAAGTATCAAAATATTTCTATTTAAAGTTGTTAACAATATTTTTTTGAATTCAAATCTATTTAAGCTTATCGGAAATTGGCAAAATGAAAAAGAATGAATAATTCGTATGAATTTATGTAAAGGATAAAGTTTAATTTTCAAATTTCGGTTGACCGTTTGGGTCATAGTGGAAAAATGCTGTAGAGTCGAGCTCAAACTACAAACAGTCTCGGTGTAAAGTATGCACTCGATGTACTCATATAATATTATCAATACATCGATTAAGTGGCTGTCAATCGAACCTTGTTCGTCGCCAATCGTTTTTTGGACTGTCGGCTGCCAATCGATTGTCAGCTACAGTCGATTACACGGCTCGCAACTTTTGTGGCTTAGAGGATGCCTTGAATATTGTCCGATTCACGCTTCATTTCGGCTATAAGCCACGGCGACGTTGAAGGGAGACTCGATTAATTGTGTGAGCTGAGGGCGTCCCGAGTACACTGCAATCCTGCCGCACACACACACACACACACACACATTCATAAATTGAAAGGCTCATGTGTGTTGGCGTTGGCATAATATATGCGTTCTTATTAACAATTTCGTCGCCATCGCGAAACAGAGCGAAGATGAATGAGAGGATGCGGAATGTGTGGAGTGCTCCGGGTGTGTTGAGCGGAGTGGGTGGCGCCATTGTAACTCTCAACAACTGAAGCTTCATTTGGATGTGTAAACGTGTTATTTATTTCGAAAACTGAATGTTGCCTTTTAAGTGGCAATAAATCAAATTGAATGCCCCCAACATGGCCAAAAGGGCGTCCATGTGAAGAAGGGGCGCGCGGGAAGAGGGCACAGCGCAGAGGGCAAAGGTTCGAGGGTTAGAGGGTTAGAGTGCGAACGTGGGGCATGGCCGTGTTAGTCAGTCAAGCAGCCAGTAAGCAGCAGCAACTTACTTTCATATTTGACTTAGTCATAAAAGCAGGGCAACCCATCAAGCGCCTCAACCCGCCGCCACATGTTGGCTAAAAGAAATAAAACTTCGAAAGCGCCGACATAGAATAAGCCAGCGACAGCCATGGCAAGAGCGCCAGTAACCAGGAGTAGGAGCAGCACCACGAACCCAAACCCTAAGTCAGTCAGCTGTAAGCCAGTTGACGACGATGACGTTGGGAGTCTCAGACTCAGCCTCTGTTTTGTGTGCTCCGTTGTTTGTTTAGCGCTCCATAAGCTCTTAAGCTCATTTCGGTTGCGTTTTATTTGTAACTTGAGGCACATACACACAGTACAACTCATACACACATAAATACACACAAACATTTAGCCCATTTGCCTTGTTTATTTAAAATAGAGCTTCCACGCTGCTGAAAAACATTTAGTTAAACAATTGCCAAGCTATAGCTACAGCTACTGCTACAGCTACAAGCGGCGGACAGCCAATGAAGCAGTCCAAGGACTCAGTCCGAGACACCACTCAAATAGGTTATATTTGAGTACTGTGAATCAGGTAAAAAAAAAAGCTCGTTGATTTAGCTTAGTTGACATATTTTCAGCTGAGAGACAACTGTTGAAGGATGGCAAATGCGGAATTAACTATTTTGGCAAACATTTAATTAGTCGACTAAGACAAATTCCATCAAGCGATTCAAATGCGATAAACATCAGCATGGTCTACATAAATGCAACTTTTGCAATTGCAAGGATGTTTATTTTTCTGTGGCATCTTTCTACGAGCTCTGAGTTTCTCAACATTTTAATTAAACTATTAACTTTACATTCAACCGAATTTCTTGTAAAGTTTTACAGAACCATCGTAGCAAACCAAAGAGTTCGACTCGTTGGCTTGTCTTAATTAAATTTATAAAAAGGGAATTATCATTAGAAACTTCCATTTTTTATCCGTGTTTAAGTTGGCCATGTTGATATGTCTAAGTTTGTTAACAGTTTATTTGTTACCTTTGCACTCAACAAAAATTTCTTGCAAAGTTTTACAGCACAAAGCAACGAGTTGTATGTTTGCCTTAACTTTAAGAAATTAAATTTACAAAATTTAGTAATCATGAGAAACTTAAATTTTAGTTTGCTTTATGACAAGTACATTTTTCTTTAATAGGGATACATTTTATATTAATAAGTTTATAATAATAATTTAATTATTTTTTGTTCTTATACCCTGAAACTATTTAAAATGTGTAAAATGAATGTTACAGGTAGAAGGAAGCAACTCCGACCCCATAAAGTATATATATATTCTTGACCAGGATCAACAGCCGAGTCAGTAGTTTTGAAGATCAGTGAAGATCAATTAAGGGTAACTACTAGTCGCAAACCGTTACTAGCGTTGACAAAGATTTTGTACCTTTGGTTATCGCAGTTGAATTTAACGCTCTGTTGTTGTGCGCTTGAGCGAAACAATGACCGAATCCTATGCTCTGCTCAGCTTGTATCAGATATCATCTATCTACCATCGAGCATCTGCTATGTGGCAATGTAGCTTCTATTGTTTCTAGTTTGTCTCTTGGGTGTTCATTCTGTTGCCCTGCTGTCTGACTTGCATATCAAGTTGCCGGTTCGCTTTAGCTGTTTCTTAATCGTCTGTCTAAGTGTCAGTCTGTTTTGTTTGATTGATTTTTGCGTGCCCCCTGCGAAGTGCCCTCCAAGCCATCGGCATTCCCATTCCCCCATCCGACTCCACATTCAGATCCATCGAGTGAATTTCAGTTGCCAAGATTCTTGTGTGCATTTATTGGCGTAGGAAATTCAATTTTCAATTCGAGTAAGAACGAAAGCCGATTGACAGCAGGCAACAATGAAGAACGAGTGAATCAGCGAAGGAAAGTGAGGGGATCATGCATATTTGCGTGCTCCTTTAATCTTGAGCCGTTTCGACTTCAATGCTTCGTTCGCTGCCCAGGAGTTGAGCAGCAGCTGGTATGCCATGGCACAGAGCTAATATTATTTTCTTAAATGCACTAAGCAATACAAATTTATTTATTCATAGACGTGAATAATAAGCTTAAAATTACGTTTAGCTTAAAAAGCAAATCTATTCAAAAAACCAAACAAACGTTTGAATTTTTATGGTATATTTTGAAAAATAGAAAATCACAGAAACATTTTATACACCATTAAGCAAGCTATTGTACAGTTCATAGTGAACAAACATTTACATCAATATAAAATATTAAATTATTGTATATGCCAGAAAATACTCCAATGTCTGGGATGAAATTATAGTTTCTCCACCGTCAAGTACATTTTATCAGAAAATTCTTTGAAAGAGTTCGACGAACTTGTACGAAAACTTTGACGAATAGGGTAAATTTTCTAAAAATATTCGCAAGAATTTTCAAATAGGTTTTTATTTGCATATGCGTTTCATGCCGATCAAATAAGTTTCATTCAACAAGTTTATACCATTTTTTTCAAGCTTTGGCAAGCAATTTTCCAAATTCTCGTTTCACATTCAACATAAAAGAAGGTCTCAAGTTTTTAGCTCTTTTAGTTATAAGTTGAAACTCTTTTATGCTCAAGCCGCATAAATTACAACAAATGCAACACATTTTGAGTCGCACCAGCGATTCGAAAATAATCCCTCAAAATATTGATTACATGAACTAAATGAAGCGTTGCTGCACTAGTTACAAGTACTTAGCGATTCTGAAATGCACTTATCGCTTAACGGCACGGCGGGTATTGAGCAATTTGCACATAATTTCCAATTTTGGCTAATGAACGTATGACTGTATGCAAGTGTGCAAATGTGCGAGAGTGCGTGTGTGTTTGTGTGTGTGTGTGTGTGTGTGTGTGTGTGCGTGTGTGTGTGTGAATTGTTGGAATGTTTTGCCATCATTAGCATTTCATCTTATTTCACTCAAAAGCGCAGCCGTGCGTGCTGCATTTCAGAAACAGCAGCAGGGAAGCTAACTGCATTCTAAATCCGTCTGGCCGTCCGTGCGTATCCGGCAGACAACAAACAGGGCGCCGGGCATGCTAACATAACTTACCCACAGCCCGTTCACTGCGCCTCAGCCCCCCTCCCACCCTGCGCGTGTCACTTGCCATTTGCCACATGCCACTTGCCCCGCTGACCACTGGCTTTGCTTTAAGTTCGCTGTCGCTTTGCCATCTGAGCAGCCGCTGATGATGGCGTATTAATGACCTGAATGCGGAATGTAACAGCAATTTTTTAGTTGCATTGCAAAGCGCAAGGATGACTGAGGACCGGGAGACTGCAGGCCTGACACGCTGTCGGAATGCATAATTGAATTGCGAACGAGGCGAACGGGGCAAACGGGGCAAACGGGGCAAACGGGGAATATAAAGCGAATGTCGAATGAAGCGAATCAGCAGCACAGTCTGAGCTTTAGAAGAAGCGTTGCAGGGGGGGTCGTCAGCAATATGACAAGATGCGGGAATACTGCAGGCAAACCCTTTTGACACGATTGCAACTGGAGTAAAAGTTAAAAGTCGGCAGAAAAAAAAATTGTTTAAAGCAAACAAAAATAATGCGCTACTTTGAGTTTTGCAGTATTATTTAGGCTTGGCAATTCGAGCCACCTCATTGTAAATTGACAATTTGTAACTCGCTTCAATTCGATTTGGCTCCTAAGCGATTCAATTTGAGTTTATTAATTTACAACGATTAATCAGAACATTTCTAGTAATCAACCTACAAGTGATATATATATATACATATATATATATTGCAACTAGTAGCTGGGAAAAAAGATTTCAGATTAATTATATCAAATTATATCAGATTAATTAAATCAAAACCGATTAGCTTTAAATTTGGTTCGATATTTGGAGTCTTTCGCAACCGCTCAGGAAGCCCAATCCATATAATTTAATTGTGAATTGATTTGGTTGTCAGGCAATTTGGCTTTAATTGCGACACAAACCATAAACTGGCAAACGTTTACGTCGCATATGTTTTACGTCGTGTTTCAGCTGCCTTCCGTATTTCATCGTGTTATTCTTTTTTATGCCGCTTTGCGTGTTGCATGTAGCGCGCTGCCGATCTAAGCGATGATAAGACGCATCAACAGCTGCTGCTCGCTGTACTCGTATGTGAGTGTTTGTTGTGTTTTTTTTTTTCTTTTTTGTTCACTTATGTATATGTTTATATAATTCCCACTTACTGTTGCTACCCAAGCACAAGTTTATTGGAGTTTGTGCTGCTGCTGCCTCAATGCTTGGCTTTTACTTGCCGCATGTACTTTAGTCTTGTACACAAGTATACATATACATATATGTTGGACAGGTTTGGGGGCGACACCACGCCCAACGCTGCTGCCAAAGAAGAAGTAGTAAAGTAAGCCGATAGGAGGCAAAATGAAAATTATGCTCTCTTTGGCATTAAGTTTATGAATAACGAGTTCCTCTCTCCACAAGTGTTTGAGTGTTTGGGTGTTTGAGTGTGTGCGTGCGAGCTGCTCTTGTGCGCTCTCCACAAAGCCAACCGGAATTTATTCGATGCCATAACTACACCATCACCAACACCAACACCAACACCTCCAAACACACACCCACACTTAAACTCACACTGCTCACTGGCGCGGCTATAGTCTCCGTCTCCGTCTCCGTATCCGTCTTTTGCCGCTGCCTGCCGATCAAAAGGTGTTAAGCTGTGTTGTTATAGTTAAGCGCCTGAAAAACCACAAAGACATGGCCAACAATCTGCACCACGTTGTCAGCAGTGGTGCTGTCCTGGCACCTGATGCTGATAATGGTCGACTCCAACTAGCTGCCGGAGTCTTCAGGCATATGCCACACAACACGAACAAAGATTGGCACTTTCACTCTTAACTGTATATATCTGCTAATAGATATATTTTGAGATAAAGATATAGATACCAGCTGACAGAAAACAACAGCTTTGCCAGCGTCGCTGGCCATCAAGGCATTAAAGTGTCTCTTGGCACAAGCAACAACAGCGAAAATGCTATATAATCAAAATAAATGGACTTAAAAATAAAAAAGTTAACAGTTTTAGATTATCAATTTATTTTGCTATGCAAAAGGTATAATCTTATATTTAATAAAAACAAATAACCCAACATAAACTAAGAATGAAAAACCTAGTAAAATATAAGAACAAAAATTAAATAGCTTAGCTCAGAAATTATAAAAAAAATCGATTGTATTTTATAGATATATAAGCCTAAGGACAGTCAGGCAAAGCATAAGCTGTCCATATACGTTGTGACCAACGGACATGTTCCGGTTTACATGGGCCCAGTGGAACTGTGGCTCAGGCTGACAATTTGTTGCCTCAATTGAATCCCATTGAGTTTTCCAATTGAATAGGCCGTGTGCGGTTCTTCTATATTTTAACGAGGACTTAATGACTTGAGTGCTGCGTCCATTGGCCGACGCTGTCAGTTATATCCATCTGCCATCAAATGTACAGCTCCTAACTGTTACTCACCTGACACCACTCGGGTCACATTCAAGTTCAATTTAGCCTTTATGTGTCGTCATTGCCATTGCCATTGGCATTGGCATTGGCATTGGCATTGGCATTGGCATTGGCATTGGCATTGGCATTGGCATTGGCATTGGCATTGGCATTGGCATTGGAGTCGCCCCATCCAAGGGGACGTTGTTGTTTTCGAGCACGCACAAACGGACAGACAGAGATACGGATAGATAGCTAGATAGAGAGACTGACGAATACCCAAATACACACGTAGATTAACAAAAGGCCTAGGGAATATCCATAAATGGACAGCGAGCCGAGTTTTTTGTGATTTCAGCCCAACGAGAATACCAACAAGCATTCGCAATAAACTATGCACTAAAAGGAGCGGATGCGTCTTTAGATACATACATGAACATCGAACATAGAGCATGGAACATGGAACATACAGATATACATACATATACATAGAGAAATGCATCGTTAACATGTCGCCGGGTTGTGTTAGGAAAATGATAAACGCTTTCAACGCTTATGTCGCAGCTGATGAGTAAAATTTGTGCTTGCCTTATTGAGTTACTTTTGAGCGGGCTTAATTCAATTGGGGGCAACTGCTATCGGTATAATCGAGCTGGCTCACAATTTCACTGTGGCAGATTACGTTAGGGAAAATACTGCGCACAGAGTGATAAATAAATAAAATGTATTGGGAAAGCGGTCTGGTCGCAGCTTGCGCTTTTCCATAACATTGGGTAGCCCAAAGTGCTGCATTAGAGCCAGTGTTGAAAAATCACTTATATTCTGTTTGGAAATCTGATCTGATTTGATCTATCCCTGTGCGTGTTTGTCAGTATCTGACTGACTGCCAAGACATAAAACACTGTAATTTATGGCACATTTCCAGCTCCACGCCGAAACACGTCGCGTGGTCTGTTGCGCTCATAAAATTGGCCCCAAAAAGGGGCAACGGGTCAATGTGGAGCAGCAGGGCAAATGGCAGTAAAGTGCCAACCAAAAAATAAATAAAGCGCGCGCCTCACAAATGTGGCAATAAACTTGCAAAATTCGTGCTGAAAATAAAAACAAAACCAACAACCGAAGAAAAACCAAAACAAAACAAAAAAATGAAACAAACAGAGGAAAACTAAATTAGAAGAAGCGACCGGAACTAAACTTAAATCAACTTCAAATTGATTTCTGCTTAATAAGAGAGCCGGTCGCCATAAACTGCACTAAACGGAAAAGTTTTGTGCTCATTACGTGAGCCCAGCTGACAAGTGGGGGTCTTCAAAGCCAAAATCAAATGAAACTTGCTGATTACATTTTTGCGTCGGCTTTTTTTTTCGTCCTGTTTTTATCTTTTATCTTATCAAATGCAATTTGCATAAATTTACAAATATTCAAATGCGAGCACTGCATAAGTTTGCCACAATTCGGTTCAGTGTCCCGCTAAATGTCAGCCGGACACGATGACGACTTGGCCAAGCAGCCGGTTGGGGCAGCACATCTGATCCATCTGGTGCTTGTTTAGCATCAGATAGCGGTGATCCGCTCCCAATGTAAAGCGGCTTAGAGCTCAATTGGCTTATAGAGGCCAAATTCCGTACAAATTTCAGTTGTTGATCACCAGTCCGTCAGCTGGTTAATCGGTGTTGCAAGTTAGTCAGTCGGTGAGTTATTTGGAACAAACAATGTTGGCCATATAGACTGAAACAAAAAATGTAAAATATGCTTACAAACTATGTATTCAACTTTTCAGGAAAAGTTACTTAAAAGTTCACCATGTAATTCTCAGCAGTTTTTGCCTGCTCTGTATGTATTTGTTTATTTGAATTTGTTAACATTGATTCTTGAGCTCTTTAAACTACACTGATGGCTAAAAGGAGAGAAAGAGAGCAAGAGCGAAATGCCGAGAGGCAGAGAGAAATGGCGAGAGAGAGAAAGAGATAGTGGTAAGGGTGACTATTGCTCCAAATACAGATTTGTAATTGGATTGCAACGCTACGCTCGCATCATTATGGTCAGTACTTAGGTATTAAGAACCTTGAAAAACAGAACGCAGCCAGTGGTGTGAGGCGACAGGCAATGTGGGGCAGCAGTGCCAGCAGTGCCAGCAGAAGGAGGTGGACGCTCATTAAATGTGCAAATTATGTGCGCTGCCAAAAAGATTTTGAAAAGATGGCAAGAGTTTTGGACAGCTGTCCGTCGACTCAGTCGACACAGTCGACTCAGTGCCGCCTGCCTTTGCCAATAGACAGCTGATGCGAATGAGACGTTTAAAGCACAGTTTCAACTTAATGCACAATTTGGACTTTTGGACATTGAAATGGGGCCCGGGGTGGTGGATGGCAACGCTACAGTCTGTTTGCGCAATTTCTGCTGCTGCTGTTTTTTTGTTTTTTTTTTTTTGTTTGTTCGACAAAAAGTCAAATATTTCATTTGAAAATTCCAGTCGCTAGGGCGAGAATGAAATGTGAAATTGTGCAAATACACACATTTAAATGTGTGTGTGTGTGTGTGTGTATGACGCCTACAGCAACACCCAAGCGATAGCAGCAAAGCACATTTTTCTAACTGTTCCCACAGCGCTCGTCCTTCCCCCCCGCCCATACGCCCACAGCCAGCAACTTCAGCCGCCGGCTGCTTAAAAACTATAAATTAAGTTTACAACTTTTCCGCAAAAAACTTTTTCTGGAGCAGCTCATTGTTGTTGCTTTTAGTGCTTTATTTAGTTGCCTTTTTTGCATGTTTTGCTGCTGCTATTACTTCAGCGCTTTATCACAGTGTGACAAAATGGGATTCTACAACCAAAGACACAATAAAAAATGTGTGTCAAGCTGAACAACTTTGACATTCATCATTTCTCCGCTCGACACTTGTTGACCTTAAATGGCGCAGACATACTGAAGGAAATGGTCCCTGGAGGGGGGGGACCGGTTGAGGGGTGGGGTGGTGGAGTGGTGGAGTGGTGCAGTGGTGGAGTGGTAGACATTACCTGACTTACAGTCCAAGAAACTGACAGCTAATCAAAATGTCGCACAAAGTTCATTAACAACATTTTCCAGTCAATTGTCCTGTCAAGGTGGCCAGCATATTCCTGCATAGACTCGCCGGATCTGTTTGCGTTTTGCATAGACAGCAGCAGAAGCAGGAGCAGTAGCAGGAGCACCGACTGAAGGTCCTTGTCGAGAGGTCGTTTAGGTCGAGCCAGCACATTGTTAACAACTTGGCATAAAGTTGTTTGTCTTTCACCTCAGCGTGTCGATGACACGACTACGACTTACGGCATGTCAAGGGGAGACAGCGGGTAGGGTTGGACAAGTTTATTGCCAGGCAAATCAACAAAACTTAACGAACTGTTCCTACATTTGCTACTACTTGGAAAGCATGGACCGAGTCCCACTCTATTCCTTTGGTTATCCACTGAACTTAAAATGGACAAAAGAAGACATCGCAAACAGACTCTCAATTGCTTATGAAGCTACACAGATGCCAGCCATACAACAAATAGCAGACCAAAAGGCCGAACAGGTACATCGAGTTCGAGTTCGAGTTCGATTCTCAATAATTTTCCTCTTTCTGTAATACAAATTAGCACTAATTTATCTAATACATTTATTTGTTCTAAAGTAAAGGGGCAAAAAATATTTGAATTTTCCACAAAGCAGTTTTCCCATACGATTTTCCTAAACAAAACACCATTGAAATGTACATTTAAATTTGCATATGGCTCATAAACTTTGATAAATTGTGCAAAAGTTGATGGTACAGCTTTTAGTTGACCTTGAAGCTGCAGCATACATATATACATACAAATGTCAATACATATATATATATATATATATATTGCCTGTGTGTTGCTAGTTTTAGCTTTAATTAGATTCATTTTGCTTGGAGGGCGTCTAATCCTCGCTCTCTCTCTCGTTGTATCTTTGAGTGTGGCCAATGTTTCTAAAGCCATTTCCTGAACGTGTTTTTGCTTTTACTGTACTGGCTTTGGTTGAGCTCATGTGAGTTACGATTTCTCTGTTCTACTCAATATTTATATGCATGCCGTTAACTGCATAAATTATTTGCATATCAAATGGGCATAAGAATCGTGTGTGTGTGTGTGTGTGTGTATGCCTCCGTGGGAGTGTGTGTGAGTGGCTTCGTGTGCGTGTTTTATTTAAAATACGAGTAACGAGACCAGGCTGCTGGCACGCACAGACTGCCAACGGGCAGGCCTTTGCCTGTGTGACTTCCTGGCACGCACAAAAGCGCAGGACACGCAAACAGGTCAAGGATATTATGCATATGAATATACAAAACGAGACCATAACAAAACCAAACCAAACCAAACAAAATACACACCAAGCCAAACGAAACAAAACAAAGCCAAAAAGCAGTTGACAGAAAACGCAGACAAATGTTCATCAACTGCAAAGCAGACGCAGTCGCCATTTTAGCTGCCATTGTCGTTGACATTTCTCGGCCATTGTTCCTTAAGTGTGTTTGCGTTGCTCTGTGCTTGTGAGGGGGGGTTGTGGGTGTGGGTGTAAAGTCGCACAAATGAACGCGTAATTGTTTTCACATGAATACATTGGGTAAATATACAGTGTCTCACAGCTCAAACTCTGCAGTGCCTAGCAAAAATTTTAATTGCCTGCCATAAACTAATTATACAATATTTTTCAAAAATTCCAAAGACCGATGGCAGGTACATATATTAACCACCATAATGAATATATGATCCCAATAAATTGGGGTTTCCCCACGGGCTAGGCCGGGTTATGTAAAAAAGTACCTTAATTTATGGTCGCATATTATTTGGATCAGGGGCGTTATGGACACCTGGGTGCCATAAAACCCGGATTTTTTACGTCAGGATTATTATTTTCGGTATAAATAGACCAATCCTTCGTAGTCAGTTTAGTTATATCCTGCATCTCGGGTGCAACCAGCCAACAAGGACTATGGGCAAACGGACTACCATTGAACAACGGAATCTCGTCCTGGAACACTTCAAGATTGGATATTCACATCGCCAAATAGCTAAAATGGTAAATCTAAGCACCACAACTGTATTCAACATCATTCATCGCTTCGTCGACGAAAATCGGATAGAGGACAAGGGCAGAAAGGCACCAAACAAGATTTTCACCGACCAGGAGGAGCGGAGGATTGTCAAGAAAATAAGGGAAAATCCCAAGCTATCGGCTCCAAAACTGACTCAACAGGTGGAGGATGAAATGGGGAAAAAGTGCAGTGTGGAAACTGTGCGCCGGGTTCTGCGCAACCATGACTTTAATGCCCGAGTACCACAGAAGAAGCCCTTTATAAGCGCAAAAAATAAAGGGACTAGGATGACGTTCGCCAAAACCCACTTGGACAAGGATTTGGAGTTCTGGAACACATTCATATTGGAAGATGAGCCCAAATTTAACATTTTTGGCTTAGACGGACGGAATTATGTGTGGCGACAGTCCAATACTGAGCTGAATCCCAAAATCCTAAAGGCAACAGTCAAGCGCGGCGGAGGAAGTGTCATGGTATGGGCATCTAACTCAAAAGCCGGCGGCGGAAATGTTGTGTTTTTTGGAACAACAATGGACAAGAGTGTGTACCTCAATATATTAAAGGAAAATTTACTCCAAAGTGCCGAGGAGCGTAGAATCCGGCGATCTTTCCGGTTCTACCGCGACAACGACCAGGACAACAGCCAAGCATAAGTCCGGATTAGTACAGTCCTGGCTTATCTGGAACTGCCCCCACATGCTAATTCCACAGGCCCGGTCTCCAGATTTAAATGTTATCTAAAATTTTTGGGATCTGCTGGAAAATAACATCCAGAATCACAGATCCGATCTCAAAAAATGCTCTGCTGGATGAGTGGAGTAAAATCAGTCCAGAAACTACCCGGAAGCTGGTATCTTCCATGAATAATAGGTTAAGGGATGTTATTAAGACTAAAGGATATCATACTAAGTATTAACATCCTTATTTAAGTTTTTAAACGCCTAATATGTTACATTTCTAAGACTGATCCAAAAAAGCGTTGACCAGTATTTTGGATATGTTTTCAGTTTTTGACTAATTTTAGTTAATTAATTAATATTTTAATAAAAACTGAAGTTTCCTTTTAAAACGTGATATAACATAAAACAAATTGGCAATTAAACATTTTGCGTTTGTTTTTTTATTTAAACCTTATAGCACTTTACATTTTTTGCTAGGCACTGCAGACTTTGAGCTGTGAGACACTGTATATGTACATATATTCTCTCTGTGTGGTAGTCTGGGTGTCTGTGTGTATTTACCACGCACATTAAAACAAAGCCCGCTGCTGCGTTGCATGCAACGCGCCTTCATTTGCATGCCGCGTCTGGATGAGCGTCTGTGTCTGTCTAGATGCTGCACATTGCCAAGTCAAAGGCGTTTTAATCTGCTTACCTTGGCGACAATTCTCGTTTCTATTCTTTTTTCCATTCCACCAATGCAAAAATCATTTGCATGATGTCGAGACGGCGCACAGTAGAGCCTCAGCCTCAGAGAAATTTTGTGCATTAAATTCAAATTTTCCAGAATGCGTTCTATCAAATAAATGCACGCATCTGATGCTGAAAACGTTTAGTATATTCCAAAATTCGGCAATTGGATTTTAGATTATTTAAATTGGATAACTCGTTTATCTGATAAGGTTGGTTAAAAAACATTGCCGATGAATTTCACCAGCTTCAGATCCATATCGATATCAATGCGATGTATATATTATGTATCGATTTCACTTATCGATGAATTGTCCGTGGAGGCCAAACAGCTGATAAAAATTAGCATAAAATTAGCTTGCATTTATGAACTTCCCATAAATATAATATTTAATTTTGTAAGGTAATTCTGGAGCGGAAATAGTCGACAGATCCCACTGTGCGATTGCGTAGAGTTTTGAAGCTGTTGCTGAGTTTGCATTGCCGTTGCTGCAGCAGCTTTGCTTTAATTACAGCCGAGGATTCACTTTGAGCGCATAAACAAATTGAAAATTGTTTATGGCATGCAAATTAATCAAATCTCTTTCTCAATTAAGTCGGGCAGCCAGTCGGTGCGGATGCGGTGCCTGGGTCTGGTTAGAACAGGATGACAGAAGGCGCATCGAGATAAAGCACTCCGGAAATTTCATCTTGTAAGCAGTAAGTGCAGCAGCTCTTGAGCACAATTTACATAGTGAGGTATTATTCCCAGGATAATAATTACTATAATTAAAGACAAGCTGAACACGAAAATCTTTGCACAATTCAATTTTTCTGACCTTGCAGAGCGCATCAGAAATCGGACAGCAAATGTGTAACTTAAGTACAAACTGGAATATTAATAAAGATCGTTTAATTTTAAATTTCAATAATCTGACCTAAAGCAGTTGTTAAGCTTGACCTCATTCAAATATATTTATAAATTAATATCAGCTTGCTTTGTTGCTTAGCGAGAGTATTTCATATTCGGCAACAGGCTAACTTGCAACTTGCCCCCTTGGGTGGAATGCAGAAAATCGTGTCGCCCTCAGCTTGCGATTAAATGTGTTTAATGCATAATCAAGTGATGTATTACACACAAATACAATAACAATAACATCAATAGCTATTGTGTTGTTTTAACTTGAGCTGGCCAATGTTGTTGGCCAATTAGCACAACCAATGCCTGCCCAGCCTCCCCTGGTTTTCTTTGAGTTGCCACATGCAACAGCTGCATGCAGTCGATGTTAAATTTTGGGTCACTTATGTGGCTAAAAGTTTCGCTGGTGCGCATTCCACCAGTGTCTAGAATGAGTTGGCTCATTAAAAACTAAACTGTAATTATTGTCGAGCAATGAATATAACGCAAGCAGATCCATTAATCATAGCTAAGTGGATTTTGATTGGGCTGCCTGTCGCAGTTCAATTGTCTGCACTTGGATACTCTAAACACATGAGTCACCATTGCTGATGAGCCTTAATAGCTGGTCTCACTTTTTTGCCAGGACACCACATAGAATAGGTTTCCTTATCTTGCGGGTTTGCGGTGGTTATGTAAACCCAGTTTTATGCATTGGGACATCTACTGAGCTTACTCAACTCATGTTTAATTACACATTAAATAAAGCAGGTCGTACTAATGCCAAATCTTCCATAATCCGTCTAATTATAATTTAATTCAATGTAGGCCTTTTTTTGTTTGCTTTTCCACTCAAACGAAGTTTTTACGACCTTCACCTTCGGCAAAAAAATAAATAAATAATAATAATTACTTTGTCAGAAATTTAACCGAAAACTGAACTAATTTAACTCTGAAACTCGAAATTCAATAAATTACCTTCGTTTCGCAATAAACAAATTGGGGAAAACTGTCGCCCAGTCAACAAATACAGAATTGTCATTTTATCGGAGGTTTTCATAGTTTTCACTACAATTTTTGTAATTGGGACGCCCATTTGCGTCCAGAAGAATTGAGCTCATCGAACTCAATACAGCTCATCATCGCAGTAGCTGGCTCTGACGCAACTATTGACGACATCGAGGAATCCATTTCCGGTGTCACTTGCAACAGTTGCCTCAAAGGGCAAACGCACAGGAGGCAAGCAGGCAAACAGCGAACGGGTGAAAAGAAGTAATAGGATTGTGGTGGGGTGGGGTGGATGGTGTGAAGAGTGCGATACACATCTATGTCTACACATGTGTATCCCTACACTTCCTGAACTCGTATCAATTATGGAGCAGAGTCACTATTTCTGCAACTGGCTTAGAGCACAAGTGATTAGCACAACGGGTCGAAGCCGAAGAGAAAACCACTGCAAATCAACAGCTGGCGAAGAGGCAGCATTTGCTAAATCGCTCTCTCTTTCTTTTCTCTCGGCCTGCATGTGTGGTTAGCGAGAGGGAGGGAGAGAGAGAGAGAGAGAGAGAGAGAGAGAGAGAGAGAGGGGGGGCTTCCTCAATTCACCACAGCGCACACGCACACATTGAGTGCTGGCAGGAAACTTACCACGGTGTCTGCTCCGTGCTGCTCGTCACCGCCAGCGCACATAGCCGCCAATCAGTCTATCGTTGAACTCTGCTGCTGTTTGTTGCCCCAGTGGCGGCTACCCAGTGACTTTTCCAGTGGCTCTCTCGCAGTGGCAAACGGTACGTGTGTGTGCGACGACGACGGCGACAACGACTACAACAGTAAGACGCGTGTTTCGCCCGTGCCTCGCCCCTGCGTCCGTTCAACAAATAGTTGCTTTGGCTACCGCAATTGTTAAGTTCTACTCAAATACGCGCCACTTTTTTGTGATTATCTTTTTTTGTCGTTTCTTCAATTTACAACTACCCAATAAAAAATATAAAAAAATTATTGCAATCGTGCTAAAGTTGTTGCTACCCAAAGGCAGGCAACTTAAACAAATGCCGGCAGAACAGTGCGTATGATAATAATAATAATATAAGCAAGTGCTCGAAAATGCAACAAATACAAATCGAAACGCATATGTATATTAACACACATCAAAGTGACCAAGTGTAAAAAGTTGCATTATCGAAATATCCAACAACTTAATTCACCTAAAGCGGTTAGTACAAATTTCAAATTCTCAAACACTATAAATAAGTAAGAACAATTGCTTACACTGTCGCAGATGTTGCATTTGTGGGTTGTTTTCTCCAAAAACTGAATTACACAAAAATTCACTAAATTAGTATTATTAACATTTTCGGTTCCTTCGATGAGGTTGCCTCGTTTCTTGTAAATGCTGGGAGTTAGCACGAAACAGTTTGATTTAATTTCTATGATTTGCCACCAACGAATTCAATTTGCCAACATTCCTACTTTATGAAAATTCTCATTATAGTAAAAAGAAAATAAGTCCAGAATAAAAGTGTAGTTCTTAAAAACTTAGGCTCTCGCACATCATGGACATGGTGACACAGAAAAAACCGTCGGTAACAAAAGACTAAGAAAAATTAAAGTTTTCGGAGTTTTGTTATGCGAATCGTCAGATAAGTCAGTGGCTTACGGACTAAACTTCCTCAATGAGACTGCCAGATAACAAAAATAAAATTGATTGATATTTATGATGAAATTTGGTTCGATTTAGACTGAAACAAAAAAGAATTTAAAGTGTGTCATCAAAATACATAACTGTGATTATGTGATTTGTTTATTTTTAAAGTCGCTTATTTACTTTTTATAAATACATATCAGTTTGATTCGCAGCTTACAAATGTCATTTCTCAATTTTAAGTGCCAGGAAAGTGCAAATAAAATATAAAATATATATATATATATGTATATATACTTAACGTCTTTAGACTCTGGCATTTCCGCATTCATAAGATTAATTTATGACTTGTGCCCAAGCACAAGCAGACAACATATGCACAGTGTATTTCGCATTGCTAGTGTTGGTAAACGTTGCCGAAAGCTGGCAGTTAATCAATCTTGAGTTTCAAAAACCGATAAGCAGTTATAAATATGTGCGAGGAAAAACCACACCAGAACCAAAAGCAAGAAATATAGGAAAATACATGTCCCATCAGCGGAATGATAAAGAAACTACTCGAATTTGAAAGTGGCTAAAAGCATTGAGCAAAAACCGTGACAACAACATAACAGCAAGCAATGATACAAAACTGAAGCAGAAACAGCAACAGGGCCAAGGAGAGCAGGGCAGCGGAGCAAGAGGAGGGGCAGTGGGACAGGGACAGGGACAAGCGTTAAGCATTTTCTGGCATTGCCGGGCTGCAGAAAAGGATCTACATGATTTATAAGACACATTAAATTGAATATTCAACATAATGTAGCATTTAAATGGGCAACACAGCAACTATCTACATATGTACTATATATACATCATATATACATACATATATATATATATATATATATATATATGCGTGTGTGTGTATACCAAATACAAATACATACATACATATGCGTTGCCATCTCAAGGTTCTTGCCTCGCAATGGCATACTATGGCGTACAACTGGCCAAACGGTCTGGCTGGGGCTGAGTATCTAATGTCTAAGTGACTTTTGGCCGCGTATAAGAGCATGCCACAAAATCAAAATACTTAGGCAGCACCTAATGGCATGCCTCGTTGCTCCATCTTATTTTGTTTCTTTGTTTTGTTTTTGCGTTTGCGGAGCTTTTTATTAAAGTATCACATCTCAAAGTTAAGCCAGCAATTGAGTTTTTTTGTGCCCACAAATGGTAAAAAGACGAAGGAAAAAAAATACTGAAAGCGCACAACTTTTAGCGTCAAAAAATTATTTAACTTCAACGTGTGCAAAAGTAATTTACCAAAGCAGAACGTAGTAAGCATCATAAATCACACGTTCTGCCCTACAGCAAAGTGCCAACTATAACTGCAAATACTCACACACACACACACACACACACAACGATGTGGGCACGCGTTACGTGTGCAGGTCAAATGTGAAAAGTCAGCCAATTTGGGCCACATTTGACAGACAAGGCGGCGTCGTGACCAGCTGCCCACCAACTAAACGTTACACGCCCCCTATGCCCCCTATATACCGCAATACCCCTACGATACTAGACTTCTAGTGCACCATTTCCCTTATCTCTTTTGCAACTTTGACGCTCTTTTATCAATAACTCGAAATGGCTGTAGATTTGGGCTAGTGATTTGATATTCTCTTTTCATGATCTGAATCCATTAGTTATGCAAAAGTATGTCACAGGCAGAAAGAATCATAAGGAATATACATATGTATATTGTTGATCGGGGCCAACAGGCGATAGAGCCATAGAGCCATATCCCTCTGTATGCACAGCTCAAGGTATTAATTTTTAAATATAAATTATCACATATGCTGACAAGCTGTGTTTAGGAAAAAATTATTGATAATATGAATAGGACGACAACTGTCACGACCAAACACAACGGACTTCATAATCTGTGAAAAAGGCAGAGCAGTTACGTGAGAAATGCGATAGTATTACAATTGTTGAATAACAATCGATAAGCTATCGATATTATATAGGTTAGCGAGTCGATTGTTGTGAAAAAGCACATTTTTATTGCTTAAGAAGTTTGCAAGACGGTAGCTGAGAATCAATCAAATATATATATTTTGATCGATCCAATAGATTCATAATGAATTTCAGTGACTATCTTGCCAACAGAGATTTCTTAAATTTTTTAATGTACTCCCAGCAGCTGACCAACTGGGTAAGTAGAAGATTATCACATTGCCATTTTCATGCAACGTTTTGGCAACGTGCTAAATTGCATTTACAGCGCTCCAGTGACTCGTCAGAGCTGATGTACATTGTCCTCTCGCACGAGAGCTGCGATCTGGACTCTGTTGCTAGCACACTGGCGATTGCCTACTTGCACTTTCGCAATCGGGGCATAATGAAGCACAGGTTTATACCAGTTTTGAATATGTTGCGTTGCGACTATCCCAGCAAAACGGAGGTTAGCTTTCTGCTCGCGACGCGGAACATCAGGGCCGAGACGCATCTTGTATTTCGCGACGATGTGCCCGGCGAGCTGTTGCAGTGCAGTCGCTTTATGTTGGTCAACCATCATGTGAGTCCGTTTCACTATTGCTGCGAGGAGGTCTACGACTATCGGCCCTATCAGTGCGAGGCCGCCCGTTTGCCTATCTATTGCCAGCGGATCATGCCTCCGATGCGCTCCTGTGCGGCCATCATCACAGAGCGCTACTTGAGTCGCGTCCATAACTCGTCGAAGGTGCACTGTTGGATCATCTTTGAAATGCTGCATGCCGCACTCCTCTTGCAGAATAAAAATTTTTTCGAATATACGCTGGAACAGCTGACGGAGTTGCGCGACTTTCACATGTTGCTCTACCTGGAGAAGCAGCTGGGCGAACTCGATATGCAAAAGCGCACCATTCTCTACGACACACTGGTGCGTGCCATGTTCAATTTAAGCGAACTGACACTGCCACAGATTCTGAGGCGCGAATTTAAGCTGATGTGCGCAAAGAATGAGAACTATTTTGTGCGAATCGCCCATTGTTGTTTTCCCATGGCCGTGACACGTTTCATCTCGTATGAGTTCTCAGAGAAGGCGCTGAGGGAGTTGGGTGCAGAGAACAAATTGAATTTTATCGTGCTACTGGGCACCAACACACAGCAAAATGGCGGACTGGGGATCAAAGAAATTGGGATTATACCGCTGGACGGGCTGCGTAACGTCGATGATCGCCGTCTGTTCGATCATATGATTATCGATTTAAATGCGGCAGATCAGCCGCTGCTATCCCTGGAGCCGTACCGCCGTCTAGACTTTATGCGGGGCGCCTTCTTCTTCATCGATGAGTCCAATATTACATTTTATGATATACTTAGTCTCATGCAGCGCATCATCTACAACTTTATAAACAATGGCGAAGTCTAACATTGTTTCATTTTATTACTGGACGTGTATGTGAAAATGACAAATGATAGCCCACTCAACTTCAGCCATCCATACACCTTTCTACTTGCGAGTCTAACTCTGTTTGTATGCTCATTTGACGAACTTACTCCATCAAAATTTACACAAGTTAATCCACTGTTGAATTATTATGCAAGTCAAAAACGGAACTCTGATAATGCAACATGATTAAAACCCTCATCAGATATCAAAAATAATGTTAATAATAATTACTTCAATGTCATCCTCTTATGTAATTATTTTTTTTACATATGTATTATTTAAATAAAACACGTAAGAGAGGTGAAAAAGGTAAACATTGAAGTAGGAACCGAATGAAAAGTCACTAAAGAATTTCTCCATATAAACAAAGTAGTTGTTAACTTTTTAAGCAACGACAACAGATCTGATAACCATGAGATAAGTGATTTAATAAAGTCAAACCGTATGTGAACTAAATATGAATTGAAGCAACAGTGCTGAAAGCTGAAGGCTTTTAAATTATGGTTTACGTACGCCCACCCACACATGGAAAACATGGTCGCTCTGAGTGAAGATTATGGTAGAAAGGTAGCGGGTAGGTTGTGGGAGGGAGGAAGGTGGCTTCTTGAGCCATTACACAATGCATTAATCTAATCATATGAGAATATGTGTGAGTTACTCACATCGCAGCCAGTTGCCAAATTCATGGACTCAAAAGTGGAGCTTAATATATGTATGCATGTGTGTTACCCTCTTGTTGTTGCTGCTGGCACAAACAAGCACATACACACCCGCACACACACACACACCCGCACACACACACACACGCACATTGGCAGGAAAAAGTATTTGCAACTTGATTTATAAGCGCGCTGATGTCAGTTACGTGCACGCACTCAATAATGGCAGCAGGCTGCTGGGTATTTGGGGGGTGGGTGGGATAGGGAAAGCGGGGATTGGGGATTGGGCGTCGCATGTCTGTTGTTGTCTTTATGCTTTGGCAACAAGGATTTGCAAAGGACTCGCCGCTATTGCTTAAATTGCTTGCAACACTTTTTTTTTTGTCCCCATCGCCATTTGCCATTTGGCTTTAATAAATCGCTTAGACCTCCACACCTGCAGTCTGTCCGCGCCGTCCCGCTCTCTGTAGTGCTGATAACAAGGACAGAAGTCAAAGACGATGAAAAACAGGAAATTCTCTGACGTCAGTCGCCAGTCGAGAGTTAAGCATCGAGAGTCGACATTATTTTCTGGCGCCACTCGAAACACATCCATCAGCCCCGCATTTGTATGAAGAACTTAATGCTCCTGGAAGGCGTAGCTCGGGCAGGTGAAAGGGCTTTGGCTGGAGCTGCCTCCCTAATTGTTACACTGCTCGTCTTTTTATTACTATTTTTTTAGATATACACTTGCACAGGGTCACTTGAAATGAGACACCACATTCTAACAGACATTGTCATATACACAAGTTTCATTTAGAAACATTCGGGTCTACTTCTCATACAACATAACTACACAAATGTGTAGTATACCATTAATAGCCAGACTTGAAACAGGTATCGTTAAAAAAATATTTATTGAATTCCAATTTTGCTTTTAAATATTTGTATTATGCATAAATTCGTTCAATAAAACGAAAACATAAATCGATAAAAGAGGTAAAATTCAACTATAAATCAAATTTGTTTAAGACAAACAGAAATATGATATTTCGAACTCTGGATCAAAATTTAGATGCCAAATTAACTTCTTCGTGTTAACTCTTTTTAATGTATTCTAGTTATATAAAACGCCTGCAGATACTTTCCTCAAATTTCACTAGAAAGGAGTTTTGTTTTATAGTCTTGAAGAGTATCTAATCGTCGTCATCGCATTGATAGACATTCATGCCTTTTGTATTTGGTTGTTTTCTCTGTTTTGCTGCAGGTTTTTTTCTTTGCGCTTCTTGTTTACTATTGCATACTTTTGTGCGCTGGGCGCGTAATGACGATAATTGCTGTTGAGCGCAGCTCTAAGCGGATTTTAGAGCCACCATCACCTGCAACTAAATGCCCACTCTCCCACTCCAAACAGTATTTAGCTGTCTGTGTTGTCAACAAAAGTTTTTGCATTTGACTTTTATTTGTATACCCTACAAACAAAATATATACGAGTATGTGTGTGTGACTGACTACAATATACATCGACTATTTGATAATATGTTTCACTTATATATGTACATATTCACATATTCTTTAGTCGTCGAACTCTCGTATTACACAGTTAAAATTTGTGGAATTATATCAAATTAAGGCATTTAAAACTATACATTTTTTTAATAATATTATTGTAATTCACAAAATTATTAATTTTTCGATTCACTTCAGCTTCAGCTTTAGATATCACTTTTTTCTTAATATGTATATATTTATACCTTATATATATATTTATATATTTATACCTTTCTGTATTCAGCTGACCAAAAGCTATGGCACACACACTTGTAGAGCATTTCAAAGTCGTATTCGCTTTATTTCTTTAAGCGCTCTTATTTATTATTTCGTTTCAGTAACGCGAAAAGGTTTCCCTTTTTAATTTGCACTTGCCATGGGTAAATTGGTTGTGCATGGCAACGTTTGTATTTCAAAGAGCGCACGAGGCTTGCATTAATTAAATTCATTAGAATGTTAAAAGGTGCTCCCAAGTAGACATGAAGCTGTTGTAACTGCTGTAACTGTTGTACCTGATGCAGCAGCTGAAGCAGCAGCTAATTGGCAAATGGCTTAAAGTGTGTGGCAAACGAAGCATATGCGTGATCCAGCCAGATAGAGCAGTCAATATGAAAATACCAAGCAGCAATATCTGACACTTTTGAGGCACAACTCAGCTTAACTGCAAAGAACTTCAAATGCAATTAAATATTGCGCGCGATTACCTTGAACTGCAAGTCAAGCACTTTGCCAATAGGATATGGACAAGCAAACAACAGAGGCAGCTGGGGCAGAGGGGATGACTTTATTGTCCGACTTGCCAGCTGCCCAGCATGCGCTGGCTTTGCATATTTCCGGCTTCCGTTTTAGGTTGCGACATTGTCCCGCATTTTAATGCCGGCATTTACTCTTGGCAACTTTTACCATTTCAATATACATACATTTTCTTTTTCTATTTGCCTTTTTGTCTAAAACTTGTTTACAGGCCCAAAATTATTGTGAAAGACGCTAACATTTATGACAAATATAAAAATAATGCGGTCACACCAGCCACGCTGGGAGCTTGGTTAGAAGGGTGGGTGGCTGAGCAGTGAGCAGTGAGCAGTGTGGGGTGAGGGGTGGCTCCGACATTGGCTTTGCCATGTAACAGGTAATTGTTTTCGTGCCTGTCGTTTCGCTTCATTTGGTTTTGTTTTCGTGGCATCGCTTTTACTTACTTTTTTTCTTTTCTCTTCTTTTCGGCTTTGGCATAATTTATTGTATTCCTTGTCTCGCATTTGCATAAATATTTTAATTTGCATTTTAACAAAATGTAAAATTTGTTGCGGCCGGCTTCACAAAGTCTATATATGTATTTTATATTATTATTTAAATAGTATATGTGAGCTGTGTATATTCAAAATGGCTTTATTTTTCTCTTATTTATGGTTCCAGGCTTTCTCCAAGTGGTTGTCTTATTATTCCCCGTACCTATTTATTACTTAATATACTCTAATACCAAAAGCTTATTATAAGCACTTTTAATAGCTGCTCACCAAACTTTAAAGGGTCTACAAAGACCTTGATATGAGACCTTTCATTTACCTATATAAACATGTTATTAGAAGAAGAAAAGTCACAATTTTGCGCCACTAATTTTATTTATTATGATAATTGCCGCTCAATCAATTTTAATTAAATTTGGCCTTGAATAGGCATAACATAAGCTTTCTCTCAGCTTTATGGAATATTAATTAAATATCTATTAAATTCTACTGTGTGTTTATTAATTTGTTGGTTATTGCATTCCCTAAATACAGCAACAACAGCAAAGTTGGCAATTGGTAGTTGTGCTTTTGGTCATATTCAAACTGAGTCTTTTCTTATTACTCGTAGCCGAACAGATATACATATATAATTAATAAGACTTAAGCGTGATAGATGATAGACCTTGCTTATCAAAGCAATTGCAATGATTAATCTAAATCAAGCCAAATCCGATACTTAAAGGTTTGCAAACAATGATCCTCTGGCAATTACCGAAAGCATTTAAGCGATGGCCTGCCAATACTTAAAAATAAATTGACTGTCTATCGTACATATTTGATACGGAGTTTGAGTAGTTACGTAACTGTAATTGCAACTAAATTACAATATCCTTGGCAAGTGTGTAAAATGTATAAAAGATGCGAGTTACATAAAACTGAATTTGTGTGGCATCAAACGCACATAATTTAATAAAGTCGAGGCATGTTAGGGGTTCGGCATTGCCCGGCGGCGGTTTGTGTTCCAAAGCCGGCAATCACTTTATTATTAAGCTAGACGCACACTCGCACACACACACACACACACACACATACACATGTATCCGCAGACACAGTTCATAAAAAAACAAACAAAATAATGGCATCAAATTTGAAGATTTGATGCGGGAAAATGCTTTTCACGTTTTTAGAATTTTGGTGGCTTTTGTGCGCGTCTAGGCAGCTTATTGATAGATAATATATTTATATTTAAATAACACTTCATCATTCTGCTGTCGATGACGATGTTGGGGCCGCACTGTATTGTGCTAGGCGCACGAACAACGCTGCGTATGCGTAATATTGTTTGCTTTCATGTTTCGATGGTGGAGCTGGGGCTGCGGCTGCGGCTGGCGTTGCGCTAGCGGTTGCGACAGCCTTATAAATAAACTTGATCCATTACACACATACAATTTGACTTGGCTGCTGTCTTGAGTGCGATAAATTTTGGGCTTATGATTTCAGCCCTTTTATTATTGGCCACGCCCGTTGCTCGTTCAGCAGCGCATCGAGTGCCTGCCATTTTCATCTCATTTTCATTCAATGGCACAGTCTCATTTTCATTTTCCTTTTCATTTTCGTTTTCATTTCCATTTTACTTTTGGCTTTTGCCCGTCCACTCAAGCGTAAAACAACGCTCGCAAACACAATCACAGAAATGTACACGCACACACCCACATACACCTACACACTCTCACACGCTTGCACATTCACACACTCGCCGATGAGCTTTGTCAGCTTTTCGAAGAGCTGTGGGCATTTGGCTGAAAATAAATAAACTATATAACAATAAGGCAGTCGAGCAAATTAAACACACACAATGGCCTCTGTTTTTTTTTTTTTGTGTTTTTTTTTTTGTGGTAGCCACAGAACAACACAAATCTTTCTTGCCACGTTAGTTGTAAGGAGTTCACACTCAGCCGCCAGCAGCAAATCAACGAAAATTAACACTATCTAACAAAAGTATATTCGAAGCGACCGTCATTGGCAACACTAATTCTAAAGGAACCGATAATGAGATGACATGTGAAATGAGAACGTTGTATTATCTGTAACACGAATACGACAACTAAGACTTAAAGTGCGAGCACAATAAAATAGTAAACACTTAATTAAGTTGAAATGGATAAGTATACGTGTTAAGATATTCTTTGAATTCAATATGCATATCGAATACAAACCAAAACACTAACAAAGCAGTACAACTTATGCTGCCTTAATTCAGGACTAATTTGTGTCGTATCGCGTAGAGAAAATGCAACACGCGCTCATAACTTAAGTATATTTAAACTGAATTACAAAGTGCTTTTAACTTTCTGTATATACCAACATAAACGGATAAAAGTTTTCCTGGAAATGTTTCATGCCAGTGTTGTTATTATTGAACAGAGTCTTTTTCGAATAACTAACGTGTTTGTATATATATATTTGCGGGTGCAAAGATTTCTCTCTTCTAAATGAAAGGAAAATATGGAATTGTAGTTCTAGTTTCTCCTCTTCTTAACATAAATGCATTGAGATATTTATTATAGAGATACATATGTATATTTGTATTTATATATGGTTCTGCAATCACTTTAATTCATATTTAAGGATATTGTTAAGTATGGTGTACAACAGCGGAAGACTGGTAGTTTAATTTATTACAATCTATCAAAAGCATTTGAGAGGGATTTGTGTTTTTTTCTTCGTGTCAACTTAAAAGATTATTTTATTGAACCATTATCTGTATGCATTTGTGTCTGTGTATTTGTGTGTGTAGATGGGGCGTCCTTGTGCGTGCTCGTAATTATGTGCTACATCATCTTTTATGGGCATAACAGGCATACATCTCTCGCATTTATTTTCAAGTGTATCAAACAGAAAATGTTCATGCGTTTCATGGGCCCCTCCCCTCACCGCCCGGTCGAGCCCCTCGTTTGTTTGTGTTTAATCTCGTTTTAATGCCGTCGAGCATCATCGTAAAAATTATTACATTAAATGTCAGCGCAAAGAGATGCGAGGCAACATTCAAGCACAACACAACAGGACACAAAGTAACAAAAGGTGAAGATGTAGAAGAAGACGAAGAAGAAGAAGCAGAGCAAAAGGACGAAACTGATAAATGAAAAGAGAAACCAGAGCGGCGAACGAAGAGGAAAAGTTTGCAAGCGGCGGGCAGGAGGAAAAGTAGTCCGTAGGTTTAAGAGGGTCGTTATTATTAAATTTTACACACATACACACTCAACCACAAGCACACACACACACACTCACATACACGTGCTGAGCGCAACAATAAAATGTACGAATATATGCCCAAAAGACATGTTCCTATCTCCCTTACACACACATACAGACGGTAGCATTATGCCCGAGCCACTAAAATTCAATTTTTACAAGCATAATGGTTGCAATGGCAGCACTGATGACACACACACACACACACACGTACACACCTATACAAAAGTACATATTTAAAAGACACACACGCACACACACACACACATACACTGCACACCTTTTGCTGTCTTCTGTCTTCCGCATTTGCCATTGTCTTTCTCTTTGTCTTTATGTGTTGTTATTGTTGGCTTCTTTCTTTGTCTCGTTCATGTTCTACTTCTTCTTCTGCTTCTGCTTCTCCTTCTTCTTCTGCTTGTACTTCTTCCTCTTATTTTTGTGCTGGTGAGCGTCGGCAATGATTTTGCCAACTGCCAACTGCTTTTTATGTGTCGCACGTTATTAAACGAATTCAAGCGCGGAATATTGCCAGCCATCGAGCCAGCAAGCCAGCCTGCCAACCAGCCCGCACAGCAGACTCTTCCGCTACACACGCACACTCACACAGCATACACCTTGTGTCATACACACACACACACACACACACTCACACACACACACACACACACACTGCCCACAGCCATCAAGCGTGCAAGTTGTTGGCCCTTTTGTCAATACCCGGCAAGCCTCATAAAAGGCACATCAGATGCCATTTTTCTGCTTCGCTACAAATTGAAAATTTCATAAATTCTCGCTTCTGTTTTACAGACAGCTTCCCCCCAGCCCCAGCCCCATCCCCAGCCCCATTCACATCTTATCTGGCGCGTGGCGACTGCTTAACGGCTCATTAGTTTAATAAATATGGCACAAGCACAAACAATAGATATGTTACGCTTATATTCAACACAGGGAATGGAGTACACCTTGTGCAACAACATTTCCAGTATGACATGTATAAAATTGAATTGGGTACTCGTTGCTAGTATTTTGCCAAGAATGCATTTTTTTATTCAGTCGAGCCAGTGTCGTGTGTTGGCTCAAGAACAACTTCTTGCTTACATTCGAAAATTGTATTACAAAATATGTTATTATTTTTTATATTAATAAACAAAACGCTTAATATTTTTATTGGAAATGGAATAGACTTATGTTCTGGTAACCGTAATACTGAAAATAATTACATTTTAATTCGATATTTGAAAACAAGACGCCAACAAAAAAAAAAATCCACCTTTCAAAATAACAACATTTACTTTGGAATATCGACAGCTTTCAAACTACTACCAATGAAAATGAATCGAATACTAAATACTTTCATACGGCTGTTTTTTCTTTCACAAGTACAGACAAGCTGTAGTGAAAAACCAGTTGTATTCAATCTGAACAAATCATCATGGATTATTTTAAGATATTTTTGATAGTAGTTTGGCAGCTGCTCAAAGTTGTATGCTACAATTCTGAGCACGCTCAACTCTCAAACAACTGAAGCCGCTAATCATGAGCAGCTACAGCAAGGATGTCGGTTATTAGGCGAAAAGTGCTTGTAATGTCGTTGCACTACTTTTAACAGCAACTACTTCCTTTGCGAGCTAAAAAACTGCAGCATGGACATGTGTGAAGCTGCAGTTCTTCGGCTGCTTGTCAAGCTTTGTCATATCCACACACACACACACACACAAACACACACAATCTGACACGCATTCATACCAGAAATGTAACTAATGAGCCGTATAATCATTGTTATGTCAACAGTTTTCCTGCCTTGTGATAAACGACTCACACAGACCGTTGAGCGTGCTTTGAGTGTGTGTGTGTGTGTGTGTGTGTGTGTGTGTGCGTTTTGGAGACATCTTGGGGCGCAGGAAATTTACTTGCACATGTCAATATAAATAAGCGACATAGCTACACGCCTGAGTACCTACGACCTTCTCCCCCTCCCCCCTCTAAGCAGCATGTGTTGAAACTTTAGAGCATGAGCAAAAAAAAAAAAAAAAAGAAAAGAAAGCCAGAAAAACTTCATTATTATCATCGTTATTTCTCTAACTGCTCTGTGTGTCAAGTGACACCCATCTTCACACACACAAACACAAAAGAAAGTGACAGAGACTGGGATGTAATTGCTGGCAGTCAGCGTCATGTAGGAAATAGGCAATTTGAGAGATCATTAATAAGTTAAAGTGCCAAGAAAGCGACCCAAAAAATTAATAACAAAAAAAAAAACGAAGTAAAATAACACCAACGATGATAAAATAAAAATGACATCAACGTATAAGGGACATTAAAAGCCAGGCACTCAGCACTCAAACAGATACACACACCAACAGACACATGCACATATCATACATGTGTTAAAGAGCTAAGCATAAAGGCATTTTGAAATGCGTCAACAGCAACTGATTGGTTGGTGAAAGTTGCACACAAGCGACAGCAATGCACACGATGTAACGTGTCGTCATCACGAAAGGATAGGAAATTGACTCAATTTGAAAAACAGGGTCTTAATGCACACACACACATGCACACACGCACACACATATCAACCACACAACACACACACATCACACACACATCGCACACACATAAAATAGTGACTGCAACCTCAACCTCTTTGCATGCAGTTGAATGCACACAGAGTGTGCCTCACAGGTGATTGTCAGTAACATTTGTGGGACCCTTCCCCCAAATGCCACACCCGCAGACACCTCTCTCCTCTAGCCCCCCATAGTCGGGCAGATCAAGTTTGCCGAGTTGCGTTAACTGCAGCCGAAAAGGCTCGACGAGCGACTGCGACAATGGAAAATTATGTTAGTGGCTTTTGCCGGCCATCGAGCAGCTTAAGATTGGGGTAAGGTTTGCATTGGGGTTGGAGTTGGGGCTTACGTTATACACTAAAAGAAAAAAATATACATAAAAATATATATGTGCATATTCATAAATATATATATATTAAACAGAACACATAAACATAATTAACACATATATTTTTTTAGTTTAATTTAATTGAGGTTGGCGAGAAGTTTTTGGGTTCCGGACTTATTCTGCTTTGTAAATAGAATTTGTATTTTATTTCTAGCTTAGTTTAGCTCCGATGTCCTGTGCTGTGCTGTGCTGTGCTAGTTAACGACTTTTCGCTGCACTTTAAATGTCATTTGTTGAGTTTGTTCGCGGCCTTTAACCAAATTAGGGTTACGTGTCAGTGGGCAGCCAGGCAGGCAGGCAGGCAGGCAGTCAGGCAGCTGCATCTGAGGACCTGGCATTGTGTTTACCCATGCGCGTTGTTTTTTAGCAACAAGACACCCTACCCACCCTGCCTCCCACCTAAGTTCAACCAGTTACGCCATTGTCTACTTCTTCGGCGGTCGCTTTTGTTCCACTTGGTCGCATGGTAGCTAAAATTTGGTCTAACAAGATTTGTTTTTGATTTGAATTTTCTGTTGGCGACTCCGTCACATCCCTTGCTCTTCTTCTTCTACTGCTTGTTACTCCAAAAGTGTGTTGCGAACGCTACGCGAAACATTTTTGCATAAACAACTTTCTTTGTGCACCGAAATGCAAAAAGCAGCAGCAACAAGAACAATAACAAACACAAAAACAAAAACAAAACAAACTACAACAAGTACGCTGCGAGACTGCTCTGCAGGACAGGGCATGCCACTTAAGCCAATTAGTCTTTCTGCCACAGCAGGCCAGATCCCCCTCTGCTCTGCGTCTCCTCAGCTCTTGTTGTTGTTGTTGTTGTGTTCGTCTACTGTCTCGCCTTTGATTTGGAGTTGTCAGTGTGTAAGGACTGCAACTGTGGCTGTGTACCCAATCAATGGAGCGTAAGGGCTATGTAATCTTTGCAAGATATATATATGTGACCAGTTGTTGTTGTTTTTGTTCAGCTAAGCTTACACAGTTTTGAATCTTATTATTTGTATAAAACTTTATAATCTTTAGCATAAATGTTTAACACGCCTTTAGTTTCAGCTTAGCTTCCGCTTTTGATGCACCTTTGCTTGCGCTTTCGTATCTGACTTTGACATATTTAATTTGCTAATATGCTTAACTGTTTAACTGACCGACAAATGAGTGGCACTGGCTAATTGAAATTTGTATATGTTCTAGTCATGATAACCTGAAGGGCTAGCATAAGTTTGTTTTACAGACAAATGGAGCTAATGGTATTCTCGAATACGATATTTGAGTTTCTTACTGTCTTAATATAATCAAACTTAATAGCAAACTTTTACTCAGGGCATACAAAAAAAAAATGTATTCAATAGACTACTAAAAGTAATCAGAAAAAGAGAAATTTATTAAAAAATATACATATATATAGAGCTACAAGCCAAGTGTAATTATTTATTAACTGGACGAAAAACTAAAAACACACAAAACAAAAATTTAAAAATTAAATTAAGTTTTGTAATATAAAGTTAAAGTTACAAACTAATAAGGAGTAATTAAATTAAAAATGTAATAAGAAGAAAATAAAGGATATAATGAATCTGGGGTTATTAAAAAATGAAATGCTCAAACAATTTTAATTGAGGAAGTTCTTAAGCCCAAAAATTATTAAGCGTTAGAGCAGCTTAAAAATAAGGAAAATATAAGAAAAAGTGGAGTAAAGTCAGCATTGAAAATTGTATTAAAAGGAGCGAAAGCTCCGCAGAGAATACGTGAAAAGAGGAATTGAAGGATTTCGAAATGAAATGAACACCACTGTGCCGGTTGTGCATAAAGTCAATATACACGGAATATACAAAAAACAAAGAGGAAGTGAAATCAATTTCGATTAATAACATAATGGCAAATGAATACTAGCGAATTGGTTAAGCGCAAGCCAAAATTCCTATGCTAACTGAGTGAATGAGTGATTTGAATGACTGAGATTTCAAACGTTTAACACAAAGACACCGAGCGCATTTGATACCCCATTCAAATCAATAACCCATTTCAATGCCTCCGTCTGCCGTTTCCGGTGAGCATGCAGCAGACTTGCCAATGTCTTTGTGGCTTGAATATAAATCAAGTTAGCTGTTACCCAGTGGAAAATTTTAATCAGATATTCAGCATAAATAGATGCAGCTTTTTTTTATTTTGTATTTTCTTTTCTCATACGCATAAGTCCGACGAATCATATCGAAAATATTTTCTGTTTTCATTTTTCTTTTCTCTTTTGGTACTGCTGCTGTTCCTGTTTGTTTTATTGTTGTTGCTGTTTTTTTTCTCTTTCGTTTTTTTTTTCGTTATCTACGATAATGCATGCGTCCAACTCGTGTAGCAGAGCCGCTGCCCCCGCGGCTATCCACAATTCACTGCTCGCAGCCCTTTTTACATTGAGCTACTTTATTATGCTAAAAACTCTGGGCCAAAGTGTGTTATATAGCATAATCCACTAACGGAAATTGAGCAGGAATTTATTATGTTTCATATGCCTAAACAGGCGTCAGTATCAGGAAATACGGGCAGGAAAGGGCAAAAGGGACTGGGGGTGTCCGTAGTCAAGAGCGAAAAGATGAAGATGTAACTGGCAGGAGGCGTTGTGTGGGCGCTGGAATACATTATGAAATATGCAGGACACTCACAACTGGAAACCTCGCAAACCTATAAGCACACACAATTTTGTATATATATATATATATATATATATATATATATATATACACACAGAACACATAGCACACTTATATCAATAATTCAACAGCCCCAATGAAAAAGCCAAAGCAAAGCAAAGTATACAAGCCAAAGTACTATCTGACTAATGCAACTGCATGATACGAAATCAAATTGGAGGCAGTTGATATCAATAAATATATTTACAATTTGTGTAGATACGTAAGTCGGGTATACCCTGCTGTTGGCTGTGGCTTAAAGGGTATTAGCATTGTGAGCGACGATGTAAAACAAAGCAAAAATAAGGCGCTGTCGACTTGATGAACTATGGAACTAAATCCGAATTGATATATGTACATATAATTGAGCTTTATTTGTATTTTTATTATGTCGCAACATATATGTATGTAGTGTAATATATACATAGACATCTATATATACACATATATGTATATATACAGTTCATTCAGTCCGCCTAAATTGATTGCAATTTCATTCAATTTTTTTTGTTTCTATTATGGCCAAATGAAATGCACGCCATTTGAAGTAATATTTCATCATAGTTAGCCAAGACAGACAGATGGACAGAGGGGCGGAAGCAGGTAAGCAGTCATGTATATATGTACAAACATATGTATATATGTATAAATAAATAAAAAGATTTATCGCTGCACTCATTTCATTTCGTTCGCATGTAATTTATGCGGCCAAATATTGAATTAATTCTCTTTGCTTTATCAATACAACCCTGAATAGTTTTCGTGGAAATACGGTTAATGAGCTGCACTTGAATAGCCAACAAGGCACAGTGATCCAAAACATTTGAAAAGCAAAAAAGACAGTGAAGCTGGTAATATATATATATATAATATATATATTATTTTATTATTTAGCATGTGCTTTATTATTCAAGTTGTCATCGATGCGCTAATCCACTTAGTAAAAAGTAGCTCTACAAAACCATGAATGGATTGCGTTATGCATGTCATCGACGGAGCACTCTTCTGTGCATATCCTTGACAGACCACCGAAAGTCCTTTTTATTTATTTAAGATATTATATACTACATATAAAGTAATTTATATTAACTCTCAATTTTGATGCGATTGCTTCAATACAATTGCAGACATGTTTGCTTACAATTGTTCTTAAGAGCTTAAAGCCGGTATAAGAAATAAAATTGTTAAAGGTATACAAAAAATGCAATTCTTATTTTCATAAGCGTATCATGCTTCTTTGAATAAGTCCGATTATTTAAATTAATTAAAATTATTTTAGACTCGCTCTGCTTTTATTCAACCAAAAAAAAACCGATAACGCGGCTTAAAAATGCTGATACACACCTTTGTAAAAATATCTTCGTCAATACATAGCAACACATTTTAATAAATTGTAATGCTTTTAATTTAATTTGATAAATACCGGGAAATACATAAAAAATTCGAATCATTATAGCTGTGATAATTTGGGAGAGCATTGAAAATGTCTTAAATTTATATGGAAATGATATACTACATATTTTTGTATGGTTCAGAAAATATTACGTTATGGGTTGGCTGTGTGAAGTACACATAAATAGGGATACTCACAATAAAAAAGAAAAACTTGCCGTTGCAAGTATAAAATAACTTTTGACAAGTCTTTGGTGGCGGTGGGCTAAGTCTGCGATGACTAAGTGGCTGCAGTTTCTGTTGCCTTGAATTGCTTTCAGCCCATAAAAAACTGACGTAAGTCGACCTTAGATCACAAGCCGCTTTGCGCCGCACTCGTGAGTGTTAAAAGTACTCGTAGTTAAAGTGCTTTTTTTTGCTCGAGAGAGAGACATGCATTTGAAGTGATCTCGGTGAGATTCGTCAAAAGACTTTGTGGACAAACAAAGCCAAACAATAGAACAATAAAATAAGAAATTTTTCAACACTTCTGCTGCAACTAGAGAAAAGACAGCATATACGCTAACAAAGCAATTTCTGAAAGCTTACTCATCTTATATATATATATATATATATATATATATATATATATATATATATAGAATCTTTTTCCATTAATATTTTATGATTTAACAAAGGGATTTCTAGCTAAAAATATTACGGATTTCTTTCAGTTAGTAAATCATGGTCTTAATTTTGATCCAAATATCTAATTTCATACCGTGCTC
Organism: Drosophila macrothrix; assembly: GCA_035042055.1. NCBI lineage: Eukaryota > Metazoa > Arthropoda > Insecta > Diptera > Drosophilidae > Drosophila > Drosophila macrothrix. The sequence continues at coordinate 16,331,497 of JAWNLX010000587.1, read as the reverse complement.
ATTCAATTAAGAATATTCAGCAGGCGTGCACAAGCCGAATTAAGCTACTTATCCAATAATTGACTTCAACAAACTGCATTTGTTGCACATTTATCTTTAGATCCCGTTCCGAGCAGAGCAAGCTAAGGGCGCACCCTATCGATCCACCCAACCACTCAGCACAAGTGCCACAAAAGATAAAAAGTAAACTTTAGCAAAGTGCTGGTAGCTGCACCAGCAGGGAGCAAGTGGAGCGGGGGATGGGGGGCTGTAAGCTGGCGCTGAAATGTCCTGGGCTTTGTTTACCACCAGGCGGCACTTCCGCTTCCTACTGCCAGTTGCGGTTGCTGTTGCTGCAGCTGCAACTACAGTTCCATCAAATTGCAGTATCCGCGACATCGACATCGACATCGACATAAAGCGCACGGCATCAATATCCAAGGCGTTTGACTGCACACCTCGCCTCAGCCACCCCATAATCCTTAACCCTACCCATTCCAATTTAAATTCAAATACTTCATGCACCTCCTCGCTCCCCCTTCTTTTCAGTGTACTCCTTGTTTGTGTGGGTGCAAGATTAATGCATTTAAGCCAACTGGAGCCCCCATTCCGTGTGGGTATCTTAATACTTTGGTTTCACTTAAGACGAAGAGCTGCTTGCCTTCTCGCATTCCCGTGTTCCTTATCAAGCACTAGACAGGCGCAAGCTCTTTGCATATCGATAGCTTTTAAGCCAGTGAATTGTTACTGTTTAAAGAGTAGTTACCCGCGCTTAACTAGATGGCTCCAGAATATGCAGTTTGATTGATGGTAGCACACACTTCACATTCAGACATCTCTTTTAAAAAGTCGAAAGTTGTGCACCGTCATAAGCCAGAATTATGAGCCAGCTAACTAACTGAACGAAGTTTAAACTTAAGTTAGTAATAAAGTTTCATTTCACTAGTTGAACAATATAGTTTAGGTAAAGCTCAATGCCACCTTAGTACATGATTAATAAGAACACAGATGGATTTGACTACAATCCATGTTTCCTGGAGACCTATACTTAAATGTGATATGCATTAAGTGACTAGTATTTTAGGGAATAAAATCATTACATTTTTTGAATTCAACTTATTTTACTTTAGGTGCAGTGAGCACAAAGTGAAATTGTTGTAACCTGTAAACGAAATTACAGCAAATACAATAGAGAATCTTAAAGATAATAGATATTTATTAAACTCTACATTTCTCGCAATTCAGAGTAATACTGTCGAACAAATAAGTAATTATTTTACATTTCAATTTTTGAATGAGAACCAAATAAATTATATAAAGGGACCTACAACACAATATGTTTGGCAATTAAAGTTTGCTATCCTTAGTTCAATATTTGCACATTGGCATTGAAAATTGGTGTGATGGGAAGCAGAGTTTAATGTTGTTTATAATTAATACAAGAGCCATTGATGTGGTTGATGACATTATACATAAAACAATGAACAAACTATAGCCAGCAGCGTGGGGCCAGCGATGCAAAGCTGTAATTAAATTACGGCAACGTGTATATAAACAAAATCAGCAGAAGAAAAAAACAATAAAATGGGAAATGTGAAATATGAGGGAAAAGATTAAATCACGCAACCAATACGTGGAAAAACTTTTGAAAATGTATTACACCTCTGATTTTTGTTACTGGGTCTAATCATAGAAGGTCCGGCTAATAAACACTTCCAAACTATAATTTACTGCAATCGCTCGCGTGATTTAAATCGTAATCCATCCACAAGACCAAAACTTCAGCAAATCCAAATAAAATCGTGTGTTGGATTATTCACACTTGAATCTATGAATTGAAATTGAAATTGCTTACCTTAAAGAAAAAAGCAGCGTCAAATTGATAACATTATTTAGCGATTGCTGCCTCATTTTGTTGTTTAGCTATCTATCGCATTATTGAAATTTATGTGATTAAAAATTGCACTTAAGAAATGGACTTAGACATAAAAGAATCGATTGAACGGATCCAGAGAATTTCATTAGTTAGAGAGCTCCACAAAATGCAAACTTTTAATGGAGCTTTCCAGAGATTTACTGAAAATAAAACGTGTTCTCGGTTAAGTAGGCAACTCTCTCCATTTCTTTTTCTTACTTTCTCTATCTCTCTCTCTCTCTCTCTGTGTGTGTGTTTATCACTCTCTCTCTTTCGCTTTATGCATATATGCATAAGTAGCAAATTAAATTAAATACATTTAGTTAAAGCGACAAACAGAATAGCAGTTGTGCGCAAAGTTGCCGTCAGGTGGCGCCACAAACTTCAAAACTTCATTAGTCTTGAAAAAGATTTCACTCGTATCTTTTTGCGTGTATGCGTTCGTAAATGTGTGTGTTTTTTGCATGATGCCTGGTAAAACTAACAAAGCACGTGGATAATTTTAGTTTTATGTAGTTTCTGTTGCAGACACACGAGCCAAACTTTTCAAAATTGTTTTTGCCAACAACAAACACCAACATGAGACTGGAGCAGTCGCAGCTATAAATCTTAGCATACCGCAGGGCGTACGGCAACTTTTGTGGTGCTTTCGCTCCATTATCCGCAGTCTCGCCGAGTGCCACAATGTGGCTTGAGCAATTTGTGCAACGGCAACAACAACACGAATAGTAACAATTGCGCCCAGCAACAGTGACTGCAACAAGAGAAATTGCACCAACAGTTAGTGCGGAAAGTATGTGCACACGTATTCAGACTACTGCGGTATTAGTTTTAGTTTCCACATCACATGACGCGAGTGTGTCATATTGGAAAAATTGAATTCAAATTGGGCCAAACAAAATAAAACAAAACACCAGCAACAGCAGCAACGAGAACAAATAGAAAGTGCAAACAAAGTGCAGAAGCTAAAACCAAATGACCGTCGGCAAGTAAAATATTTTTATTTCGAAATTAATTGCAGTGGTTACAACAAGAATTTAAAAAATCTAAACATTCAAAAGCAGAGCGAGAAAACCAAACAAATCGGGTAAATCGAGAAATGTGCTCAAGTATTCAGTAGCAGTTTGTGTTTGTTTTCTTTTTTTCTTTGGAATATTTGTTTTTATACTCTACACTAATTGAAAATGACTAAAAGGCATATAAGAAAACATTGCAAAGCATCGGCGACCCTATAAAATAATATATATATATATATATATATATATATATATATTCATGATCAGCCGTGTCGATTTAACTATGTCCATCTGTCTGTCTGATCAAATTAAAGCTCATTAATGTTATATCATCGATATCTTCGTTCGTTTCCGAACTATATATGAAAATTAATTACCGATAGCAATAAAAGTAACAATTTTAAAGAAATAGTTTTCTATCCAAACGTCATCCAACGTGCTTTATTTGGAAGCCAAAGTAAATGCGACAGGCAAGTTGATCAGATGCCGACATTTGACATTAGATCGCACAGCCAATAGACTGGAAATCAAAAAAGGAAAAATTGAAATACTTCTAAACTTATATGGAAATAATTGATTATTCACTTGGCTAAATTACTTTGTATAATTTGTTATTTTTTCTTCTGACAGAAAATTGTAATTCGGTCTTTCTCTCTCTCTCTCTCAATTCTCTCAATTCAGTTGAAATCCAGATATATAAATCGAATGTCTACTATTTTTGTAAGTCGGCTTTGCATTTTACATTCAGTTGGCAGTGTTGTTTTGCTTGTACAGAAAATGTTTATTGATTTCCCCGAATATTTAATTATTTATAAATATGCAAGGCACGTGTCTGTGTGATGGTATTTTAATATGCAATATGCCCAGTGAAAGCCAAAAGGGAAATATATATGGTTACAATTGCAAATTTTCCACTATCTGAATTCATTTTAATAATATTCGATGTATAATCGAAATTTATATTTAGGCCAAACTAATGGCACACACATCAACAACATTGCCCAACAATGATAATGAATATCAATTTCACGTCCGCTTTGATTCTATTCACTTTTTGTATACATATATCATACGTACATATGTATATCCTGTACATATTTTTAACCAATTTATTTTTATACTGATATAGCATCAGAGTCAACAAATGTCTCGAAGTTTGTTACAATCTCTTCATTTGGCACTTCATGTTTATTTATCTTGTTAGCCGCATGCCCGAACACAACAAACAACCACTCCCCTTTGCATCATATAAATTAATCAATTGCAGACACACACACACATACACACACACACGTATACACATGCATATAAGACAACACTCGCCGGCAGGCAAATATTTGTCACATCAGTATAAATGTCGAATCTATGTGGCCGAACCACTCTGACCCCGAAACGAGTCGAATGGAGCTTCTCAGTTCTGCTGTCAATATAAGTCGTTTCTGTCACCGCCATAACAAATACACACACACACACACACACACACACATAGAGAGCGGCACACACACACAAGTGAGACATATGTACATATTCTGTGGACCGCTTGACTGATGCTCGCTGTTGACTGTGTGTTGTGTGCTCGTCTATAAATCATGTTAATTACGTTATAGCAAATAATTTGCCTGCATTTCCACAAACATACACATACAGAACTATCATGGCCAGCACGTCATTGCCCAGCATTCATTCCTCATCTCTCAATCTATCTCTTGTTGGCTGTTGCCAGTTGGCTCACATCTGTACTGCATCGGCTATTTGCTTGTTGTCATACGGCTCGGCACTATTTGCAGTTGCTCTGAAATATCAGCCCATTGGGCGCATCCAGTGTTAAAAAAGTCTGGTCTACTGCAGCCACTGAACATGTCCAGTAAACTAGAATTAGCGAAGAAACATTTTCAAAATTGAATACAGCATCCAGGCATTGTAAGCCTGTATTGTGTTCATCTAAAGATCGGGCTTGGCTACCGATATTCCAAGCTGTATTTGTTTCTGCTCTTTGGTTTTTCAAACAAGTTTTTAAAAACAACTGATTTCGTGCAGTGCGTAAAATATCATTATAATTGAATAGACGAGTCAGGCAAATTATTGTATCAACTTATGACACTTTTTCTAAGAGCCCTTCAAAACATCGTGGCAACTGTTTATTGGCGTTGCACAGCACTACAAACTGAATTCGTGCAAGTCAGACCACATTACAATCAGTGGGAGTGAATAGCGATTGTCAGCTCGGAATTTTATTTGCGCTCATTCAACTTTTAGTTGGGGTCTCTGCTTGTGCTGCATAACAATGCCCGTTGGCAGTCCCATAGGACTGCGTAGCCGGGCGGCTAGGAAGGGGGGACGTCTGAGTATGGGGAACGGTGGCCTGGTTTAATTGAGTTTGCCGCAAGCAAATAGCCCGACTGACAGTTGAAGTTGCAACTTTAAGCACTTGCCCACGACCACTGAAGAGCAGCAGCGAGCACTCGAGCAAGTCCTTTAGGTTTTCAGCGCCTCATAGCCATAAAAATGTGTAAAAAGGGTATCAAGAAGTTGGAACGTGTATGCCATAGGTAAATAAAGTAGACCGTGCAGAACGTGGCAAACATTTATTTAAGTATGACGTTATTAATATATATCTATATATATTAATTAGAAGCTTAGTTACTTTGTATTTATGAATAATTCATTATTTTTATCTCTGGCCGCCATCACTTACCAATCTGTTAAATCGACTCTGACAAAAGACTAAGATTTGATTTCTAAACAGGGTATCCTCCAGTCAAGTACCTGCTACATTATTCCTGGCAGTTTTTTTTATTTTATTTGTTAAGCAGACAAGTGGCCATCATAAAGCGGACCACACAGAAAATGGCCTCACGTCAAGATTTCCACACTCTAATAAAAAAAAGAGGCAGGCCAAGACAATGGCGATAGGCCATCATCATTTGGGACATCGACGCTGGTTGACCACTTTTTTTGGTGGCCTACATATTTAACCATGTCGCCCATTCACAAGTATATCACATGTACACACACACACACACACACACACACAAAAACACATATATATACATAGAATATAGTCCTTTGGCCTTGTGAGTTGGATGTGTTTGTCGCTGGTCGTCGTTTAATGCAGTGGAAAAATGATTTGACTTGGCCGCTTCCGCTGCTGAATTTGCGGTAGAATTTCTTTACAAACTTCAGACCCACTTATGTAGTTTGAGTTCGGGTTCGATTTCGCTTGCAGTACCAGCTCCCCCACCTCTACACGCAGACCACGTCTTTTGTTGTGCCCCAGCTGTGAGTGCTGGTGTGTGTACTTCAAATTTATGATTTTCCATGTGACTTTGAACAGTGTAAAGTTCTCCTGCTTTTGCCTTTGGGAATAGCTTTGCCTTTTATACTACCACATCTTTTAGCTTCATCTTTACGCTTGCCTTCGTTTCGCTTGACATTTCACTTTTTCCATTTTCACAATATTTTTCGTATTTTCTGTTTTTTCTTTATACATATATATATATTTTTTTTTTGTTGTGTTGCCCTTTTGCTGACAAACATAGTCGTTTTATTTTTTACTTTGCCCTGTGGTTTGCTTGTTGAGCAAAGGAGTTATTTGTCATACAAGCACGAGCATATTCAGGCTGAAAGCCTCAAAAGACATACAGTGCAGATTGGCTTCAAATATACTAAATCCATTAAATAAAATAAGATTTGCTGGTGCTTTAATAAGTTGAATGGACCAAGGCTTAAAGCCCTGTAGCTACTGCTATGCGTAAAAATGAGAATCAAGCTCATGTGTCAAACAACCCAAAGGAATAACATAATTATACAAAAAGAATATTAAATTTAATATTACGCATACATATAATTTCATAGAGACACATTCACATAATTTTACATTTTACTTTTATTATCGATTGAACGATGTTTTTTAAATGCGTATAAAGAAAACACTAAAGACAAAATTAAATTTGTAATTTTTTTTCCTTACTCAAATAAAAAATATTGTGGCAACCAAAAACAAAAGTCAGAGAAATAAATACACTTCTTATACATCCATAAATTAGGAAAACAAAATACTCTCTGAGTCGTTTTGATTTTCGGTAATTTGTCCCCTTATTAAGATAACTATGCAGCACTAAAGTCTAAATTCAATGTTAAGTTTTCATTCGTTATTCGAACAAGTAAAATATTTTTGGTAGCAAAAACAATAATTACAGAAATAAATGTGCTATTTTTTTCAAATACATTTATAAATTTTAAAAAAGGAAGAGAATTCTCTGAGTTATATTGATTTTCTCTACTTTCCCCGTTTTTAATTTACTATGACATATCACTAATCAGGAATCTGACTATTAAGTATTTGGGTACACTACGATTTTTTATAGAACATGACCTATCTACCTTATGGTATCAGTTCTTTTCATGTTTATAATTATTTCCTTATGCCTCACCTAAATACCATTCGCTACCAGCTGCCAGCTTCCTGCTGCCTCCTGCTACTTGCCCCTCTGCCGTCTTTGCTATCTTCAGTGGCTTGTGATTTTTGTATTTCTTAAGCCTTTGTGGGTGGGTGGCTTCCTATTCACTGCTTTCTGCTCAGGCCTTGGCTGCGGCCGTTTACCATACAGCCCTATATCAATAATGTGGATTTTTTGGGGCTGCCAGTCGTCGACTGTTGTCCTTTTGTTGCTTCTGTTGCATTCGTATATTATTGTTGTTGTTGTTGTTGTTGTTGCTGCTGTAACGATTTAATCTTTGGCTGCTGTGGATAATTGCTAGCTTAGGCATGCACATAAAAGTCATTACGTTGACTGCCGCAAAACGAGCAATTTAGATTTATTTTAATTAGTATCTCTACAGCAGTAGTAGCAACAACAACAACAACAACAACAAGAAATGCTAATCAAAGCTTTGGGTACGAACGGAAAGCGTGTCTTGAAAAATGTCGCATCTTAAGCGATGTAGTTGCTTGGAAAATCTCATTGAAATCGAGAGCAGCTGTTCGCTTTTGGTTTTCTCTTCCCCTCTCCGATTCCCTTCGAATTCGCTTGCCGAGGGTATTATGATGTTGTCACAAGCTGTGCAATATATTAATGAAAACTTCTTTAAACATATTGTTAATGCCAAACGCAAAGACGAGTCTATTTGAGTCCATTCTATTAATTTTGAATATCAAGTCAAATAAAATATCGTAGGATCGAAGGTTGCTTTATACCAGCCCAATTTAGTCATCTTAACTTGACTTTAAAGTTTGATTATTATAGTCAGCACTATGCATCTGGTTCACATTGATTAAGCCGACAAGGGCGTCGAACATTCGTTGTTCTCCTCAATCTTATTGTTTCTCTTTTTTCTTTTTTTTTTGGTATGCCATTAGTGGCTCATTTCGTTAACGCTGGCAATTTTATATAATTTGCGTACAATTCGATTGCGAATAATAGTCGTCGTCAAATTTATACGCTTTTGAGCCACGGCCATTTAAGGAAAATTAAAGCGACAACTGAACAGATTTCAATTGCAAAACTTTGCTCTTTAAACTATATAAAAAACAATATCTGACATCACCATGGCCACATATATTTATTTTTGAATAGTGGGTTTTTAGCAAATAGGGTTCTAAAGATACTTCCAATATACATATAAAAATAAAAAAATGTACAATTTTGATTATTTCAAATCGATTTTCTATAAATCAAACTCTTAATTCATCATGTTGAGTTATTTTAGCTATGGATGTAAAAGCAACTTGAAAAGTAGTTACCTACATACTATAAGAAGTCGAGCCAAGCCCAAACCACTTTTTTAACCGTTTCCACCCGTTATCGGATGCTGTTAAGCTGGTAACACGTCATCGATTACACCCGAACCGATGCGATTCTTAAATATATATTTTGTGGGCTGTTTTGTAGTCGTTGGGTTAAAAAGGCACTGAGGCAATCAGTTAATTGTTTGCGCCCAAGCCTAAGGTGGCTTGAAAGATTGACGTTCTATTCTCTTTTTATATTGATTTGCTGCCTGGGCTAATGATTCGCAGCCATGCCACATTGCTCCCACTCAAGCCTCTTCTGTCACGCTGCGTATACGCAATACCAGTTACTTTGTTTCAATATGCATGCCACGCCTCACCACGCCCCCACATATGTGGGTACGCGAACGTTCTCAAAGTCACTTAAGCAAATAAATTTAAAAACAACAACAAAAAAACCAGATGAGAAGAAAAGAGAGCAGTGCTGGTTTATGCCGCTTGTCTTTGTTGTTGGTTGCTACTCAGGTATTTATGTTGCCTGAGTGCGCTACAGTTTTTAAGTTTGTTTGCACTGTGTTTGCAGCGAAAGTCGAGGCACAACTTGCAAATATTCATTACAAACACACACCATACACTCAAACGTGTATGTTGCACACACACACACACATACAGAGTACAGTGGGGCGATGCCAGTAAGCGGTTAGCAAATTGCCGTCCCACTCACACACCCATAGACGTCTACTGTGTGAACTTAATGTGATTAAAATTGTATGGCTGTTGGCTGCTGCTGCCGGTTGTATCGCTACCTTATCGCTCTGCACTTTCACCTATGCCATGCCTCCGTTTTCTTGTTAGAACAAGGCGCGCTCGCATTCGCCTTTGAAAGAAAAGTGTGGCAGCTTTGGCATACTGACGACTACCTCCTTCAGCCATGCCAGTCCGCACACCATCGCAAGAACTAGTGCGAGTTGAGATGCGACAGCAACAGCTTAAAGTAGCAAATTTATTTGGCATTTCTTGATTTTATGTTGCGTTTATTTTGCGATTGCGCATACGCCACATTGTCCCAGAGTCAGCACCAACAGCGACAGCATACAGCATACAGCATACAGCAGTGGCAGCGCCATTGTTAAAGCGCCGCTTAATGGATGCTTAAATTAAATTTTAAGGCCTTTCAAATTTAGTGTCGAGTTTTAGTGTTTGTCATTAGTGTTTTGGCAGGCGTTAAATATTTAATGGTCGCTGCGGCACTCGAGACGATGAGAACGATGCGAATGAGGATGAGGATAAGGATGAGGAGTGGTCGAGAGAACCAGAACGCGCACAAGGACGTAAACGCAGACGTCAATGCCGTTAGTAGCATTGCAAATTTACAACAAAGTAAAGTGTAGTGGATAATTAATATGGCAAGCAGACAGGAGGTAGTTGGCGGCAGCAGCTCTTGGTAAATTGACAGAATGTTTACGACATTTTTCAGCTTGCCAGCAAAAGTTACGACTGTTGAATATCGAATCAAGCAAACTGTTGCAACTATATTCACGGCTCATCTCTTATTTTAGATTTGAAATCATCAATACCGCATTATTTCAGGGTATTTTTCAAATAAATTCGTGCTTAATTTGAGTATAATCGAATAAGCAGCGGCACATTTGAACTAAACCTATACTCATTAACCTATACCCAATATAGATCCAAGTCAACCGGATCAATTCGCTGACATAATAAGTTTGAGTTTGGAAGTAGATATAAAGCTAATTCCAAGCTCTTTTGAGTGGTCTGTGTAATTCAGACATCGATGCTAAGCCATTGTAGACTAGGTTTTATTTGCAAATCGTAATTAAGTTAAGTTATGCGATAACGATGATACTAATAATAATACAAGATGTAGTCTTGAACACCTTCGAATTATGCATATTGAAATCCGAAGAGTGGCCAAGACAAGGCCAGAATACACCAAGAAACGTATCCACAAAATATGCATGCCTTTGCAGTCGCCGATGTAGATGCCGACGCCGTTGCCGTTGCCGTTGCAGTTGCAGATGCAAATTCAGATTTGGAAACCAGCGATGGCGATGGCGATGGCTGAACAGCTATTAAATGCAGAAGGGGAGCTACTTTTAACCCAAATCTGATGGCATAAAAGCCAGCGAGGCAGCCAAAATAGCAACAGAGAGGCCATGCCACACATGAGCACAAATAATGCAGCGGCCATGTGGAGCACTGCCAAAGCCGCCACAGAAGTGGCAAGCGTTAGGAGCAGCCAAATAGACACAGACACAGACACAGACAGAGACAGCAACAAAGACAGCAATAGCAATAGGAACGGCAACAGCGACACTTGTCGCAGCCAGCCTGGCAGGCGTCATACGGGTGCACATACCATAAGCACACACACGCAAGCTGGATTCCAGCTGCCAGTTGCAGTTGAAGGCACTTTGGCAGCGCCACATTCAGATGCACATGCTCGGGCGTGATTAAGCTGCAATTTTTATACAATATTTACGCTCAGTGTGGGGCATTGTGAATTGTACTATTGCCAGGGAGTAGAGGGTGTTTTTAGAGGTTCTAGTGGCAAATCGTAGCTGTCCGTGCCACATAATGACATTCATGCACAGTTGCAAATGTCGGCAACAAGCGTCGCATCGCCTCCCCTTGCCACCCACGCGTCTTCTTGCCGACTGCCATATAATACAGATATTACAATGCGCGGATTATTAGGCATTATGCATATGTATGCCTAACTCACACTCTATCTCTCTCTCTCTCTCTCTCTCTCTCTCTCACCCTAGACTACTAGTTGTCTCTGTGTGTGTATATGTTATTGTGCTAACAATTTCTATTCATAAACGTGTGTGTGGCATGCAAATTTATGGTGTACTTTGTGCGCCAAGCCTAGCAGCGAAATTTTCTTTTTGGCTTTGCTTTTGCTATGCTTTGAATGTTTGATTGGGATTTGCATTTGCCCTAAGCAGTTGTGAGACAGAACGGGAGAAGTGTGGGGGTTGCTTGTGGATTGGTATTGGTATTGGGTATTGGGCATTGGTTGCCAAGGCTTATTGCACAGAGAGTCCAACTATTCCGTATGTGTAAACTCAGAAAAGTTTTCAGCCATAAAAATGTATATTCCTTCCACACTATACACAAAATTTTTATTGAAGTGGCAACGTCAAGCAACATCCACGAAAAATCACTGTGCGTACTGGCAATAAAATGTTTTCACTGCAAAATTTCTTCTAAGCAAGTTTGCTTTTATGCAGCTTCGTACTAAGCATAACATAATACATTTCGATAGACTCTAAAATATATTCACTTCTAAGTCGTGGCTTTCCTTTAAATCTGAAGACCCTCCCTTCATATTTAAAATAATTTTAACTTAATTGGGGCTAACAGCTTGGAACAGGGTTATAACAATTGATGTAACAATCAATGATAATTAATATTGCCCTTTTTTAACTAGGAAAAAACGGTTCAGCTCAGAAACTGGAAATGTTTTTAACTGTTTTCCATTAAGCTCTTTTGTGGCCCGATAATGGTCATTGTGTGATGGACACTGAGCCTCTCAGCCAAACACACTCACATACCGAGTTGTGATGTACTTTTTTTATTTTTGGCATTTAATACTTTAGGGCCAACAAATAAATTACAATTACACAGCAAATAAATAAAACACAACAGTGAAATGCCCTTAAAAACGATATGATCAAACAAATAAAAGTGGCAGCGAAAAAAAAAGAGAGAAAAAAAGCAGTCAAACTGTTGTTATTAATTAAGTGGCATTAAATGTCGAGCATTTGAAGTCGATAAGGGCAAAGAAAATCCCGCAAAAAAACCGCAATACGCAATAAAAGCGACCATTTGCAACATAACAAAAGCCTCAAACAATAATTAGCAGCAACATTTTTATTTGCAATGACATTTTGTTTGATTTCATTGAAAATGTTTCGCTTTTTTTGTTTTTATTTTTTTGTTAACCGCTACAGCAATAGGCTTATACGCCAACGCTGAGCGTGGTCAGTTTCTGTTAGTTAACTAAATAATATATAAACACAATGTATACATCGTTCTCATATCCTCGCATCACCTTACAATTTCTGCCTGCTGGTTCCTCTATCAAATTGGCAACCACAAAGCCGTAATCAAAATATTTCATGCCACAAATTTGATTTTGAGGATTTCATAATTTGAAATTGTCATATCAACCCGCTTTTGAAATTCAACACTTGACAAATACCAACATCATTTGCCCTGCAGCGAAATGTGCTGGAAATAGCATTTGTACTCACACTTTGAACTCAACTCAAATCATCGAATTCTCATTGTATGGCAATATCAAACCGATTTTGTTCTTTTTTGTGTCATATTTGACACACAATAACATATTAAATTGTAATAGAAACAAATATGATAATATAGAAAATATTCAAACAATTTAAACACAAAAACTCGATAGAGATCTAAAATGTAGTGGAATTTTGTTTATCATCACTTTTCGGAAGAATTAGTGTGACCTTTGCTGCCCAAAATGGTCAAATGTTGTTATACAAGTTTTTTGTAATCATAACATGATATCGCATGCTCTATTTAGTACATATAGTTGATTTACAGTATTGAACATTTATTTGTGTGATTATTGGCTTTTATTCATAATAAAGCGAATATAATTTGTGCACTCACTTTGACTGTTCCCATTTGTTCACTATTTGTCAAGGGGCCAACTATCGTTTCAAAACATCAATTAATTTACGATTCCAACACAATTAGCACATACAACATTAGAGTATGTGTGTTTGTGTGAGTAGGAGTGCTATTTGATGTATAACGCAACGCTTAGCAACTTGACTAAGACTGACGATTCAGCTGGCAAACTATGGGCAATCATTTGTAGTTCCAAACATGCTCGTAAATAAAACAATGCAAATGCATTGGCAGCAAATTAGGCAACAACAACTAACAATAGGCATAGATCGTAATGCAGGATTTTCCAATGGCTTTATAGCAGCCCAAAGCTAACTGATTTAACACCCATGCAGATAAAGAGCACAAATAAGAGAGCTCTTAGCGATAGTGCTCGACCGGTACTCAGCCTGTAATCAAATGACTATTCTCACATATTTACAATATTATTCTATCTGGTCAAGCTTTATAAAAAAGAAGCTGTAATAAAAAAGAAAAATGTATACCGAATCGAACAAAAATCATCCCCACAACCTTAAAGACCCGATTTTAATTACGGAACACAAACGACATGAGACTCATCTAGTTTTTAGGGCACAACTAAAACGACTACTACTGTTCTTAGATGAGAATATTTAATCTGTATGAAATCGAATAATGGTACACTTCGTAGCCCTTTTGTTTGAGAACAGGGTATACAACCACAAACACATACACACACACACACACACACACACACATTTATAACTGTTGTCCTGTGGTGGTCATATATAGATGTGTGTTTGCATTTTGGAGCAACGTTCCATCAAATAATTTCAAATCCACAAGCATATTGTTACGGTCATTTAGCTAAGTGCGAACCAATTTATGAGCGTATGTGCATGTGTGTGCGTGTGTATGTGTGTGTGTGTGTGTGTGTGTGTGTGTGTTTGAGTGTGACTATGTACGTAAATAACACATTCCTTATGTCGGATGCCTGGCAACTAGCTGGCAATTGTCGGTACTGCCCAGAGTCAAATTGCGTAGCCTGCAAACTGTTATTAAACATTAATTTATGCATTGCCAGAGCGCTTAAATTAATCAGTAAATTGCATTCTGCTCATTCGAAGTTCAAACACACATACTCAGTGCTCACAAGGGGATAATGTCATTCAAACCTGAATTCTGGTGGCTTAAAGCAAATTAAATTGCCACAAAGCTGTTTGCTTTTTGACAGTCCACTCATTTATTTAAAATATGTGCGTTTGAGCGTAATTTAAATAACGATCAATCTGATGCGACAATTGTAGGGGAAATTGAATGCTCAAATGCTAAGTGAGTCAATTGTATGACTTGAATTGAATTAAACAAATTATACTTTTTTTGTGACGACAACTTTGACGTTGCACTCTATATGGCTTTCAATGATTTTTTTGGTTTGCATGCACGTATTCAAAAACATTTAGCAGAAACTTACTTTTACATTTGATAAGTGTTTTATTGTTAATTCCTTTTTCGCTACAATTTTCAATTCTGCGTTATTTTGAACAAGGCACGCATTGCCCAACAATAAACCAAATATGTTGCTCCATTTAGATTTTTCAACTCAACTATTTCTCTCTCTCTCTCTGTCTTGCACGCAACTCATTTCAGGTTAACTTTCATAGACAGCATACAATTTGTTATCTCGCTTCAGGTAAGTGCTCAACAGCCAGGCAAATGCGTTCACAAGAATGCAACTTATAAGAGAGAAATGCAAACAAAATATAACTCTAAGTTGGTAAGCAATTTGATTTACCTCCCAAGAGCATAGCTCATACTTAATCGTATTCCTGCTGCTGCTGTCGGCGTACTGAAACAGTTTCGTTAGGTCAATTTAGTTTTTTTTTTTGCTTTTTTTTGCCTCCATTCCATTATATTGTATGACTGCTGTCATTCCGTCAGACTGTCCATCCGTCCTAGCCTCCTGCCTCGCTGATCCCTTCTCCGCCTTTGGGTCAGCCCATGCTGCAGCTCTGGTGAATGATAAATGGCTGACATTGCGGTTGTAGGCAACATTAAGCGCTGTTGAAAACGCCACAGATTGCAATTGTTGCCAGCGCACTCTTCCAGGCCGGCCTTCGTACCCAGCGAATCGCTGTCGCCCACCTACTTGCCTTGCCTCCCCATTCACTAACTGATTTTTTCTATGCACTCTTTTAGCACTCGTCAAAGTTTTGCGAGCTGCTTTTTGTGCTGCACACCGCTCACGGCTCCAAGAGCTGCGATTTTCTGACAGACAGCAAACTTGTAATTTGTAATGCTCAGAGTGCCAAGCTCTAGTCTGGTTGTTGTTCCTCTTGTTGTTACTGGTGAACAGTTAGCAGTTACCAGTGGATTGAAATTGTGAGCTCTTGCGCTGATTTAATGATGTTTTATAAAAGAGCACTTCAAAAGCCAACTGCGCCCCCAAAAAGTATGCCGCCCTCCCATGTAAAAATATTCAAAATAGAGCCAAATTGCTGATGAAAATTGATTTATGCTACAGCACTTAATCCAAGTACTGTATAAGATACAATGACATTGATATTAGAGAATTAGAGAATTACAAATGTTACAAAAGATTTGTAAAAAGATTTTCTTTAAATCAAGTGAAAATATAATACTTGAAATAGTTAAGCAATGACTGAGCATTTGCGTACCTTGGCGTAAATTTCAAGAAACGTATCAATCTATGTCGGCAGCTGTCATTAAGACATGGCACATAACCCCCACCATCAATAGCAAACTTATCTTCAGCACGATGGCAATTTTAAACCTCGTACGACACCACTCAATCGCAATCATCTGGGTATCCCCAGCCAGTTAACGAGATGGCGAATGAGTGTGTCAGGACTGGATCAGTGTTGACAGCTCCGGCGAGCCTTTCATCACACTCACAGAGATTAAACAAGCACCAAATCTAATCTTTCGCATCTTAGAGGTATTTCTAGCCAATCACCGAGTTATTTCAAACGTGCACAGCTTCCAATGAATATAGTTGGCGTAACCATGGTCATGCCCAGTATGCCCAGTCTCACCTTTCCCAACGAAATATACCCTGCAAGCACCACCCGCACAAGGAACTCCAAGCCCAGGCCCCCTCTCTCTTGCCATTGAATTGCACTCTTCAAAAGTAAAACTAGTAAAAGAATGACGTAGTCGAGTGAGCTCGATTACGATATACCCTGTCCCCAGCTATTAAATATATTCTAATGTTACTGCTAAATTTCCCTTTAAAAGGCTTTTCACACCCAAATGTAAGCAGGTGTTAGAGTGCTCTCTTTGCTTTTCCCTTTTTGGTAGGCAAACACACTGAAGAGTGAATATAAACTAAGGCAGCGTATATTATTATTCACAAACTGTCACCGAACTGAAATCACAAGCTTGCGACAAACCATTGCATATACATACATATGTAATATGTATGTATATATGTATGTATGTATGTGTGTATGTGTGCAGGTATAAACGCAATCGGAGATAAGAGTGCTCTGCAGAATAAACATAAACATTTTTACGCTCGCGTCGATTACGCACATATTTATGCCGACTAAAAATACTCACGCCTGCTGATTGTAATAAGATTAATATGAAAATATATTTATAAATACTATATCGTGTGTGTTTCCCATGCGATCTTGATGAAATTTGTGCAGTTAAGCAACAATATGTCAATGTATTTTATTACTTTTTATTACTGATACCACTTCAATGCGTCTGGATCTAATCAAATATCAATTGACGTCCAACACACCACTCGATTAATAATTTTTGTGTGAATAGATAATGTTTGTTTTTTTTTTTTTTGGTTAACTTGATTACTTTCATTTAATTGACGCATCAAATTAGGGGCAATTATGTGTTTGAAATACTCAAATACATTTTAAATTTATTGCTATTGTTTTTAAATGGCATTCGTAATTAATGTATAAGCCACGGCAGCATTCTCAACCGCAAAGTGTACGTCAATTAATTATAACATCAGTTACGAAAAATGTAAACAACTTTAAAAATACAAACATGTTGTGCGGCTAAGTGCTACCCTAGTAATTGTTATTTACTTTTTTATTTTAATCGATTTCAAGTCTCATTAATTAAATATAATAAGGGACTTAATGGAAGTATTTAATGAATGTATCTATTAATGCCGCTTTTCTTTCATATACCAAAGCGAAAACTTTGCGATAACACATCATACCTTAAGTAACAAAAAAAAAATAAAATAAAATAAAAATAAAAAATATGTTAATAGGATTATGGAAATATTTTACGCGAGCCTAGATGAATGCATTTCTGCTAAGCCCCTTTAATTTATGTTTACGCGTGCGGGGTATAAAATTAATGAAAACAACATCAAAGAAAAACAAAAACAAAATCTGTAAATTGTCAAATGCCCGCAGCATAGACAAAAATAATATGTTTAATGGATGATATATGCTTGTATATATAATGATAGCGAGAATATGATGGTGACTTTTTAATCAAAAGCAATAAAAAAATGTTGTCAAAGCTCTGAAACGCGACTGCTGACAACTAGCAATTGCCAAATGGATTTTATCATAATGCACCTTAAACCAAATTGCGGTTCAATTGTGGTCAGCAATGTGCTACAGATACAGCTAATCCACAAATAAATAGATAAGCCGTCATGATTTGATAAAGCATGCTGACCGCAGAATATTAAATTTATAAACGGTGTGCAACGAATCCATAAATAAAGTGCAGCTTATTTACAAGAGGAAGGTGCTTTCAGAATGTGATCAGAATGAACCGCAAAGATTCGATTTTTTACACAATTATTTGTGTATACTATTATGAATTTATTTATGACTTCGTAGTATACAAAAAAAAACGGAAAAAAATTTAAATTTTGGAATTGTGACTCTTTGGTATATATATATATATAATTGTTCCTCCTTCTTCTTCTTAACAATAATACTCAAGAATATATTTGGAGCAGCTGATTAAAAAAACATTTAAGGATAATCTATAAATACAAATTTGATTAACAGAACATAAGAGTATCGTTCCGTTAAACTAGTATACATCACTCATATATATTTGAAATGCCGCAGATTCGCGCTATTTTTTTCAAATTTGCAGTTACACTTACAGCTAACTGTGCAAAATTTATGTTGACATATTACTCATACGTAATGTTGACAACCGCTGGTGGCCCAGCCACAGTTGATAGGCAAACATGTTGACAACATGCCGCTGTCAGGGCTATTGCCCAGTTATTAGCTGACTTTGGCTTTGGTTATGCGCTTCTCTTTTTTATTTGTGTTGGCCAAAAAAACAAATGGCTAGGCCATCAACCACAAACTATGCTGGCCCAAGCACAAACATAACCATATCCATATATGTGTGAATGTTTGAGTGTTTGTGTGTAATACTTGGGCATTTGCCATGTGCTCGTCATCGTTTAGCTGCTTGCTGCTGGCAAAAGTTCTAATTTTTCAAACCACAAAAAAACACTCACAAATTTCTTATTGCAAATCGTGCGACCGGCGTGCCAAAAAAAAACTAAAAATATGCTACAATTCTCTTCTCGCAGAGATGTGTGTACCAAACACAAAAGCCCCGCCCTTACCAGCCCCAAAATATGCCTTCATTTCACCCCTTTATTATCCATCCAACCTTATTTCTTATCCAGATACGAAATAACCTATCAACGTGCTCAACTAAGTTCTCGGGAAATATACTTTTCACATTCAAGAAATCTGTTACACATTGGTTAAACATTCTTGGACTATTATTAGTTCAAGGGAGCTATGAATATTGTTTTATCATAATCGGTATATGCAATCTTTAACTTCAAATTCAATACAATTATACACAATTAAAGCTTAGCAATCTCTTTCTCTCTGCATCTCTCTCTCTCTCTCTCTCTCTCTCTCTCTATCTCTCTCTCATTTAGTTCTCTATCTATTTATCACCTCCTCTGTCTCGACACCGAAATGCTAGGGTATTTGGCGTACGCCTTTCTATGAAATGATTTTCTCTCTTGTTATTTTCATTTTGTTTTTGATTTTATTTTATTTGTTTTTTTTTTCATTTCATAAGTAAAATGGGTGACCTCCATCGAACCAACTGACGCACTTATTTTGCGCTTTGAATCCAATCACGTACCAATTTTCCAAATTTAACCTTTTTGAGCCGGGTCGGCGGTTGAGCGGCAATTGGCGGCAATTGAACTCGACGCTGTGTCTGCGCCGTACTTTGGTACGATGTGGTGTGTTGCCAATCGCTGTTGCCAATAAAAACCATTTGCCAAAGTGAAATTTATATGGGCGCGTCAATAAAAAGGGGCAGGAGTTGCCCAAACGATACGTGGCAAGGGGAATTACTCACGTTGCCAACGTTCTTTGAACCGTTTCAATTGACCAGCGGCACTCACACTGGTCCTATCACTGTCTCAGTCTCTGTCACTGTCTCTGTTTCTGTCCCTCAGCGCACCGCACCTGCGTCTCGCTTCTCTGATTGTGCCCTGTGGATTTTGTTCTCCACTTGGAGCCTATAGTCGTATTCAGGCCACTTTCTACGACTACACTTTGTTGCGGGCCCTTTCGCCATATTCCGAAAGCTGCGTTGTTTGAGTGGCCACACGAATTTGGCTTCAACTTGCCCACACCAAACCTGCCCAGTCTTTGCTGGCTCCCCAGGCCCAATTATTTGCAGTCTACTTTTGCCGGTTCGATGCCTGTAAGCGACACCATAATATTTTGGACGTGTTGAACAGAAGCAGTCACACTCAAGCAGTGCACTCACTGACCTCTCCAAACTTTGACCCCATCGATATGCACACAACTGTTTGACTCACTTTTCCACATTCTGTCTCCATCTGTCTCTCTCTCTCTCGCTCTCGCTCTCTCTCACTCTCCCTCTCTCTCTTTCTCGCCTTGCCTGCACACAAATTTTTTGCTCAATTTGTTGAAAGCGCGTTTTGCCAGCATTATATTACTTTATAGTACATGACCAGAACAGGGCGCTTTGGGTCTACATCCATGTCGTGTCATGTTTGCCTTGGAGAGCCCCGAACGCTAACCGGTCCATCAGTTTCTTACAACACTTTACTTTATTCGCATTTTCGCATTTTGTTCCCATTTCTCTCGTTGTTTCTGTAATGGACGAGTGCAAATGTAAGTGCTGAACTTATTGCAGTGATTGATAAAGCTACTTATTTGAGTGCACATGAATACAAGTGACAATGAATGTTGAACACTCAAATATAATTTTCTCTTGTCGATAGCCATAAATCAGCTAGTGCTGCAAATTCGATAAGTTACACAATTACAATCATTTTACTTATTAGAACGCACAATTTTTAATCTTTTAGTCCAATAAATAAAAACACATATTGCAAAAATATATATGTCAAATACAGCATTTTAATACTTAATTTCAGAATTTTGAATTTCCCTCAAAAAGAATTATTAATTGTATATTAGCCTAGTTTAAGCTGAATCTTTTTATAGCGTTTTCATTCAATTAGCTCAAAGCACACTATCAATCCTCCATGTAAAGATGGATTTAATACGAGATTATAAAATATTTCAACATTTTTTTCTTATATGCTATATCAGAGAGTAGCCCGATTTTAGCAATTTGTTGTCATTATATAATTTTTAATTCTTTATTAATAATGCTGAACATTGATGGTAAGTACTTTTTGCAAACCAATATCGAATGTTTAATTCAGCACAAAGCTAGCTAAGCGGGCACTTGCATTACAAAGGGATTTGCAATCGCACACCCAACACACACAATTTGAAGGGCTTTGCCCTACGCTCTGTATAAGTATTCATGTGTTCTTTATGAATACTCGTTTCGATGCTATCTGATCTGCTCTGGTGCGGCTTCAGCTACATTTTGGTTACAAATTGATGCCATATGTTTGGCATTTAATGCATTTGGCCAAGGCTGGAGCAGAGTTGAGGTAAAGTTGGGTTGGTGTCCTGCTGGTGCCAGGTTCGTATATATATGCACATACATACATACATAGTGCCCTTTTTAATGCAGTGGCTGCATAATTTTTGCACGCGTAAGTCGCCTGCATTATCCGGGCTATAAATCGGACAAGGCTTTCTTTCCACTGCATGCGGTCGAGCAGTTAATTTTCCACTGGCGACTCAATTTGCACTCGATTTGCAGCCCGGCTGACCACTGGCCAGTGGCCAATGGCCAATGGCGAGTCGCAAGTTGCACTTGCACCTGAAGCAGTGCCACTTGAGTGGCATTCATTCGTTTCATTACCTTTATTGGTACACAGTGCCCAAACTTTCTCTGTTCCTCACTCTCGTTCTGTTTCTATCACTCCCTACCACTTAATATATTTGTCCAAAAATGCTAAAACTCCGTCTAACCTTTTTCTGTCGGGCCTTCCGGATGCCCAAAGTTTTGAATTCAATTTGTTTGCCAGCAGGCAAGCTGCCAAACCGAAACCAGCTCAATTCGTAGGGCTGCTTAGCATTTGCCTGCCTGCCTGCCTGTCGCTCTGCCGAAAGTTATTGATTTAATTCGTATCTGGGGAATGCTTAATCAAAAAAATACCCGCTGCCAATTTGTGAGCCGCGAAGTGTGTGTAGTATATCGATGTGTATGTATATGTGTGTTGGGTGTGCGTCTGTTCAATGCCGTATTTCCGCATAGTTTTCGCCATTCTTATTTTATTCGCCATAATATCGATTGGCTCATAATTTCCCCACGGCTAGCTGGTCTTGCCTTGGCTCTTGGCTCGATTGCCTATCAGTCAGTCACTAGTAAGACTACTCAGGCACATATACTTTCATGGCAGCTTCAAATCGAAACGTTTATTTTTATTGCAATTATTTATTTTTCCCTTAGATTTATCTGTTCATAAAACCTAATTGAAAGCTTACATACACTAATAGACAAAAGATGGATGCATCTGTCGCCTGTTAAGGCTGACCAAGTGCAGAATACCTCAGCCTTGCTTCCATTTGCCGTTGCATTTTTACATATTTCACAATGATGGCTCAACTAGAATGTACATCTGTAATAAAACGAGCTTCTTATTATTCAGCAGATCGATTTCTAAGCAATGTAGATACTGTCTTATTATATTATTTATTATTTAGAACTTTTTTAAAGTACTCAAACTAAACTATGATTAGACACTTATTCGTATCTAGAAAAACTTTACTTGCTATGGCTTAAATGCTATAAAAGTCAAAACTTGCAGTGCACTCCAAAAGCGGGCTTAAAATAAAGTATATATATAAAAAACCAAGCTTCGTTTTAAGTGCTATATAAAACTAGTGTATGAAAAGGCGAATGCAGTTCGAATGCGAAAGCGAATGCAGTTACATACTCACACAAGCTAGAGAAATGTGGGTGAAGATGCTGGGAGCCGGGAGCTGTATATTGGATGATGGTCAGACAGTGGTCAAGTCATTCGAGTTGGGTGACAAAACGAAAATGCCGATGCGCTTTTGCTCAGCTCTGCAAAGATTTTACTACATTCAAGTAATTTAAAATTTATAGATTCAAATTCAAAATGTCCAAAGAGTGGAGTAAATAAAAGCTGATGGCGAAATCTTAAATGCGGAGCGAACGATGCAAAGTTGTGGTTTTAAGGCCAGTTTTAAGCCAGTGGGATAGCACTTTGGAACAGCAGCCAGTTACGCGTACGTTTAATGGAGTGCCTAATGGATGAACATGTCAGAACAGAATGGGGCAAATCCCCAGCAGCGACAGCCTGATGAATACAAATAGTTTGGCTTGTTGGCTCCCAGCTAATCTCCCAAAAATGGGACACCCAGCAAAGAGAACAACTGTAAGCAACAACCTACAATATTTTAAGCAATTGGCTTAACATATTGAATATATATTGAATATTAGTATGATAATCTGTAATTTATAGAATTTAAGCTAAAAACTGCTATATGTAGTGTACTGTTGTCGACAACAAAGTCGACAGATACTTACAAATGTTCGTAAAACGTTTGCTTAAAATCGGGGACACGCTTTAATAGTCCTCAATAGTGACAGTACAATTCTATTATTGAGGATTCCTTCTAAAACTAAAATTAGAAGCGATACTCCATGAAAAAAAACAGAATAAAAAAATAGGAAATAATAAATTAACTAACAAAATGAGGTTCAAACAAAATGTAATTTAAGAAATTTATGTACAAAATAATTTGAATCAAGTTTAATTTTATCAATGAATAATAAAGTAAATTTAAAAATTTTAATTTAAGCATAAAAATTTTAATATTAAAGATTAAAAGATAACAAGATTTTATGGAATTGAGGCATTACGACAAGAAAAAATGATTTGAAATTATTATATTAAATTCAAAGCTCCGGTCTGCAAAAGCATATCCAATTCGACATGCCAAAAACATCTGTTCTATCTGTCCGTAAAGCCATAAAGAGTGGTAGTTCCATCTTCCACCTCTTAACACTCTTGAATACTAGCAATTGTTACGTTTTGCTAACAAAACAAATGCAGAGATCTGGTTCAACACTCTCAACTTGAGCTGGCAGCCACTCGAAACTGCCAGTGAATTGAGCAAGAGGCAACAATGGTGAGCAACTGCGATGGCCAGGACGAGAACAGGTCGACGACACTTCAACCTCAGCGCTGATGCAACCAACGAACTTTCAACGCAAAAGGTGCAAAATAAGAATAGCCAAACAATAAATAAAACGGAAAACGCTGAAGCAACCAGAACAGCTAACGCAACAGCAACAACAATGGCCAGGCAAAGCTGTGGCAGTGGCAAACTTTTGAATTATTTATCTAGCGCTGAAAGGACGTTTTCATTAAAATGCAGCAACAATTTTAAAGTGCGAGATAACTGCCAACGAGACGATTATTCAAGTGAGTTCATTTGCCTGCAAGGAATGAAAAACACGCTGATAAAATGTTCGCATATCTGCATAAATCCATATGTGTATATATTTATTGATTTATATTCAAGTAAACCAACTTGGGCTAGACTTGTTATTTTTCAACTTCAACTTTAATCGTAACTATCGAAACACAGATATCGAAGCATAGTCCCAACAATTGAGGCACCAGGTCTCTTTAAGCACACAATAAAATTAGACTTAGAATACCCAAGTGGCTCTAGTAAAGAATTCTAGTAAGTCAGATAGCTACACTAGGAATTATCAGTTGGGGAATCTGCCGATTTCATTACATCACATTAAGCTACGAACACATAGAAATCCTCAACTCTCAATTCTTGAATTCGTGCAAGAATCAATTTTGATGGAGAAGCTGTAGGATCAGAAGGGAGCACAATAGTTAAAGCTAGATCGCTGTGAATGAATAACAATAATAATAATAATAATAATGAAAATAATAATGACAAAAAGTCTTTCTTAAATTACTGGCTATGTTATGCATCAGTTCATTTTATTCTTTGGGAAAATATAATTTTAAGCAATTCCGCCTGCTTCCTGTACTGATGGTCTTTTCATGTTTTTGCATTCGTAAACGCTTTCTGTCCGTGCCGCTTACAAAACAACTCGAATTTCAAATTAAAACTTAAAAAAAAAACAATATTTTCAGCTGACAAATATATAAAAGTGCACTTGTGCAAGTGAGTGCAGCAAGCTGACGCCATGACGCACATATACAAATGGTCAGCATCGAAAGACGAGTCTATCCCCGATCTCCGATCGCTAAAAACTTTAAGTTGTCAACATAAGGTATCAATAAACCCCCGTTTCGCGGATTTTAACACACAGCCTGAAGGAGTTACAAGCACCGAGCTTTTTACTTACATCCCCTGATCCAAAAACAATTTACAAATTCTTCGACGATCATGCACTTAAAAAAACACAGAAGATATTTTAAAACAACGTTTCGGAAAATATACTTACTGTTATCATTGCTCAATAGTACTATACTCCCTGTTTTTGCAAGCTGTTTTATACAGTTTTCAACAGGGGCCAAACTATGATAAAAAGTGTATGGCGGCATCAAGGAGTGGAGGGAATGGTAATTTGTAATACGGCAGGAAAATAGTTTACTTGTGAACAGTAAAAAATGCGATGCTGGAAATTGTTTCGCATTTTAATTTAACTCAATTTTTTGCTGTTCACATCTCTCCCTTCCCTATTTTTTGCTTATTTTAGGGTTTTGCGTCGCTTAGGAAGCAGAAATGCGAGTTCAGCGACTGGTCAAATATGAATATTTCGCATGCATATTATTATATTAAGCCTCTATATGCATCTGGATGTTTTCGTCCAGTTTTAATAGGCTTTATATGTTTTGCTGCTCCATCCACATTACACGCACTTGTTTTTCACTCTTTCCATTTGTTTTTGTTGCAATGAACAACTTTTTCATATGCGTTTTTTGTTAATTCTTGCCATAAAAAGGAAAGCATGGAAAAATGCAAAAATGCAAAAGAATGGAGAGATGAAAAATTCTTGATAAGTGCGACGAACGCTTCACAACTTTTCAGATCAAAATGGGATGCAAATGTTTTTCCATGGAGTATATAAAATGTTTTATATTACAAATAAAACAAATATAAAATAAACTTTGCCCCATATCTCACATTTTGGGTCCCCGTTTAATGTTTTAAAGGGTAGTTTTCCTTTAAGAATCTATTTAAAAGCACTTGCCGATTAGGCTAAAACAAACAAACAAAACAAACTAATTTAGTTTGAATATTATCGATTATTATGAATTAATCATGTCAATCTTTTGGTATCACCTAAAGTAATTTCAATATATAACAAAATAAATAAATAAATGATTAAGCAACCTATTCGCAATTCAAAGTATATATCTGAGGCATAGCTGAACAGTTCAGATATAGTAAATATCCAGGCGCATAGTAAACATCGCATAATATGTTTTCTTCAATTTACAATTTGCATAGTAATTGCATTTTTATTTTGTGTGGTTAATGGTTATCGCACTCATTGCTTTCAACCTATATGCTCTGTCGCAATCATTGCATTCTCTTTTTATTCTGGCCCAAATAAACATAACATAAATTTAAATCGTGGCGCGGATCGGGCGACCACTTTAAGTGCGAGATGCATAATTTAGTTAATTCCCTTAACGCATTTTGCTCTTGTTGTTTTGATTGTTTATTTGTTTTTGTTTTTATTTGTTTTTATTACGTTGATTTTGTTGTTGTTGTTTTGTTGTCAGCTTGTTTCAAGCTGAATTATGGCGCATTTGCAGCGCTTCCATGAGCTGCGTATCTCTCGTAAATATCGCGTATACGCCGTGTGCTGGGCCACCCAAAGCCGGAGCCGCTGCTGCAACGGATGCAACTTTTGGGGGATGGAAGTGCCAGGGGAGTTTTTAGCTGTTGTGCTGTTGTGTTATGTTACCGTTACAGTCTGGCTACAAAAATGCATATCCATGCAGCAGTGAGCAATTTCTTTGCTGTAGCTTTTGCCGTCGAGTCGTTTCATCGCGCAATTTCCGCACAAGTGTTGGCAATATAAAAATAGCGACAAAATATAAAAGTAATTTATGTACACTTTTTCCATATCATTTCTATATGCATATACATATACACTTGCAAGTAAATATGTATGTATTTAAGTCGGTGAGTTGGTTGTTGTTTGCCTGTTGCCCGACTGCTTGGGGTAGTTTATGAAACTGCATTCAAAACTGATGCTGAAAATATGAAAAATGCATGCTGATGCTCTCGTTTATATGCACAAACTGCATTTAATTTATTAAAATATATATTTTTGCTAGCTGTGCACAGCACACAGGCAGGTAGACAGACAGACCGAGTGCACTGCAGAGACATAGAGACCGCAATTTTGGTCAAAATGCATCAATAATTTATGTATTGAAAATATCGGCAACCACCTAAGCGTTTAATATGCAGTTACCTCGTTCGTGTGTGTGTGTGTGTTGTCGCTGTGTGTCAGCAACTATGACCAAGATTGACAGCTTTTATCAATGCGAAATTTCCGCTATATGCGACATGACCATCAATTTTTAATTGACTCAATGAGCAGTGTGTGGCATTTTCGAATTTAATTAACCAATTTTGAATTTGACGGCCATGCAAATTGCATGAAGCGACCGCCAAACAAAGCGACCAATTTAAATGGATACCCCAATTCATTTCATTAATGTGCATCAGCATAGGTGTCCTAATCATATGGTCAACCGCACAACGACTACATATACACATAACCACATACACTCAACCACAAACACGCGAGTGCAATGAATTGTGTTTCTACATTTTACTATAGAATCGATAGACTTATCACTTTTATTAATTCAATAGCTATTCTGTGGGAATGTGCTATTACTTTATTTCAACTTGTTGGAATGCATGCAACAAGATACATCTGTATCTATATTCATTCAATTATATATATATATATACATTTAGCTTAAAAACTGAGGAAAATATAATTGCTGAAATTTAATTTTATTTATATTAATTTAATATTATTTTTGGGTTTATATTTCATTTTTATATATATATATTATTGCATTGCATTTCCATTCACATTTAGCTCAAAAACTGTGGAAAATATAATTGCTGAAATTTCAATTGGTGTGAATTATATTGTTGTTATTGCCGGAAACAAGAGCTAAATCGAGTTATTTATACACATAGATAGACACATACATATGCCTAGAGACAAGAGTAAGCGATCTTCAGTTATATTATTCTTAATGCCAAAAGTTCAGCAGTTATTTGCGGTATGCACTGAGGCATCCTGTATATTTATAGCTTATCAAGTGCGCAGAAAATGAGCTACAACAATTTGGAAGTTGACAAAAAAGGAATTATGCAAACGTAAAGGGGGCAGAACAAATTTACAACAAAATTGTATCAGCAACACCAACAACGGAAAAGTGGACACAAGTAAAAAAAAAACACGACTCCATAATATGCGAAAACTGTTGTCAGAGTGTAAAAATGTCCATTTACATAGTCATGCATCATACACACACAGTGGAAACGTTTAGATGTACGCACACGTGTAGAATAATTATATATAATATATATGTGTATGGCAGATGTGTGTATATGAAAGTTCATAAATTGTAAATACGACACCCTCAGGCCACAACGAGACACAGATTGCGGCAAACCAGCCAAAATATCTAGTGCTGAGACCTGGTGCTGGCGAAGTGACGCTGTAGCCCAGGTTAAATGCAAATAAATCCCAAAAGCAATGCCCAAAATGTATGCAACACTAAATAAGGCAACAGCAACAGCAACAGTAACTGCCACAGTTTGAGGCAAGTCCGCAGACGTCACCGGCTTTTGCAGCCGCCTGGGCAGGACGTTTCATGGCTCGTTTGCTTGTTCAAAGATAACTGCAACTGCACACACACATATAGTATACGTAACCCAATATGCTAAATATGCCCACAACTGGACAGGTGCCCCAATCGGCCGCTAACCAAAAAAAACTGCAAACAACAGCAAAAACAACATCAACAAACTCATAAATGTGTTGCGGAAATCTGTTGTCGGCAGTATTTCGTCGAAATCCCTGGCGCATCAGAAACGTCAATGCACATGGAAGCTAATGTGGATTATATATACACATATATATTTTAGGAGTGTTTTTAGACAAGAAAGTCATCTTCAGGGACAATTCTGCATATCGTTGATTGAGTAAATAACCTTATTAGAATTGCATATCCTGTATATCGTTGATCCTGAAACTGGATTTAAATCTCCTTTGGATTCATGCCACCATTGACCTGAATAGAAGAGCAAATATTCAATAGATAGTGGACAGGATCGAGAATCTAACCCAGACATTTTATAACAGATGTAATATTTCCTCTTACGCTCATATTTATCGGTCAGTTTGGTAAATTATAGTTTTAAGTAGGCTTAAATATGCAAATTAAATAATAACTAGTAAAAACACAAGAGTTTGAAATTAATTTACTCACACCACTAATAACTCATATTAAGTACATATAGCAATTGTCACCTATATTTATAATTAAGTGGTTAAAATGAAAATGATAAGAACGCAAAAGCCTGTACTAAGTAATATAAGTAATATATAATATAAGCACTACAATCAATAACTACACATTTTCATGCAATATTTTAAAATTATTTCCTGTGCGAGAACTAAACGGAAGAGCCACATCAAAAAAAAAAGTTGCTGTCAAGTTAACTTGACGGTGGCAATCTGCCTGCGCAACTCTTGTCTAAAATTACTCAGATGCTCATAATATTTATGCCAAACTATCCCCATTAAATAAATACTTTGTTGTTGTCTTTTCTTCTTATAATATTATCTACCATTTTTTTTATTTATTGTGCGATCATATTGAACATTTCGAGATGAACAAAAGATAAACAAAGTAATATTTGCAAATTATGAAAGCATTCAGACTTAAGCTTCAGTCACGCATGACAAAAGCAACCATTATGTCTAGTTGTCGTTTTTCAGATCGAATCGATTAAGCTACATACATTTGCGAAACTTCCGCAAACCTTTTGTAACCCGATTTAGTTGGCATAATGGGTGTAATGAACGATAAAAACTCAGTGAAACATTGCCGCACACGTGCTGAATTTGCACTTTGTGAAACGGAAGTCGCATAATTCTGAAGCGGAAACGTCCGATTTGATTGTATTAAGCAGAAATGGCGGCTGCTTAATGAGCAACTTTTAGCTTGCAATTAGTAGACGGGGTTTTCGAGCGGTCAGCCGGACGGACGACTGTACGGCTGGACGGTCCTTAGCATATCGCCGCCGCTCGGCTTGTGGTTTTTGCACATTTCATTTCACTTTCATAATTCACGCAAAGTAAGCAACAACAAACAAACAACTGTGCTAACTTTTTAATGTTTAAAAGCTGTTTGCCGACCATGAGTTGGTGTTGGTATTCAAAGTCGGCATTGCACATTACCCTACACTTCCAAAACAAAACAAAAGAAAACAAAACATTTTTTAATATCCCACGCTTAACTCGATATCAGTTTGAAATTTCATAGCTTAAATAGACTAGTGTATAAAATAATTTTAGCTTGAAGCAACCTTTTTAAAAATCTGTTTGACTTTTGTGCTATCCTGTAGTGAGGGTATCATTGTCTCGACGTACGAAATTGTTTGTTCGAATGATTCCGATTCCGTTGAAACCCATCTTTGTATGTATGCGTGGTATGTGTGCCCGTGGGGAAACAAGGAATTGCGATGACGATGCAATGATACCCTGTTTTAGATTTGGACCACACATTTTGCGCTCTGTGGTTACAGAATTGGTCAACAGTTAAACCACCTCAATTTACGAAAAGTTACACTTCAGTTTAAGGATAGAGTGTTGCTGCTATCTTCGCACACATTCAAGGTTCTGGTAGCAATATAGCTGCTTTTGTCGCACACATTCATAACCCATTAGGACATATTAGAAGCGGTACACGC
Organism: Drosophila macrothrix; assembly: GCA_035042055.1. NCBI lineage: Eukaryota > Metazoa > Arthropoda > Insecta > Diptera > Drosophilidae > Drosophila > Drosophila macrothrix. The sequence goes on along the minus strand of JAWNLX010000587.1, from coordinate 16,300,801 downwards.
ATGCCCAAAAGAGCCTGGGCTTTCCACTTTCCCAGAGAATTTGTCGCAGCGATCGACCGGAAATGGGTGCTATGCCCACGGTTGCAGCTGCTAAGTTGATTTGACGCCTCTATGTATTATCTGCTTACCGCTTTTATTCAAAAATTGTCTAGTGTTGAGTTGGCGACTACGCAACATATATATGATCTACAGTATAAATGTCCTGCTTTATATCAGAGATTTTCATTTTAGGTCCTGTTGATGTTGACTGACTGAAGTTAATGTAAAATCGCAAAACTTTTCGAACATTTTATGGGAGCAGTTTACAAACCTTTGACAAGCATGGCAGTCATAACTTTTAATGCGCTTGTTGACTGTCATGTGGCACGCCCCCATCTATATATATATATTAAAAAAAAGGAATAAACGTCCCGACGACATTTGCAGCTTTACAGCTTGCCACAATGAAACTTCACCGCCGTTTTGCTGTTGTTTGTTTGATGGTTTTCAATGGCAGATTTCCGGTTTCCTGTTGGCGCCGAGTCACAAACATTTTTTCTCCATATTAAAATGGTTTAAAACTGGACAAGCGGCCCACCCAGAAAAAATGCACAAAATGTTTGCACCACCAGCAAAAGAACAACAATGCCCAGCTAATTAAAAACATTTCATAAATTTACCATTCCTTTGGGTACACGAGCGAAGTGCCCGAAAAGTGGCCAACAAAAAACAACTCTAAGTCGCAGTCGGGAGTTCAAAGACACCAAAGACCGGGACGTTTAATGGATGGTGAGGAGGATCGGGGAGGAGTGCGAGCTGGCGGGCCATGCGGCTGGTCCCCGTCACGTGCACTGGGCGCGTCAAATAGAAATTCATTAACAAAACGTTACACAAAATTTTAATTAAATATTAAAATACTAAACTTGTGCGCAATATATTTTTGCTTTTGCTTTTGTTTTTACTCTTGCTGCCGCTGCCATTTTGTGCGACAATTTCTGCATACCATTTTATTCCTTATATTTATAATAGAAAATTGTGTTATACTTATTGCCAATAAGTCTCTCTCTCTCTCTCTCTCTCTCTCTCTCTCTGTCTCTCTCTTTTTCTCACTTCATTAAGACCAGGCTACAAAGCCTTCATTAAAGGTGGTCTGACGATTGATGTAATTTGTTTTTGTACATTTTGGATCATTTCAATTGTCGTCAATTTAATTAGCCAGTTGGCATACAAAGTCCGGGTCAATACACTTAGGTCAATAGATGCCGATTAGTGGAGCCACAAAAATAAAACGTAAGACTTCAGAGCCGCCGCACATGAGTGGCAGCATAAAAGCTCGCAAACAAGTCGGCGTGAAACAGTGAGAGCACCAAAAGCACACATAGCTGTATATATATATAAATATATGTATATATATATTAAATATATGTATATATATATATATATATATATATCGCATGTGCACGCTACGCTTGCCTGCGGCATTTAATGTATCTTTAATTTCCCCAGAGGTTCATGTCGCACACAATCAGAGAGTTGGCGACCTCTGAGTGAGCATATCTCAATTTCTACTTACAATGCGGATTAGTTTAATAACACCAAGCACATAACGCAGGGCATTCTCCAAATCTATTGGATTACAGCAAATATATTGGCAGACAGGCCTTGCACATCATATTCTGCGGAGTTTTAAGGCATCCTTGAACTATACAACAACAAAAAATAAAGCTTTAACTATGTAAATTGCGTAGCAAAAAAAACATTAAAAACTTTACAAAATTTTTTTAAATTTTGTTCAATCTTTTATGCTAACATTTTATTGTAGACAAAATATTTGTATTATTTTTAATTAATATGTTTATTGCGCCTACTTATTTTTTAGGCGGCAGAAACAGATTGTATAAACTTAAAGTTATATTATAGCCAAGCAGCGTTGGTAGGCCGCATACAAAAAAAAAAAAAAACTGGAAAATGTAGCTAAATAACTGAGCAGCGCTATAAGAAACACACATGTGAACGACTGTTGTGTGTATGAATGTGTAATGTGCACCCCAACTTACTCAGAAACAATCACACATGAGTGCAGCCGTCGGATATGCGGATTCGTATTATCGCCCGTCCCAGATCCAAAATACCAAATTGGAATTGGAATTGGAATTGGAATTGGAATTTGAGGAGGTTGATGCCTTTGAGTATAGTTGAAGCTCTTTTATTTTGTTACTTGAGAGGTCTGAATGCCCCAGACGATAATAATGACTTGTAGTTAATGCCGCTAAGCGCCAATGTTGTCCATTCAACACGGAGCGGAATGGAATGGAATGGAATGGAATGGCATACTACAAAATAATAGAAAGGGCAATGATCGATGCGTGGCCAGGAAACCCCTTTCTATTAACCGTTCAAGTCTTAATCTCTCTCTCTCTCTCTCTCTCTCTCTCTCTCAGTCTCAGTCTCTCACTCGCTTAATCTCTCTGCTTATCTCTATTATTACTGTGTCTGTCTCCTTCTGGTAGCGACTAATGACGCCAGTGGGACCGGAAATGTGATGCAATGCATGTAATTAACTTTGGCAAACTTTTGCCTGGCATGGCAGAAGCTGTCAAATTGCAATACTACACTCCGTGCCCCTCCTCCCATCACACAGCACTATTGAATATGTTTGCAATTTTCCCTTGCTATGCTGCAGATTTTGCAAAAGGTTATTTGAATTTGTCCGTGTGTCACATTTTAAAGGAAACCTTTCCGACCACAAAAATTATATTTATCTATCCATTTGTCCGTCCATCTGTTTTGTTTCAGATAGCATATATATCAGATTTAGCAGAATCGGAGAACTCTGTCCTAGTTCCCATAGCTTTCATCGACCAAACGATGAGCTCTTCTTTGAACAACTTTTTTTGTGTAGCTCACTAGTTGAGAGTAATAACAGCCGCAGCTACTGTATCATATAGCAGCCATACGAAAATTTTTTTTTTTAAATTTAGGAATGCATAAGAAAGCAGTTCGATTTTTTTGTTTCAATTTTTTTCATCGTTAGTTGGTAGGTAGGTTGCTGTTTAATAAACCAGGACAAACATGCAAATGAACTCCACTGCCTACCAGAGAAGAGCTGGTCTTGAACCTGGACGTCGGCGTGGTCCCGAACCTGCTGCTGCCCAGACCGGAACAGCCAATGGGAATGCCATGGATTTTGCAGCTGGTATTCATGAGAAGCGCTCGGCATGCCAATAATTTATAACGCAAGCTGTGTGAGTGTAACTGAGTGTGTGTGTGTGTGTGTGTGTTTCTGAGTGTGTATGTGTGTGTGTGTGCATTTGTGTGTGTGTGTTGACTTGTGTGTGCTTTGGTCGACAAGCATCGCGCCATAATTGCCAGAGCAACTTGTTAATGGCTCGACAGGCTCCTTCATATTGTTGTTGCTGCTGCTGCTATTGCTGTTGTTGCTGTTGTTGTGGCCCTGGCCTTTGTTTATGGCCAAAGTGGTGCATGGTTAACAAATTGGCCCTGACAGCTCCAAATTTGACTGAGCTGAGCAGAATAAAGCGTGAAATAGGTCAACGCAAGACAGTTGAAGCCCAAATTTTAAAGCTCAACAGCAAAGTCAATGATTGTGATGATCAACCACATACTCGTATAATATATATTTAACGCAAATATCACGCAGACTATCTATCTACATCATCTACAACAATAACAAAATATTTCCCTAGTTAATAAACAGAACAAAAAAGAAAAAAGAAAAGCACATAAATAACAATAGTCAAATGCAACAAGCGCTTCTATCAATTCTTCAGTTGTACCATTGTCGCCTGTCCACTTCCGTATCCGCTTACACTCTCGACAGTGCTGTGGGCATGCCAATGGAGCAACAACAACGGGAAACCGGAGGAAAAAAGGCAACATTCTGCATATAAAAAATGTGCAATCGCTTGACAGTTGGCCGGCAAGGAACCAAAAAAGTGGAGCACATCAATGGGGATTTATAAAAAATGCAAATTCATTAGAGCAGCCGCTAGCAGGGCGTTGAGTTTTTGGCTCAACTGTTGGCTTAAGGGAATAGTGAGCCTAGACCACCACCCGCCCGGCAGCCTGACCGCCTGACCGCCTGACCGCCCGTCTGCCTGCATGACTCGTTGCCACTAATTCCAGTGAGTGGCCAAGTTGCCATCGCTAACGTGTCTGCCGTGGCAAGGAAAGTGCAGCGTCATAGCATTTTCCTTTTCCAATGGTGTTCGCCTCGTTTCTCAGGGCTGGACTAACATCATTAGTAAATTAAAAAAGTATCGCCGACCAAAACGAACAGCACCATAAGTAAAATAAAAGTTTTAAATTACTTCCACATTAACATATTTGAAAATGTGCGAATAGTGACCTTAAAATCAGGTCATTTAATGGCAAATAAATGCACATGTTTACATCTAACGAGAATCTTAAATCCGTTACTTAATGCTAAGACCAACTATGAATTTCATAGTAAATCAAGAGTGGCCGACATAGCTTTAACTAGTTGTTTTATAACTTGAATGTGTCTGTGAGACTCATAAAAACATTAAGCCAAAAAAAGTAAGACAAAAATGACAGCTTTGCTTTTACCAAAGCAATTGCAAAGATCGATTTGGGGTAGTTAAAGTAAAATAATTAAAAGAACTCAACAACAAACAAATTTCATTAATAATGGGCTTAATTAGCCATATTTTTATTTGAGAATTTAATAGCTTTTACAGGGTATGAGATAGTTTATAGTAAATGTATGAGCAACGGAAATATATAATATTATGTCAAAAGGTAACTACTGCTATCATTCTGCTCATTAAATAACTATAGGGTATTGCCAAGTCAATCATTCATTGTCAGCTACAAAATTTATACTTGGCCCTTTTCCATGAAGTATGATAAAATGACCTTTCAATCTGGCATATTGGCCCACTTGCCCGTTGTTTTGTCGTTTTTACGAGCCGACTGCCTTATGCCCATTTTTTGCTGTGTTGTACATTTGCTACGGCTACATAAGCCGTGTTTGTCGCACACATCGACAGTTTGGTTGAGCAGCGACTGCTTCGCATTGGGGGTCGCACCCGATAGGGACCTGAACTGCATTTTGCACTTTGATTTGCAATTTATGGCACTTGCCATAAATTTCAAACAGCACTTGAGGCGAAAAAACACAGGCAACGGCAAAATAGAATTCCAATTCTTTTGCCAAGAGTTTTGTGATTAAGCTAAACAGCTAGGTCAGGTCCGCTAATGCAGAGGAGACTCTGGCTGGCAGAGAATCTAATGGTCATAAGTTCAATCAACATTTAATTTAATTATAATGCTAAAAGCATTCGGCACCACCGCCAGTGTAAAACATAGATTTGCAATAAACCCAAGTCAAGAGAGGAAAGAAATGCTCAGCAAATGCAATAGCCAAGGCTCGACATGCACATTAATACGGAAGTAATTGTGGTCCTGGCACTCAGACAGACCCGACACTCGACAGCAGCAATTGAAACTACATCAGCTGTGGGCGTGTCAACATTAGCAACACTTTTGCCTCGACTCGCAATGAGGTAACCGAAGCGATCTAACATACAACATACAACATACAAACATACGCAAAGATGCACTGAGGAGGGCAGCACGTCGACGAGCACTTGGAGCAAACTTGAAGTGGCTCTCTTCTGTGGCTGATTGGTTAAAAAATCAATAAAGCAACTTTAATTACACTTATCGTGCACGGAATCATTGCAAGTGAACAAACTGAAATGTATTCAACCCATTGCATAATTAACTGAATAATGTTGATGCGAAACAATCGTCTGTAGCATACAATTATCATTTGTCCGATTAAAATAACAATTACACTACCATCAACTGACATTATATTCGATTCTTTTTAGTTTTATTGAACGCCCTTTTGACAACCATAAATGTATAAAATGTAAAAAGTTATCAAAAACTTTTAAAAGCACTTTTGAAAATAATTAATTAATTCACTTAAAACCCACAAACGTTTTGCATAACATTTTAACAAAATCGAATTGAACTAGGAGCTTAGCGAGTGCAAAATTTCAGCTGCTAAAGCACATCGTACAAATAAAAAAAAAGACGAATAAATTGCTTTAATAGTGCAATTAGATAACGTTAAAATTAACAGCAGCCTGACAGAAACTGGCTTCAACAACTTTAACAAAATACAATTATAAACACATTTATCTCTCCATTTAAAAATAAAAAGTACAAAATGCGCAGTAACTTTTTGTGCTATGCTAACTTTCAACTCGGCTTGTGAGCTTTGTGCGTTGCAACAATAGAAACGGGTATTGTTTTTATTTTACTCTGAACCCATTGAAAATGGCCAAAAAGGGATAATGCAATTTTGTTTGAGTATGTAACAAACAGAGGAAAGTAAATATATTCTTAACCAGCATCTACATAAATCTATATATAACTGTAACACACATGCATTCAAGCAAACATATCTGCATACACAAGTTCTGTTCTGCCAATAGGGTTTAATATGTAGGATGTGTGGGACTTGAATTGACAGGGTATCTTCTAGTCGAGCATTTATACTTGTACATTTTTTTAGTTGGCCCCAACACACAATAATGGACAGGGATACAAATGGAGAGTGAGAGAGAGAGAGAGAGAGAACTCGTTGCAACTTTTGCCACTTTGCAACACTTGCACACATGCTGGCTAAATTAAACACCTCGCGGCAAAAGCTTACCACCTCTACACACACACACACACACATTGAGCCTAGTATGTGTGCGTGCGTATGTGGGCAACTAATTTAAAAAGTAATTTTTACTTCCGGCATTTCCACAGCTGCATTTAGTAGGAGCACAAACACACACCAACATAGCCAAAAAGTGAGCAGCTGCTGCCAAGTTGGTAGCTGCAGTTTTGTGGAATCAAATTTGCGCAGAGAACGCTTAAAGCCAACACAATAGAACAAGTTTATTTGCGCAACCAGCCAAATCAGGGTATATAATAATAGAAGCGCCCACAGTCAGAAAAGGCAACAGCAACAGCTGAGGCAACACGCAAACAACAACAACAAGAACAACAACAACAACAGCGTTGCGAGGATGCTTGCTTATTTAACGCCACCAAAACTGAGGTGTTTGATTATCCTGTGACGGCGCCGCAGCCGCAGGCCGCAGGCCTCAGGCACTCAAATGCTTTGTACTTGGCCACCTCCTTTCGCTCACTGCTTACCTCGCCTCCCTCTCTCCGCATCCTGTCCCGCTTAATTTGATGAACATTCAGCGCATTTCATTAAATTTATTTCCAACCTGCAATTGAATTATGGTAAATCCAATTAATTGCCATTTCGCGACCAATGAATTGTAATCAATTTCAATTGTACAACGTTGCCATTCAGTCAGAGTCATTCACAAAATACATATTGTTGCCTACTTTTCGTATACACATTTATTCGAAAAATAGCAATACTATAGTACTATTTATGAATGTGTCCTAGCAACTATAAAAAAAATATGTACATACATATATACTACATATGTAAATGTTTCTTTGCCATTTTTCTAATTGGCAATTGAAAATGTTGTCGCATAATACACACATATATATGCAATAAATAATGAAAAGTTATGATAAATAGTACTTGAACAAAGGCACAATATCAAACAAACAGATTTGTGTGCCATCTTCAGACTCTCAAACGACTGAAGATTATGCAGACTTGCCATAATAACTGGAATCATCTAAAACCATTCAAATAAACGTGCGCCGTCTATCGCATCATTTACTAATTCATAAGCCTTGGCTTATATAAGCACACAGAGTGGGAGTGGTCGCAAAAGAGAGAGAGACAGAGGGAGAGAGAGAGAGAAAGAGAGAGGGAGAGAGTGTGATAGAGATGGGAGAAGGACAGGCAAGGATACAAAAATGAGACAGAGTCGGAGCGTAAGGCAAGTGTAAGGCATTTAAATATGCAGCTAATCATAAAAATAAAACCAGACAAACACTCAAAGAATAAGCACATAAATGCCATATAAACCATATAAACAAAAATGCGCCATAAAAGCCAAAAACTGAGAGAAAACACAATAAGGAAATGGGCTGAAAACAAGTAGACGCTGGAGCATAGCAACCAGCGGCAGACACAGCAGAGGAGAGCATTTCATTTCATAAGCTCGACATCTTAATCTTAATGAAATACACTCGTTGCCGTCGCCCAATGACAACGACGCCCCTTTACACACACACGCACACACACCTACCCGCCTCCCCCCTTGTGCAACATTGGACAACGACAGTGTTGTGGGCGTTGGGCCATGTTTGAAATTAATTTCATTCACACAAAAATTCTCGCGCACATACAATTTCATTAAGCAAATATTTTCGTCGCCTGGCAGCGTACACCTACCAACCAACCACTTCGTGCCCCAAATGTTTGTTGTTGTTGTTGTTGTTGTTGTTGCTGCTTTTGTTGTTTTTGTTTGTATTTTTGTTTTAGCTACTGCTTTCAGCGAGTTAACGACGCGCAGCATTTATGCGATTTTAATGCCGCGAGCCCTGCTCAAATGAGCCGCTCGTAAAAGCGGCGCAACGTTGGTCCAATGATCAGTGTCAGTGGCACGCCCACTGGGCGACAACGGCATATATAATACAATTAATGCATTAAAAAAAAAGCAATGCGAAACATTTGCATGACCAATAAAAATGACATTTAATGACAGCTGCCAATTTGCAGCCCCAAATAATCACAATAACAATAATTATGAGCTGGCATCGCGTGCACAAAACATTGACAATGGCCAAGTAGCACACAATAAAAAACATTATACATATGTTTGTATGTGTGTCTGTTTGTGGCTGAAAATGATTTCAATTTTCACACAATCCGAGCCAAAATGCATTTCAATCGTATCCAAAACAAAAGCCATCACATGTTAAAGTAATGACTAAAAAACCAGTGAATGTTTCAATTTCAATTCTTATTTTTCTTGTATGATACACTTGAATAAATAGCGATGTACATTTAAGAGCAAAAACAACAATTCTTAAAAAAAAAAAATGCGCCAAAACTGCTTGTCACATGCCACATGCCGTCCGTGTTCACGTGTCCGCCGTGCAACCAAAATTGTTGCCATTGAGTGGCCATTCAAAAGAAGTGGTGAATTGAATGCACATCGAATCGAAATGAACCGAAAGTTTTAAAGTGCATTTGGCCCGATAGCGACAACAACAACAACAACGACAATAGCAACAACAACAACAACAACAACAAAGCTGCAATCTTTAATTGGTGTTTGCGCCATAGTCGAACGCAACAGTTTCGCTGGCGAAGATAAAAAATTCGTTGGCCATGCCACGGTCAGGGCATTAGGCACAACGAGCCTTGCTCGCTCAAATGAGCTGAAATGAACGGATGTCGACTGGGCGGAACGGGGGCGTGGCATGCCGTACCGAAACGCTTGGCGCTGAAATGATTACGCGCTCAAGAGCGGTGTGTAGTCAAAGCTAGCCAGGCACACCCACCTCACCACACAACACTGTAAGACAGGCAGGCAGAGAGAGAGAGTAAGAGAGTGAGAGAGAGAGACAGAGAGAGAGAGAGAGATGGATAGAAATGGAGGCAGCAACCGCAGAGCCGTAGAGCCGTAGAGCCACAGAGACTTTGGGCCAATATTTCAAACACACGTCGAACGCATTTCCGTGAGGAAAATGTTTACAACGGAAATGCAACTTTGGCCGTTGTTCGAGCATAACTGTTGTTTATGTTTGCACACACACTGCACAACCCCAGTCAGCCCAACCAAACATGCCAATGGCCGTCGCTGGTTGGTTATCAACAAAAGTGCTACGCGCCCTGGGAGACAAACGCAGCTGCGCCCCAAACGGCATAAATCCGATGCTCACTTTAAATACCCTTGCAGTGGGTATTTGATCAAGTATCTGACTTATTCTTCTCTGATCCCATAAAATACGAAGAGTTGTTGAATTTAAATGAAGGCTTACTTCCATCCAACATTGACCAACAGTTTTGACAGCCATGCAAATATCTTGGACAGTTTTAAGGCTGGAGTCAGTAAATTGCTAAAAATCGAACATATACAGAGTATTAGGCAGTCGGTCAACGTTCGACTTTCACGTATTTACTTGCTTAAGCAAACAATAAATATTGAGGGTATGTCATTTTCGACGTGCCAAAGATAGCTATTCTTTCTGGTTGTTGCTTTGGTCCACAGGCAGTTACAGCAGTTAAAAAGCCGGTTACAGTCCCGTTTACAGACCCAGTTACCCATTGCTGGCATCTCGTTTTTTTTTTTGTTTTTGTCTTTCGCTCTGCTCTCAGTTGCTGCAATTTTTGACATCAATTTTCTTGCCGTTGACAAAAGCCTTACGCCGTAAATTGAGATGGATGAAAGCCACCAGATATGCAGAGATACACACATATAGACATATAGACAGCCAGAGAGGCAGATTGACGGGTCTAGTGGAAGTGAGCTCGTCGCTCACTCGAACTGAGCCAATAAGCGCACTTGCGTTGAAGCAAAATCCTACCAAAAAAAAAAAAAAAAAAAAAAAAGGAAAACCAGACAAGAAAAATAGGAGAATTTGCTGCGACCCTGTTGCAGTATTTGACGAGTTTCTTAATTGGCTGGTCCTTGCGAAAAAGAAGTATAAAAACGGAATAAAAATACTGAATAAGGCCAACCAGCTTCCTAGGGTCAAGGCAACTTAGACTTAGACCGAGAGAGAGAGAGAGAGAGAAAGAGAGGGAAATGATGATAACACATTTTCATATTGCTTAAAAGTTCCTTTAAAATACTTACTAACTGTTGAGTGTATTATTCTCTCATCCCAAAATTGTTAAGGAGAAAATATTTCAGCTGGCATTTAGATTTAGTTGCTCAATCAAACTTGATCAACCAGTCAACCAGTTTTGCCTCAAGTGGTGTCTTTGAGCGTGGTGTTGTCGAGCGATTGTCCAGATTGGCAAGTCCCAGTATAAATCAAATAAGCAGATTTTCTGTGTCAATTATAGTTGATTATAGTTGTGAACTACTTCCCTGATTAATCGAATATTTGAGGACCATTTACCAACATCAACTAATATCATCGGCTTATTGCAAACACGTAGCTAACGCAATAGCACGTGTGTAAGTGGGTGTGCGGATTGTGGGTGTGCGGATTGTGGGTGTGTGTGTGTTTGTTTTCGATTGCGCCCTTTGAATTTCAATTGAGATTACTGAGTGTAATTAGGAGACATTGAAGCAGAGAGAGAGAGAGAGAGAGAGAGAGAGAGGAAGAGACACGCCCACGTGCTGAGCTGTGTGGAGAAGAAGCTGGTGTTGGCCACTTTATGGTTTTACCCCAAACGGTGCAGACATTTTCATTATTATTGCACAATTGAATGATTTTCATTAAATTGTAATTAACTTGAACTTAATCACTTCGGCAATTGCCAACTAAATCGAGAGGATGGCTAAAGATTCCAGAAGGTCGATATCGCCTAAGCGGCTTAATTTGTGTCTGCAGCTATTCCTCTGTCCCGGAACCGAATCAATAAAGGAATACGTTCAACCATCTGCCTTTCTCGCTTCATCTCTGTCCCTCCCCGTCTCTTTCTCTCTCTCTCTCTCTTTCTCTCTCTCTGCATTGCTTGTGCGTGTTTCAACTGATTGAAATCCATATGAGTGTGGAAATTGTTTAGTTTTCATTCGAATAGACATGCCCAGAAACAAACCAATAGCAGGCAATTAGAGCAAAGAAATCTGATGAACAATAAAACAAGAATTGAGGCTGCTGATTAGCCGCCAGCTAGAAAATAGAAAAAAAAAAAGAAAGAAAATACCTTAACCGATTCAACAGAAAAAATGAAAATGGAAAAAGCGCAGAAAGAAATATGCAAATGAAGCAAGTAAACCTTAAGGGGCAACTGCAGAGTTGGGGGCGATGGCAATTAAGAATGCCTGTGAGCGGCAGGTGCCACTGAGTTGCTAAAGTGTGCCTTGCATATTTTAAGATGCAACCCCATCACTCTACCCCGTCCAATCATCCCTACCAAAACAATGGGCAGGATTGTGCTGTCGCGGCGGCAAAGGCGGTCAAAAGCCCGTCAAGTATCAACTTGCAACAACAAGTGGGACAATCGCAATAATTCCATTCAAGCGCACAAATGTGTTGCACATTTCGTATGCAGGTCCAAGGTGAGCGTTTGAGGCGCCCATCTTGGGGCGTGGTCAGGTGTGAATATTGCCACAGGGCTGACAGCATGGACTTGAGTGTCTTTTCATTTCAAAAGGTTTACGACTTGCAGCAAGGCAACAGCAACTGCAACAGCAACAAAACAAACAAAAACATAAACAGAAAAAGATAGTGGAAATTGAGAGACTGGGAGAATAATGAGCAAACAAGAAAACTGCTCTTGGAGGTGCCAAAGGGAGTAACACAACATAAAAAAAAAGTGAAATTAAATAAACATTTGGAATGGGGCCAATGGCAAGTAGATAAAGATGGCAAATGAAGAAACTTAAGCTACAAATTGTACTCAATGAGAAAAGCACATTTGATTGATCTGATTTTGCTTTACCCATAATATTTGTATTACTTTTGAGTAAGATCGTAAAAATCAATAATAAAAAAAAGAAAATGCTGAAATGAGAAGCTTAATTTGGATCTGCGTTTATCCAGTACAAATTGCGTTTTCTGTCATTTTAAATGGTGAAATTGAAACGGAAACGACTTATCAAAAATGTGTAATGACATTATCCTATTTACACAAACTAATCTCCATCAGTACCTCTTTAAGAAGCTCAAGTTTACGCAATCTATCAGAACTTATAATGAGGCAGTTCTTTGCTTACGCTGTTCACATTTGGAGTCAACTCGCCTCAAACTTTAGAATCATTTCAAATTATAAGTTGGCCAATTTCTGATTGTTTATTAATTCAACTTCTAATTAATTAACCCAACTTCTTAATACTATTAAGATTATTTATTTAGCTTATAGAGTTCGTGTCAGGTGGGTTTTATAAGTGCTTCTTGGAAACTAACATCCATTTTCCACACAAGAATTCAAACTTTTAGAACATTTCACTTTTGGACTAGCAAACAGATTTTGCTTTGATAATAGAAGCGGAAGTTTTTTTGTAAAATAGTTTTAGTAAATATTTGAGTTGCTCAACCAAAAACATTGCTAGAGGAATGTCTCTTAATTGTATTGAGTGCATTTCATAAATACCAATCAATTTATTGAAGATCCTACGTGAATTATTTTTGACTTTAGACCACAACAATCTTTAATCGAAAACATCGTTTCGTTGTTCAACAATTGTTTTGCAGCTAACCGAACGCCAGGAGCAAACAACAGCAACCCAAATGCAAGATGAATTCGGACCAAATAATGCAGATGCCATCTGGGCCGCCGCCTGCCTCGCAGAGAGCTACATGCGGCGAGTTCAGCGGGGACAGGGAGAGCTACGGGGCGACCGGGAATCTGGGGTATGGCGGCATACCGACTACGTCCACCAGCAGTTACGGTTCTTTTGGCGTACTATCCAGCATATCCACAGGGGTGACAGGAACGCCCGCGCTGCCGCTTTTGCTGCCCGTGCCGCCTTTAACCAGCACGTTCAAAACGTCGACGATTACGATGCCGACATCGACTTCGCCATCGCTATTGATCCCGATGTCGACGCCGACGCCTTCCCCCCTCCTCGCCATACCGATGACAACGCCGACTCCGATTCCGACACCGAATCCAATAACGACAGCAACGCCGCCGGCGGCATCGCTCTTGCCCATGTCGATGGCGACAACAACGCCGATGCCAACGCAGCTGCTGCCGATGCCGACGCTAGAGGACATTGAAGTGGCAACACAGCGGCAGCCACCATCAGTGGCGCCGCCGCAGCAGCAGCAGCCAGCCGGCATACTTAAATACCCAACAGCATCGACCATTGGCTATATCAGCGAACTGCTGCCACCGCCGGCCCCGCTACTGGGCACCAGTGCCAGCAGTTCCATTAACAGCAATTGTGGCACTCTGAAGAGCAATGCGAAGCTGCTGCCGTTACAGCTGGTGGGCAGCACGACATCCTCACGACACGGCAAGGATCCACCTGGATCCGCTGGATCGGGAGCGCAGTCACAGCAGCGACAGCGCCGCCAGGGCTGGTGTGCATGCTTTGGCTCCGGGCCAAATGCCTCGGAGGCCAAAACGCCACCAGGCTTTGCGAACAAGTCAAAGAAGCGCAAACAAACGGCCCAAACCGTGTGGTCTGCCCTTCTCACAAACCTTGGCATCTGCATGCTGCTCCTGGCCTACACTCTGCTCGGTAAGTGTTCAAAATTTGAAACACATTGAGCCTTACCACAAATCGAATGCTATTCAAATGGCAAAATGGTTCAACATTTGTTATGGTTTCCACAGTTCATTTAAACCAGATTCATTTAAACCTGATTCATCAATAAATGCTGTACGCCTCTCAACTGCCAGGTTCAGCTCATCTGCAGATCTTCCTGATTGTCATCTTACTACCATATTTTTTTTTTATTTATTTTTTTTTTTTTCTGTTAAAAATAAAAAACAAAAAAAAAACAGATTGATTTCAACTTAAAAGTTGTTTGTAAAAGGTACAAATAAATATGCATTTTCACGATTAATGATTAAGTCGAAAAAGAATATTTGAATAAAATGTTCAAGAGTCTTTATAGATTTTCAGCTCGACGAAAGCGTTGCAGAAACACAATAAAGTTATTTGTTGTGGGTTAAGCTTGCTTGTAATGTGTCGCTCGCATTTCGACAGAATGTGCTCATTAAAATCTGTGAGGAGCTTAGCTTGATTAATTGATAGCATATACATATATATATATATATATATATATATATGTATAGCAACTATCAGTTGAACAAACATTTGTTCGCATTATTGTTGTGTTTTTTTGCTCGCACTCATGTTGACTAATTAACGCAGCATTTTGCGGCGTTTCTCCTTTGCTGCTACATTCAAGAATTTAATTTGCTTTGCCGCTGACTGTGTGCGGCTGCTGTGTGTCAGCGACAGATAACTCGTGCTTAAACATTTGTGGCTACAGATATCTAATGTATCTTGTCACAGTTTCTATGTTTAAATTAACAGCAACAAAAAATAACAACAACAAAAAACATTAAAAAAAATAAAAACAGTTTAGGCAACAGCAGCTACCGTTCACGGCAATGTGATAAATTTAATTAATCATTTTGTCAGCCGCATGCGAATGAAACAACAAAATGGCGTCGGCCGCGATACTGCCACACGGCCAAAACTTCTGCGGCTGGTAAGTGTGGCATACACTTTTGCAGCTGTCATGTTGCCTGGCATGTACTCCTCCTCGCATTGGAAACCAAAGACGGCTGTGCGAACACGACGGCAACGGAAGTGACAGGCTGCCAAATAAAATGTGACAAAATTGGCAGTATGCAAAAGCCAACACACATGTGCCACATCAAATACTCTAAAGCTTAAACAAATCAAAGCATCGTCTACGCATCAGAGATGCTCCCCCAAAAACCGTTACACATCACTGCTAACACGAGTCGCAGTTAATCAAAATAATTTACAATATTTTCAAATACTGCGACTTGCCACAAACTGGCAGCTTTAAATTGTTTACTGTTTTCTCGACTATTAAAAACAAATTTAAATATTTACATGGAAGCGAATTCAGCTCAACCTCTTTCTCCAAATATCGTTTAGATTTTAATTTAAAAAACTCCAAATTAAAGTCAAATATTTCGCATTTAAGTTACTTAATCGTTGGACAGCTCATCACTTTTATTTTATCATTATTATTTGGAATCTTACACAATTTCCAATGATTTTTACAATTTTCATCGACTCTTGAGTCAAGGCCTAAATAAATAATAATAAATTTTGTTGCATTGCAAAAAAAATAAAAAATTTTAGTTGCAGTGTAAAATGATGCCTGGAGATGACTTGCGTCATTTAAATAACTGAAAAGCTGTTGTCAATTTAAGGCTGATACAGTTTGTATTGTATAATTAAATTGTAGATTTTTTAATTTTTCGTGGCTCATCTCCAGCACGCATGGACATGTTATATCCATGTATGGCTTGTGATTGTGTGTGTGTGTGTGTGTGTGTGTGTGTGTGTGTGGGACTGAATTTGACAGCTGCGCAAAAAGTTAGCCGTGTTGCCTTGTTAAAGGAAATCATCAAATGACACAAACAATTATTTAACTTTCTCTAGGCCCCGGTGCGTGAATTTGTGACATCAGCACACGCACATGACAGCTGCCTGTGTAGATGTTTTTATTGTATGTATGTATGTATGTATCTTAATACATGCACATGTGTTGTCTGTTGTCTGTTGTCTGTTGTCCGTGTGTGAGCCTCATTTTGCGTGCATTTTGAGGCTTCAACAAAAGTTTCAAGTTGGCCAAGCACAACAATAACAAGAACAAGAACAGCTACAACAATACAAACAATAGCACCATCAACAATTGCTCCTTTTGTGCGGCTGCTGCTGCCGTTGCTGCCGTTGCTGCCGTTGCTGCCCCAGCTTCACCCCGCTGCAGCCGGACAGCCCCACACCAACTCATGTATTATTTTTAACTTTGACATGTGTTGGCTTTTGCCGACGACATCGACTCATCATTCCCCCATAACATCATTTGCAGCCCCTAAGCTCAACCAACAACAACAACAACAACAACAACAATAACAAAAGTTAAACTTACGGCGAATGTAACCGAAAAACTTTTTCAAAAGTTGACAAAATGCCGCTCCAGCGACACATGTTTGCCTCAGTGTATTTGTGCCTGGCTGTGTATTTGTGCCTGTCTGTGTGTGTGTGTGTGTGTATTAGTTGATCAGCGTAGACATTAAATGACTGACAAGGACACATCAGCTCAAAAACTCACACAGCAGCAGCAAGAGCTTAACAGGCAACTGACAGTGAGCAACCGTCGTGTCAATGAACTCGATTTGACCCATCGCCTTTTGGGGGCCAACATCTTCTTCCGCAGATAGCAAAGATTTGAAAAGCTTGTTCACTGTACAATTATGCATGGCTGCCAATTATTGGTGCCGATCGGAATGCGAATCGATGCGCAGATTAGCAGAGCAAGGTCAAAGGCGTCAAAGAAAGTAATTAAAAAGCTATCGGAGAAGTTTGACTAATCAAGTTGTGCGGCGAATGAAACCACGAAGTTAATTAAGAAAAACCACCCGAAACATAAAGTAAAAAAAAAATATTTAAAAAAAAACCGAAGAAAAATTGCTTTCTTCTAAGTTATGAAAGAAGCAAGTTAAAAAAAAAAATACAAAAAACAAATAGGAAACCGAAGCAAAACAAAACATGTTTAATTCTAGTTTTGCTGGAAGCCCTGCAACAACTTTTAAAAAGTTGATTTTTTTTTTGAATGAAATTGTATAAAAAGCTTTGTGAAATCCGTTGAAACATTTACAAGTTTCAACGAAGTAAAACAAACTAGTTAATAGTTAGCAGCAGTTTGATCTACTTTACAAACACATCGAAGCCAGTCTACCTGACAATGTTGATAGGATAGCATAAGACAACTGCCGTTGACGATTGCTGTGCACAACTCTTGGCCAGTTTGAGACGGGCAATGGACCAACAACCTCAAAGAGTCACTAAACAAATGGGATTGCCTTCACTTATTTGGCGAATACCCTGTACTAAAATGTTGCAATAAAGCTGCTCATGTAACTAGTTGGCTGACATACTGAGTTGAGTTCTAGAAACTATAAAAGCCAAGTGCTTTACACTTCTTGCTGTTCTACCAAGTATACCAAGAAAAGAAGTTCATTTCGGATGTTTTGATAGCTTGATACCCATTTTGGATGTCATCTAAAATGAACGTTTCATGTTTTTGCGACTACTTTTGAGTTTTATTGGTTCTATTTTGGACAGTTAATACTTGTTGGTCCGCTAGTCGAGCACTTTCGACTCAAGTACTCTTACTTTTGGCTTCTTCTCTTGTTGTTGTTGTCGTTAAGTCTCTTGAGTTTAATGCTGTTGTGCGCTTTGCTGCTCTGTTCGCAGGCTCTTTCATATTCCTAACCATCGAGAATGAGGACTCGGCGCTGTTACATCAACAGCACACACTGGCATCCACCAAGCGAAACATGGCAATGTCCGGCAGCATGCACAGCAATGGGAATAGCAATGGCATCTATCAACAGCATAGGTCGCCACAGACGCAGTCACAACAACACCAACAACAACACCAACAACAACAGCATCAGCAGCAGCAGCAGCAGCATCAGCAGCAGCAGCAAGGACCTCACACCGACAATGACACGATGGCCGCTGCAGTTGCCCAGGGGCAGGATTTGGGGCGTGAGAGAGGCGTCTATGGACAAGCATCGAATGACTTTGTTTATGGATTGGATGAGTCCGAAATAGAGGCGGGGCAGACACAGTTTGCCTTATCTCCGGATACTTATGATGTACGACAGCGCACCATTGAGAATATCTGGGACATAACCGTATCCCTCAACATACTCTACAAGGAGAACTGGACAAAGTGAGTTCGCTTTCTCTCTCTCTCTATCTCTCACTCTCTATCTATCTATCTGTCTATCTGTCTATTTGTCTTTGCTTATTTGCTTAACCATATATACACACACACACACAGATTAGCCGCACTTGAAATTGCCAAGTTTCAAGACCAATTAATCAAGAGACTGAACGAGGATGTTATGCTGCAATTATCACACGACGATGCAACTGGAGGACACTCGCTGGCTGGTGGTCCAGCTAATGGTGGGGCAGTTGGCGGCGGCGGTGCGGCTGCAGCGGCAGCATCCAACAATCCGGCAACGGAAGCTGTGCTTCTGCACACACACTTTCATCATCATCGTCTTGGGGGCGGCGGCGGCGGCGGCGTGGGAGGACCGCCGCATGAGTGGAATTTCGCCAAAGCGTTTTTATATTCGCTGACCGTTTTGACCACAATTGGTAAGTGCCGCTGACCTACTACTATGCCGACCAACTAAACATGTGTGCCACAGCCAGAGGCCACACAGAGACACCGAATGCGAATGCCAAAGCGAATGCGAATGCGAGAAATAGAGCAAAGTGGCTGCGGGCCGAACTGACCCCATTTGTTATATTCGAATCGAAACGGAAATTTGCCCGACTTCATTGAATTCCAGAGCTATTGTTCTCAGATAAATTCACAATGGAGCTTGTGACCCCATATTCAGTTTTCGATTAAGCAGCACAAAAGCCGCCTCAATTCACGATAGTTGGTCAGACAAAACTGCCGATTTTCGATAAGCCGATAAGTGTGAAGTGTGGCGAGAAGCTCTTCGATATATATATATATAGATATAGATATACGTGTATAGATAGCGTTATGTGCATTTTATTTGAATGGGATAGTTAACTATATATATTTATTTAGTATTTATAGGTTGAGGCAGATTAGTTGCAAACAACAAATTTTGATTGGGAAAAAGGAAAATAGTAAAAATTACGCAAGCCTGAGCTGATAGCTAAGATCCTTGCTTACAAGGCTAATGGAATGAAAAACAGGCAAATATCAATTGAATTCATTTGATCGGCATCAGCAATTGATAATGTGATTGAAATTAACAGGAAACTACAACAAAAAACAGCAACAAATTATCTAATACGAGCTGGGCAACGGTATCGAAAAGTTTTATTGACTTAAGGCTACAAGTATCGAAATATCGTGTCAATCAATCAATTTTATCAGTTAAAAATCGATTAGTTTTTGAGAAAATGAAGCCAAAGATGCAGCAAATGCCACATTAAATGTTGCAAGAGAACACATGTTCTGTGGCAGTATTTGGTATTTTCTGATGAGATCAAATTCACTTTCGATGGTCCAAGTTGATTTAATTATTAATGGCACGATTTCAGGAAGTGTGAGAGATTTTTCCCTACTCGAAGCTGTGGTCCTGCTTCACTCGTGATATGGACTGCATTCAGTCATCACAACAGGACCTGAAGGGTTTTGTATAAGCCAGTTAGACGAAGTTTTGGTGAACTTTGTGGAGCATCAACCAGACCTGAATGCCCTATTCCAGTAGCATAATGCTCCGACCTGAATTCCATAGAGAACAGGTGGGGAAACCTGTGTCGAGTTTATGCAGGTTTGACACAGTTGAGCAGCTACGAAAGGCTGTCGTTAAGGAATGGTCCCAAATCCCACCACCTGACTTCCAACCAGTTGTTGAATCGATGCCAAATCGAATATCTGAATTCAGAAACAAATCTGCAGGTTGGACACATTATTACAATTTGTTATTTGTATGTCAATTCTATTTGTTATATTCATTTTAATAGCAGTGCCTTTAATCGAATATCCCATCTTAACAACACATTTTAAAAAAAAATTGGATTAAAAAGTGTTCTGTCGATTTTACCAATTTCATATATGTTTTAAAAAACAAGTGGCTTTGATCGAATTTTGCAGAGATTATTACAGAGCTGGGTAAAGAAAGAAAAGCAAAAAAATGGGAATATAAATCGGTAAACGATATTATTTTGTAAAATACTATAAAAAATAAAAGTTAATTTATTATTAGGGCAACGACTGTTTGGCAACATTACTTTATTGATTTTTTTAACTTTCACATAGAATATAATATATTCTTTATCGCAAAATCAAAACCATTTTTTCATCATTTGATGTCACCGTTTTTTCAGTGTATTCATTTTAATTTGACAATGGCTTCTGGTCGATAATCATATGCGATGCGTTGCCCCTCAATTGAGAATACAACAGTTTAGATTGAGATCAAGGCATTTAAATACCTTGAATTGCTGTCGTTATTACCAAAACAATTTCGACTTTGGCAATTGACAATATGTATTCGCAGCGACATGTGCAGCGCCTAAATGACAAACGTTGCACAGTCGATGGCTGTACAGCATTTCGATATGTGAACAATTCCGACGAAACCAGTTAAATGTGTCTGTGTGTGTGTGCGTGTGTGTGTGTGTGCGCGTGTGTGTGTGTGCGTGTGTGTGTGTGTGTGTGTGTGTGTGTGTGTGTCTTATCAAAGATGCTCATCTGTCATTTGTGTGCTCATGTGAGAAGAATATCTTTCAATTGGCATTGTCAAGGCGCACTTGCACACATCCCCACGCACCTCAATTTAACCTATGTGTGTGTGTGTGTGTGTGTGTGTGTGTGTGTGTGTGTGTGTTTGTCGAGCTAAAGAAAGGCAGGCAAAGGCAAAGATGTAAGCTGGCCGTGCTGTGTTTCTCAGTTCTGCAGTTGTTACAGTTCCCAGGGGATGTCAAGTGCTGGCGTTTGCAATTTTTTCTTTTTTTTTTTAAATTTTCTTTTTTTTTTTAGTTTCTGTTACTCGGTAATTTTGTAGGTTCACCCACAAAAAACAAGCTGAAAGTCAAATATTGATAGAGCAAAACAACAAACGAAGATATTTGCTTAGCCCGAATGGCCAAAACACACACACACACAAGCAAGACCGAGAGAGAGAGAGAGAGGGAGAGAGAGAGAGAGAGAGAGAGAGAGAGATGCATAGATAGAGAGGGGTATTGACACGACTTTCCACTTGTGAAAATGCTATAAAATAAAATTTGCAAAAATTTTCTGCTGATCTTGGCAGTTCATGCAAAGGGCCGACCAGCAAATACGCCCTACCCCACCCCACCCCAGCCCACTCCACCTAACCCAAAACCCCCAGCGACAGGCCAATCCCAGACCCAATCCCAATTTCAACATCCAGCCCAATCCCATCCCAAAATGCCGCCCACTGCATAAAATGCTGAACATTTTGACTGGGTTGGGTTTGGGGTTGGGTAATGGGGGATGGGGGATGGGTGAAGGAGGATGGGGATGCGTATGATATTTGGGTAGCAGTGTCAGTTCGCAATTGCGTTAGTCAGCAAGCTGCTGGGACATTTGTATTAACATGACTTCCTGCTTACCAGCGGGCTTATTATTATTATTATTATTGTTTGTTGCGGCTTCCAATGGACGCTGCTTGCCCGCATTGTTCTTGGCCGAACGCCTACCAAAACTGTGTGCGAGCAGCCAACAATATGATTATTATTATTGGCCAGGCCCTTGACTAAGCCACTTACCATTGCCACATCTCAGCTCCACCTAGAGATGGCATCTTATTACACTTTTCTTATATTTTTTTGCTTGCTTTTTGTTGTTGTTGTTTTTTTTTTTTGTGGCACAAACAGATATTTCCGAATTAGGCGATCGAAGATATTTTCAATACAATTAAAGTCAAGAAAAATAAATACACATAAAATTAAAGCACTGCAGATTTTTTGTGACTTATACTTTAAAAACTCTTTATTTGGAATACACTTTTTTTTTTAAATTTGTATTTTTATTTTTTTTTAATTTTTATTTAAGTAGTAATTCCGGAAATAGTTTTTGTAATAACAAACACGACGCTTGATTTTACACTTTACGCATATTTCTAGTGCCAGTTCTAATTCTCCATATATTTATATACATGCATAAGCACGTATGTATATGTATGTATATATATATATATATATATCTATATCTCGCTATGATTGTCTTGGGCATAAATGCGAATTTATAGGCGATTTGCCGGCTCTGGCTTTGGCTCCCGCCTCCAACTCCAACTCCAACTCCAGCCCCGGCTCCGGCTCTGGCACAATAAATAGCCAGGCTCGCCAATCCCTGGACAGCAATAAGACAAGTAATTTAGTTGCAAAATAATTTTAAATTTCATTTTCCATTTTCACAGCACTCACTGCCATCAATTGCGCATCTTGCGATTGCCAGCCAGAGCTAACGGGCGAGTTTTGGGCCGGAGTATCTTTGGTGTTCTTAGCAAGAGAATCACCCAGGCGATTGCCTTTTATGCGTTGCCATTTTCTGTTTTATGGCCATCATGTGGACTTCTTGGGTACACAAATACAAACAGACACACAGACAGACAGAGAGACATACATGTAATCTAAGCATCAATATCTGCATATTATATAAGTGTGCGCTTTATTGACTTGTGGCATAGTTGCAGCCCCCTTTGAGTTGCGTCGAGCATTGTGTCGTATTTATTCAGAGTCACTTTTATAAGTACACAACGAGTCGCATAGACTCCAAAATGGATAGTCGCACAACCCCAAAGCAACCCCAAAAAGCAATTTTAAACAGTTGTTATCTTAACTGATGATAGCTACTTGAATATTATTGGGCTTGTAACATTTACGGCTTTAAGCATCTCTTCCACACATAAACTCAACAATTGAACTAATATTTGTGGTTAGCGTAATGAGTAACTATTTACAAAAGGGAAATCTTTAGTTGAGTTTGCGTTTGCAGGCACAATTCTGTTTGTCAATAAACGCGCTGAGCAGATGTGCCACTAACGGTACACCACCTCCCACCACCCACCTCCCACCACCCAGCACACATACCTGATGCTGCCAATGCTGAGCATCTCGTGCTTTACAACCGCACATATTGGCAAAAATAATTAAACGGCCGAGGTAATAAAAATGCCTAACAAGCTTTTCCAGGTAGACCTCATATCCACCTGCCTACACTCAAAGAAAAGCGCAACACGATTAACAAACAAATAATAATAAGAAATGAGTTAAGTACAAGATTAAATCCGCTTTGATTCAAGTCAATTTCATTAACATTATTTTTACGAGAAAAATGATTATTTGATTCGTACTTGAAATTTGTCAAATGATATGAAGTACTTCATTTCATTTTCTTTTCTTGCTGTGTAGCTTACTACTTACGTGCGTTTATATGGCAAGTGGGCGTGGCACACACACACACACACACATACACATAATCGCCGTCGTCAGGTGTCTCATGCATAAATTGAAAATTTCTTAATTTTATTGTTGGCGCTTGATGTATTTTTATGCATGTAGCCCCAAAGGGCAAGGCAAGACAGGGCAAGACAGGGCAAGACAGGGCAAGGCGTGGCGTGGCGTGGCGAGGGATGCGGTTTATTGCCGTGCCAGGCAGTGTTGGCTGTTGGCTCGGTTTCGGTTTCGGTTTCGGTTTTATTGAGGCTGCGTGTTGTTGCAGAAGAAAGAAATGTGTTGCCTACTTGCGGGCACCGGACATTAAACACAGCACAAAACACACTCATCACAAATAAATTGAATCAATATAAAATAAGATGAAGCAAGTCGAGTGCCAAAACTGGCAATAGAAATAGAACTCGCTCGCCAGAAGTCGGCCAAGTACCTCAACCATAGACTTTACATTGCTTTAGGGTCTCAATCTCACCCACCCACCCACACACACACACACACACACACACACACACGCACACACAAGCATGTAATTGCGTTGACAGCAAATTTAAATGAAATCCTCCGACGGGCCCAAAAAAAAAAATAAAAAAAATACAAAAAAAAGAAAATCTGAGCCATGCTAAAACGTCAATGTGTCAGAAAGCAGACGACAGCATCAGGACCCCATTCAGTGTGTGTGTGTGTGTGTGTGTGCACAGTGTGTGTGTGTGTGTGTGTGTGTGTGTGCACTGTGGGTGATGTGGGACAATTGTGAATGTTGGGTGGAGCATTTGTATATCCACTGAGAGGCTAAGGCTAATAATATTGGCATTGACCCGAAACCAAAGCCGTAGCTGTAAAGCTCAGCTGGCGCACTGTCAATTTGCCAGCAACTTTTGCCGGCCAGACGGGGTTGGGTTGGGTTGGGGTGGATTAGAGGCATCTACATATTTTATTGAAAGATATTGAAAGATTTCAATATTTAGACCCAAGCACCCACCCACACACACACACACACACACACATATATATATATATATGTGTGAGTTATGTGTGAGACAGCGGGTTGCCAAAGACTTATGTCGTATTCAGCTAATAATCGACGATTTGCTCTGCTGCCTCTGACTGCAAGTAATATCGAAATAAATATACGAGTTCGAGTACTTCACATATATATATATATATATATATATATATATGTATACTGCGCAATATACAATTTCTAGTGTGAGAGAAGTCGGAGAGTAGCCGAAAATGTTCAATCGGCATATCCAATATCAATTTGGAAGCGCCGCTCATCAATCGCATTTAATCACACAAGCGAAACTTTGCTTTTTGATCTTGGTAAGAGGAGCCTGTCGGCAAATCGATGTGCCTAATTTCTTTCCTGCCTTTGAATAATGGCAAAGCCGTGCTAAAATTAGAATTAGCAAACACAAAAAACAAATGGAAATTTTTCTTTAATGCTTGAATTGTATTTCCTGATACACTTTCATATCTGCAAGTATCTTTTAAATAAGTATGATTATTGATGGATCTGTTGCACTTCCATCAAGCCTTAATTAAAGTCCTTTGCTATGATGTGCTTTGAGGTTTCCTGCTCATTGTCACCAAATCGATGGAGTTCGATGGAGTTGGCCATGCCTAATTCAGTTAGGTGACTTCTTACAGACCGCTAAGTCTGCCAAGTCTGTTCTTGCCCATGGCTATTAGTTGCTGGCCACATAATCCGAGCGAGATATAAATTAATATGCCAAACGATAATATATGTATATCTCGGCCTGGTCTTTACAACATGGCCAGCTTGATCTGGCGCCCTTTATTTATATGCGAAAATCTGTCGTCTTTTGCAGGCTATGGCAATATTGCACCACGTACAGCGCTTGGCCGAATCGTGACGGTGGCATATGCATTCTTTGGTATACCGCTGACGCTTGTTTATCTGAGCAGCACCGGCAGCATCCTGGCCAAGGTGGCACGCGAGGTATTCTCGAAGGCGCTGTGCTGCTGCCTGTGCTCGAACTGCGGCTATTGTTGCTACGACGAGAAGCGCATGGCGGAGAAGGAGCGTCGCATGAAGCGGAAGCGGCAGCAGGAGGAGCTGCGCAAACATCAGGCCGTCATGCAGGAGCCCTACTATGTCCGAGATGTCTATCATGCCACGCCCGAGAAGCAAGCAGCTGCTGCTGCTGGTGGTGGTGGCGGTGCGGCTGGTGGCACTGATGGCGGTGGTGGTGGTGGTGGTGGTGGCAGCAACTGTACACCAACTGGCATACCGGGACCAGCGTCCAGCAATGCTGCTGCCAGTGGCGGTGCCACGGACATTGATTCGCTGAGTGCCAGCGAGTCGCGCGGCTCAATGCACGGACTGAGCATATTGGCACCGATACTGCTCTGCTTCTCAATGATGATCATCTATATTGTGTTTGGGGCGGCGGTGCTGTATCGTCTGGAGAACTGGCCAATTATTGATGGCATCTATTTCTGTTTCATGAGCCTGTCGACCATCGGTTTTGGTGATATGCTGCCAGGGCTGCGACGCGATTCGAATGCAACGACCTGGTTCTGCTCCGTCTACATAATGTCGGGCATGACCCTGACGGCCATGTGCTTCAATGTCATCCACGAGGAGATCGTCCATCGCATCCGCATCGTTGTCGAGTTCAAAAAGACAAATGCCGCAACAGCTGCCGGCGCCAGCAGCGGCTCAATGCTGGACGTAACGCACGAGGATGGCAATCAGTACTATATGAACGCATCCTGACACTATGAGAAGCGTGCCCATCTTTATCAGCGCAATCCCACCGAGGAGACACTGGTGACAGGTAGGCTTCCCTTCTGCTGTTTGCCGTCTTGTCAAATCATCGTTTTCGCTCAGCATTGTTCAGTTCAGATACAGTTGCAATTAGTGGTAAACTGAGGAATCTGCTAAAGTCAAAAATAAAAATAAAAATAAAAATAAAAACAAAATTAATGCATCCAAAAATAATATTCAAATAGAAGCCAACTGAAAGAATTCCTTTATTTGCACGAATTCTTTACAATAATTAAAAGAAAACCAGTTTTATTCAATAAAAATACGATTTTATTTAAATATATTTGTTTATATTTTAAAAGATATCTGAATTTATTATTATTATTAATTTATTACTCGATTGTAAATACAAGCAGCATTTTGTAGGCAATTCAAATGTCAACTGAATGATTTTCTTTGGTTTTCTGGCACTGCAGAGACGCCCACATCGCTGGTGCTGAAGGACTATGTCAACCATGAACTGGTACCAATACTGACCATGGACCCGAATGGTTCCCGTTTGGGTCTGGCACAGCCAACGCCCGCTTATTCGCCCGCCGCAGCCACCGCCCAGACGACTGGAAAAGTCAATCCCGTGGACACATCAGCGATCCACGGCAGCGAGAGCAGCCTGATGGGCTACACAACAACGCTGAGCAGCCCGCTGCTCGACAGCCAGTCGCAGTCGCAGTCGCAGTCGCAGTCGCAGGCCACCGGACAGGTGTACACACTGGCCGAGGAGACGGAAATCGAGCTGCAGGCTGTGCACACCGAGATCGCAACGGTGGAGCGCATCTAGAGTTTTAGTGATTGGACGGTCGGGCAGTATTAAGTAGTAGCATTTAGAATTAGTCATTAGCTCGTAGAGTGCTCAGTTTAAAGTGTACAATTTTTTTTGTGGGCAACGCCCAGTTAAAAAACAAAATCCAAAGAAAGCCTAGCCCTAACTTTGACTATCATTGTATATAAAATAAAAAAAAAAACCAAGAGAAAGGGAAAGCAAGTAAGAAAGAGAGATAAAGAGAGAGATAGAAATAGAGAGGCGACAGAATACATTTCCATAGTCCGTAAACACAGTAACTAAATATAAGCCAGCCCAAAGGCCGTGCTGCAAAACTTAGTCAATGTAGTAAGCGAACAAAAAGAAAAGAAAAGAAAAGAGAGGAGAAAACAAAAAAATACCACTAAGAAATTAAAAACGAAAACAAAAAGAAAAAGAAAAAAAACTATTATACTATAAGCACTTGCATAGTATGTTCATGTGATGAAATTCACTTCTGAAACACTTCTGGCAGTCCGCGAATGCAACGAGCAGCTGTAGATTACTGATTCTTCTTCTTCTTCTTATGCTACTTCTACTTCCACTTCTTGCTAGTCATCGTCGAGTTAATTAGGAACACGAAACATTTTGTGCATTCAACCTAACCGTATTTATTTTCGAGCCAATTTCAGCACAAGCGTTGTCCAACACTTGGTTCATCACATACGGTAAATACGGTAAATACGGTAAATACTTGGAACTTGCGATGCCTGCAGCATTGTTTTAACCCGTCAAGCGGCACATCAAAGTTAATAAGAAACGAAATAACTACTACATATATAAATAAGTACATATGAATACATATATGCATAAATTATAATAGCAAAGCGAGTAAGAATCTATTCAAGCCCGGCCCCACATTGCAACACTTACATATATATATGTGTACATGCTCGTAAGGCAGACAGCATCCAACATTTTATACGTAATTCAAGCTTACATAGTTAATATATTAATATTAAACACAAACAATAAATTAAAAATAAAAAATAAAAAGAAAACACGTAAAAAACAAAAACCAACATAAAGAGTATGAGAAAGAGCAACAAATTATGCTAATTACATAAAATATGAATATAAATATAGATAATTGTCGTTTTTTTTTTTTTTTTTGATAATGTATTGTAATTGTACAACTTGACATAAAAATATGAATATTATCACTGAATTTAAATTCATATACAATTTAAATAACGTTTAAACTCGAACTTTGTAAATGAAAGCATGTTTGAATGTACCCAATTGTATATTTACAAGAGCAGCGAGCGAAATGCATAAATAAAACTTAAAAAAGTAACGATGTTAAAGTAACAGTGTTTCAAACAATTATACTAACTAACTACTAACTAATCTTGCTAAATTGCAATCATTTTCCAAGTCTTTTTAGCCATGACACTTGCAACACATGGCGCCATCTGTTGAGAATCGACCACAACGATTATCATGCACGCCATCTATCGAAATGACTGCCAAGCGGTGCTACTCATCAAGCTGTTGTTTTGGCGCCCAATTCAAATGTGCATGTGAAATGAGTATTATTTTACCAATCGAATTGGAAATATTTTTCTATTGAAATTTTATATTTATATTTCGTATCTAAAACAAATTATAAATAACGTCAATTTCGCTAAAATGCTTATCATTTGAAAACTGTAAAAAAATATTTTAAATTAATAACGTTGATTCTTGTTTGTCAAACGAAGAGTCAAACAGGAGTCAATAAATGCCTGCTGTGTGTTGTGGATATTTGCGTTGCTTGCAGCTTGCGGCAGAAGTAAGAGAATGCAAGTGGTGAGAGAACTCATTCTCTGAAATGCCTTACGAACAGCAGCCGAACGCGAATTTTCGTCAGACACACGAAGAATCTTCGGGTGTCTGTCTGTTCAGGCACGTGTAAATGTGCCGGCAGCGCTGCACCAGAATTTTGTTTGCATGCGTTCTGCGAAATTAACAAAATGCCCATCCCTGGATCCAAGGCACCAGCAGGAATAACTGTGAATAATTTTTTGTGGCCGCTCTTATCACGCCAATGTCGTCGACCACAAAGCGAATATAGCAATAAGAATGCCGCCAAACTTCTTTTTATTGAAAAGTGCAGCTTTGAGTGATAAACAAATTACCACATTGTATTTAAAAAAATAACGTCATCTGAGTAATTAATCACCGTAACAAGTAATAATCGATAATCAATTTTGAGGTTCTGCAAGTATCGTCTGCATGTTCGGATATATTGCTCATGTTTTCGAAAAGGTTTTGAGTATATCTTGGGCACACCGAAAATTAAATACCCTTGCAGATTGGGGTATGTTTTTCGAAAATTGGATGAACAAAATGAGAACAGAGATTCGGCCAGTGATGATGTTAAACATTTACATACACTTTATGGCGTCGCTATAACTATAATACCACTCATAAGGGTATGAGAAACATAATAATGTCTGTGTGTGCGTGTGTGTATGCATGTATGTGGGATGAATGTGTGTATGTATGTGGGAGCTTGTTGTAGAGCATTTAGACTACATGCATAAATATATACATATGTATATATGTAAGTCTGTTTGTATGTACGTGCATATTTACATAAATAAATATGTGCATATGCAAAGATCATTTCTTTGGCAGTCTGTTTTCATTTTCATTTTCATTGAAATTGAATACAGCCAGCATCTGAATAAATTTTGTGCGTATCTTTTGACTGTTTCTCGCTGCACTCACAGACACGATTTGCATAGATTTCGATGCCTTGCTTGCTGTAAATTGCAAATACAAAATCAAATTGAAATGAACGGGGCTGTTTGCTCAGACTGATCACAGCTACACGTACAGTTGCGGTCAAATTAATAGTTATGCAGCTTTTCATAAATAAAATACTCAATATTTTCAAATATAAATGATGATATACAAACAAACAAAAAAAATATGACTGAAAAGTGTACAACGATTTCAGATCTACATTTCAGACCCCATAGGCTACATATATATATATATATATATATATACATATATGTATGTATATTCTTGATCAGGATCCACAGTCGAGCCGCTTAAGAATTTACATTAAACACTTTTATTTCATTTTATCGATAACACGCTTCGATTAGCCAAAATCGGTGCACTCGATGGTTACTATTTTAAATATATGTACATACATATATACGTATGCATATATTTGGAATCAAGCAAGTCTAAGCACAGTTGCACAGTTTGGGGATTCAGGGTATTTCCAGATCGAGCTCTCTCGACTCGAGCATTCTTACTTTGTTGCGACTGTTTGCTTTATTGCTCCACTTTTGCTTGTGACTTTTTAGTGTCTTGTCGCAGTCGCAGTCGCTGTTATTTGATTTTCACATTTTTCTTTATTTTTGGTATCACATGATTACACAAACACACATACATACATACTTGAATTGCTGTTTGCATGTGTTTGTATGTGTCTGTGTGTATAAATATATAGCAAAGGAAAATGGCATTTGAACATTTCGGTTTACGTTCACGTTTAGGATTGAGTAAGCGATCAGTTGATCCCCAACATTTGTCGCCGTCGCTATTTGCTTCTGCTCTGCACAGCATGGTGACGTAAAAGATTGCCTTCGCTCATTGCTTTTATGTGTTTTGTTATCTTGACAACACGCATTTTCGTCGAGTTTTTCTTTCTTTTTTTTCATTTTTTGTTCATCACGTGTTTGGCCGCACATCGTGACTGTTCTAGGTTTGAACACATTATCGTTGCCACTGGCCACACTGTGCAAGCGCAGCACTCGCTCTGCCTATGTTCACATGCTTTTCATATCGATGTATGTATGTAGAAGAGTATTTTGGTTTTGCGCTAGAGAATTGAAAGTGTTCTGCATGTTGGTTTTTTCCCACGCCTGGCAAATCGATAACATGTCGATGTTTCCCACTAGTAATGATTGGCCAATCAATTCTCTGACCATGTCCCTAAATTTCGGAAAGCATATATCTATCTTTTTTTTTAGTAATAGTAACAGAGTACTACGTAGTCGACTACGTCCTTGAGTATCGCTCTCACTTGCTTTTGTTCGTGCGTGTTTTGTCGTAATCTTTCGCACTCTCTTTTTTTGTCTTTCGCTCTCTCACGCAGTCGTCTTATTGTTGTCATGGTCTTTTGCACCTGTTTAACTGCTTTTCGGTATATTCTCTTTCTTATTTTCAACATTTGGCATGTTCTTACTGGTTTTGTGCCTTGAGATTCCCATTGGATAGACTTGAGCGGGTTGTTTAAATCTATAACCGGAGCGGACCACAGGCCCAGAAGCCGCAGCACCGACAAATAAACAGAAATAAGACTAGAATAATGACACTGAGTTATTATTGTTATTATCAGTTTAGCCTTTGATGCCACTTTACATGCAGATCTGTTTTGGTTTGTAAATTGTAAAAAAAGCGCTCCTATATACACAGACATATGTATGTATGAAATAGCGCCTTCGAATTCATCGCAGTTAATGATGCTTATAAATAATGATTTTGTTAATATTTAAGAATGAGGATTCTGAAAAAAATTAAAATAAATATACATATATATAAGTCTTTGCGGATGGTTTCAACCCTTTGGGAATTATAAATCACAGTACTTGCGACACGGATATTGAAAAAAAAGAAACTCTTTAAGTCTTCAAATGCATTCTATGTGATTAAAACCCACTGATTGTATTGAAATCACTACTATATAAAACTAAATAAGAAGCTATATACGAATTCCTGATATTTCTTCGGCCAATTCAAGATATCCTAGAATCTTTCCTGACGAAAGCTAACATGGCAGCACTGACCATATGGTGACAGTAGCGTCTATAACAGTGAGTCAAAATTTTTGGGGGCTGCACTTATCACACCAATGTCAGCGATTAAAAAAAAAATTGACAGTTTTTACTTTTAATCTCGAATTGCCAATTCACATAAGCTTATATATCAATAGTCATTTTAATGTCAACAAAATAAGGATTAACAATAGTTAGCGCAGCGTCAATTCTAGTCACATTCACAGTCAACTATTGATCACCAAAGTCAACAAATTTTTGTTAAGATAATATTAATAAGTAAATAAATAAAATATATAATCAATTAGTTGCCATCCGCGATATGAAAAGAAATTTTGCGAATACAAAAGAAAAGAACGAACTCGCAGTTAATTTTATTTTCATTGTCAACGCGCTAAAGGTAACAAGAATTGTTGACACAAACCATTCACACCATTTTATTACATACAATGTCACTGTGCAGTTGTTGCTGTCAAAATTGACTACTTTGTCAACAATTGTAAATCCAGCGGTAAGTTCATTTATCATTGAAAACAAAACTCTGAAATCAACAACCGAATTCGTCGTCTTTGTCTTTCTTACTCTTTGCACCAATGAGTTCTCTTTCCCTCTCCCTCTCTCTCGCTCTCTTCTCGTTCTCTCTTACTTTTTAATATGTGCTAGCTCTTCGTCTATTCTACTCTCAGTTTGCCCCACATAATTTTTGTTTGTTAGTTTTTCTGCTTCTTGTATGCAGTCTCTGTTGCCGTAACCATCGCTGTATCAGCTAATGCCGCTGACGCTGTGGAGTTGCCTCTGCTTCATTTGTTCTATTTTGTATGCACATATTTGTATGTATGGATGCATGTACAGTGTGTGAATACAGTGGTCATTCGCAAATAACTTCCCGAATACAAATTAGGAACAACCATAAAATTGACATATAAAAATTATTTACAAAAAAAATATATAATCTTATAATTGGCTATAAGTTGCACCTTTTAATCAGATTTCATTATTTCGAATGACCACTATGTATACAAACTAGAGATGGGCTCGGGTCAGGCTTTATTTTGTATTTGGAAAGTTTGCAAAACAGATAATTTTGATTCATAACTTTTAAAACTAGAGCAATGATTATAATTAACACTAATCCTATTTTAACGAAATAAATTCTGTCATCAGAGTAATGTCGAAAGTGACCGACTGGGAGCTACTCTGTATCCACCTTTTGAATATATGCCCATCTCTAATACAAACAAAATTATATTTTTATACTTTGTACATATAAATACAATCACACACACATTTATCTTTGTTTTGTGCGTGTGTGTGTATTTTTGGCCAGCCATGTTTAAAAACAAAAAACAAAAAATCGTTGGCCAAAACCGGCCGGAAAACGAGCATACAACATTTCCAATTAGAGTAATAGCCGCCCGACGCCACCGACGTTTCAATTACGTGAGCGCAGCTAAATGTTTTGCTCTGTGTTGTGTGCCAGCAACTGCGACGTCGTCGTCGACGTCGTCGTCGACTTCGCCTGCAGTACGAAAAAGGCAATGGCAAATCACAAAAATTGTGTATAATTGAGTGACAAACGATAAGAACTCTTTTTTTTTTGTTGTTACTGTTTTATTTTTGTTGCTTATCGGGTGACTTTCTTTTTTCTGCTTGCCATTATTGCTGTTGCTTTGATTTGTGTTGTTGTCGTAGTAGTAGTTGTTGAGTCTATTTTGGCCACATTTTGTGTTCTACTATGCTGTGTGTGTGCTCTTTTTTGTTTTGTTTGTTTTCACTTCGGTAAGCAGCGCAAACACAAATACAAACAAAAAGACGCTCTCTTTGTCGCTATCTCTGTCTAATTAACACGTTCGCATTACAATTTATTTTCATTAATAATGCGACGTGGAACAAGTGCTTGGCCCACGTCTGCCCCACTGTCTGCCCGTCTGCACACGCACACACACACACATACGTACATGCATACATACTTGCGCGTGTGTGTGGATCTAATGGATGTTTGTATTGGTGATCTAAATAAGAGCGCAACACAAACACACGCGCATTACAGCGCAGAATCAGTAACGGCATTTTAGTTTGTCACTTTGTCTTAGTTAAATGGGCAGTATGCTGATCACAAATATAAGTAAAACTAAATTCCTATGCAGGGCAAAATAGGTTGTACTGTTATCGCTCATTATGAGAAATTGAGAATGTTTTGATTCCACGGTGATTATAATTTAATTTATGCTTTAAACACAGAATCATGAGTTTTTTAAAAACTTCAACATATACACATTTTACAAGTCTTATCAAATAATTTTTAAAATAACTACGTACTATATGTGAATACATTGTGCTTAAGTATTTAACAGCTCGCGAGTTGCGATTGGTGTTGTAGTTATGTATGCGGGACAATGAGTAAGAGAGCCAAAACAAAGAGAGAGAGAGAGCGAGAGAACGTGAGAGAGAGACGAGGAATAAGAACGGTCGATGATGATTGTTGTCGACGGCAGTGTTTTGTTATTTGCGGGCGGGTGGCAGCGGCTGCGTCGTCAGTGCCATGTGATGATGCGATTGTATTTGTGTGATTGACTTTTTCGTTGCTCTGCGTGTGACACATGCACACATAACACATACACATGCACATGCACACAAGCACAACGCTCATGGTGTACACACATTTATTCTGTGGGTCTGTTTATATACATATGTACTATATGTACATACAAATATATGTAAAATACACATATCGTATTGGACACTCAAGTTATGGCGAAACTCGAGCATGTCAAAGGTATTTCGGCAATCGAAGACAAGTCGCTCAAAATTCGCAATTAGCAATTATTTATACTATTTCGAAGTGTGTAAGTGACCCAGCATCTAATTTTATTAAATCAAACCTATTTTTTGCAAACGTCTTGCTGCAATGTGCAAAACATACGTATTTACACTTGAACTAACTGTAAGTGATCCACGCTTCTTCTTGATTGTTGCCAAAAACAAAAACCATGTGTTTGCCACGCGCTTGGATCTTGCTCATTTCCACTCTCGCGCTCTCTCACGCACGCATGCACACACACACACAAGGGCGCCGAAAGAGTACGCTCTCATGTGTGTGTATTGATTCATGATCACATAAACAACTTTTTGCAATGTAGAGTTGTACTTTTTTACGAGTTACACATGTACATACATATGTATATAAAAAATTAAATGCTTGGAATGAGACTAGCTACCAATACTGTAGTTGTCAGAGCGCGTAAATGTGTTGACAAGTCACAACAACAGCGCCACCGACAGCAACAATAACAAACAGAAAGTCTGACGGCGAGAGCGGCAAAACACACACACACAGAAGCAGAAGAAATGCCGACTGTTGAGGTAATTCTCTCTAGTGCACAGTGGGCGATAGTGATTGATTTAGTGATAATCTTGAACAATGTTGCTGACATATATATAACAAATTTAATTTAAAGAGTATGTGTAATATTGTTAATTTTAAAACATTCGAAAACTATCGCTAAAACTTTTACTTGTTGCTGGCTGAGACAATATTAATATATAGCTTTGTCAGAATTAAGAAAATCTATTTAAATGAAAACCACAAACATTTGTCCCAATGTGGCATTCGTTTCGTGTTTATGCCGTGTACCCTGCATACAAATAATTAAACCGGGTACTATGAGGTTTTCAAATGTGTGTAACCGGACAAAGGGAATCATATCCAGGCGTAGCAATTAAAGTCGTACGGGCCCGGATAATCAATTCTTTATATATTATATAACTACATATAATACTACTTTGCTGCAAAGTTGTTAAAATAAAAACCACTGATGTCAACAAATTTGTTTGTACAGGGTATCTGTACACGTCTCGCTTCTGTACACTACTTGTTCTTTGGTTTGTCGTTTCGTTGTCGGCTCAGTGAGCGTTCTCTCAATATTATTCATTTTGCATTGTGCCTTTCAGCGCAGCGGACGTGCGGTGTCTACAGACTGCACAGCATAAAAAGAAACTAAATGAAGTAATAGTAATAATAAACACCACTTGGCTTCTCAATATCAACACAGCTAATTCTGATGACTTTGATTTGAAATAATGCGCAAACATAAAACTTATATAAATTTTGCGTAGCATTTTTTTTTAAATTTTTTTTGTCATTGTTGTTTTTGGGCTTATTTGATTGTGGCGCGTTCGTGTGCTGTGTTAATTAATTAGTCGATACATCGAAGAAGAAGAAGAATAGCAACTAAAACAGAAAATTGCGTTTAAAAAAAAAACAACAAAAAAGAAGGTTTGCAAGTGCCGCCCATAATAGAAAAAGAGAAGGACGAGGAGAGCAGCAGAGGAGAGGAGAGTAGAGCGCAGTGCGTGCAGACAGCGTCGACGTTGCGCGAGAGAGCCAGCCGGACAGCGAAACTGGCACTGACGAAATAACAAAACGTGAGTGCAAAATACAAAACATCACAAAAATAAACGTACATAAATTTAATTTCATGGGAAAGTATATGTGTGTGTGTGGTGCGCGTAAGTTTACAAATACAAAATTTTGGTCACACCAACAACGACAACAACAAAATTCGAAAAATAAAGAAAAGATAAAACACGCTGCTGCAGACGAATGCGAGCAGCGACCCCCGCGTCTGTTTTGCGGTTTGTTGTTGTTGTTATTTTGACGCCTCCCCGCTGCAGTGGCCCGCAGCAAGCGGCCGGCGACTGTGGCAGCAACAATTGAAATTGAAATGCAACTGCAACAGCGTTTAGTGTTGAGTTGAGTGGTTAGTGGGGTGGTGGTTGCGTTAAGGGATGGGGCTAGCGGTGTCCGCAAATATTGTCGCTACACTGCTGTCCATCAGTGTTGTGGCAACCTCAGCGTTTTGTAATCTGTGCAACTTATTTGTTGCTGCGCATAACATACGAATAAAGAATCGAGTACATCTTATTTTTTTCTATTTCTTTTTTTTTTTGTTAGGTAAATACGTATATATAAATGTGACTGAGAAGGCCACAATAAATAATTTGTTGTGTCGTGCGTAAATACATACATACCTGACTGCCTATGTATATAAATAAATGTATGTATGTATATGCGTACATACATTATGTGTGACGTCACGTGCTTACTCATTTCAAATTTGTAGAACAAAATTGTAGACAGATTTTGTTTCTTTTGTTGTCTGTCATTTGTAAAAAAAAAGACTGCAAATTGAATAGGAATTAAATATATAAAATGTAAATATTCAATTGATTTCCATCCATCCAGTTCTAAGTGAACGGAACACACAATCTACATTGGCGTCCCAAACGTCTTCGGTTTCAGTGTGTTGTTGTTGAAC
The DNA here is from genome assembly GCA_035042055.1 of Drosophila macrothrix. NCBI lineage: Eukaryota > Metazoa > Arthropoda > Insecta > Diptera > Drosophilidae > Drosophila > Drosophila macrothrix. Next base: position 16,263,368 of record JAWNLX010000587.1, on the reverse strand, counting down.
AGTGAGAGAGACAGTGGGCCGCTCTCTTGCTCTTCCTCTATCGCACTGTCTCTCTCTCTGTCAATAACGCCTGCTGCGTCAGCAAGAAAATAGAAACAGAGCAACGACAACAACGTTTCGACGTCAGCGTCGTCGTTGGCGTCCCATGACGACGACGTTGTTGTTGTATTTATTGTTATTGTTCGTGCTTAGCGAAATTGTTTGATTGTTTGTTGCTATTATTATTATTGTTGTTGTTTTCGCGATCAGCCTTTCATGGATTTGTATTGTTATTTCGATTTGCTCTTCACTGTGCCCTGTTTGCATGCGAGAGAGTATCGAGAGTCGCAATTGTATTGTTTGTGTCGGAATTTGAATTTCTGATAAAGCGTCGCATCGCATCGCATCGTGTCGTGTCGCGTCGTGTCGCGTCGTGTTGCGTCGTCAGTCAAAGCGACCTCGTCGTTGTCTGGTTATTGCTTGCTTTGCTTGCCTGATCAACGCAAAGCACACCAAGAACAACAAAAACAAAACTTTGTGCAATTAGTAGCGACATAAACAGAAACAACACCAATCGTACGAGAGAGGGAGAGGGGGTGGGGAAGTGCGATTATGCAACTTGAAGGGGTCTCTTAAGCTCTTTGTGCGTGCCACTGTCAATTTCGGACTTAAAAATCAATTGGAAATTCTTCAACGCGCCCCCATTAAAAACTAATTGAATATGATGTATGTATGTATGTATATATATATATATTCATATATATATATATGTTTGTATGTGTACATATCATCACTTTTGACTTACATACAAAAAAAAAACCAGAGAACGAGAAGGAGAAGGATGGATGGTGGGGAGAAAGAGCGCCGTACGCATGCATAGACAGGCGACACTTCTTGTTGCCCACCCACTAGGCACATAACCAACTCACGGCTATTTAGGCGCTCTCCGCTCTCTCCTCTCCGCTCTCTCCTCTCCTCTCTCCACTCTCTCTCTCTCTCTCTCTCTCTGCTCTCCGCTCTCTGTCTTAATTTTTATTTGTTGACGCTTTGACTTTGCACCTCGTACGCTATGCGTGGCTGTGTTTTCTGTGTGTTCTATGCTTTTTTTTGAGAACCTTGGTTAAGAAGGGAAGAAGCAAAAGGCAGCAGTCGACGCTGCCGCCGCATGTGGCCGCTGTTTGTTGATTACATAAAAAATGAAAATAATGATGTATGTTTGGATGTATGTATTTAGCTCACTGGCTATATATGTACGTATGTATGTGAATGTGTGTGTGTACAACAACAATAAACAGCGACAAGAAACAACTTTGTGTTATTAGCGCGATAAGATATACATATATATGTGTGTATGTGTGTGTGTGTGTGTGTGTGTGTGTGTGTGTGTATGCAGCAGACCAAATTGCTAGCGAACATTTACCTAATCGAGCTCAGAAACGAGCATTTAGCGAGCATAAACTGACATACATTTTATGTATTATCATAATAATAAACAAATAAATAAACAAACTTAGTATTAAATAATTGCATTGCATTTCTTATTGGCAACACACAAAGCGAGAGATATTGCAACAGGCTCTTTCAACAATCACAATCGCGTTTTTGGTGCAGGCGACAGGAATGTCAGGAGCGAAAAAAAAAGAAAAGGAAGAGATAAGAATTAGCAGGCTAACACAATTAAATATGCATTTGTACAATGAATACCAAGTAAATATTCAATAATTTAATTAGATCAAATATTGAAAATACACAAATAATGCTTAATGGATGCAAATATTAATGTTAATTCTTCACAAAATGTTACGTATAACTCGTCACGTGGATGTGAAGTCTACAAATGTATTGTGCATACATCTGTACATGTATATGAGTATATGTATGTATGTATGTACATCTACATCATCATCTGCCCCCAAATTAGTCAAAGCTCGACAACGAATCTACGCTCGTATGGATTTATTTAATTTGGACGAGTTCTCTGCGGAACACAGGCCTGTTCTGTGCATAACTGGTGCGATTTGGATGATATATTCATGCATATTATTATACTAATAGCTTTATTTGTGTTTGCACTCACGATGTGTACATTTGTATGTGTTTATCTCTGTGTAGTTTATAAGTAGTTCAGTTTGTAGTTGTCCCTGCATTGAATAATTGCCGACATTCCGAATGTGCTAATTAGTTGAAAACGTTTATCACACTCTTTTTTTTCCTGCCTCTTCTTCTTCTTGCTCTGGTATGTTGTGTGCCAATTGGTTTGAGTTAGTTTTAGTCGACCGAAGGGCAAAGACAAACAAAGGGATTGTATGTAATCAAAGGTTCAACTTGTCGATAAAAAAAATAAATAAATATACATATGTATTTTCGGTAAAAAGAAAATGTTTTGGAAACCAGCAAGTTGTGCTGGTATTTTCCAGTTGTTCATTTCATTTCATAAAATTCATCTCACAAAATCACAATTGGAATTGTTTTTAGCATCGCAAATATTGGATGAATAATTAAGAAAAGTATTTTAAATCTATTTTATAAAAGTAATATTTTTGTCAGATGTCAATCGACAATGTTGTCGGGTGTGCAATTAAGCCATCTTACAGTTAAGCGCAATTTGTAGTAAAACAGGTTCGCTTGGTGGGGGAGATGAAGTTAACCTGCTGCTCTGTTTCTTTCTCTTTTCACCGGCGACGCTTTCGCTCTCCCTCTCTCTCGTTCGCTCTCTGTTTTACTTTGTTCTTCTTCGTCAGTTATCAGCAAAATTAGAGGTTGTTTGGAGCTTTTTGTTGTTGTTGTTGTTGTTGTTGGTGGTGGTGCAAAACGCAGCAAATGCCTTTTGGCTATATTTAGTAATATTAATTGTGGTTGACCCAAATTGTTTTTGCTGTTGTTGCCGTTGCTATTGTTGTTGTTGTTCTAATGCTGGCAATGTGCTTAGCCAAAAAGCATACACACAATTTATATATATATATGTGTATGTATATATATATATATATGTATATGTATATGTATATAGAGGCACGCACATGGCAAGCGGTTATTTTGAAAACGACGAAATCAATTGAAATTGAAATTGCCCAAGAACTGTCACTCAACTCGAGTGAGTCGCGTAAAAGGTGTGTGGCTGGTTGAGTAGAGGGCGGTGGGGCAGTGGCAGGGGCAGGGGGAGGGGAATGTGCAGCGCTGCACTCTCTTTAGCGCCTGGCAACAGAGCAACAGCAGCAGCAGCAAACGTAGGCCAAAAACAATTCGCTCTCTCTCTCTCTTTCCAACTCTCGCTCTCTCTCTCTCTCTCTCTCTCACCTAATGCTAAAGCAGCACAAACTACAACAACTACAACAACAATGTTGTGTGTTTATTTTTAGTTGACGATTTTGTTTGATGCGCTTTTTTTTTAGTTATCGCTGCTGCTGAGGCTGCAGTTGCTGCCCCCTTTTATGTAGTACCCAAAAAAGCCGGCAAAACTTGGTTTGCTCTCGTCGCACTCTCTGACTCACACACACACACACACACACACACACACACTCACTCTCTCTCTCGCTCGCTCGCTTTCGTTTGCGTCGCGTTGTTTTTGTGCGTAACCAAAATAAATGTTTAATTTATTTTTAAACAAAAGAAACTAAAGAAGAAGCAGCGCCAGCCAAAGACAATGATGTTTTTCAATTTTCCTTTTCCGCTTGCTTAGATTTGCTAAATACAACAACAGCAACAACAGCGGCAACAACAACAAGCTCAATAAATGCCTGCGCTGCATTTAGCTGAGCTTTTCTGCTCTCGCTTGTGTTGATTACTGTCTGTGTAAGCTTTTTATTATTATTTTTATTTTTGTTTTTGCTCAGCCGTTCGCTTTTGGGCTTCTTGTATTTCCTGCTGCGGGCAGCTGTCGCCGTCGCCGTCGCTGCCTTGCTGCGTTGGCAGCGCACGTGTTGACGCTTTGTCGCATTTAGCACATTTTTCTTTTATTTCTTTAAATTAACTTAATTATTTATTGGGTAATCACGTTTTGCACTTCATTATGCAAATCCCAAATAGCAGCTTGAAGGAATAAGCAACAAAGTGCGTGTGTGTGTGTGTGTGTACATATGTATGCGTATCTGGCTATCGTTTTTCTTTTACATATATATATATATATATATAAATGTATATATTTTAACGCTACAGGTATTTATTAAATGTTGAATTGTTATTACTTGACATTTAATTAGTCAATAGAAATGATGCTTTTGCTATTTCAACAGAATTCATTTTCTTTAGTTAGTTTCGCTTATAACTTTTGGTTTAGGTATGTTTTGTTGCATAACATGCAAAACAACAATTAACATTCATATTCGATTTGCAATGCTTGGCGGCTTATCGTCATCAAAGTGCTCGATATTAACATGTTTCTTCCTCTTCTTCTTGTTTCTCTTCTTCCTCTTCTTCTTGTTGCTGTTGATAATCGAATAGTGATCGTAAATGAGACAGCAACAATCGCGTCTCGCCCCCGTCGCTCTTTCTCGCTCACTCTTTCAATTGAGTCACGCTTGTGTTGAGGGCCTTACCCAAACAGCTGTTTGTTTTGACTGACTGCTGACTGCCGTTGCTATTTGTTGTTGTTGTTATTGCTGTTATCCTTTTGAGCAAAGCACAAGCACAATTCGCGTGTAAATCGCGTCTATAAGGTCGACGTTGACGCCGACGATGCTGATGCCGATGCCGATGCCGATGCCGACGCTAACGTCGTTTGTTTTGTTGTTGCTGGTGTTACTCAGCTTTCAATAAATGGCAATGTCATGCGCCAGCGCTCCCACTCGCAAGCACACACACACACAGATATACATTTTTTTTGCCTTTGCTCTCTCCTACGCTGGTGGCGCTCTTTATCTCTCTTGACTGTCGAATCAAGCTTTCTTGTTGTTTACGACGCGCTTTTGACTTTGTATGTTGCATGCCGGCTCTCTCACACATCGCCAACTTACGTGTCTTTGTTACGTCGGCTCGTGAGTGTGTATGTGTGTTTGTGTGTGTGTGTGTGTGTTTCTCGTTCGGCATTTAATTTGCTGGTGCTGCTGCTGCCGCTGCCGTTTCGCTTCATTCGCTTGTCTGCTCGCGTGCTTTACAGTTCAGTTCGAATTGTGAAAAGCTTCAATAGAAACAAAAACTAAAGTTTATTTTATAAAAGTCAAACAGAAATTGAATAATTTTTTTCTGTGTGTGCCAAATGAATGTTTGGAAGAAGACGTCGTGAGTTTTGCTAGTGAAAAGGTATGTGTTGATCATCCACAACAACAACAACAATAACAATGAACAGTTGTATATATGCATATATATATATATGTATATATATATATGTATATATGCATATATATATAAATATATATAATGAGTGTTGTGTGATCGTGTCTGTGTGTTGTAGAAGGAGCGTGATCTTAAACAAGAGGAAGAGAGAGCCAACAATCCGCGAGAGCGTTCAAAGTGGGAGTCGCCGTCGTGGTAGGCACGAAGTACACCAACAAGAAAACAACAACAACAAATATATATATATATATATATATATGCAATGTGTTGCTCTTTTCGGTGTTTTTTTCAGTGTCGTTTTCTTTAAACGTAAACGTCTCAATCTGTGGCTCGATTTCATAATCTGAATGCTGAAAAAATAAGAAATTCGCAAAATCGCCTCTAATGTATAAAAATACATACAAAATAAGTAAAAACCACGTTGAAAAGTCAGCAGAGCATCCGTGTGTCTGTGTGAGTGTGTGTCAAAATGACACAGAGCGAGAGAGAGAGAGAGCGAGCAGTGCTTACCGCATTGTGCGTGTGTGAGAAGAGTGAAAGCTTCACCGAAAGAGAGAACGAGGCAGAGGCAGACAGGGAGAGAGAGAGAGAGAGAGATAGAGGGGGGGGGGGGGGAGGGGGATAATTGTAATAGTTTTTATATGAAATTAATTATTTATTATTTAAAATAATAAATATCATAAATTATTGATTTAAATTAGTTGTTCTCATTTGTCAATTCCATCAACAATTAGAACGAAAGTGTGGAAGAAAAAACAATATGCAACACAACAATGAAAACAATAACATGGCGACACACACACACACACACATACGCACACATAAAAACGTGAGCACAACAACAACAAAGCGGCCTTGTCGCATTTATTTTATGCTCTCTCCCTCCCTCTCTCTCTCTTTCGAATTAGTTTAAAGTTGTTTTTTAACTTTTTTTATTGTTTTTTTTTTTTGGTTTTTTGTTTGTGAATTATTTGTTCATTATTTTCTTGTTTTTATTTTTCTTGGTATTGCGCATTTTTATAATATTCGCCATTAGTTGTCTTATCAGTTGTGTTGTAAAGTGTGGCATGTGTGCTCGTATGGGTGTGTGTGAGTTCGTATGTGTGTGTGTGTGTGTGTGTTTGTGTTTGTTTCCCCCATTTTCTTTGACTGTGGCTGTCTTCATACGAGGCGTATACGTAATGCAAAAACGTGTGACCCAACTTGAAGGCATCACAAAACACTATATATATATATATATATATGTATATATATATATATATATATATATATATGTGTGTATATAGGTGTATATATGTATATATATATATATAGGTATTCATACACACACACTAACACAGAATCACCCGCACAGCAAATTGTATGCATGGGGTTACGTATACGCCGCGTGGTCGCCGTTTAGCTTTTCGTTGTTGATGTTGTTGCTGTCGCTTCGCTGCTGCTGCTTCTTCTTCTTGCTGAGGCTCGAGAAAATTCTGAAATATGTATGTGTGTGTGTGTGTGTGTGTGTGTGTATGTGTGTACATACTTATGTATATGCATAAAAGAATAGCGTTCAGAAACTAAATAAAAAAAAACTAGCTACACACATAAGCAAAAACACATACATTATATAAACTGAAAAATTCGAAGACAAACAACAATAATAAAAAAAGGTGAAAAATAAACAAATGAAAGTAGATTCGAGGATTTTGATATATTTAAATAAGCTCTTTTGTTGCATAGATTTTGAAATGCAAAATTGCATTTGTCATGTGTGCGATGACAAACGAAATCTATTCGTTTGTTGTCCGATTGTTTTCCGTAAACCAAACGCAATCGTAATAAAATCAACTTTAAGAATTTTTGTTTATATTTCAACAACGCACACAAACACAACAATGGCAAAAAGAGAGCGCCAGAGAGTCAGACAGAGAGAGAGCGAGAGAGAGAGAGAGAGCATATGTCATTGGACGCCGTCGCCATTAAAAAGCTCTCAAAAAATGCTTGGCCAGCTGTTGTTTTTGCGCTGCCGGAAATATGCAAAGCTCGCGCTCTCGCTTCGCCTCGGGTCGGTCTGTCTGTCCCGTTGTCGTTACGTGAATTGTTTTGTTATTTGTTATTATTTATGTGGAGAGCGATTGAAATGGAGATAGGTAAACAAGGCATATTAGCAAACTGATGATGATGACTCTTTCTCGCTCGCTTACACGCTGTACTCTTCATGAAAATGAGTTTGTTACAAACTGTTCGCTCATTTCCCACACTTATTATTATAATTTTTTTTTGTTATAAATTTTATATTTAAAGAGGAAGCAGCTCATTTAACACATATCCCTAAATACTACATACATTCAACACACCAACCAAGAAATAGATTGTAGTTGTTAATTTTAACGTGATTGACACGCAGTTCATTTTGTTGTTGCTATTGCTTCTGTGTGACATTTGTGTGTGTGGTGTGTGTGTGTGTGTGTGCGTTGTGCTCGTATATGATTCATCTATACAACTACAAAGCATTGCGCGCGTTTTATTCGCGTTTTTAACAGCAGCAACAGCAATGACAGCAGCAGGTACAGTTGGCCCAACTGTCTTTTAAAGTTTTGCTTTGCTTCTCTTTTTTTTCTTTATTCCCTTGTTTTTTGTTAACAACAACAACACTAAAAACAACAGCAAGAGTTAGAACTGCACGCCCCCCTCCTGCTGAGGGCTGGCAATTTAACGGTGACATTAACAATAACAATAACAACAGCAAACACGTCAAAATTAGCTGCACAGAGAACGGCATGGAAAGCGTCGTCGTCGCCGCCGTCAACTCCTCTGCTCGCCATTCAAAAGTTTCATAGGTCACACCGAGAGAGAGAGAGAGAGAGAGGCGCAACGGCAGCAGCGCAGCAGCAGCAGCGGTTGACGTTTCTAGAACGAAAAGCTGACAGCTGACGGAGCGGGGCATGCACAGCGTCTGCTGCTAATCTCGGGTCGGAGACGAAGACGAAGACGAGACACAAAAGCTTAATAATAACAACAAAACGACGGCTTAAATAAACGCGCGCGCTCCGCTTTCCGCTTTCGGCTCTCATACTGAAACTGCGCCATTTGCTGCTTGTGTTGTGCTCCAAAAACAAAAGAAAAAAAAAACAAAAACCAACGCAAAGGAAAAGCAGATAAACAACAAAGAGAGAGAGAGAGAGAGAGAGAGAGAGAGAGACTAACACAAAGGCCGAGCGAGTTGACAGCAAGAACGGACGGCAGAGACAGCGACTGAGAGAGATTCAGAGCGGCTAAAGCCACAAACGGCATTTCTTTTTTGTTTATTGTTTTTGTTTTTGGCACACGTCACAACGGCGGCTCAAATTGTGTGCATGCATCTGTTGTGTGTGAGTGTGAGAGAGAGTAAGAACAAATTTGCAATGTTTTATATAAAAATGTGTGTGTGTATTTTGTATTGTGTGCGTCTATTTTAGCAAATTAATTATGGCAAAGGTAAAAAAAAAGACATTGAAAAATGGGCGACAGCGTAATCAAACCACGTTTTCGTTTGTCGCTGTGCTCTCCGAGACGCTACTGTGTGTGCAAATTATCGTTGTATTTTGTTTATAAAAAGTTGTCAAGACGACGACGCAAACTTTCAAAATTGCGTCGCAAGCTTTTTTAACGTATCGCGTTTGGTTTGTGTTGCGGCTGACCAAAAACAACAACAACAAGAACAGCTGTCAAGAGGTACAGACATACATACATATGTACATACACACCTACATATGTGTGCTGTTATTTCTGTATGCGACTGTAAAATAACTTTGTGTGGCGCTTAGTTTAAACTGCTGCTGTTGTTGTTGTTGTTGTTATTAAGCTTTTGCTTTTGCGCTTTGCTGTTCTCTTCGTTTCGTTTGTTGTGACTCGTTTAAGTTGTTTTTGTTTTTTCTTTACGCTTTTCGCTTTTGTTGTGGCGCGCTCGTTTTGCACTTGCCGTGTTAATGTCGTTGTTTTTGTTTCTGTTTCTGTCAAAGTAATTTTGTTGGTAGCCAATAAAAATCAATAAATAATAATACATTTACAGTGGTATACCTCATCATACCTTTTAGACCATTTTTTTTAGAGATGAGCGCGTGCCGTGTTTTTTGTTTTTGTTTTTTAATTTCTCCCTTATTATTGGAGCTTAATTTATCTTTGACATATTTCTGCTTCAAGATCGAAATAAATATAAATATATATTATTTTCGGATACAAAAAAATGAATATTCGTTTCTAGCGTGTGCATTTTGGCAAAGTGTTTTTGCTTCATGTCTCCATCTCTGCCCGCAAATATTTACTCAAATGTTGACAACTGGTAGTGTCTTGAGTGCACTCAAGCAATTCATAAATTTTGTATGTTCAAGTGTTTGAGAAAATGTTGTCATCTCAAAAAGATTTTTAGACTGATTGTTTTAAAATTCAAAATTGCGAAAGTTCGAATATCCAAACGACCAAGGTTCTTAATAATTCATCAAATTTGCACATACATGCAGACGTATGTACATATGTACATACTCTATGCATTTCTACTTGCTCGCCTCTTTTTCATTGCCGTTCTTCACCTGCTCTTAAAGAACAAACGAAATTACTGTTCAAGCGACAGCAAACTAGCAACTAGAATGCAAATGCTGATAAGATAATCCCAACACTAAACACACACACGCACACAAACGCTGAATTGGAATGCGACAGAGGGAGATAGATAGATGGAGAGAGGGAGCGCGAATATAGGTGGAAAGCGAGGAGCGGCAAACGCACACATGCACAAACTTAGACTGACGCTCGCAATAAACTAGCCCAAAAAAGCCCAAGCAGCAACAGCAGCAGGTGAACGCAAGTTGCGTTGCTGGCGTCGCAGCCACTCATCGATCCATAGAGAACAGCCAACCGCAAAAACTACACGCGTAAATTAAAAGCAATAAAAATTCTGTTTTGAAAAAAGATTGCAAAAAAAGAAAAAAAAAAAAATAAAGAAAACCAAACAAAACGCAAACACAGAATATGGCTGCGTCGGGCGTTGATTGCGTAAAGCGTTTAGCATTTTACTTAGGCGCACACACACACACACACACTATGTGTGTGTGTATATCTATGCATGTGTGAGTGTGTATGTTCATATGTGACCACCGTTTGGTGGCCATGGGGAGCTTGAAGCATTTGCTTTGCTATTATCCACAGCGGTACAGTGAGTGCCCGCATTAAGGTATGCAATACAAAAAAGAGAAAGAAAAAAAAAACAACACTGAAATTGAAGGACAACAACGATAGACACAAACACGATTTTTTTGAACATGTGCTGTTTTTTATTGGCCGATTTTATAACCAATTGCTGATAAATAACAGCAGCAACAAGAGCAGCAACAACAAAAAGAGCACGATATCAAGTAAAGCTGCACGGGTATGGCGACTACGATACTACTGTGTCTATATACCCTCCAACATATACATACATATATTTGTAAATGCACAGAGGAGGTGGTATGCCACATGATTAACGTTTTTGTTGCGTTCCAAGCCAAAAATTACGACGTAAATCAAAACGACTTAAAGCGAATTTTGAGTCTCTCAGACGATTCATGAATTCGATTTGTTTGTTCTCTGGAAATGATACACACGGAGAATATATGTTGAATATTCGGTTTGAAATTCAGTTGAGATGCTATCGTATACATGCCACATGCCACATGCCACAGAAAAACATATTTTGAATAAAACATAAATGAATAAGGAATAAATAAACTGAGCAATTTAATAAGTTATCAATATTCAATTATTTATGATATGATATATGTTATTAAACTCTTTCTCCATCCTTCTCTCTCTCTCTCTTTCTCTCTCTCTATTTTTCTCTCTCTTTCTTCTTAATCCCACACAGCTGCTAACACAACACGATTTGAGCCGATTTCGAGGTCAACTTCAAACGGCAGTAGCCGCAACAACAGCAGTGGTGGCAGCAGCAGCAGCTGCCACGCACGGTTATCGCAGCGTGGCAGGCCCAACGGCGGCAACCACAGCACCGTCAATGAACGGACACGTTCACGGACACAGTAACGGTACCGGTAACGGTAACGGTCACGTCGGGCACATGAGCTCCGGCTCAAAATATGTTTTCGTGCATCGCGACAGCTTTGCAACATATCAAAACGGTGCACCACCATTGGCAGTCTGCACTGCTGCTGCTGCTGCTGCGGCAAATGGTAGTGGTGGTGTTGGTGGTGCAGTCACAGGTACAACCGGTGGCAGCATCGTGTTGCTTGCCACCGAACCGCTCGAACTGAGCTCAACCGATGCTTTGGGCACAACTGCAACAGCAGCAACACTGGCGTCTTCTGTCTCCGACGATGGTGAGCTGCGTCCGCTGTCCTGGCTAAATGACAGCAATCTGATCAAAGGCATTGTGACAACAACAACAACAACAGCAGCAGCAGCGGCGGCGGCGGCGGCGGCAGCAGCAGCAACAACAGCTCAAGTCAAACGCGGTGGTGCATTGGCGCTGAAATCGACGCCAACCACAACAACAGCAGCGACGACAACCACCAGCACAGTGGGCAACAATATTTGTTTAGTTGGCGATTTAATCGAAGAGCTGCCATCGCATTGCGATGCCAATGAGCAATCGAACGATCATCAGCAGCACCAGCAGCACCAGCAGCAGCAGCAGCAGCAGCATCAGCAGCAGCAACCATCAACAACAGCACCACCCGCCTTATATAGCACCACTACGGTGCACAAGGGACCTAGCGGTACCACCACCGTTGTCGAGTATAAAGCAGCGAGCAAAGTGAATGCCGCCGCCGCAGCAGCAGCAGCGGCGTCGGCTGCCAGCGCCTATTTGCCGCGTGGCAATAGTTTTATGGCCGCAACAACAGCAGCAGCAGCAAGCGTCAAGCAACAACAGCAACAGCAACAGATATTTGTCAGCAGCAATGGGACGAGTGCAACAGTTGCCACTGCCTACAAATCAAGTGGCAACACAACAACGCATCATCCGCACAAGAAATATTTGCGTGAGAAGATGAATGTTCATGTTGATCAAAGCAATATCAGCACAATAAGCAACAACAACAACAACAACAATTGCAACCACAACAACAACAGCAACAGCAATAGTCATGTGGTGGCATCAACAGTAACTGTGGTCAGCTCACCCGCCACCTCAAACAACTCAACGCTTAGCTCGTGCTCAGCATCGGGCTCATCGACGGCAGCCGTCAACGGTGGCAGCAGTCCGGTGCCCAAAACCAGCAGCTTCAAGGCGGTCTTCGATGCCGTTAACTGCACAACGCCGCCCAATAGCAGCAGCAGCAACAGCAGCATCATCACCGCCACCGCCGCTGGCACCACCAGCGAACAGCTTACGACACCCTCAACGGTGGTCGGCGCCACAACGCTGCAGCCGGGCTACAGTTTCGTTAGCCATGTGAGCAGCTTGCAACAGCCGCATGTCATGTAAGTTTCGCAGCTCGTTGCAAGCATTCCATTAGCCACATCCATTCATTCGCATCTGCCCCGTAAACGTTTCAATAATGCCAAAATGTCAACTGCAAAATTGAGCTTCAAAGAGCTGCACAAGAGTTTCCACTCCACTCCACTCCACTCCAATCCCATCCCATTCAATCCAATCCATCTTTTCTCTTTCTCTCTTTCTCTCTCTCTCTCTCTCTCTCGTCTCTCTTACTCTGTCTCTTTTGCATGATCGCTCTCTGTGCAGACTGTTGCACAGATGAAGCGATATCAATCAGAGCTCAACAAGATCTGTGCCTGAGTTCAACTCCAAGTCAAGATTAGCTTTGTCATTGGGCCTTTATCTAAACACATTTGAGGTGATTTTGAGTAGCGTATTCGAAGACTGTTTGTTATAGTTAGACATGCCTGTATTGGCTCACCTAACGAGACTAGGTTTCGTGAAAGAGAGGAGGAATCCTCGATGCAGATCCTAGCTGAATGTGTCGCCTTAACTATAGAAGAAGATGCAGCATCCTGGGGCATACCCAGTGTGATGAATTTCACAGACATAGAAGACCTCAACCCAGCAAAGATTCTCGCATTCGTGCGGAAACTGGGGCTGATGGAAGAGCTATAGGCTCAGCAGGGGGCATAATAATAATAATCATAATAATAATAATAATAACAATAATAATAATAATAATAATTGGCTAATGAACTTTGTTTGTCTGTGTTTTAGCTCACAACAACAGCCCGCCAATATTGCCTCACCGGAGACGCCGCCGGGTGGTGCAGCAGCATTGTTGCCGCCCGGCGACTACTACAGTGCGCTTGTGTCTCGTTCTGCTGCCTTGCAAGTGTCGGTGTCGCCACCGCCACCGCCCACGACGCCGACGATGGCGGCGGCACACAATGGTTCTGGTTCCGGTTCCGGTTGCGGCTCAGTTTCGGGCTCCGCATCCGCATCCGCCACCGGCAACCACAATCAGCGTAGTCCCAACAGCTACGCCAGCTATGACAATGAGGATTCGCTCAAAGAGTTCGACTTGGTGCTGGGCAGCGCGACGCGGACAAACACCAGCACGCCCCAGTATCATCCAATGACCAAAAACAACAGCAGCAACAACCATATTAATAACAGCAGCAGCAGCAGCAGCAATAACAACAACAACAACAACAACATGTCATCTACCAGCGGCAGCTACGGCAGCACAGCTAATGGCAACACCAACAACAACAACAACAACAACAACAACAACAACAACAACAACAACAACAACATAATCAATAGCAATAACACGCCTCAAAAGCAAAAGCATCCCAACAATGTGCCATACGATCCGTACGTGCATACAACCAACAAGCCGCCATATAGTTTTAGGTATACTCAACTATACATATACTGATGCTATATCTATATATATATATCTATATATAACATTATGTATTCGTTACAGTTCCTTAATATTCATGGCCATTGAGGACTCGAATGAGAAGGCGCTGCCAGTGAAGGAGATTTATGCATGGATCGTGCTACATTTTCCGTACTTCAAATCGGCACCGAATGGCTGGAAGAATAGCGTGCGGCACAATCTGTCGCTGAACAAGAGCTTTGTGAAGGTGGAGAAGGCGCCGAACATGGGCAAGGGTTCGCTGTGGCGCGTTGAGCCGCAACAGCGTCAAAATCTCATGCAGGCACTCAATCGATCGCCCTACTTTCCCAACTCGGCCGTCGACAAGATTAGCCCCATGCTCAAGAGTCCCAATGGCACTAATGGCAACGGCGGCAACGGCAGCGGCATCGTTAGCAGCTATGACAGCCTCGATGGCGCCGCCGTTGTACCGCCGCCAACGACGCCTGTTACGCCCGCCAAAGCCAACGGGTCACTGGCGCTGGCCAACGGTCCAAATGGTGGCATCATCAGCAGCAATCCCGCCACGCCAACAACAGCCGGCAATGCTCCTGGCGGCAGCCATGTTCGCTTCGATCCCAAACTGTTCCCCAATCTGTCCAAGGCATTTCGCAATATTGAGGAGCCGCCGCTGCTCTTTGATGGTCTAAACGAGGAGCTGCCTGGCGACTATGTGACTAACAACAACAACAACAACAACAATAACAACATCAACCACAATAATAATAATAATAATAATAGCAACAATTGCAAGTACAGCTATGTCATTTCGAATGCAACTGGCAGTGCTGGAGCTGGACTCGAACCTGCTGGAGCTGGAGCTGCAGCTGGGGCTGTTCCGGCAGCTGCAACTGTTCCCGTCTGTGCCTTCAATTTTGAGCGTTTGGCACGCGACTGCGGCGCTGACAGCATCGACGATGTTCACGCAGCGGCGGCGATGCTTTTCCTTAAACACGGATCAAAAGCCTTCGGTGAATCATATCAAAATGGGTGAGTGGAAAATGGGAAATGGGAAATGGGAAATTGGAAATGCAAAATGCAGTGAGAAAAACGCAATGGAAAACTAAAAGTATTTAACAAGGCACAAGTCCAACCGAAAGTTGATCCCAAGAGCAAATTTAGAACACAACAAAATTGTTTAAGTGTCGAAGAAAAACTGCTGCCGAATCGGCAGGCTTCGGCAGGTTTATTGAAGACTTCTAAATTATTCGTATCCCTAACTTGGGACATTATCCAGATACATATTCACTGCTGCAAATGCGTCTAGCTTCATTATCCAATCAGTTATCGTGGGAGGTTTTATTACGATCACGTCTTTATATATCTTCTCGATTGGTTAAATCCTTGATCCAATTGGAAAATTGAACAAGTCGATTTATATATCATTTGTATAGATATGCAAATTATTCTGCATTTGAAGACCGATCGTGAAACGCATATCAAGTTGCAAGCTGATTCCAATATTGGTCTCGTTGGCTTCAGCCGTGAAAGTAAACAGCGTTTGCAGATTTAAAAAAAAAAGATCTGATTTGGCAGCATAATTGAAATGGCTAAAATTGAACATGAGCAAATTGGCTTAAAACTTGAATGTTCTTTTTTGTTTGTTGTTGTTTGCTTATCGAAGTTGCCTTAATACAATAATCATTTGTCGTTATTGATTATGAAATTCTCAGAAATTGTTATATATATATATATATATATATATATATATATATAGATAAATATATAACGAACGTTGACAAATTGCTTAACTTTTTGTTCATACACATTTAGTGCACCGGTGATAACCAGTTCGCCCAGTGAGGATCACACCTACTCGGCGGGCGGCAATAGCAATGCGGACAGTGGCGCCTCAACGCCGCTGACCAATGGCAATGGGCAAACCGCCCAGCAGCAACAGGCCAGCGTTGGCCATGGCGCCGACAGCAATTGTGCCAGCTCCGATGCGGCCTACGACAGCAGCGAGGAGAAGTGAGTTAATACAACTATCAGCTAACAAAGTGTTTGCTAATTCATCTCGATTGCAGTCATAACATCTCGCCCGAAGAGCTGGCCGACCAGCAGCGGCATCGTGATGGCGTCGACGCCCTGCTCTCGCTCTCGCGCTCCTCCATTGTTGAGTGCGGCTCGTCGACGGCAACGACGCACTATCACAGCAATGGCAGCAGCGGCAGCAGCCATGGCTCACCGCACAAGCGCGCCTCCAGTCGCAGCGTTGAGGAGGAGAAATGGCAGCAGATGGACGTCCACTATCAGCCGCATCAGCAGCATCAGCAGCATCAGCATTACCAGCATCAGCAGGTCACCGGTGTCTATACAAATGGCACCGGCAGCAAAATAGCGCTACTTAGTAGTGCCGCTGCCAATGTGGCCGCCGCCGGTGCGCTAATCCAGCACCAGCAGCATCAGCAGCATCAGCAGCAGCAGCAGCATCAGCAGAGACTGCTCTACGAGGAGGCATACAGCGCAACTGTGGCACCAACTGTGACGGGCAGCAGTGCTGCAAACAGTTTATATATGCAAAGTTTGAGCTGCATGCCAGCTGGCGGCGGCAACGGCGGCGTCGCAACTGTCAGCAGCGGGCAGCCAATGCTGTCGCTGAGCGCTGCCGTGGCCAATGCTGTGGCGACCAACAGCAAAGTGAGGCCATTGCGGGGACTGCGCACCAAGATCAAGCGGAAGTCCGCCTGGATGCGGTGAATGTGGCGCAAGGCTAGCGGCAGGCCGTCGACTCTCTCTCGCCTGTCTAACTGGCACACATAAACACACACACACACACACACACACACATGCACATTCAGATATGTGTATATGTTGTCCCGCTCGCAGCACTTGTTGTCTCTTTCTAAAGCGAATTCTATTCAACTTGGAGCATTTAGTCAAATATTTTTGTTTTTGCCTATTTTGAAATATTTTAATTTTTTTTTACATACTCTTTTTATGTTTTTGTTATCGAGCGGTGTTTTTCTTGATTACGATTATATATATATACATATACATACATATATATATATATATATATATATATGTATGTGTATTATTATTATTTTTTAACTATTTTTTATAGTTTAATTTTAGCTGTTTATTTTTCATTGGACTTGATTTAGTGGCAAACACGTTGCCTTTTTAATTGTTGGCCATTATATATTTTTTTAATAGTTGCAATTTTCTTTGTTAGCTTTTAATTTATAATATGTGCACATATATATTTATATATAACAACACATTTTTAATCATTTTTAACTCACTTGAAACACGAGAGAAAAAAGTAAATCAAAAAACAAAAAACAAAAAACAACAAAAAAACAGAAACTTAAACACAAAAATGTCGAACGGTGCTAGATGGGCACGATAAATAATTGTAATTGTTTGTACAAGATTAATGACGTAAGAAACGTGAGAGATAAGAAGGGTGACAACTTTTCCAGGGTAGCACAAGTATATCAAATCAGAAAATCAGAAAATGGCACGTGGAAAAGCAAAAAACCTATGTATATCAAAACGACAAGTAACAAATTGTGCTAAGTAATTAAAAAACCAAACAAACACAACAAACAACAAAATAAAAAAAAATGGTAAAAACAGAATAGAACAAAACGAAAAACACAAATTGTTCAATGAATCAATCAAATTAGAATGCCCTAATTTGAAAGGGTATCCAAATCAAATCAGCTGAAAAGTGTTTAAGAAAAGTAACATTTGCTTTAACAAAATACTTTGTATTTGGCTTATTGTTTCCCACGAGCAGAAAGGTGAAACACCCACACATATTTATATATATACACACACATTTATATAAACAACAAAAACAGCAACTACAACAACAACAACAACAACAACAACAACAACATTTAGCGCCTTATAATTGAGTCCTTAGCAAAGAATACAAAAAAGAAAGTAGAATGCAGCAGCTGCTGTTAAAAAATGAATTGTTTAAATCGCTACATGTTATATACTACTTACTATATATATTATTATTACTATTATATTTGTAATTATCATATGTTATATATTATTAACTTAAGTGCTAACAAAAATCAACCAAAAACAAGAAAAGAAAAGAAAAGAAAAGAAAAGAAAAAACTAAAACTAAAACAAAAACAAAACAAACACGGGCCAATCAAGCGTAGCATAGCAATCCGAATATCCTAACTAAAACAACAACAAACAAACAAACAAACAACAAACAACAAACAACAACAACAAGAACACAACATGCAACACTCAAGTAAATGTTAAATCAAAGATACGTTTAGTACCCTAAGCTAACACAAGAAACACAAGAAACAAAACAAATAACAACAAACTATAAATTACAATTAGGTTTTAGGCATTAAAATATTGTAGTTAAAAATTGATGCGAGCCTTGTTAAGAAGTTGTTTCGTTTCCACCTCCTCCTCCTCCCCCTCTCCCTTGTCCTCGTCCTCGTCCTCGTCCTCCTTCTGCTGCTTACAAGCACAAACACTACAAATTTTTGGTTTAGTTTTTATTTCAACTATTTGTTTTTAGTTTTTTGTCTGTCAGCTCACAAAATTCAAATCTTGAATTAATATTTAAAACTTTGTTGAACGTTGACAGCAGATGCAGAAACAGAAATAAAATAAATAAATAAAAATTAAATAAATTATTAAAAACAAAGGAAGGAAAACAAACGACTAAATTAAAACTCAACACAGTTGGAAAAATGCTGCAATTAATTTACACACACACACACACACACACACCGACACACTCACACACACACACACACACTCACACACACACATTGATACATAGTTAAATTCAATAATGGACTCGCCCTGCCCCCTAAGTGTATACACTTCAAGTACCTTTTTAGCAAAAAGCATTAAAGTAATTTAAAGAATAATGAACAGCTCATGATAAAAAGCAAAGCAAAACAAAACAAAACGAAAAACAACAAAAAAATAAATAAAATATAATAATGTGAAGCAAGGAGAAGCAGTTGTTAACAAAGAAGAGAACCTATAATTCAAATGTTAAACGTTTGCTTTTTGATTGTTTAAATATGGATAAATACATCAATTGTATGAAGAGTTTTAGTAGCTTTACAAATGCGAACGCCTTCTTTTAAACAAACAAACAAACAAACAACATACAACCACAACAAATATTTCTAAGCAGTGTATATTTAAGATCATGCATACACACATCCATATATATATATATATATATATATCGAGTTATATATATATGTGCATATATATTCATGTGTGTGTGCTAATTGTAACTAAATCAAACGAAAAAGTAAAAGAAAAAAAGCACCATTCGCTGTTTTATGCAAACAATCGCCGCCCTGTTGCAACACGTATGAGAAACAAATTTCACACACACACACACCACACACACACACACACACACATATATATATATACATATATATATATATATATCAAATATTGTTATAGCCTATATACATCATCCGTTAATAACTGAGCAAAATTGCAAGCTAAAATGCGAGACTAGGCTAAGGATAACACGCATATTCCTAATGTGTGCAATACCCCACTCACCACAATCATCCCCCCCCCCCCCCCCCCCACACACACATCCAGCCCATCCCCTTCCTCAAAAACACCACTACCTTTTACCTCTATTATTACAATAATGACGTACGATTTATTAAGATACGATATCATCGATTATTAAGACCAGCAAACCAGTTTGTTAATGTTTTTTTTTTTATTGCTATACAAATTTAATATTATTATTATTAAACATATATGATTATGATTTCTTTGCGTACCAAATACACACAAAATGTGATTTCATTTCACTTATTTTTGTTTTTCTTTCCTGGTCTCCTTTGGGTCTTTTTGGGTCGTATTTTCTACGGGGCAAGCTTAAATGCTTAAACTAAATCTCATTTTCGAACCCCTTTTTTGTTATGTAGAAAGTGTTGTATGCACTGCTGAAATACAATCCAATCCAATCGATCTATAAATATTTCAGAATTTTTACAAACCACATTAAACAAAGCCAAAAGTATTTTTTTCCTTTTTGTTTGTTTGTAATTTTCTTTGATCAAAAATGACTTAGTCAAAATGTGCATTTCACTAATTGCGCCAACTATTAATTTGATTTTTTATTTTTAATTATATATATATTTATTCTATAAGAATAAAAAAAAACTAAAAATGGTTAATTTGCTTATGAAATTCAACAAAATGTATAATTAATTAAAAATGTCATGTTTAGTGTTGAACTTCATGATAAAAGCAATGAAAATGTTATTTACTGAAAGTGCCTCTGAAACAATGTGTATGTATTGATGTACTTATGTATTGATGTATTTATGTATTTATGTATCTTTGTGTTTTTCGTGTTATAAAGTTGTTTTTCATAGCACATATTAGTCGACAACATTTTGAATAAGTTCAGAGGTCATTCAACCAGAGTCGTTATAGTTTAAGAGTCGTTATTTTGTTAAAGTGTTAGCTTAAAGCATAAAGCGATAGTTGCTTGGACGAATTATACACAGTTACAGGGTATCCAAAACACATTTCCCCAACAATAACCGTAACACGTCTGAACGTCTCAACTGACTTTAGTCACACATTTATGCGCACCAACCCCACCCCCTGCACCCAATTGACTTCGTATACCAGAAGAACTATACTTTATAGTTTATAGTTTATACATAAAATAATAATGCCTCTATTTACATACATATATACACACAGACACACACACACATGAATAAATATATGTCATAAAAATCTGTAAATCTGTTGCCCTCCAAGGTTTCAACGAGCGCCTGTTTTTATGTCTAAACCTGTACCAAAATAAAACCACAACAACAACAACAAGAAACAAACACACAAACAATTATAAAATATAAGTATCTAATGTATATATATATATATATATATGTGTATATATATATATATATAGTGTGTGTAGTATATCTACATACCAATGAAAGAAAAGAGTTGCCCTGTATTTTTTAGAGCAATATTTTTCTACTTTTTCGAAGAGGAACAGCAAATGCAAAAACAAAAACAAAAACTGAAAAAACAAACACAACTTATTAACCGAAAGTGCTGAAGCGCCGATTGTTTTTGACTGATTTCGGGCTTGACGAGCTGCAACTGTGCACATTGAAATGCCATAGGATTATGAATTGTATATGAAAGGCCTTTCAAAATAGATAAATTTGCATGTATATACTATGCATATACAGATACATACATTTAAATGCATATATATTCACCGATATGTATATGTATATATGGCATTACAACTTATAAAAAACAAGAAAACTGAACAAATCTAAAACATGTTACGATTAGAGTGCAAATAAAAGCAGAGAATGTCATATTGACCGATATTGTCAACAAATCATTTGTTTTCATCTTTTAATGGATAATTTCAATGGCATCTTGAGAAGCCTCCCATGGATATACACAAGGAACGGCTAAGATATGATCATTTTCTAATAACAGTTAAATCATTTTTGTATGCAAAATGTATTTACTTTAAATGTCCAGAAGGTATCTGCCTAGCCACAAAAATCACTAATTTTAAGCTGAAATTTTTGATTCAGAGAGTAACCAAGTCTATTATTTAGTTGGCTCACGCACCGCTAGATGGCGATATACACGCAAAGCAGAAATGAGATATAGATGGCGCGGGCATATTTGGCTTCCAAATACTCCAACCTATTTTTAAGTTGCTCTCAGATCAGTTAGATGGCGCTACACTAACAACGCTGTCGCAAAACTATGATAACAGTTAGATGGCGCTATACTAACAACGTAGAGCAAAACTATGATAACGCATTTCTGCCAAAGACGGCAATTCCCCAACTCAAAAATAATACACGCCAATTTAACAGAAATGCGTCCAGAAAAAAAATACGATTGAATCCTGAGTCGATGTTTGGATTCGTCATGAAAAACAAGATTGCAGCATTGTTTTGAATACAGTATATTCGTCTTTATTGAATTTGATTTCTCTGTTCAGTTTTACATGCTATATAAACTATTTATTAATATTATTTATATATTTTATTTTGAAGTATTTGCATTATTTTGTTGTTAATTTATTTTTTTTATTTAGTATTTGCTTCAATAATTTATATCTATATTTGCGCAAAGTTTTTGAAAATTGCATTTTTCGAATGAAAATGTTAATTTACAAATTAACACAATTTAGATATATGTATATGTATATGTATATATATAAATAAATAAATATATATATATATATATATATATATATATAGTATATAAATATATATATATATATATACAGATATATATTCATATATATATAAGTACTATATATAAAAACAGATTCTTAAGTTAACAAAAAAATTGTTTATAATTTAATTGTATGCTTGCAACAATTTTTACAAGAAATGCTAGAAAAAAATTGTTGCTTTATTTAATTACGTAATGCATTTTTTTTATTGTATATTTCGTTTCATTTTTAAATTTCTTAAATTTAAAAAATTATTTCGAGTCGAATATTGTTGCCAAAGTGTCGAGTGCTTTAGTTTAGGCCACTAAGCTAATTTTCGATTTCATTCATTTCCTTTTATTCAGTTATATATATATATAAATATATTTATAATTTTTGATATTTTTGCTGCTTTATTTATTTATTCATTTATTTTAATCGGTTTTTGTTTTTATTTGCTTAATCAGTTTTTGCTTTTTTTTGTTGTTTACTCAGGGTTAATTTTTGTTCATTACTGGGCGGATTTGAAACTGAAAACGGTGTTGGTTTCTTTGCTTCTGTTGAACTTCTAAAATATCTGCAAACTGAAGAGATTTTTTTTGTAATTCTTTTATCTGTAGACATGAGTTAGTCTGTGTGTGTGTGTGTGTGGGTGTGTGTGGATGTTAACTGTGGCTTTTGGTTCAAGTTCAATAGTTCTTGTGTGTACTACATATATGGCTATATATGCAAGCATGTACTGTGTGTGTGTGTGTGTGTGTGTGTAACTGTTTTGTGAATCTAAAATACGTTATGTATGCATGTCTGTATGTGTATTGCTAAAATAACTGCATATAGCAACACAATATATATATATACACACATATACACACACATATATATATATATATATATATAATGTTGATATGGTCTGTTTTCCGATGTGAACTTAATTATTTTTATATATATAAATATTTACTTTTTTAATTGTTTATATTTCCTTTTTAATTTACTGTCATTTCCACTATTTTATGTACATTTCGTATTTCTTTTCTCTATTTATAAATAAAAACATCATCAGTTACTTGGCAAAATCTAAGAAAAAAATTGTTTTCTTTTTTGTTTTGTTTATTGTTTATTGTTTGTGGATGTGTAGATGTGTGTGTGTGTATGTGTGTGTGTGTGTGTGTGTGTGTGTGTGTGTGGGCGCGTGTGTGTATATGTATAAAAGACTGTATATCACCGTGGGCTTAAATTCATTTCTATTCACACAGCTTAACACATACGTTTATATATATATGTAAGTATGTAAAATTAATCTTTGATAAAAAAAATTGTTTGCTTTCAAGTATTATTTATTTCATCGGCATTTCTTCTTCTTATGTACGCTGTTTTTTCGTTTAGAATTGGAAGGATAATTTCTTATGCAATTTGTGTTTGATTTTGTTTACGTTTTGCTCTGTCAAATACAAATACAAATACAAATACAAATACAAATACTCGCATATTATGTTTTATATTTACAAATATAGCTAGATAATATGTATATATATATATGCATATATATATATATATATATATATATATATATATTTATTTGACTTCTTTAATTATTTTTTCGTTTTTTTTTTACTGGCTTTATTCGTATGCCTTCGCTTGCAAGTAATATTAATTACGTATAATTTTCCATATATTTTTCATTGACGAGTATTTCTCAATATCATTTCGATTACTTTTTGATTTGCATTGAATTCATTATTATATGCGTAATGTCAATAAGTATGTCTATAAATTTCAACGCTACGGGATCTATGCAAACAATTTCACTGCCTACTTGACTATATTTAAGTGTACTATAATGTATCTTTAAACTTGTATCTGATCTGCAGCTGTGTTTAGTTTTATGTTTATTGTTATGTAAACTTGGCTAGCACCGTATATTGTTAATATACTCGTATGTAACTCTATATATATATATATATATATATATATATATATATATATATATTCATATTCATTCGCTTTGCTGTGAGGATGTGTCTCTTACAACGTATCAAATTATAGATCAAGCATTTGAGTGTATGTCCTTTTCTTTTCAATAGACTACTCACAAAACGCTGCGCAAATGAGCTAAGGTGGTTCCCCCTTGGCCTAGGTGCGTGTCTGTTTGGGGCGGGGGCGGGGGCGGGGTAAGGGGGGTGGGTTGGTGTAGTGTAGGGGTATGTTAAAATATTTTGCGAGTGCTGTAGTTCCTCAGCAGCATTTCATTTGCATATCGCATGCTCCTCGTAGGGTGGCATTGGACACATCAGAACATGGAAATTAAAAGGCCCTAAAAGTTGTATATATATAAATATATATATATATATATATGTATTTATATATACTCACATATACATATATATTTGCTAATAAGGAATGTTTTGGTGTAAAATTAAAAAGGAATTTCGATGGGGTTGTTTTTTTTTTTTGTTTAAGAAAACATTTTTATTTGATAAAGTTTCATTTATGTTCATGTATTATTGGTATGTTTTGTTTGTTTTTTATTTTATTACAATAATAATCATAATATAATAATAATAATAAAAAAAATTGATCATAATTATTACAATACGAAAAAAATAGTCGATTTAAAAAATAATTATAACTAAATGTTGCCATCATTTATTTTTGTGTGATCTCTCTCAACACATTACGTTCAACTTTAAACATATCTCATTATTTCATATTTTGTATATTATATATATATCATGTATATATATATATATATAAATATATAAAATATATTATGTATATATACATATATATATATATACATATATATACATGGGTGTTAATATTATGCATAAATATTTATTTGATTATATTTGTAAATATTATTTAGCTAAAGCGTATGAAAATGCAAAGTATTTAACACGTTAACTTTAAAAACTAAATACATTTCAAAAAAAAAAAAATTAAATTAAATTTAAATAATTTTCAACAAATTTGTTGACAGCGGCAACAAAATTTGTTTTGCATATTTTTTCTTTTCTTTGAAAATAATAAAAATTTATCTTTTCTAGAACTTGTAATATATTTGTTTTTAATTTGAAGACGCAAATTTTATTGTTTTAGGTATTGAAATGTGTTTGGTAAGTTTTATATTTTTTTAATTTATTTCATTTTTAAAATTTTTTTTTTTTTTAATTTATATAATTATAACGCGGCAAAGTTTGGGCCTATGCAAAAATGTTTGACGTTATTTTTTTTTTGGATGCGTGTGGGTTTTTTCTTGTTTTTTTTTTGTTTGTGTTTTTGTCTTAACTTTTCGCTATTTTTAAAGATTTCGTTTAGCTTAAACGTTAACCTAGCGAAAAAATGTGTATTTAATTATTTAAAATTTTGATGATGGATTCTTTTTTCATTTACGTTTTGCTTATTGATAGAAAAACAGTGTTTTTTTTTTGTTTTTTATGTTTATGATTTAAACTTAGGTGCTATGCAAAAAAATTGGCTCACTTAGATATAATTTTTTACTTTATTTTTAATTTTAATTTTATTATTTAATCTGTGAATTTCTTTAGTACGATATGCGGGTGTCTATTTTAGTATTCTTTTTTTTTTGCAATATTTAAATTCACAAAAAAAATTTATGCTATTTGTAATGCGAATTTAAAGTACTGTTATATTATGTTGATAAACTGCATAATGCTTACTACATATATTTATTATTTATATATTATTATTTTTATTATTATAAATAATAATTTAGTGCACTTTGCATTTATTTTGCTATATTGTGTTGTACATAATAATTAATTTGCATTATAAGTTTATACGTAAATTCAAAATTTACAAAATTTATTGTATTTAGTTAATATTTCGTTTTTTTGCTTTTTCGGGGAATTGGGGGAAGTGGTTTATTTCTCACGAAAAATTAAAACAAGAAAAAAATTAAATAAAATGATTCTCATTTATGTATAAGGTTACTTTTAACTATCTTTTACTTTGGGTTCGCCTTGTTGTTTGTTTTGAGTTTTCATGTGATTTTTGTTTAGGTATGTATTTATTTTGTAGTTCTGTGTGTGTGTGTGTTGTGTTGAGTTGTTGCTGCTTGAGATCAAAAGATAGTTAAAACTTTTGTGCAACACAAAAAAAAAAAAAAAAAAAAATTGGGTACAATAATAAGACATACCGAAGAGTAGAATTATAATAATAGTTTTGTTTTTGTTTGTTTGTGTTTTGTTGGAAAATGAAAAGACCTTGTTTGCTCAGCTTTGCCGTTAACATCTACAATTAGCTATTTACAAATCGGCCTTGAGTTTCTATGTTTATATTATTATATATATTTATTGTTTTTCTATATACACTTAACAATGCAGAAAAAAAGTTATTAATCATTATAATAATAAGTATAATAATAATAATAAAATTCTACCGCCATTTGCTTACAGTCTTTAAGTCGTAAAGAAATCAAAAAATCTGCGCCTTAACAGATTTGGCTTTTGGTAGTTTTTTTTTTTTGTTTTTTAGGTAGAGATGTCGCGGCGGAGATTAAGGGGGCGGGGGCGTTTTATTTATTTATTATTATTATTTTTTTTGTTTTGTTTTTGTTTTGTGTTTTTGTGGTAGTGGGTATGTGGCAAGTTTAAAGCCAACAATTTAATACTTTTGCGCTGCTCTATCGCTGCTGCGCTTCGCATAGCGTCTCTAAACTTTTTAGCTACAACTATTTATATAAAAAAAAAAAAAAACTTTAGTGCACTAGAAACTAGTTGTATATATATATATGATTTATGCATATGTATGTATATGTGCTATGTATATATAGATAAATATACATATATATATATATATATATATATATATATATATATATATATATAAATATATGTGTATATATCGATCATTTATGTGTATGTATATATAATATTTATATATAGATACGTAATTAGCCAGTGGCTAAAGATTTTTTTCTGGGGCCGCTGCCAAACTTAATCACAAGAAATCGTCTTCAACATTGCACACGCCAGCTGCTGGTTACCAGTTCCAGTTCCAGTTCCAGTTCCCATTCCCGTTCCAGTTCCAGTTCCAGTTCCAAGCTTAGTAGTTCCATGATGTTGCTGCCGGCGACACTGCCGCACCGGCTGTCGTCGCCTGCTGTGCAGCAGCGCAGTGCTCGTCGGCATCGCCATTGCTGCTGAGGCGCCGCACGCGCACCAAACGCAACTTCTCCTCATTGATCACGTTGAGCTGCTTCTCCGCATCGCTGTCGAGAGGCGTTGCATCGTCTAACTGCTGCTTTTGCTGCTGCTGGGCTTGTTCGTCCTCGTCGTCCTCTTCCTGCTTGATGCGCACCTCGGGCTCCATGAAACGCTGCTCAATCTCCAGCTGGGCGTGATCGTCGTGCTCGGCATCGGCAGCGTTGGAGTCGC
Organism: Drosophila macrothrix; assembly: GCA_035042055.1. Taxonomy (NCBI): domain Eukaryota; kingdom Metazoa; phylum Arthropoda; class Insecta; order Diptera; family Drosophilidae; genus Drosophila; species Drosophila macrothrix. The sequence goes on along the minus strand of JAWNLX010000587.1, from coordinate 16,235,673 downwards.
CGCCGCCACCTTTGATGCTGTCGCTCTCATCGCGATTGTAGTCGGAGCCTTGCATGACGCAGACACCGTTGATGATCCGCTCGCTGCTGCTGCTGCTGCCGATGTCGACGCCAGCGTTGCTCGCGGCGACACCAGCCGCTGTCGGTGTGCTGGCACCCGCCGGATTGACCCACTGCGGTGCCGCCGGCTTGCGACGCGAACTGCGCGCCGCATTGCTCATATATGCAGCAGCGGCCGCAGCCGAAGCGAGCGCCGATTTCTGCAGCGCCTTCTCGTATTCGGTGATGGGTGTGTGCTCCGGCTCGTGGCTGCCACCCTCGATGGACTCGTTGTCGCTCATGTTGTGTCCGCTGGCGTCCAGCTCGAGCTCATCCTGATAGTCATCGCTGCGCTCGCGCTTCAGCGTTGGCATCGACAAATCCAAGCCGCTCATCTGTTCCTTGAATGCTTGATTTAGTGCCTGCAGCTCATCGCCGCCGGCGGCACCCACTGCGGCAGCCGCAGCTGCCGCTGCACCGGCAGCAGCTGCCGCACCCGGTATGCCGGCCAGACTGCGACCGAGCAGAGCAGCAGCAGCGAAATACGGTGGGTAGGGAATGGGCGCACCACTCAAGCCCATGCGTTCCTTGTGCAGCTCGACGAGACGCTGCTGCAGCAGTATGCGAAACTGGACGGGATCGAAGGGCGTGGCATTTGTGTTCTCGCGACTGGGTATGGGATTGTCCTGGCCTGGCTGGCCATGGGGTACCTGCTGCTTGAGCCGCATGCGATGATTGTGGAACCAGTTGGTGATGGTGCGCGTCGCTAAGCTCAGCTCGTTGGCCAGAAACTCAATGGTGCCGACATTCGGATACGGATCCAGAGCAAATGCCAAACGCAGCGCCTCCTTTTGCTCCTCGGAGAAGAGGACACGCTGCTTCTTGCTGGGCGGTGCACCGCCCACCGATGAACCGACAGAGCCCGGTCCCGGGCTGCTCGTATAGAAATCATTCGTATCATTGCTGGACGTATCGCTGCTGTTGTCCTGCTGGTTGGGGCCAGTGCTGCGTCGCCGCTTGCTCGCCTCCCGTCGCTCGTTCTTCAGCAGCTGCAGACGCTCCACATTGTTGGCATCGCTCAGCCACAGCTGCATGCGAATGAACGGCTCACGACCCTTGATCGAGAGCATGTGCCACGGCTTTGGTTTGCTGAGCAGCTCCGACACGGAGCCCTGTGACAGACCCAGGACCGCCTCGCCAAAGATCTTCTGGCCAATGTTGTTGGCGAGCAGAGCCTCCTTAATTTTCGTTGTTATATCGTGCGTGTCCAGATCTTGGGTGAGTGCGGCCATCTCGTAAACCGTCGGCGACATATGCTGATGCAGACTGCGCATTGCATTTGGTGCATGTGCCCCACCCAGCACCGGCATCATCATTGGCTTCTTCTCGTTGCTGCCCGGAGTGCTGCCCGCTGCCGTTGGATTGCCTGCAACCGATTGGATGCCACTTGGGGTGACCGCTGCCGGCAGACTGATCGCGTGTTGCGGCGGCAAGCCGGGCGACGTCAGCAGCATATTCTGATGATGCAGCAACTGCGCCTGTGCCTGTGCCTGCGCCTGCGCCTGCGCCTGCTGTTGGGCCTGCTGATGCTGATGGACCTGTTGATGCTGTTGCTGTTGATGCTGCGCCTGCTGGTGCTGGCTGGCCTGAGCTTGAGCCTGTGCCTGCGCCTGTTGTACGGCGGCGGCTTGAGCGGCAGCTGCCTGCTGTTGCTGTTGCATTGCTGCCGACATTGCGGCGGCTGCTTGCATCTGTTGCATGATGTGTTGCGCCTGCGCCGGCTCCTGCAGCTTCAGCTCGTTCATCATCTTTTGCATGGGCAGCGTCGCCTGCATTTTATTGGCCAATCCCTGGGGCATCTGGGGGCTGCCGCTGTAGCTGCCCGTGCGCATCAGTTTCTCAGGCGCAATCTTATACTGACTGGCGACCAGTTTATGCACCGCATTGTCATCCTCGAGGAACATCTTCATGCGTATGAACGGCTCGCGACCCTTTTGTGTCAGCATATGCCAAGGCTTGGGTCGTGCCAACAAATCCGAAACGGAGCCCTGCGACAATCCCAACACAGACTCACCGAATAAACGCTGCGAGATGCTATACTGGGAGAGCGCCTCCTTCACACGCCTCACAATATCCTCGGTGTTCAGATTGTTGAACATATCGAACTGTTGCTGTGTGATCGGTGGCAGCACCGCCTTCGTTGGCCGCTGCGGCTGCGAATGATGCGGCGTCACAGGCGGCTGTGTAATCAGTGAATTGGTAATCGATGCCATTCGCTGCAGCGGACTCGCCGTCGCCGCAAACTCCTCACCCTGATTGCTCAGCGCTGGCGGCAGTATTGAGTTGCTCAGCGGACTGGGTGCCGCTGAGTTGCTGCCATGACCACTGGCAACCGTTGAGTTGGCCGCATTTGAATTGCTGCCGCTGCCCGCCGATGTCTGTGTTAGTGATGGTGCGGGCGGTGCTGGTGTGTTGCCACCCTCCGATTTGCGAGCAGCATGCGACAGCGATGGATAGCTTCTGTCGTTATCGTCGCCACGTTCGCCGTCCTTGGAGCAGCTGCTGCTGCCGCCACTGTGCTGGTCGAGCGATGAGCGCTGTCCATTTAACTTGATATCCTTGTTGGCCAGCGACAGATCCTGCGCACCGTTCAGCACCTGCTGCTGCAGTGCCATCAAACTGGAAAAGTTGGGAAAACTGGCAGCCTGCTGCACCTGCTGTGCCTGCTGCTGTTGCAGCTTGGCTATCTCACGTTCGAGCACATGACGCATATTCTCGTCGGCGGCCATTGCTGTGGGGAATGGATTGGCGGTTGCTCCAGGCATGCCAGCGGCTCCGCCAAAGAACGGCGTCAACAAAAAGCTGCAATACACAAAAGACAGCAAGAAAATGTATCAAAATGTTGGCTAAGAATAAACATGTAACTAACGCATCATTCCATCCCTGACAAATTAAACAACATTCAAAGAATGTTTATTTTGCTTCTTTTTCTTCTTTCTTTCATTTTTTTTTTGCGGCGCACAGCTGGTTTATCTGTTTGTTTTAATATGTTTCGAATGCGATTGACTTGTTGTATTGAAAAATTAAAAGTTCAGTAAACAAAAAATGGAATTGTTGGAAATATGTATTTAATCAGAGAGCAAGTGAACAAGTGGCAAACAAGTTAAAAAAAAACTCAAATAAAAAATGGTCTATAGAAATGGGTTATTCGGTTCAATTTCACTGAACCGGTTCAGCAATTGTGTTTCTGATATTTGTTATATGTACAATTTGGAAGAATATTTAACTGGCTGTTCTTTGATCTGTGCCACACTCACCTTGGGAAGGCTGCTTCGCGTGGCGTGCGCGTCATTAGCTCCTGATAGAGACGCGCCATCTTGTCCGGTCCCAGTTCGTCGTGACGAATGCGCTGCTGCTGCTCACGCTGAGCGGCCTCGCGCTGTTCGCGCTGCTCCCGCTGCTGCTGCTGCTGCTGCTGGTGTACGGCAACAACGGCGGCGGCCGCTTCGCGCTGTTCGCGCTGTGCATGCTCGGTGGCATGCTGCAGCTGCTGCTGCTGCTGCGGCTGCAGATGCTTAATCTGCTGCTCCTTGTAGAAGGGGGAGCTGCAGCTCTGCGGCGGCGATTTGCTATCCTCGTTGCTGTGCGTATCGTCGACGACATGGCGACGCTGATGCTCCTGCTGCTGTGCGGCGACAGCGCTGCTCTTCATCAGGGACGAGGCCTCGCTGAGTATGTGTGCAAGGCGATCCTCGGACATGGAATCATCGCCACCAGCGCCGCGACCAGCATACTGTGGCAATCCCGAATCTTGAAAACAGACATATAGAAAAGGGCATCGAGTTAATGTTGTATGTTGTGTGTTGTATGTTGTATGTTGTATATTGTATATTGATCGTAAAGTGGCTTTGCCCATTAAACGTTATAAACTTTATGCGCATTCGGTTTTTGCTCATTTATTGAAGCCCAATTGATATCTGCGAACCAAAAAAAGCACCGAACGCATAGTGGCCAACAGGCCACGGCAGACCAGCAGGCCGACAGAGCCAACAGGCAAATTAAGCCATAAAGCGTTCAAAAAGCCAGCACAAATTTGTGGCCATAAAGCGGCGCAGCAGCATTTAAAAGGCAACTCCGATGCACTTTTGATTTCTACCACATGCACTAAGCAAAAACACTAAGCAACATATAAATAAAAATAACAATAAAAAGAAACTTGATAAAATGCCCAACATATTATTATTTAATAACAATGCCAGCAGTCATTGCTGCCACATAGTTGGAAAATATCGTTAAATATCATTTATATTTTTGTTCAATTTCTTCTTTTTTTTTTGTTGTTTTGAATTGTTGTTGAATATGTCAAAATGTTTGTTGAGCAGTGTACATATATTTCATAAACATTTTGTGAATTATAAATTCCAAAAGCAGCTTTTGCGAGTCACTGCCTCAAAGCCACCGACTCGTTTAGCTGCATGCGGCTCTAGGTGGCAGTCCTGCTGACCAGTCCAAAGGGCTCAATTATAGCACCATTTGATTTCCAATCAACAAAACGGCGACCACAGACAAAGCGAACCGTGAACCGGCGAAAGTGGAGGTGCAACAGCAACAGCAACAGCAACAACAACAACAACAACAACAACAACATCAATGGGCGGACGCAACAAATAAAATAAAAGCTAGACAAATAAGTCCAACCAAAAAAACCAAACAAAATAAAATGGAAAAATAAAGAAAAACAAAAACTGGATGGGCCCTTAAATAGTTCAATGCATGCGGCGCGCTAATTTGGCACGCGCCACGGCACCAAAAAGTGGGTAGAGAATAACTGGAAGCTGGTTAAGGGGGCTGCCATATAGATGGAGAATATGGAGCCAAATGCTCATCGGACCGAGCTGGCAGCGGAGCAGAGCCAGCAGTTTGAATGAGCGAAACGAAACGAAACGAGTCGAAATGTGAATGTGAATTCAATTGCAATTGAAAATGTCCACGGAGTACGGAAAACAAGAGCAACAATAACAATAACAAAAACAACACAATTCTTTGCACAAATTCAATTGAAATGAAGGTTTTTCGTTCCACTCGTTAAATGTCGCTGAAAGAATAAATAAAACAAAAAAAAAAAAACAAATATCGAAAAAGAATCGACTGCCAAATTGTAAAAATCGCACAAGTGGTTGAGCTCTTTGCCACCATCCTCTTTGTGTCCTGCGGCATGTTTGTGGCTGCGAGCCAACAAACATCAATCAGCGCAATTGGGCGCCGTACAGGGTGGTGGCGTGGCAACGCAACGAAATAACTGAAAATCGCTTTACAATTGCCAAAGCATAATCGATGCCCCAAAGGAGCAAACACTTGTCCAGCACAAAGCATCAACCGAGTAGTTGCAGGAGTATGCGGTATGGGCGATGCGGTATCAGTTGCCAACACAGGAAACGGAAATCAACACATGAATGACAAATGTTTGGTCGTCCGTTGCCAATTGAAGCGAGAGATTTTTGGCGAATTGAAAAGTGTTCCCATTGACAATAAAATAAAACTCGAATGGCGACTGCCTTCGAGCTGGATAAAAGGCGATAAAGGGGCCAACTACAATAGATCGCAACGTTTTGCAGAGTGTCGACACATGCCCCACCACACGCCACATGCTACTTGCCGCATGCCGCATGAAATATCCTGTGGCCAACGTTTTGGATTTTACATCTCTGTATTTTTGTGTGTGTTGTTTTTGCTTTACCTCATATGATTTTTGCAATTTTTTTCAAATATTGTTTTTTTAAGGTCTTCTAAAAAATTGTCTTTTTTTTTTTTCTTTTTTTGGTTAGTTTAGCTCTTTGTCGTCGTCATCGCTTCATTTGGGGATTACAAAGTGTTTTTGTGTTATAAAGTCGAAGATGACATTGATGACACCTGGCTGACCCCACGCCAGGACAGACTGAGGACAGAGGAAATGCGACACAGACACAGACAGCTTAAGCGCTCTTTAGACGGAGATGGTAGCGACTGGAACTGAAAATGAAACTGAAACTGAAAATGGAAATGTAGAACGGATGTGGAGTGGAGTCGAGTTAAGACAGGGCAGGGCAATGCACTTTAAGCCTTAACGATCAATAAACTTTTCGATTGCTTTGGATTTGGCCTTTAAAAATAACTGTAAGTTGCTCTTAAAGCTTGGCTTACGAATGAGACCGATTTTTTAAAACGACCTGGAAACTGGAATATTTCGAAAATATAACTAACAACGACGCATAAATCAACCAAATAAGTTTAAGTAAATATTACGATTCTACTTTGAAAAAATCGAAACGAATTAAATATGCACATTTTGCCAACCAAAAGTGAACTTCAAAAATGTTTTAAGGAATATTACAACAACAACAACAACAACAAAAAAGAAGGTATATTTTTAAGCTGTTCACGTGGCGTTGGTTACATTTGGCCAACAGAGCGACAGATTTGCAGACAGAAGCGACTTTTAAATAACGCAATGCCCACACCCCAATCGCATATCTGGTCCGTCGTCATCCTACATGGATACATATGTACATATATAAATATGCTCACATATATATATTTGGGTATTTGAATATTTGTCGTTTATTTTATTTTCCTTTTTTTTGGCTCTTGTTTTATACTCTGATCCCAAAGGTGATAAAGCATATTGGTTTTATCTATCGGTTGCCATAACTTAAAGTTAGAGACACCAACTTTGAATGGCAGATTACCAATCTTCTATCTTGGCCACGCCCACTAAACACCTGTTTCCAGCTGGTATTACACTAGCTGCAGAGTATTGATCAGTTGGTTATGACCGACTGCAACGCTGCCACTCGCTTTGTGTTAATGTTAGTTACTTTTTGTCTGCGCTGTTCATTTGACTGTTCTTTTGCTTTGTGTGTTGTTTGTAATTTATTAGAGAGGAACATGTTGACCAAATTGTCATTCAAAAGGATATGGATTTTGCGCGACCGTTGGCTGTTATAAAAATATGGATATCATGGCTATCATGTATATATATATATTTATATATATATATATGAATTTATATATATGCATAAAAGATACATATATTTGGCAGAACTCACAGCACTACTAGCCCACCACCAGTGCCACAATTTGCTTGATGAATATTTGCCTTTTATAACAAATCAGACGAATATTCCCCGCCTGACACGATGAGTGCCCAGCACCCTGGCACCCTGGCACCCCAAAACCCCTCCCCCTCCCCCACTGCCTTTCCCTGCTCATTCGACTGTGTTTTTTTTTGTTTTTGTCTTTTTTGCTTTTGTTGAGTTTTCCAGTGGAGTTTTTCCTAATACAATAAATATTTGCCAGCACACAAATATGTAATCATACTTCAGTCGCAAAAAAAAGGAAGGGTTTACCAGCAGGTGTAGGATGCGAGGGTTTGTTTGGGTGGTTTGTTGCCACAATTGAACTGGCGCATTGAAATTGGCACACGCACGCAATTTGCATTAATTGCAAGAAAAATTTTCTAATTAAAATGCCAGTCATTTGTTGTTCAATGTGTGTATGTGTTTGTTGTTCTGGGCGGGGCAGTGGGAGGAGGGGGGGGGGGCGGTATTAGCAGAAGTGTCAATTAAAAATGAAGGCAGAAACTCAGACACAGAGACACAGAGACACCTACTTGAGGAGCAGCTTTCAACTGCTTGCTTCTAACTGAGCTGAGGGCAAACGTAGCGTGGCAAATGAAGTGGGTGGCTGCTGTGTTGGCTTGTGGGTGGCGGTGGCGGTGGCATTTTTTTAAGTGGCATTGCATTGACTCATCAACAGGAACAACAGCAGTGAACAACATCAAACAGCAGCAGCGCCAATTTTCCCATTACAATTCCAATTCCAGTCAAATCAGTGAAGAGGGTTGGGTTGTTATTGCCTTGCAATTAAGCGCAAAAATATGACTAGATATTTGAGCCTTGCTTTATGCGCTGGCTCAAGGTAATTTGCAAGTTTTATATTCCTTTTCATTTTCCCTTCTGTTTTTTTTTTTTGTATGCACAGAACCCATTCAAAATGGGTGAAAATTGTATCACGAAGTTGTGTCAGAATGTGTGTAACAGAAAGAATAAAGCCGGTTTTCTGTGAACTGCATTAACAGACCTTAAGTGGGACTTGTGTACAGGGTATCTCCCAGACGACTTCCACGCCAATGTATCCTTTTTTTTGTTGTTTTTTGTTTTGTTTTTTTGTATTGTATTGTTGTCAAAGTTCATTACAAAGTAATTAGCCCAAGCAACACAAGAAATTATAAATGAAAAAATAATAAAAACAAGGGAGGGAAATAAAAGTTGCGAAAGTGCAACGCGAGCGCGCGGGACATCTGCAACATTTTGCGGCATGATGGTAAAATGTCGAAGACAAACTTTTGCCTTGTCTATGTGGCCCAGTGGCATGCCATGTCGGTTAACATGAGGGCAATATAAACCACATACATTTCTCTTATATACACAATTTATATATGTTTATAAATACATTTATGCCCATCCAACCACAACTGAATATTTTCGATATTTAAATAAATTCAATTAAATGCTCTACGATAAAGCAAAGTGAATTTTAGTTGCATGGCTCATATATTGTATATTGAATCTGTCTTCATTCACAGAATTCAAACATATATTTTGCAAGGGTTTTTGCTTTAATTCAAAATTTTCATAAATGATTAATACACATTCATTTCACTGAATTCAGTATGGGGGGTGGATCCATTTTAACCCATTGGCGATCATTGCGGAATATTCAAATGTATGCGATTAAATTTAAAATCGCATTTAATAAAAATTGTTGAACGAGTTTTATGCTAATTTATGTTCGTTGTATTTGTGTTGTTCGCCAAGCATCTGGGCCACGCCCCATTGTTATGCTAAGCACATTCCGCAATTTTCATAAAATCAAATAAATTAAATTACAATCAAAAACGAAAAATAGAAAATGTCTAAAGAAAAATACTTAAATATGAGGCCAAAAAGCGCAGGAATTGATACGGCCCGTTGGCCACTTAGTCAGGCAGTCTTTCTCTACATATGTGTGTGTGTGTGTGCGTGTGAGTTGTGCGTGTGTGTGTGTGTGTGTGTGCGTGTGTGAATCTGTATTCTTGTATATGTGAGGCACATATTTCGCTTTATGGCTGGTGACAAATAATTTGTGAAACGGCGGCAAATAAAAGTGCCAGGCAATGTTTTGTCGTCTGTCTGTTTGGCATTTGGAATGCCTTTGTCTCTACCTCTCCGATCTGTTAAGGAGCCGCTCCCCCCTCCCTGCCCCCGGCAAACTACTACAACATATACTACGACAACTGCCCTCTGCACACCGCTGGCGTTTTGTGTTTGAGTTGTTTTCTTTTGTCTTCTTGGCCGCGTGCTTTTCTATTTTGGGCCACGCACTTTTCGCCCGACTTTATGGCTACTGACGCTGCTGCTGCCGCCGCTGCTGCCGCCGCCGCTGCTGCCGCTGCCGCTGCTGCGTCAGCGACCGGTTGGCTAAAACAAATAGACGATGTCTGCTAAAATTATGTGTTAATATGCTAGTATTATTAGCTGCCATAACGAGTTGGTTCGGCTACATTTGCTGCTACTGCTGCTACTGCTGCTACCACTGCCGTCAACATATACAAATATTTGTCATTACGTATACGACGCGTCTGACGGAGCTAAAATGACGTCGAGCCTTTATTTTCAACCCCCCCAACCCAACGCCACTGTTTTTCTTCTTTTTTTTTCATTTCATGTTTTGTCTTTGCAATACTACGCGTAGTTTGAATTTGGCTAGTGCATCCCCCTTCCTTTTCAATCGCTTACCCTTTCAACCCTCTCCATTTCCCTCTTCGCTTCCATTTCTCCCAGTTTGTATGTTGTGGCAAGGCTTTATCAACTTTCAGGCGAATACAGTGGTTGCATGGCTCAAATGCTGTTGGTACCAATCAATATCAGATGTATTGTTAAAAGAAGGCATACATCAAAAGTCACTTTTAGTCACAGATCTTCTGCATTTTTGTGTTATTAAAGATTTGGCTTTAAGCAAGCTAGATTTAATGCCTCAACTTTAGCACTTTATAAGTTTTGAAATTGTTTACTTTATAAATTGAGAGTTGTATTTTCGTATTAGAATTTATGTTTGATAACATTTATCGGCCTTTTTTTGCATTCATTCGCATTTCAAAAGTTTTTTACAACTTTTCAATAGTTGTGCCCCCAACAATTTTCCACTCACTTTGCCTGTGCGCCGTTTAATATGCAACAATTGTCGTTAAATGTTTAACAACAACAGCAACAACAACAACACACAAAATCAACGGCAAAACAAACCAAAAACGTGAAAAGTTTTGCGTCAACTAGGCGCTTGATACTCTTACTCTCTCGCTCCCTCTCCCCCTCTCTCCCTCTCCAGCTCCTTCCCTCTTGGCACCCCATAGACGAGCAAGTAACCCAAACCCTGCGTGGCTTACAACGGCCACCAATCGTTAGGCAGTCGCCCTTGGCGCAACTCCGCATTGCAACTCCCAACGCCCCCTTTGGTCACCACCAGTCAGCTGCCGCACTTTGTCCAGCACAAAGACGACTTCAAACGCGCGGCACGTCAACGTTTTGCATGCCTCGTTGAAGGCAGCAGTTGCATTGCATTGTTGTTTGTTGTTGTTGTTGTTGTTGTTGCTGTTGCTGTTGCTGTTGCTGTTGTCGTTGTTTACATTTAATTCTACTTCACGTTTGCCGCTGTTGCTGCTGTTGTTGTTTTTCTTTTTTAAATTGTTGTTTTATTTTCCATTTTATTGTACATGTATTTTGTTTCAAGCCTTTCACCGACCAATTGTTAGGGCAGTCGTCGCGTCGCCCCCAACCGAGTCTATTCCATTCCAACCCGTTCTTTAAACAATTACAATTCAAAAATCATTGACGCGCTTTGCTCGTCAACTTTGCAGCCTACAAAGTGACTTCAAAGTTAGATGTTTTGTTGCATTTCTAATATAATTATTATTATTATTATTGTAATTGTGATTTTTATAATTGTTATTATGTATTTGCGCCCTGCGTTAGGCAACTGTTTCTTGCAGCGGCGTCAAGTCTTCGCCAAGCTGCTTGTGACATGCATCTACAAACTGCCTATTTGCTTATAATTAACTGACAACTGACAGAGCACCGACTTGCTGGTGGAGGGTGTGAAGGGAATGGGAAAGGGGAGGCGGAGGGGAAGGGGAAGGGGAAGGATTTTAGCGTGGTGTTTTGTGGGGTCACTAAGCACATTCAATCGCATTAAGAACAAAAATTGCAGCGCTTTGCAGTCAACATGCATAAATAAGTATATAAACAGTTAGTTTAGCTGCCATGAGTAATCGTCATAAATTAATTGTCAACATTTGCATGCACTTAGACACACACACACACACACACACACACACACACATCACACACACGCACACACATGTGCATTGGGCAAACACAGAGGGCGACAGTAAAACTTTGATTAACTTTGCCGAGCCGCCTCGCTCGCTCGCTCGCTCGCTCGCTGGTTGGTTGGGGGCTTGGTTGGTTGGGGGCTTGGTGCGTGTCTGTGCCACAGTTCGTACTTTAAAAATACTTTTGCATTGACATATTTGTAGCCCTGTCTGGCATAGTTGTGCCTTATTTAGTTGTTGTTGCTGTTGCTGCTGTTACTTTTGCTGCGGCTCCATTCAAATTGATGACTAATCAATAAACTTAACCAAGACAACAAAAACAAACAAATAGCACAGCTTGGAACGGAACCAAAACAGCTTCGATTTATAAACATATGGGGTAAGTTGCGGAGCAAAGATCTGACTTGGCTCGCAAAAAAAAGGAACAACATCAAAAAAATAGTATAAATAAAACAAAAAAAATACATAAAACGGCTGACTGACGACTGATTCCGAGCCTCGTTTTAGGTTATATCGTACAGTTGAATTTCACGCCTAATGTGCGAATTTGCCAAAATTTATGATGACAAGCGAAATGGTTGCATGAAATGCATCAAGTCGTCGCCATCGTTGCTGCTTGTTAGCACGTTGATTATACGCAAAAATCAAAAATAATTAAAATTTCACATTTTAATGTTTTGGCCGCTGTCCAAAAAAACAAAATGAAATGACAAAAAAAAAAAAAAGAAGCAAATCTTAATAATAAAAATGAAAACACGAAAGCAACAAAAAAATACAAAACAAAAAAAATGAGCAAAGACGATTTGGAAATGGGGAATCAATGACACTGTGTTTTTATTTCAAGTGTTTCAGCTTCAAATTATTTACAGTGTAGGTGAAATTACAAAGCAATACAATGAAATTCAATTGACAAATCCAAAAAGTTAACTCGAAAATGGTGAACTCAATAGCAAATATTCAAATGAAAAATTGTGAAATTTTCGTATAAGGTCGAGATTTCAAGCCTAGACTTAATCATGGCCAAGTTAAGTGCGCTGTTACACATTTTGAAGGCTCAACTTTGATATTGTGCTGAACGAATCGTGTTAGTTTTCAACCACAACAAGCTGAACGCATAGCAACCAGCATCTGTCAGATGTCAGATGTATTTCAGCAGTCTGGCAACGCTCGCTGCGAAAACTGTCAAATAATTAAGCTGTTAAAAAACTATAACCACCTGCAAAGCACAACAAAAACAAAAAACAAAAAACAACAAAAAAAAAAAACAACACAACTTTTAGGGCACTCACCTTTCTTGGGGATGAGGGACTTGAGGAGCATGACGGCACTATCATCACAGGCCCAGGCGTGCATCTTGCGGTAACTGTCACGACCCTTCTCGGTTAGCTTATCCCAGGGCTTTGGCTTGCTCAGCAGCTCGGAGACGGTGCCCTGCGACAGTCCCAAAATATATTTGGCAAACAGCCGCTGCCCGATATTATGCACGGAGAGCAGCTCGCGTACGCGTCGCGAGATGTGAAGGGTGTCGAGCGCCTGATTCGCATACTTGTCCATGTTGTAGCGCAGCATCTCCTGCAGCTTGGCCTCCATGGGATCACCTTTGGGTATTAGCGATTCACCCAATCGACCGGCCATCGAGACGCCCGGCTGCATTTGCAGTTCGGCATCCGCGAAGCGAAAGTGTTGTGCTCGAGGATCCTGGCCAGCGGCAGCGGCGGCCGCAAATTGAAACGCCGGCAGGCTGGGCAAATTGGGCAGAAAACTGGGTGCACCCAATGCGGCCGCGTGCTGTGCATGGGCAGCCATTGCTGCAGCGGCGACAGCCGCATTCGCATTTGGCGTCAGGCTGTTGTTGTTATCCTCGGCAACGGCAGCAACAGCTGCCACATTGGCAGCGGCCGCTGCCTGCAACAGTGACTTGTTGCCATTCAGCGTGCTGGCAATGCTGGCCGCCAGCTGGGCGGTGCTGTTGGGTGTGCTATTGGCGCTGGATGAGTTCGAGTCGGCGCCGTGATGCAGATGATGTGCTGCATGCAACAGCTGTCCATGTGGATGGCCATGGTGGTGCGCATGATGATGATGTGGATTCAGTGGATCGCTGCCGGCTGCTGAACTGCTGTTGCTGCTATTGCTGCTGTTGTGGTGATGTTGCTGCTGTTGAAGCAGCTGCTGCTGCTGCTGCTGCTGTGGCTGATGCTGCTGGTGTTGGTGGTGGGATGCGGCATCTAGGCGTGTGGATTTGGAATTGGAACAAGAGGAGTGATTGGCATGTAAGAAAGTTGAGTTAACCAATTGACTTAGTAGCACTGTGGACGAGGGTCCATGTTGCTGCTGCTGTTGTTGTTGTTGTTGCTGTTGGTGATATTGTTGTTGTTGTTGTTGCTGTGCAGAAAAGTGCTGCTGCTGCTGCTGCTGCTGTTGTGACGGCGGCAGCGGCGGCGGCGGTGGCGGCAACAGTTGCTGCTGCACCACATTGGCATTTTGATAAATTGTTGGCGTTTTGCTCCGAGTGGCTGCTGCAGCTGCAGCTGCTGTTGCTGCTGCTGCTGTTGTCGTTGCTGCTGCTGCTGCTGCTGCTGCTGCTACTGTTGATGTTTCAAAGCCGCGCCTCCAATAGCTATTGACCAGCTGTTCTTCCAGTGTTTGGCCAGCGGCAATCTCAGTGCCGGCCCCCCCATCAGCATCGTCTGTGTCAATGATTTCGATTTTGGGCTGCAAGTTGGCCTCGGTCAAAGTATCATTTTCAGGCTTTTCCGTTGCATTTGCGATTGTTTCTGATTTGGATTTGGATGCGGATGTGGCTGCTGCTCTTGCTGCTTCTTGTGCTTCTTGTGCTTCTTGTGCTTCTTGTGCTTCATCTTCATCTTCATCTTCATCTGCATCTGCATCATCTTCTACTGTTACTTGATTAGCGGCTGTTGCTGCGTCTGCTGCTTGTTGTTGCGGCATTTCTGCGGGAAACAACAAAAAAGTTGTGCTTTTTGTTGTTGCTACTTATTTTGAATGATCTATCATAAAATACGGTTTTCTGTTTTTTTTTTTTTGTTTTTTTTTTTTGTATTTGATATAATGGTATTTAGTATTTGTATTTGGTATACCGATTTCAACAACATCCATGGAACAAAACGCCAAATGAATCAAAATATTCGTTTTAGAATTCTTTTCAATTTTTTGTCATATTTTTTTTTTTTTTTGCCAACATTTTGCACTTTTTACTTTTCGCTTGCCAATTCGTACAACAAAACAACAAAGAAACTGTATGTGTGTGTGTGTGTGTGTGAATGTGGTTGTTGTAATATATAGATACTTATCAAATGTACATATAGATAAATATTCGTTTGTCATACAACAGAGACAGATAGATACGGAAAGAGAGAGAGAGAGACAGGATTAAAGCGTGTTGTTGTGCTGATTCTTAAGTGTTGTGTATTTGGATATGTCAATATCAATTATCGATAAACATGCAGAGCAACTCAAGGTGTAAAACAACAACAACAACATCAACAACAACGACAACGACAACATACGCAGACGTTTCGATGCAAATATTGTAAAAGAAAAAAAGGAAAAAAAAAAGAAACAACTGAAGAACAAAGAAGAAGGAGAGAGTGGAGTGGAGAGAAGAGAAGAGAAGAGAAGAGAAGAGAGAAGAGACAAAGCACACGTTCGCCTCGACTGATCGTCGCTGGTTTTTTGATCGCTTGTTGACAGCCATAAAAATTGGCGCCGCCGTCCCGTTAGCGCCGATAACAGAGTTGCGGATAGGTTCGTCCCATCAAACAAAGCAAAGCGTTCAACCGATTGCAACAAGCGACAAAACAATGCAGCGCGCAGCAAAAGGAAGTAACGAAGCATGAACCGGAACCGAGTTGAAATCGATTTGAAACGAACGGAATTCGAAATGTACCGCTAGAGTTGGAGGGGTGGGGGGGGGGGAGCGCAGATAGCCGCTGCCAATATACTCACCATCACTGCTTGCATTCGCCGTCTCGCTGGCGCCATTCTTCAGAGCCTCGGCGGCCAGCGCTTTGGTGCGTTCCAGGAGCAAGGCTTGGAATTTGTTCGGATCGTTGGCGCAGGCAGCGGCTGCTGCGGCCGCGGCAGCTGTGGCAATTGCCGAATGTGGGCTAAGCACATTCAAATCCAGTGGACTGCTGTTTTCGGGAAGAAGAAAAACGAGTTGGATATGGGATAGTTAGTCTTGTAGCTTGTACGACTTGAAAGCAATAATGGTTTCTGCTGGTTTCCAATTAGCTAAAATAAGGCTTTGAGTTCGGCTTCGGTTTGATATTCAGCAGATAGCTTTGCCATTATCAGCGGCTTGGATTGGGGTTCAGTTTGTGTGATTAACTTACTGCTGTTCCTTTTTGATTTTCAGCTCATTGCTGTCCGCTGTGGCTGTGGCATTGGATAGATCGGCATCCGGCTCCTCGTCCTCATCCTTTTCGTTATCATCGTTGTGCCGACTGTTGCCAATGGCAGCATGCTGCTGCTCGTTGGCCATATCCGTGTCCTCCTCATCATCATCGCCGTCATCGCGCAGCTCAGCATGGTTATCATTATCATTATCGTTATCATTGTCATCATCATCGTCTTCATCGTCATTGTGCTGATGGGTAGATGTTAGATCTGTTGATTTAAACACCGCGCTCAACTCGCTGTTGTTTTCGCTGCCCTGGCTACTGTGATTATTGTTGTTGTTGCTGCTGTTGTTGTTGTTGCTGCTGCTATTGTTGTTGTTGTTGTTGTTGTTATTGTTTGTCGCAGCCGCATTAACAGCGGCAGCCAATGCAGTTGCCTCGGCAAGTGCCTCATTTATCTGCTGCTTATCCAAACGTGCCTCCAAACGCATTATGTGCTGTCGCTTCACCTCCAAATGCTCTTCGAGCCTTTGGATTTGTACAAGGTGAGTTTGTTCCAGGCCACGCAGGCGTTGCAACTCATCCAAAAGTGCTTTAATCTATAATAGACGAAGACAAATGAAAAATAAATTCAATTAGAGACATTTCATTTTTATGAATGAAGATAGAAATCAACAGAATTTGTATCAATCAAAACCTCAGCGATAATAAAGCTGAGCAAAAACACGCCCTTCAATCATTTGCTCTCCTCAAACAACATTTCTCAATGCACTTCAGATATGTTGCGAACGAATTAAGTCGAGAACAGGCTGTGGCTGATTTTCAGAATTGTTTCGCTTGCATTAACAATCAGTAGTTGACAGATTTGCGATTTTTTTCTTTGCTGAGGCAAGTGGGAAAAACTTTATTTGTTGTTGCATATTGTGCGGCTACACTTTCATTGTGGTTGGCAGTCTCTGTCATGTTTTTTGGTTTTGTTTTGTTTTTTTTTGTAATTGCACACATCAATATTTAAACAACAACAACAATGCATGGCTGAAAAGGAGGAGAGTCGCGTCTCTTTGTCTGTGTGCAAAAGTTCGAGAGTTATAAAATAATTTGTAATAAAATTAACAACGAGGACGACGGCTATGTCGCTGATTGCCTGCGACTGAAGCTGAAGCTGAAGCGACTGAAGCTGCTGGCAACAGGCCACAGATACAGCCACAGGTGTATAGAGGTAAAAGGGGGTGGAGGGGCGAAGGGGCGTAGCACAGCAATACGTTCAATGTGTAGACAGACAGGGGAGTTGGGGATTATGGGGAGTGTGTGCCTGCAGCGAGCGTTTGAGTTTTTGGAACTTTGTTTGTTTGATGAAAATATGATAATTGGCAAATTTGACAAGGGAATTTTTCTTAAGTGCGTCGACGTGTGCGCGACTTGTGTCGGTGTGGGCGTGGTAGCTGCTATGCGAGGAGGCGTGCCGCAGCAACAAAGTTGACAAGATAAAGTTTTGCGCCGTGCGGTATGCACCAAAATTTTTTAATGACAGCCAGGTGGCGTGTGTGTGCGTGTGTGTGTGTGTGTGTGTATTTCTTATTATGTGATTAAAATTAATTTAATGGCGCGGTTTTTAATTGACGCATATGCCAAAGACAGCGTCAAACACAAACTTGTACAGCAACTCTTGGCGCTGACTGTACCCAAGTAAGACAAACAAGAAGCAGCTGAGAATGTCTCAAATCAACATAATGCCAATTGGTAATTTGCGTGTCATTGCGTTATTTGTGTGGCACGTTAATACACATGTATGGGAAGCCACACGATAACAAGAACAATAACGAAAAAGTTGATTGGTAAAACTTTTCTTTTACTCATATATTTTATCAATAAAATAAAGCGAATGCGCCTAGCCAGATTATGATTATTGGCCATACACATTGAGTGAGAAGGGGAAACACACACACACAAACACACACACACACACACACACAGAGACATATATGCAATAATATATAATTGGCATTAAAAACGCATCAGCATAAATAAATATGTATATGTATATGTATATGTATATGTATATGTATATGTGTATTTGTGCATGTGGAAACATGTGTCCTTTACCAGGTCGCGGAACATGTCATGCCTGGAAATGCTAAGCAGTTAATTTCATTATCAATCAAAAGGCAGCAACAGACATCTCCCAACCACCTCGTTGGTAGAGGAGTAGAGGAGTAGAGGACTGAGGTTGCGTGTTCGATTTTTCATTAACATACGAGACATGTAAAAACTGCTAAGGACAACAACCCCCCTATTTGTAAAAGAAGAAGAAGCAGCACAAGACGACAGCGACGACGACGACTCAAATTAATTGCATAAAAATGTTGTATACCCCATGTAGACCAATACAGCAAAATCCCTTCTGGCTGACGTCTAATTGCCAACTCAATTGAGTCACCCACAACCCCATCCTGTTACTCCCCCGAATAAAACAAAAAGTGGAAAATGTAAAAAATTTGTTTTGTTAAATAAACGCAATTAGCATGCGGCGCAAGTGTACGGGTATGCCAAGGGTTGTGCATATGAGTGTGTTGCTGTGTGTTTTTTGTCTGTTGCGTCTTAAAAAACACACTCACACACACACACACACATATGCGTGAGTTCATTAATAATCAACTGCCTGCGACACAGACACAACAACGCCTTAGAACTGCAGGCTTAAACTTGAAATTTCAATTTTTGGCAACATGGCTAGCTGAAATTTGGCAACGTTGCGCAACACTTAGGTAAATATTAATAGATGAGTGCATTTTTGAAGCGCGCACACACAGACACATACACACACACACACACACACACACAAACACACACAGACACACACACACACATTTTTGTCATTTCGATTTAAATTTGTTTAATATTAAGAACAGAAGCAGGAGCTGGCTCTGTTGAAGAATTATTAAAACGATAAATCAACTTTTTGGGGATTTTCGACACAACTCAAAAATCATTTGCAACCCTTTGCGCCAAAAACTTTTGCCTGTCCAATTCGTTGGCTGCCTGTGGCTTTTCTCTTCTGTAGCTCACTGAATGCCCATATACGAATGAATGGCGGTGGGGGGGTGAGGTGAGTGGGCAAATGAGGGGTAGGTGTCCGACTTCAACTACGCAGCAATCAAACAAAAACTACTAACAGAGCAGAGGGGGGAGGGAGGGGGGATGCAGAAAAACAACCAAACACATACCCAAAGTATTGACTGTAAAATTATGAAAATTTACATTTTTCCAACAATGTGAATAGTTGGGAGTTTTGGCTGGGGGCAGCCGAACGATGGAGCTGGTCCAGGTGGAGGTGGAAGTGGGTGGGAGATGAGTGCACAGTTCGGACATTGACTGACAGTTCAAGCTGTTGTGTGTATGGGTGTGCAACTGTTAATTGTCGATGGTTTGTTGCTAGCCACAAGAAATGCGTGGGGCATGCAAAGTACTCAGTTTATAGTCTATAACTGTACACGCATATATATAATATATATATATAAAATATATATATATATATATATATATATAATAGAACAACAACCCTTGTGTTTATTTTTATTTTTATTTGTGTATGGGTGTGGGTGTGGGGTGGGTGGGGTTGGGGTTGGGGGAGCTGTCAGAATTGTAAAAAGTTGCGTAAGTTATGCAAAAATAGACACACATACACATGACAGTCAGGCGTATGGGGATCGAGGCAGTGCTGCGGAGTTGGGGGGTTGATGTCCCAGCCGGAGACATTAGCATAGAGCCAAAAGCAAACGATTTGTAATTAACAAAATTGCCAGGCAGCCGGAGCGACGACAAGCATGTGAATGAAGGAGAAAGGATGGGATAGGCAGGCTGGCAGGCAGGCTGGCAGCCCCCGAACAATTGACAAAGCAGTCAATACACACACATACACACAAAAGCACAAGACAACAGCAGCAGCAGCAACAACAACAATAATAATAATAACAAACACTCCAAGGCGAATACAGACACGAGGAGCACACACAGATTCACACACACGCATGAACATAATGTGGCAGCAGGTGGGCGAATTGCTTGGGTCGATGCAAAAAACGCCAAAAGGAATTAAGATGCTCATTGCATGTGTGTGTGTGTGTGTGTGAGTGTGTGTCACTTTCACATTCATTCATATGGGCTGGGTAAAAAAAGGGTTTAATCAGTGTACGCAGGAGTTGTAAAAACATCTCAGAGCTCAGACAAACACACACAAGCTCAAACGACCAATACGCAAATACAAATTAACAATAAGCAATCAAAGACACACACACACACACACACACACACACAATCACTCTAAGGGAAGAAGAAGCTGCATATGCATACGTATATAAATATATATATATAAATATATATATATGTATATTATTTTTTATAGCAGCCTTTTAGGCACGCCAGCTGCCAAAGCCAAAAGCAACCGTCAAAGGAATTAAAATTCATTCGGGCATAAAAATTTTAAAATATATATATACATGTGTATGTCTATATATAAATATAAAAATATATATATAGATATATATGTATAAAGGGACGCATAGATACAGCGACAGCGTCAAAGACAGAGAAAGGTTCTCTGAAAGAGTTAGATGGTCTGAGGCTGAGAGAGAGAGAGAGAGAGAGAGAATATGAAGTCAGTTGGCTTGGGCGCTATAAAAACGGGGTTACTTTTCAAGCAGTCTGCTAAAGAGGCTGTCGACTGCTGCCACTGTGGGCGGCTGGGGCGGCAGGGGGGGCGTGTGTTGTTAATTTCCAAAAAGCCAAAAGACAAATGAGTAAAGAGCAGCGGCATCCGTAGCCGCCGCAGCGTCGTTTTTGTCGTCTCAATATACTCATTTTTTTCCATTTAACATTTCCTTTTTTGTTTTTCTGCTCTTCGTTTGCCATTGATTTTTGATTGTTTCAAGTGTTGCTGACGTTGGGGGGAGAGAAATTGGGCTGGGTTGGGTTGCGGCTGTGGCTGTGGCTTAAAGTCTGCCAAGTGCACCCCAGAGCTTTGACGCCAAAGCTTTTGTAGTATTCTTTATTATTGCCGTTGACGTTGCTGTTGCCGTTGCCGTTGCTGTTGCCGTTGCTGTTGCCGTTGCTGTTGCTTTTGCTGCTGGCAGCTCGCAATGCCCAAGTTGGCAATTTGCAACAAAAGGCAACAAAGCGCATGAAAACGCTGGCAAAAATGTGATAGAAAAATGCAATAATAACTCACAACGAGTGCACGAATGATTGAGTGTGTGGGAGTGAGTGCATTCGAAATGCAGGCGACTTGGCTTCGATTTATGTTTTGAGTATGGCTTGTCATTAATGAGTGCATTCACGAGCCCAAATGATATTATTAGCGACGCACAAATTAATTGATGTATTTATAGGTATATTCATGACTGCATTAAATGGCATTATTAGTTGTATTTGGGTAGTCTTTTGCTTATGTTATTAACAAGTGCACTTGTGAGCTAGCTAGCTGCTTATGCATTCATGAAGTATTCACGAGTGTATTCATGGGCGTAAACACTGAGCAGCTGCTTAGCTATCACTGTGAATGGCTGATCCGTGAATCAAATGAAGCGAGTTTTGAGTGCGATGGTCGGTATTCACACAACCTGAAGACCCTAGGCGTCAGGTAATTTTGTAATTTTCATTATTTGTCAATAGCTGACGGCATGAGGTGAACTGTGGTGAATTGGGGAGACTACAGACTAGGTTACAGCGTGGTGGGTGGTGCCTTGCCAATTTGCAACAATTCAAAGGCATAAATCAAACAATTTGCAGACAGACAGACAAGACAGACTGGCAGTCAGACAGTTATATACAGTTTGTCACTCATTCAGTGATTCAGTCAGTCAGTCAAACAGTTATTCATTTACGCACACACGCACATAACGGTACAGTTATTGAATTGATTTGGGAGCAAACGACACCAACCACTGAACGAATCGAAAGCAGGTGGAGCTTGGTGGGGGGCGGGGCGGGTGGTCGTGGACAAGCCCCACCCACTGCCCCACAAGGCGGTGCGATTGTGTGTCTTGTTGTTGTTGTTGTATTTTTTGGATTATAAAGTTTTGTAATTAAAATTTGACAGCTTTACAATTCCCAGGCGCAGGAACAGAACGATGGCAAAGAAGGCGGCAATCAGGCAGACAGACACTCAAGTCAGTCAGACAGTCAGTCAGTGAGTCAGTCAGTCAGTCAGTCAGTCAGTCAGTCGGTGAGTCAGTGAGTCAGTGAGTCAGAGGCAAAAACCCTTTAGCGCCGCAATTTCTTATTCGAATTTTACAATTTTCGATAAATGTTTCGATTTTATTGTCTAAAATTTGTGCGTGCTGCGCGGGGGTTGGGCTTTTATTGAAGAGTTGCTCTGGCTGTGGTTGGAGATTTTATGAATGTGGGACTGAGACTGTTGCTAGCTGAATACCCACTCCAGCACACATCTAGATATGTATGTATGTACACAAATAGGAATATATATATATATATATATATATGTGTGTGTGTGTGTGTGTGTTTAAGCCATGCATCAAGTTTTACATTTTAATCAAAGCTCTTCCTTTAACCCACTCTGGCCATACCTGATCCACTCAGTCGTCCGTTTCGTTTCTAATTCGTTAAACTTTTGCTTAATAATTGTCTGGCCATGCCGAACTCAATTCCGGTGCACCCCAAATCCACACCATAAAACGCGAGCTTGACTTTTATTCATATTTCGGTCTCAATATCATAAAAATATATTACAGAAAATACAACAAAAAAGTGTTTTTTTTTGTTTTTTTTTCGACTACCCCCGATAAGCAGTGCCCGACGACTACAAAGTCGACCCAAAATATACCCCTTGAGTGTGTGTGGGGCATGTAGGGGTAGCTGACGCAGGACGCAGGACGCAGCGACTGGTCCAGTCACATGTCTAATCCTTTTGCTTATTGATATGATATCTACACGCAGAAACCAGCAAACAAGCCAACCATACGTATAGAAGTGCAAAAAAAGCCCAAGCTAAAAAGGTTATGCCAGCGATTTTTATTTTATATATTGCGCTATACAATAACCGAATTTTTTTTTTGTTTTTCGCAGTCGTGAGTACTGGGATTCTTCATGTTTTTTGGCTTTCATAATCAAAAAACGTTAAAATCATAGTCTAGACAATAATTTATGAGTACAGCATTGCTCTTCTGCTGCTGATGCTGATGCTGCTGCTGCTGCTGCTGCTGCTGCTGCTTGTTGTATTTGTTCGTGTCGCTGTTGTCTTTTTTGTCGGTTTTTGTCTCTTTGCCCGCATTATCATCAATATGAGAAAAGCAGACAACGGCCAGCAGACCGCACCCGTACTCCACCCAAAATAAAAAAAAAATACACCCGCCCCCCGCCCAAAAAAAAAACGCAATGCCAATCAACATCTCTAGCAAACATTCGTAAGGCATCATATCCTCGTGCACGTCCTTGCTTGTTGTCATTGTTGTTCTGCTTCTTTTTTCACGTTGTGCTCGTTGCTTTTTTTCGCCAATAGATATAAAAATATGAATGTGCCGGTTTGTCGGCTCGAGCTTCACACAAAAAGAGTATAAAAAAAAAGAAGGCAACAACACCTTAATATCAGCTCGCTTACGTTAAGGACTTAAGGGCGTAATGGGCGGGTCGGGCGGGCGGGCAGTGCCATGCTGTGGCTTGAGGCTTAACCAGGACGCGAGCTTGGCACCGCTGCCTGCCTCACATTGTGGCTTGCTCTGCTTTTGTTTGTGCAACGGACGGGCCAGCTTGTTGGCATTTTCTAATGGTTTCAACTTCCTTCCTCTTTCAGTTGTCCTTTTACTTTTTTTTTTTATGTGAACCAACTCCTACATTTTGTTCTGCAGGGCAACAGAGTGTGGCATATATCAAGGAACTTTTTTATTTTTTATTTTTGGTATTTCTTAAAGTCGTCACATGTGACGTTGTGACGTATCCACATTAATAAGCGAATTTGCGAATTTCGCTTGTCTCCAAGGGAATTGGTATGCATTTGCTGTCCCTCTCCCCGTTCCACTCCACTCCGCCGCCAACCAAGTGTGGACAGCTGCAATTCAATCGCATTCGCAAATCTTAAGTAAATAGAATATGCGATTATATTTCATGTATTGATTTGTGAAACGGTCGCTTCTGAAGATTGCCGACAAAGTGGAATGCCGACGAAATGAAACAGTTAACAAAACAGACAAATGCAAAATGAGAGTGTGGCTTGCAAGGAGAGCCAGTTGAATTCTAATTTGATTTAAGCATCAAATTCTAATTGGATTTTCTTCAGGCACAGCGTCTGTGGCTAAGCTCAATCTTCATTTAATGACAATTTAATTTTCTATTAACGAGAAATTGTAATGCCAATTGCTGGCCAAACTGGGACTGGACTGGGCGCTGTGTGTGAGGGTGGTGGAATGCATAAAAAACAGTCATGCCATCAGCTACCAAAGCCAAATAGGTGGCAAGAGACGGGGACTATTAACTATAATAAAAAAGAAGAAAAAATATGTATAGATAGATAGATAGCAAGCTTATATTAATTGCCCGCCTGCTCGGCTACTTGAGGATGTCCGCACAGTGGGCACCTGAATTATGGACAAGTAAACAAGTAAGTGTGACAGCTAATATTGATAGAATTCTAGAAAAATAAAATATTGAGCAGAGAAGAAATCATAAATTTGCTTGTATTATTATTATGAATAAAAATAAGCAAATTAAATGTCAGACAACATTAAAAATACAAATTGGTTTTTCAGTTGTGGCCCATAGTGCGACAGTGGGCTAAGGGCCAACCGACCGAGCGACAGACTGCTTGGTTGGCTAGGCTGAGCTGGGCTGATGAAGCTGACTGGTCGCATTTGAGCGACCCACGGCAATTATTTTGACGATGCGTAATTTGCGTTGACGAAGCGGATGATGAAGATGATCATGACGTGAACGAAGATGTCGCGGTTTTTTCTGCGTCAAAATTGAGGCGACAGCGTAGCAAACTAATTAAAGCCAAGACGCAGACAAAACCAGCGCACCCACCTCCCCCCCACCACACACACACACAGAGATAGACACACACCCAAGAAAATCGCAGACGCCCCAATTGCAGTTTGGTGGCCGAAAATGAACGATTTTAACGCTTAGCCTTTTTTAATTGTTCAATCGTTAGATTGAAAGACGCAGGCAGGCAATTGGACTGGGATAGGGCTGGAGGGGGGGACCAAAGACTGGTGGAGAGGGGAGGACAATCGGGGAATTGTAGCCTGAACTTGATGGCCATGCCGTAACTTAAATGCATGGCGTCAATAATTATTTCCATTTCCTTTTTTTTATTTGGTAATTTGTATGCCAGAGAATTTCATCAAATTGCTATAGCAGAAGGCAGTGGGGGTGTTTTTAATTGGAAATCAATTATGTATGTAATTGCGTGAGGTTCCTTAAATGTTTTTTGTGCTCTTTGGGTATTTTACTATTATGATTTTCTCATTTTCATTTGCCTTGTTATTTCTCTGTTGGGTAGACCAATCTAAAGCAGCATACATATTTGTGCATCACGTGATCACGATTATCATGATAAAGATATTATGATAATCATGTGGTTTATGCTTATCATGGGTTTCATCGTTTTCAACGTGTCGCACGTAGCGCTCAGAAGGTCAGCAAACAAAAAACAAGAAACCGCAAAGCTAATCACACAGATGTGCAACTGCAACAAGCAACAAGCAGCAACAACAAACACAACATCAGATGGCAGATTGTTGTTGTTTTTGTTGTTGTTTTTTTTGCTGTTGTCAAGCTAGACCACAGTAATAAATTAATGAATGCATGCTTAATTAATTGCTTAACCACTTTCTGCAAGTTCTTTTTTTGTGCCAATGCATTCGATGATTTGCCACATTCCGTGGGAGCCGCACTTGCAGCATTTGCTGTTGCTGTTGTAGCATGGGGCAACTACTCTGTCAGCGTCTGCTTATGTTTATCAATTTAATGCCAAATTACTAAATGCAATTTGATCTATTGACAGACAAAATAGTCTTCCATTTCTCTAATTGAAATCTTAAATTTCCGTCCTAGCTTATAATTGACTTTAGCTGCCCGCCGAAGATGACCAAAGCTAATGAAGCCATATGAAACCAAAAGGCTACAGTGCTATTAAATAACCTGTACATTATTGTGCAGCAGTAACGTAAATTACTCAATAAAAACATATGAAATATATTAACAAAAATAGAATTTATTGGAATTGAAAGGCATGAAGTAATTAAGCAGTGTCCGTCTTCTGAACATAGACTTCAATTACAGACAGTTTTGTGATACAGGATATGCAAATTTAAATGGACAATTTCATATGTCATTCCATGTGTGTGTGTGTGTGTGTGTGTGTGTTAGGTTTGGCCAGCTGACAAGGCGATCAAATGGATGGTCACATATTTTTTGGGGCAGTGTTGCGTAATTATTCATATCAACCCAAGGCAGGCGAAAACCATAATGAAGGGAAGGCATAGGGAAAAAATTGTTTGACAAGTTGGCTGCAAACTTGCCAACTTATTTGTTAGCCATTAATCAGGCGGGCAATTTCGATGACTTGGCCAGGCGCAGATCTTAACTGCCTTGCAGTTGAGGTGCCACAAATTTAATGACTTTTAATTAAGCAAATGCAATTGCAGCTTGTAGCAATTTATGAAGTGCCAAATGGCTATTTAAGCAGCAATCGCAGATGTGTCGTGGCCAACATGTTTGTCATCTTGCGGCAACTCAGTGTAAGGCAACAAAAAAACTGACTGAAGACTGAATAAATGGGTAAATACCATATAAAAAAATGTTACTTACGCTTGTGAGCGATGAATATGGATTGCTTACCTGTAAAACAGAAAGAGAATAGCAGAAAGTTAGAAACTATTCGATATTTTTTTGTTTTCACTATAAATTCTAATGATGAGCGCCATGGCAAAGTGAAAGCCAATTGCAACGAGCCATGAAAATAAGTCGTATTATAAAAAGAAGTTTTTTTGTTGTTGTTTTTTGTCAGCTTTGAGCAATGAGATGAGAGAATTGTATTAGCAAAAGACATCAACCAATTGCTGATGACACAAATCAGCACACAAATTGCATGTAAATCACATGGCAAACAATCAAAACAAAAGCAAACCGAGCCAAGCCAACTAGCGCACGCTACAACAACAATAAGAACGACGACAGCAGCAGCAACAACAACAAGAGGAACTGGTACACGAAAATAAGGAAATAATCAATTTAAAAAAATCAAAATCGCCATTTACCATACAGACAAACAGCAGCTGCTGAACTATAGCTATATGGCGACTTTATGCCAGGGCATATACTTCAAAAAAATAAATGACAAAAAAAAAAAACAGAAATAAAAAAAACTGTCAGCAATCAACAATCAGTCAATGTATCCAGCGACAGCAAATACTAGACAAGAGCGTATACGCAAGTGAGATGGCTAGCAGGGACAGGGGGTCAGCCAGAGACACACTGTGACACTATTGTCAGCCCGCTTGCACGCTCAATGAGGTGCGGGTGGTTGGTGGTTGGTGGGGGGGTCACTGCTGATGAAAATCCATATGCGATAAATAAATTGAATTTATCCGCAATTGGTCGAACAGAGACGACGCCGACGACAGCAGCAATTCAATGGACAACATCTGAGTGTGTGTGTGTGCTCATGATAATGACTATTTTTCACTTTAATCAGCAGTAGCAGCAACAGCAACAGCAACAGCAACAACAACAGCAACAGCAACAAAAGCAGCATCAGCAGCAGCAACGATAACGACAGCAACTTAAATCATTGCAGGCAGTTCTAACTAAGCTCAATGTCTCTAGCAATGTCTGTGTCTGTGTGTGTGGGTGTGTGTGTGTGTGTGTATGTGGGTGTGTGTGCGATTTGTTGCTGATTGATTTGAATTGAATAATTGCAATTGTGTTTGTGGCTTGTGTTGCGATAGCGCATGCCACAACAACAATGGCTACAACAACAGCAAATGCGACAACTGACAAAAAAACAAACATTAATATTTTTCTAAATTAAAACTAATAATGAATAAAGTTCGCTTGTTGGTTTGCCGTTGCCTTGGAGACGTAAAGCATCAGCAAATAAGCGACAACAGCAAAATACTAATTATCAGCCCAGGTAAAAATGCGTGTCAATCAAGCACAAAAGTCGAAATGTTGAAACATTAAGCGTTTTTTGAAAGCTGTAGAAAACCAACTGCATAATATCAAGACATAAATAGTTTGTATTACTTTTGGCGAAAGTTTCAAGGTAATTTGACAGCGATGCCTTATAGTTTAGTTTAGCTTTATGAACTGATCTTTTAGGGTCGTAATGCATATGATTCAGCTAAAAGACGCTTACCCGCTTTGAGTGATGCATTAATATAATATGTATGCATGAATATTATGTTATTTGACACACAAAAAGTCGAACTTAAGCTTTAATTGGAAAAATCATACTAAATTCAAATAATCGCCAATAATTTTGAAGAGCCAAACACAAAATTTTGAAACCATCGAAAGCTGGGCAATCATTTGAAATTGTTTGTATTTTCGTGCGTGAATATTGAACATGTGTGTGTGCGGTGATTATGAATTATAAATTATGATGAATATTAATACAAATCTAATAGAAAATAACAACAATGCCCGAATTGAAATTGATCTGCCTTGACACTGCCTAATCAAATTTATTACGAATGTCTCAGTTGCTGCCACTTGTGCTGTTGATATTATTGTACATTGTCATTATTATTGACGATTGCCACGCCTATGCACGTGTTTTTGTGCGTATGTCTGCCAGATAAGTAATTCATAACCCAAGCACTTGGGATGTTTACGTTACGGGATCATTTATGGTTTTTTTGGGCTCTGGCTTGGGGTGCGAACGATTAGCGCTGAAATCTAACATTTTATCGATCAGTTGTTTGCACAGTTGCTGTTGGTGTGGGGCTAATTTAGTTTAATTTTAATTTTAGACAACTTATGTTGGCCTCGATATTTGCTTTCCGCTTGATTCGACATTCAATTTTCTAAAAATAAACCCAATTGTCTCACAGAACACTCGCACCCATACAGCACGAATGCACAAATATTTGTCAGTTAATATAATGGCTAACATTTAATAGTGTGCCAAACTGTTACTACACTACAACAGATAATAACGACGACGTTGGCTATTTCATATTTTTGCCCAAGTGCGTCAGAGTCAAAAAATGCAAAATTTGAAGAAAAAAATAGAAGAAAAAAATTCATTTTCATATTCATCTGCGGGTTGAGCAATTGTCATACGCATATATACTCGTACATTCATATCTTCTCATATGCAGGAGTATGTATGCTTAATTTCTAATTAGTTAAAAACCCATCCGTCAACTGAGCAATACAATTTTGATAGCTCATCATTGAGTTCGCCCCCGACATCCGCTGTTCGTTTCATTCAGCTCCTCAGTTCCGCAGTTGCTCCGGTTCCAGAAGCTGTGTCACGCAATGATAAGCACAAATCGAATTTGTGCATGAAAATCATTATTATTATGATTATCTATATGTATATATATATATATATATGAATATATTTACATACGTATTCGGTACGCATTATGCTGGTCAACGGGCAGAGCTAGGGGAAGTTCAAGTCCATGTCCAAGTCAAAGTCAGTGGGCAGACCCAATGCGGGACGATTTGTCTGATTGACAGTATAATGAACTTGAAATATTTCTATCATATAATCCACTCCAAGAATCATTTGTGCCATGGAGAATTTTTAATAGCGATTTGTACGTTGTATGTTGACAAAATGCATTGTATTGTCAATTATTCAATGAACACAATAAACAAATTAAAGTTATCCGAGCTGTTGGTCTATGATCAAATCCAGTGATTTGTATTTATATCTCAATATTAAAACGGAAGCCGAAAAGTTGCAAATTTTGAAATAACGATAAACATGTTTAGTCTACTGCTGAGCTGTGGTCGCAGAACATTCACATGAGTTTCTGTTCGCTGATAATCAAATAAATGTAGAAATGAATTTGTCTACCGCTTCTGCTGTTGTTGCTTCGGTTATTTTTTAAGTTGGGTCACGACAAGTGTTAGGATAAATATTAACTACAATAACAGCTAACCGACTAACCGCAGAGTCATAAAAAATTGATTTCGGTTTGTCAGCGACAAAACAAATACAATATTCATTGTTTTTTTTTTTATTGTTGCTATGTTGTTGTTGTCGTGCTGCTTTTCAGCTGGGATCTGTTTTTTGTGTTGTTTTCTTGTTTAACACACATACACACATTAAACAAATATGTAGAATTCGATAAACATTTTTTCTTTTGTTATTTTTTTTTTTATATTATTATTTATGCATACATATATAAATTTTTTTTTTTTTTGACAACCAGCGATAAAAACTCGCATTTCCCGCAAAACAAAGCAAACAGAACATTGACTATGGCTCGCTTAATTTTATTTGAATTTATGTTGTGAAATGTAAGGGTAGATATGTATAATTGTATTTAAAAAATGATATTGTTAAAGTTGTTGTATATATTCTGTTCTACACGTTAACCGTATTTATGTTGTCCTTATAAACTCAATTTGCAAGTGTATTTAAGCTTCGGCTTCGCAAAAATGGTTTCGATTTTGTTTATCGTATTATTTTTAAAGTAGCATTTAGCATTTTTTAATATACATGCATGTTCATATATAGTGTTCTATTATTATTTCTTTTTGGGTTGAACTGTTTGTTTTTGTTTGTTGCGTGATAAAAAAAAACAACCGACAACAAAACAACAGGCACAATAAGAAACGAAACTGAACGTGTCATTTCTTTTCGTCTTCTGATATATATATAATTATGTATGTATGTATGTATGTATGTATGTATGTACAGATGGTATACATAGATAGTATAATATATTGTAACGAAATCAGAGCGGAAGTGTTTTAGATTTTATTAGGTAGGTGGTATGTGGTCTTTGGCACTTTTTAGAATTGCTAATTTGTTTACAATTTTTATCATGCATCATTTCATTTAATTTTATACAATATTTTTGTTGTTGTTTGTGGCGTGTTTAACCCATGGTTGGCCTGCTGCTATTTTTACACGCTTTTCGTGCACTTTGTCTATAAAATGCACTTCTGCGAAAAAATAAACACGCATTGCGCCAAGACAAACAAATGCACTAAACAAGTGGGAGGGAGGAATGGGATGGATGGGAGGGTGGTAGGGGAATTGACGTCCAGATACCAGATAGCAGAACAGAACAGGCCAGACAAGACAGTCTCTAACAACAAACAACTGTTGCAATTCCATTTAACATAATTTTTTGCACAACTGTCGATCATATTTGCTTGTTGTTGTTTTTCCATTTCTTTCTTTTTTTATTTTTGTTCATTTAAGTTTTTGCAAATTTGGTTTTTTTGCATTTTATTTTTGGTTTTTTTCATTTCGGTTGTTCGGCCTGTTGCGTGCCCGGCGTCTAAAAAATATTGTCGCATATTTATGAACATGTGTAACAGATAAATCTGGGATCTTTGGGCACACACGTAAGTGATTTAGTTGTCAGCAGAGTGCATTTATTACAGCTGTGTGTTGCTGCTGCTCGCTTCTGGAGCTGTGCATATGGCTGGCTGTTGGGTATGGGCGCCGCCAGGGGGCGCTAGTAATCAAACTAATGAGCTAAAACAAAACGAGGTTCGTTTTCGGGAAAACGTTTTAGAGCCGCAGCATTTGGCAAAAATAGCATTTAATGGATTTCAAATAAACAACAAAACGTAGAAAATGTATATGCAAAGAAAAACAGCTATAAGTGGCAGGTAAGTAAAATACATAAAGCGGGAGAGCAAGTGGGGATGGTGGCAGTGGGAGTGGCAGTGGGAGTGTTATGCGGGTATGAGGCTAAGAGATTGTGTCTGCTCTGTCTGCCAACTGAAGTGATAAAACATTAAAGAAGTGCAACGAGGGGCGCTGCGGTTCGTTTTCATTTTCTTGGTGTTGTTGTTGTTGTTGTTGTCGTCGTCGATTTTTTCTTTCTGTTGCATCAACACCTTGGGGTTGCTAATGGCAGTTAGAAGCTGCGAAAGATGCCCTGAATACGCAGAATGGCAAAGATGTTGCAGTGCAAATGATAATGATTGATGCTTAAGTGCATGCAGCACTGTGTTGCAAGACAACCACCACATTTGCACGCAACATTTGAAGCGCGCTTTTTTTTGTTGCTGTTGTTGTTGTGTTGGGGGTTTGAGTTTTTGGGTATTGGGGGCAGTGGCACTGGCAATAAGCAATCATTCAATGTGGACACAATGGAGAGGAGATTGCCGCGAAGCTCGTCCTGCATTAGAGAAATTGCAAAGAAGCATCGACAGGGGACAAGAGATGCAACAAACGAGAAAAACAACAGGGGAAGAGACTTCTAAAGGCGTAGGCATAGAAAAGAAGACAGAAATCTAAGGGAAGGAGATGGATAGATGGAGAAAGAAAGGAGAAAGAAAGAAAGGG
This sequence comes from Drosophila macrothrix, assembly GCA_035042055.1. NCBI lineage: Eukaryota > Metazoa > Arthropoda > Insecta > Diptera > Drosophilidae > Drosophila > Drosophila macrothrix. Next base: position 16,203,363 of record JAWNLX010000587.1, on the reverse strand, counting down.
ATAAAAGCTAAAGAGACCCTGCGAACATTTGCCTAATTCTTCTTTTTAGCATATCCTTGAACGTTGCCCTAGCAGCACACACTGAGTTGTCTGACAGATATTTAAGACTGGCGTAGACAGAAATAAGATCCAATCGACAGTTAAAACGATAACCAGTTTAATAGATTTTTTTTACGCTGTTTCTGCTCCTTAAGAAAATATGGTTTGGCCTTCCGCAAGAGATGATTGGTGGTAAGAACAGGAGTTGGCAACGCGGACGACAAGAAATGTAAACAAAAGCCGTCAACAAATTGTAGGCGTTAAAATTGTCATGTCAATATTTTAATGATATCACTTTACACAAAGCTCCTTCACCCTGCAGCCAGTTAGTCCACAGTGAACAGTCCACAGTTCAACCTTCCCCCAATCAAAGTGTCTCGTAGAAAGTTTATTTTAACTTTTTCTACAGCATTTTTTTTTGTTGAGTTCTTTTTTTTATTTTTATTTTGGGATATTTCCTTCTGGTCTCCGAGTCAAATCCCTCGCATATTTTTTGTGTGTTTTGCTTTCACGTTGCCCTTTCTTATAGCGTCGTGTAAAGAATAAGTCAAAAGTCCTTTTTTTATTTTTTCTGCTTTGTGTCGATAGCTGCCGGGACGCTCATTTGTTTGCCTTGTATATCTTGCTGTATTTTTTTCTGTTCTTTTTTTTTTTTTGCACTTGTGTTTGGCTAGAAAATTAGAAGAAAAATGCGCTAAACTGGCTGCCTGGCTGCTTGGCTGCCTGTGGTTAAGGTGGGCTGGAGGCGGGGCCTGGCGTGGCGTGGCGAGTTGGCTGTTTTGTTTACTTATGCAAGTGTTTTCTCAATTGTGCGTGCGGACAGCCAGGACGAGCCCAAGGACCAACGACAGGCGGGTCAGTCGTGCGTCGTCGTCTGCGGTTTGAAAATGTTTTCTTTTTTTTCTTCTTTTTTTTCCGGCTAGGGTTGCGATTTGACTCCTCAGCTCTCGGTTGTAATTTTGGGTGGCAACATTTGTCTAATCTTAACGGTTTTACATTTCATTGCTCTGGGTAATTGTCTACACAGAGGGAGGGAGGCGTGGCAGAGTGGTGTTGCATAGACAGTTTATTAAATGAACAGAGAGCGGCTGCTCGCTAAATTGCGTGTAGAGTATTGAAAGACTTACCTCTTTGTCTTTGGCAGCTAATAGAACAGCGGGCTGATTATTGTTGTTGTTATTGTTGTTGTTGTTGTTGCTTGCATTGCGCTTTTTGCGCTTCTCATTGCTGTTGCTGTTGGTGTTGTTGTTGTTGTTGTTGTTATTGTTGTTGGTGTTAGTATTGTTATTGGTGCAATCGTCGTCCTCAGCGCAATGTGCCACATGTTGCTCATTTACATTATTATCACGCAGTGCAACATGTTGCGCTTCACTGTTGTTGCTCTTTCGACTACAGCTATTGTTTCTATCAGTATTGTTGCTGTTATTATTGTTGTTGTTGTTGTTGTTGTGATTATTGCTAATATTTAAACTAGCTTCCTCGTCATCCTCATGCTCATCGGTAGCCACATCGGCAACATCGTCATCATCATCATCACCGCGATGATGACCATCATCAACATTATGTGTTGCATTCGCATCGCCAATGCTATCAGTTCTTGCCAATGACTTAGCGGCAGCAACACTACCACCATCAGCAACATGCTCCGGCTCCAACTCCATATCATCGTCGTCTAGATCACCATCGGCATGCGCCACATTTGATTGCATCGAGGCATCCTCCTCGTCATCGTCCTCGCCATCGTCGTCGATGCAATTGCTACTTGCTGTTGCCTCAGCAAGATCGCGTGCTGATTGCTGCTGTGTTACGCCTGCTGTTGTTGCAGTTGCTGCTGCTGCTTGCGTATTGTTTGTTGCAGCAACGGGCGAGTGCATGGGCGATTGTTGCTGCTGTTGTTGTGCTGCCGCTGCAGCTGCTGCCGCCGCAGCAGCCGCTGCCGCTTCCATCATCATTTGCTGTGCGTGATTGAAGAAGAGCTTGGGATTTAAACAAGCGCCACCGACGCCGTTCTGCAGGCTGCTCTGCAACTGTTGCTGCTGCTCGGCACTCAGCAACGGCGGCGATGGCGACGGTGTATTTGTGTTGGCTAGCAGATTGCCGCCGTTCTGTTGCAGCGTTATGGCCGCTGCAACAATCGAGCTATTCAGCAGCTTGTCGCTCTCACTTTCGCTGTTCCCAGTGGCTTCCTCTTCGCCGCTGGCCAATGCCGCTGCCGCTGCTGCTGTTGTCGTATTGCTGTTGTCGCTGTTGCTGTTATCGCTGTTGCTGCCTGGCGTGCCTGTGGATAGTTGTTCCTTGAGTGTGTTCACTTCCTTCTCGGCTAGTGTAGCGCGCTGTACAAGTTTAAAGAGACAGAGAGAAAGAGAGAGAGAGAGATAATGTGTGAGAAGAAGAGTAAAAGAGAGTAAGTCTAGTTTCAACACGCCCGACAACCCGCCCACCCGCACACCCCTCCTTGCCTTTGGTTGCCCCTTGTCAGGCGCATATGTTTCTGGGCGCAAACTTTTCCGAAACCAAAAGGCAACTATCGACCCTCATTAATTTTACTTTTAAAGTCATTACGGGTTAAATTTAGCCAAATTAATACGTTGCAAAACTTTTGGCCTGCCAGCCATCCCGCCAGCCAGCACACAAAAAAGGCTTAAAGAAAAAAAAAACATACGAATTGCTGGGGTGGCAGAGAGGGGCGTCTGCAGTGGCCCATTTGCATTAGCAACCGAATAGCAACAAACAGCCGACACAATTTATAGTTTATCGTTGGTATCGATAAGCCAACTTGAAATTTTAGTGCTATTAGCGTTGACCTTCGCCAAGGGGGTAGTCCTGGGCTGCGGGCCACAGCCAGACGACGACGACGACGATGGCGACGTGGACTTTGCTTGAAATCAAATGCCAAATGAGAAATTAAAACAACAACAGCAACATCAGCAGCGACAAAAAAGGTTACAAAAATATGCGGTGCAAACTTTTTTGGCAAATTAGTCTGGGCGCAGGACCTAGCGCCAGCAACACAGCCAGAACCAGAGCCAGAGCCAGAGTCAGCAACAGAGTTAGAGTCAGAGCTACAGCCAGAGCCAGAGCCAGAGCCAAAACCAGCCGAGAGCTCAGCCTAACCCAAATGCCTCAAGCCCAACCCACAGTCAAGTCGGGTCCGGCGCAGTGTGCCGTAGTAGTGTCCTGTCCTTAATGCTAGAAAGCGATTCCTACGACTTTTCCTCGGTCTCGGATGGCAATGACTTTTTTTCTTGGGAACGGGGCACTTTGACTTCGATTTTCTGTTGATTTGTACTTGTTTTGGTTTTTGAGTTTTGTGCAATTTTATTTGTATAAATACCGGAAGCCAATGGGTGGCCAGAGACGAAACGACCGACGAGGAGGGGGCGGCGAGGTCCAAAGCAGCCGGGGCGTTGCAGGCAATAAAGAACTTTGGAAATTAGTCGATGGGCATATAGTTCTCTTTATTGCCAAAAAGACTTTGTCGGTGTGAGCTACAGTTTTTCAGCCTTTGCAGTTCTTATACAAGTTTTTTTTTCCTCATATCGATGACGACGACGTCGAGGACGATGGCAGCTACTAACCCTGCCTCTCGCAAAGTTAAGCAGGAAGTCGTTATAAGGGTCGGGTTAAGGTTGAATTGCAATGCAGTTGATTGGGAGTGGTAAAATGTTAACGATTAGGAGAAGTTCTTTTCGGTTCAGAGTGAACTTTCGCAGGTTATGACTATCAAGGAAATGTAGAATTCCGTTCCCTATATTGTCTTTATCACGGATGTGTCTGGATCTGCATCAACTGATAGATTATCGTTCATGACTATCAAAGAAGTCTCGCACAATATTGAGAATATACTACATAATAATGATAATAATAACTCCCTATGGACTCTAATAAAGCAATTGAGCAAAATAGGTTTTGTCAAGTCTTATGAGCTTTATCTGAGACGTGTGTCAACATAGACAACTTGCAACTTGCTAAGTCCATCAGCTGGCTGCCAATGTTTACTTTATCGCCAGCCTTGAAGAGTTAGCTGCTCGCCACAATGTGTATTGGTTTAAAATGCAGCTAAAAGACAACAGACTGCTTTCGTACAACCGCCGGAATTTGCTGTACTTATTGTTGTTGTAGTTGTTGTCGTGCGCTGTGTTTATCTTTTTTCTTGCAGATGAATGGCCCTCGAGGCATATTTGTCAACATCATCAACAAACCAAGCGAGCTCATACCCCTGCCCCTACCCCTACCCAAACCCAAGCCCAAACCCAAGCCAAAAACCCAAACCTGAACCCGCAGCCAAATGTAACGTAAGCAAAAGCCTGAGGCTCTGGCGGGGAAGGCGACGCAGTCTCGGTTTTGGGCTCGACTCGTCGTCTCATAGATATATATTTATGATATTTAAAAGCTCTTAGGTACAAACAACAGACAAGCGGCTGTTGGGCGCAATTCGCGTCTGCGATGCGGGGGTGTTCTGGGTGGCAAAAAGGAAGCTGCAGTTTTGTCCTTGCCGTTTGCTGGGACTTTAAATGCCAGACAGCCTTCAAGAGCGCGCAGGCTTTTACAACTGGGCGGACTGCTATGCGCAAGGGTGGTGGAGGCGTCTAGGGGCGCTGTGATTTTCATGCTTACTGTTTGCGGCAATGTCTGTGGCACGTTGCTGTTACTGTTGTTGAGCTGCTTAAGCTTGAAAATTGTTTTCATAATGCCAGTCAGTCGATGACTACCAATACAAGAAAGAACAAAACAAAAAAAAGGGGGGACAAAAAACCAACAAAAAAAAAAAAGAAAAACAAAACACAAATTATTCTTTTGACTTTTTGCTGCAAAATCGATCAGTGGCACTCAAACTGTGTGTTGCGCGCTGGCCAGCCAAGCTCGAGCAGTTGCCACGTTTTTGTTTCTTGGCGTCCTTTTGAAATGCAATCCCCGTGAGAAACGCAACACTTGCGTTTGCTGCTGGCCACAGTGGCAAAACTAGTTGCTGTTGCTGGCCGAAAACGAATTTTGGCAACGTCGCCGCATTTTGCTCACTTGCTGAGCAAATCAATTAATGTACTGGCTACGACTCGAATGGGAACTACAAATTGGAATCGGAATAGGAAAGGAGTAGCAACAGCAGGAGCTGGATGCTGCGTCTGGGGCCCAGTTCTCAGCCTTTTGTGGCCCAGTTCGAGCGGCTTAGCAGCAGTTGCCAACCAAATGAGTTAATTAACTAAAATGCGGGTGACTTTGCTCGTGTTTTACTTTTCGGGTTTTTTTTATTTTATTTTTTTTGTTGGTTTTTTACAGACACACACACACACACATGTGGAAGAGTGCGGGCAGTTGTATAGGCTCGGTGCCCAGTTCAAATGGCTCGCCGCCCGCTTGCCGCTTGCTTTGTGTGTGTGTGTGTCCAGTCTGTGTGTGTGTGGTCAGCTTATGGCAGAAAAGGCTTTAGTATTGAGCACCCTTTTAGCGTTTTTTTCTTCCTCTTTTTGGGGCACTTTTCTGTTTTTTTTTTGTTGGTTTTATTTTTTGACGGGTTGCACAGCGAGTTTCATTTAATATTTTTGCATGTGCCGGCGTCGCCACTTCAAAGGACCTACCAAAAATAGCAAAAAACAAACGTGAATAAATTAAATAACATGAGCAAAACAAAAAAAACCCAAACGTTAGCCAAAAATGTTAAGTGAAATGTTAACAGCGGGACCAATGTGCAATGCTGTTATCATTTCTATTAACCAAAAACGAGCGGGCTCCAAGCACAGCTTGAACTTTTAATGGGCGCATGTAAGCGGCTGGAAGGGTCTACACATTTCACTTCAATTGGGCTTCATAGAAATTACTGGCTGGTTGAAAAAGAATCGAGTCTGGGCAAAGCAGTCAACTTGATGTACAAATTTAAGCAAAGAATGTAACTCACTTTAACTTGAAATAATCGAGCAAAAAAAATGTGATAGCAAAGTAAATTTATCCTTTAAGCTTTTCCCTTCTAGATGCTTCGCAGATGAATAATAATAAAAGTAACCAAAACCTGAGAAATTATTTAATCTGAACATAAGCTGACTTAACAGCTTTGGTTTTGAGGTCAAGCTTGGAACAATTTGGATAATGTTTGAATATTTGTACTCAATATTATTGTTGCTACAAAGTAAGTCTGCTCCATTTTTTTTTTTTTTTTGCTAGAGGTTTCGCTTTCAAGTTGATTGTGGGTTCAGAGCTCAAAGGTTCTCTCAAGGATCAGCCGCTGGGCAATTGAGCTCTTGTTATTTTTTTTTTTTTTTCCTTTTTTTTCTTTTTGCACGCTCTCTTCAGCAATTGTAGCAACTATCGCGTGCACATAAGCACTTCAATGCTTTACAACCAAGTCAAATACCACTCGCCGACTTCCCCGCGACCCCCGCCGCTTGCACCGGCCCAAGCGCTACCCTAGCTCTCAACGCTCAACGCTCAACGCTCTCAATCGCTGTGTGCGAGTCGTGCGCGCGGCACATGTCAAAAAGCGCGCACTTTCAAACAGAAAAAGATTCCAGCCCTTTGGCAATGTGTGTGTGTGTGTGTGTGTGAGTGTGTGTGTGTGTGTGTGTGTGGCAGTATGTATTATAATGCATAAATACTCGTACTCTTTTGGTAGTCATGAAGAATTTTTGCATGCAGCATTGTCTCAAGCTGTTTTCTGAAGTGAGTCGAACGGTCGACGCGTTATTTTGTCGCATGGCAGCTGTCAGACAGCGAGCAAGAGAGCATGATATGGAGACACTGAGATTGAGTGAGAGAAACACACAGAGAGAGAGAGAGAGAGAGAGAGAGAGAGGTAGGGTCAGCTGGGAGTAATGGGGTAGCACTCTTTGTAATTAGTACGAAAGCGACGTTATGAATTGTGCTTCAAGCTCAGCTCGAGTGCAAGTTCTTGTTGTTATTGTTGTTGTTGTTTGTTGTTGTTGTTGTTGTTGTTGTTGTAGGCGGTCGCAACCCCTCAGGAGCATAAAGAGCAAAAGCAAAAGCAATAGCAAACAGCAAACAGCAAACAGCAAACAGCAAACAGCAACAGCGGCAGCCTCCATTTGGTACCGGGTCTGGGAAACGTCGCTGCATTCTTTGGCGGCACAATAAATCAAAGCAAATCAATGCGACGTCCGCTGGCGCGTAAGTGGGAGTCGGGAGAGGCCACAACAGACACAGGGGAACTAACCAGAGGGTGCAGATTTAGAAATTGGTTTGAGCTTTGATTTAGGGGCGGCAGTCAGTTGTTGTCCTGACATTTCAGTTGCCAGCAGACGGCAGCGCATGAGTTGAAAAACAAAAAAAAAAAGAAGAAACCTTTCCGAGGCGGCTTCTGCCAATGCCACTTAAACGCCTACATGACATGACAAGCAGCAGCAGCGGCTGGTAAGTAGGGGGCGGGGGAAAGGGGTATGCGGGCGTTGCTAAGCTGCCCAAGAAAATTGAAGCTAAGGCGTTTTAACAATTACACACACATTAAACATCAGGCAGGCGGCTGGCAGCAGAGGCAGCAGCAGCAAAAGACTTGTAAAAAGTTAAAAAGTTGTGAATTGTGCAGGTGGACGAGTGGTAGGCAAGAAGGGGTTAAAGATGGCAGCGATGGTGTGCTTGGATGTGTGTGTGTGTGTGTGTGTGTGTGTGCTAACATCCATTGAAAAGTAAGAAAAAGAAAAGAGAAAAAACGTAGCGCGACATTAGGCGCAAAGAAGGACGCAGCGCGTATGTCTTCATAGCTGTAAATGCAAAAGAAGGAAACGCCACACACAGATGCTCGTCTTCTACCTGTCATGTGTCTTTGTCTGTGAATGTGTGTGTGTGTGTGTGTGGTTGTTGTATATAGTCCTGTCAATGTGCCAAGTGGTTTGTGGCTTGGGGCAGTGTGCAGTTAACAGAACGCAAAGACTAAGACAAGTAACGAACAACCAAAGAGAGAAAACGAGAGAGAGAGAGAGAGAGAGAGAGAGAGAGAGAGGGAGAGAGAGGGAGCTCATTATATTGGACATATTTGTACAACAGAAGTAATACTAGCAAATAATAGCAGCAGCACCTTTACTTGACATATGTCTTTGACACTCCTCTGCACAACCGTTTTTGAATTCATGTTGCAGAACAGAGCAAGCTGATGCACGAACAAATTTGTTATCAACTAACTGGGATTATTAGCCGGCATTTTATAATTTTGTCGCTAAGCTTTATGCTTTTAGCGATCCATTAACTGTTTATTATGCGCTGCAGCAGCATTGTTTTTCCTCTATATATTTATTTGTGTAATGCCTCCACACGCAAACACAAACTTGCACACACAAACGCCCACACAATTTGCCATATTTACTGCGTTTTTATTTTCGGGACATGCCTTTGCATTTGCTTTACAATTTCAAACATCATTAGCAACGCACACACACACACATAGTGAAGGGGGGTGTAAGGGGTGCAAGGACAAACAGAGAGCTCTTGCACACACACACACACACACACACACACAGGCAGACACACACACGCACAAATCCCTTTTTGCTAATTATTTATTTAAATATTAAACAAAAAAAAAAAACAAAAAATAACCAAACACACGCTGAAAGAGAAGCAGAAAGCATGCCAGCGACAGAGACAGATAGGAGAAGATGGCTAATGAGAGCGAGATGGAGCGCCATTAAAACTGCAACAAGAAAAAAAAAGAAAAAAAAATAGACACACAAACACACACACACACACACAGAGATCAACGCTGAAAAAAAAGATGTGAAAAGAGTAGCGTAAAATCAACAGAAACACACACGTCAACAGAAGACGAAAATTATGTATTGATGCTGCTCGGAGAGATTGAGGTAGGATATGGGGGCCGGCGTGGGGGGAGGCTGTGCGAAGTTGAGTTGCTATTTGCTATCTGTGCAGCAAAGACGTACGCAGTAAATACAAAAAAAAAAAAACACAAAAATAATAAAAAATAAAAATATACACACACATAAAAGAAGCAACAAACAACGACGAGCAACGGCGAAGACAAGGTAAAGCAGCGAGCAGCGAGAAGCAGTGTGAGCGAGACACGTATATGCATGCATGCAAAGCTCGCACATAACTGTACATACACACTTTGTCTGTCTGTCTGTCTGTCTGTCCGTCCCTCCGTGTGTCTGTCTGTCTGTCTGTCCTTCTGCTCAGTTATGTTCCGTCTGCCCAGTTAACTAATATTTTCTAATTTAAAATTCTGTTTCTTTTTTATTGCCTGGCACACACACACACACACAGAGACACACACATGGGGGGGGGGGGGACTCCCCAAACATGTGTGTATGTAAATTTATAAAATTTCTATTTACTTATCAAAAATCAGGCAGCGACGAGCCATTGAAAAAACAAAGAGTTGTATTTATTATTAGCCCTCACCCTTAACGGGCACACAATTCGCACAGCAGGCAATGAAAAACATGAAGTTAAAACTGAAGAAGAAGAAGCAGAAGATGATGAAGGAGCAGCAGCTGTAGATGGGGTGTAGATAGGGAGTTGGAGGAGGGTGGGGTGTATTTTGAACTGGTTGCGGGGAATTCAATGTTTTGCCGCTGCGGATCCTGTGTACGCCCAAATGTATGCTATACAAAATATAAATTAGCTTTGATATGCGAAGCCGCTGGGCGTTTGGCCGGGGCTGCAAGTGTGGTGTGGAAGTCAGAGTAGAGGCTGGGAGTGGGACTGGGAGTGGCGGAGCTTGACAGAGTGGGCTGAACTGTAAAAAAGGATTATATACACGCGTGCTTCATATGTGTGTGTGTGTGTGTGTGTGTGTGTGAAAAGATGCTGAAAAAAGGATTAATGCGCGCGCCAAGCAAGAAGACAGCAACAACAACCGGCCAGGGGGAGTGTAGATGAGGAAGAGCGGTTGGGGAAGGCAGCTATATGCTTCGATTTTTAATGCGTCATATGACAAGGCAGCCAGCAGTTATGTGTGCGAGTGTGTGTGCGAGTGTGTGTGTGTGTGGGTAATTGTCTGTCCTGGTCTGACAAGAGGCAAGCAAAAATCCAAAGTTGCGAGTTGAGCGACTGCTGGAAAGAGGTAAGAGGATGTGCGAGGATGTGCGAGGATGTGTAGGGGGTTCGGCTTTTGGGGGCTGTAAAGTGTCAAAGAAAAATGTATGCGGCATTTTCTTTTCAAAAGCTACAGTTACACACAGCTGCTGGTGTGTGTGTGTGTGTGTGTGCTTGCATCAAATTAGACGATTTCTAATTGCTATCTGTTGAGAAAGGAGTGGCAGGGATTAAAAGTGACACATTGAAGGCTCCAGGGGTTGGAGTAGGATATGGCATATGATAGATTTACCCAGATCAAAGCGTAAAATATCGCTTCAGATAGGCACAAATTGCTGGCAGCAGCGCAAGTCGAATGCACACAAACAAATACTAAACTTGTCAGCGCCATCTTTCTGTCGATCGCTCTCCCAAAAGCATTTGCATCGTTAGTTGGCATGGAACTGCAGAGCTGAGAACACGAGTTGCTGCGGCCTACTTCAATTTGAGTCTAATGAATGCAAATGTTTGAGTGTTTGTCAGGTTAGTCGAAATACTGATTCCTTATGGCTTCTGCTCATTAACAATCAAAACCCAAGCGACTGCCGGTTAATGTGTGTGTGTGTGTGTGTGTGTGTGTGTGGACAACCCTTACCACTGTACAGCCTCCACCCTCGCCAGCCTCCAGCCGGCAGCCAATGCTGAGGCACATTCACGGCACACCCCGCACATGAAAGTAATAATAATTTTTTGGCTTATCCTTATTATTACATAAAGTATGCATACCTTTTTGTAGCTGGACATGCACGTATCTGCCTCACCCGCTGACCAATCGTACATGAAAAATTAACGCACACACATGAGATGTGTGACCCTTTTTTTGTGTCGGTATGTATTTGAGCCATTGTTGTAGCTGCCCTCGCCCACACTCGCATCGCAACCAATTTCGAACGCTCTTTTGGTCACTTTGTTCGTAGGCCTTTTCGGCAACATTTTTGAAAACACAACACAACACAACACAACGCAGCAGCAACAACAAAAAAAGTAAATAATTAAGCATTACACTGACCAAATAGCACACACACACACACACACACACACTCAACAAAAAAGGGGGTGTGGGATTGGCGCTGATGTTGGGGGGCTGTGGGTCAGATCAAGTCAAGGCACACACGGTCCAGACAAATACAAATAAATATATAACTCGTGTATGTATGTGGGCAGTGCGGGGCCATACAAATAATGATTAGAAGTCCCTTCTCACACCTCTCCGCACAACCCACCCACCCCTTGCACTCTTTATATATATATATATATATATGTGTGTGTGTGTGTGTGTTTGTGAGTTTGGCTTTTACTTTGTTTTTTTTTTCAGACTGTGTGTGTGTAATTTTTGACATTTTTATGCGGGCCTCAAACTAAAGGCAGATCTACCAAAAAAAAAAAAAAATATATATATATATATATATAAAATAAAAAGCTTTTCAAAGTTAATGTGCCCAAAAAGGGTGAGAGGGTTGGGGTTTCGATGTACATCCGGGTTGTGTGTGTGTGTGTGTGTGTGTGTGTGTGTGTTGGTGTATAACATAAATTTGACACTGTAAAATTGTAAAATCTAAGAGAAAATAATGATTTCTATTTTGCTGCAGGTACAGTTGCGCACAAAAATAGCAAAAGCGCAGGAACCAGTGTTAATAATAAGCTATCCTGACTGAGCCCCACCCACAGCCTCATCTATTTATCCCGGACATAGATATGAGCTTTGTTATTGAGGCTTAAAAAAAGGCAGACAATGCAAAATATTTCAGGGCCTAGCCCAAGGCATCCTTCTGTTTTGCAACCACCCCTTTTTTTTTTATATTTCCCAATCTATGAATATGTATATATAAAAGAGAGTTTAGTTCGGAACTTAGTCCAAACTAGGACGGCATATCGGAAAATTCGATCTCAATGCTCGGAGAATTGTAAAAACTGATTGCTATCTATATATACATACATCTATATATATTCCAATGTAAATACATGCCAATTAGCATATAGAAAAGGCTCTGATTTTGCAAATGCTAAGATGAATGTTAAAGCATTCATCGAAATCGATGGGGGACAAGCTGAAGTGGGTGGCGGGTAGCCTTGGGTTCGGTCTTGGGCCGCTGTGCTATCTATCAAATCTTTAATTAAGCCAAAAATTAAGCAATTAATTTTGTTGCTTAGACTCTGCAGACAGACGAGGAGCAAAAAGCCTTTTGGCGTTGCCATCCTTTAGTATTTTACAATTTCAATCAAAATTTCCAATCAATGTCAATTCATTATGCGCCCAGCCAGCAAGCACCAAGGACAGCCACAAAAGATGCCCTCCCTCCCCTCCCCCCAACCATCCCTCTCCACTCACCACACACACACACACACACACACACACACACACACACCTCGACATTCACCTCGAAGCAAGCACCAAGGCAACACCGTCTGATGGAAACGCTTGAAAAGCAACCCTGAGCGAGCGATGGAAACACGGCGCTGGCATTTTTAATGAAAGCCACGCACAAAGTTCCCTGTCAAGTTTTGCCTAATCAAAATCGACAACATTTTATAGTTTGGCCGGGAAGACAGACAGGCAGCCAGCCAGCCAGCCAGACAGATAGACAGATAGACAGTCAGACAGAGAAACGGAGAGACAGTCAGACAGTGAAGACACCACCAGAAAGAGAGAGTCTGTAGGCGAGTACGAGGCAGTGGCAGTGGCAGTGGCAGTGGCAGTGGCAGTGGTGTGTGGGGAAGTGGAAGGGGCGTGGCAGCGAGTGTGTGACAAACAAATATTTGAAAACGTAAATCAGAAATCTTTCACTTTCATTTGGCAATCCTTTTATGCCCTTTTACTGATGCTGGCGCTGGAAGCTAGATGCTGGATGCTGGATGCTGGATGCTGGATGCTGGGGTGGGTAGATAGTAGCTTGGCCTGGGTCTGGGACAAAATCGAAAAACATTTCGTGTATTAAAACCGAAACGAATTAATTTAATTAATTACAATCATGTCTTATTAGAGACGTATGAAGACGATGATTACGACGAAGACGACACAGTAAGAAGGGTTCCCGGCTCACTGAGGAATGGGGTGGTGGGTTGAGGGTGGAGGGTGGAGGGTGGAGGGTGAAGGGTGGAGGGGGAGGCTTGTATTGCTGAAAGACAATTTTGTTGTTGTTTCCAAAGAGTTGCGAGTTGTGAGAGCTTGTGAGCGAAATGCTTTTGTTTTAAGTGTTGTCCTGGGCATAGCATGGCTTTGGTTAGAATTGGTAGGGGGCGGAGGGGGGATGTGGGGGCTAGTGGTTGTGGCAAGGGAGGTGATGGTTTGGTTTGGTTTGGTTTGGTTGGTGGTGCTCTGTTTGCTCGATACGTAATAGCGTATATTTTATGCTCACATCATTTATAAATGCCTGATTTGTTATTTACAAAACGAGACAAGTTGCGGCATTTTGGATTGTATGGGATTTCGCTTTGGGACTGTGTGTGCCTGCGCCTGTGTGTGTGTGTGTGTGTGTGTGTGCTGCCACTTAATTTGAATTTGAGTAATTGCCAAGATGTTGGCGTGTCTTGCGGCCAATAACAATGGGCCAACAGTGAAGCACTTACATAGTTTGGCTAAAGGCAACTACAGCCAACCGTCGAGTTTAATGGGCAAAACTGTGTTGGCAGCAGTGCTAAAAGTGCTTCAGCAAATTTAATATTTAACACTAGAAAATTCATCTGGCAACACGAGAGCAAAAAAAAAATGCAGTTAACAAAAACCCGAAACGGATTTGGTACAGTTTAAGCACAAACTTATTCTCCAGTTGGCAGTGCTTTAACACTGGCACTGGTTGTAAGGTAAAACAACATTTTTACGAACAACCACGGGGAAGTGTGTGTGCGAGTGTGTGTTTAAGATACTCATATATCATTTGTGGAACAATCACAGCCCGCTGCAAAATGACAATGCGCGGCCCACATGACGCATACGCAATATTTATTGGCAAAAGCAACAAAACTCAAATAAAACTTGCTGCTCAGCTGCACAGTGTGTGTGTGTGGTGTGTGTGGTGTGTGTGTGTGTGTGTGTGTATGCCTGTCTATATATCAGACAAGCTGCATACTTCTGTTTACACTTTCTAGCCATTGTTGCTGCTGTTGCTGTTGTTGTTAATTAATTTCTGTAAAAATATTTATTATTATTAGTCGGCAAGCGACTGCGGCAAAGCGGCAATGCACTCATCAGCAGCGCCCAGACATACAGAGAGAGAGAGAGAGACAGAGAGAGAGAGAGAGAGAGAGAGAGAGAGAGGGAGAGAGAGAGAGAGAGAGAGGCAGCTAGTGTGAGTGAGAGACAGAGTAGTCGAGAAGTAGATTGCATGCCAACGATCCATGCTCCCCGCTGCCACACACACTCACACACTCCTCGCTGCTGCTCCTTCACCTGCCGCGCTCCGCTCTCAACGACTTGACTGTCACTAAACGGCTCATCTAACTGCAATGCTTCATAGAAATTTCGTTTGTGTGATGCTGCTCGGGAACGTGTGTTCGGCAAGGAGAACGGGAACGGGAACGGGAACGGGAACGGGAACGGGAATGGGGTCTGGCTGCCTTTCTGACTTATTTTTGCAACAACAATGAATGCTCAGACGGACGCAAATCACAAAATGAAAATCGAAAAGTGCATGGTTCTATACATTGTACGATATATTTATATATATATATGTATAGACATATATATGTATTTATATATAAGCAGATCTATATGAATAAGCATATATATATATATATATATATGTGTGTATAAAAAAAATATAAATATATATGTACGTGGCTATTTTTTTTTAAGTGCAGATAGATTTGTATCTGGCTTATGGCAACATCAAATTTACACTCCAACAGACGATGATGTCGTCGTTGTCGTTGTCGCTGTCGTTGTCGATGTTGTTGTCGTCGTGCCAGTCAGTCAGTCAGCCGCGTCGGCCGCTGCCCCATCGCAGTGCAGCAGCAACCCCCCCCACCCATTCCCGCAGACCATGCCCACCCGCCGTGCCACCCCTTTGTACGATTATAAAAATAGGCAAATAATTATTTAAGAATTTCTTGATTAATTGGCAGCGTTGTTGTAGTTGTTGTTGCTGCTGCTGCTGCTGTTGTTGTTGTTGTTGTTGTTGTCTTGGCTGTTGTTGTTGTTGGTGGTGAATGCAAATTTTGCGTTGCCGTTGCCGTTGCCGTTGGCAGCAACAGGGCCATTTTGGCCAACACTTGATTGCATTTTCAATTGTTTGCCGTTATGCATTTTTGCCAATAATTTACATAAATGGCATCCTCGCATTGTTTTTGGCATAGACACCATGAAAACAGCAACAACAACAACAGCAACAACAACAACAAGAACTATAAAAATAAAAATCGCCATTGTGATTTGTGATTGTGACTCATCGAATGAAGATGTAGCAACTAAGTTGCAACAAATTGCGTTAACAGCACAACTCGCATATTGTTTGCAAACATTAAACCAAAAAAAAAAAAACGGGAAAAACTTAGAGAAACTAAGCCTAATCATTAAGCTTAAGAAATGATAATCGACAAAAATGGGTAGATCTTTAAGCTGGTTACAGTCAAGCTTAAAGCATAGATTATAATCAATCGAAGTTGTTGTTCGAAATGATCGCCTTTCAGCACAAGAACAAGTCAAGTTGACTAACCTGTCTCAGTCAACACTCAGCGCTGCCACTCACCACTGAACTGAGCACTGAGCACTGAGCACTGAGCACTGAGCACTCTGCAACACCAGCACAGCACATCAGTCCACACTCCAAAGTCTATGCACCAATTAGCATATTTTATATCAATTCCTGTCATACATTCCACACCTAGCCAACGTACATACATACGTACATACGTACATACATACGTACATACGTTGTCGTTGCTGTTGCCGTTGTCGATCTGGTTGTTGTTGTTGCTGTTGTTGTTATTGCCGCCCAAACAATTCACAAGACACAACCAGCACAAAGGCTTGCACTCGCTTACATTCTCCCTCTCTCTCGCTCTCTCTCTCACACTCTCTCTCTCTCTCTCTCTTTCTATGTGTCTCTCTATGTACATTTGTGTCTCGTTTATTTTTATCAACTTTAGTTTGGGTTTTTTTTTTTGTTGCAAGACACACAGGCACACGCAATCAGCAATTGCCACAGTCACAGTCACAGTCACATCCACAGATTCAAATATTCATATACATATATATATATAGATATATATATATATATCTACAGAATCATCTTGTCGTTTCGCATAAATAACTGTCGCAGTAATTCCCCCTACCACCCCACCACTGATAACCCCCCTGCGCAGTCTGTCTGGCCGTTTAGCCGTATGTCTGCCTGCGCATGCATTATTTCATTAAAGTATTACGATATTAATTCGATTTTCACTAATTGACAAGAAGAAGAAGACGGAGAAGAATCAGCAGCAGCCCATCTCTTTCTTTCTCCCACCCACCCTCTCAGCTCCAGACTCTTCCTCTTCCTCACTTCGTTCGCTTCTCGCACATCTCTGTGCGTGTGTGCGTGTGTGTGTGTGTGTGTGTGTGTTGATCATTTGCCGTTGGCTTTTGTTCTGCCTTCCAGTCTCGTTCAACGTTCCTTAATATTTTCTTGCTCCCCATCCTCTGCCTAGTTTGATATTTTTGTCGAAGAGTTTCTTTTCTGTTGACCCAAGTGAGTTGTTGACCTGTCGCATGTGGCCTACTGAGTGGCCTTGACGGCTGCACAGCGCCACCCAACTGGCTCAGCTGCGCTCCTAAAGCCGCCCTGCACTCTCAGCCTGCCATTGTAAAAGAAAACACGCCCACACACACAACAAATTGGGCAACTGGCGAAAAACGCGCGCGAAAAAACCAAATAAAAAATAAAAAAAAATATTTTAAAAAAAAGTGTAATATAAATAAAAGCCAACAACGAAATTTTCGCGCCGGCAAATGGCGGGGAGGTGCCACTGAGTGGGGCGGCTCGGTAGCTGGGTGAAAGTGTGTTTTGTGTGTGTGTCGGATATGGGGGGGGGGGGGACTTTTGTGAGGGGAGTTCGGGTTTGTGTCTGTTGCGGTTTTCATGTTGTGCGTAGCTGTCATCGTTGCCTCGAACAAACTGTTGCTGCCACACCCAGTGGGACACAATACTATGCCTGAAGCACATTTGGCGCACAGCGTTAGGCAACAAATTTATGAAAATGATGCGAATTTCATTTTGACTTTTGGTCATTTGCCTAAAGCCACAATTGGGCATTGCTTTGAGCAGTTAAACAAGCAGCTCACATTGCATTTTAAGGGTTTCTATTGTTGCTGCACTGACGACAGCTTCACGTTGCCACAACGGTCCAACTGGGTCTCTTTTGCGACTGCTGACTTTGCCTTGGCGTTATTGGCGTGTTTGGCATTCTGTTGTTGTTGTTGTTGGTGTTATTGTTGTTGCTGCTGCTGCTGCTGCTGCTGCTGTTGTTGTTTTTGCTGTTGCTGGCTGACCCCAAAGTACAAATCAATGTGTATATGGGCCTGTGTGTGTGTGTGTGGGTGGGTGTGGCCCACGAGTGTATCGTCGTCATCATCATCTGCACATCACACACACCGAACTTGCCACGTGCGGCTTGGCTTGGTCAATGCCAGCTGGCCGACCGACCTTGTCGTCGTGTTTGAAAATTGTGTCAATTGCAGTGCCCACTGGTCTGTCTGCCCGCCGTTATTGCCATCCCCCACCCCCCCAGACAACCACATTCCTCCACCTTGCCGGGCCAACCATTGGCAGTGTCTACAACATGCGACATGTCGCGCAAAAATGCTGCACGCATGTGGATGGGCAACAAGCCCCACAGCAGTCAACAGTCAACAGCCAACAGCCAACAGCCAACAGCCAAAACAAAATACTTAGCTGCATTTTTTTGGGTTCAAAATTTGAGCTTTCAAGCCGATTTTTCTGGATGCTCTTCTGATCTTGTCTATGCAGCCAGTGTTCGGAAAATGGAGTAGTTTTCAACCAACAACCACAACTCAGGCGCTGCACATCTTTCTGTGAGTTTATTTGCAGCAATTGACAACTTGCTTCAACCATTGAAAATTGAAGTGATAGTTTAATGTTCGCACACTGTCAAATGTCCTCACTCCCGTCCCAACTCTGTTGCAGCATTATGCCTTGTCATGGACTGACCTCCACCAACTCGCCGAAAAACACGAGTCCGTCGTGTCGTCCGTTGCAGCTAAAGCCACAAAGACCCCACCACCCAACCACCCAACCACGCTGTACGCTAAATTGCTGTGAGACGTTGCGATTGTTCCAACTTTGCCAGAGTGTATGTGAACGTGTATGTATATATCCATATGGATCTATGGCTGTGTCAGTGTCTGTGTGTGTGTGTGTGTGTGTGTATTGTGAGTGCATAAATTTCTAACGGCGACTCTTTTGGTGACACATGGAGCTTCGAGCTTCTGGTTCCGGCAGGCAGCAATGCTGCACTTCTGTTGCTATCATTGTGCTGTCTGCAACAGCAACAGCAACAGCAACAGCAACGGCTATGTTCCACATGCCTCTCGGTGTCTGTGTGTGTGTTTGGTTTGTCTCGTCCTCAGCTGCTAAGCGCGCTCGCCTCTGACCTTCAGCATAAATCAAATCAAAATCGATGCTCCCACGCATTTTGCCTGTTAATGCGGTTGATCAGCAAAACAATACAGAATTCCAGAACCAAAAAAAATATAAAATAAAATAAACCAAGAAAAAAAAAAAACGAGACAAGCGCTTAATTTAATTTCCTCCCAGTGTGTGTGTGTGTGTGTGTGTGTGTGAGACAATCGAGGCCACAATTTTTGTGAAATTCGATCGAAAGAATTATGTCGAAAGCGAACAGCAACAACAACAACAACAACAGCAACAACAACAACAGCAACAACAACAGCAACAGCAACAAAGGCAACGAATCAGTCAAAGCTCTTTACGCTTTTTGCATATCGGCAACAGGAAATCCATGTTTATGTTTAAATTAATAATAAAAGAGCAAAAACCAAATAATACGAAAAAAAATTCAGATATGTAATTTCATATATATATATATATATATATATATATATATGTATATATATATGTATATATATATAGTTAGTTATATATGTGTGCTTGTGCAGCTTTCAGTTGGTCTTCGCCTATTGGGATATTAATGAGATGAGGAATTGAAATGTAAGCAACTGCTGCTGCTGCTGCTGCTGCTGCTGGTGCTGCTGCTGCTGCCGCTTCTGATGCTGGCGTCGATGTCGATGTCGATGTCGAAGTCGAAGTCGACGTCTTGGCAACGCGTCGGGGCAATATTATGAGGGGCATGCGACGCATTAATACAATAAATTATATTATGGCTCTTCCTGTTTGCCCGATAAAAGAGCCAGCGACAGAGCCACAGAAATTGAATTGAACGTTTGTCGTTTTGCCTGCTGATCGTCAATGGGGCAAGCCCGCGCAAAGCCGGCGTTGCGGGGGTGGCGGTGTGGAATTGCCATAATGAAGTCGATGATGATAATAATGCGTCGACGTCGTTGTCGTCTTTGTCGTTGCGGTTGTTATTGCCGTTGATGTTGTTGTTGCTGTTGCTGTTGTTGTTGCTGTTGTTGTTGCTGTTGTTGCTGTTGCTGTTGTTGTTATATGGTAGATCTGCGCGTCTGATTTGTGCAAATAATTGAAATTTGCATATAATGAATGCAGGCAAACAGGCAGGCAGAGGCATACAGCCATACAGGCAGGCAGTGCGGGGGCGTCTCAAAGAAAGAGGCAGAGAACAACTAGAATCGAAAGAGTGTGCGCCTGTCTGTGTGTGTGTGTGTGTGTGTGTGCTGCACAGTAGCTGCAATCAGAGGTTGCCCGGAAAGGTAGCTACTCGTCTATTGTGAACTGGCACATAAATTACATTTAAGGCGACGCGTCTGACGCCCGAAAAAAAAAGGATGAAAGCAACAGAAACGAGTTAAAAGCGTTAAATTCATTCACAACAAAAATACAGCTAAAACATATTTCACAAAAAATGTATACCAAATGTAATTCTCAAAAAAGAAAAAAAAAAATCAAGAAATGCTTTGCAGCAGCCTTGAAAATGCTTTAAACTTTAAGTCTGATGATCTTGATCATCAGCATGGCATATTATCATAATCAAAATCAAGATGATGTTGCGCCTACTTTTGCGTGGGCGTGCTGTCTGCTGTTTGTTGCCAAGGGCTGGCCGTTGTTGCTGTTGTTGTCGCTTTGCTGCTAATGGCAGGCAGACGAGACAAGTTTTGACATATTTTTTTGTGGAGTGTGTTTTTGTGTGTGTGTGTGTGTGTGTGTGTGTGCCACATTGATGAGGAGGACATGAATGAAACGCAAATGAATGAATTCACAGCCAGGCACAGGCACAGGCACAGGCACAGCCACAAGCGGAGGCACCGCAAAAAAGTACAAGCACAGAGCCAGAAATAAAGACGAAGGCAGAGTTAGAAGCTGGCCCGGGAATCCCATAGCCAGGCATTGATGTGGCGTGGCCATCGTTATGTGCCCAACAACAACCCGAATAGACTCCAAGCTGACAAACATCTTTAGGATTACTGAAAACTAAAAACTAAAAACGAAAAAAAGGAGCTAGAAGAACTTACGCGTGGTAACCCAGTTGCCTAAACAATGTCTGATGTTCTGTGTTGTTTGTTGTAATTACCTGTAACGAGTAGAAATGAATTGCATTAGTTTTACGTGCAGTGCCAACCATTTACATACTAAGGCATATGAAGGTAATGTGAAATAAGTGACATAATCGCCATAGTCACCAATTAAAAACGAACTAAATTCAAGTGTGATATACCAAAATTGCTGTAATTGATTCTGCAGACATGGTTCTCGGGGCAGGCGAGTCCAAGTCGCGTCAGCTTGCAATATGTGCTTAGGTTGGATAACACATTCGGGCAGATTGCTGCCGACTGTTGCCGACTCCTATCTAAAGAGATTTTGTATAAATATTTCCAGTTCCTGTTTCATAAGCTTATTTATTTATTTACAATTACAAATTGTTTGCTTTTCGGTTAGCTAACTTACAACTATGAACGCTGGCAAGGCTTCTGCGCCTGCTGATTTTTCGGTAGCGCGCGTTTTGGATATGAGCACGGGACACGTCGGTAGCCGATTAAAACGCGTCAAATAACAATTAACAACTGATGCAGATAATCAGTGAACAAAAAATTCTGAACGCGAAAACACACAAGCAAACAACACACGCACACACGTACAGCGAGGGAAATACATGCACACGCATGTCAGCAACATTTGCGATAAACGACAAAATGGAATCAAATCTAAAGCTCAAATAAAAAAAAAAACGAAGAAAAAAAACGAAAGATTTATATACTATATAAGTAATGTATAATATGTGTACATATAATAGCAGCAGCTACTGTCTCTGCATGTGTGTGTGTGTAGATTTTAGTTAACACCACAGTGCTCCACAAAATAACAAAATAACAAAAGAGAACAAATACATCATCATCATCATCATCATCATCATCATCAGCATCAGCATCAGCATCATCATCATAATTATAAAATTAAATGCTTCTTGCTTGGATATTTATACTCTGTTTTTTTTCCTCTATTTTTTTCTATTTTTTCGTCTATGTTCTACACAAATTTTATCAATTTTATTTGTGGCAGCAGCTGAACGTCAAGAAGAGAGTGGGGCAAGTGGGGGAGAAGCCGGAGGCTTAGCCATGTCTTTGGTATGGCTTGTCAGGTGTTATAGTTATAGGCGCCGTAAATTGTTTGGAGGCAACGTTTATACGTTGAATTGCCCGTACTTAGTGCTGCATTTGGGCAGTGTGTGGCAAAGTTGAAATATTGCTAAATATACAGAGAGCAGCAGAAGGAGAACGGAATACGGAATACTGAATACGGAATACTGAATACGGAATACGGAATACGAAATAAAACCGAATACACAGTCGAAATGTGTGCTTAAGATATCGCCCAGAAAATAGCTGCCATATTTATATAGAGACGTAATCAAGTCAGTCAAGTCAAGTCAAGTCAAGTCAACCAACCAAACAAACCAAAGCCCAGTGATTACTGTCTATTGGTCGCCAACGCACCGTCAGGCCCCGGCGACATTTCAACAGATACAGTAACGACTACAGTTACAGATATAGATACAATTATATAGATACAGATACAGATACAGATACAGCTACAGATACAGCTAAGTATAGTATATAAAGATAAGATTCTGTTATCGCGCCATTATACTGTACTGGAATGAGTGCTTAGTGTTCAAACAAATAGGTGTATAAATAAACGGACGATACAGATAAGGTGGCTACCCCCACCACCAACCAACCGCCGCCATCCACACTCCCCAGCCGAAAAGAAATACAAGGTATTTCAAGAAGTGGAAGTCATAGCATGCAGCTAGATATAGATACCAGCTATAGACATATACACATACACATAAATAGGTTTGGGTATAGGTAAAGGCATAGATATCTAGATATAGTTCGTTATAACGGTTAATCGCACACACACACACACACACACACACACACACACAGGCACACGCACAGTTGGAATTGTCATAAATTGTTTAGTTGTTGTCTAAACATGTTGAAAGATTTATGTGCCATATAAAAGAGGCGGTGTATATATGATCATATAATGATTTGTAAGAAATCGGCTTGCCACGAACTCGTATATTTGACTGTATATATATTATATATATATATATTTATATATATATATATATATATATATATATATGTTTACATAGGCTGTAGATACGGTTAGGCAATGGCGTCAGTTAGTTAGTTATTAAGCGTTGATGGGCGTGACAAACCTTGAGCTACTTTGCGGATATACCAAAGTATCTGTATTTGTATCTGTATCTGTTCTTGGGATAATGCGTAGTTTCTGTGTAGAGATTGTCGTTTTATAGGCACACGTACATAAATAGTGGATCAGTGCCATTATGCATCTTTATGAATAATGATTACGTATTATGTTTGCAGCTGTGTGGCAATATCTAATTCTTTGCGAGCTAAGACTCGTTTGGACCTGTGATAGTACAGGTGCCATAATTCACATGCATTGTCAACAACTCTAACGAAATAAATTAATAACAATAACAAGTCTAGCAATTTAGGAGCTCTCCAAGAATATTTAGCTTGTTTACAGCTGAGTGGCTTACAATTTTCAAACACTTGCAGTCACATGTGCACACCACCCAATTTGGCAAAACTTTAAACCAATACGAGCTGACATCTCTCTCGATAACACACACACACACACACACACACACACACATATATATATATATATATAGATATATAGATATATATATATATATAGGGAAGAAGAACCTGGGCACGGCTACGGTCGCAGGGTTCGGGTTCAGGCACTGGCCAGCGCCCAATACCAAAAAACGAAGAGCTGAAGGGGAAAAAAAATTGGTAGTAGAGAAGATATACACACATATATATATATATATATATATATATATGTATGTATATACGATAGGTACATATATCTATACACACAATATATATTGAGCGTATGTTTATGTATAGCATGTGTACACACACACACACACACACACACACACATTTATTTATGTATATAAAGCAAAATCCCTATAATAAAATGGGGCGGAGCACAAGTGGCAGCAGGAAAAAAATCAGTAAAATAAGTAGAAAGCTCAAAAAAAAAAAAAATAAAACAAAAAAAAAATACCGAAGCGAGAAATGAAAAGCGAAAGAAAAATCTACCAAGTGTAAAGAAATTGGAGTCGCAGTCAGCATCAACAGCAGAGGGGCAGAGGATTGGGGTTGGGGCCTGTGGTGGGTCTGAACTGAATGGAAGGAAGCAGCAGCAAATCCTGATGCTCCAAGCGTAGCTCTATCTCTCAGTGTGTGTGTGTGTGTGTGTGTGTGTGTGTGTGTGTGTGTGTGTGAGTGAGTGTGTTTGTGAGTATGTGTTTGCTTGTGTGCAAGTGTGAGTGTGTGAGCACTCGAATAAAATCGAATAAGCATAAAAACGCATGCCATAAGATATGTATGTAAGTGTGTGTGTGCGTGTGTGTGTGTGTGTGTGTGTGTGTTGCTCTCTGTCGCTTTAGCTGTATATAAGATGAAGCTTGTGCTGCGGCTGCTTTTGCCTGTGTGAGTGTGTGTGTGTGTGTGAGTTGCTCTGTGTGGGATACACATGTCTAAGCTGCTGGCTTTGGCTCTGTTGGCATATCTAGCTCTGGATTTGGGTTGGCTGCGCCTCGAACGCATGTTCAATAACGACATAAATAACAGGGGACGTACACACACACACACACACACACACTTGCACGCAGATTGAGTGAATGTGCTGCTTAGCACCTAAAAGCAAGCTACTATTTTGTTGCCTGTTTTTTATATTATTTTTTGCAATGTATGCGTGCATTTGATTACATTCCTTGTTGGCTTGATTTTCTCTTTTCCACCTCATATTTGTTGCCTTGTGTATTTTCGTCCCTACACATGCACATAGTATATATATATATATAGATATATATATGTATATATGTATATATATTGACGCCTGACATCTACCCGCCTCCGGACCACCCCACCCACCCCAGCCCGTTGAACGTCCGTCTCTTTGTGCTACTCGTCGTTGGTTGGGCGCACAAACTTGTCAACCTTTAGCTAAACCCGACTCCGCCGCAGCCGCCCTTCAATTCAATGCCCCCAAAAAACGAAAAGGAAAAAAAAGCAGCAATAATAACAGAAAAAAGGCAGCTAAAAACCCGACGAAGGGCGCTCTGTGTGTGTGTGTGTGTGTGTGTGTGTGTGTGAGTGTGTGTGAGTGCAAAAGAGAGAGAAAGAGAGCGGTGGGCAACACGACGACATGATGTGAAACGCACGAAGCGGCGCCCCGGCCCTAAAAGCTTTGTAGCTGCTGCTGCCGCTGCCGCTGCCGCTGCTGCTGCTGCTGCTGCTGGGGTGCTTGCTGGCGCTGGCGCTGGCGCTGCTGTCGTTGATGGCTTCCCAATCGAAATCGATGTTCGTATGTACAACGCTCCTGCTGCTTCTTTCATTTCGCCTTCTTCTTTGCTGTATTTTGTATTTGATTTTTTTTGTTGTTGTATTTTTGGCAACCACCCATAGCAGAAAATAAAAACGTTATTCGCTTTGGCTGTGCTGCTTTCGCTCACTCTATCTGCCTTTTTTACTCACTCTCACTCTCTCCCTCCCTCTCCCCCTCTCTCTCTCGCTCTCTCTCTTTCGCTCTACGTTTGTGCTCAATAAGAAGAACAGTGGAAAAAAAGGTTCCTTGGCAGCTTTAAGACGCCGCTTTAAGGCGGGCGACACAACTCTCAGTGGATGCTGCTGCCTGCTGCCTGCTGCATTGAGCCGAGTGAAAGTGGCGCTGGCGTTTTTATGGCTGTCTGGCTGCTGATTCTGTTCCCCACTCATTTTAATAAAAATTCAATACATGCGCTCGCTCGGCTGCCGCTGCCGCTGCTGCTGCTGCTGCTGTTGAGTGAAGGGAGAAAAGGACGACAACTGCGCCCAGAGAGAGAACGACGCGACGCGACGCGACGCAAAAAAAATAAAAGTAAAGTAAATAAAATAAAAAAAAGAAGAAGAAGCAGAAGCAGAAGCAGAAGAATGTACACACATACATATATCAAATTGGATTGGATTGGTTTTGGTTTCGGTGGGGTAAAGTGGCGTCGATGATTATTGGGTGGTTCTCGGTTTTTTTTCTTTTTTTTTTTCTCATTTGCTTCGATTTTTTTTTCCTTTTTTAGCTGATTGGCTGGGCTGGGGGCACAACTGGGGCGGTTATTCTCGGCTGCCTCATTTAACATATTGACAGCCATTGGGCGCCCCATTTGCAGGTTGTTGCTGTGTTTTTTTCTTTTTGCTGCTTGCTGCTTGCTGCTTTTGCGATTTGTGCTCAGCACATAAAAATTGAGCGTCAATTGAATTCGATTGGGCGAAGGCGACGCACGACTGAGTGAATCGTTGTGCATGTGTGTGTGTGTGGGGGTGTGTGTGTGTGTGTGTGTGTGTAGGGAGCCGATGCGAAAAAAAGCAGCAGCACTAACTGTAGCTTCGGGAGTATGTTGAAAATGCTGTTAACCTTTTGCACACACACACACACACACACACACACACACACACACACACACACACACACACACACACACACACACACACACACACACACATACATGTATACAGCTACAGATGCATGCGTACATAGCACCCATAAATACATAGAAACACACATATATATCGTATATGGACTTCATGCACGTAGGTAAGCATGTACTCACATATGTACACATGTTGCCACGTGTGGCACGTACATACACACATATATGGATTGCTTTCAATATTATTGGCAACGCCTTTTCGCCTCGCCTGTATATACAGGCAGACAAGTAGTGTGCAGGAGGCACTTGTATTGGTATTATTGGAACGACTTGTGATTGGTTTTCGCTCTGCGTGTGCGGGTGTGTGTGTGTGTGTGTGCCTTTCTCTGTGTGTGTGTGTGTGTGTGGGGGGCTAATGAGTTGCCGTGTGACCATTGGCACGCACTTACCTGAAGCACCTCCGAGCTGCCTGTGTGCCTTATGTGGCACGACACTCGAACGACTCTAGTTGGGCTACCAATTCTAGTCAAATGGATTAAAGTTAATGTGCCACAATTCGAATTCGAATTGCAGTTTCTGCAGCATTCATTTGTCTTATTTTCGTGCCATTTATTATTGGCTGATTATTTTGTGACTAATTTCAGCTTATCTTATGCAAATTCATTTCATATATAAATGATTCAATTATTTATGCTTAGCTGATGATTCATTGATTTCTGTATTCTGCCTTTAATATAGATAATAAAAATGCTGAACGAGGCTGTTCCAATAAAAAATGTTATCATTGGTATTCGTACAACAGTAAACATATTTGCCATTATATATATATATATATATATACATTATATATATGTGTGTTTATACATTCGTGGAAAGTATGTGTTACCCAAATAAATACCAATGAGTCAATAAATAAATTAATTAGTGCCAAAATGCAATAAATTAATAGTGAATATTTAAATAATAAAAAAACAATTGCGCACATTCGAATAAGTATAAAAGTTTGTGTGCAACTGTAAATTAAAGAGCCTAAAAATAAATCACATTTTTTTAAGATCAATCTCAATCTACAAAAGTAAAAACGACAAAAGCTCTTTTTAAATTATTTTTCTTTCAGCGATGAACGAGAATATTGCAGAAATTCACTAAGAATTATTCCATTATTTCTTTATCATACAGAAAAAGATTTTTTTAATATTTTTTGTTGTTGTAATTTTACGTCGAACTTAAGCGCAAATCCCGGCTTAGCTAGGGAACGAGCTCGTATGTGTGTATGTAGCTACATATGTGCTTGTATGTGTGTGTGTGTGTGTGTGTGTGTGTATATAAGCACGTGGTGTGTCCATTGGCGCCCGGAACCCTCGCCGCCCCACCCAGCGCCCAGCACACACAGTAAACCCATGCGATCGACCACTTTCCATTTGGTCGAGGCAGTCGAGAGCTGGTTGCATGTCAATATTTAATATACCAAAGCTGTCAATGTGTGCTGCACACACTCACACACACACACACACACGCGCACTCACACTCACACTCACACTCAGGCACATACATATATGGATGGGCAGGCGAACGAATCAGCCAGTACAAGTGGCCGTGTGTGTGTGTGTGCGCCAGTCAATAACATCCAATCAGGTTTGTTAAAAATCTATCTATATATGATGTTCACGATGACGGCGACGCAGTCGATGTCCGCACGCAGACACACACACCAACACACGCATACACGCTCGAGCTGGCAAAGAGAGGGCGAGAGTGAGAGAGAGAGAGAGAGAGGAAGAGAGGGAGAAAGAGAGGGAGAGGGAGAGGGAGAGAGAGAGAGCGAAACGACGACCCTTCGCTCAGTTCAGTTCAATTCAGTCGAGTTGAGTTCAGCTCAGCTCAGCTTTAGAGTGCAGGAGGGTATTGCTGTCGAACCTGCAGCGCTGCTGACTGCTGACTGCTGTTCTGTTCTGTTCTGTTCTGCTAGCAGCTACCCTGCCGCACAACGCTCCGCCCCGCCCCGCACCCAAGCAGTGTAAGTGTAACTGTGTGCGCCTGTTTCATTCATTTGCTCTGCTTCTACGTATCGAACATACATTGAACGAACACACACACACGCAGAGACTCACACGTATGTGTCTTATCAGCTGCAGCAACGCAGGGTCCACTCTCTCTCTCTCTCTCTCTCTCA